>OZ010795.1:428196727-430596727 GCA_963932465.1 Maratus speciosus | reverse complement strand
AATTTTCTGGAGAAACCACTGGATTGCTAAATCCACTGCCTTGCTACACTTACGGTTTGACCATCGGAATAATAATACGACTGCAAAACGAATACTTGTGACTTAATTGGAGTTAGCCGATCACAGCTATTACGAACAATTTCATGTAAATTACTTAAAAACAACGTTTAAACACACAATAAAATAAGTTAATTTAAACAGACGTATACGATTCGTGAGTTCAAGGACTCAAATTCTCAGTGTATAAAAACTATAAAACCAAAATATCCCCCCACCTACATGTACGGTGAAAACCGAAAGGTCAAAACACAATATTAAAAGACCATCAAGTTCCAACAGCCAATGAAATTAAAGCGGGTGTGAAGTGTCGTGACCACTGAGCTCCATGTATAACAGGAGTTCTTAGTCAGCGATCAGAAGCTTATAAGGCAAATGAAGCATGGAAGGCAAAGTTAAAAAATAGTCCGCATTATCAATGTCAGATATTAGTGTTCTCATTTACTATTATCCTAATTTAGGCTTCTTTAATTAAGTTATACTTATCAAATTAATAAATGATTCTGTTATCATGTAAGGGAATGTGATAAACAACATTTTTTGCCTTGGATGATAACTAAAATTGACCTCATTGTAACCTTCCGTGCTGACCGCTGGAAATCATGTTGGGAAATAGGAAGATAGATCTCATGTTATATATGGAGCTCAGTGGTCGTGACACAACAAATCCACCCAGAAAGTTGAGATGTATGGTACACTAGACAAATCATTAACCAAGGAGTTTTTAAATCTATGGATATGAACAGATTCAAAGAATTTCATGTAAGTTGACTGGATTTGTCGATTGTAAAATTAATACAACCTTTCACCAGCCGCCAGTAATCCATCATTTTAATGCATCCAACTATAACCCTTCACTAGTACGACAAAAATTTAATAACATGTTTCATATATATACATATAATTATTAAAATTTAAGCTAAATATAAATAAGAACATGCTTCATTGCACACATATAATCATAGAAACTCGACAGAGTTTCTCGCCAAGCAAAAGAAATAACAGTGCAGTGAACCGTAAATGGAGGGATTTTCCGCCTATTGATGCCAAACGATATTTCAAAAAATTTTTATTACTCTGTCAAGTTTATATTTTCCGGACTGACCAAAGCGGGATTTTTATCCCTCTATATCTCCGGTTCTAGTTAGGATAGAAACAAAATTCTTTATTCTATGGAATGGGGCGTGCCACATGACTCAGCAAACAAAAATAAAATGGAATCCGGCCAATGGATTTTTAGTAAATGCGATTTTAAAAGTGCTGTGTTTTGCACTTTTGAAATTCTTGTTCTGACCAAAACTGTTGACAGGACTACAGCGATGTGTTATTATCGTATTTTTAAGCGATTTAAACGTCATTAGAATTGTTTTTATGAGTAGTTCAAACCTTTGAAAGTTTCAGGTAAAAATATGAATTCGCTTTTGATTTATACCAGTTTAAAGTCTTTTTATTTTTGCAGCGTTGCGTGCGTAATATGTGAGGCATTCTCACAATCTTTTGACTTTTAAGTCCCGGAATAATAATTTTTATTTTAGTAAAATAATTATCCTAATATTTGCTAGATTGTTATCATTGCAGCGCGTGGCATACGTAATATGGGAGGCATTCTCACAATCTTTTGACTTTTAAGTCCCGGAATAATAATTTTTACTTTCTTCTATCTTTACAAGAAGAAAGAATTGGATTCGTGAAAAATCGATCCGAGCAAGACAAAATAATTTCTGTCAACACGAAACCGAAGCAGAACCTAATAACAAAAAAAAAAAAAAAAAAAAAAAAAAAAAACCAAATCTGAGACATGACAAAAATATTCCAAAGAACCATAACCCAATCCGAGCATGACAAAATAATTTCCGTGGACACCTAACTCGACCCGAACCTAATTTTATTTTGAAAAAAAATCGAAATATGACCCGAAACTAATATGATAACCAACGAAAATAATCTAAAGAACCATAACCCGATACAATAAACACAAAATAATTTCCTTGGACGCAACACGTCCCGAACCTAAAAATTTCATTAGAAAAAACCCGAAATCTGACACGAACAAATTCTAAACCCGATAAAAATATTCCAAAGAACCATAACCCTACCCGAGCATTACAAAATAATTTCCTTGGACACTCAACACGAACCGAACCTAAGAATTCCATTAAAAATCTTGAAATCTGGCCCGAACCAAATCTAATTCCGACAAAAATAACCCCCAAAAACATAACCCGATGCGCACAAGAAAAAATAATTTCCGTGGATGCAACACGACCCAACATAAAAATTCCATTAGAAAAAGTCCGAAATCTGACACGAATTAAATCTGAACCCGACGAAAAACATTCCCAAGAACCATAACCCGATCCGAGCAGGACAAAATAATTTCCGTAAACACGCAACCCGAATCGAACCTAATATTTTTTTTGAAAAAAAAACGAAATATGAACCGAACCAAATTTGATAACCGACAAAAATATTCTAAAGAAACATAACCCGATCCGAGTAAGACAAAATAATTTCCTTGGACACGCAACCCGAATCGAACCTAAAACTTCCATTAAAAAAACTGGAAATCTGACCCGAACCATTTCTGAATCCGAAACAGTTATCCCTATATACCATAACCCGATACGAGCAGTACAAAATAATTTCCGTGGACGCAATATGACCCGAACCTAAAAATTCCTGTAGAAAAAACCCGAAATCTGACACGGTCAAAATCTGAACCCGACAAAAATATTCCTATGAACCATAACCCGATCCGAACAAGACAAAATAATTTTCGTGATCGCGCAACCCAACCCGAACCTAATTTATTTTTGAAAAAAACCCGAAATATGACCCGAACCAAATATGATAACGAACAAAAATATTCTAAAGAACCATAACCTGATCCGAGCAAGACAAAATAATTTCCTTACACACGCAATCCAAACTGAACTTAAAAATTCCATTTAAAAAAACCCTCAAATCTGACCCGAACCAAATCTGAATCCGACAAAAATATCCCCAAAAACCATAACCCGATAGGAGCAAGACAAAATAATTTCCGTGGACAAAACACGACCCGAGCATAAAAATTCCATTTAAAAAAACCCGAAATCTGTTACGAACCAAATCTGAACCCGAGAAATAAACTATTCCAAAGAACCATAATCCGATCTGAGCAATGCAAAATAACTTCTGTGGACACGCAACCCGATCCGAACCTAAAAATTTAATTTGAAATAAACACGAAATATGACTCGAACAAAATATTATAATCGACAAAAATATTCTAAAGAAGAATAACCCGATCCGAGCAAGGCAAAATAATTTCTGTGGACACGCAACCCGATTCGAACCCAAAAATTCCACTAGAAAACCCACGAAATATGAACCGAACCGAACCAAATCTGAATCCGACAAAAATATTCCAAAGAATCATAACCTGATACGAGCAAGACAAAATTATTACCTTTGCAATGCAACCCGATCCGAACCTGAAAGTTCTACTGGAAGTTAACCCGAAACCCGAACAGTACCCGAAATAATAATACATCAGGCCGTACCCCGATCCCAGCAAGACAAATTAATTTCCGTGAACATTCATTACGACCAGAATCTGAAAATTCCATTTAAAGTCAACTTGAAATCCAACCTCGAACCCGATTTGGAAGGGACAAAAATATTTCAAAGAGCCGTAAACCGATCCGAGCAAGACAAAATTATTTCTGTCGACACGCAACTGGATTCATTTGAAGTCAGCCCGAAAACCGACCATAACCCGGTTTCGGTTCGAGTTCAATTATAATTTTGTGGTTCAGAAAGGGTTGCCTGTCGATGGAAATTATTTTGTCTTGCTCGGATCGGATTATAGTTCTTTGGAATATTTATCTCGGGTTAAGATTTGGTTTGGGGTCTGGTTTCAAGTTAATTTCAAATGGAATTTTTACGTTCTGGTCGTGTTGCGTGATCACGGAAAATAATTCGCTTTGCTAGGATCCGGTTATGGATCTTTGTAATATTTTTGTCGGTTTCAAATTTCGGGTTTCTTTTAAATGAAATTTTCTGATTCGGATCGGTTTGCGTATCAACGGAAATTATTTTGTCTTGCTCGTATCAGATTATTGACCTTTGGAATATTTTGGTCGGGTTGAAATTTCGTTTTATATTTCAAATGAAATTTTTAGGTTCGGGTCGGGTTGCGTGCCCACGTAAATTATTTTATTTTGCTCCGTTCGGGATATGGTTCAATGGAATGTTTTTGTTGAGTTAAGATTTGGTTCGGGTCAGATTTCGGGGTTTTTTCAAATGGAATATTTAGGTTCGGATCAGGTAACACACACGGAAATTACTAACACGGAAATTATTTTGTCTGTTGGGATCCGGTTATGGTTCTTTTGAGTTTTTTGTAGAGTTCAGATTTGGTTCGGATCAGATTTCGTTTTTTTTTTTTTTTTTTTTTTTTTTTTTTTTTTTTTTTTTTTTTTTTTTTTTTATGGATATATAGGTTTGGGTCGGGAATCATGCCCACAGGAATTATTTTTGTAGCTCGGATACGATTATGGTTCTTTGGAATATTTTTGTTGGGTTCAGATTTGGTTCGGGTAAGATTTCTGGTTTTCTTCAAAGGGAATTTTTAGGTTTTTTGTTAGATTGCGTGTGCCGGAAATTATTTTGTCTTGATCGGATCGGGTCCAATATTTTTGTCTGCTATCAGATTTTGTTCGGGTCAAATTTCGGGTGTTTTCAAATAGAACTTTCATTTCGGGTCGGGTTGCGTGTAGACTGAAATTATTTTGGCTTACTCGGATCGGCTTACAGTCTGTTGTGATTTATTTTTTGTGTTCGGTTCGGGATATGGGTTTATAAGTTTAAAATAAAATCACCCTGTTTGGGAAATAAGTTTTTACTTATCGATTTGCCTAACCGCTGTCTAGGCTATATCCAATAGGCCTGAAATATATTAGGCTAATTGGAAAATGAGAGATGATTCTCCAATTAACCTACGACATGTATATTAGGGTGGGTCGAAAAAAACGATTTTTTTTTTATTTTAGGAACGCTTTAGTGCGGAAAAGTTGTCTATTGTAATAATAAGAAAAACGGTATAAATTTATTTTAAATCGGTTAATAATTTCAATTCGCGCATCGTACTTAAATTTAATGGAAAATTGCAAAAATCGTGCCTATTTGTAATTTTTTTAATTAATTAAAACTTTAAAAATAAACACGCTTTAGTTTTTTATGCTTGTTTTCTAGGTTAAAAAAACCTAAATAAATTAAACTCTAATCAATAATATAATATTTTTCGTTCGCGCAACATCTTAGAAAAATCATATTTTTTCCAATTTTTCGCAATTTTCCCTCTGCAACTCTTCGCTCGCTTTGCTAGAACAAAACGACCCAGAACTCACCACGTGGAGGTGGTTGCACGTTGAGTTCCACCCACATCCTATCCAATCAGCCATCCAAATTGTTGGGTATGGTATTTAGATTATATTTACAACTATTTACAAAGATTTTCCACAGAGTATTATTATTTGGCTTATTGTGTTTTTTACTTTTCCCTTTTTATAGCTACTACACATTTAAAGTCTGATTTTTTGGAGAAATAATGCATAACCGATCTAGACTTTAGTGTTGCTCGGATATAGCCATCTCTAGCATCATGTCCACATACTTTATTCGAGGCCTCTGTTACAAGTTTGACGCACCTCTCCACAGCCTGGGTGTGACAGGGAAACTTTTCTATTTCTCTGATGAGCGTAGTGTCAGAATTGATGTGTGATTTAATATAATCTTCACTTAGTTCCCGCAGCATTGGAGGAGGATACACCACACAAGAATTCCAATTAATAATTTCAATGTAATCGGAAGCTTGAAAGTTTATTTTCGGTGGAATAAAATTTCTAACAGTCTTCTTCTTTGGGACTGATTGTCTTGCTTTTAAGATCTCTCTGTAACCGAGCTCCCGAATATGGTCTCTTTCATCGACAATCATTGCAACAGAGCATTCTTTGGGTGCACAAACTACGCATTTCTTTCTATTACTGGATCGACAACTTCAAGTAAATCAACGGATAAATAGTGTGATGTTTGGATTGCTTGAAAGACCTGTTTTAGTCCGTCAGTAAAATATTTGCTCTTTTTTATGGCAAACCACATAGGCATGTATGATTTTAAGATGAAGCCAGCAATTTCTTTTAGGTTTTCGGATGGGTCGGATGAACTTATGTACAACCTAAGGACTCTGTGGGCCGCAGTCAGCCATCTGGAATTGGACAAAGGACCAGGATCCCGATTTGCCAAGTCTACCGGACAATATCCAAAGATGATTACATTTAAAATGTCCAACAAATACTGTTGGTCTTTGCTCAAAAAATTTCTGTCTATATCAGAAATCGAACAATCTATTGGTTCAAAATCGACCACAGGGAGTTTTTCACAGCAACTGAGCTGTTGCCCGATAGGTCCACTAAAAGATTTAGGTCCAGCAGTTTGACCGTCAATATGCTCGAAAATGTATCGAAAAGGAAGCTCATTAAAATGCAAGAGGCATATGCTCAACTGTAGCGGGCGTCCTACATGGTTTTCTAATCGATGTATGACATCGTTCTTCCATCCAGTACTAGTTACAGTGCCATCACACCCTACTACTTTTAGTTTTTCTAGTGATATTGATAGTTCAGACAAAAGATAAATAATGCTTTGAGTTATAGCATTTGATGAACTCGAAAAAGGAGATACATGTCCAATATAAACTGATCCAGGCTCCTGGATAAGTGAATGGTTTTCTTCTTTCAGATTCCTTCGGAAAAATTTTGCATTGAATTTTTCGACGAACAAAGTATCATCTTTTCTTCCGTCAAAGAAAAGACCCCGACTTTCCTCAGGAGGTACAAATTGACTTTTCCAATCCGTCCTAACACGACTCTTGTCTCTTTTTATTTTACACTTATTAACCACATAAGTAGAATCTGTATCGGTTATCATCCCAACGTCTCGTAGAACACTTGACGCTATGACACCTGTTGCCCATTCAGAAACTCCGAACCGATCACTGTTTAGCGCTGTTGCGTTAAGTTGTATTCGCATCTTCCATTTAGGCTTTCCAGTTGATGTACATGGTTTGTATTCATCTTCTTTATACTCCGAGACTTTAATAGAACTGTGTTTGGGTTCATCCATTTCCGAGTACTCTTCTATTTTAGGAACTTCTTTGCCACTAAGTGCTTGCTGAAGAACACGAGCTTTCCGCTCTGCCTTCACATTTATCTTTTTAGTAATTCTTTTGTCAATAGATCCGATTTCCCCCAAATTGTAATTCCTTTGAAGAAACATGAACCTTAATTCGAGGACAAGAATTTTCTTTGTTTTTTTACATAAGCATTTAATTAGAATTGCACATTGACATCAATCTGGTGTTTTCTGGCAGGTACAATTCACCGTCATCGTGCATTTACAAACAGCGACGTCAAAAAGCGATCTAGCTTTAAGTTTAAAGTCTTCTAACCTAGCTTTAAAACTAGTTGGATGTGCCAATCCCAAAACTTTCTTCTATCTTATACATCTTAATATTTCAAAACCTAGTTACACATGTTAATACTTCAATATTATTAGTTCAATACTATACCAACTTTGATTTTCATCTTAAATTTCTGCTCAAGTCAATTAAACGGACTAAAAACGAGTTAATCTATATCATGATATTTGTTAAAATTATTAATTTTTCCTTATTCTGTCGTTATCAGCTGTTTGCGAATAGCCGGCATAGCAGGAAGCGAGTTCCCGCCGCTGCATGAGCCGCCGATGCACAATAGAACGACGAAAAATCAAGAAAAGTATACAAAAATCGCTAGCACGGAGCCCCTTTACCGCGCAATATTTCCAAATTCAAGGAGAACCTGTTGGCCAAAGCCAAAAACAAGCACAAACATTTTGGTTCAATTGTATGCATAATTTTATACGCCTTTCGATGGTACAATAATGAAAATGGCACAGAGATCGGAATTATAGCGCCCCCTTCTTTCGGAATTTTTTCAAGTTCAGGGAGGACTTGTTTGCCATAGCCAGACACATGCACAAAAAATTTGGTTCAATTATATGGATAACTTCATACACTTTTCGATGGTACAATAATGAAAATGGTACAGACATCGCAATTATAGTGCCCCCTTCCGGCAGAATTTTTCCAAATTCAGGGAGGACCTTCGTGACATGACCAAAAATAAACACATAAAATTTGGTTCAATTCTATGCATAACTTCATACACTTTTCGGCGGTACAATATTCAAAATGGCACAAAAATTGTACAAAAATCGCTATTACAGCGCCCTCTACGAGCGATTTTTTTACAAATTAAGGGAGGACCTCCTTGTCATAGCCAAGGACTTAAAATTTTTTTTTGGTTCAATTCTATGCATAACTTCATACACTTTTCGATGGTGCAATATTCAAAATCGCACAAAAATCGCTATTACAGCGCCCCCTAACGGCGAATTTTTTGCAAATTCATGGAGGACCTGCTTGCCATATCCAAAAACTTAAAATAAAAATTTGATTTAATTCTATGCATAACTTCATACACTTTTGGACGGTACAATATTCAAAATCGCACAAAAATCGCTATTACAGCGCCCCCTACCGGCGAATTTTTTCCAAATTCAGGGAGGACCTGCTTGCCATAGCCAAAAACTTAAAATAAAAATTTGGTTTAATTCTATGCATAGCTTCATACACTTTTGGATGGTACAATATTCAAAATCGCACAAAAATCGCTATTACAATGCCCCCTAGCGGCGAATTTTTTCCAAATTCAGGGAGGACCTGCTTGCCATAGCCAAAAACTTAAAATAAAAATTTGGTTCAATTCTATGCATAACTTCATACACTTTTCGATGGTACAATATTCAAAATCGCACAAAAAACGCATTTACAGCGCCCCCTACCGGCGAATTTTTTCCAAATTCAGGGAGGACCTGCTTGTCATATCCAAAAACTTAAACTAAAAATTTGGTTCAATTCTATGCATAACTCCATACACTTTTGGATGGTACAATATTCAAAATCGCACAAAAATTGTTATATCAGCGCCCCCTACCGGCGAATTTTTTCCAAATTCCGGGAGGACCTGCTTGCCATAGCCAAAAACTTATAATAAAATTTTGGTTTAATTCTATACATAACTTCATACACTTTTTGATGGTACAATGGCGACAGACAGACGGACAGACGGACAGACGGACAGACGGACGGACGGACGGACGGACAGACGGACAGACGGACACACAGACAGACAGACATTTTCTATAAACATGTTTTTTGGAATCTCTGACCCCTAAAACATGCAAATCCGTCGAAAACCGGAAGTCGAAAAAAATTTCGATTACAATACTTTCTTCTATTGAAGATAGAAGAAAGTAAAAAGGATTATCTTTATCACGTTTATGTGACTTCGTTATCTTAACATAGGAATCGTGATACACATTAATGAGCTTTACAATTCGGCAGTGAGACAAGGAAGGAATGGATGCTTTATCATACAAAAATTTTATTTGTTTCGCTACCGTACAAGCTACTTCAGAAAAACTTTCGTTTGTTCTGTTTATCACGCGTGACAAATTATATCGTTCTTCAAAACAGCATCTAAGGACACATTCATATGTTGGCAGTTTATTAGGGAGGAAACTTCGAGTTTTACCAAATATAGGGCAATAAAAATCATGTCTAACGTCAACAATGACACTCATAATGAGTATAGATTGTGATTCATTCATTATTAGCTAATGTTGTTAGAATAAACATTAAAAAATCATAACTCAAAATATTGGAATACTTGTAACAGACAGCGCAAAACAATGCATCTGTTGTAGTAACAGACAGCGAAAGACGAAACACTAAGGCGCGATCGAGAAAAGAAATCCGATTGGTTGGGAGGGAGGAGTGCGGCAGAGTTGGGAAGAACCACGCCAGTTCAATCTATATCAAACCAGTTGAATCTAGTTGAAGCGAGTTCTGTCTCGTTTTCTTCTAGCAAAAGGAGCAATGAGTTCCGTAGTAAATATTTCGAAATATTGGAAAATTTCTATTTTTTCTAAGACGTTGCGCGAACGGAAAAAATATACTATTGATTAGAATTTATTTATTTAAGTTATTTAGACTATAAAACAAGCAGAAAAAACTAAAGAGTGTTTATTTTTAAAGTTTTAATTAATAAAAAAAATACAAAAAAGGCGCGATTTTTGCAATTTTCCATTAAATTTAAGTACGATGCGCGAATGGAAGATATTAACAGATTTTAAAAAAATTATGCCGTTTTTCTTCTTATTACAATACGCAACATTTCCGCACTAAAGCGTTTCTAAAATAAAAAATTCGTTTTTTTTTCGACCCACCCTAATGTATATCTCACATTGCATTTAACATTTAAAAAGGTTAGAACTCGCGCGATTACGGGTTAAAAGTAAAAAAAAAGGCAAAAATTCGCTAAAAACGTAAAATAAAAAAAAATTATTCAAGATTTTCGAATTTTTGGCCCACTTTATTAAAATGCTTCTAGATTTCAGCCCACACCCTTTTAAAATTCCAATACTATGGGTATTTTTGCACACAAAATTTAGATAACAATTAAATGAACTTTTATTTTGTACGAAATAGGAATGAGTTTTGACGAAGGACCTGTGCACAATAGTCATCACCGAATGTCCTGCTGATATTTGAGGAGAAACTGGATTATAGAAACGTTTCAGTGGACCTCGATTATGGAAAGATTCTAGGTAAACACTGACTACGAAGAAACCATAGAACAGGCTCAGAAAGATAATGCAAGTATTTTAGTGAATCACAAAGTACTTATATTCATGAAAACAATTCGACAGAACTTAAGGATCACTGAATTTTTGCAGTTTTATTAGAAATTTTCCTTTTCTTTTCATTTAAAAAGGTTAATAAGGGGATTTATTAAACTAATCGATTCTGTTATTTTGGACTTGGTAATTAAAGAATGTTATCAATATGCCATAAAAAGCTTTTAGTTAATTTTTAATCAGATAATAGAGCTACTTAAAAATTTATAAATTAGGGAAAATCATTTCATAACGAGGAAATATCGAATACTGAATATTTTGTTGAAAAGAATTATAATTTATCGTATGAATGATGCGAAATCTGTTAGAAAATTCTTTAAAAGCATATGACTTACAAGGGAACCACTTTTGGTGTTGCTCGGACCTAGTATTGAGACATGGTGCATTGTAAAGCCCTATGTTATGAAGTTTGAGAATCTATAAAATTTTGTTAAAACAATATTTCTTTATTATACTGCAGCATAACATTCTGAAAATACAATTTTTTAGACCACTTATGGGACTATTAACATTGAATTCTTTTAAAGAAAAGCATTTAAAAAAATAGTTAATAATAAGTATAGAATATTGAAAAAAAATTGAAAATTCCTTCAAAAACCCACGAATTTGATTGTGAAAAATTGAATCTTTATATTCATATTTTTGGCGGCGAAACAGTTGGCGTTTATTTTCAAAAGTAGATCTTTCCGTCAACCCTAGCCAAATGTCATAGCTGAATTTGTAATAGCTAGAAATTACAATGTCCAACCTATTTCGCCACAGTAATTTTTCTAAAATGCGTAAAACTATTAATTTACTTTATGATTACTTTTACCGAAGGACCATTTAATACAGCAATATTTCATTTTAAACATTCTAAACTTTATATCATTCGATTTCAAAAGAAAATAGTTTGCTTATTTTGTATTTCATTAAAAAATAGTTTTCAATGATCTTTGAAGGTTTTATAGAATTATATTTATTACTTATATATTTATCGTCTGTATAGAAAAAAAAAATAAAAACCTAATATATTTTTTATGCTATCAATTTGGCCAACGTCAGACGGACATCTTTTTGCACGCTTCTTTACTTACGTATTATCCATTCACAATGCTATAGCATTGTGAACGAACATTACGTAAGTAAAAAAGCGTGCAAAAAGACGTCCGTCTGGAATTGGCCTTATAAAAAAAATCGCAATCTGATATAATACTAGTAATATGTTCTGTACATTTTCTCTTTGGATAAAGCGGGCGGAAAAAATGTAGCGCCATATTTGGTGACTTAACTCACTTTTGGCGAGAAAGAAACAAATAAATATGTAATAATAAAAAACTTTATGTATAAAAAAGTATATAACATATTATTTTAACAGAGAAACTTTTTGGTTCTCTAACTTTTATGTATAGGGTTACAAAACGCACCAGGTCTCGATGCTAGGTGCGAGCAACACCAAAAGTGGTTCCCTTGTTAGTATGTCCTGCTTGTCAGATAAAAAAACAATTATGAATTTAGAAAGTACATGCATTGAAAATTCTGAAAATCCAACAAGTGTTGGAGCTTGTGAAAACATTTAAAAAAAAAAGGGGGGTTAATCAGATAATCTGAGTTTCTGCCGCGCTTATCGGAGGGACATAGGATTTCAAAATTATAAAAAAAAAACCTAAATTTATTTAAATATTACTTCAAGCAAGCCCGGTGATAAAGCAAATGTTCATTATTCAATCTGTTTTAAATCATTACATATTTTGTGTAAAATGATGCGAACTCAGAAAATGTAATGGCAGATTTTCAAAAGTTATTAAAATATAATTCTTACTGAGTTAATTTACGTATGACCTTATAGCTTATAGAACAAGAGCTAAAATATTGCTCGTTAGTTCGACACGTTTTATCCTTTCTAAAAAATAAATGATTTCTTCTGAGATTTGTAAGGATCGATAAAATGTATCTGAATTGTTTTTAAAAAATCCAACATTATGTCTTACTAGATATATTACACTGTTGAAAAGTTTATAGCACCACTATTAAATTATTATTATTATTATTTTACTTTTACATTTTTTGTTTACTTTTTCTTTTCTGAATTAAAATGGAATATGTATAATGCAAATTAAATACCTTACAAAAAGAATGATATCTAATCAAAAACAACTCGTTGTAAATGATGCCGCCAAGCCACAAACCTAAAACATCAGTTATAAAAAGAAGTGATATCACATAAAAAGAAGCGATATAGAAATGCACACTCCGAGTGCCGTGTAAAAATCTATCACTACTTATAATGTTTCCAAAGGACTCGGAGTGAGGTACTGTATGTGAAAACCGCTTGGCGACCTGCAGACGTATATTTAATTTATGCAGTAGGTATACCAATTTCGAAAAATTGTGAAAATCGAAAAAAATAATTTTAATTTCTCATTATATCACTCTTATAAATATTTATTTGTAGGAGGAAGATCTGTAATAAATCAGAAAGATTTGTAAGACAAGCTGGAAATGGTATGTAATTGTGGTAATCATCTGCTATTACAATTATACTTTTCATTATTTTAAATATAATTTTTAATTACTTAAATACGTTTAATAATACACTGTATTAAAATTAATGGGAAAACTTGTAAAATGGATCCTGTTTATGATTTATTTATTTCTTAAACGTAAAGTTCGTGTTTCCAACATAAGGAATATTATATAATACTAGTGGCCTTATTAGAACAGATTTTTCCCCTGTCATGTGCAATTCCGCATACGTAGGCTTTACTGCAATATATCTTATTTTAATTAACATTTATTAGTAGGTGCATTGTTAGTAATATTCATATGATCATTATTTTTTATTACTGTTTTACAAACTCAAAATATTTATTACATTTTTACTTAGAAAATCTTCCTCATAAAAGTGGTATTTCTCGTTCAAATAATGGTAATCAACAATCGATCCCTTGATGTTAAATAAGAATGGGCATGTAAACACCATAAGCTTCGAATTTTCACAGTTTAATGGGAGAAGTAATAGAAGAAGAAAATTGTTAAACAAAAAGTCATATATATATGGGGGTGAGACTCCATACATAACTCACAACTCACTTTTAGGACGAACACTGTCATTTATTGAGACGAATACACAAACAAAAATACAGATATAAACACTCTTCTCGTTCTCTCATTAGTTTAAAGTCTATAATTCAGGACGTCGTTGAATATTTCTCAGATTTTCTTACGTCGTGTAAATATTCAATCTTATTTCACCGTAATATGTTCTGTTCTTTTTTAACAAAACCCTGCGTCGTAAAAACTCATATCGTTCTCTTTACTTCTTCTGCATTTCCACTTCACACAGCTTCGTTAAGGCTCGTTTCCTTTTTAATCTCGAAGCGGAAAATAGGGGGACACTCAGTCTGATGCAAGTGTTGCTTGCGATATCTCCACAAGCGGCCGTCCTGACATCTGGAGCTGCCGCAGCGACATGTGGTAAAATAGAATCTGAAAAAACAAAAAACAAAAACCAGTAACTGTTCTTAGGGGAAAAGAAAAAAAATTAATCTGCACATCATATTTGAAGGAGCGCAACATCGTATTTTTTTTTTTTTTTTTGAAAGCAGTGACTTGTAAAATGTTTATAGGACACAGAAAGAAAAGATTTAAAAAAAAAATGTTTTTTTTTTTTTTTTTAAGTTTCAGTTTTCGTCAGGCCAAGGTTTCATGTATTCAGCACAGGAGCTAGTATTTATCGGTCCTTCAGTTGATGAGATTTTCGTTACGTCGTAGGTGTCGTTAGACTTCACTTTGATTACTTTATACGGACCTAAGAATTTAGATTTCAACTTTAAACCTGGTCCTTGCTGGGTTCTCTTAATTGCTACAAGGTCACCAAGCTTGTACTTACGGGGCTTCTTTCGTCGTAAATTATAGTGCTTGCGATTTTCTTGTTGAATTTCCAGAATATTCTTCTTGGCTTCTTTACGGAGCTCTTCTCTGTCTTTCATAAATTGTTCTTCGACTGCACTGTTTAAGAGGTCAATAATTTGTACATCTTCTTTCTGTTTCATTTTTGTACCAAATAATATTTCAAACGGTGTTCTCTTAATGCTTCGTTGGTAAGTTGAATTAATGACTTGTTGAACTTTAGGAACATGTTTAAACCATTTGGTCGGTTCGTCTATGGACATTTTAGAGATTACAGAAATTATGGTGGAATTAAGTCGCTCTACTTGACCATTGGCACGGGGAAGGCCAGTTGTAACTGTCTCGTGCTTTATATTTTCATCTTGACAATAATCAGTAAATTCTTTGCTTGTAAATGCAGGACCTTTATCGCTAATGATAATGGAAGGATTGCCAAAAGTATGACTTTGTTGTCGTAGTTTTGATATAACTTCGGTAGCAGAAGTACTTTTACATGGATACAACCAGACGAATTTAGTAAATGCGTCTATTAAAGACAAAATATGTTTATAATTTTTGTTGGTTGTTTCAAGAGGGCCTAAATGATCAATGAGGTAGGTTTGGAGCGGAGTCTCTTCTTTAGGTAAGGGATGTAATTCACCTTCTTGTTTGCCACGTTTGCGATTATACAAAAGGCATGTTACACAATTTGCTATAATTTTATCAATTTTATTTGACATTTTAGGGATGAGAAATTCTTCGTTAAGGAGTTCTTCACAGCGTTTACGGCCAAAATGTCCTTTGTCATGAACGTGTTTAATGACATTTAGCTGCATTTCATCCGGCACAACTATCAGATCGATACCTCTATGATTTTTATAGAGAACGTTATTTTTAAGGAAATAGTTGTCATATGGCTTTGTTTTCAAAATTTCTTTGATTGCCTGTATATGTTCGTCAGTGTTCTGTGATTGTATGATTTTGGTAGTAAAACTATCTTGAATGATCATACATATTGGATTTCTACTTAAAGCGTTGACATGGCGCATGCGTGTACCTTGTCTGTGTTCGATTGTATAGTTATAGTCAGCTAACATTAAAGCCCATCGAGCAATCTTGGTGCAAAGATCTTTTTTATTCATAGTAAGGGCGAATGCGTTGCAATCTGTGACTATCTTGAAAGGAATACCTAGAATGTAAACGCGAAATTTTTTAAGGGCTTCTATGAAAGCTAAAACTTCTAATTCATAACTCGAATATTTACGTTCGACATCTGTGGTTTTTTTGCTCATAAAATAGACAGGGTGAAATTGATTGTCAATAGAAGACTTTTGAAGGAGGACTGCTCCGTAACCGTCAATAGATGCATCACAGTGAACTTCTGTTTCGTTACTAGGGTTATAAATGCTTAAAACAGGACCTGAAGAAAGGATGTGTTTCAGCTGATTAAATGCATTTCGTTGCTGGTCGCCAAAGTGAAATTTAGTGTCTTTTCTAAGAAGATCTGTTAAAGGCTTAGCTATTAAAGAGTAATCTTGAATGAATTTACGAAAATATGAAGTTAATCCGACAAATGAATGTACATATTTTATACTTTTAGATTCTGGGAAATTAAGGACAGCTTTAGTTTTTAAGGGGGATGGGTGCAGTTGACCATTTTTAATGTGGTAACCCAAAAAATCAATTTCTCGTTGTAGAAAGTGGCATTTTTTGAGATTCAGTTCTAAACCATATTCGGATGCAGTTGTAAGGACGCGTTGTAATTTCTGGAGTCCTTCGACTTCGTTTTCAGCTGGTATTATGAAGTCATCCATATAGACAATAAGTACTTTTTCATTAATGAGGTCTCGAAAAACGTTATAAATATATCTTTGAAACACTAACGGTGCATCGCTAAGGCCATAATTCATACATAAGAATTCAAATTGACCAGAATGTGTTACGAAAGAAGTATATTTTGTACTATTTTCTTCTACTTCGACATGAAAAAAGCATTTTTAAGCTCAAGAGTAGTAAATACTTTTGCAGAATGCAACTGATCAATAATGTCATCAATTACTGGGAGGGGAAAACGTTGTTTATGTGTTTTAGAATTTAACTTCCTGTAGTCAACACACAATCTATATGAACCATCTTTCTTTTTTACTAGAACAATCGGTGATGAAAAATTACTAGTGCTTTTACGAATAATTCCTTTTTCGAGCCACTCAGAAATTTGTTTTTCGACGAAGTTTTTCTCTATTTGCGCCAAGCGCCTGGGAGGACAAGTAACAGGTTCTTCGTTTTCCAGATGAATTGATAATTTAACATCAGTTGTCTTTATTTTTTTAGGAGAATAATTTCGAATAAGTTCTGAAATTTTTGAACGTATTGTTTCATCGGTAATATGAGATAAATCAAGATTAAGATCGTCTAACACATGAGCAATATTAATCAAAAAATTATTGGACGTATCGTCATTTTTCTCAATTTTTTGCATCGAAATATTATTTCCAGAAATTGTTAAAATACTTTGTTGAATGACATCTATACCAATAATAAGATCAAAAGATATGGAATAATCTGGGACTACATAAACATTAGTTGTATAATTAAAATCATCTATCATAATGTTCGTAGAGAAAAAACCTAGGGGTTTGATTATAGTATTTCCTAATCCAGTTAATGTGATAGTTGAATGTTCAAGGTTCGAAATTGTAGGGAGTTTGCGATAAATACTTTCCTTTAGTAAACTTCTTTCACTACCTGTGTCTACCAATGATGTAACATTTACAGACGAAACAATGACTTATTTGATCATGAAAGTGTTCGACGTGACAGTGGAAACATTGGAGGGTTCTGACTTAACTCTAGGCCTCCTTGGTTGATCACATTGAGCCGATTTATGGCCAAAATTCGAACAATTAAAACAACGAGGGCCTTTATCTTTATGTCTGCATTGACTACTTTTATGATTCGACAAACCACAATTAAAGCAAAAAAGATCAGATTTTGGTCGAAAGGATTTCTCTTTCACTGGCATTTCAGGTTTGACTTTACGAAATTTAGTGTTCTCAAAGTCTTGTCGAATTTTGTCATAAATTTTGAGCTTTTGCTTGAATTCTACAATGGATTGGCATCCATATAACATTGATTTTCTGAAAACGGGGTCGGGTATGCCGTTTATGATGTATTGCATTAATGCGGAATCCTCGATTTTACCACGCGAGCATATTTGTTTCATGATAAGAAAATATTCTTCTATTGATTCATTTTCTTGCAATTTTCGTTTATTTAACATATCATGTAACTCGGCAGAATTATAAGTGGTGCTAAATTCTTATATTAAGAGTTGTTTAAGTTTGTCATATCAATTGATATGAAATTCTGTTTGTGTTAATAACTGGGCTTTTCCTCGTAATGATCTTTTACAAAATATGAATTTATGAAAGTCAGATAAATTAAACATATTAGTAATATCCTCAAAATTATTAAACCATACGTGTATATCACTAAAAGAACTACCATCGAAAGGAGGTATTACACTTTCAATATCAGTAAAATTAATAGACGATGGTATGAAACATTGAACTGGAAATTGCTGTTGTTTGTCAAAATTTGATAATTCAGTGTTATTACTTGAAGTCATATTATTTGAAGGCAGTTCGGGTTCCGAGTCAGTTTCACTTTCATTTTGTATAATATTATTTTGTAGTAAGGTCAAGTCTGAAAGGTATGTAACTAATCGGGTTGCGAGATCGTTTAAAGATCCCTCATTATCAATACAAAGTTGATTGCACACTGTAATCAGATCATTTAATGAAAAATCAGTTTGAACTTTAGTTATTTTATTTTTGAATTCGGTGCTGTCGGTTTGAAAACCGAAACCAGTAAAATCACGTATTCTCTTTCTATTAGAGCGATCACCGTCAGCATCAAATAGGAATTTATGCAGCAATTTAATTTTATGCGTTCGTTCGTTTTTAAATGCAACTTCCAGTTCAGGTATCTCAACTAACTTCATAATCAAAATAATAATAATGAACTCACCGTTAGAATAATATCCGGCTTGAATATGTAGGATGAACAACTCTAATTAATCATATTGGAGGGTTAACTGTCACTTCTGACGCCAATTTAAGGGGGTGAGACTCCATACATAACTCACAACTCACTTTTAGGACGAACACTGACATTTATTGAGACGAATACACAAACAAAAATACAGATATAAACACTCTTCTCGTTCTTTAATTAGCTTAAAGTCTATAATTCAGGACGTCGTTGAATATTTCTCAGATTTTCTTACGTCGTGTAAATATTCAATCTTATTTCACCGTAATATGTTCTGTTCTTTTTTAACAAAACCCTGCGTCGTAAAAACTCATTTCGTTCTCTTTACTTCTTCTGCATTTCCACTTCACACAGCTTCGTTAAGGCTCGTTTCCTTTTTAATCTCGAAGCGGAAAATACGGGGACTCTCAGTCTGATGCAAGTGTTGCTTGCGAAATCTCCACATATATGTAAGTGCAGGAAGAACAAACATTATAAAAGCCTGTAGGTCGCCAAGCAGTTTTCACATACTGTACCTCA
Source organism: Maratus speciosus (assembly GCA_963932465.1). Taxonomy (NCBI): domain Eukaryota; kingdom Metazoa; phylum Arthropoda; class Arachnida; order Araneae; family Salticidae; genus Maratus; species Maratus speciosus. Next base: position 430,577,383 of record OZ010795.1, on the reverse strand, counting down.
CTCCGAGTCCTTTGGAATCATTATGGGTAGAGATAGATTTTTAGGCACTCGGAGTATGCAATTCTATATCGCTTCTTTTTATGTGATATCACTTCTTTTTATGACTGACGTTTTAGGTTTGTGGCTTGGCGGCATCATTTACAACGAGTTGTTTTTGATTAGATACTCATTTACAGAGAAATTCAAATTTTATGGCAGTTTTCTAGATCTAAAAAAAAAAATAATTCTTCAAAGGGCAGGTTTTAATTTTATTTTACTCCCGTTTACTTATAATGTTTAATGTGAATAAACCTCTATTTTTTTTAGCGAAATCCATTAAAATGTGCTGCATAAAATTAAGTATGGGTTTCTAAATAAATCTTTCTAATATTTAACGATTTAGAAGTTTTATAAATTTCGATTTTTTTATTTATTTTGAAAAATATTTCTTTTTTTTTATATCATAGGATCTTATGATTGGAATTAGAACAACTGCTTTCGACAAGAAAATATCTTTTCATGTACACTAATAGTTATTAACTGCGTAGATTTACAGCTGTGTTTTTGCAAAACCCGTGTCTTAATTAAAACGAAAAAACATATGTAGTGAAGAAGTTACTAAAGTTAAAAATACCTAAGAATTTATTTCAGAATACTTAATTTATGCCGAAAAAACAAAAAAAAAAGTCTTGTCGAGTATCGAAACCACAAAATTCTGAAAATGAAAATTTAGAAGTCAGTTGCGCTGCTAAATGTACCAGACCGCTCAGAAACGTGTGTAATTAATCCGATTATGTACTAAAGTCTCAAAATTGTGTGACGTTGGGGGCTGTTTTTCAATACACCTTTTCAAAATACGCTTCATCTTTGTGTTATGTTTATATACTAACTAAACTCTATCATTGTACAAAAGGACACAGGATTCTGTGTTCCCGACCTCATTTTCCTCTCTTACTAAGCAAATTTAAAAGCGATTAGTTCTGCATTTTTTGAAAGACAACAATTATTTGAAAGCATTTAATAGGTTCATATTTACATACATTAAGAGCATTATATATTGGAAACTTAAATGGACTTATTATGTTTTAAGTATTATCTAAAATATTTCAAAGTATCCGAATGCACTCTTATTAAAAGAGGAAGAAAGGAAGTTACAGTAAACTATTTCAATGTCTTGTTACTCTTCAAAGTAAAGTACAATTTCTTTGATGAAAGAAAACATCTTTTATCTATGTCTGAAAGAGGAAAATTGAATGAATTATTCATGTTACATCTGAAAGTGAAGTTGTTTAGCATAAACTTACAAGTATCACTTTTAAGTTTTCTTATGAGAACATTTTGTCGTAGAATGTTTACATTATCGCTTGTTATATGTATATGTAGCTGAAATGGAAAAAAAAAGATTTCATATGGAATATCAATAATTTGCTTCTTACAAAAATACTTTTGTATTGTTTTATCACCTTTAATTTTATAAAATCACTAGATATGAAACAAAACTTTCTCATGTAACAAAATTCTCTTATATTCTAGGACATCTCTTTTATTTCGATTTTAGTTGACATACACTGTTTTTTACGAAATCCAAAGAACTTTTGTATAATACTACGCTCTTTTTCAACTATTTCGAAATAATTCAAAGTAATAGAAATGAGACAATGATAAACACAATTTTACACAAGAATTAATTTTGATTTTCTTTTCTTTTTGAAATAGGTTAACTTTTTGAACAGAGAGTCCGCATATTTTTTAGATTTACATTTGAACACATTGATAGCATTTTTTATTGTGATCTTATAACAATAATGCTAGTTAAAACGCTATGAAGAATCTGTCACAAAGTTTTAAATATCGTTAAGTATATAAAGTTAAATATTTGCTATTACTGCACATAATAATTGAATACATGATATGATTAACTTGCTATTCAAATATCCTATGTACTATCTAAATTCTTGAAAATAATAAATAACCGGTGTTTATATATTTTTTGCATTTTAGAAGTATATTTGTACAATACTAAAATGACATTATTCCAATAATTTAAATTCAAAAGAGATAGTTATTAAGATAATATAAATGATGTTAACCTTTATATTTTCATATTTCGATTTTATAAAAAATAAAATATAAATAAAAAAAGCAAACATAGGTCATATTATGGGTAAAAACACACAAAATGCACGCGTATATGATGACCTTACAATAAGAAGTAAAAGAATGGATCATTGTCCTAACTTTCAAGCTATGAAATTTAAGTTCTACATAAAAAAAAGAGAATGTTTAAATTAATTAACTGCACTGATCACACAACCAGCACATAGTGGTCTAAAGCATGATATCCATAAATGGTTGCGGCTTGTGAAATATTCCACAAGATTCGTACCCTCCCCCCTCCCCGATGTACAAGGGTTTATAAAAAAGGGATTAAATATATTTAAGTTTAAATAAATATTCTAGAAAAAACAAAAGTAACACTGATCTCATTTACAGTAGAAACCAAAATACATAGTTGCATACTTTCTTACAAGAAAACAAAATTAACTGAAAATAAGTCAATCCTTCTTGCACATGATTTATATACTAGAATGTAAGGATAAAAAGTAAATAATTAAAAACTATTCATGAATTTTTGCAAAAAAAACTCAATATAAAAAGTAAATAGAATTATATAGTGATGAAAAGAAAAATATCCATGTAAAAATATTATTATGAAGTAAAACATGTTTTAATATGATAATGATAATTACGCATGAAAATTTTCATTTGATCACTCTTTATGACTATTTTTCTAGAATATTTTTGTGATTTAATAATTTTTTATAATTTTTTTTCGGAGCATTTGTTCATCGGGATGTAGCTGTAGATTGTGAAATCTTTGACAAACTTTCGCCGGATTCTGTAACCTCTACCTTGTGTCCTCTCCTTCTGGAATGAGACAATAAAGTTTGCAAATTTAAAAACAATTAGTTTTGAAATTTTTGAAAGACAACTATTATTTGGAAACCTAATTGGTATATTTAATAGTTTCATATTTGCATTCATTAAGGGCATTCTATATTGGAAAATTAAATGGATTTCTTATGTCTGAAGTATTATCTAAAATATTTCAAAGCATCCGAATGCACTATTATTAATAGAGACGGAAAGGAAGTTACACTAAACCATTTCAATGTCTTGTTACTCTTCAAAGTAAAGTACAATCTCTTTGATGAAAGAAAATAAATTTTGTCTATGTCTCAAAGAGAAAAAATGAATGAATTATTCATGTTATATTTTAAAGCGAAGTTGTTCAGCATTAATTTACAGGTATCACTTTTAAGTTTTCTTATGGGAACATATATTTTGTCGTAGTATGTTTACATTATCGCTTATGTATGTTAAATAATTAGGCGTCATTGTGAAATGGTAAAACTTTGCAGATAATTGAGCGAATAGATGTATTCGATCATCGTCTATGCTGATAAGAATAAGAGCAGTAACCTTGACAATCGATGAAAACTGTCATTCGTATCATTTTTTGTAGAGTAATGCAAGTAAGTAAACGGAAAGCGTAATTTTCACCCATCCGTTTAGTAGATTAATCTTAGCAGTCATCATCATAATTAGCAGTCATCTCTGCACTTAAGATTTTTGCAATCGAGTGGCAGATGCTCAGAACAATGGAGGTTTCCACTAGTAATTTCTCCGGGAGAAAGTAACGAAGAATTTTATGATCACATATTTCATGAGCACAACATCGATGGGCAGTTCTCACTAGAATATTGGTCAGTGCCATAGAAAAATTCGATGAGTTATCACCTTATTTTCTAAACATACATCGATCGTTGCTCTCGAGCAAATACTAGATTCAATCAATTGGGGGAGGTAAATCGTCCAGAAATTTCATAGCGTCAGTCACTCAGCCAGGTGGAAGTTTTACATAAAGAAACGCGAACAAATTCTGCCGATGTATAGCGTGTAGCCACTTTTTAATCACCGAGCGTAGTAATACAAATATGACGTAGCACGCATTCTGAACGAATTAAGTATTAAGGATAACATGTCATTATACGTCATTGGAAAGAGGACTGACATATGAACGGATGAATTTGATAGTGAAAAAGAACTAAAGGTTGGAAATGAAATCTACTCAACGCGGGATATGCAAATCTCGGAATGAAATAAAATGGCTTCTAAAAAGAAGATTCGAAAACCCAGAATTGATCAGAGATCATGATAGAATTTGCGAAAAATTAAACGTTAATATTTAAGTATAAAAATAACTTCTTAAAACACCATCAAAAACTTTAAAATGCGCAAGGCCTTTCGAAAGATCTGAGTCTTTCTTCGTCAGGCGAAAAGAAGACGTCCTTCTACTATGAAAGCAGCAGTAAGACTGAAATGAGAGACAAGAGAAGGTGAAACAAGCTGAGGAAACAGCCAGTAGGAAATTAAAAATCAGCAGCCAATAGGAAAGCAGAGGACAACATTCAATCACAGAAGAGTATAATCAAAACAGAAGAACACAGAGTAGAAGGGGGGAAAGGAATCTTGTTTTTAAAAAAAAGTAGTAGTAACTTGTAGTTGAGAAAAAAACGCATGAAAATAAAATTAAAAATAAATTTTCATAAAGGGGAAAAACACACACATATTAAAATAGGTGAACATATGAAATAAAAATAAATAAATGAATAAAATATAAAAACAGGCTAATGTTAATTAATACAAAAAAAAATTATATGGAAGTACTGAAAATGTTTTTCCAAGCTTCAGAGAGCATTGTGGTAACAGATTTATCATTAACAATAACTTCACGATTAATATAAATAGCTAAATTTTCAAGAAAGTCCAATTCAGATATACTATTGGCATTAAAGATAATTTTAGCATTTTGAAAATTAAAACTATGTCCAGAATTCCAAGAATGCTTGGCAAATAGAAGATTTATAAATTTCTTGATTAATTACATATAGTCCAGGCAGTAGGGAATTTTACCTATCAAAATCAATGGTAGTACTGGAAATCGGCTTTCTAGATGTTTTTTGGGTCGCTGAATCCGAATTTGTAACTTCCCACCAAAATTTCCCCCGGTAACCTCCCCAAATTTTGGTAAAAAGCCCTCCAAAAAAGGTTTTAATTAAAAAATATATTTATTATTTAGATTTCTATTATTTTAGAGAAAAAGTATCTGGAAATTCAGAAAGTAGACAACATTTCCAACAAATTAGATATATGACATTATGACTTAGGATGAAGGGGAAGGGGGGATCTGCCTCGGAACATTCTCGCGGTGCTGCGTAAACTAAGTTACGCAATTCCACTTAACCACTCACACGTTTACATTCGCCCTCCCATCTCCCCTCCGAACTTTCTCTATAAGGTTTACTTTAAAATTTTTGGGTCTCTGAATCCGAATTTTTAACTTTCCCCCCAAAATGCCCCCCCCCCCGGACACCCCCCCCCCTCAAATAGTTGTTTTTAACTTAAATTTCTTATTGTTTTAGGGGAAAACCATTACGAAATTCAGAAACTAGACAAAATTTGCAACAAATAGGTTATATGACATTATGAATTAGGATGAACGGGGAGGGTGAGGGCTGCCTCGGATCATGCACTGCGGCGCTACGTCCACTAAATGATGAAGTTCAGGCAATAGGGGATTTTATCTGGCAAAATTAATGATAGTACTGGAAATCGGCTTTCTAGATGTTTTTTGGGTCGCTGAATACGAATTTCTAACTTCCCACCAAAATTGCACCCGGCAACCCCCCAAAAAATTGATTTTTTGAAAAAAATTGGTTTTTGAGAAAAGCGCGTGGGGAATGATCCGAGGCAGCCCCCTCTCTCCCCGTTTATCCTACGTCATAATGTCATATATCCTATTTGTTGAAAATTTTGTTTAGTTTCTGAATTTCGTAATGCTTTTCCCCCAAAATAATAAGAAATTTAAGTTAAAAACAACTATTTGGGTAGGGGGTTTCGGGGGGGGGGGGGGATTTTGGGAGCAAGTTAAAAATTCGGATTCAGTGACCCAAAAAACTTAAAGTAAACCTTATAGAGAAAGTTCGGTGGGAAGATGGGAGGGCTAATGTAAACGTGTGAGTGGTTAAGTGGAATTGCGCAACTTAGTCCACGCAGTACTGCGGCGCATGTTCCGAGGCAGATTCCCCCTTCCTCTTCATCCTAAGTCATAATGTCATATATCTAATTTGTTGCAAATTTTGTCTACTTTCTGAATTTCTAGATACTTTTGCCCTAAAAAATTTATTTTTTTAATAAAAACCTTTTTAGGGGAGCTTTTTACCAAAATTTGGGGGGGGGGGTTGCCGGGGGAAATTTTGGTGGGAAGTTACAAATTCGGATTCAGCGACCCAAAAAACATCTAGAAAGCCGATTTCCTGTACTACCATTAATTCTGCTAGGTAGAGCCCCTATACGGTCTCTATTGCCTGGACTAATAACGAGAGTGTTCTTTTAAACGGATTTCATGATTTCTTTTAGTTTGACCGATATCAGATAAATCACAGCCGTTACAAGGAACATTATAAATTCCCAATTTACGAAGATCAGCAACAGGAGATTTACTGGAGGGGGATTTGAATTTATTGACAGGTTTAAAGATAACATTAAAATTGAAACTTCGTAAAACTTTAGCTAATTTGAAACATAAAGGCGGATAAAAGGGCAGGACAACCAAATTATCAGGTTTGCTTTTGACAGATTTGGAGGAGTAGATTTATTAGACGGTCTTTTGAATTTCTTCACAGCATTATTGATAACTGAAGGATTGAAACCTCTTTTGACAGCAACAGTGTTTAAGTAATTAAGTTCATCCTTAAAGGATGCAGAGTCGGAAAAAAATTTTGACAGCATGATTTACATATGTGACAAAAACACCGACTGTTTGGTTGACAGGATGATTTTGAGAGAGCATGAGGTGGGTTAGAGGCAGAAAAGGGTTTTCTATGAACACAAGTTTTGAAAGAAGAATCACACTTAGTAACTAAAACATCAAGGAAAGGAAGTTTATTACAATTTTCTAAGTCAAAAGTAATCTGAATATATGGGTCGATAGAATTGACAGTTTGAAGGATGGTAGAAATATTAGAAGGATTATCAACTAAAACAAAAGTATCGTCAATGTAACGCATCCAACATTTAAAATTAACCAGATTTAATAATTTCTCCTCAAAACAGTGCATATAAATATCACAAAGAAAAGGAGATAAAGGATTACCCATGCTTAAGCCGTCTGATTGTTTGAAAAATTTATTATCAAATTCAAAACTAGTTTGAGTGATGCAAAATTTAGTTAAATTAACAAAATCTTGGACTTCAATATCAAAGAAATGAAATTCACGTAATCTTTTTTGCAAGCAATAAAAGGCATCTTGAATCGGGACATTAGTAAATAAAGATTTGACATCAAGAGAAAGCATGGAACAGTTGAATGGGTTAATATTTTTTTAATTTACAAACAAAATCATACGATTTTTTATCCTATGATAATTAGAAATGCATAAAGGGTAAAAATAGAAGTTAAAAATTTGGCAAGAGGATAGGTGGCATTACCAATATTAGAGGCAATAGGTCTTAAGGGGAGATTGTTTTTATGAACTTTAGGCAAAGCATAAAAACGAGTACAAATGGCTGAAGAAGGAAAAACACCATGTTTACTGTTGTCATATAGCACAACAGAATTCATAACAGCATTTTTGAGAGTGGAAAATGCGAATTAGTAGGATGTTTTTAACTTCAACATAATGACCTTCTGATGAGAGAGCATAAACTTTATCAGAATAATCTTTTTTATCCACCAGAACAATTTGACAACCTTTATAAGGTTTAGTAATAATAAGATTATCATTGGACTTAAGGTCATTCAGAGCAATATGTTGAGGGCGTGAAAGATTAGGTTTATATTTTGAATTATTAGAAGAAATAGTATCAGCAAGAATATGACGAAGAGTTTCTTTTTGAAAAGGAGTAACTTTACTATGTTTAAAGGGAGATTCAATAGGAGCAATCAATTTGCAAATCTTCTCTTCCCAAATGGATTGCTCTTATTTAGTCTTCCTTGAGATCCTCACGATATCTGTGACAAAATCTATCAACAAAATGGTATCTTGAATAACATGGTCTTAATTTCATTTCCCAATTAAAAATTCATTTCTTCAACCTTCCTCAAACAGCTCTGTATTCACATTTATTTCTTTCTTTAATATTATTATTATTTTTTTTTATATAAAACAGTTCTCAATATCTAACATTTACTTTTTATGCTCCTATTTTTTACAGTGATTTCAATGAATTTCTGCAATTTTCTCAACACGTGCTGACTTAATGAAGAAATTATTTTCTTGCAGTTATTTTCAATTATGACTTCGGCATTTGATTTCCATGAACGGAACTTATTTGTTCCTGACATTTTCTTTACATCAGGATGTTTGGCTAACGCACTATATTTACTATTCATTTTTTTTTCTTTTACCAATTTTAATGTAACATACCCAGTAATTATTTCGTTCGCCCATAATTCCAATTCCAATTTCAATTATTGCCAAATTTAGCTCATTAATCATATTATTTCGTAATGCTATAACATACGCGAGAGATTGTTTGCATACAGCATAAAATATAGAAATTTAAAGAAACTGGAAAACTGGCCACACATGACTCTTGACCACACATCACAAAAAGAAATTAAAGGATACAAATGTTTTTCACGTAAACGTTATAATGAAACACTATCAAAAGTTAATTTTCGCAATGGCATGTTTACATAAATTGTGCGCCCAATGGGAATTAGCGAAGCTTTTTATTGAATAACAGATTTACTTCAGTTATTTTAACATCAATTGTTCTTATAATTTAGTTATGTTTAAACATATTTTTGGCTTCAATTGTATTGAAGTTAACTTATTTCCAGTCCCCTTAGTAACTTTAGATTTCTACTTCTTATTATATAATGTCTTTTTGCATTACTGCTAACAAAAAGATGTAATAAAAGTTGAGAATTTTATTTTCTATATTTAAAAAGTATACATGTAAATCCGTTAGCTTGTTCAAAAGTTATTTTAACAAAACCGCTTAATAACAGTGTGTCGAAATAATATAACCTTCTCTCCGCCTGGAACTAATATATTCGTCACTAAGCTGCCAGTTTCACTGCTATACCAGCATTATTTAAACTAATATAAATCTACAGATATTATCCAGTTTTGTAAGATTAAGTTATGATTTATAATCTCAAGGATTATGTTCTTATACGTAATTATTTTTTTATATCATGTCGAAAAATTTATATTTTTATATCACGTAATATATATATATATATATATATATATATATATATTAGCATTAAAAACAGTGAAAACGACCTTACAATTTTGCCCTTTTGCTCGGAACTTTTACCTTTGCTTATATCGGCAGTCTGCGCGGCTCAAATTGTACGGCTCCTACAACTGTTATTTCTTTCGGATCAAATGTACGCAAAGTTGAAAGATTATATATATATATATATAAACATTTTCATTAATTTAACCTTTCTGTTTTTGTTTTTTTAATCGGGAAACCCGGACATGCATTCATTTGCAATGTTTTTCAATCATTTAACCCATTTGCTTCAATGTGTAATGACATATTTGATGCACTTTAAGAAAGTAGTGTATTTTCATTTGTTTCCTTGAAAATTATCATTTAAAAATGCACAATTATAAAAACAATATTGTAAGATAAAAAAAAAAACTTTTAAAACAACTTTAAAAGTAAAATTTAAATTATATATTTTAATAGTAATAGTAGTAGTGTGGGATAAAATTCAATTAAAATGTGTGTCAGTATCGCATAACTGAAGTACCATTATTCAATTTTAATGTAAATATTGATTCACTTTAATCAGTCTATATGTTTCTGTGTCACAGAGTACGAAAACACCTCGAGAAACGAGGCCGATCAAAAATAAAGTCTACCGCGGTGCTTTTTTTACAGACCTATGCGTATATTTATTTACAGACCTCTGTAGTCCCGTGATGCTTGAATGCACCAGGTAGCTGTGCGAAAAAAGCATGACGTCAATTTAGTAGTCTGTATGTGGAATTCACCGCTGTAGATTGTCTTTTTCGCTTGTCTCGCTCGGGAAAAGAGTGTCGTATTCCCAGTACTAATTAAAGATTATTGACTAATTTATTTTAAAGTTCTAGGATTTTTTATACTGTATTAGATTTGTAAGTTTATAAAAATGGCGTTCTGTGAACAAAGGTCCAGCATTCATAATACCATAAGTTAGTACACGGTAGTACTTAGAAAACAATGACGGATGTTTAATGAAAACAAAAGCCTCCCGAAGTGCGGAGAGGTAAAAATAAATTTTCCTCGATATGAGGATGCTTCATATGTACAGTCCTGAAAAATAAAATAAACACCCCCTACTAACAATGCAACTAATTATAACAGAAGAAAGTTAATGGTATCAAACGTTTAGAAATAAAATCAACTTTTAAATGATACATATAAAATTTACTTAGCCGGGCCATCTGCAAATTAAAACCAGACCAAACTTTGATTTTTCAATGGCTACACCCAACATTATATTTTTCTTTTATATCTTCAATTCAAACTTTGCCTAGTAACGAAATTTCAAGCAATTTGTATGATAAGTTTTGGAATTATAAACATTCGAAATTTAGAGCTTCTAATGTTAAATTACATTTTCATATTTTTATTAATATATACTGAGATTATAATCACAATGCGATATTTTTTTATTTGTTATAATACTAAAAATACCAAACGTAAATACATAGAATTCGTAATTAAAAAATATATAATATGAATTATGTATTATGAAATTAACATACGGAAAAAATATGAATTGCAACCTGCATTTTTTTTTTGATAGATTTATATTTATTATACCCTTCTTTATGCGAATTCTCAATTTCAAGTTTTTATCTCAAGTTGTTTAAGAATTATGAGTAAAAAACTTCATAATGATGGTTTAAGGGACCGTCTATGATCCCTAGATAAGCACAATATGAAAAATATATGTTTTCCCCATTTTATAGAAACCATTGGGCTGGCAGTAGTCGAAACATATTAAGCTAATAAAATATCTATATTGGCAAAAAAAATAACATTAATGGAAGTGACATAGACATTCTGAAATATTTCAGCGATGGAGTACCGAACTTCAATTTTGGACAGAGAACATTTAATAAGCGCATTTTAAATAATTAATTTATCGTAAACGAATAATACGAATTTCATGAAAATTTGGATTTATGCTAATTGAAGGGTTTAGAATTTATTTATGGTGTCAAACGTGAGTATTTTTATCGAAAAAAAGAAAGGTTGGGTTCGTTTTGATACGTAGATAGCCCCAAAGCAATCTTTATATACATCATTAAAAAAGGAGACTTTATTTCCAATCGTTTGGTACAAGTTACTTTTTATTACAATAATTTGTTGCAGAGATGGCAGGGGGTATTTCAATTTAGAGAGGGTCATCCGAAAAATTTTTTTTTCGGTTGTGTAGAAATGTTGCTCTTATGTTTACTGATTATGGAGAAAAAGTCATTTTTCAAACAACATATCGTTTTCATTTGCCGCCAAGCGCACGAACATTTCAGTACTATACAGTATATCCCACTTCAAATAAATAACATAATTCGTATATATTAAATGCTTATAGCTCAGGAACTGAAAAGCATTTTTGACAAACGGTTTTCTGTGTCATATTTAGAAAAGCTGAACCATTCTAAAAGTTTATGGTATCTCTGGGGCACTTGGATTTTGACCCAAAAAGTAAATGTACTATTCAGTATACATGAGTAGCATATAGTTTTAATCTTTAACTTTATCTAACATTAATATTCAAACATTATAGGAGCTTCTGGGTCATCAAAAGTGACACAGACTCAGATGACACAAGGATTACTTCCCGGGAACCATAGCTGCATATTTCATAACCCCGCAAAACAAAAAGGTAAAATTTAGGAAACACCAGATTGCAGCACTGTGACTTTATAGAAAATGAGCACTGTGACTTTATAGAAAATTTTACTGAATGTGAGTGTCGGCGATAGCTTCATTATTTACTGTAGAAAATACTTAAAAATACTAAATTAATTGTATGCGTACTCGATGGATTGTCCACATTTACAAAACTTAACAAAAACATTTATTATTTACAAAAATATTACAAAGGGACTGGCAGCGGTTGATGCACTGCGTTTACGTCTAAGAACACATCATACTCAACTGGCGGGGATATTCTCGCCCGCGCCCCTTTCAGTCCAGAGCGCTTGCAGCGCCCTCTCACTAACAATTATGCTGCATGGAGGAAACATGTGAGAATACTGGAATTTATCTAGTTTGTAGTAGATTTGTGTAAATATATTTATATACAAAATGTATATATGAAAAGAAAAACATTGAAATGTCACTTTCACATTGAAAACTATATAGAAATAAAATTTTAGCAAGTTTTAATTTTATTCCGATACATTTATATATATATTAAGTAAGTTATTTTATATTATAAAGGAGATTTCTAAATACTATTCATGAATATTCATTAACAAAAGAACAAATTATAAATAGAACTAAAGTAGTCAAAAATTTAGAAAAATGCTTTCTTTATATAAATATATAAATGTTAATATACACTACAGTATATATGCAATAAATATAGGGAACGATTATTTTTCTTCTCCTTTACAGGAAATGACCTATGAGTTGTTTTGTACTTCCATAGAAATTCAGTTACTTTGACTAAAATCTTGAAGTATACAGTTCTGTCTGGTTTTCGATAAAACTGGAATCTCAATATTACTTAGGAACAAGACATTTCTGGAAAATAATCATTTGTCACGTTTTATTCCTGATGATCTGTTATCAGTAATTGATAACTGCATGCAAGGCAATGGCTTTTTTGCCCATTCAGAGAGTATATCACCGTCAATGTTGGTGGATGAAAGGAAATAAATACGGGATGTGGCTGCTAGAAGTATTAATCTGGCTAGACAGAAAGCCTCTGAGAAATGGACAGATGACATTATAATTTTTAAAATACCAACATTGAACCTTATTGATGGTGGTTATTACAATCTTGTGCAATGGCAAGACTTTGAAACAACACAGCCAGCCATGATGATTAATAGCAGTGATGTTCAAATAGATAACGCCATTGAAACAACAAACGAGCAGACTTTGAATGAGTTGTATCATTCCAAAAACGTCGAGCGGTTCATCAGGCTTACACCAAAGCTGCAGGTGCAGTTTGTGACCACATAAGAGGAAATCTTTTTTATAGGAAAAATATGCCATAATTTCAATCAAAAAGAGACTGGAATACTGGCTGTGAATTATCTACTAATGAGAAGCAACACCGTGCAAGTATGTATAAATTACAGTTTTACGAATATTTTTTTAAAAATAATATACCGTATAATTATGCAAATTTTAGTCTTTTATTTCATTAGGGTAATATACAAAAGTATTTTTCAAAACATATACAGATCAAACCCTTTAGAAAAGAAAATTTATTGAATTTATGTAGTAACTGTATTTAAGTGTATTTCCCACTAGGAATTTCTTTAGTCAAAAATAGCGATACCTTGAACTCAAAGGCGGCAAAGGTTAACATAATCCGATTTTCATAATTTTTTAAGCACCTTCTTTACATACTAGAGCAACTATCTATAGCTAACGAAAATTAATGTAGTGAAGTTATTCTTCTGATGATCCATTCCAATTTACATAAGAAATATTCATAGAAAGTCTGCTAATATTTATTTTAGATTGTCAAACCTGTGTTTAATGTGTAATTAGGCTTATTAGATGGAACTGTAAGTACATAGTACTGTTGCAATGTCAGTGTTTAAAATTGGTTATGGCATTATACATTTATATAATGTATCTTACTATATAAAATATAAAACAGGAATGGCAAAATGCAAAATTTAAGAAATATTCAAAGGTCATACACTGTAGGGCCAACGGTGACTGGCCACTTGGGATTTTAGGCGTTTTGTTAAATTTCTAGAAACATACATGATGAATTAACCTGGATTTACACTATAATATAAGTAATATATTTCCCTGAAGATTTTTTCCTGAAACCCCTTATGAATCGTCAACAAATTGAAAAAGAACGAATATATTTGTAAAAAGTAATGTAGCAAAAGTTTTCAAACTGTAGATTATGATTAAGTAGCTTATTGAAATAATTCGTGTTCATTTTTATGTGAACAGCATGTATACTCGAAGAGAAATTCAGGTTTTTATAAAAACACTCTCAAATTTTGTAAAGTTTTTTGCTTATAATTTGCAGAGTCCTTAATATAATAAAAAGTTCTTCTCAAATAATATGACAAATAACATTCTGCATAGTATCCTGAATTAAAATACAGTAAAAATTGTATGAAAAATGAGCAGGTTAACTAAATAAGGTTTCATTGCCCGTAACCGAACGCAATCAAAATATAATGTGCATAATGTGTTAGGTAAATGTATAGAGCAACTTTTGTAAAAGTAACAAAACAATAGCTTGAAAATTCTTAAAATTATCGTTGATAGAATGAGCTCAAAATCCATTGTTCCCAAAATGAAGAAAAAAGTTGGGGGACTGTATCCATATATGCATTGATTAGTAGCAATATAGCACACACAATATTGCACGCACTACTGAATTTGGATGCAACCCTCATCTTTTTGCTTCCTTTTGGGAATAACGGATTTTGTGCTTATTCTATGAACGATAATTTTCAGACATTTCAAACTATGTTTTTGAGACTTTGACAAAAGTTGCTTTTTACATTTAACTAAAACACTATGCAAATAATATTCTGATTACATTCGGGCATGCGTGGTGAATCACTATTTAGTAAACGTGCTCATTTTTTATACATTTTTATTATTTTTTAATTCTGATTGCAGGATACTATGTACAATGCTATTTGTCATACTTTCTAAAAATAACTTTTTTTATATTAAAAACTCTACAAATTATAAGCAAAAACTTGGCAAAATTTGGTACTCTTTTTATAAAAAAAATAATTTCTCTACGAGTGTACATGCCATACTGATAAAAATGAACACAGTTTGTTACAATAAGGCACTTAATCATAATCTAAAGTTTGAACGCTTTTGTTACTTTAGTTTTTACAGGGATATCCAAAAGATATTCGTTATTTTTAACACTTTCCAACAAAGTTGAAAAGTGTTTATGACTTCGGTTTGTCTGTCTATCTGTCCGTCTGTCCACTCTCGTAAATATGCTCGAATCGTTCTGAAATTTTTGGATGTTAGTGACCTCTACCATAGCACGTTCCCTACTTCAAATGAGGTTAAGTTTTCCGTTGCTTTACGGCCAATGGGGTAAAATCGTTTCAAAAGATTTTTAATGGTGTTACACAAACATAGTAAAATTGATATTCATCTATAAAGTCCACTAAAATATGCATTCTGTTGAATATGTGGTGCAAAGAATAGTTATTGTTCATCTGCAGGACCACACAAAAGAATTCCGTTCATAATGGTTAGGGGGAATTGTTTGCAGTATATTTGAAAATATTTCAGATACTATATTATATCCGAATTAATGTATATTAGCAATGATTGATCGAAATGCATTTTTAACAATTTACAACAAAGTTGAAAAGATATTTTATGCATTCGGTTTGTCTAGCCATCTGTTTTTTTGTCCGTCTGGCCGTCTTTCCACGCCCCCATGAAAGACGGCCTCCAGTGAATATACTCGGATTTTCATGAAATTGATAAAGGCTATTTAAGGTAACCAAAGCATGTTTGGTATTGTATATGAAGTACGTAGGATTAATCGTTCATTTATAGGGGCACTCAAAATTATTCCATTACTTTATGGTATATGGGGAAAAATTGTTTGCAGAGACTTTTAATGACATTACTCTATATCAAATGTATCCAAACTGATATAAATCACTGAATTTCATTACGATCACGTTAGAGCAGGTCATTCATACCATTTTTAAGTCATTTACAGAAACACAGAAACGAAATTGGTTACTATACAGTACTGTGTTTGAGCGATAATTGCTGGGGTGTATGGTTTAAACTTCGGTATGCACTTTTTAAATTTAATTATTTCTTACATCTTACTCAATATATACAAATTCTATACCTCAAATACCAACTGCACAAAAGTATTCACATACCGTTCTCCTTATTAGATTCAATTACTGAAGGTAAATTTTCAACTGAAATATGAAATATATGTATATAAAGTGAACTAAATTTTGGCATGCATGTAGTTACATGATTCAAATCTATATATCATATACAGGGCTGCTGAAAAAACTCTCATAATTTACCGATTGTGGACGGGAACAGCTGAAATTGTGTTTAGAAATGGATTATGCATTTCCATATGGTTGAATTAAAACGTAATATTTTAATTTTTTAAACGGTGCTGTATTGTTACATTACTGTGAATGTGTTGGAAAGTTTTCTATAATCTATACTTGACGAATGATTTTTCTTAATTGTTTAATTTGTTGACGGTCTCCTATGGGGTTTCGGGAAAAAATCCTCATGGAGATGTATGACCTGTACAAATCTGTTTACACATACTGGAGTTTCAGGATAATACCTCATGTAGTTTTCTAGATATTTAACAAAACGTCTAAAATTGCAAGTAGCCGGTCACCTTTGGCCATATAGTGCATACGGTATTTAAGAAATAACAACGAAACAAGATAGAGCGGGCGGCGGCAACACGAATGACTACGTCATCGAGTTACGGGATGAAATCATGATGCAGGATAAGATTTTTAAGAGTAGATTAAAGAATGACTGGTCTGCCTCGATATTTCTTGGCACGATAGGCGTAGCAGCGGGCGCCAACTCGTCATTTTGGCGTCAATATCACGTCATCGAGTTACGGGATGAAACCGGTGCCAAATTAAACGTAAAGAAAAGTATTTTAAGAATGTTTTGGTCTGCCTGCGCATATCCTAGCAGATTCCCCCGGCAGACTAAAATCTATAACAAAAAAATACGTTACAATGTACAATTAAAACCCTATAAACGTAATATTTTACATTACATTGCCATATATATTACTTCGAATCAACTTTCAAGATGAATTAAGAGTTTAGGAAAAGATTATTAACAGTACGTGAGAAAATGACTGATTCGGCATAACTTGGTACAAAGCGCGAAGAACGGGGCGCCAATTCGTTATTTTAACCGTGTTATTACGTCATCGAGTTACGGATTGAAATTTTGGCACATTAAACATACGGATTAGTACAATACGAATATTTCAGTCTGCCTTGTTATATCTTGGTAGGAGATGAGCTGAGCGGGGCGCCAATTTTTAATTTTGGCGGTATAATCACGTCATCGAGTTACGGCTTGAAAATTTTGCACATTAAAGGCACATAACAGTACAATAAGAATTTTTCAGTCTGTCTCGTCATATCTTGGTACGAGACGAACAGAGCGGGGCGCCAATTCTTAATTTTGGCGGTATAATCACGTCATCGAGTTACGGGATGAAATCATGATGCAGGACAAGATTTTTAAGAGTAGATTAAGGAATGACTGGTCTGCCTCGACATTTCTTGGTACGATAGGCACAACAGCGGGCGCCAACTCGTCATTTTGGCGTCACTATCACGTCATCGAGTTGCGGGATGAAACCGGTACCAAATTAAAGGTAAAAAAATGTCTTTAAAGAATATTTTGGTCTGCCTGCGCATATCCTGGTAGAAACCCCCGGCAGACTAAAATCTATAAGAAAAAATACGTCATAATGTACAATTAAAACCCTATAAACATAATATTTTACATTTGCCATATATCGAATCGACTTTCAAGATAAATTAAGGGTTTAGGAAAAGTTTATTAATAGTACGTGAGAAAATGACTGATTCGGCATAACTTGGTACAAAGCAAGAAGAACGAGCCAGTTCCCTATTTTGACATTACTGTTACGTCATCGAGTTACGGCTTGAAATTTTGGCACATTAAACATACCGATTAGTACAATACGAATATTTCAGTATGCCTCGTCATATCTTGGTAGGAGATGAGCAGAGCGGGACGCCAATTCTTAATTTTGGCGGTGTAATCACGTCATCGAGTTACGGCTTGAGAATTTGGCACATTAAAGGTATATATAAGTACAATAAGAATATTTCAGTCTGCCTCATCATATCTTGGTACGAGACGAGCAGAGCGGGGCGCCAAATCTTAATTTTGTCGATTTTAACACACGTCATCGAGTTACCACATGAAATCTTCATGCAGGACAAGATTATTAGGAGTAGATTAAGGAATGACTGGTCTGCCTCGACATTTTTTGGCACGATATGTGCAGTAGCGGGCGCCAATTCGTTATTTTGGCGTCAATATCACGTCATCGAGTTACGGGATGAAACCGGTGCCAAATTAAAGGTAAAAAATGTATTTTAAGAATATTTTGGTCTGCCTGCGCATATCCTGGTAGAAACCACCGGCAGACTAAAATCTAAAACAAAAAAATACGTCATAATATACAATTGAAACCCTATATACGTAATATTTTACATTACATTGCCATTATATTACTTCGAATAGACTTTCACGATGAATTAAAGGTTATGGAAAAGCTTATTAACAGTACGTGAGAAAATGGCTGATTCGGCATAACTTGGTTTTTTGTTATAGATTTTAGTCTGCCGGAGGTTTCTACCAGGATAAGCGCAGGCAGACCAAAATATTCTTAAAAGACTTTATTTTACCTTTAATTTTGCACCGGTTTTTTCCTGTAACTCGATGACGTGATATTGACGCCAAAATGACGAGTTGGCGCCCGCTTCTGCACCTATTGTACCAAGAAATGTCGAAGCATACCAGTCATTCCTTAATCTACTCCTAAATATCTTGTCCTGCATCATGATTTCATCCCATAACTCGATAACGTGATTATACCGCAAAATTTAAGAATTGGCGCCCCGCTCTGCTCGTCTCGTACCAAGATATAACGAGGCAGACTGAAATATTCTTATTGTACTGATATGTGAATTTAATGTGCCAAAATTTAAAGCCGTAAGCCGATGACATCATTATACCGTCAAAATTAAGAATTGGCGCCCCGCTCTGTTCGTCTCGTACCAAGATATGACGAGGCATACTGAAATATTCTTATTGTACTGCTATGTGCCTTTAATGTGCCAAATTTTCAAGCCGTAATTCGATGACGTGATTATACCGCTAAAATTAAAAATTGGCGCCCCGCTCAGCTCATCTCCTGCCAAGATATAACAAGGCAGACTGAAATATTCGTATTGTACTAATCCGTATGTTTAATGTGCCAAAATTTCAAGCCGTAACTCGATGACGTAATAACACTGTCAAAATAACGAATTGGCGCCCCGTTCTTCGCGCTTTGTACCAAGTTATGTCGAATTAGTCATTTACTCACGTACTGCTAATAAACTTTCCCTAAACTCTTAATTCATCTTGAAAGTTGATTCGAAGTAATATATATGGCAATGTAATGTAAAATATTACGTTTATAGGGTTTTAATTGTACATTGTAAAGTATTTTTTTGTTATAGATTTCAGTCTGCCAGGGGATTCTACCAGGATATGCGGAGGCAGACCAAAATATTCTTAAAAGAAATTTTTTACCTTTAATTTGGCACCGGTTTCATCACGTAACTCGATGACGTGATATTGACGCCAAAATGACGAGTTGGCGCCCGCTGCTGCGCCTATCGTACCAAGAAATGTCGAGGCAGACCAGTCATTCCTTAATCTACTCTTAAAAATCTTGTCCTGCATCACGATTTCATCCCGTAACTCGATGACGTAGTCATTCGTGTCGCCGCCGCCCGGTCTAAGAGCCTTTGCAAAAAATAATGTAGAGTACCACCATTAAAATCGAAACATTATCGATCGAAAAAATTAGTAACTATGACAACTTTCAGAATGAATTAATTAGAGAGGTCATTGAAATTAATGTAGTAAAGGAGAAAATGGATAGAAGATTGTGCAATGATATGACTCATGCGATAATTCACAACAGATAACGCCAAAACGTGGAAGTAAGAGTAGGAAACGAGGAAGAAAAAAAGGAGAAAGCTTAAAATCTCGTCCAAAATATAAATTTAATTTCTAATTAAATTTAATAATGTGCTTGTATACCCGTAAATTCCAAACTGTAATTAAACTATATTATATTGGAAAATTTAGGGTTAATGTGTACATTCTATATACCGGGTGTCCCAAAAAGGACTGACTGATTTTAAAATTCAATAACTTGCAAACGGTGACAGATATTTAAAAAATTCTTGCAGGAGGTTTATGCATAAGGTCAAAAGTTTTATTACAGTGATTTTCGATTTTAGTTCGAATTACAAACAATATATGGCGCTGTAAGCAATAGTCACCAAATACAGGCTCGATTTCTAGTCCTCTCTCTTGTTCCATGCTGAAAAAGGAGATGGAAATGTATTATCCGGGCCACGAAGTTCCAAAAATCGAGCCTGAATTCAGCGTCTATTGATCGCAGCGCCATCTATTGTTTGTAATTCGAACTAAAATTGAAAATCACTGTAAAAAAACTTTTGACCTTATGCATAACCCTCCTGCAAGAATTTCTTAAATATCTGTTACCGTTTGCAAGTTATTGAATTTTAAAATCAGTCAGTCCTTTTTGGGACACCCGGTATTATTAAACTAATGAAAATGAATACATTGTGTTAAAATTTAAGTAAAAATATTATCAAATTTTATTGAAAAATATGCATTTTATAAAATTATTAGCGTTAATTAATACATTTATTCTAAGCCATAAAATTCAAAATTACCGTTAGGCTACCTATTTATCGTGTTTATAGAAAAAAAATAAAAATTAAATATGTCCCATTGCAATTAATAAGACAAGTCTTAGATTAATTTTATTTACTTACAGTTGACTGCAATAAAAAATAACTTTAATAGAAAATTCAATATTACGATAGCTAAGATAATAATTTATGAGAAAACTAGTTTCAAAAATTCCATTACAAAAGATAATATCGAAGTTTCCGTGACAAATTGTTTCTATGGGCTTGGTTTATTTCTAACTATTAAGATATCTAGTTTTGGAACTTTCAAATGTATGTTATCTAAAATATGTTTTTAACTCTTTTGAAATATTTTGCTATCATAATGAGAATCGAATTGAATTGCATTATAAATAAAATTTATAACACCTTGTCAAAATAATTTAGCTTATGATTCTGGAAAATTTTCATTAATTTTAACTTCCATGATAGTTTGCTTACCATGGAATGTCTGCCGAGATTTAACATTAATAACAAATTTGTTTACCAAATTTTATCTGCTAAGATCCTGAACTGTATCAGTTCAAAAATCAAATCAATTTGCTTACTCAAAACTATGACGTTTTTGATAATTATAAAATTTACAAAAAATAAAAAAAATAAAAAATAAAATAAAATAAAATAAAATAACGAAAGATAACAAAATATATATTTTACTACAATTTCCGTCGCTTGCAAAATGTAATTTTAAGTAGAAAATATTATATTAGTGATACATTAACATCATGATTAATTTGTATCTAATCCTGACTATAGATTAATCAATTTCATTATTAAAAGCAGTTTGGTATTTTTCGAAAATTTTGTTTCTTCCTTAAATTGTATATAAAGTTATTTACGTTATAAACTATATATAAAAATCACCTGAAAATATCAAAGTACTCATTAATTTCTATAAGTGATAAACATAAATTCTAAAACGGCAAAATACCTTTATTTATTTATATTTCGACATGTTTCATTGCATCAGACGGCAACATTCTCAAGAAAATAAAATGATAAAAATATTTTCGCAAAAACTCAAATTGAAAAACTAGTAAACAAAAACAAGATGAGTGCAATAATCGACAGAAAAGTTAAGATTGTCTTAGTGAAACTTTTCTGTAGTTGTTAACCTAATGGTACAATGCGTCAAAAGAGATAAATAATGATTTTTTTTAAATGCCTTTTAGTTTAGTAATTTTTAAACATAGTTTTAAAAATTATGTTCATTATTTGATTCAGAAAATCTTTATACTTTTTTGTTCAGTTATAAATTTTATCAATTTCCGTGTTCTTAGATGCTGCATTTATATCAGACTAATTGTGAATTGATAGTGATTATGGACTGTTTGTTTTTGTTTTATATTCAACCAATCTCCTCTTTATAAAAAAAAAAAAAAAAAAAGAAAAAAGAAAAAAAATTCTGATGTACCAACATTCCCTCAACAATAATGTAACAGTTTAACAAGAATAAGTTTTTATTCTTGCGCATTTTATCAAACGAATGAATTATTATAAGGTCGTTTCAGATATTTTTCTGTTATTGGAAAAAATGTGAATCAGGTTTGTATGAAACATTTCACAAGAAATTAAATTCGTTGAAACTTTCTTTGACAGGACGAACTTATAACTTCTTCTTTCTTCAATTTTCATTTTGAAATTAAAATGTCATTTTTTTACTTTAATAGTAATCGGAATTTCTCACCATTCTTTCCACATTTATAACGCTGTCCTCTTAAAGTAGAATACAATGTTTTTGTAGTAGTAAATGATCATTTTTCATTGCTGATTTTAGTAAAAGAATGCTAAATATACCGTTTTAGTTCTTCAATTGATAATTCGCATAATGCTTATGTTGAAGTGTTATTGTACCTCGGGCGTCTCCTATATATATCGAAATCAGTATGCAGCTTTTTTTTTCTTTTTTTTTTTTTTTTTTTTTTTGGAATTCAGTCAGTGTAAAATAAAGAACGTGATATGTACGGAATAAATAAATTTCTTGGTGAATTGGTGGTTTTTGAAATATGCGGGCGATATATATAACAGCTTCAGTTACTTGCTTTAGACTAGCAAGGGGACTTACCTTATCATCTGAAGCAATTCTTACCATGTTTGAGTATATGTGGATCAAATGATTAAAAAATACAAAAAAGTGTGTTTTAATTTAATAAAGTATTTTTTATGAACTACTAGATTCCTGGGATTCTGAAGGATAGGATATTTGATGTATCGCTGAAACATTAATTTCGTCACAATATGCTGATTCAGAATTAGGCGGCCAAAATCAGGATCCGCTTCAGAGCCAGTAAACTTAAAATATTCTTTCACTAGTTTATCATGGGAAAAGGTAGTATCCCTATTGGCGTAGATTTAAAACCAAAATCGTAAAATGTTGGAACTCCATTGACACAGCTAAATCGAGATCAAATAAAATGCGGAAAACCGACATTTAATAACTGAACTAATATAGCTTATATTGTTCTGACATTTTTAAAAAGATGATATGGTGTCCAATCCTATTCTGGGGTATCAACATTTCTGCATGCAGTATATTTTGAGATCACAGTACCCATTTATTTTAAGTATTTCGGATATGAAAGTTTGCAAAAATTTTTCTTCAAAGAGAAACAGGAGATTTAAATGTATATACGCATAGGCACAAACACACATACATATATATATATGTATATATAATTAATATTAATATTATATATATATATATAATATTAATCGGTTTCAGATGAAGCGAATGATGTCTTAACATTTTTCAGAAAAAGTCTTGTTTTTTATAGAATTCGGTTTAATAATGGGACTATAGGTTCAGGTGGGGGAAAGTGGTGGTAAAATCAAGCTTTTTTTAAGAAAAGGCCCTAAAATCAAACTATTAAATTTATTTTAATGAAACTTTTGATGCATTTTCTATACATTGGATTCATATAGATTAAACATGAAGCATAACCACTCAATTTTATTCGATTGTTTTCTGACAGTGATACATTTAAAAGAGCATGTTTTGATACCACCACTTTACCCCATGGTGGGGGAAAGTAGGGGTAGTTCCAAAATTAGTGTATATTTAAATAAAAATGTGTAAATATTGTTTTTTAAATAAAAATACACTGAAATAAATGTATCTTAATTATTTTTAAAGGTACAAATGCACACACACACAAAAAAATATTTTTCAGTAATTATTTAATTAAAGAAATAATGTCCATGGCTATCAAAATTAGGTTTACTTAGTATGTAGCATATATTGCTGAATTCTATATAATCTCCACCACCAAATAACAAGAAAAGTCTAATAGTTCCCCAATGGTGATTTATTCAAATGCTTTATGTGATATATTGTATTAATTTTTATCACTTGTGCGATTATTTTAACTGACAGACTTTTTGACGGTATGCAATGAGCATAAACAAGATAGTTTGTAAACATTAAATTTGTTTCCAGTTTCTAAAACTGAAATAAGAATAGTTGCCATAATCTCAATACATGTCTCTAAAAAAGAATTAACAAAATATCTTAATTTAAAAGAGAAAATAGGTTTTTTTGAATATACCCCCACTTCACCCCATGGGCCCACTTTCCCCGACCTGAACCTATGCAAAAAATAACTTTTAATTTAATTGTATTATCATATTAAGATTAAAATTTATAAATAAAGCCTATTTTTTTTTTAGATTAATACTTTTATTACAGCCCATTTTTAAAAATGAATCCCATCTACAGTCTAAAATTGAATCATCATACAACATTGAGCTAAGCCTAACACTACCACCACTTTCCCCCACCTCCGAAAAAAAATCATAAAAAATTGAAATAATAAAATAGTTCTTACTTTGATGCATGAATCTGTTTTTAAGAAGTTCTTCTACTGAAATGTATCAAAATATACTAATTTTTCAAGTGAGAAAGGATCAAGAACAAAGTTTATCAATAACATGCGTTAAGAACAAACTGCACATATATGTAAACAAGAAGATAAAAAACAGTAAACTTGTTGCCAGATTTACAAATCTTAATAGAAATATTTGTCACAAACTCCAATTATGTATTAATTGAAAAAAAAAAAGTAAAAATATGTACATTTATTGTGAAAAAAGTGCATTTTTTTAGATTACCACCACTTTACCCCACTTGACTATTACGACACCATTATAATTTTAATCTAGGGTGGTTTCCATGATATGATATGTGGATCTGCTTCGGCTTTAGATAGGTTAATGAACGTATGCTTGGTCACAATAAAACATCTGAATGTAGCCGATAAAGCATCACTTATATTTTATTTTTTAAACAAAAAGGCTTTATTAAACGTTTTAAATATTTAAGTTATATATATATATATATATAATGTTTCAAATTTTTACTGGCCTCCCCTCCGTGTGGTCCGAAACCGACCCTTTAAGTGGAGCAGGAAAATTGGAGCCTGACCAGTTTCGTTGTATACTTATGCGATTGGGACGGTTAGGAAAGAACCACAGCGTCCACGAGTGGCTAGCGGTCGGCAGATCTCGTGTCCGGCGGCCACGGGTAACGGGCGTATTTCATGGTCTTAAGAATGAGAGTAAGACGTGTTACCCACACCGGCAACCAGCATCTACGGGCCGGACGTTTGTCGCTGAGAAAATACTAGCTAATGTGGTAGGACCTCATCCATCATTTGACTGAGAAGGAGCCTGAGAGTAGATAGCAGTCTTTGTAGAATAGGGTCTCGGTGCTCATTAGCGATGACGGGGCTCGCAGGATCGCCATGCAGGGTCTACAGGAGCAACCGAAGGCTGAGGGTTCGGACAGTGACTGATGTACTTTTTGCGTCAGGTGCCTCTTCCCGCCGAGATGTCCGTATCTGGGGCAGTTGTGAGCAGGTGGGTCTTAGTGGTGTCCTCATCGAAGAGGGATCGGTTGCAGATTGAGGCCAGTATGGCTCTGGTTGCCCGAAGTCGCGCCGTATCCCCTGGGAGATGGTCGGCCGGCAGGTCCGCCATTGAGCTCCGTCGCCTCAAGAAACCGGACCGGAAGCTCACCGACTAACGCTGAGGTGCTTCGAATGTCAGATGAACTCTAAGTCCGACTCAGATCCAGCGTGTCAATGCGCTACTGGAGCTTACCGCGACCAGTAGTGATGATCTAGCGGGGCCTCAAAATAACTTTCGAATTTACTAACAGGAATTGGGCACCACTCCACGGTGTCAGAAGCACTTGTGCTCGGTTACCATCGGCGATCATGAGGTAATGTAGCTAGAGCCGGACTTTTGCCTGAACCGCAGCTTACCCACTTTAGGGTAAGGCTGAGTTGTGGAGTTCCGGCGGGATTCCGGAGTCTCCAACTCAATAATGATTCCGGGTCTATCCCATCTAGGAGGAACTTTCCGTGCTCTCCTATGTTCGCTAATGGCACCTAGGTCTGGTCCCTCATGTCTACTGTGTTTAGCCGCGAGAGTTCGCATGTCATAGTGGATAGACTGGGCAAAAACACCAAGCAAGGCGATGTCTTTCTCGTCAGAGGATGAGTTTCCTTGTCTCCAAGGGGTATCCCCCCGGGATTGCACTTATACTCTAAAGCGAAAGCTGGGTTCCCGGGGCGGTCATGGACGTCAGGAGGAGTTTTCCACGTCCCTCCGTTGCTTCTAGCTAGGGACATCTCCCCCTTCCTACTATCGTTTGTTAATAAAAAGTGTCTCTGCCGGACAATGGTAGTTGATCTTGAAGAAACTCCGTAAAGTAACTCCGGCTCGTGAATATTCGGTTTCAGTTCATTGGCCCGACTACTTTGTAGGTGTTCGATTCCTGCGGGACGTCGGGGTGGGGTGAACCAGGTCGGGCACCAAGTGAAGGGACCGTTTGACTCTGACCGTCCTGGGTGGTGAGGGTTGTCGTTTTCAACTACTTCCTCTTTCTATTTGGGCGATAAGCCGCATGATGCGCACTAGTCGTTGCGCGGTTTTTGGCTTTAGTCTTTGTGAAGGGCGACTTTGCTGGGTCGTCCCTGGCGGCGGCCTCCGGGCCGTTCCGAGTAAAGGGGCAAGCATCTCTGAGGACAAAGTGCCGGATGATGGGTTTCTTTTTATTTCAAATTTCTATTTATATATGTTTTCTATTTTGTTATGAAGAAAATATTTCATATGCTGTTTTGGATTTTTGCATTAAGTAAAAAAATATCTTATATTTAGTTTTTAAAAT
Organism: Maratus speciosus; assembly: GCA_963932465.1. Lineage (NCBI taxonomy): Eukaryota > Metazoa > Arthropoda > Arachnida > Araneae > Salticidae > Maratus > Maratus speciosus. The sequence goes on along the minus strand of OZ010795.1, from coordinate 430,550,395 downwards.
TGGGAGCTATTTTGTAGTTGTATGTGTTCTATATCATCGTTATTCATAACAGGTTTACATTTCTTAAGGGTCTCACGATTCATAATCCTTCAAAAATTTTGAAAATTAATTTTTTTAGATGAAAAACTACTATATTTTCTGAACATTTTTATATACATTTTCCCTTGAAATTTCGATTAGAACAGAAGTTATGGCTTTTACAATAAATACTTTTAATTGCTGAAGTGACGTTTCCTAAACATTGAAGCTATTTTTCTCCAAATGTGGTTTTTGGGCATAACGCGCACGATATCTCAAAATATATATTTCATGTTAGTCTGTATAAACTGAACGTGGAATTTCCCTTTTATTCTTAAAAACTATATATTTTTTAGGTTTTATAATGTTGAAATTTTCAAAATTTTGTATTATATAAATATAACTTTATATGAAATATTAAGGGACTCTGCCTCCTGCAAGCTACGCTCGCCAACCCCCGTTCAGACACCGCATGGTCTAAAAACACGCTAATCTGATGGGTTTTAGAAATATTAGAGAAGAATGAATTATACTGAGAAAATATTTGCAAAACCTTCCTGTAAACGGGTTTCCATTCAATTCCCTTTGATTGTAAAAATTTAAGGCCAAATTAGTTGCTGTTAAGACATCCAATGGTTGTTTTCGTTTTTGATTAAAGAGGATCAGTTAAACATTTGAAAAAAAAGCTAAAATAAAATGAATTAAGTATACTGAGTCTTTGTATACCGGTATTTTAAAACAATCTTTATAACAATAGCCTAAGTCATGTGACTATCATCAACAGTTCCGGCGGACCACTTCGGTTTTTATACTCTAGGTGCCATTTTGGTAATTTAATGTTAGCCAGGCACAGGTGATAAGTCAAATCGTTATCATTCCATCTATATTATAATAGTTCAAGTCATCAACTGTCATAAACAAATACGGTCTGATCCTTTCGCCTTTCATATGAAAGTTTGGCACAGATGTCATATACACAGATGTCATAATTTGAAGAAAGCATCAACAGCACAATCAACAACTTCCGGCTCACCATATCAAGCAAAATATCGATATTTTGGCGCCAGTTGAGTACCCGTTGAGTATATGACATTGACGTCAGAAAAATATCGCGCCAATATGGGGCCGTATATGACATCTGTGCCGAAAATTTTTCATTTTGATTAAAAAATCAAAAAAAAAAATCGTATAAAACTACATAAAAATTGCTATTTTTGCAAAGAATTCTTGATACTGTTACGCTAGCCGGATGCAAATCTCGCCAATAGCTATTTTTCAACTCGCCAGTTAGCATTTTTTTTTTTTTTTTTTTTTTTTTTTTTTTTTTTTTTTTTTTTTTGTGTGTGTGTGTGTGTGTGTGGTAAATTAAAGCAATGATTTGAAGTTGAAATTAAAAGTTATGTTTGTTGTGATTTTATTTTTTTACGACAGTTTGTCGAAAACCTCGTTTTCAAATACCAGTTACATATGCACTTTTGGTACTACTTAGCTATCCCGTCGACCAAAAATCTATCACCAAACTATAAGATTACATGCCAATAATGGTTGATTGTAAATGTCACATTCACTTGACTGTTACACGTGTTTACGTCATATCAAGTGATTTTTAATTCGACGTTTTATTTGTATATTTATTAATGTTATACTAATTTATTACACGTGTTTACGTCATATCAAGTGATTTTTAATTCGACGTTTTATTTGTATATTTATTAATGTTATACTAATTTATTTCTTCTTTCGTTATTTAAAATAAAAATTACTTCAATTTGTATAATTTGGCGATTTATATAATTTGGCGAAATTGGTCAATGGAATAACAAAGCACCGTATTTTTTTTATTTTTTCCTATTATTTTCAAAAGGAAATAACAAAAAATAATTTAACTATAGAACACAATAATTTATATAATTTAAAAAAAAAAAGAAATAAATGTAAATAAACATTTATTATTAAACCAAAAACAATATCCGGGATACCATGGTAATCAAAATAATGCCATTTTTTCGCCAATTAGGTATACCGGTGCGTATATGACATATGTGGCTTTTTTTTTTTTTTTTTTTTTTTTTTTTTTTTTTAAGAAAGAAGTGAAAGCCTTCAGTTTTAAATTAAAGTTTTGTATTTTTAATAAAATGAATGAAAGGATTATATTTTAAACGAAATTAATGAAATATAAAAAAAATGCGAAGGGAAAAATTTTTGGAGATTTATCACCTGCGTCTGGCTAACATAAAATACCGAGTTCTTGATTTCCCTATCAGAATCTTTCGATTTGGCGAAAGATTGATCAAGTAAATTGAATTATGAATAAAAGTAACATGATACATTTCTTAGCATACATTTAAGGGAGGCCAAACTGCTCGCCAAATTAGCTTAAAATAATATCCTTTTCTGAAATATGAAAAAAATATATATGTTATGATTAAAATTTGAATTGCCATCATTAGAAAAAATTATTTAAATCTAGAAAAATAATAATATTTCGAAAACTAATTTGATTTTAAAAATTCCAATACCAGTTTTAAGATCTGCTGATCAATGCGGATTTTGGTGTTAATTTCATCGCAAAGTATTCCATATTTTAGGAGAAACCGCCGTGAAACATAATCAGTTGTTTAATCAGTCGCTTCATAGAATCGTTTCATAAATTCGTTACAATTCAGTCGTTTCATAATATCCGTTTCATAAATGCATTTCATTAGGATTTTAAATATATATGGTAGATATAAAAATGCTTTAAATGCAAATTTATTTACTCAGGGTATTTTATACAATATACTATTTATACAATTTACAATTATACTCCAGGTATTTTCTACAATTTGAAGTATAAGTAGGAACCAAAATTTTCCTTCCAGTTTCAATATTTATTTTGTAGTACCGCGCGTAAACTGTTATGCAAATTTCTGCTCATCAAATGTCTGACAGTTTGGAGTCCCCTATAAATGCTCATTCTGCACCTGGCAATTTTTTATACACATTAAATGAAAAAAAAAAAAAAAAAAACACATATTTATACAAATCATCCCCCCAAAATTTTGTTTTAAAATCATATACATTTTAAGATTTTAAATGTTGAAAATAGTGTTTTTGTTTTTTTAATTGTTTCCAACTTTAAGAGCCCTGAGCTCCTTAAAGAAGCGGTATTCAGTTTTTTTTTTTAATACTAAAATTTTCACTGCTCATTCCAGCCACTCCAACAAACCAACCTGTCATCATTCCGCAGTGAAACCCAAAACATTGAAACGCCTCCCCAGAGAAGGAAATGTGAGTATAATTTCTAATTATCGAGACTGTTTAAATAATGTTTCAGCTGATGAAATTGTTTGCAACTTATCTTTTCTATATAGCAGAATGTTCTGCATTGTTTTTTTTTACAATAATACCTAATTAAAAATATTGTCTATACAAATACGTGTATGTTATAGAGATTGATTGCCAATTTCATTTTGTGATTTGAATTTTCTTTTAACGAAAAAAAAAAAAAAAAAAAAAATCTATTACTTTTAAAGAAGGCGCATGCTAAAAAAAGTATTCAATTTGAAACTGGGGATGCACAGCCGATTTATAAAATGATATACTTGTGAATCGTTTATAACAAAATTTAAAATTACTGTGAAAATTTCCCATGCTTGCTCATAAGCAATCTGCAGCACAATAGCAAATTCATGCATTGGCGTTGGATGGAAGCTTTTTCTATGAAATCGAGTTTCATTTTCTTTTTCTTTTTTCATTTCCCAATTAATAATATTTTTTGAACCACGTGATTACAATTTCAAAATACAGTACAGAAATATTTCCCCACATCACTGGAGTTTTTAATTACTATTTAGGTCAAATTAAGAAAGAAAAGGAGAATAATCACAGTTTCAGGGTCATTCATACCAGTATTATTATATCTTTATTCAAATTTGCTGATCTTCACATACTATATATTATTCAAGTTCACCAACAATGAAACACATTCAATCTTCATTATTTTATCAACATTGATTATGTAACTTCTGAAAATTACGTACGAAGAAATTACACATCGAAATTATTTGTAACATATTATGCCGGTGATTTTCTAAGTACGTCGATCGGATATATATGCAATTTTTAATATTATTGTATATATTTAATTAAGGAATAACATCCACTAACGATAAAACTTAAAAATATGAATTACATAAACAAATAAAAAATAATAATTAGAACATATACCACACAGTTGAAGTATATAATTTGTTTTGGATAAAATACTGACAAGATAACATTGTATTTGAATAAAATCTACTTTTTTTTAATAATTCTAAATATAAGGTAATTTAAGAACTAGGTGGACAGTTGAAAAGAAAAGTATTAATTTTTTCAGAGAAAATAATCGATCTTTTTTTATGATTTACTAGAGAAAAAGTAAAGGACAATATTAAACAAAGTTGTTAAACAAAAACTCTTAATTACTTGAGCAACATTAAATGGAAAATTAAAAAAAATACTACTAAATAAAATTTTGTAACATGATAACTAAATTAGACCGAAGGAAAGACAAATTCAAATCAAGATAAGGATTCTTCCACTTCTTTTGTTAGAAGAAAGTACTTTTTTTAACTTTTTCGTGATAATTATCTGTTCAAAGATAAAGAACAAAGATATTTTTAATTTTAAAAATTGTATAATAAATGGAAGAATGTTAATGTTATAAAGATAAAATGCTATTTTTAGAATAAAAAGAAACTGGATGTTTTCTTGTTACCTATAAGGTTTTTTTTTTTTTTTCCTGTAAAACATGATTTTCTTTTTTTATTAGATTATAAAATTTTTTAACTAACGTATAGCAGGTCTTATTTCATTTTTTTTGTTTGGTAAATGTGTTTTAATGTTTTTTTAGAGTGTCTAGATTTTACTTAATTTCTGTACACGAAATCTGTAAAAATGTATTTAGAAAATGTACAAAAAATAATAGACAATATTTAACTAAATTTTTTAAACGTAGAAATCAAATTATAGAAGACACATTTGGGGAAAAACATTTTCCCATAATTATGACCTAGTGATGAAAAAGAAGTATTTATTTGTCAGTTTAAAAAATGGTTTTCCATATGTAAGTCTGTTTATAAGAGTAAGATATTTCTTTTAATTATTTTCAGGAAAATAATGAAGCACGAAATATTTTTTTTTTATATTAAAAAACACTTTTGAATGTATTATATAGAAAGACAAATGTTTATAAAATTGTAATACGTGTATAAAATTGTAATATTCCTACAGCAATCGATAACATAATATTTGTTTTCACTTTTTTTTTATTGTAATGTAATTAAATTATTCTTAAGTTATCCCTATCATTTTAAGTACCAAATTTTCGGCAAACATCACAGAATTGTTTATTATTTCATTTGATATTCTCTTTGCGTTTAAAACATTTTTCGTGGAGATTGGAAATTATTGTATGACATGACATCGCGGTGCTTAAAGAATGCTAACGCGGCGTGAATCCGCCACGCGTAACCTCCAACTAACTTCAATAGAAACGTAAAGATGAATTGAGAAGCAATGAATGCACTGCCTAAAAATGTATAATTTTGAGAACTCTGGTGAAGTCTCGGGGAACATTCTACGGTTGTAAACACGGGGCTAAATATTATAACCTCCAAAAATATGTCTCATAGAGCATCCAAATAAATTTGGTTGCCTTATAATTCGATGTCATTTCAACGACTGGTGTAAGTAAAAAACGAAGAATGTAAGGGCGGTAAGGTACCAACGGGCACATAAAAGGCATTGCATAAGGTAACCCGAGGCCCCACTATCATTAATCTGAGAACAAACACAAAAAAAGGTGGCGACATAGCTCACTACTTTTGAATGGCAGTTACCTAGAGCGCGTCCACCGTCGAAATTTACCAGGGTGCGAAATTTGCCAGGGAAGATTAAGCCTTTAAAAAGACTCATTGATACACAATAATTGGCCCACAATGTCCGATAAATAAGTATTTCAGCTTCTATTGAGAACTAAAATGGAGAAAAAATAAATTCAAAAGCTAATAAAATATATATTCACTTCAAAACCCAACTAATAAAACTGGAGTGAGAATTTTGCGAGCAGTGTTAGGAGTATGTGATCCACAGCAGGTTACGGGTAGACAGCTCGGTCGCCATTAAAGTTCGGAAAAGAATCCTTTACTGAAAGAAATCCCTCGAGAGGCAGCAGCACTCGCCAGCGATCAAGGGTAGAATGAGCAAAACGGGGAGAAAAGTCTCATGAAGCCGTGGTGCAGTAATCAAGCACCTCAGGGTCAATGGGACATGAGGTAGACGGGACCTAACCTTAAATGAGTTAAAAATATCATAGAATGTGATATATATATATATATATATATTTAATTTTGAAAAAGAATAGGGCAAACATTTACGATTAAATAAACACTTGAGGAGGAAGGAAAAGAAACTGACTTTCCCTGTATAAAAACTAATAACTTTAATATGAACACCGGTGAAAACGTTAAATTTGCTCCTTAATGAAACGTGTTTTAAGGATTCTATGTTTTAAAGAAAGAAGCGTTTTAAGCATTTCTAAACGGTTGTTGCGAACATTTAAGATATATTTTTTAACATTATTTGTACGGTAAAGGAAAATCCTTCGGAAATGGTAATTTTATTCAAAATTACAGAAATGTTAGTAATTAAACTAGAAGAAAGTTCTCTAAAAACAGAAATTAACATATTAACATCGAAAATTTTATCAGCAAATGAACACAGAATGATAATAATTTAAGATCAAAAAGTAAAATAAACTTTTATTTATATAAAAAAAAAAAAAAAAATATCAAAATTCATTTTCTTTTTGGAATCCTTGTATAAACGGGAATTAGTATAAAGAACAAATATGTATTTTATGGCTACTACTTTTTTAATTATACCAGCCTAATTAAAGGAAAAATAATGACTTTATATATTTCTATTTACAGTTTGATGTAACCAGTTTATAGTGTTACAAAAATAAAATCGTTTAACTATTAGGCTGAAGTCAGAATAATTTAGTATAAAAATATCAATCGAATTATAAAACTTGTTTGTATTAATGATGTATATAATTTTCGTTTAGTTAAAAAAATAAAATATTACTTCATTACAGAAAGGAATTGTTTTAGAAAGGTTACTATAACAATACTAATTAAATAAAATTTTTTATGTGTTATGCGTTAGACAAAATTTGGTCTCCCTTCATAGATTCAGAATTAAAATACTATTGATTTCATACAATGAAGCGTACAGGAAAAAAAAAAAAAAACTTTTGTTACCATATCATCTCTTACTGTGTAAATTGAAGTATGTGCTGACAATACAGGAAACTAAGAGATAAGAAAGGAAAATGTATAATGTGTAGTAGATTTGAAAACATTCAGTTCTATAAATGTAAGATTTTTCGTCGTTTTAATTGAAATATGTGGTTCCCTGAAAGTTTCATATAAAATAAAATTTGCGCCTTACGTTCTCATAAAAATACCTATTACACCGAATAAAATATACTGAGATTTTATGAAAAATTGTATTTAAACTAAAATAATAATAATAATAATAATAATAGTAAACGTCGACAGTAATGCATATATCATATTGTTTCGCATAATCTAACAAACCATATTGCAAACAGATATAAATATACAAACATTGAAAGAGACGGACAAGCAGACATAAATTAATGATGTAAATTTCAGCTATTTTAGAGAAAGATGAGAAACATAAAAAATTAATCAATGACACAAAATTTAATATGTAAAAAATTCAATATATAATTTGAAAGTACTAAATAATGATGTCTGTCATAAAGAATATTTAACTCTTCATAAATTCTAGTTAAACACGTCTACAACTGAGTAAAATACATCATTCAAGTCAATTTTATGTAAAACAGGTGATGTATTACAGGTACGAGTATTTATATACTATATTTTTGTAGTTGAAATTGATGAGCGGGCTTCTGATATTTCAGTATTGTTGGTTTTAAAAGTTGCGTACTTTGTAACGTTTTAAACTGGATAGAAATGAGGAATCGATAGAAAAGACATTTAGATTACTTGAATTTTTTTATTTTTATTCTTCTTGCTTGGGATGCGTACATCCAACAAAGTGAAAACGCGACTAAGTCAGGGATCGAATCAGGGTCATTGGTGTGTACGTGCCAATGAAAAGCGCTACCCTGACGATAACGAAACTAACGCTTTTCACTCTTATCTGTTGGAAACACACGATGGAATATTTTTCATGAAACACCAACCCTGGGCAAAATGCGAAACCAAAGAAAATCCCGCTTCGATGGATTTGAATAAACAGTTGCATATATTCATACTAGCAAAACACACTGCTTTACTCGCGTAATAGTTGAAATATACCATGTGATATTTGTATGCCTAATTTTTATTAGAGGAAATTATACTTTTAGGAAAAATTCAAAAATTATTAATTAAGACACGGTTTCACTAAACTTCATTATTACACTGCATTATTCGGAAATGATACTTAAATCATTAAGATGAACTAAAACTAATTCTATTTAAATAATAATTTAGAAACTATTTCGAAACTTTTATGCTGATTTCATACCCTCCTTACAGTATTCATTTGAAGTTTAAATTTTTTTAAAAACTGTTATTAGCACGGATTTACACTATTTTTATATACTCTACTTTTGGAGAGCATTTATGTTTTACAAATATCCAACACACAAATTTCACTATTCTATTTCTAACAATTGCCTAGATATCATAATTTAGAATGTTTTTAGAATACTTTTCACGTATTATCACCCCTTTTAATATTTGAATTTTTTTAAATCTACCTTATAGATGACGATACATAATAAATAACTACCAATCACATATCAAGATGACAGCTCCTTCCGTATCAGTCAAATATGCAATTGATAACATTTTTACGCGAGCAGAGGCTGTCACCAACTGGTGGTAAAGACACCGACATAAAATATAGCTTATTTTTGAGCAGGTTCTATCCTTACCAATTTTCTAAAATTATCTTTGAAATCGGTTTGCTATTTCATGAGAGGGAATAAAATTTAGAGCGTTTTTAGAATGTTTTACTCTTAAGTCATCCTTTTAAATTTTGAATTTCCTTCCGGCGGTTCTTAGAGAGCATTTGCATCTTTTAAGTAACTGCAAAGTCAAATTTCAAAATGATAGCAATCTCAGTATTACAAAAATTGCAATTTAGAACATTTTCTGTAGTGATAAATATAGACGATGTTGTAGCAGGGACTCTCAACATAAATTTGCAACCATTACTTTTGAAATCGGTTTAATATTTATCAATATTGTGCAGAAATTGCAATTTAGAACGTTTTTAGAACGATTTTTGCTTATTGTCACCTCTTTTGATTTTTGATTTTTTTTAGAAACTGTTCGTATGGAGCATTTACACCCCCACCCACCCACACACGCACGCACACAGACACACGCCCCCCCCCTAAAGTGATACGTTATATATGCACACTGTTCAGTCCCATAGGTTTCTTCTATGTGAAAATCATCGCAGGCAAATGTTACCATTTTGTTTGTGAATCCTTGTTATTATTATGTGAGAAGGATGTGCAGTACGCCAAAATAACAGAATGTTTACAACAGTTTGGCTCATGGAACCCCCAGGTAGTAGTGGCACCTAAATAAAATAGAGCCTATGTTGGAGCATCATATCAATTTCGAACCATTACTTTTGAAATTGATTTGGTATTTCCTGAAATTGCGTAGGAATCGAAATTTAGATTGTTTTTGCGCATTTTTACCGATTTTACATTTTGAATTTTTTATAAACTGTTCTTAGGAAGCATTGACATATTATAAGTAATTACTTTGCCAAAGGGTCTAGGCGGATAATCATAGCGAAATGGCCCCCACGGACAATGTTTGAAATAACATGTGTGGTAATAAGGCTCACCATGAGAATATAATATAGAGTGATTTTAGCCCCTGACCTTGAACTGCCCTTGAGATAATAGGGGAAGTTTGCGCCGACGCTACTATTTTAAATATTTTTCAAATACGTTTTTCTCAAAAAGTACAAAAGTAAAAAAAATGAAACCAACTCCAATTATTGAAGAATATATTAGATCACATTATATATTTTTTTCACATTTTTAGAGAAATTTTAACATGGAAAAAAAAATATTAAAAAAAATATTAATGTAGCAATTTTATATTTACACCAACCAAAAAATTACAGAATAAGCCTCAAAGTATGTACTTTTAATAAGAAGAAATTTCGTTAAAATCGAAGACGCGCTTTTTGAGTTATAAAAAAATAATGTTAGCAACTTGCTAAAACATTCGAAACTTTCCCTGTTTGCATTTTCAGAAATACGCTACTATCAATGCATTGGTCGATTCGGGACATTTACACTCGGGCAGGATGCGCGATGCGCCAAAATCAGAGAATGTTTCCATACATACTACTTCCCTATAGGTTTGTTTCGTGTTTGTAAACATTCTGTTATTCTGGAGTACTGCGCATCCTTCTCTCATAATAATATCAAGTCGATGGTGTAGTCCATTGTGCAGGTGAAGCTATAGGTGTTGTAAATATATAAGGTTATCAACTTTTTGGTATTTCCGGACCCCTTCCAAAACTTCCGATTTCATACGTTATCATTCCTCGAATACATCTCCCCTTAATAATGTTGTCATCAGTGTTTAAAAAATCTTTTTACTTTTTTCAATTGTTTTCCTTTTTTTTTCTTTTTATGCGATTGCAATGATATACAGGTATGGTTATACATTTTTTTATTTGCATATTTTACTTTTTTAAATAAAGACAAGAAATTCATAATATATCACTGTTATATAAGAAATAACTTTATACCAAATGACATTTTAAATAAATATTATTTAATTTTTTTTTTATAATAACTCTTTGTTACATAATGCATTGAACAGTAATATTGTCTTCGTGCACTTCGTCCTTCCACGGGGGTAAACAGAACTTCTTGTAAACAAAACAGGTGGACAACATTCTTCCCCATCTTTTACTAGCAAAAATAACAAGCATAATTTCGCATCTGGTTTCTCTAACAACGAAGTATATACGCATATGGCAGGAGAATATTAATGGCGAAGTTTGGGTTATTCCCTGTTTTGGAATGAAATGTTTTATAATCATTCAATGGTTTTAATTATAACTTTGTATTTTCATAAAAAGAAGGAAACAGACTTAAAAAAAATTAAGATAACGGATGTAAAGAAAAAGATACCAAAAATGTAAGTTTTGTTCGGATCAAAAATGATAACGATATATAACGATATCAAATGATAAAACCCCTTCCCCTACAGACATCCTACGATGTCAAGTGCCAGACCCCCACCCACCCACCCACACACGCACACACACAGACACACACACACACGCCCCCCCCTAAAGTGATACGTTATATATGCACACTGTTCAGTCCCATAGGTTTCTTCTATGTGAAAATCATCGTAGGCAAATGTTACCATTTTGTTTGTGAATCCTTGTTATTATTATGTGAGAAGGATGTGCAGTACGCCAAAATAACAGAATGTTTACAAACACGAAACAAACCTATAGGGAAGTGGTATGTATGGAAAAAATTTCTTATTTTGGCGAACTGCACATCCTGCCCGAGTGGAAATGTCATGAATCGACCCATCCATTGATAGTAGCATATTTCTGAAAATGCAAACAGGGAAAGTTACGAATATTTTAGCAAGTTGCTAGCATTTTTTTTTACAACTCAAAAAGCGCATCTTCGATTTTAACGATTTTTTTTTTCTTAAAAGTACATACTTTGAGGCTTATTCTGTAGTTTTTTGGTTGGTGTAAATATAAAATTACTACATTAATATTTCTTTAAATATTTTTTTTCTATGTTAAAATTTTTGTAAAAATGTGAAATATATATATAATGTGAATTAATGTATTCTTCAGTAATTGGAGTTGGTTTCATTTTTTTAACTTTTGTACTTTTTGAGAAAAACGTATTTGAAAAATAGTAGCGCCGGCGCATAGTTCCCCGATTATCTAAAGGACAGTTCAAGGTCAGAGGCTAAAATCACTCTATATTGTATTCTCATGGTGAGCCTTATTACCAGACATGTTATTTCAAACATCGGTCGTGGGGGCCATTTCGCCATGCTTATCCGGCTAGACCCTTTAAAGTTGCTAGCCCGTGCAGTATCACGAAAATCACAATTTAGGATATTCTTTCCTCCTGCACCCCTTTGTGATAGTGGGAGCAGCATAAAATATTGCATATGTTGGAGCAAAGTGCGTCACCCCTTATTTTTACACCAATATTTTTGAAATAGTTTCGATACTTCCTGAAATTGCGTAGAATTCACAATTTAGAACGTGCTCAGGTCGTTTTTTGAGCCTTTTTACATTTTTAAATCTAGAATTATTTAGAAAATATTCTCAGATGTCTTTTATATCTTATACGTCACTAACATGCGGAATTTCATATTTCTAGGCCCTTCAGTAATACAAAAATCCCATTTTTAGAATGTTTTTTTCTCCTGAACCTCCTTTGGGACAGTGGAACTGACTTAAAATATAGCTTATGTTGGAGCAAGATTACCATTATTTGCAAACACCCATCATTTTTACACCAATATTTTTTAAATCTGTTCGATACTTTCTGAGATTTTGTAGATGTCGCAATTTAGAACGTTTTTAGAATGAGTTTTGCTCATTACCATCTCATTGAAATTTAGGATCTTTTAGGAAATGTTCTTAGTTGTAATTTATAACTTATAATTAACTACCATTCGAAATGTCATGTTTCTAGACTCTTCAGTAACGTAAAAATCGGATTTTTAGAAATCATTTTCCTCCTGCACCCCTTTGAGATAGTGCAACACATGAAATGTAACCTAAGTTGGAACACGGACTATCACCCTCATTTTGACAAAATTAATTTGAAATCGGAACGGTAATAACAAAAATTACCCCTACAAAAAACGAACACGGACACAAAGTTTACTTCTTTAAAATATTAGTATAGATAAAAAATCTATAGCTTAATACATGTGCATTATTGAATGGATTGTTGAAAGGATGCTAAAATGTCTGCAAAAAGGGACAAATGATTAGCGGATAAGGTAGGTATAAGACGAAATATATTCACAAATTTCAAAAACATTTTAGGGGACAGTACACATTTAAAATTTTCAAAAATCGATTTCTGTATTTTAACATCGTTAGAAAGCTTATTGTATTCTGAATAAGTTGATACCAATCTTTTAACTGTATGATAATTATTTACTGAGATGTTAGAGAAAATGTAGACATCACCCCTCCATTTCCGAACTAACACCCCTACGATAACTGTCATGGCGGCTTTTTTACATTTTGTTTTCGCGCTTTCACATTATCGTAACTTTGGAAATATGCTAAAATGCGGCAATCGTTAATAGTTAAATACCTCAAACAATAAAGCTTTAAAATATTAACTTCAACGTCCATTTTCGCCAAATTTGTTTACTTTCATGGTTTTTCGCAGCTTTATATGCTATTAAGTGCTTAAATTTGGAACAAAACATTTTTTTTTTCTTAGAGAAAAACTTTCCTAATTTTGTAATAGTATTCTACTTCTTTGTATTTATTAGCTTTTTTAATGAAAAAATATGCAAAATGTGCTTCAACAGCATCGAAGAAGGAGTCTTTTTAATGGTAATCGATATACAAAATACGATGATATATATATATTCTACACTGTAAAAAATAAATAAATAAATAAATAAATAAAATAAAAATAATAAATAAAAATAAACAGACTAAAAAACGGAGATTCTACTGGCAATCGAGACGTCAGTACTATTTCCGTATTTTAATGGAAATTTCACCACATAAATTCCAGAAATCCGTATTTTTACGGTAAATTTCCCCCTTAAATTTCAGAAAACGTTCCGTTTTTCTGGAATTTATGGAGGAAACATTCCGTTAAAATACGGAAATAGTACTGGTGACCTCGATTGCCTGTAGAATTTCCGTTTTTTAGTCCGTTTTTGTTACAGTGTAAGATGCTAACTCATCTTATAGGAAACTAAAAATTAGTCAATTTGATAGTGATTTTTGTTTCAATTGACAGTTTGTTTAGAATACGGATTTATTGACTATAACATATTTTTTAATGAACTATCCGGATATTTGTGCAGCAAAGTATGTGAATCAGATATCGAAATACGAGAATCCCTATAAAATGGATTATATTTTACATTAAATAATTCAGTTTTATAAAACGTGCACATTTAATTCACGTTACAATCAAAACTAAAAAAAAATTAAGTTATATGTTTAAAATAAATTTTTTGCAATAGTAAATGGTACATTTTTACAAATTGCATATATTTAATTTTTAAGCATGTTCCTATATTCTACAGCATTTTACAAATAATTTTATATTTATCCTTTTAAACTAGCATCTACTTTTCTTTTTAATACAGAATACGATATATAATTAGTAGTTTTGTTTCCTTTATTACGTATTTTATATTTAAAAAATACAATTTAATCTTTAAACGGCTTTTTCTCAAAATGGCATTTTTTACTCTTGCGCACATGATATCTCCAAAACTATTTGAAGTAGAGCTTTAAAAATTTTGCCCCACGTAAATATTTATATTATCATAAAAATGAATTAAAATTATAAGGCTGTGTTCAGTATAAAAAAAAATTATGCGATTGAATGCATGTAAAAATTCATGGTTTATTCTAATTTTTCTAATTAAACGTTAATTACTCTTTATCTAATTAACCGACTATAAAATCCTAGTTCAAATTATATTCCAAAGTGTTATTTTTAATTTAAGATAAAGTTTATGCAAATACAATGAAATTAGCATGAGAGATCGTGCGCGCAGTGAAATGTTATCCACTGTAAAAATTTTAAATAGCACTTTGAAATTGACCCCTTGAATTTCTTTATATTATAATATATCCCCAAAAAAAAAAAATAAAAAAAAAAAAATAAACGTAGTTAAGTATCACTTAAATATACTCCAAAAATTTTGTACTTCTAGAGTAGTTATTTTTTTCATAAAATTTCGCACGTTTTATGACCGTTAAAAGTGTACTGTCCCCTTAAACCATTTTAAATATAATGAATTAAACTTTAATTAAAATGTATAGTTAAAAGTAAATCAATTTAAACACTGTCAAGGTAATATAAAAATATTACCATCGCATTTTATTGTAATTTTGAAAAAATAAAAATGTTTCTTGCATAATTATAAATTTTAAATATTATTTATTTTTTCTATTAAAAAGTTCATGAGATATAAAGTGTCTATACACTAGAAAGAAGAGATTATATGTATTTTTCAGAATCAAGAAAAAAGTACCTCTAAATCTGAAACAAAGTCATTTAAAGAATTCTTTTCAAATACTTTTTCCATAAAAGTGGATTTAATCCTTCAAAATTGGAAAACCTCTTGGATTTATCCTAAAATATCTGCACTTATACCGTGTTTTTTTTTTTTCTTTTCTTTTTTTTTCTTTTTAAACCAAAAATGAAAAAAAAAAAAAGAAAATAAATTTAATTGTATTGATATAGTTGAGGTGTTCAAAAACGCTTTTTTCACAATTATGTATCCTGAATTACATAACCCTTTTTGGGGGGTTTTCCTAGTTTTGAGCGTTACTTCAATATAAATAAAAAAGCCTAAGTATAGGTGCAGGATAACGTAAACATGAGCATTTTAAAAAATGAAATAAGTTATCTTAAAGATAGAAATTGTCTCAAGCCTTCAAAATTTCGAGAGTTCTACAGCACTGTAATGCTTAGAGAGGTATAATGCCTCTTTCCATGGTAAATATTGTGTAATAAGTTTCAAAATCCATGATATACATTATTATGGTATGCACTCTAAACAATAAATGTTAGTATTTTACATAAATATATGTGTAAATGTTTAAAATTACGCATTTTTCATAACATTTACATTCTTGTCTCAAAAATTTACCTCTATTTATGTGCGTTTATCGACGCAATGGAAAAGTGTAATTTTTTATCCTTTCGAAAACTCAAACAAGTTTTCTAAATTTGAAAATGATACGTATTGTAGGTATTTACCTATTTGGTATGTTAATGCAAATTTACAAATTGTGCGTACTACGCAGATATCTGTATTTTGCGTATTACACCGATATATGTGTAATAGGGTGAAGCGAAAAAAACTTGTTCTCGAAATTAATATTGTCTGAGTCATATGGTGCCAAACTGGCTGAAATAAATTGTCACCAAATTTCAACTCAAAATATTGACACCTTGAGGTTCTACACCTCAAGTTAATATTTGTATAGCCTTTTTTAAATGTTTTTAATAATGCATTTTAAAATAATAATAATAATTAATTAATTGAATAATTAATTAATATTTAAATTAATATTAATTACTTACGGTTTTATTTATAAATGGCAATATTAGAATGTCAGTGTCAGATGTTTGTGCTAGAAAGGACATTTCGTACATAAATAGCAAATTAAACTTTAAAATCTAATAGATGGTAGCACGTATTCTAATCTAAAAGTGTAACTGACACGTGACTTATATTATGTGACATCTTCGCTTTTTGCGACGGTTGTCTTTGCCTTAGTTTAAATCACTAATATGTAGACAGTAATTTTTTTTTTTTTTGAAAAGACAATCGGAAGTTTAATTTAAACATGGCCTCAACTGAAAATGAATTTTTTTGTAATGTTTTCAAATCTCCAGTACAATTAAAAGAGGCAGTATTACCCACACATGCTGATTTAATGAAGCATTTCCTGTGAATAAAAAATGAACATGGTATGAAATTTTTAGCATACTAAAGGTATGAGAGAAAAACAGGATCCATTAACATTTCTGCAACCCAAAAATTGAAGCATGTTAGAGAAAGGTAATGTAGAAGGAAAAAATAAGGAATCAAAAGCAAAGGAACAGCTATAATGATTATAAAATATAATATATATATCATAATGATGCTTATAAAAATAATACGTATTTAGAAGAAAACGCCGTTTTAGGACCTGATTGAGAATTGGAAGATAACTCTGAAGATGAAGCCGATTACATTTGTCATGAAGAAAAATGCCGGAAATCTAATATCTGTGATCTCCCTCAACCTGCAAGACAGGCCAAATGAGATTATCACTGCCAGATCTATCCGATTCTTGTGATAGAACGGGAGTATCGGGTAGGTCAGCTGCTATCATTGCATCATCTATGCTTCGTGACATAGGGATTATACCCAAAGATACTCCATCCAATGTTATTGAAAGGATTAAGCTGAGGCGAGAACGTTGATTACACTTTCGAAAGAGGTTGCAATTGGCTGTGATGGAAGGATAATGCTAGGACAAAAAATGGCGCAGTCAGACAGCTTGAAATCTTTATTGTCCACAAATTACACTATCTTTTATGCTTATTGCATACTATTGAACTATCACTACGCCGCCTTTTCAAGAAGATTGACGGAAATGCATTTGGCCAACACCAGTTTTCTGGAACAATAGGAAAATCTCTGCAAACGTGCGAAACACTTGCTGTGGCAAGTTCTGTTTCTATTATAATTGCTCTGGGTAAGTTTCATAAAAAAGATCTCAGTTCTGACAAAGTATATCTCTTTGATATTTCTAGGGTAGTATCCTCGGGTGAGTGCCTTCGAGATATAGCAAACAGAAGTCCCGGAACGATGTCCCATTCAAAATGGCTCAATAACGCCAATAGAATCCTGCGCCTGCATGTGTCGACTGCCGATCCAATCGAAAACTTTAAGCTCCTAGTAGAACATATCATGAAAGTTGACATGTCATCCTGGTTTGAAATAAAGCAAATCCCAGGAGCTACTCATGGAGCACTTTATCTGCAGAGAATGATAAAAAAAAGCTCATTTTGGCCAGAAGGTTTTAAGACAATCGTTCACGAAATTATTCAGAGGAACTCTTATTTTGCTCACACTGAAAACAGTCTCTTGACAATACTGTTAGAAAAACGATCACATATTCGAAAACTGGGACTCCGAAAAATACTGAAAGCAAGAAAAACTGACTGGAAGGAG
Organism: Maratus speciosus; assembly: GCA_963932465.1. Taxonomy (NCBI): domain Eukaryota; kingdom Metazoa; phylum Arthropoda; class Arachnida; order Araneae; family Salticidae; genus Maratus; species Maratus speciosus. The sequence continues at coordinate 430,532,324 of OZ010795.1, read as the reverse complement.
AAAATGCGCCCATTTCACCTTACAAATTTAGATTTCGACGCAAAGGATTATTTTGAGATGATCTAGTGGGATAAGCCTCAGGAGCCACCAGCTATCATGAACTTCAGTGAACAAAGCCATAGCAAGTATTATCAGAAACAGTTCATAATTTGAAAGAGAAGCTCCCTTGTCATGTTTATGCAGTAGATCGTCATGTGCGAATAGTAACACAGCCATCATTGGTAACACGGGGACCAGAAGGCAGGAATGGAAACATTCGCAGTGTAATCATGTAACGAAAAGAACTTCCAAATTTTGACACCAAAGACTGATTAAAGTAAAATGTCTTCCGGTTTCTTTTCCATTTTTATAACTGTTTTTATGTTAGAAAATAAAGCGATTGTAAACATCAAAATTAAATAAACGAAAGTGATTTTTTTTTTAGTTAATATCTCTTTTTTTGACTCCCTGTGTGAAATTTGAAGACGATGAGTGATTGCGCTGAAACTTCTTTTGAGTGTCTTTTTAGCCAAACAGTTTGTTGAGTCAGGAAATATTAAAATTACAAAAAAATATTTTTCCCTTTTTCACTCCACTAATGTGTAATAATATTCCACAGCTATATGCGAAAGAATATGTCATTACACAAAAATATGTCTACAAATTTTATACAGTTATATGTGTCAGAATAGAATATTACACAGGAATGGGCATAATAAAATTTTACAGAAATATGTGTAAAAACAAAATATTACACAGAAATATGTCTAAAAACAGTATATTAAACATACATATATGTATTTATGTGATTAGAATAAATACCGATACTTGAAAACTCGACTTGTGTAATAGTAGTTGAATGATCCAGGTGGTAATATGGAAAGTTGCAATTCCTCAGTTCGCATCCAGTTTCTGTAAGTGTAGCTTGTTTACAGTAGATTGAATGAAATAGAAAATTTCTCCTCTTGATTTAGAGTTATCTTTAAAAGCTTGTGATTGAAATTAACAGATTTGCTTTTGAGAAAATACGAAAAAATTACTATCATCGCAATATGGGTATTTTAACTCAATTTTATTTTACACTGTATTTATTTATATTTTACGGATTCTATGCAAGAGTTGTGCATACAGTTTTAGGCCTCTAAAACAACTGTAACAAGGAGATGGCATGCATTAAATATAATTTCCGACGAGCCTGTTTCTCGTAAAACAAAGTTAAACTATTTTATAGTCGATATTATAAATCTGCTGGAAAAAAAAAAAAAAACACCAAGCACATGTGTTTGTTTTTTATGCAAAATTGTTTTCCGACCATAAAAGTATTGAGTTTAAAATTTACATCCAAATCTATAATGTTATGTAGGATGTAGACTAGGGTGAAGTGAAAAGGACCGAGAAAAAAAAAATTCGAATTTTTTCTTCAGATAGGTTTAAAAACTTGCCTTCTGGCACACTGAATATAAGGTTAAATTTTCATTTCATTTGGAATTCATCTTTAGGGCTCTACCAGCTCTTAAAAATTTGCCATTTATACGTGAAAAGCAAGATTTCATTATGTAGTATAAATTATTATTATTATTATTATTATTATTATTATTATTATTATTATTTTACTAAATTTCTGATTGCAGTAAAATAACCCATAAAAAATAACTAATTAAAGTATTATTTGTAAACAATCGATGTGTTATCGTGTTTAACACCTTAGATGGTAAAGATAACCTTAAAATTTGAATTGCATTGTCACAAAGAAGATAAAGAAAAAGCACAATAATTAGACATACAGTTTTTTTTTTCGAATATACATAAAAGATAGTTCTCTAAATATATAGGAAAGACATTTATCTGAATATATAGTTATATAATAAAAAGAATATATACGATGTACTGTAAAACGATCTTTCCTTTCACTGTAATTTATATTGGCATTTGGTATCAAAATTAATCATTACCTTTAGTGATTTGATTTTTTCTCGCATATATCCATTCCTGGCTTCTACTCCTACAGCCACTAATGATGCTTCAGTAACTAATTTCATGCTTCTTTCAACCATTTTCAACTGCTTGAATATGACACGGAAACTTGAGAACTGAAAATACGGGACTTCCGATCTTTTTATGAGAAGTTTAAGCTCCTCTCTTGGTACTTTATTAAGAATGCGGGGTGATGTGATTCCATATTCTTTCCAGTCAGTAATGTTAATACATTCTATAGCACGAAAGTTCAATATTGGAATATGAAACTGTCTTATTGTTGAACACTTCATCTCCCTTGCCTTCAATATTCTTCTGAATCGTAGTTCTCGAACAGGGTTTCTTTCATCAGTTATCATTACTAGACGAAAGTATGCCTTTCGATGAATAACGGAATCGACATCTTCTTTAAATATTCCCAGAAATGAAGAGACAAGTTAACTGTTAAAAAAAAAAAAAAAAAAAAAAAAAAAGAGCTTCATTTTTGCAGGCATAAGTGAATATACTTTCATTACAAATTCACCCACAATCTTCAGATTTTGGGAAGGATTCTGGCTTCTAACGTACAACCTAAGTACGCGATTGGCACTTTTCAACCATACAGAGTGACAGATTTGACATGGATTGCAATTTACCAGATTTAAGGAGCATTAGCAAGATGAAAATGTTTGACAAATGTAGTAAAAATAATTTTGGTTTGCACTTAAGTCTCCACAGTTCATTTGTGGAAGATACAGATTTTTTTAACAGATTTTTTTTTAATTCCACAACTGTCTATTGTTCACATTGATCCAACAATTTTTCATTAGGAACAGAAAAGGCTCACGGGCCTGTAGTTTGTGCATAAACTTCAAAATTTATGACGCAATGGCAATTCGTATGCGTGAAGCTGCCATATTAACCACAGCAAGGACGGTTAATCTTAGTTTTAAAAAATGTAATAGCACCGTCCTAGTGTTTACAGTTGGTTCGCCACAGCCTTCAGCCATACGTTTACCAAGGTTTAAGTTGTTTTCAGTGTAATATTTTAAAATGCTTTCTGTAATATTCTAAATTAATCCAGATGATGGTGTAATGTGTTCCAGATACAGTGAATTTGACTCTCCAATCGTACGGGTTCTTCACTTATAGTTCTTCATGTAATCTATCTCAAATTTTCCTTAATTTCTCTTGTATTTAAGGGATCGAATAAGTTTTTGGTATTAAAAAAAATTGCTGTCCATGATTTGACCAATACGCCTCTGGGGAATTACAATAATTTATGTTTTCTTCCAAATTTCTTCGATCTTTTCTCTTAGGATTTTAATTACCTCTGACTTTAGTGGATCTTTACCATTCCTGTTGTGTTTTAATTATTGACTTGCATAAAAATAATATTTTGTAACATCTGCCATTGTTGGCAAAACAGTTTTTTTTTAGTTTTGAAGGGGCACCAAATAGGGGGTTTTCCAGTGCGCTTCTAGTATTGGTAAACTTGCCTGGCTGGTTGCTTTCACACGCACTCATCCAAAAATGACTCTAAAAATGAGAACAAAAAATTTTTAAAACTCAATAAAATGTTTCAAATATTTTAAAATAAAGACTTAAATTTTAAAAATAATAAAAGGAATTACACTAAACATTTTAAATATAAAAATATCAAACGAGATTACCAAAGGACCATGTAAATGTACATTTTATGGTAAGAAGCCATAGTGTAAAACAATCAATATATAAATGTCTTGGTAGAGCCCTGAAGGAGTTTTTCAACATTCATGAAATTTTGCACGTATATTAGAGGTAATAAAAGGCAATTTTTGGCTGCTATCCAAAATCAAAATTCCATCTTCCATTTTTTCACCCCTCCCTAATGTACACTAAATCCGTCGTTTTTGTCTTTTTAAGATACAGTGGCGGTCAAAAGTTTCCGGCCAGTTAGTTTTCTTTTATTCCTTTGACAGAACGTTTTAGCGAAAAAGAAGTTCAATTCCTCCAAAAGTTAGGAATAAGCAAATTACCTCTGACCACGTGATCATTTTGATTGCTTACTTAAGATACTTGATGCAAAGGGGAGGAATTCAAAATTCGCGCGTGCAAAAGTTTCCGGCCATTCGTCATTCATTAGTTTTTGCTATCGCTAAAGTGTTTTTTTGGCCATATATGCTAATTAATCAAGGTGAATAATGTGTTTGAAATTCAAAAATGAAAAGTTTAACAATTTATTGTTCATAAATGAGTGATTTGTTTGTCGCTAAAGGGACAATCCTCTCGTGAGATTGCGGCAAAGTTGTCGATCGGAAAATTTGCTGTAAACGATATTTAAAAAATATATATAAAGATGGTCACGGCCTTCGGAACTTGCCACGTTCCGGGGGACCCCAGAAAATGACTATTCTTGTGAACAGAATTATTAGAAGAAAAGCAGTTGATGACCCGCGTAAAAATGCCGCTGCAATTCCACGCCATTTATGGTGTTAAAAGCGATTTATGGTATTATGGTTATTGCTGAAACAAGTCTATCTACAGTGTCAAGACGCTTATGTGACGTAGAACTTTATGGAACAGTCGGCGTTAAAAAAGCTTTTACAAGTAAAAAAATTCAGAGGGCCCGACTGGCGTTTGCCAAGGAATACAAAGACTGGTCAAGTGAAAACTGGAAAAAAGTACTATTTTCAGATGAATTGACGTTCAGTCTTATTGTGAGTAATAAAAAACTTTACAACTGACGACCTAAAAACAAAAGATAAGATGCGAGATATATTATTCATACAATGAAGCAAGGCGGAGGACACGTTATGCTGTGGGGAGCATTTTCTGGAAAATGCGCCTGTCTGTTATTTGAAATCCGCCGTGGGATGAATAGTGCAATGCATAAAGGTATCTTGCAAAATCATTTGCTGCCTTATTGGAGGAAAAATTGTGGTTGCAACTATTTGTTTCATCATGATAACGACCAACAGCATACAAGCATGCTCGTCAAGCAGTGGCTCTCGCACAAAAAAACTTCGCTTTCGAAATGGACAGCCCAATCATCCAATCTGAATATAATAGAAAATCTTTGAAACTAACTTGAAAACGTGTGTGGAATTATAAATATACTAATTTAGCAGCATTTTCACAAAAATTGCAAGAACCGTGGGCTTAACATTGATGATCTACAACTGTTCATTGAATCGATGCCACGTTGCTGCGCCGCAGTACTTATTGCTAAATGTATGAATACAAAATACTAATAGTAAATGTTGTTGATCACTGTTATTTTCTCTCATAACACCATTTTTTTCCAAACTTGCAAAGGTGTCCGGAAACTTTTGAGAACATGCGTTTTCTTTTGCAATTAATTTTGTCAATTAAATTTATTAATATTTAATTGTTATTCCATAAATAAGTTCGTAACTGTTATGTCAATAAAGTGTATAAGTATCACTTTGAGATTCCTCTTCATATGGGTATACTTACAAATTAACCAAAAATTTTATGCTGGCCGGAAACTTTTGACCGCCACTGTATATGTGCATTCATGTGTAATTTAAACGTTAAACGGTGTATTTCAGATTTATCTGATGACTTTAAACACACTTAAGCAGTTTAATATGTTATAATCAAAATACACAAACCAATATGTATTTTGAAATTAACACACTAGGGGTGTATGAATTTTTTTTTCTTACATCAGTATATCTCTTTTAACCTTTTAACCGACTGGCCCAGATTTTTCCGTTTCTAAGAATCATGTTAAATTGGCTTTAGACAAAAATATTTTAAAGTTAATTTTATTTTGTACCATATATATAAAGAAGTGATATTAAAGATATTATAGCATAAAACTGCGATTAATAGATACATATATCCTGGAATTTACACACGTTCTTATAAAAATACAGGAAAACCCTCCGACGGTGAAAGGGAATATGTAAATTTGCGCACTTATGTTTTAGAGTAGGCACTAACACAATGAATAATCGAAGTTAATTTGCTTCCAGCTTTCCAGACAGAGTGTGCAGAGGGGGATATTTGGCAAATCTGACCGGCCAAAATTCATTTTATTCTTTTAAGCTAATTTAAAAGTATTCGCTAATTTATAAATAATTGACAAATAGTACTGTTTTTTTACAAAACATGATTTGTACTTTACAGTTGTATGCTTATATTTATTAAATGAAAATAAATAATGTAAAAATAAAGCTAAATCTTATTGGGATTCATTAAACACCCGTTTTCATTTAGTAATTAAAACATGCTTTTCTTCTTAATTTGAATTTTTTTTTTTAATCCAGTTAAATAAGATACTCCTTTGCACCTTGAGGAAAATAAGACAGCCAGAACTTTAAAGACATAGTGAGCGTGTTACTGTAAGATGAAGAAAATTTTGTATATTATTTTGAGCGACAATTTCGGTAAAACTTTTTATCTGCGTAGACGTTCATTTTTTGTTCATTTAAAATTTTATAAAGAAGAATAATCTTTTTTTAAGGTCTTTGATTATTTCCATAATATTGCCTTGACCGGTTAGCGTCGACAAGTTATAATAATCTTTGCAACGGTGTATTTGAATTTTACTATTTAAATATTGAAATTGATTTTTTTTTCTTTTTGTCACTTTGGTAAACAAGTTTTTTTAAAACTCTTGTGCAGCACCTAAGCTCATGGGCCTCACCTCATTTTTTGGACTTTTCAAATTTTTTAGGGTTTCAACTTTACTTTTATTGAGTCATTCATCTTATTCAATGAAGGACGCTACAGTCCGATTATATTTCTTGGAATATCAACAGATCCTTCATTCCGACCATTGTTCTTCTTTATGTATATGTTTGCTATTTTGGGGTTGAATTACGCATGATACACAGTTTAAATTTAGCAAATAAGAAATGAAGTCTGAGATTTTTTATCTCATCCTCATAAAAAGCATCATTAAGAAATAAGAAATTTTCTAAAAAGTATATTTTTTATTTATGATTGATGATTTTTGTTGCTGTATGTTGTTAACCCATTAATGTCCAAGTTCCATTTTTTTTTAATAAGATTTGTTATACCGTTGTCAAATGTCATGAGATAAACTGTAAAAATAGTAAAAATTTCTCATATCTGAAAATGTTATGTTTCATTTGAAAATTTTAAATGCCCCTGAAAAGGGATTTTAGGCACCAGAGGATACATTGATTTTTCGTGAACTATATTTTTCTAAAATAAGTTTAAATCTATGTATATAATAATATAAGTTGACGATTCCAGCTCAAACATATCTTCGAGAAAAGCAACATATCGCGGTCATGTTAGACATAAGTAGTAAAGAGACCATAAGTTTGCAGACTGCTCAGCTTATGGGAATATACACATAATCTGACTTATATAACATCTATTCTTCTTTATTTCCTCGAAAACCTTCAAAAACTATCCAATTATAATGTTTTAAGTTCTAAATTAAAAATAACAGATAACCAAGAAACGATACTATTGAAATTTAGAAATGCAAATTCCAAATCTAGAAACAAATGAACGACTCTTACAGCGCGTTTCATATAATAATAATAATAATAATAATAATAATAATAATAATAATAATAATAATAATAATAATAATAATAAGATCTGATTTTCCTGTTAAAATATTTGTAAAAGCATATTAAAGCTTTTAAATAGTTTAAAATCCTTTTTCACTTTTTAAAATGGAGTTAACAAGACAGTTCCATGTGTAATTACGTTTACCTTTAAAAATTTTGGCGCCATCTTCCGGCAATCAATATAAATGAAGGAAATTTGAGATCAAACTTTAAAAACTTCGTTTATATAATTTAAAAATTTCATTCACTATAAATAATATTATAATATGATGAATAATTATATTATCATATAATAACATGAATATAATAAATATAATAATATGAATAATTTCATGCAATATATATTAATATTACTATTATTATGATTTCTTTGATAGAATTTTAATTTAGTTTTATTAATTTTCAAGAGCTTAATATTTATCCGCTTATTTTTTTCAAATGTTGCTTACATTACAAATAAAATGAGTTTTTTTTTTCCCAAGATGCAATTGAAATATAAGATGTTATGGTTACATAAGATGTATGGCTGAAAATTATTTTTTCGTTAACTAAATTACAATTTTGTTTACAGTCCAAAGTTATGTTCAAATGTTATGTTCAAATATTAAAAATCGAAATCTTATCTGCATTGATATAATTAATATGTAGTACATAACATGTTACTGTATATTCCTTCAATTTTAATTACATTTGATATGAAATTAAAAAAAAAAATATTTACAATGCGCGCCAATTTCAAGTGAATATAAGCTAAGCTCTTAAAAATTGATAAAATTAAACATTTATGAATGAAATAATGGTAATTGATAACTTTTGATTTTAATTTATACCGAATAAAATTTTAAAGTTATATAGCTGAAGCTTTTCAAAATTTTTCTGGAAATCAATCAAGGAATTCAGCATAAAAAAAGTACAACAACAACAACAACAAAAAAAACCCCTAGAACTTTGACGAAAATTTCATCGCCAAATCCGTATTTAGAAACGAAACGTACAACTCCATAGATGTGTTAAACCGCTGCCTTGTTCCCACAGAGTTCCAATATAATATCTCGATCTCTCTTGACTCTGTGCTTTGATCCATCCCTAATGGAAGCAAATTGTGTATCACTTTTCTAATTATTATTATTGTTGCAGTAAATACCGCTGTTTGCTATGTGAAATTGTTGAGCTATTTCAGAAATTTCATATTAAGTAGAAAAATATCATCAACATTTGTATTTGTAGAAATGCTTTTTTATTTTTAATGTACTTTTCTACAATATAAAATGTTAAATATTAAGCTAAAGAACAGAAACCTGAGATTAAAGTAATATACTTTTTATTGTGGAATATGAAATGCATTAAAACATTTGTCATGTAGATCCACCATACACTTGCTGCATTTAGGGTACACTTTTTTGCCACATTGAGCACATCGAACATGAGTTCTATTTACAACAACGTAATTTTACTTCTCATATCTCACAGAATCAGGATCTCTAGATTTTATTGCATTTGGTCTCGCTAGATGTATCCCTGTCTACAGATTTTTATCCCCAGCATACTTTTGAAAATACGCCAGCGTGATCTGTCTGCGGAACTGAAGAAAATTCAAATGGTTTACATTTGATGATGGACAAAGTTTGCATGGATTTTGCACAGCAGCTTCCAAATCAAAAATAAAAAGTGTCCACCACCCCTTATTGTTGCGAATAGAACAACGATAACTGGCAAAATTCTGATCCATCCTATCAGTATCTCCCATGCACTGATTATACCTCTGAACTAGTTTCGGTTGACCAATTTCAATTTTTTTTTTATCACTGTTTGACCATATTTTTGCTTTTACTAAAGGATAAACAGCACGTTAAATTGAGGCTTTTGTCATAACGTTGTTTTTATTCCATCTAAATAAAATTACATTATTCTATTCAAAAGTTCCTCTTTTGAGTTTCTTGAATGATTTAACGTCTGTTAATGGACATCCATAAGTACGGTTAAAAAAGATCTGCACAAAAATATTAAATATTTTATGCGACAAATGGTCGATTAGTGTGGGAGAAATGAAAATATTCTCACAATATAGATCCATATTCGAGTGTTCAGAAAGTTCTGCAATGAGATCCACAATAACGAACCTGCCTTATCCAAGTTTTCCATAATATCTACAATCCCTGCTCTTTTATGTGGTTCAAACTATATTAGATAAACATGCGTAATATAAGCACCATATTTTGAGACCAAAGCAAATCGGTTTGCAACGCATGGATTCTTTGCAGCTGTGCCCCCATAATATGGTACCTTACTTTCATCTATAGGAAATTGTTGCTGATGAGGTTGATAAAATAGAATTTCTCATTTAATATATGAAATAAAAGTGGTCGCATTTTTGCTAATTTGTACTTTTTGTTAAGTGTGGTATTGTCAGCCATTTGAAAGTACAGCAATATCTGCTCAAATCTACTTCGATTCTTTGCAGAACTTATTGATTTGTAATTTACATCAATATTATTTGATCAATAAAGCCGCCACATTGATAAAACGGAATAGCCACTCGTTAAAAGAGTGGCAAAAATTATTCACATTTCATTTCTTGTAACAGAGAATGACGTGTTCATTTTTAATTTTGCATGTATGATAGTATGATCAACAATTTTCTGACAGAAATTCCTCGAAGATGGGTATAGGAAGCCAAAAAAATATCTAAGAATTTTTGTTTTGGTGCGCTCCATTTTAGATTGTTTTGATTTTCATTGGGAATGTCAATTTATGTCCTTAAGCATTTTCCTTCATTTACTTTTCTTACGTTTGCGTACCTCACTCAACGTACTCAACAGGCGCTAAAAAGAATTTAAAATAAATAAAATAAAATAAAATAAAATAAAATAAAATAAAATAAAATAAAATAAAATAAAACAAAATAAAACAAAATAAAATATAAATCCTCATAATTTTTTTTATTTTTTAACTATTTTTGGACCGTTTGGGGCAACAGAAAATATGAATGTATTTCAATAAAAAATAGGTGTAAACTAGATAACGTAAAAGAAAACTTTTTGCACACCGCGCCAAATTAATTTCGAAAAAGAAATTTTTATACTTTTCAATCCACCCTATTCTGTACGATTCTTTAAACATAATTTAATATACAATTCTCATCTATATCTTACATTTACAGTAATAAATTTTAAAACCACTTTTTTGAACGTCCTGTATATATACTTCATGTATGTATATGGGGATCATATTCTTTCGCAGTCATATTTATCTGCTATATAACTCATGATTTATTTTGCACGTGTAAATGTTTCAATGGATAATTAATTACTGTATAAACTGAAAATGACTAAATTTTGTAGAAAATGTCCATTGATCCTTTATAATGATATTTTGAATTATAAAAAAAAAAATAAAATTGAAAAAATAAATACAAATTAGAGGAAAAGCATTCGTGGGTTATAATCTGTGACTTTCACATTCATAATATTATGAGGAATTTTTTTTTTTTTTTTTGAACACTCAATATTATTCGTTGAAGATTATTTCTCTTATTCAAATTTCACGCATAATAAATGCGTGGTAATCCATCATTTGTGTTTGTTATTGTATGTGCAAGAACTTCATTTTTTTTTTAACAATGTTTGTTACTTGTGCTTCAAAATACAATCAATCATTTTCTTTAATATTGGACGTGGATATACCAGTAAACTAAAAAGAATGTATGTCTTATAATTTTTCATTTTCATAGAATATCTCGTTAGATGAATAAAATAGCTATATAAACCATGAATGTAACCTTGATATATTTTACCATTGATATGATTGTTATGCATCTATTTTTTTTTTTTTTTTTTAAAGTCAGATGTGTTTGTTTTAGCTTTAAAATACTTTCGAAAACTTTTGTGCTATAAAGAACAGTTAGGAGCAGTTAGGAACAGTTAAGAAATATTTTTTTAATAATATTACATAATGTATGATGCCATAAAATGAAATGTATTTTCAAAAAATCAAATGTTCTGTAAATTATTAATTTAATATTTTAAAAAATCGTCTTTTTATTTTAAGAAAAATTTTGTTTTTTAAAGATGCTCTTCCGAATCACATCGCTATGACTGTTGAAAATGTATAATACATATATATATATATATATTTTTTTTTTTTTTTTTTCTAAAACAATTCAAAATGAAATTTTTATACATTTATTAGATCAAGTATTTTTTGTATACTAAACTTGTTTACTGATCATTTAGAGAAAAAAAAAAGTATAAAAGTCACTGTTGCAAACAAAAGTTAAATGTTGACAACGTGTTCAAAAAAAAAAAAAAAAAAAAAAAAAAACCTGCGGCTCGGCCTAAAGGCGGAGGTAGATTTCGAAGTTAAGTATACTAATTTCACCAACAATAACTAAATCGTGATTAGAGATAAACCCACTTTAACAATTTTATCTGGCCGCTTTTGACGAGTTTTTATTTCATTTTTATATAATAACTGGTTTTATCAGAATCATGTTAAGGCGGTATTAAAAAAAAAATACTTTTCCATGCTCAACAACTCGAAATTTTCTGGCACATTTTCAGATTCATTTTTATTAGAAAAAATATGAAACTTGCTGACGTGATTTTTGAAGAGATTTATAAGCGACCTGTGTTTTATTTTTCGTTCAATTAATAAAAACTTTATTTATAAACAATTATTTTCTCAGTAGGACAATATTTCGCAACATAATCGACAACATAATCGCTTCGGAAAATTCTGTTCAAAATGCCCACTTTGACATCATTTTTTGAAATATATTCTGCTTCTATCAAGAAATCAATCTTTACGGTACTAATGTACCGTAAAGATTGATTTATAGTATTATTTAATTGATAGATATTATAGTTTATGAATAAGAGAATCTACCTTTGGATGTCTTTGAGAGCAAAAATGAATTTAAAAAGGAGTAAAAAAATAAGCAATTTCGATTTGAATACACCCTTAAAAAGATTTTTTTTTCTTCAACCGTTATGCACTTTTAATTTGTTTTAGCTGTAAGAATTGTTCCTATCAAAAACTTGTCTATATAAATGTTGTGGACAATATTAAAAAGATATATGATAAATTCATGGGGATCTTATATCTTATGAATTGATGGATTTTTTTCTTCTTCACCCCCCCCCCCTTTTTGTTTTCGGGTTTCATTTTCTTTTGTGATACGAATTGGTCCTATCAAAAACTTGTGAATATAAAAGTTGTAGAGGATATTAAGGAGTTTAATTATAAAATTAATTGATTTTATATCTTAAGACTTGACGAAGTTCTGATTTTTTTTCTCCCAAAGTCCCTATTTTGTGTGCCCCTTGAGCCCAATTTTTATTTTATCAAAAATCTGTGATACATAAATTTTGGCCCTATTTTAGAAGTAATAAAACTTTAAACTGATTTGATATGTACAAAAATTAAGAAGTTATGGAATTTTTTTCGGTTTTCACAAAACCTCTCCCTATTTCCATCACCTTTATCCGATTTTGATAAGTAACGAACTTGACCGAGATTTTGTGCCCCTTGATATTATATGTCAGTTTGGATGAGATTGGTGCAGAATTGTGGAAGTTATTGTGTCTAGAGTGTTATATATATATATATGTGTGTGTGTGTGTGTGTGTGTGTGTGTGTGTGTCGTCTAGTTGCAAAACCGGCCAACTCCTCAAAAATTGAAAATGTGTTTTTTCAGTTTTTTTAGTTCTAAGTAAAGGTTTCTATCATCTGGAAACGCTAAACCATCCAAAAACCTGTCAATCCCTGTGTTATATGCGTTTGAAAATCATGATGTGGTGCAAAAGCGACCAAATCCTTCAGCCGGTGAGTTTCAAAACCGGCCATCTCCATATGCGCTAGCTGACGCTTCTGCTCGACCCCACATTAACTTCTAAATTGTTGATTAGATTAACGTTATCGTGTTTTCTCTCACCTGTGACTGCTCCCCCTTGGTGCATACAAATATTCTAGCAATTTATCTTCTTGTTTTCTCCGACTATCTCTGTTTTCTCTCTAAGTGTTTCTGGAAGAAAAGTCTACTAATCAACCAAGGAAGCAGCAAAGTGGATCTACGACATGGTAAAGGAGAAAACCCAAAATTCAAAGGTAATGTACACGTTTTGATAAACAGGGGTGATTTATCATTTTTTGACGCCCTAGGCCAAAATACTTTACCGCCCCACCCCCTTTATAAAACTGTAAGTGAATTTTCTTTCAAATTTAAGAATTTTTTAATCTATTTATTTAATTAATAATACATTTAAATTTTAGTATTTTGAGGATTGTATATTTGAAATGAATTGGCTTTTGTTACATTTAAAATCTGAGAGAATTTTGTGTTGGTGTATCGAGAAGTAGAAAAATTGCTTTAAATGTATTATTACAAGTTCAGTTTTTATTTAACACTTTTCGTTAAAATTTTAAATTGGTCTTATTTCATTAAATTTAAAAACTTTAAAGTTATTAATTTTGCGAACCCTACCTAACGTACGCCCCTTGGCCATAGCCTAAGTTGCCTTATGCGTAATCCACCTTGGGGGTAATATAATACATAATTAATTGATAATATAATAACATCACAGTTAGCATATTTTGATTAATTAATTATCATGATGCCATAATATTTTATTAATCTAATAACTTGCCTACGTTGATTCAGTATTCTTTTATCCCTCCAACCATGTTTCAGCTCAAATTGAAAGGAGATTGAAGAAAATCGAGTCCCTCATTCAGCCCGCAAAGTAGGAAGACATTTTATCTGAATATGGAACAGTTTTCAAGTCGGGAAGAGACCGACCATGTTTGGAAGAAGACCAGTAATTTCTTCCCCAAATCACCTGCACTGTGACATTTCAAATTTGCTCCTACGGGAAAAAAAAATCATAACAGAATATAAAAAAAAAGCTGTTGGTGCAATGGGAGGTCTTCTACAAATCTGAGGCAGAAGTCAGAAAGTCTGTTGTCAAGAGTAAGAGAAGTATTATGAATAGCAAGCTCGAGGACGTGGCTCCGGATATCGTGGTGAAGCCTCTAAAACTTCGGGATGTCCAAAACTTACTGACGAAACATTTCGGACCAAATTGGGATGCTGGCAAGCGGTTATTTTTTTACAAAAATATATTGGCATCAGCTGCTTAAAAAATAGAAAGCAAAGATGATGAAGAAAAAGACGCATAGATGGACCATCATGACGAAATTTGTGAGACTATTGAAAACGATGAGACCACTAAAGTTTGAAATTGTATGTATATGTACATAGTATGATTTTTGTTTAAGTTTTTAAAATTTAATAATTTTATTTAAAATAATATCATGTCATTTGAATCATTTGTTTAGTGACATTCAAATCAATTTTAACAGCTAGTCAGTTAGTTTTAACTGCTTGTCAGTTTTAACAATCAGTAATTGTGTAAAAGTCGTTTTATGTTAATAACTTGCCTAAAGTTCTTTTTGTTAAATAACATTAAGCTGAACAAAACATTTTTGTGTATTTGCAACCCCCAAAAACCCAATGTCAGATTAAATTTAGCAAAAATTAATTTCTGGTTTGTTGCAAAACAGGCCAACTCCAAAGTAAGTTGCAAAGGCGGCCAAATCCAAAACAAAGACCTAAATAACCCCTTCCCTTCATGTGCACCTGCCACCTTATTTCGTGTTTTCAGATATACTGCCCAAATGACTATAAAACTGAAAAGTTTTGGTTCCAAACTTTATTTTGCTAAGTGTGGTAAAAAATCAGCTTTTTCTCAAAATTTTATTTTTTGGAGATGGCCGGTTTTGCAACAAGACGACATATATATATTAGGGTGTTCAAAAAAAAATGAAAAGTGACATGCATAGGGGCTTAAATTGTGAGAAATGGTGAGATAAACACATTGTAAAAATTTGAAGTTTTTTTTTAAATAACAACTGACCTCTCAAGAAGCTTAAAGATTTCATAATTGTATTTTTTAAGCTTGTCATTATACCATGGAAATAATTGCAATAACGCATTAATTTTCCTCATAATTTCCTCTATCTATAACACCACACAGTATGTAATGGAAATATAGTTTATTAAAATCTTTATTATAAATCGCATAAAGTAAAGTGAAGAATAAAAAGTGCAAAAATGGAAGTGAAGTGAGGTATCTAGTATTTCCTTAGAATAAGCGTTATTTTAATGACGTTGCAATTGCACATAGTAGAAATATATAGTTTATTTAAACCTTTATTATATATCACTTAAAGTGAAAAGAAGAAGAAAATTTTCAAAAACGCAGTAAAGAGAAATATCTAGTATTTTTAGACAAAGGAGCTTATTTCATGTTGGTTGGTTACATGTTCTGAAATCTGAATTATGATGTTCCAGTTCAATTTTTAATACTTTAATTATAACATGTTTCCTCACAATTACCGTGAAAATTGATGAAATTGTTGTATCAAATACAAATTTAAGCAATTTGTTTTGTCAAAGATGACGAGTGACATATCTCCAGTAGAAAAACCAAAAGTAATAATGTGGTCTTCACATCTGATTTCCATTTTTCATAAAGAAATTTATAACCAATTATTACCAACTACTGGTCAAACATTACATGATTTGTACATGATGTTAAATTCAAGCTTCAACATACTTTAAAAATTATTTTGTTTATTGCTTTAGAAAAAATGCACATCAAATTGTAGATTTTCGAAATGAATGCCAAGTTTTTAAAAGTTTGACAGGTATGAGAAGTTACTTAACTTTTCCTAGTTTCTAGAATTTTACAAATATGCTTATATCATTAAACCTCATAAAATAAGAGGGTATGCAATATCAAAATAAAACATCTTCATGATCAACTAGAAGTGCAGAAAATGATTACGTTTCATGAGGATAAAATGTTTGTACAGCGCGAACATAAGAAGCATCATAACCTTATAATCATAGCTTCTGCTGTATTTGACTTATTTTCACTTCACCAGGAATCAGGACCTCTAATCGCTATTTTGAGTAGAATTAAAGATTACTGGCCACGATAAATATTGCCAGCTATGCAGCGATCGGTAAGGATACTGATGGTTGTGTTTTAACTGAAGATGAAAAACACTAGCTACAACTAAACAGAAATGTCATTGTAGCCTTCCTTTACAAACAGTCACAGAAATATTCAAACTTGTGATGATTATCTGAAGTTCATAAAACTAACCCGGTATGGCCACCCA
This sequence comes from Maratus speciosus, assembly GCA_963932465.1. Taxonomy (NCBI): domain Eukaryota; kingdom Metazoa; phylum Arthropoda; class Arachnida; order Araneae; family Salticidae; genus Maratus; species Maratus speciosus. The sequence goes on along the minus strand of OZ010795.1, from coordinate 430,515,645 downwards.
GGGAAACCCAGCAAATGCTTTAGAATTTTTGTGCAGTCCCTGGCATAAAACATACCCTCACTACTTTGTGTGAAATCACATCACAATTTCTTAAAGGCAAAAGCAAACTTACATTCAGCTCTTCTGGTGCATACCATCGTACGCGGTGGATAACAAAAAGAATTTCTTCCATTAAAAAATTCGCTTTCGTGAGCAATTCAACTTCATGAAATATGCGGTATGTGTATTAAAACGAACCTGTTTATCGTGACAATTTATATAAAAGCGTGGTCCTCTGTACATTTAAGCTGTAGTGTACCTTAGAATGATTTGATTCTCTTAAATCTCTGGAATTATTTTTAAAAAATAGACAATGAACTGGCAAAAAAGTTCTTGATAAAACATAAAAGAAAACTTTGTACCTAAATGATAACATGATTGGGTTATCACTCTTTTCAGATCCTGTATTAATTAAAGAGAAAAAGGCAATTGTTTCAATTTCAAAAAACCTAAGAAGAAACTTGGTTAAATGCTACGAGATTTTGCAGCCAAGCAATCAATCTTTTTACAGTCCTAAAATTTGTCAGTACATTTCTAAAAAACGATGTTGATTCATTTGTAGATAAACGATTATAATATTGTCAAAGAAAAAAAATATTCTTTATTAGTGGTAAATGATTGTGCCAAACGTGCTGTGCCAGTATGCGCGCGTTATTAGACACTGAATTCAATAATGTACACGTGTAAGATGAGGATCAACGTCAACTCCTCTATCACACAGTAGAATATCATCAGCAAATCATTACTTGGCCATTGAAGAAACACTTATAAAAAACTTACCATAAGAGATCAAGAATATTAAATTCAAACTTCAACTTACTGTAAAAATTGTTTTGTTTATTGCTTTTGAAAAAATAGACGTCAATTTGGAGATTTTCGAAAAAAATGCCAATTTTTTAAAAGTTCGACGGCTTTGAGAGGTCACTTAACTTTTTCCTAGTTTCTAGAAATTTTACAAATAAGCTTATATCATGAAACCTCATAAAATAAAAGGGTATGCAATATCAAAATGAAAAATTTTTGCTGTGCCAGTATGCGCGCGTTATTAGACACTGAATTCAATAATGTACTCGTGTAAGATGAGGATCAAGGTCAACTCCTCTATCACACAGTAGAATATCATCAGCAATTCATTACTTGGCTATTGAAGAAACACTTAAAAAAACTTACCTTAAGAGATCAAGAATATTAAATTCAAACTTCAACCTACTGTAAAAATTGTTTTGTTTATTGCTTTTGAAAAAATGGACGTCAATTTGGAGATTTTCGAGAAAAATGCCAATTTTTTAAAAGTTCGACGACTTTGAGAGGTCACTTAACTTTTTCCTAGTTTCTAGAAATTTTACAAATAAGCTTATATCATCAAACCTCATAAAATAAAAGGGTATGCAATATCAAAATGAAAATTTTTTTTCGGACCCATTACTTTTGAAACACCTTAATATATATATATATACACTGCTCAAGAAAATTAGGGAAGCAAGCAAAAACACGTGATGAGAAAAGTGCATGACAGCCCTGTGTGGGCATAAAATAAATAGTACACGTGTATCAATGCGCAATACAGAAAAAAATACGCAAAAAAGTTGTAAGGGAGCTTTTATTCTTTGAAAAGATGAAAAGAACATGAAATGACGGTTTAGGGCAACAATTTAGTTTCATGTAAATGATAAAAAAAAGTATTCTTTAGAAAGGATGCGATATTTTTAATATTTCGTATGGTCTTCTCGAACAGCTAAGACTGCTGCACACATGTTTTCCAGAGATGCGATGAAGTTATCAATAAAACTTTGGGAAATATTGTTCCACTGCTGAAAATTTGCAATCTCCAAGCCCCGGACAGTAAAAGGAAGTCTGGCACTTTGTGAAGTCTGGCATTATCATACATGGAGAAAAAGAAATCACTAATTGCTGCAACATAAAATACGACATGAGGTCTCAGTATCTCGTCTGTATAACTTCGAACCGTTAAAGTGTCATTCCGAATAATATGCAGGTCCGTACGTCCACCTATGCTGATTCCAGCCTATAGCATCAACCCACTTTGTCTGTAATGTGATCTTTCACGAATGAATGTGGAATTATTTTATGTGCCTCTTTCTCTCCATGTCAAATCACATCAGATGTCCCTTCCAGACTGAATAGGGACTCGTCTGTAAACTGAATTTGACTCCAACAACGTTGCCTCCAAACTCGATGTTCAGTTCCCCATCTTCTTTGGGCCGCACAGTGGCTTGAGGTCAACGGAATACAGACCATTGGCTTACTTGCATAGAGTCCACCCCGATGAAGCCTATTTCGGGATGTTTGGCTGGACACCCTTCGTCCTGTGGCCAAGAGCAACTGTATTTGCAGCTGAGTAGCATTGTCCGTTCCGTTTCGACGAGCTGTTAACAGGATATATAGGTCATGGGTTTCTGTGTTAGCACATTTTCGACCTTGTACTTGTCGATGACTACCATTCCATGGGTTTTGGAATCGATTCCACAGCCTTTCATGGACACTTCTTGCGACTCCAACAGCGTCCACCACACTTCATTGTGTTTCCCCAAATTCAACTGTCTCGGTAACACGCCAAGCCATGGATTGTGGTAAATCATTTTTTTGACACTTTCAAGCCATCTTTTCTCTAAACACAAGCTGAGCAACTGAATTTTATAACTGAGGCAGTAAAACAAATTCCGATTTCTGCACTTATCTCCTTTTTCTAGTTTTTGACGTCATAAACTTTAATTTACACGTGAATTTTCCTTTACCTGTTTTCTACAACACTTTAAATTATGGATGGTTTATTTTACGCTACTCATCGGTGTAAATATTTGCATAATTTCGTTAAAACCATGTGTCTATTTCAAAATTTGGCATTAGTACTGAAAATATTACACTTTCATACCAATTTTAGATGCTGTAATATTTTAGTAAAAACAGTCCTAAGCAAAATTTAATACACTATTAATTAGAAGATTATCACTAATAGTATGGATAAGCAAGATTTTTATTGCGGGTTTTCTAGAGTGTAATATTATTTTTTCCTGAACTTTAAATATGCACAATTACTGCATTCATGCTCCACAGATAAAAATAAATAACTGAAACCGTTCCAGTTAGTTTATTTTAAATGGAAATGTTTTAATTTTTTTTAAAAAGCTGTTTAATATATTAATGAGCAAATTAAAAACCTCTCAGCCAGATATTTTAATAAAAATATGTGCACAAAATATCGGTTTTATTAGTATTTTATTAGGAAGTAATTATAGATATAAAACAATAATACCGTATTCCCAAAATGTTAATTTCGTTTCACTTTTTAGATTTCCTGATAACATTTCTAATTACGTTAATATTAAATGTACCTACCTGCTTATAATTAAATTCGCACAAAAGTGCATTAACATATATTTTTTTAAAAAATCATGTAAGCCAATATGTTATCAATCGTTATCTTTCGAAAAGAAAAAAGAAGATTAAAATGTTTGCTGACATTTCGAATTTATCATTTAAAATTAATCTTTTCTTTAGTTATTTAATAGCGTTCAGTTTTTACTTCTCTTTTCAGTTACATAATAAATTTCACACTTAATGTTATCGCCTACGTTAAATAAAATTATGCAAATGATGTTTCTGTAAGCTCTTTCAAGCTCCATGATGTGAACACAAGTTATTGAGTGCAAGAAGACAAAATTAAATTTAGTTTCGTAATTAGATTTTGATTTGATATCTCTTGATAAGCAAAAATTCTAAAATTTTCATACTGTTAAATCAATGCTTTATGTATTCATATATCTATATTTGGATGCAGCTGAACGTAAATAATAATAATAATAATAACAATAACAATAACAATAACAATAATAATAAGAAGAACACTGAGTTTGTTTCAATTATGAGTTTGGTAGAAACGGAATTAAAAATTGTATTTGTTTTGAATTATTTATTTTGATTATTTTTAACAAATAATAATATTCTAAGAATTTTCGTATTTTAATAAGCATTTGGGACTGAAGTTACAAAAATATTAAGTTAGTATCACATGATTAACTCAGTTAACAAAATAAACTGATACATTATTTTATAATTCGCGTTTTGAACCAATTACAGTTAAAACAATTTAACAAATTTTAGAAAATGAGCAGTGACTAAAAAATATTTTTTTTTATCCTGCTATTAATTTAATGTATTAAATACACAGAAACTAAATCTTGATATAAAATATTTTCTTATTACAAATAGGTACATTTTTTATATAAAATTCTTCAAACACAGAAGTGCGCTCAGCAAAAGAATTCTACATTCACGGAATTGACAAATGCATTATAATTATATTACGCTGAAACTTTAAACAGAAACAGAAATTGAATAATCAAACGTGTTTCAATTAACCTGGTTGTCAAAATCAGATTTAGGTAGTCAAAATAAACTTTACTGCTTAAATCTAGACCTAAAAGATGCGCATTGCAAAAATAAGTTTTGAACAAGCAAAATTAATATTATCTAACATTTAGAAGTCACATAGGAGTAAAAAAAAAGAATTATGGGATGTTATCATATGTTTTTTAATTAAACTGCAATTATTTAAGTGTAATAATAAATTTCCAATTATTAATGGTGTAATCAGACAAAACTAGTTCTCACAGAGACTGAAATAAGTTAAACCTGTTTATTTTAGAAATATTTCAACTTCTTCACTGCTCGAAACTTCGAACACTCTCAATGAGATATTTTAAAAAGTAAAGAAATACAATTGTTAGGAATTACACTAAATAATTTATTTATATTTTCATGATATTCTTTTAAAAAGGCAAAAATAAATTATAAACTTCTCATTAGGTTATATAAATTTAGCCGGATGAAATATTAAATACCTTGAGCATATTCTGTTAACACAGATTCTCAGATATTGTCTAAAGTTAAAAAGACAATCTGCATGTGGCTTTTATTTAAAAATAGTCGGTAAAAGCCGCATTGACGAAGTTTGACCCGAGAGCAGAATAGGCGTATATACTAAATAATGATCGTGAGAAGCCTTACCCTACACTCCAAATAACATAAGCAGAATTGTACTTCAAAAGGGATGCATCAAGCTCCCCCCCGCCCCCCACCCCCTTAAAAAAGTTTGATCTGTTCTAATCTTAACGGATAATTCTTTAATATTAATTTTTTATTGCAATTTTGCTATGTCAGCCAAAAAGCAAACACTAGTATTAACAGAATGTTACACACGATTTAATATAAAAAATTGTTGAAAGGATGTATACAGGGTATTACCAGAGTTTCTTTTTCTGAAACGTGAATATTTTCCGAAAACATGACTAACATGCACAAGTCAGTCTAACATTACGCAGGCGCACAGCAATTTTTATGCGCGCGAATCAAACATACTATCAAGACAGGTTCGATTGCGCCTGACTAAGCAGAATTACATTCCAGAAACATTTAAATAACGCCCATTCAGCAATTTACAAGTGCGAGATCACTTTTCAGACCGAGCAGGACTGACCCGCTGCCCTTCCTCCCTTTTTCGCGATTACGTAATAACAGAATCCTACGTCACGAATAAATCTGAAAAATAAAGCTTTGTTCGGACTCGTCACGTGATCAGCAGGCTGAAAAATTGGACGGCTGCCGTAGCTGTGACGTCAGAATCTGGATGGTGCAAAGGTCATTTGGACGTTGGACGTCTTCCAACTAAGGTAATACTATACTTAGTTGGAAGTGCAGCTCGTCCAAGCCTGGAAATCCGATACCTAGACGTCCAGGGATTATGCAGTCCAAGATGGCGCACATCTAATATTTTGGTCGTCCGGAGGATGTAAAATCCAAGATGGTGGACGTCCAAGATGGCGGATGTCCAAAGTCCATCTATGATTACAAACAGCAGTTTGTTAAACTAATAAATATCTGAAAATTAAAATTTTTGTTAATTAAATAAGAAACAAACAAATTTTAAGTTTTAAAAGTACTAGTGCACGCATTCATTTAAAATAAATGTCACAAAGATATATATAAATATAATATTACAATATGATTTAAATTAGATTACTATGTACAGGAATTAGACGTATTTACATTTTTTTTCTCGAGAAAAAAGCAGGCTTTGTACAAAAACTGGTATATTACCGTGAAGGCACTAGGCGCACATCTCCAAGCTCATTTAGTAAGCTTCGGGCTAGGCAGGAAGTCGTCCTCGCTATCCACATCGGCATTTGAATTTGTAACCTCAGATACAGGGCAATGGGAACTGCCAGGAACAGGAGATCTGGATCGGACGACTACATTTGGAGACTCACAGTGTATAGTAGACATTGCAGATTGCTCTTTTTGTTCCATCACCTCACCCTCCTCCACCCCTTCGTTGTGTTAGATGGCACTCGCATTCAGATTTAAGCCTTTATGTTTTATCAACATGTCTAGCACTGAGTTGTTTGGCTGAGGTCTGAGTCTCTCTGTATATTATGATTCAGAACCGAAGACGTGATATATACTAAACCTAGACCGTAAAGCGTCTAAATGTATGCATGTGAAGCATTCTTGCATATGGAAATTAGAAGTTAGAATAATGCGCTTGCGCCTTATAAGAATAGTACCCCCTTTAACTTCGGCCCTGAAGGGTACATATCAGCCCAGATTTTCAAAAAACTGGCAAGCCTGACACAGTGCGAAGTGTCTACGTCAGCTATCAGAACATAGTCTTGGTTGACGTATCCATCCCAACATTTTCTTAAACTCTTAATAAACAAAGGACTAAAATGCCTCACAGCGTAATCCTTACCGATCCGGGGCGGACCGCAAATCCAGACTCCATAGGAATTTGGAAAAGGGTCCTTGTTAAAAAGCTGACAATAGTGTAAACACGTCTTGTAGCGGATATAAAGCCCCGGATAATTGGCCTTAATGGAGATGATCTCATCGCGCTCAGCCTTATAGAGTACTTCTCTAAACGCATTAATTTTTCACGTATCTGCTGGAATAAAGCCAAATTAGATGAAATCACCATCCTTTCTACAATACGATGAAGCCTATGCCACAGTTCCTTTAGCTCTTTCAAAATTAGCACCGGGAATCCAGCGCTTAACGGTGCAGAGGTTCCTTCTATTCTTAAAGCAAACAAAGCCTTGGAGATGTGCGCGACCAGTATCCGGGCAAGTATTTCTACCATATACAAGATACTCCTGTACATTGCTATCAAATGCAGGTTCGGTAGAGAGATCAAAATATGTAAAAACCCAGCGCTTACACTTCGACATCGCTAGCAGACAGACTGATTTAACAAGAGCATACGCTCTCTCTATACACCACTAGTTTATCTAAAGTGCGATTAAACACTCAGTCTAATATTACGCAGACGCTCAACAGTTTTTATGCAAACGAATCAAACATACTATCAAGAAAGGTTCGATTGCGCCTGACTAAGCAGAACTACATTCCAGAAACACTCGAAACACGCACATTCAGCAATTTACAAGTGCGAGATCACTTTTCAGACCAAGCAAAACTTTTTTCTTTGTAGATATATATAAATACAATATTACAATTTGATTTAAATTAGACTACTATGTACAGGAATTAGACGTATTTACATATTTGTTTCTGGAAAAAAAGCAGGCTTTCAACAAAAACTGGTATATTACCGTGCAAGCACCGGGCACACATCTTCAAGCTCATTTAGTACGCTTCGGGCTAGGCAAGAAGTCGTCCCCGCTGTCCACATTGGCATTCGATCTTGTAACATCAGATACATGCCAATGGGAACAGCCAGGAACAGAAGATCTGGATCGGACCACTACATTCGTACATTTACAGTGTACAGTAGACTTTGAAGATTGCTCTTTTTGGACGGCGGCCATCTTGGACATCTAGGGATTGGAATCCAGGCTTGGACAAGCCGCACTTCCAAGTAAGCATAGTATTACCTTAGTTAGAAGACGTCCAACATCCGAATGACCTTGCACAGTCCAGATTCTGATGTCACAGCTACGTCAGCTGTCTAATTTTTCAGCCTGCTGATCACGTGACGAGTCCGAGAAAAACTTTAGTTTTCAGATTTATTCGTGGCGTAGGATTCTGTATTATGTAATCGCGATAAAGGGAGGGAGGGCAGCGGGTCAGTCCTGCTCGGTCTGAAAAGTGATATCGCACTTGTAAATTGCTGAATGTGCGTGTTTCGAGTGTTTCTGAAATGTAATTCTGCTTCGTCAGGCGCAGTCGAACCTGTCTTGATAGTGTGTTTGATTCGCTTGCATAAAAACTGCTGAGCGCCTCCATAATGTTAGACTGAGTGTCTTTGTAGACAGCTGACACTCAAAGCGTACGAAGACAACAAAACACTCACAATTAACAAACGTCAGTGCCACAACAATAAGAGGTTTCGCAACGTGTAATGCGAGACAACTTTCAAAAGGGCGTTGCATACTCAGAACAACATGATTTAGTAGCTGTTGGGGCATGTTGCCCTATTCCCCTTTCACTGCACGGATGAGGGTTTTCTTGTTTGTGGGAGGATATTTTCGAGCAGCAATACGTCTCCACAAGGCAACCCATACATTTTCAATGGGATTCAGATCACGGAAACGTGCTGGTCAGTCTATGCAATCAATATCTTCGACCTCAAGACAATCTTGTACAGACTGCGTGCGTTGACAAAGTGCGTTATCGTCCATAAAACGAAAATTTTCGTCGACAGCACCTAAAAAAAGTCGAACATGTGGAAGTAGGACGTCTTCAATGTACCGTCTATTGGTCCTGGACCCTTGGTCAAGCACATAGAGATCCGTTTGGCAATTGATCATGATGCCTGCCTATACCATGACACTTGAAGTTGCATATCGATCTCTTTCTAGAATATTTTCGCGACAATAAGCACTACCAACCTCGCATCATATCAGTTTACGTCTACAGTCAGTGGATGGACTGAATGTACTCTAATCTGAGAAGAGCACGTTAGACCAGTCGTCATCAGTCCAATTGCGATACATACGGCAACACTGTAAACGGGTGCTACGTTGGCATCTCGAGAGTGAGGCACACACAACAGGTCTTTGGGTGTATAGTCCACCCCTTTTGAAATGTTTTGCAACAGTTTTCAGTGATATTTTAGTTCCTGTGGCAGCACAAAGTTGATTTGCTAATTGATCAGCTGTTCTCTTTTTGCCGAAATAAGAATATAGCGATCTTGTTGGGATCCCGTACTACTAGGATGACCTCCTTCCGTGCGCCTAGTACATATTCCACTCTTATGGAATGCCGCCCATAGCCTAAAAACAATACTGTGCGCGATGTTACATTAACGGGCAATGTCTCTCATTTTGCGTCCTTCTTCCAAATTTCCGATTGTCCTACCACTAGGATAATCGGTAACATCATCTAAATGATGCCTCGAAGACATGTTTAAAATTTCATTGTTCAAGCTTCATCCTATCTCTTTCAATTTGTACATCTAACGACAACTCACAGCACCCGCCGATTGCGTAAAATCTCTTATCTCTGCTGTCACGTGATCGACAAAAGCGGAAGTACAAAATTTGCATAATTTTAACAAAACAGAGTACATCCTTTTCATTCAAATTTACACGTGCTGCAGCGTATCTCTTTCTAACTGTAATCGTTGAAAATATCAGTGGTCCTTAAGTTTTGTTCATCAGTGTAATATAATGAATGAAGGCGAAATATGATACAAAATAACAGATAGTAATGCGTCTGTATGATGGTTGGCATTATAAGAAGAGTAAAGGCATTAAGAACAAATTTGGAAGAGGAATACCTATTTATATATACAGGGTATTCATAATTAAACGACCCTACTTTAAAGTCGTCTACAGACAAAACTATTGTTCATAATGTTGTGAAATTTTGGAAAAGGCATTAAAAGGGATGGGAGTATAATTAAGCGAAAAAAAAGATAAATAAAAATAGACTAAAATTACGCCACCAGAGGGCGATTTTTAAAAAATTACACATTTAGCATTAAGATAGTTTAGAAATTTTATTTACAGAATGTTCATAATTAATTGACCCTATATTTACGTTGTCCATAGGCGAAACTATTGTTCAGAATGTTATGACATTTTTTGAAGGACATAAAAAAATTATGGGAACATGTTTGAGAGAAAAAAAAATGATGAGACTGTTTCTTAACGAATTACACATTTAGCATACATTTAAGATAGTATAACAAGTTTTGTTATAAGCAAACCTGTTCGCCATGACTTTCATCATTTCCAGATGCCATCTGAAATTGTAAGATAGCCTGTTCCACAGTTGACCGCTTTATGTTCAGGGAAAAGCTAGGAAAATGTCGTGAAATGCTGTCTTTAGAGTGAGGTTAAGTTAATAAATAAAAATTCAAAACTATCGTAATGCCAAATGTGCAATTTATTTAAGAACGCCCTCTGGTGGCGAAATTTCGAAGTACTTTTATTTATATATATTTTTTTCAGATTAAACAAATTTCCATCCCTTTATTATGTCTTTCACCAAATTTCACAACTTTATGAACAATAGTTTTGTCTGTTGACAATTTTAAAGTAGGGTCTTTTAATTATGGACACACTGTAGAATAATTTATGGAATTTATTAGGTGATTAGTTTACTTTGAGATTGAAAGCAATTAATGAAAAAAATTATTTATTTACTTTTACCGTCGGATATATATGCATGATTACATTGATTTGCTTGTTTATTTTATTAACGGCTAAATATGCGGCAAACACAGCGATATTTATTATCTGAAAAAAATGAAGAGTATAATAATATATATATATATGTATATATATTATGAAGGGAGTTTTGATTTAATTTATTTGTAAAAGAATAATTTTACTCGCAATTGGGGAAAAATTAATGATAATCACTCATGTTTCAAATTAAGCGAATTTCTATATTTTGTCGAATTTCATGAAAAGTACTAAACAAAAGGTGAAACTAACTTCAAAACGAAGATGAAAATCATTAGTGCCGAATACCTAAGCGTACACGTGTGTATGGGTGGATCGAGTAAAAAGAACTGGCTTTCGAAGCGAGATTGGCAATTTTCGCGTTTCGTTCGCTCGCACTCCTCATCGAATATCCTGGTTTATTATTGCAACATTCCGAGAAAATCAAAATCAAACAGTAAAAGTGAGTAACCACCAACGTTTGGAGGATAGAATGAGGTGGAGAATCACGGGAAACTTGCAAACAGGGCATTCGTAAGTGCTGATTTTGACAGAGTACAATTTATCACCCAACGTCGTGTCCAACTTAAAGAAAGCCTGGTCAAGGTCGTCCAAGAGCCACAACTGCGAATGAAAATCGCTATTTGTCCATTAAAGCAAGACGTCACAGGAGTGCTACTGCTTTAGAGGACCCTCGTGACCTTTATGAGGCGACACGAAGACGAATTTCAAGAGTTACTGTTTCCAGAAAATTACATACAATGGGCCGTTTTCAAAAAGACCTGCTGCTTACATTCAGCTCACTTCTATACTAAGGGAACCCGTTTAGTATGTGCACAGGTAATCGACTTTGGACCAGGGATCAATAGAGGACCATTTTATTTTCTGATGAGTATTGGTTCAATCTAAACACTATTTCTCGACGTACTTTCATCTGGAGAAAACCAGGCTGCCTGCCCTGCAAGGCACGAGAAGGAGAACACTATGGCAGAAGAGGTCTGTTGGTCTGGGTAATCATCATATTGGATGGGCGCATAGTCTTTCACGTGTTTGAAAAGGACTCTGTGGCTGATGTAAGGAGTAGGGATGATAGTTTGGTACCTCATGTTTGCCTTTTCAGGGATGCTTGCCTTAATTTCTTTTCAATTGGTTACTACGCGCGCCCATATAGAGCTTGAATTTTTGGAAAGTGAGCATATTCGCTTGATTGACTGGCAAGTCAGATCTTCAGACATAAAACCTACAGAGCATGTCTGGATCGTTTTGGGGAGAAAATTGCAATTCACTTCCGACATCCGAGAACCACCGAGGGCGTGAAAAAAATCCTCACTGTAAGAGTGGGGTCACAGGGACACATAAACTGCATGATTTTCAGTAAGGATTCATGTTTTGAGAGCGGTATAATTAAAAGAGGGAACCTTACCACCTATTAATCATTTTTTGTTCGTTATTGTGAGCTCTGTTTTGTGCCTTCCTACTCTGATGAATCTTATGCACGATCATACTTGTTTATCATAAATGTTGATTGTTTTTATTTTCATTATATCGACCTCATTACATGCCGAATTTTTATGATTTTTAAGCATTGTTTACGTTTGAAGAAATTTTTTTTTGTTATTGTTTTAATATGCGATAGTATATAATAATTGAATTTTATTTTGAGAGATAAATAATGCATTCAGTGAAACAGTAGCCTCTTATTTGGATTTCACAGACATTTTAGCCTGATTAATAGTAATCATCGCTCATAAAAATTAAAAATTGTAAAAACGCAGCATATTGCTTTTTTATAAAAATGCCACTAACTACTATAAAATACTAATATATGTATATCTATCAGTATTTATTACGTAACTTGATGGTTTTAAAGCATTTTATACTAACAAAATAATGAATAAAGAGGTTTTTATGATTTTTAAGCATTGTTTACGTTTCAAGAATTATTTTGTTTTGTTTTGTTATTGTTTTAATATGTGATAGTATATAATAACTTAATTTTATTTTGTGGGAGAAATAATGCATTCAGTGAAACAGTAGCCTCTTATTTGAATTTCACAAACATTTTAGCCTGATTAATAAGTAATCGTTCATAAAAATTGAAAATTGTAAAAACGCAGCATATTGTTTTCTACTAAAAATGCCACTAATTACTATAAAATACTAATATAAGTATATCTATCAGTATTTATTACATAACTTGATGGTTTTAGAGTATTTCATGCTAACAAAATGATGAAAAAAGAAGTTTTTATGATTTTTAAGCATTGTTTACATTTCAAGAATTTTTGTTTTGTTTTGTTTTGTTATTGTTTTAATATGCGATAGTATATAATAACTTAATTTTATTTTGTGGGAGAAATAATGCATTCAGTGAAACAGTAGCCTCTTTCTTGAATTTCACAAACATTTTCGCCTGATTAATAAATAATCGCTCATAAAAATTGAAACTTGTAAAAACTGAGCATATTGTTTTTTTCTAAAAATGCCACTAATTACTATAAAATAATAATATATGTATATCTATCAGTATTTATTACAATACTGGATGGTTTTAAACCCTATTATACTAACAAATTGAATTTTACAAACATTTTAGCCTAATTATAGAAATAAATTACAAATAAATACAAATATGAATACAAATAAAACGTGGAAATAAATAATACTTGATGACGTAAACACATGTAACTTGCTTAAAGTCAAGAGAATATGACATTTATGATCAACCATTACTGACATTTAATCTTATAGTTTGGTGATAGATTTTTGGTCGACGGGATAACCAACTAGTACCGAAAAAAATTGTCGTTTTAATATGTGATGGTCCCTGGTCTGAGTCTACCAAAAATTCAATCAGTCCACTGCCCCCCCCCCCCCCCTCTCTGACAGATAAACGTAAATTTTCCCCCTCCTAAAGAAAACCGTAACACAAACCAAGCATTTTTTTTCAAATTAAAAAATTGCATTAAACCTTACAGTCAGTTTAAATAAATAATCAGAAACAAACAAACAAAAAAATATATATAGTTTTTGTTTATGTACTGTTTATTTAATTTTTAGCAAATTATAATTTTGTTATGCTGAAAATTTTGGTAACTGCAAAGGAAGTTTAGTTTATATTCTAGGGGAATGTGGGGGGTGGGGGGGGGTGCGACGAGATGTCACTCAAAGGGTTAAATGTATTAATTGAATTTTGTGTGGCGGGAGAGTAATGATGACTGTGGACCAGTAAACATGCTTACTGGTCCTTGGGACCAGTAACTTTTTTTTTTTTTTAATCAGTTCTACCGACATATAATAACTCTATATATCTATAAGAATATTGCTGGGCAACATATAACAATAATATGTTCCCGCACCATTTTTGTGAAGTCAAAGTACAGTTGCGTAATTTGTTATTTCTGTTTGTACGAATTTTTTTTTATGAAACATAATTATAAGTGTAAAATTATAATAATTATATTTTCGAGTAAAATAGGAGTGTAAGTTCATACAAAAGTTATTAATTTAATTTTAAATATTAAATATATATTTTTAAAAAATTGTTTTATTGTAAAATGAATATATAATGTTGAATATAGTTCGGATCTGAGATAACAACAATAGCCAGACGCCATGGTGTCGTTTTATGACAAACCAGTGGAAAGTGGTGTGTAATTAGAAACCGTAAAATAATAAAAATGTTGGAATAAATTTATGGCCTTAATAAAAGTGTTGGAATAAATTTATGGTTTTTTGACCACCCAAACATGAAGGCATATAATAATATTAAAGTATATGTAAGGGGCTATTGCAGACTGTTAGCTAATAGGTCTATCTAAGGATAATAAAAAATCTTCTCACATTCAATAAGGGAGGACTATACAAATAGTTCCACCCACTTCCAAGGGATGATAATGCAGGAGGAAAAAGTTTGAAATATAGAGTCTAAAAAAAGATGCCGAAGACGCAAGAGCGATCCTGAAAGCCCATGTAATGCATGAATAGAGCCCTAGTAATGCCCAGGCGAGATGGACATATCGGAGAGAGTCTAAGCAAGCCTAATTGACCTGATGATGTCTTCCTGGTGTTAAATCAAAATGCATTGGTCTACAGCTATTCTCCCCGGAGCTATTCACCCCCTCAGTCGGAGCTATTCTCCCCGTCATCCCGATTTCACAGCTCTGATGAAGAGATGAATCTGGATGATGTTTGGATATGATCCTTAGCATCGCGACAGTTATAAATCTGATGAATGAAGGTCACCATCCCGTATATAATACAGGGTATTACATTAATCTTTTTATTTACCACTTTAATTATATTGGAAATTATAAATATCTTTTTATGATATTTTATGGTAAATGGCTGTCTGAGGTCCAACAAAACAAACATTAAATTTATATAAGGTGTTTAAGAATATAAGAAAATTAATGCTTTTAATAAAAAAATATATATAATAATAAACCTAAATGAAATCATTTTGTTAATGATTAAATCTACATATATCAATGATCAGCAAACAAAAGTTTTGCTTTCTTTTTTTTTTAAACCATTTAATGTGTATGTATATAATTGTGCTTAATGTAAATAAAAAAAATATTTAATCAAGAGTTAAAAATCTCTGTAATTATTTAATTGATAAATGTTTAAGTTGTGTCATTTTATTTTACAGCTTAAATTGAGTTTAATTCATAAGTGGAAGAGTTCACATAAATAATTCACAACGCAAACTTTTAATTTTTATTTGTAATTAATTAATTTGATAATTACAATTTTACGCGAATTATAATTTAATTTTAAGATATTTATTCGCATAGCTCTTCTACTAGAATTTTATTAATTACGATCACTTATTTCCTTTAAAATTTTAAGGTATATAAACTTGTATACCAATTTAACTATGAGGTTGCCTGGATGATTGGGATTATTTGACAATTTTGGGTAGAAATTAAATATGAGATAACAAGTGTAATTATCTGTCCAGCATCCCCCCCTCATAAGTAAAATGGTGCTATGACTCAGGCAACGTTCATCTGAGGTCATTAGAAATAATAATAATAATAATAATAATAAAGGAAAATAAATTTATGTATCTACCGGGTGTCCCAAAAAGGACTGACTGATTTTAAAATTCAATAACTTCCAAACGGTGACAGATATTAAAAAAATTCTTGCAGGAGGGTTATGCATAAAGTCAAAAGTTTTATTACAGTGATTTTCGATTTTAGTTCGAATTACAAAAAATAGATGGCGCTGTAAGCAGTAGTCGCTAAATACAGGCTCGATTTTTGGCCCTTTCTGTTGTTCCATGCAGAAAAGGGAGATGGAAATGTATTATCCGGGCCACGAAGTACCAAAAATCGAGCCTGAATTTAGCCTCTATTGATCGCAGCGCCATCTATTGTTTGTAATTCGAACTAAAATCGAAAATCACATTAAAAATACTTTTGATTTTATGCATAACCCTCCTGCAAGAATTTTTTTAATATCTGTCACCGTTTGGAAGTTATTGAATTTTAAAATCAGTCAGTCCTTTTTGGGACACCCGGTATATTATAAAGGACAAACATATCTGTGCGTAACGCATACGTCATTCAGTGAATGGCAACACTTTGAAATTTGAAATAAAAATTTGGTTTTGCAATTTTCGCTACTGCAAAATTTTGAACTTCTAAACATACCACGTTTTAAATGTTTACACCGTTGTATGCAGAAAAAATGCTCATTTAAATGCAAATTGTTTGAAAGCTGTACCTCAATTTATTTTTGAGATATTAATTTTTTTATAGTTTTTAATACCAATTTTCTAATCGTGGCAACTGAAGTACTTCATTTCTATTAAAAGTGGTTTAGTTATCTTTATTGATTATATTCTTACTGATGCCATTTTCTCATTACAATTAAAAATATATTTTTAAAAAATTTGAACAGAAAATGACGTTACGCTTTAAAAAAGACACAATTTCCCTGATGATGCTGTTATATTTCACTATTTTTTCATTTCGCTGACTTTGAGTTTGAGACAATAGGCAAAATATTTCAGCGACTGAAAATGACGTCATATTTAAAAGAAAACAATAATTTTATTTGATAAAACGAGATATTTCCCCATGAATACGTCTAAAAGTTATAAATTTCTGGAATTTTTACGCGCAGGTACAGCGATTGTTATAAGACCTCAAATCACGAGTGGGAATTTTAACATGGCAAGTTGTAATAGTTGACAAACGTGACTTAAAGCTTGAAAATATATTTATCAATAACCAATTGCGCATTAAAATGTTTTTAAATGGTTAATATTGATGTGAAACGTTGAAAATGACTTGATTTGTTTAGATTTAAAGGGGGGGGGATTCTATGATTATGTCAAGATGAAATCCTTTTTGGGCAGTAAATGTGAATTTTACTCTTCAAATGTCTAGAAATAACCAACAAAATCAAAAGGAAAAGAATATTTAAAGTCTACAGATCATAAAAGAATGCTGTTCCAAATCAATACAAGGTGAGCGGGTGGCTTTTCTCCACACTTTATTTTTACAGTATATAGAAACTACTCTGAAACATCCCCGAAAATCAGTGGCAGCAGAGAAACTTTACTTTTATATGAATGCTTCTTGAGATCGTAAAAATATATTGGTTTCTGAGGTTTCTAAAAATAAACACTTTTCAGAATGATGGGTAACTAGGAAGAAGTTATTGTATATATTTTCGTTTGTGGTTATTATATTATTCTAGAAATACGACACATTTGTGTTTTTTTACAGTGTAACAAATTTTATTTTGGGGAATATTTTTTTGGCACAAATGATTTTCTTTTTCTGTGTGGCATTTTTTCTATTTTGCATTCAAGATGGAAGATAAATGCAAGTTTTAGAACAAATAATGTAATTTGAAAAATATTTTGTAAATTTTGTTTAAAAATATATCATAAATTATCTAAAACAAACAAACAAAAAAAAAAAAAAAAAAAAAAAAAAAACAAGAATCTCTCTTTGCAATACATACTCATAATCTCAGTATAAAAAAGTCCACTAATGAGTTTAACAAAGTGTATTTTAAAATAGTTTCAAACAAGACCCGTGAAGCAGGGCAGTGTCTTCTAGCCTGAAAAAGCTTAGTAAATTGTTTGGAAAGGAGAAAATATCTCATTTGAAAAAGTCTTAAGTTTATATTTAACATGACTTCCTTGTCCTGTTTTTAATTGTTAAGGTACACTTGAAGAAATGCTTCAGGTAATACAAATGAATGTACACTTTTGTTTTAAATGGGATAGAATTTTAATTTTCAACTGATACATTGAGAATTCTAATTAGAACAGTTCAAAAGAATAAGAAATATAGTAAGCCAAATATTTCTTTTTCTTTTTTAATACTTTATGCTACAAAAATAATCTAGTATTAATATAATTATTAACATTAAAATATTTGTATACTAAATATAGATGAACTCATTACAGAATTAGATCTTTATATTTCAAAATTTAAATTTAACAGGAATAAAAAACTCAAACGGAAGTTATATTTAAAGGATGCCTCTATATTCTGTGTAAAAAAATTAATATTTATAATTATTATTGATGTATATATATATATTAATTTTGTAGCATAAAATATTATGAAAGACATACAGAAATTACTGCAGAATACTTGGTTTAATATTTATCGAATGTTTCTTATTTTAAACTACCCTAACTAGTATTAACTTACCTCTTGAAAGTTAAAATTCTATCTCATTTAAAAATCTAGTATAAATTATGGGAAAAGTACCTGTACAGGTCTTTTTTAGTATGTTTACTATGAAGTCTTAAATTTCATTACAAACCAAGAAACTGTAGTAATCTACAGCTTCTTGGTTTGTAATGCTATTTAAGACTTCTTAGCAAACATACTAAAAAAGACATGTAACGGCTGCTAAAAATTTCTTAGTAAAGATACAAGAGAAATAATTGTAATAGTATTAACCATTTCTTAATAAACATACTAAAAAAAAAACACCTGCAACAGCTACTGACAATTTCTTCGTGAAGATACAAGAGGAATATCTGTAATACTACTAACCATTTCTTAGTAAAGATACAGGAGAAGTACTATAATGCTACTAATCATCCAAAATTTAACTTGTGGTATTTATTTAGCATTAACATCACTCGTTTTCTTGCAACACACACACACACAAAAAAAAAGACAAAGGAATAATTTTAGATAAAAAAATGCGGTAATTATATTAATAATGGTTGTATCAAATATCTGTTGATTAGTGCCAAGATAGCGGACACAGTATTGCACGTAGTATTGTATATTTGGATACAACCCTTGATCTTTTTGCACGTTTTTGAGAACAACGGATTTTGAGCTTATTCTATTAAGGATTATTTTCAAAATTTTAAAGCTATGATTTTGAGACTTTCACAAATGTTGCTCTATATACATAGCTAATACATTATGCACATTATATTTTTATTGCGTTCGCGCATACGTAGTGAAACATTTTTTTATTGAACCTGCTCATTTTCATCCAAATTTTATTATTTTTTAATTCTAATTACAAAATATTGTGTACAATATTGTTTGTCATATTTTCTGAAAAGAACTTTTTATTATATTGAGAACTCTGCAAATTATAAGCAAAAAACTTGGCAAAATTTGGGACTGTTTTTATAAAAATCTTAATTTCTCTACCAGTATACATGCTATCCTCATAAAAATTAACACAGTTTATTACAATACGTCACTTTTTAATAATCTCGTGTTTGAACGCTTTTGCTAAATTAATTTTTACAGGGTTATCCAAAAGATATTCGTTCTTATTCAATTTATTGACGGTCTCCTATGGCGTTTCAAAGAAAAATCTTCGCGGAAATATATGACGTATACTATACTGTTTACACATATGCTGTTTCAGGTTAATTCGTCATGTATTTTTCTAGATATTTAACAAAACGTCTAAAATCGAAGTGATTGGTCACCTTTGGCCATATAATGTATATATATATATAGCGCATTGTGTATTAAATGCATTTGTCAGACCCGAATCCTGCACTATAAATAAACTAAGAATTACCATAAAACATGCAAGAAATTTAAACAGATATAACCTGAACAAGAAAAAACCAAGAAAAAACAACAAAAAGCTGTGGCCTCTTCAGCGGTGAGCAAGAGCACAGAAATGTTTCAGACTAATTACAATTTACAACAAGCTAGTATTCAGTAGTGGCGGTGGGTTTCGGACAGAGTGTCGCAAAGCATAAATCAAATGCATAAAAACAATTGAAAGCATATCGCGAACACTCCGCCACCGGACCCGACGCCACAATAAACAGTACATCTCAAAGATACAACTGCTTCAAAACGTATGTGTAATGTATACTGAAACAATAAAATTATTTTACCCAAATCCAAGCCACACAGCCACAAAAAGCAATAACCAATTTCCAGTGATCCATAATCTGTCCATGCGCGTTCCACGTCTGTTGGCACACAATTGCAGACATCCTTCTAAAACCGTCCAAAAAAGCTTTAAGTTATACAAAACATTAACTCACAATCGCATAGCAACTCCTCAAAAATGAAGACTGTCTGTAAAGCTAGTATATTTATTAATGAAATTCAAAGGTATATTATTTTTATAATACAAAATGATGGTTAAATTAAAAAGTTCTTAAAAAAAAATATATATATATATTCGAACAGAGTATATTGTAGCGAAAAATCTGACCTATTACGATATTGACGTAAACGCGTTTATGGATATTTGAACTCCAATACATAATGTGCTATATATAATCTGTGTGGTTATTTGTAGCGCTTATTGCATGGATTTTATTTTTATTTTTATTTTTATTTTTATTTTTTATTTTTATTTTATTTTTTTTTATTTATTTATTTTTTTTTTTTATTTTTTATTTTTTTTTTTACTCTTAACCATTTTGAGCTTATATATATATATATATATATATATATATATATATATATATATATATATTAACGCCGAATACTGGCAATGTTGTAAAATTGTTATTAAACAATTTAAAATTGTTTTTAGGTATTATAAATAATATATTTAATTTTTATTTATATTACATTAATTATATTTATCACGGTATTTCAACATGAATTAACTGACTCCATAGGTTTTAATTTCTGTGTTAACTTAACTGTTTTATTCACCTTAATCTTATCATGCTTTTTGGATTCCATGTGCGGGAATATATTTTGAAAATCTACTGGGAATTAATTCGGTATGTTTTGTAAGATTTCTATTGCTATATATTAAATATTTAATGGGATGTAGTTTTTTTTTTCATTTCATGTCATTTGATTATGTTTTGTTTTCATCTTGAAACTATTCTTTTGGTTATATTGGTTGTTTGAGTACAGGGGAAATTTTTTTTTTCAGCTTATAGCTTTTTTCTCACAGAAAACAACCGATTTGCTTATATCATTGACTTCTGTACTCTTGAAAACGTAATTAAATATAATTTTTTTAATTTTTTTTTCGGAATCCATATTCTTCTTTTTTTTCTTCCATGTTAATTCTTGTAATTAGATATAAGGTACTTTATTTTATACGTACAGTTCTATATTGTTGCTTTGTGGCGCATTTTGTTGTCAATCATTCACAATATTGCGGTTTTTGCTGATGGTCGGTAATATTTAATTAATGGTTATATATATATATTACATGCCCGTGTGTTATGCTGGCGTCATATTGATGATGAAACCTCTAAAATAAATTTCGGTTATTTGCGAATTTATTAACTACTAAGCATCCGAAGATTTCTATTTTTACACAATCTTTTAAAACAGTATAAGTAGATTAATATTTCTTTCCGGCTAGTTTTCCTTAACAAAATTAAAACTTCATGAAAAAGTAAATGAAAAGAAAACATAAATAAATCACGAAGTTAACACATTTTTAATCGAATGGGCACATTTGTATGTAATTGATATTCATGCTTAAAAATCAGTATCAGTAAAATATGTTGCCATTTTTTGACATCCTAGTCACCTGCTTTCTGTATTTACTCTTATTAATGCTTCTTCTATTACTAACAAATGTGTGAAATATCAATTTTATTTCCTGCATGACGCCATAGTCATCTTCTTTTTAATTCGTAAAAAAAGAAAAAAAAATTCAAATTTATTTTTTCACGTGAAAATAATTTAACTGACAATTAAATAGTGTAGATAAATTATTATTACGGCTTTTGAATTTTTTGCAACAAATTTGCAAAAAATGTTAAATTTTATATAAAAAATGTCCTTTGATTCTCAATAAAATAAGCGAAATTTGTAATTATTAGAATAAATATTTAATTAATACAAATAAAGCTTAGGCTATCTTACTCTCTATGTTATAATTCAGCCATATGCAAAGCCATTTAATCATCCGTTTTGACCCTGACGTCAGCCAAACATTTTCGTAGTTTTAATTTACAATATCATAAAAATTACAAAAAAAAAAAAAAAAAAAAAAATGTGTGGCATCAGGGACAAAATAGTGGGAAGATAAGGTCAAAACTTTATGAGCTCCATAGGCTTTTCTATGTTAAATTAACATTGAGAAGTGAAACTGCAAATAAATAAGTATTGCGCTGCCGCTGAATACTTAAATTATAAAGAATTAAAAACTGTTTGTTTGTTTGTAGGATGTAATTCCTGGAACTACCGAACCGATTTCAAAAGTAATGGTATGGAAATGACGGTCATAGTCAACGTTCGAACATAGGCTATATCTTGCCACTACCCCATAGTCGAAGCCACTACCACTAAGGTGGTGCAGGAGCACAAAACGTTCTAATGATGCGATTTTTGTGTTAATGGAAGGCCTAGAAATATGAAATTTGGAATGGTAGTTACTTATAAGATATAAATGATCTCTAAGGACATTTCATAAAAAAATTCGAAATTCAAAAGGGTGAAAATGCGCGAAATACGTTTTAAAAAATGTTCAAAATAGCGATTTTTACGCAATCTCAGGAAGTACCAAACCAATTTCAAAAATAATGGTGTCAAAATGACGGTGACAGCATATGCTCCAAGCAAGTACCAGTAACCCCAAAGGGGGGTACAGGAGCAAAAGAAAGTTCTAAATTGCTAATTTGGTGTTACTTCAGGTCCCAGATACATGGAATTTGCCATAGTAGTTACTTATTAGATATAAATGATCTCTAAGAACATTTCTTTAAAAAATCGAAATTTAAAAGGGATGAAAATGCTTGAAAATTGTTCTAAAATCTTTCTAAATGGCGTTTTCTACGCAATCTCAAGAATTACTAAGCTGATTTAAAAAATAATGGTGTCAAAACGATGGTGACAGTCCTTGCTCCAACACAGACTATATATTATGTCGCTGCCAATATCCCAAACAGGGTGCAGGATCAAAAAATATTCTAAATGTCGATTTCTACGCTATCTCAGGAAGTACGGAATCGGTTTAAAATATAATTGTGTGAAAATGATGTTGACAGCCTTTTGCTCCAAGATAGGCTACATTTTATGTCGGTGCCACTACCACAAAGGGGAGAAGGAGCAAAAAACATTCTAAATTGCGATATTTTTCTGTTACTGAAGGGCTTAGATACATGAAATTTCGCATGGTAGTTACTTATTAGATATAACGAATCTCTAAGATGATTTCCTAAAAAATTCGAAATTTAAAAGGGGGTGAAAATGCGCGAAAAGCGTTCTAAAAAAGTTCTAAATTGCGATTTTTACACAATCTCAGGAAGTCCCTAACCGATCTCAAAAGTAATAGTTAGAAATTGATGCTGACAGCTTTTGCTCTAACATACGCTCTATATCATGTCCGTGTCACTACCATCTCTGGGTTGCAGGAGCAGAAAACGTTCTAAATTGCGATTTCTATGATATTGAAGGGGCCAGAAACTTTAAATATGACATGGTTGCTAATTATAAAATATAAATGCCCTCTAAGGACTTTCGAAGATAAATTCGAAATTTAAAAGAGGTGAAGCGAAATGAAGGATCGAGAAGCGTACTAAAAGTCCTAAATTACGATTTCTATGCAATCTCAGGGAATAATAATCCAATTACAAAAGTATGGTTGCGAATCAAAGATGACAGTCCGTGATCCTACACAGGATATATTTAATGCCAATGCAACTACCACCTGGGGCTGGCAGAAACGACAAGTGTTTTATAAAAGCCTTTAAATCTTTATAAATTACCTTTTCTATGGAATATTAGAAAATACCAAACCGATTTCAAAATTAATGTTGGCAAATTAATGGTGACAGTCTCTGTTTCAACATAGTCATTTTATGTTAGTGCCATTACCACCAGAGAGGTTGTAGACCGGCATCCAAGACTCTTGGATTTTGACATGATGGTTAATTTTAAAATGTAAACGCGTACTAAGAACGGTTTCTAAAAAATTCAAAACTTTAAATGAATACTGAAATGAGAGTATGAAATTTTCAAAATACTTTCTAAATTACCATTTATTTTGAATTAGTTTTAGTTTTTATTATTAATTCAAATTTCTTATCAGCCTAATGCTGTGTAATCATGAAGTTTAGTCAAAATGTTGCTTAATAAGTAATTTTTGAATTATTCCTAAAAGTATAATTTAAATTAGTCATACAAATATCGCTTGAGTTATTTCAAATATTAAGCGAGCAATGCCGCGGGTTTTGCTAGTATTGAATAAAACAAGCAATTTAAGCAAATGTTACAGGCAGGTATTTGTGCAATAGTGTATCTTTGCAAATATTTAATTTGAGAATTGTCTTGACGAAATTTTCCAATATATAGATGTTTTTCTCATTCGAGCTTTGCATATTTTATTTATGTGTAAAATGTGCCATATAAAATGTATATGTGTATGTCAATATTTGTAATAGAATAAACCGTATAATATAAAAATATTTTTAATTAAGTTTTTGAGCCTAGATACATTGTGGTTTGAACTTTCTTTTTCTGAGAAATTGAAAACAGAAGCATTTTGATTTTATTTTTACGAATTAATCTGAATAGCTTGCGTTTAACATTTAAGGATTAATAAAAATAAAAATGATTATTTAATCCCAAAGCTCAATAATGCATCATATGTAAAATTCATTCCACAAAAATTAATATCAGAAGTTAAATTTATTTAATCTTTGTAACAAATATAATTTATTTTTTATATCGAATATTTCATATGTTATTCCAAAAGACGTTCTATAACTTAATGAAATATAAATTAAATGTATGCGAAGTATACAATATAAATGCAATCTCTTGCGTAAATCCGAATATTTTGAATTACTCACATTCAGGTTCGTTCAATTTTATTTCTTTAAAAAATGAAAAATACGATATCTCTAAAGAAATCAAAGTGAAAACGAGGCAGTAAAATAAAATAAAAAATCATTTATTTTAGAATAAGTTTCATTTGAGCTAATCTATAATATTTGGTTTAATTTATATTGAAAATGTTACATTTTACTTTAATAAAAACTTTATTTGTAGATTTGGAAGATTTTACTATTTTGTAATTTAATTTTATATTTCAGATTATTTATTAGCGTAAAAAATGAAAGTGTATATTTTAAAATAATCCAATATCGGTATTCTGTTTTACCTCTAGTGTATCACACTTGAAAATCTCTTTTGAAGCGAAGTGTAAACAAATTAATTTAAGATAAGTTAGTCACATTTGCACACACACACATATATATATTAATCTAAAGGGAAATGTGTTATAAGAAATGCGAAATAGTAACAATATATTTTGAAGAAAGAAAATATTCTTTTTTTTTCTATATAGGTAAATAACCAAAAATTGCATTGCTACTATTTTGCTAATACTCTTTAAAAATTTATAGCGTGAAAATATTATTCGCATTTGAGAATTCATAAAAAATATTTAATTGTAGAAATCCAATTTTTTAAATGAAAAAAATTCAGCGAATTATGTATTTTAGTTTCGTAATAAAATCTAATTAATAATAGAATGTGAGATGGTACACTGTTTAACTACTGCTTAACTACTTTAAAGAGTCTTACATTTTACATGGCGGTGCAGTTTATCTGCATGTCACATTTAATTTTTTTTTCCTCAGTCTCAATAAAACATAAATGAATAAAATTTCTAATTTAGACAACCTAATATCTCTTCTATTTAAAATATATATTTTTTAATATTCTATATTGATTTTTTTTTTTATGTTTAATTTTGATTAAAATATTTTAAATTGTATTTTGACTTGCAAGCACGGCGAGCAATATTTTTCACAAATTTGAATGAAACTTGGTAAATATCTTCATTTTAAGCTAAAGAATAGCTTATACTTCAAATTTAGTATTATAATTGCATTGAATATTTAAAATTGGCTAATTTTCAATAAAATAATGAATCTTTTAAAAATTTTATAATTTAAATTTAAATTTAAATTTCAAATAAAATAAATAAATAGGTTGCTTACAAATGAAGTATACGTTCAAGATACATTAGTTTTACATCATTATCGATATTTTTGGTGGCTCTTGAATTAATAGTTTCGCTGCGGTTTTGCACGCTGTTCATGCAAATCAAAAACAATTTTAAAATTTTTATCAAAATGAAAAGTAAAATAATAATAATAATAATAATAATAATAACAAAATTTCAGTATAGAATATAAAAAAAATATTTTAAGTAGAAGAGATATTAGGTTGTCTATAATGAAAAAATTATGCAGTTATGTTTTATAGAGACTGGGAAAAAATTAAATGTGACATGCTGCTAAATTTCACCGTCAAGTAAAAATTAAGACTCCTGAGACCCCATAATATTGTATCAAAATCATAAAGCAATTTATGATACGATGGCCTTTTGAAAATTATACATAAATTAATTACATGTGTAAACAGTTACATAAATTTTATATTTATTTCATTTTATTTTACGTTACATATAAAAAATATAAAATTACGTATATTTATGAGTATTATATTTTAATGTATTACATAAATGATTCTTTTCTTACACATGATTATACTTTAAATACGTTTTATTAAAAAAAAAAAAAAAAATAGAGACAGTATTTTTTTTTATTTTCATCAGAATAAAGTATCTAACTGAGTATTTTGTTTTAAATAATTTAATAAAACTAAACTTTAAGTCGCAATGTTTTTCGAATTGTAGAAATGTATAAGAATATGGATGGCAGTAACGATAGTTACGAGAAGAAATTTATAGAACTTTGTACAGATATACTACTAAGATAAGAAAAGTAAAATATATATGGGCAGTGCATTTCCCAAATTATTTTATTGTTTACCAAACGGTTTTTGTGTTACCTACAATAACCATTAACCCTTTCTGCAGCTACTAACTTCTAGCAAAGCGGGTACTCAAAATATTAGTGAAAAAATTTCGACGACATCAATAGTGAATACGGTGCCCTATGTAATACATTTGCTTTACATGTTGCTGTCTTACAGATAACGTTTTGCAACAAGTGTAACATTGGCATCGGTGATACATCAAATTGTTAGCAGAAATTGATGTCCGTTCACACGCTTTTTTTTTTCAAAAATGACACTTCTACGAACGCAAAGGACCACCGTTCATTAATGCGCATTACATAGTAAAATAATGCAATGTGAACGCACTTCCTCTCTCAGACATCACTCGACATATCTTCTACTTACGCGTCGGAAATGTTTTTCTCCGCTTTTCAAATCTGGGTTCAATGTATCAATATATGCTTCGAAATTTTTTACCTAGAAGTTTGTTTGACCTCTCACTGGCGACTGCATGCACCATAAGGTTAATCACTGTTCAAACTTTTGTAAACATCTTACTAAATTTAAAACTAAATTAATTTTGAGATATAAATTAATTCTACGCTGTAATAAAATTAGTCATTAATGCAAATATAATTTCGTGAGCCACGTCAATAAACAGCTGCGATGCCTTGTTCTATCGTGAAGCGGGTAGCGTTAGCGTCTTTACAGAATTAAATTAAAAGTGCTGGTTTTATTATTCTACAACAAAATTAATATAACACTTCTTGGCTAATGATGGCAGTGTTCACAACAATTAAATATGTGAATTGGTGGAATCGTTTTACAATTTACAACAGATTGATAGTCAAGTATGAGTCCAAGTAAAATGATACACATTTCACTGTCTTTTGATAAAGTCTTTGCACAGATGTATATTTCCTTCTAAATGATCTAAAGAACCGCATAGCTATCGAGTCAGCATAACTCCATTCACTCCAAATTCCGAAAGAAGATTCTCCTCGCTTTGGATCCCGAGCGATGTATTTAGACAACGTGAGAGAAACCTCTCTCCCAGGTTCTTAAACCTGAAACTCTCACTGAGAGATCTATACACTGAATAAAAATATATTTTTAATCAAGATTGCTATCCTCTCTGGATCCTCTGATTAATACGATTATTTCTTCTTAGCCACTTAGAACCATGGGCCATGAAGTCATTCTCAATCTCTGTTCTAGGCTCCCTATGGTCCGCCTCTCTTTGAGGCGAATAAGTTTCGCTTTCACCTTACCGCGTGGGAAATGTTTCACTTCTGCAAGATTGTTTACTTTCGGAGTGATCATACGGATTCCTCGACTATTCTGCTATTCATTCACTTGCCTCTATATTGTCATCTCTGGTGATGAGTTAAGATCTATCTATTTCTTTTGATCCTTTCTGGCAAAACGCTGGACTTAGCTAAGATCTTAAGCTATCTTTCTAATATATTACCGTGCATATGCAAGATTTTATGTGGATATTTAAGTTTTTTTCTGTGAAATCAGTTCGATTTTTTACACAGCTGTAAGTTATAAAATGCTCTGGCATGGAAGCGGAGAGATTTTTTACTTAAAAATTGCAGCTGGATACAAAAGGTCATATATTCCTTCGAATATGAAAACTAAAATACGCAATTAGAAGTTGAATTAATATTTTATAAATTCACCTCAATCAAATATTTGCGTAAAATTGAAAGAAAATTTTTTCTATTGCGGATTTAATCGGGAAGATATAAATTGTATTAAACCTGTACATTTTTAGTGTTTGATAATACAAAACATTAGAAACAAATACAGAACAGAACACGACTAATGATTAATATTAGTAATTCAATTTTTTTTCATAATATTAATTTGTTAAATTTCAAAGTATAATAATAGCATCCCCCTACCCCCCCCCCAAAAAAAAAAAGAGAAATCCCTAATCGCTTATATATTTACATATCATTGTAATATAAATATTACTAAAATGTAAAGCATTTAATTTGTCAATAGTGAGATTTTAACTTTTGATCGAATGTTTATTTAGTCTATTTACTCATTTAAATATATTGAATATTTACAAAAAATCATGCTAGTTGAGCTGCCAATTTATTCTTATTTAGAAATACATATTATTTTTAATCGTCAGTTTAAAATCTTTTATAAAATAATGCATCAATCGTGAATGAACTAATCTTTTTTCTTTTCATGCTATTATAATCTGAATGGTATCTTTGCATGTTTATGTATTAGCATAAAAAATTGTTCACTATTATATTTTATCGAAAAATTCAGATAACTATTAAGTTGTTTATTAACAATAGATATTAATAATAACATTGAAATATAAACAAGTAGATTCATGTTATACACTAATAACGCTTTTTTTTTTATCTTTTGTTAAAAATGCTACTCAATTTTTAATGAACCACGTTTTTTAAAATGTCAGACAATAAAAAAGGTTGCGATGTATCTCAGAATAAGCTATAAATGGAGTGAAGAACCCTCTCTCATTGAGTGAGACCCTCTCTTTAATCGTAATAAATAGAAAAAGCATTATTCAGAAAATAAAATGTGTTTGGAAATTGTTAATAAAATAATTTTAGTATTGTCAATGTAATCTTAGAATGCCTTTAATTTAAATTAGAGATTCTAAGCGCATATAGAAAAACATTTTTTGTACGTATTTTAAAAATAATTAGTTAAAAATTATTTTAGTTTCTCGGTCATAAGAATTTGTAGTTTATTAAAAAGATACGGGGTCAGTAAGAGAGTCACTTTACTCAGGCATGAGATGAGAACTATGAGAGCTACATTTCAAATTCCATGACAGTAACCTCATCAAGCATTATCT
Source organism: Maratus speciosus (assembly GCA_963932465.1). Taxonomy (NCBI): domain Eukaryota; kingdom Metazoa; phylum Arthropoda; class Arachnida; order Araneae; family Salticidae; genus Maratus; species Maratus speciosus. Next base: position 430,485,886 of record OZ010795.1, on the reverse strand, counting down.
AATGCATGAATTCGACTTTCGACATTTAAAAAATTAATTATCACTTTGTATTTTTTACATGATGCATATAATTATGTCTTTGCCTGTTCGACTAAAATATTGCAATCAAATTTTAACACACATCATTTGATATAATTGCCCTAATTGTGGTAACTGGGCTTCCGGTGATAGTAAAACATTCTGTAAAATAGTTATTTGAAATTTTTTCTCCACCACCCTTCAAAGGGCAAAAAATTTCTCACTGTGGGTAGGATACCTTTAAACCTGCAGAATTTTCGAAAAATTTTTAATACATATTTTGATTCCGTAACTATTTCTGAACAATATGCAAAAAACCGCATTAAAAATTCCCATTAGTTTTCTAATTATGGCCGTTTTATTAAGACTAAATATTAAGACTATATAGGTTAATTAATCTTTGCTTTGCGTTTATTCAAAACGATGAACTTTGATACTGCGCGCAGTGTTACGACAAAACTATGCATGGTAATCAAAAAAACTTTTCACCACATATTCATTACTGTATTATCTACAACTTAAAACCAGAAAAAGGTAAGATTTTATTCTATTTTTTGTTTTTTACTTTGAAAATATTTTTAAAAAAGTGAAAATTTTTAATTTTTTTTAAATTTTTAATTTAGTCAATGTTTTTTACAAATATTCAGGTTTTAGTATAAAGGTAACAGTGTTATGTATTTATTTTCACCAAAATTTCCTCTTTATATGCATATTTTCAGATTTTATCATGCGCGCAAGATTTTTTTTTCTCATTATCATATATTTTTAAACTTATCATTTCAATATTTATTTATGAATTTACAAGTATATATATATATTTTTTAAATATAAATATAAATATGAGCTTTATATTTAAATGAAGTTTCATTTTTATTTTTGACTTATTACACAAGTTTTGAAGCTTGGAACAAAGTGGTATTTTTTCCTTTTTCAACTTGTTCAAAGGTATCCTACCCCCTTAAAGATAAATGTCACCGTGTATGTGATCATGTAAAGTACATTGATTGCTTCAGTAATAACCTGATGTTCTTCAAGTGAACGGTCACTTGTGTAGTAAATTTTCCACCTTCAATTACTGCGAAGGAGGTAGATGGAATTGGTTTAATATCCAGAAGGGTTTTGACCGTTTTTTCTTGTCGTGTAACTGGTTTTCTATTTAGTACATTATAATAAACTAGAAAGGTAGCCCGTCAAAAATTAACGCAAAATTAGATATAAAGATACAACTCATGTGTAAGAATATTAGTTTTTCTCGCTTTATCGGCAGTGATAGATGAAAATAAAGCATTTAAGAACGAAACACATTTATGAAAATCTATGTACACTAGAAGACCGCTAATCCGCACAGTTTTGTTCTAAGTGTTGTGCGGATTTGAGGTTTTTTTTGCTTTTGTCTATTCAATCTTTGTTTGCATTTTTAAAAATTCATGTATTGGACAATTTAGATTGTTAATTCTTAAAAATAAACAAATTACACACTTAAACATATAAGGAAGGTAAAAACTATTAAACGATAGTATACGATTTAATGCAATGATATTATATAATATTATAAGTAGGTTGCTTCACGATCTTAGTTACGACGTTGGCGAAATTGACTGCGACTAGTAATAATCCTATTTGTGTGGGTAGTTATAAGAAAGAAGTAACCCGCTTTTAATAAAATTTCTGATGAAATGTATTTTTTCTAAAAGTTGTGTAAAATTGCCGGCCGTTCTGATATTATGTCAGCCCTAGCAATAATATCTGTAACACATTGAAGAATTTCCATGTATGTGGAATTTAGAAAAGCCTCCCCAAAAGAAAAGCCCTGAAATGGCATTGTAATTCCACTAAGTTCAAAAATTAATCGGCCCCTGATGTTGCTTACTGAAATCTAATGCTTACAGTTATTTTGAATATTACACCGGAATTAAACAGTTAAACTTATTTAACTTAAACATGATGTTACTTCAATTTTATTTTTTAGTATTAAGGGGAAAAATATTTAATTTCTCAAACTATGCATTTATATTTTTTCATTATTTAATAACTAAATAATAAAAAATATGCTTTTGTTAGTGCTCATAAATATGACAATAAAGTAGTGTAACTAAGAGAAATTTAAAAATAAAATCTTCGTAAATCCAAACTGTAAACAAACGATAGCGCCACCATTTTACGTACTATGACGTCATAAGAATATTGTCCCTTGAATGTCGGACTACTTACTTTGAGAATGTTTACCTCAATGGTTTAATATTTTTTACCGTTCATGATGAATGAATCTCGTGTGTTAGTTTAGTTTTATGCAATGATATATTAAGCTGTCAACCTAATTGCAACTGAAATTATCCTAGGCTATACGTATTTTTAATCGAAATTAAAAACAATGCTTGGTAATAACTAGTTATCCCGTCGACGAATTTCGCCAAATTATAAAAGTTGACATAATTTTTATTTTAAATAACGAAAGAGCAAATAAATCAGTATAAATTAATAAAAATACCAATAAAACGTCTAAATAAAATCACTTGATGACGTAAACGTTTGTAACTTGCTTAAGGTCAGGAGAATGTGACACTTATGATAAACAATTACTGGCATTTGATCTTATAGTTTGGCAAGAGATTTTTTGTCGACGGAATAACCAAGTAGTACCCAATGCTTTGATCTTGAAATAAAATGTTTTAGTTTACATAATTGGTTATTTCTATAATTATTTATTTAGGTACTTTTTCATTATTTGACACAATTCGGGATTCAGAAAGTCAGATGTTTTGCCAATATACATGAACAGCGATACAAACAAACTAGGTGAATTTTTATTTTTGTTTCTATATGTATTTATTATTATTAATTATTTACTTAGGTACTTTTCAACTGTAGGGCACTTTGCATAAAAAAAAAAGGCGCAATTCGGGCGCTTTGGAAAGTGAGATATTTTGACAAAATATTTAAACAGCTGAGAAAACAAATCTAATGAGCTTTTATTTTGTTTATATACGTATTTATATGCATAAAAAAATCAATTCTAAATATATATATAATATTTTTTTTAAATAAAAAAAATTAGGTAACAGATATCATATACGCACTGGGGTACCTATCTGGCGCCAAAATAGTGTTATTTTACCTAATATGGTAACCCGGTTATTGTTGTTTACTTATTAAAAAAGTTTATTTACTTTTGTTTTCTTTTTTTAAATTATATAAACTGTTTTGTTCTATAGTTATTAATTAAACATTTTTTTTTTATATTTGTTGTTATTTCTTTTTTAAAGAAATAGCAAATAATTTAAAAATATATATGTAACTGGTATCCGAAAGCGAGGTTTTATTGGAGACAGAAAAAAATCTCGCCAAACCCGGTGCGTGTATGACATCTGTGCACAGTTGGCTTCTGCTTCTTTATAAAATTGGATAAATAGCTTTTTTATATTAAATAAATTGTATAGATATGGAAAAAATGCGTGTGAGTATGAAGCAGGTTGTCAGAAAATATGTTGCCAGACTACTTGCTCGCCAAGAAACTCTTCTGTATTTCGCCAATCTCTGAACATTAAAGTAAAATGGCTGATTTTAACGAAAGATTATCAGGATCCAGAGGGGTTCACTCCGGAAGTGCATTACATATACAACATACCGCTATTATATATATATATATATATATATATATATATATAATAGGGTGGGCCGAAAAAAACTTTTTTTGTGTTTTTGATTTGCTATACCTCGAAAAACTGGCCTCTAGGGTAGCTTAGCAAAATGCAAAAACAAAATAAATAAATTTTTACCTTTGGCGGTAGCGCATCGGCTCTAAAATTTGTGAAAATATGCGATTTTTATCATTTTTCTAATAAATAGCAATAAATCAATTAACTACTATAACAATTAGCTATAGTAATTTTTTAGTAGAAATAGTATTAGAATAACAAATAAATGCTAAAATTATAATACATTTTAACTTTATTAGTTGCGCCTTATATTTAAAAGACAAACACTTTTTAAAAAAATTGACAAATTTCCATTTAGACAAAAATCATTTTTCTGGTTATGAAAAATTACTGTTTGTAATGAAATATAGTACTTTACTTGTTTTTACTTTCGTTTGATGTTTTGAAATAAGCTTTGCTTGAAAAACTACGAATTGAAGATATTGAGATAAGGGTAGTTCTTATAAAACCATCTCTGGAATTGGAGCCAACGTCTTTTTGTGACGCCTCGGTTACCAGCTTCACGCATCGTTCTGCTGTTTGAGTATGACATGGGAACTGGTCAAACTTACACTCAGACGGTGTTCCACCTGATTGGACCTTATACCAGTATACCTGTATGGTTTCCAATCAAATAAAGTAAACTCTTCATAAATAGAGCAGAATAAGTATTTAAACTTATAAAATCGTCAAGATACCTGACCAAAAACGTGCTGACAGTCATTAATACAGTAATTGAGGAGGAACGCATTTTTTGCCCATCCAGAAAACTTTCTTTAAAGTATTAAAGTAGATAAAAGGGATCATATAATATTGTCAATTTTCAGAAGAATTATAAATGCTAAAAACGTAGCTTCTAAAAGAAAGTCAATCAAAGTCATTCAGTCTTATGTATCCGGATATATAAATGGTGGCCGTTTTCTAGTATAGGGGACTCGACGTACTTTTTTAAAGTTTGTCGCAATTTGGGATTCAGAAGTGAGATTTTTTTTCCAGATTTTTAACCAGCTATGAAAAAAAAAAAAATAATAAAAAATTAAGGTTATTTATGTAATCTATAAATATTTAATTTATATCTATATTATTGTTGTTTTTTTTTATTTAAATTTACTTCTGTTTTTATACAAAAATAGTTAAATGGCTTCTTTATATTAAAAAAATTGTATAAATATTAAAAAAAATAATTATGTAAATGAAACTGTGAATAAGTTGCTAGAAAATATGTTGCAAATTTCATTTTCTCTATTTCGCCAAGGCCCCTATACTGGAAAAGTACCTAAAGCACATTAAAATTGGGCAGTTAGGAGCTCAGACAGTACAATGCCGTCTATTGGCGGTTAGGTTATTAGTAGCATCAGGATGAAGACGTAAAGACGGTCATTTTCCTATATTACACTTTAAATTCTCACCCATAGATTTTGGAAAAAAAAAAAAAAACCCTTAAAAGCGATGAGTTTAAATTAAATTGCGATGACCTTGATAACAATACGGAAGATAAATGGTTTTAAATGGGAACTTCACTAAATGAACCAGCTATCGCCAAGTTGACTTCAAAATGACAACGTATTTTTGCACTAAATTTCGCAATATTTCGTCAAATATGGCGATACTTCGCTAAGTTGGCCAACATAATTTTATTATCTGACTTAAATTTTTAAAGTATTTTATGAAACTGCTAAAAGACATTCTATTTTTAATAATTAATGAATATAAATAATAAATTGGTACGTGTTGTTTTTCTCTTCAAAATTTACAGTTTAATAATTTAAAATGAACGCTTTTTCTAGCGGTGTTAAATGATACCTTTTTAAAGATTTCGATTTATGGTTTAAATAAAAACAAGCAAAATAAACAAGAATCAAAAGTTTAAAAAATTGTCTTTTGAGTCCGGTAGGAATAGTGTTAATAAATCCTTAAATACATGTTAAAGACAAAATTGTCAAATTAATTTCTTTTATAGCTAAAATTCACCATTACTTACTAAATTTTAAGAATAATTTTGTGACAATTGCATTGCGTATCTAAAACAAAGTCTAAAATAACGTATTACATCAGAAAACAAATTATATAAATTAGAAAATAATTATACATACAAATTATACGTACAATTTTTCTAATAATTTGTTAAATGTGGTAATATTTATATATTTTCAACGCACATAATTTACAGTGCGTGAAATTAAATTTGTTCAGTTTATTGAAAAATATGTCACACAAATCAGATCTTTCAGCTTTAGAGTGAAAGGAAATTGCCTAGATTTGTTGATTGAAGAATAAATTTGTATTATTATATATATATGATATAAGAATAAATTTGCATTATATAATAATATGCATTATACTTTTCTACTTAAATAATATACATAATATTTTTTTAATAAATTTTTATCCACATGATTCTGTTTTATAGCCTACATTCGCCGCTTAGATAAATGAGTGGAAGTTTTAAGATAAGATATACATACGTTTTTTTAAGAACAGAATATCAGTTGCCTTTAAAAAAATGAAAAATAATAATCCTTCCCAGAAAGTGCATTTAATAATTAAAATCAAAACTTTTTAAAACATAACAACTTCACCCTTTTAAGAACATTATATCAACTAAGGAAATTCCAGAGAAATATTAACTATTTTTCTAATTACAATTAACGACTTGGTTTGAAATTTATACAAAACAGTTGTTAAATTTTAAAATATTCTTTCGCAATAGGTTGTATTATATATTTTTATATGCTTTTCAAATGACCGACGAAGATGTTGATATTTTTATAAAAAATGTATGTATTTAAATGACAAAGTGATCTAGAATTTCAACAAGCTTTGTGCATGCATAAATAGCAGGTGTTATGTGCACAAATTTGTAGTACGTGAAATCACCTTTTTATATCAACGTTTTTGTATCAAATGCCTCAGGTATGAAGTTTTTTTTTTCATTTTCTGATGGGATAAAATATTCTAACTATGTACAAAACTTTGCAATAGATCAGCGATTTATTTACTATGAAGATGCGGCAGGAATAGTGGTAGGTGCATATGCAATAAATAAAATATCGGAACAATAATCTTTATTCCTATTCTAAAAGTCACGGAACAATTATGATTCCCATGAAAGTTCTAGTATAGAATTTTTCATAATACCGTTATAGTGCGGTTTTATTAAAGTGTATATTTATTTTATACGAAGACTTGCATATCTTAATTTCATTGAATTTGGCATGACACTTTACATCTAAATAAAATTCACATAACCTTATCGACAAAAGTTCACAAAATATTAGGTAATAGGCGTTTGGAGACTTTGGCGTGATTAAAATGCGATATTTGAAAATTACGTCGGCTCAAACTAACATGATAATGATATAAGAATAATTTATAAACAGGAGTACATCACCCTGTATGATATTCTTATATATAAAGCTACTTTTAGTGTGCATGAAATAGCACAAACGTTATTTTCGTCATTAATCTTAAAGATAGTGATCATTGAAATTTCAAATTCCTTTCGCTAACGGTAAACCTATTGAAGTGAGATGCAATGTTATTTTTTAAATATAACATAAAGAAATTAATTATTTTAGCTTATTTTTTTGTGTACTTTTCTTAATCCTTACACAGGTTGTGGGAATTCACTACTGGTTTACTTTCAATTCCCATCTGCCGGCTTTAAGACACATTTAAATATATATATATATATATATATATATATTTCATCACTACTTAAAATGCATAAACACCATAACGTCGAAAAAAATATCGTATATCTGCAATATTTAACTATAGAAAACTCAAAAACTTTCAAAAATACAGGTAAAAAGAAAAAACACAGGCAAATAACAGTCATTTCTTTATCAGTGGGAGGACAGACAGGCTTAACTCCACTCCCACTATTAAAAGTCTTCAGGTTTCTGAACGCACGTCCATCCTGCACTCAATACATAAAAAATCTATTGTCATATAAGAAAGTAAATTCATAAAGGCTAAAATAAACCAAGTTTAAACAAAACAAATAATGTAAACAAAGTATAATTTAAAATACAAAAACAAAAATTCTTTAATAAAATTATCTTTTAGAAAATTACTTCAAAAATAACAATTTAAATATAAACAAATGAAATTAACTTAACATGTATGAATGCAGAAGAACGTGCACCTTCCCAAACCTGCAAGAATTTTTTTTTCAAAAAATGAAGACAGTACCTGTATAATATTATTCACCTGTCAATAAACAAACTATTAATGTTATATATATATATATATATATATATATATATATATATATTTATATACAATATATATATATATATATATTTATATACAATATATTTTTTGGTCTTGACAGGTTGTTTAGGGAGCGTTGTGCACATAAAAACTGGTTTTAACTCCGCAGTTGCATGTCGCAAGTGCATGCCGCCTGTCTCCATGGATTCAATTTCTTCTGGTTTTAGTTTGAATGTTTTTAAAGTTTGCCGTTTTTAAAGTATGTTGTTTTTGAAGTTAGTTGTTTTTAGTTATTTTGTTGTTGTCATTTGGTTTAGTTTTTTTATTGTTGAATCGGTTCCGTAGTTTCGAATTTTTGGTTTGGTTTTTGGATATATATATATATATATATATGTGTGTGTGTGTGTGTGTGTGTGTGTGTGTGTGTGTGTGTGTGTGTGCACTCTCCTACCCTCCCTTTTGAGTACCTAAAGTGGTTTAAACACCAACGTAAGGAGTAACCAATTTCAATTCGAGTAACTTTTGCCGGTTACTCGATTTGTTTAAGCATACCATGACGTTCCTGAAGCATTTTTCTATGCGTTGCACCACTTTTTTCGAAGTTACTCAGAAAAGCGTTATTCCACAGTCATCCATACACACCGTGTGTTATGTAAAATCTAAAATCTGTATAACGCCATCTGGCGGTGTGTAAAAATGCAGCCTCAAACCCAGGGAGTTTCCTAACGATTACTCGGTAAAACGGTAATAGTCCAATAATGGCAACCCTTGTGTGTTTGGTTTCTTTGGTAATACAGGTTTGCTATATAAGATTTTCCTCTCTATTTAGCGGTTACTCACTAAAGCGGCAATAATTCAAGAATGGCAACTCTTGTGTGTTTAGATTCTTTGGTAATTCAGATTGGCTATGTAAGTTTTTCCTCTCCATTTAACTACATTTTTGATAAAAGAATATCTGTCTATATAGTTTTTTAAATATAACGAAAAAAATCAAATTAGAAATTCACGATTTTATTAAACGTAGCTTTCAAGCGTGAATTTCTCACGAAATAAAGATCTGAAATAACTTAAAATATTCAATGAATGGAATAAAAATAGACCTAATATTAATAGCGTAAATTGTCAATATTTCAACTAAATTCATTTTAAACATCCCCTCCCGGCGCCAGTCGGAACAATAGGTTATTTCTTCTTTTTTATTCTTTTAAAGATACAATGTGTCAGATTTAATAAAAATTAAACAAATTGGTGTTGTTCCTCCTAAATTTATTATTTTGTTAAGAAAGTTAATTTGAAGCAAAATTTTAAATTTCCTTACCGATTGCAATTAAATGCATATGAGATAGCTGTAGCAAATTTGTCAAGCAATTATTGAAATTACCTAATAAAAATACCCACTGGCTATAATATATTCCCTATTTCATACAAGGTCTGAACACAAATCATTCAATGAAAGACATCAAAATTTTTAAATGTCTCGTCTAGCAAAATAAACAACTTTTATTGAAATCAAAGAATTTTAACATAATCTAATAATGAGTTGATGGATTGAAAATATATTTCCTATAACTGTAAAGTTGTTCGAATTTTCAAATGACCATTATTATCGAATTGAAATTCCCAAATTTCGTTCTAGTCTTTTTTTTTTTTTTACGTTCTTGTGGCAACGCAAGGTTATATGATGATACTAAGCAACATATGATGATACTAAGATACAATTACGATACAAATGAGGTTCGAATGCAAACCATTCAATGAATAACAATAAAATTATTTTAGTATGTCTGTCACCAAAGTAAACAACTCCCAATGAATTTAATGAAATCGTTAGAAATTTACCATGTATTTCTAAAAACTGAACATAAAGATTCTTTGACCATAGTGTCTGTCATTTAGATTTTCAAAGGGTCGTTATATACAAACAAATTTCCGATTTTTTAAAATTAATGAACAAACCCAATATAATTTACTTAAAAAAAAGAAAACAAATATTTTTCTTTTCCACCTGAGCAAATACAACTTGTATATTGTAATAATTCCTTGTAGAGCAGCGGGTCAAATATCATTTTGAGGGCCAATCTTCTGTCTATCCATAGAAATTGTTCATAAATAGTATGCTTAAGTAACTACTACTAATCTTCATGCCTTTTGTGCATATACATAAATTTTATACCATGCAGCATTCACTGTAGCATATGGGATATCACAGTGGCGTACACAGGATTTTATTTCGGGGGGGGGGGGGGACTCAAATTTCCCTAATGTTCTAAATTTTACAAAACACGTTGAATTGTGTTGTAAACGGAAATCATTTTTGGCAATAGGGCCGTAGCTAGAGGTGGGAAAGGGTGGTTCTGTTCCGAATTTTCCAAAAATTTACCGCATGGCTTGAGGTTCCGTCAATTTGGACTTAAATATATCCCGATTTTTGACAAATGGTCCCGAAAAAAATATCAATTTCGTCAATGTCTGATGACATTGAATTTTCGGAGAGAACGAGAAAATATAAAACAGGTGTGTCTTGCGGTTTAAAAACGGGACTGAGAATTGTGATAAATGAGCAATTTTTTATTTTTATTTTTTATCTACGATTTTTATGCCATCCGACGTAAAATTTCATACTCTCTCAGAATCTGTCTTTATAATTTCGACAATTGGAAGCCAAGATAATAATTCCAGAATTTCATTTTTTGCACGGCAGACTACGTAACACGGAAAGAAAAGGATATACATTTTTACACTAGGGTTTGATAATCGCAGTACAAATTTTTTTAACTTTTGATTTTACAAATTTGGTTCTTTCGCATCTGAATGTTATTTCGTGCGCTGGTACATAAAATCTAAATTTAAAAAAAAATCGGACAACAATTTTCCGATTTGCGAAAAAATCGATTTTTAAATTTATAAAAGAGATGCTTTTGCTCGCACAGACAATTGATGGGAATTTGTTAAATTTAGGAAAAGTGAAGAACCGATCGCTTTTAAAGAATGACATAGTTTATAACACATAATAAGAACTTTATAAATTTAAGTTAAGTTGAATTTTTGTTAAGGGAGGGGGGGGGGCTCCATCGAAAATCGCCTCCTCCCTCGAGTAGTATACCTACTGAGAGGTTGTTTAACAGAGTTTCGGTCAGATACAGTTTTGTTAAGAATAGAGTGCGCTCCCTAGTGGTGGAATGTGGAACTAACAGTCCGCGCTTTTGTGAAAATTAGGAAACCTAACACGGCGATCTGTTTTAAACTTTAAGATAGTTTATAACACACGATAAAAAAAAAAAATATCAAAAAGAATGGCGCGTCACATTTAGGGAGGGGAGGGGAGGGGGAGATTCGCAAACAAAATTAGGAAATATAACAAGGCGATCTGTTTGAAATTTTAAGATAGTTTAGGGAGGGTTTACCATAATTTAAAAGGGGTTCCATGGCGATAAATGTACTACGCGTTTTGAAAGCAATGTTAAACGAAACCCTCTGGGTCGATCTGTGATCACACTTACCACCTGTTTTCTATTTGAATACACGTGGGGCATTTTCCCAGAACCCACAGATTTAAACGGCCCGAAAATTTCTCATGTTTCATATGAATAAGGGACTAATTCGGGAGGGAGCTGTAACCCCATTAGCCCTATTCCAGCTATTTGGTTATACTGTGGTACCACTATGCTCTAATATGGGACTAAAGAGTATGTTGTAGTTGAATGATGGGAGGGAAAATTGCAAATTTCTCTCAAGCAGAAATGTTAACAAATCAGCACTTTTTTTTCATTTTCGACATTTTTTGAAGGGAGGGGCCTGTAACCCCAACAGTCTCCTTCCCCATTTTTGAATATGCTGTAGTGTCAATGTGGACTAATAAGGACTAACGAGAATTGCTAATCCTCTGTATAACAGAAAATTAAATTACAAATTTATCTCAAACAAACAAAACAAAAAAAAATCAGCACCTTTTTCATTTTATTTTCAGCTACTTCGTAAGGAGAGCTGTAACCCATTACCCCCTTTCAACGTCTTTGGGCAACTGTGCACTGATAAGACTGAAGAGAAGTGAGTGGCTGTTCCGTTGAATGATAGGAGGGAAAAAATTATAAATTTCTCTCATCTCAAACAGAAAGAAAACAAATCAGCGCATTTTTCATTTCAATTTCCACTGTTTCGAAAGAGGGCCTGTAACCCCATCAGGCCCCTTCCCCTCGTTGGGTTTACTGTGGTGTAACTGTGCTCTGATATGGGACTAATCAGAATGGCTAGTTTGTTGTATTGCAGAAAACAAAGTTACAAACCTATCTCAATCAAAAAGAAAAAAACAGCGTTTTTTTTAAATATCATTTTCGACTATTTTGGGAGGAGGCTGTTGCTCACTTCTTTGGGTATAATGTAATGTCATTCTGCACGAATGTGGAACTAAAGAGAAGAGAGCGGCTAGTTTGTTGAATGATAAGGAGAAAATGCAAATTTATCACAAATAGAAAGAAAAAAAGCACTATTTTTTCATTTCATTTTGACTATTTAAGGAGGAAGGGGTTGTAATTCCATCAGTCCTCCCCCTCCCCCTCTTTCGGTATGCTCTGATGTCAATGAGGACTAACATGGAGCTAACGAGAATGGCTATTCCGCTGTATGACAGAAGAAAAATTTCAGATTTATCTAAAAAGATAAGAATTTCAGAAAACAAAATTATAAATCTATCTCAAACAAAAAGAAAAAAAAAATCAGCATTTCTTTCATTTCATTTTCGGCTATTTTGGGAGGTGTCTGTAACCCCATTAGCCCCTTTCACCTCTTTGGGTATAATGCAGTGTCACTGTGCACAAATATGGAACTAAAGAGAAGAGAGCGGCTAGTCTGCTGATTGATAGGGGAAAAATACAAATTTATCTAAAAAAAAAAAGCAACACTTTTTTCATTTCCGACTATTTTGTGAGGGAGCAGCAACTCTATTATCCCCACTTCCACCTTTTTGGGTATAATGTGGTGTCACTGTGCACTAATTTGGAACTAAAGGGAAGGGAGTGACTAGTCTGTTAAATGAAAGGGGAAAAATACAAATTTATCTCAAACAGAAAGAAACAAAAATCAGCACTTTTTTCATTTCATTTTCGACTATTTCGAGAGGAGGAGGCTGTAATTCCATCATCCGTCTCCCCAGCTTTGGGTATGCTGTGATGTCAATGTGCAGTAATATGGGGTTAACGAGAGAATGGCTATTTCGCTGTATGACAGAAGAAAAAATTTCAGATTTATCTAAAAAAGTAAGGAAGAAACACTTTTTTAATTTAATTTTCGACTATTTCGGGAGGAGAGAGCCTGTAACCCCATCAGCCCCCTTTCTCTTCTTTGGTGACAATGTGCACTAATATGGGTCTAATGAGAATGACTAGTCCGCTGCATGACAGAAAAAGTTAATTTGTTTTCCAAAAAAGAAGCAGCAAAAAACAGCCCTTTTTTCATATCACTTTCGAAAATTTCAAGGGTCGGGGGGTGGCTGTAGTCCCTTCAGCCCTTTCCCTTGGGTACGCTTTGGGATATCACAATTTTAAGAAACTATATAGTAGAAAAACTAATAGGAAACTAATAGAAAAATTGATGGATTGGTTTCTGAGATAAAAGTTTGCAAACTTCATTTTTGTTTATCTATGAATGTCACAAAATGTCTAAAAGAACACCCCGCTCCCCCCGCATTAATCATCATGAATTGTTTTAACTTGCTTTGTTAAGAGGAAAACACCAATAATTTAACTTGAAAACAATGTAGTACTATGTTTATAGAATAAAATGTTAACCATTAGATTTTTGATGATGTAGCTCATTCTTTTATATTCGGGGGGGGGGGGGGGGAGCATGAGCTAAAGAGAGGAAACGCTCTTCCTTAATGTTTAAAAGTCTTTTTTGTGAAAGAGAATATTTGTAATTTTTGGCCAATTTTACTCATTACGGCACCCTAATTCCTGCCATGGTGAACTCGCTCAAATGAGGTGGCTCTGCATGACCGTGCATTAGTCAAGCTCATAACGATAACTTTTAAGACCACTTTCCCAAAGCCATGTATATTATCAGCAGAATTTATAAACACTATACAATTGAAATGAGTGCAGCTAATATTAAAAACACATACAATACATAAAAATGCACTTTTAGTTATGTAAGTATCGCTCATAAACAGTAATGAAACCTAATTTCTGTCTAATGCTCTAAATAAGTTACTGTTGACATAGTGTATCCTTGTAAAATATTTATAAATACCACAGCTACACACTCTACATTTTACAGAAAACATGTTGTAATATACCTCAGTAACTGGATGTGATTAAAGCAATTCCCAACTGGACAGTTGCCCTATGGTCTCTGACTTTTTGGCTCTGAAATTTAGTATGCAACGTTAATAAAGCTGATATTTTAAATCTATTTTATTCTAATGTTAATCTAACTAATCAGGGAAACGCCTTATCAGAATGAACCTATTTACAACATTTGCAGCAAATCGGATAAATCTGCATGAAAAATACATTTATCTAAATTAAGGGGGGGGGGGGAGGGATTATACCCCGTCCCCCTTAATACTTAACCAATGAATGCCAAAAACTAATCTGGGGAGCGCCTTATCAGAATGAACCTATTTACAAAATTTGAAGCAAATCGGATATTTCTATCAAGAGTTATCGCTTTACGTACATACATACATACAGAACCTACCGGCACATTAGCTCTCAGGCATTGATAGCCTGTGAGCTAAAAATGAAAGGAAATTCATCAACAACCTTCCACAGTCTCAGCATTCCCACCTCAATATATATATATATGTCGTAGGCTAATTGAGAAATCCGGCTCTTTGCCAACAGCCTAGGCTCTTCGCAAAGAGCCGGGCTAATTGGAGAATTCATCTCCCTTTTTCCAATTAACCTGATATTTTTCAGGCTTATTGCAAAGAGCCTAGAAAGCGTTAGGCTAATTGAAAAATGACCACTTATTATCCGATCAGGATGATATTTTTAGCTCACAGGCTATCAAAGACTGAGAGCTATGTGCCCGCCGATTCTGTATGTAGGTGTGTACGTACGTACGTATGTACGTAACACGATAACTCTTGATAGAAATATCCGATTTGCTTCAAAAAAAAAATTCTAGGTTCATTCTGATAAGGTGCTTCCCTGATTAGTTTTTGGGGTTCATTGGTTAAGGATAAAGGGGGAAAAGGGGGGCTAGTTCCCCCTTCGTTAATTTATATACATGGGTTTTTCATGCAGAAATATTCGATTTGCTCCAAATTTGGTATACCGGTTTATAGTGTTAAGGAGCTTCCCTGATTAGATTTGGAAGCTCACTATTTAAGTATAAAGGGGGGAAAGGGGGGCTACCCCCTTAATTTAGATAAATCGGTTTTTTCATGATGAATTATTCGATTTGCTCCAAATTTGGTATACCGGTTTATTAAGTTAAGGAGCTGCCTTGATTTGATTTGGAGGTTCATTAGTTACATATAAAGGGAGGAAAGGGGGGGTATCCCCCCCCTCCGTAATTTAGATAAATGGGTTTTTCATGCAGAAATATGCGATTTGCTATAAATTTGGTATACCGGTTAATTATGTTAAACAGCTTCCCTGATTACATCTGGAAGATCATTATCATGTATAAAGGAGGGAAAGGGGGCAATTGCCTCTCCCTTTAATTTAGATAAATGCGTTTTTCAAGTAGAATTATTCGATTAGCTCAAATTTGGTATACTGGTTTATTATGTTAAGGAGATGGCTTGATTAGATTTGGAGGTTTATTAGTTAAATATAAAGGGGGGAAAGGGGGGGGGGGCTAGACCCACTTAATTTAGGTAAATGGGTTTTTAATGCAAAATTATTCGATTTGCTCCAAATTTGGTATACCAGTTTATTATGGTAAGGAGCTTCCCTGATTAGATTTGGAAATTCATTAGTTAAGTATAAAGGGAGGAACAGGGGGCCAGATCCCCCCCCCCTTAATTTAGTTAAATGGGTTTTTCATGCAGAGTTATCCGATTTGCTCCAAATTTCGTATACCTGTTTATTATGTTAAGGAGCTTCCCTGATTAGATTTGGAGGTTCATTAGTTAAGTATAAAGGGAGGAAAGGGGGGGCTAGACCCCCCTTAATTTAGATAAATGGGTTTTTCATGCAGAGTTATTCGATTTTCTCCAAA
Source organism: Maratus speciosus (assembly GCA_963932465.1). Taxonomy (NCBI): domain Eukaryota; kingdom Metazoa; phylum Arthropoda; class Arachnida; order Araneae; family Salticidae; genus Maratus; species Maratus speciosus. Next base: position 430,469,789 of record OZ010795.1, on the reverse strand, counting down.
TTTCGTATACCGGTTTATTATGTTAAGGAGCTGCCTTGATTAGATTTGGAGATTTATTGGTTAAGTATAAAGGGGGGACAGGGGCTAGTGTCCCCTTAATTTAGATAAATGGGTTTTTCATACAGAATTATTCGATTTGCTTCAAATTTGATATACCAGTTTATTACGATATGGCTTCCTTCATTTGATTTGGAGTTCATTGGTTAAGTATAAAAGGGGGAAATCGGGGCAATTGCCCCTCCCCTTAATTTAGATAAATGGGTTTTCATGCAGAATTATCTTATTTAGTTTAATTTTTTTTCAACCGGATCCGAACTTGAAGGTTCCATTTTAAGTCAACCCGAAAACCGACCACAACCAGGTTTCGGATTGACTTCAATTAGAACTTTCAGGTTCGGATCGGGTTGCCGGTGGACGAAGATTATTTCGTCTGGCTTGCATCGGGTTATATTTCTTTGGAATATTTTTGTCGGTTAAGATTTTGTTCGGGACGGGTTTCAGGTTGACTTCGAATGGAATTTTTAGTTTCTGGTAGCGTTGCGTGTCCACGGAAACTAATTTCTCTTGTTCGGATCCGGTTATGGATCTTTGGAATATTTTTGTCGGTTATCAGATTTGGTTCGGGATTTCGGGTTTTTTCAAATGGAACTCTCAGGTTCGGGTCGGCTTGCGCGTAGACTGAAATTATTTTGTCTTGCTCGAATCGGGGTACGGTCTGCTGTAATTTATTTTTCGGGTTTGTGTAGGGTTATGCGTTAATAAACCTAATAAAAAAAATTGTCCAGTTAAACTGATGGCATTGAGCTCACAAGCTATTCACACTAATTGTATATTATACTCTTATTTCAAAGAATAATGCCCCTCGAAAAATAAATGAAGGTATTAGTCCCGTTGCCCCCCTTTCTACTTAACCAAAGAACCTCCGAATCTAATCAGGGAAGCTACTTAACATAATAAACTGGTATACCAAATTTGAAGCAAATCAGATAATTCTGCATGAAAAAACCATTTCACTAAATGAAGGGGGGGGGAGGTATTAGCTCCCCCATTTCACCCTTTATGCTGAACCAATGAACTTTCAAATATAATCAGAAAAGATCCTTATTATAATGAACCTAGAAAAAAATTAAACTAAATCAGATAATTCTGCGTGAAAACACATTTATCTAAATTAAGGGGAGGGGCAATTGCCCCCCTTTCCCCCCCTTTTATACTTAACCAATGAACCTCAAAATCAAATGAAGGAAGCCATGTCGTAATAAACTGGTATATCAAATTTGAAGCAAATCGAATAATTCTATATGAAAAACCCATTTATCTAAATTAAGGGGACACTAGCCCCTGTCCCTCCTTTATACTTAACCAATAAATCTCCAAATCTAATCAAGGCAGCTCCTTAACATAATAAACCGGTATACGAAATTTGGAGCAAATCGAATAACTCTGCATGAAGAACCCATTTATCTAAATTAAGGGGGGGGTCTAGCCCCCTTTCCTCCCTTTATACTTAACTAATGAACCTCCAAATCTAATCAGGGAAGCTCCTTAACATAATAAACCGGTATACGAAATTTGGAGCAAATCGAATAAATCTGCATGAAAAAGCCATTTATCTAAATTAAGGGGGGGTCTAGCCCCCCTTTCCTCCCTTTATACTTAACTAATGAACCTCCAAATCTAATGAGGGTAGCTCCTTAACATAATAAACCGGTATACCAAATTTGGAGCAAATCGAATAATTTTGCACTAAAGACCCATTTACCTAAATTAAGGGGGGGGGTCTAGCCCTCCTTTCCTCCATTTATACGTAACTAATGAACCTCCAAATCTAATCAAGCCATCTCCTTAACATAATAAACCAGCATACCAAATTTGAGCTAATCGAATAATTCTACATTAAAAACGCATTTATCTAAATTAAGGGGAGAGGCAATTGACCCCTTTCCCCCCTTTATACATAATAATGATCTTTCAAATGTAATCAGGGAAGCTGCTTAACATAATTAACCGGTATACCAAATTTATATCAAATCGCATATTTCTGCATGAAAAACCCATTTATCTAAATTACGGGGGGGGCTAGCCCCCCTTTCCTCCCTTTATATGTAACTAATGAACCTCCAAATCTAATCAAGGCAGCTCCTTAACTTAATAAACCGGTATACCAAATTTGGTGCAAATCGAATAATTCATCATGAAAAACCGATTTATCTAAATTAAGGGGGTAGCCCCCTTTCCCCCCTTTATATTTAAATAATTATCTTCCAAATCTAATCAGGGAAGCTGCTTAACACAATAAACCGGTATACCAAATTTGGAGCAAATCGAATATTTCTGCATGAAAAACCCATTTATATAAATTAAGGGGGGGGGGGCTAGTCCCCCTTTTCCCCCTTTTTCCTTAACCAATGAACCCCCAAAAATAATCAGGGAAGCACCTTACCAGAATGAACCTAGAAAAAAAATTTGAAGCAAATCGGATATTTCTATCAAGAGTTATCGTGTTACGTACATACATACGTACGTACGTACACACGTACATATACAAAATCGGTGGGCACATAAGTTCTCAGGCTTTGATAGCCTGTCAGCTAAAATATCACCCTGATAGTGGTCATTTTTCCATTAGCCTAACGCTTTCTAGGCTTTTTGCAATAAGCCTGAAAAATATCAGGCTAATTGGAAAAAGGGAGATGGATTCTCGACTTAGCCCGGCTCTTTGCAAAGAGCCGGATTTCTTAGTTAGCCTACGACATATATATATTTCGCATTTTGCATCATCTGGTGTTTTTCACCCCTGTTCTTTCATTTTGATACAAAGACTTACGAAAGGGCTCCATTATGAAACATTGGAGAAAATTTACTTTAGATATGTGTGCTTTAAATTGCGTCGATTTTTTACATGTCATGTGCATACTAAAACATGACGTTCTAAACGTTTAAGGCGGTTCTTAAATAATAATAATAACAATAACAATAATAATAATAATAATAATAATTCCAGTAATAGCCCGAAACTTTGAAACATTTTCAGACTATCTTTTAAATATAAAAGCTTGCTACTTGCAGACATAGTTCTGGCAGTAATTTGTAATAGATCATTTTTTTTCGATAAATGAATCACTTCTTTAGTTATAAACGATTGTAGTATTCGGACAATGCTTTTTCCTTTTCTGTATTGTCGTCTACGAAGATCGGCCAAAGAGAGACTGAATTAAATCCTACATTTAATGCAGCGCAATGTGCATAAGAACGCATTTTACCTAAAAAAGATTATTCTTCATCTATATATTACTAGCAAGCTTTGCCCGTTACACCGATCGGTTTCGCCAAACTAACTTTGAAACAAATGAAAAATTTTAATGAATTTCACCATGTGTTTTAAAGTAATATGGAACGTTATCTGTCTTTCTGTATTGCTGAAAACTATACGAATGGCATTGTGATCTAATGGCATTGATATCTAATGTGTTAGGTGAAATTTGTTCTGTTAAGGATTGACTCCTTTCGTTGATCATTTATTGTAAATTTGATATAGAATGATATGCAAAATGCTAAAATCTCCCCTAAAATTACCTAATTAACAGTGCAAGTCCCATCAAAATCCATTTAGCAGAATTCACGTTATCAAAAGCCGGAAAAATTTTTCCAATTGCATTTTATATATATATAGTAAATATTATAAATCCCAAATATTTCACCAGATGCACTGATTTTCTGTCAAGTAAGCTGAGGTTACTCGAAGATGCAATATTTTACCAATTCCTACGCACAGCTCTTTTAGTTACTCAATAATGCAATCTTCTGCCGTGTGTTACGCAGCAATATACGTTACACGGTGACACGGTATTTTGCCAATTACTATACAGAACTATCTCAGTTACTCGATAATGCGATATTTTGTCGATTTATACACACAGTGATATAGTAAGTTACTCAATGGTACGTTTTTTTCCTATTCCTACACACACTATCTAAGTTACTCGATTTCGCAATCTTCTACCGTCCTCATCTACCTGACGCCGTTCTACCGTCACAGCAATTTAAGTTACTCAGCGATACGGTATTTTGTAAATTACTACACACAACTATCTCAGTTACTCGAGAACGCGACCTTCTGCCCATCTATAACACAAAGCCATTTAAGTTACTCCATGATATGGTATTTTACCAATTCTTACACTCAACTATTCATTTACTCGATAATGCGATCTTCTGCCCTTCTCTACACACATTAAGCAAAGTTACTCGATGATACTGTCGTTTATCTAGTCATAATAGCGCTGATAATATCATAAAAAGGGAAAAGATTAAGTGAGAGGAGATGGGACTCGCAAGAATTCGTCCGTTTTCGTTTTGTGAAATTTTTGAATGGTCTGCAGACCTACGTCGATTAATGTTTTAAATCGAAATTAAAGGATAAAGCAAATATGAACTAGATATATAATCAATATAATATTTTAAATATTTTAATTGTAGTTGGTCGTAGTTTAAGCGGGCTTTGCCTCTTGAAGACTGAAAAAAAGCTGATTTTAGCTTTTTTTTTTTTTAAGAATAGTAATGAAAATTTGTGTTCCGAAATTTTTGCATGTAATTTATTATCATTTGAAGGATATTGCATTTTTTTTAAATCAAAAATTTATGACGTAAATTGAGTTGCGTATGTGATGCGCGTCGGACCGGGCTCTTTCCGGTCTCCCGCGTCTTCTCCACCCTCGGGTGGAGTCCAGTTGTGGGGGACGGGCGGGACTTCGGACCCTCCAACCCCTAGCGAGACGGGATCTATCCCGTCTAGGTGGAGCTTTCCGTGCCCGCCTGGGGTCGCTAACGGCTCTTGTCTGGTCTCCTTTGACTCCCAGCGTCGAGCTTCGAGGGATTCCGCAGGTGAGCGGGGAGATTGGGGGAAAAGCCCGGAACAGGGACGCTTTACGTCCGGAGGGGGGTTTTCCTGCCCCTCCAGGCTCTTCCGCTAGTGGCGCCTTCATACTCCATTGGTTGGCTCGCATAAATGTCTTTGCCGGATAATGGTATTTGATCTTGTGAGCCCTCCGTAAAGTAACTCCGGCTCGGGAAACCTCGTGTAGGTTCGTGGGCCCGGCTCCTTTATAGGTGTCCGGTTCCTGCGGGCTGTCGGGCGTACCGGGTCGGGAACCGAGAGAAGGGACCATTTGGCTCTTCTAGCTGCGTGGTGAGGATTGTCGTATTCGACCAATTCATTTATCTTGGGAATAACCGGCGTGACGTGCGCTGGGCAGTGCGCAGGTCTGGCCGGAGCATCTCTGAGGGCTGCCTTGTTGGGGCTTGTCTGGTGGAGACCTTCAGGACGCGTCTCGGGGCTTGTGTCACGGATAGTTTCGAGCAGGAGCAAATGGGCTTGAAAGAGCCTGCACTTAAATCAATTGACAAAAAGAGACTATTGAAACACTTTCATTGCCAAGCTGAAAATTGTGCCGTTTCGCTGTGGCCGCCATACTATTCCACTTGGAAACTTGATAGCGTCGTCCACGCGATAACGCGTGATCAACCGTTTGGTAAGAACTCGCATTACACGACTTACTGTGATTGGCAAATGAAAGTGTTAAAGGTCTAAATGTATTATGCAATGCATATTTTAAATATAGAATCCGAGGAAAAGTATGGTTATTTATAGGAAATATTTTAATTTTAATTGATTGTAAACTTTTATGAAAGACATATTAACCGACTTTTTTTTTCCCAATCCTAATTCATGAATCTGGGTTATGATAAGAGAAAAACGAATTTGAGGTGGAATAGACAAACAACTAGAATGGAAGATTATTTTAGAATTCTTGTGCACTTGGGTAGCCGCCTTGAACTTCAGGCAAAAATTACGGTTGTTGGATGAATCCAGTATATTTTCTACTGATTTTTGAATACTTAATAATCACATGAAAAAAAAAAATAATTCTAGAAAAATACCTGACACTTATGACCGACTAGCTGTTACCCGTGACGTCGTTCACGTAACATAAAAAGAAGCAATGAATTAATTAAGCAAAACGTTTCCCTTCCGATAATTAAAAAAATATATAATAAACCAATTGTTTATCACATTTTATAAGAGACAATCTATATATATAAATATATATTACGCTATCGTACGTGGCACATAAATCGCAGTTATTTTTTAATTGTTTAATGGCAACGCCCAAATGAAACGCATCTCATTGGTTATTGAACAGCATTTAATGCATCGCTATACCTATAAGAGGGTATCCGTAGGGGACCGCATTCTGTCATCAAAAGTGACGCGAACTTGGCGATATCTCTAATAATTCGCAAAATTCCCATAGACTTCCATTGTAAACCAGTAGGGTTTACTTGCTTACAGAAAATCAACAAATTGAGGTATTTTAATGCAACAAAAACTAATATTAGCTTAAGGGATTATATTATTTATATTTAACCCTCTCGCTGCGTATTTTTTTTTATTATCAAAATAGGTTCAAAAATCACGTATTGTTTTATTAAATATTTCAACTCTATAGATAGCTTAGAGTTTAAATATGTAAACATTTTTTGTAAAAGAGTTCGAGATCATAAATGGGATATGATATTAGAAATTAGGCGAAATCAGGACTGTCAATGGAGACATTTATAGTCTCGCACCACTATTGTAAGAAAATCAATTTTGCAGTATATTACTCTTGTAGATGTTGTTGAAGTCTATATGAATTTTTTGTATTTAAAAAGTGGTCCCAGTTGAAATAAAAAATAGTCGCCAGTGGAAAAAATGAATCCCCGAGGAAATCTCGGATTGCGAAAATTTTGCTACTTTTACGTTGCCCGATGAAATCTCGGGTTGTGCAGCGAGAGGGTTAAGGGAGTCCAAGTAAATTAAATTATGAATAAAAGTAACATGATACAATGCTTAGCATGCTTTCCCAAACATAAATTTTAAGGGAGACCAAACTGGTCGCCAAGGGCGGCTAGTATGTGTAATTTAAGGTATTTCTTTATTATAAAGTCATTGACATAACTTAGGTTTATACGCTGAACCAGGATGTCTGTTTATATCATGAAGTAATAAGAAAATGGCAAAGATGTCATATAAGCACCGGGAACCTAATTATCGCCAACATAGATTATTTTGATTGATATGGTAACCCAGCTATTGTTGTTTATTTATTAATATATAGTTTATTTACTTTAATTTTATTTTAAAATTATATAAATTGCTTTGTTCTATAGTTCTTAATGAAGATTTTATTTATTTATTGTTATTTCCTTTTTTCAGTAATAGAACATAATTTAAAAATATACATGTAACTGGTATTCGAAAACGATGTTTTCTCCAAATTGGTATCAAAAAGAGATCACACCAAACCAAGTGCGTATATGGCATCTGTGCCAAGAAAATTATCGAATGATACTGTTTTATATGCTTTACAATCATACTTGTCATCAAAGGTGGGCGAAGAATTGGTCATCTGGAATATTATTAAGTCTTTACCACAAAAAACAAACCTGTTTACAACAATGTATTTACTTTTGCACCTAATTTCTTTCTCTAAAAAAGCAAATTGATTACGAACCCGATTACAGAACATAACCTTTCTATCTACTTACTTTTTTATTTTTTAAGAATGAAAATACATATTTCATGCTAATCACTACGTCATTTTCGAATTTGCTAATTTTACTGTGCATATTATTGACATTTGCTGCCCATTTTCTCTTCAAAAGTTTTTTTTTTTTTTTTTTGAAATTTTCAATCTTTCTGTTAACCGTGCGCAGACGATAAACCGTAATCCTTGATAACAATTTTCTTTAAATAATAAGAATTAATATCATAACACAATCTCATTTTATTTCAACATCAAAGCATATCCGTTTTATATTTTCCATATATGACGTCACATTTGCCTTCTTCCTGCACTTACTCAAAATTCATGCTCCTTGTATAATTAAAAATACTTGAAAATTTCCGTTTTAATCTTTCAATTAGAAATTAAATTATTATTCTAAGTTTTTATTTTTTGGCAACGGAAAAAGGAAGATGGTTAAATTTTATCGGAAAAATGTCAATTCATTGTGTATGAAAAATAATGAAATTTTGGATTATTAAGCAAAATATTTGAATAAAACAAATTAAACATAGCCTATGTTCATTTCCGGGTTGTAATCCATCTATATCCGAAAATACAAAAGCATTAATTCATTCGTTTAGATGCTGACTTCATTCAAACATTCGGACACACATTGACATTTATAATATTATAAGGATAAGGATGTTGGAAGAATTTGAAGTTAAATCCAGTTTTGTAAAATATTTTACATATATATCTGCCATATACATAATAGATATGCAAGAAACTTAATATAGATACAGTATACTCTCGATATCTCGAAAATCTCGATATGTCAAAAAATTATTTTTCCCCTTGGTATTACATATTTATCTAATGTTAATTTTAATTCTTATTTCGAAGAGTTTTCACTCAAAACCTTGTTATATCGAATATTTTTAGAAGTAAAAAATCAATCAGTTTCTTCTCTGCCGTTTGATAATGAGGAATAACTGGGTCTTTCAGGACCATTACCTAGCATTACTGCGGCCCAAGCTAAAGATGCTGTCCACGTACTATGACGCTTCATAGAATGCTCTGAAAACGTGGAAAACGATAACTTTCAAAAGACATGTCGCAAGGCCACGACACTTGGCTTTTTTAAGCCATTCTATCAATCTAAGTTCATTTATGTATTTACTAATTCTTTTCAATTTAATGTAATTATTTTCTACTATTTTAAAAATTAAAATTGCCATTGTAGTATTTAGACTTATTACGAATATAATTACATATTTATACTTATTCTCATCTATCATGACTCTAATTTTTATAACATTATTCCCTATCTTGTGTTTTACGAGAATTTTTACATTTGGTTATGACCTTGTTATCGAAAATTTTTAAGTGTCCCTTCGACTTCGAGATATCGAGAGTATACTGTAATTAATATGCTTTTAGATTGCCCACTAACAACTCCAAAAGGCAATTTATATGAAAAATATCAAAACGTATTCAAATAAATTTTGAAATTTATTAAAAGCGATACGTTTTTATTATGGGCATACATGAATTTGATTTCGCTACTTATAGCAGCCATTTTTGATTCTGAGCATTTCAGTTGGTTTAACGATTATATAGACTACTTACCTGTTAAATTTGTGTTTTTTTTTCATATTATTTATACTAGTTTCATTACGGAATACCAGCCGGAAATAAATGCAAGGCTATTTATATTGTTTCATGTGTAAATGGGCAAATCTTTTGCAACCAGAGTGAACAGCGCAATTTTTTAATGTAATTTTTCTAATATAACAGAGTATACTTATATGTACAATTCATAATTTAAAAAAAAAAAAATCCCTGCCAGCGCGGCCTACAAGCGGAGGTAGATTTCGAAGTTAAGTATATTAATTGCACCACCAACAACTAAATCATGAGTAGATATAAATCCACTAGTTTTATCTGAACGCTTTTGACGAATTTTCGTTTCATTTTTATATAATAGCTGGTTTTATCAGAATCATGTTAAGGCGGTATTAAAAAAATACTTTCCCATGCTCAAAAACTCGAAATTTTCTGGCACATTTTCAGATTAATTTTTAATAGAAAAAATACGAAAATTGCTGACGTGATTTTTGAAAAGATTTATAAGCGACATGTGTTTTTATTTTTCTTTCAATTAAATGAAACTTGATTAATAAACAATTATTTTCTCAGTAGGGCAATATTTTTCGCTTCTAACACAATCGCTTCGGGAAATTCTGTTCAAAATGCCCAATTTGACATCATTTTTTGAAATATATTCTGCCCCTATCAAAAAATCGATCATTACGGTACATTATATAGTTTCTGAAGAAGAGAATCTATCAATTGGACGCGTTTGAGAGCAAAAATTAATTTAAAAATGAGTAAGAAAATAAGCAGTTTGGATTTGAATACATTCTTAATACGATGATTTTTTTCTTCAACCACTATGTATTTTTAATTTGTTTTTGCTGTAAGAAGTGGTCCTATCAAAAGGCAATGTTAAGAAGATATATGATAAATTCATTTTATATCTTGTGAATTGACGGAGTTATGGAAATTTTTCTTCTTCAACCCCCCCCCCCTTTTTTTTTCGTTTTTAATTTTAATTTTGGTACGAATTGATCTTATAAAAAGCTTGTAAATATAAAAGTTGTAGATAATATTAAGGAGATGTATAATAAAATTAATTGGATTTGATATCTTGAGAATTGACGAACTTAAGATTTTTTTTTCTCCCAAAAACCCTATTTTTGGGCCCCTTGAGCCCATTTTTAATTTTATCAAAAATCTGTGATACATACATTTTTCGTCCTATTTTTAGAAGTAATAAAAACTTTAAACTGATTTGATATGTACAAAAATTAAGAAGTTATTCGAATTGGAATTTAGAAGTTTTTCGGTTTTCACAAAACCCCTCCCTATTTCCATCCCCTTGGTCCGATTTTGCCCATTAACAAACTTGACCGAGATTTTATACCCCTTGATTTTATGTATCAGTTTGAAAGAGATTGGTGAAGAATTGTGGAAGTTATCGTGTCCAGAAAAAGTGATATATATATATATATATATATAGATAGATAGATAGATAGATAGATAGATACTTAGATAGATAGATATATATATAAAGTTTTGTACTGAGGGTGGTTTTGGGTTCTAGGGGTCATGATCGGTGTAGATCTGCAACACATTTTCAGAAATTCCAACATAGGAACGACGCCAATAGGTAGTATTTCATACGAAATCTACCTAAAAACTAAACAATTTCAAAAACAAAAAAGCTTTCGAAAATTTCAAAATACTATATATATAATCTATAAATTGATTGATAAATTTTGCCAAAAAATTACTACATATTTCTACCCACACTGAAGCTTAAAAAATATTTAAGAAAGAAAATATTTTTTTCTTAATTAAACAAATTTAAAGAATATTGATATGGAAGAAACATTTATTATTTTTATTTAGCGATAAATTAATTACATTTTGAGTTAAACTACTTTTGTTTCATAACGACATTTATAGGGTTGTCCTATCTAAAAATTTAGTTCAAACTGGCAATTTTAACAGCATTTTATTAATGATCCCCTTCCTTTACCGTAAAATGGAAGGAAAAAAATATTTATTGAGCTTCGAAATAAGAACACGTGCCAATTTCACGTGTTTACGTAAAAAATTGAATTGATGAATGCGTCTTAAAACTGCCAGATTTATTTGAGAATATTAATATTATCAAATGGAGAAACTCAAAAGGTGTTTGAAGCGGAATATCGCATTCATTTTGGGTTAATATAGATAAAATAATTAATAATTTACTAAACATGTGCAAAAAATTTACACGAAATAATTTCCTCATATATAAATAAGTTTAAAAAACTTCACCTATTTAAATATGATATTAAAAACATAAATAAAAAGATATTAATATGATTCTTAAATAGGGGGTAATGTAAATTCTCATAAAAATCCATCGAGAAATGCATGAATAAATGTCGTTCCAGAATTTTTGTATTGAGTTAAAAAATGTTTCTTATCGGTCCGGAATTTCCATATGCATTAAATTTAACGTATGAAAAATAACAACAACAATAAAAAAAAAATAATGGAAATGTTCTATAATCAACCCCACCCCGCGCCAGTATTATATTAAACATTTCAAAAATTTTAAGTTAATATTCTTTACTAAAAGCTGAATGACCTATTTCGGTAAACTCTGACAATTAACTCATAATAGAGCCTTTGTGATTCGTGCTCCCGGCAGATCGGCATCCAATTTGAATGCTTAAGAATGGCCTTTCTTCTTTAACATTAAAAAAAAAAAACTGTTGCATACAAAAATATGAAAATCGGTAGTATTGTAGAGAAATGTTTGATAAACACGCTGATACAGACAGTTTTCAAATCGAAGAACTATTTAAAGAGGTATTTAATGCCAAAGTTGGACAAAATCGTTTCATTAAAAAAGTTTTATAGGAGCAAAAATGTACACAGGAATTTAATCATTTTTAGATCATTTTATGCGTCAGAATTTCCCGATGTGCAGACTGCACTTAGTTTTTTAATTTGACTGATTTTTTGAGGTTTTATTTTTATTTTAAATTCAAAATTTCAGCATTTCGAAATATATTTTTTACGTATTTTAGAAAATTGAATTAATTTAAACTGTTGCCAACTGCATAAACAGCGCAAACAATAATGTTTGTTTCAAATAAAAAATTTATTTTACACGTGACTATTATAAACAGAAAATATAAAAAGCAGGAACTCATTGAAAATTACGTCATAAAAACTATACTTACACATGAATTTTAAAAGAGAAAGAATATTGTAACATAAGAAATTCATTAACATGAGTTAGGTCTTAAATAAAAGAATTTGCGTCCCATTTGCGTCACATTACACTTATTACGTAAAATGAACAAAAAATAATATTGCAAAAGAGTTTAAATTTAAAAATTGCGCGAGACATTTATCTCAATTTTAAGATGATCATAATATTTTATTTCTAACAAAAGTATTTTTACGTGAATATTAAAAAGAGAAAGAAAAGTTTGGTGATAATTACGTCAGATTATAATTGTCAGATTCAAATTGTAATTCAATCTTCCGAAATCTTTTTAAAGCCGATCAAATTAGCTTGCTGTTAGAGTTTGCGGTGTCTGAACGGGGGTTGACGAGCATAGCTCGTAGGGGGCAGAGCCCCCTAGTAAATAAAAATAAAATGAGTTTTCAAAAAGACAAAAAATAGAAATATTACACACCATACCGAATAATAACCCAGTTGATTTTCAAAATATCCACTCGCACATGGTATCCGAGCATGATAAGATTAAGGTGAATAAAACAGTTAAGTTAACACAGAAATTAAAACTATGGATTCAGTTAATTTATTTTGAAATACCGTGATAAAAACATTTAATATAATATAAATAGAAAATAATTACATTATTTAAAATACCTAAAAAAACACTTTTAAATTGTTTAATTTCAATTTTACAATATAACCAATAATCAGCGTTTAATACCATCTGGTGTAAAAAATTTAAATTATTACTTTAACAGAAGCTTTAAAAGACAAAATATTTAGTGCTGCCATCTATTATATTATTTTAGAAACAATTATTATTATTCAAATGTCACAAGAAGAAAATAATAAAAACTAATGAAATTAAAATATATCATCTGCATTACCAAGCTAATCCTAATATATAAATAATAATCTACAATATATCATTATTAAAAGAATTAAATTAATTAAATGTTAATAAAATACTATCAATATATTCTATTACCAAACCCATTTAATCTACACTGAGAAAGTAAATAATTTTATAACATTGATAATATATAGAATATAGCTATATGCTATAACATAAAATAAATTATATATAATATAAATATAAAAACTTTAAGAATTACTATTAAATTTAAAATCTAATAAATTAATAAAATGAACAGGGAAAAAAAAAGTTTATAGAAGATTGTCAGATTCTAAAATTCCCAATAGCCTAAAGATTACAAATATAGTGTGTGGATTATCTTCATATTAGCCAAAAAAGCTAAAAAATATGATTGTGACAATCAAACACATTAAACCGATAATTAATCATGGAATACAAAGTTGAAAATAAAACAATATTAAAAAGTATAGAGGAATGATAATAAAAACCAATTATCCAATTTTAATACATACAGTATAACAATAGTTATATCAAATAAACTTATATGCATATTAATCACTATAAAGATGGTATACTATTATTAATTAATATGACATTGTCCTGAGTAGACTAAAATTTTAAATCAAGTTAATTTTGAAATTGATAAAATAAGCTAAATTTAATATGAATTGAAATAAAAAAAAAGAAATGTCACCATTTACATATAAAACATCCAATCAACATCCATATAAAATGCGTAATAGAAATATAGTTATAATACAAAAGCCCCATCATTTTTTAAAATTAACCATTGCGTATTATCCAAACAACTCCACCCTCCTCCGTACTCTAACATTTACCCACCCAACCATCCTATAGTAATTTTTTATTATTATTTTACAATTTTTAATTTTTTATATAAATATTTTTTTATTTTATAAATTTTTTGTAATTTCGTTTACGCATGTGTTATTTATTTATTTATTTATTATTTTTTTTAAGATCCTGTAAGTACTAATTGTATATTAATGACTATATGAATTTTTTTGGAAAACCATGATTTAATGTTTCATAAATTAGTTTTTTAATATTATTGTTAATTAGATTAGAAGGACATAAACATTTCATTCTATATAAATGTTTAAGTATTATATTTCGATATACAGAATGATGAAGACAAGATTTAAAATTTGTAAATGTATTAACTTTGAATTTAAATTCTTTACGTTTATCATATAAATCTGTTATTTTTTTGCTGTCTTTTATTGTAATTTTAAGATCTAAGAAATAATTGTATTGTTAGATAAGAGGTTTTCCGTTAATTCCAAATTAGTGGGATAATCAACTGGAAATTGAGAAATTTTAGATTGATCAGTGGCAATTAAAATTATGTCATCAATATAACGATATAAATGGAGATTATTATTAGTAAAAGTACGTTCATAGTGATATAAGTATAAGTCTGATAATAAACTGGATGTATAACCACCTTGTGGTATACCGACGTGCTGTAAATATAATGTGTTATCTTGCAATATATAATTATTATAGATAATGAAGTTTGTTGATGATTTAAAATAAGCGATATCAATATTAGATGGTAATTCCAGTTTTTTATAATACTTTTTAAATAATGCATTTATAATATTATGTAAATCTAATAAGTCTATATTATTAAAAATATCTTTGAAGTCATATGTCGTTATATTATATACACAATGAAGATTTTTTTAAATATTGACCAGTTGATAGCTATTTTTTATACAATGTGTATTATCATTGTTTGTAGTAAGTATATATAATTGATTAAGAATTTTTAATAGAAGTTTATTGGCTTTATTATTATATGTATTGCAACCAATAGTTACAGTCCTAAATTTAATTGGAGTTTTATGAAATTTGGGAATAAGAACTAAATAAGGATAATTAAAGTTAGCTAATATAATATTTAATAGTTTATAATAACTTTGAATTTTACGATTATTTACAATTACATTCTCATTAGTTTTTTGAAAAGATTTATTAGAAGAAATACAGGTTGTAAGAAGTTGGTGATAATAAGATTTACATATGATTGCATAATTATTAGGAGATTTGTCTACATATGTAATAACGTAGTTTTTTTGTAATTTAGTAATTTGTTGGAAAAAATGCTTTGTGTTAATAGAAACCAAATCAGAAATATTATTTTTTAAAGCCATAGTTAATTTTTCAATTACTAATATTTTCCATTGATTAAAATATTCAATAGGTTTATTGTAATAGATTGAAATTTTATATATAAAAATATCTATATCATATGTAAACTGTTTGATAATAGATTTAACAGTAAATTTAGATGGAAGTCTATATTTAGTACCATAACCCATTAGTTTTTCAATTTAAAATCATTAACAATATTAAGATTTCCAGTGATTATATGTCCATGATCATTGTTTATATATTTTTTTAGATTAGGGTCATTGCATTTACGCGAAAAATTACTTGCAGCAGATGTATTTTTTGAAAATGTATTGTAGTTAAAAATCTTTATACCAATTGTATTCGGATATTTAAAGGATTTTGATATATGAAGATTATTAATAGGAAAATAACAGTTTTTATCATTAATTATAGAATTGAAATTAATTTTATTAAATATATGATTTGAAAAAGTTATTATCATTTGAGTATTCGTGTTTTGAATTTTATATATATATATATATATTTTTTTTTTTTTTTGTAAATTAATATTTAAAAGATTAACCCTAGTCATAATAAGATCAAAATAAATATCAGAGAAATGTTTAGAGAAAGATTTACTTAGAAATACATTTAAATGTTGTACAATCTGTTTCTTTTTAATAGCAAATATGTATTTTCGAATTAATAACCAGTTATAATGCTTTAAATATTTACTTTGAAGATCATTAATTTGTTTAGTGATATATTTTTTAGAAACTACAACCGATGATGAACACTTTCCACGTTTGTTTCGTGTTGTTTTACAATTTATATATATATATATATAAATATAGATAGATAGATATAGATAGATAGATAGATAGATAGATAGATAAAGTTTTTTACTGAGGGTGGTTTTGTGTTCTAGGGGAATTCAACATAGGAACGATCCCAATGGGTAGTATTTCATACGAAATCTACCTAAAAAAATCAGATGCCGTTTTCAAACAATTTGCAAATTAAGTATTTTTTTTTTCTGTGTGACGGTATGAAAATTAAAAATGTGTGATGCTTAGATGTTAAAAAAATTGCAGTAGAGAATATCAGTATTTAACAGTACAATGTTAAATCTGCTTCGTTTTACGGCTGGCTTATGTAACGTAACGTTATTTTGAATGGACGACACTTTAATTGCTGCCCAAAAGAAATAGAATATCGGGGCTTAAAGGAAAAAGAAAAACACTTTTTTAAGTCTTCAATTTTTATCTTAACCCTTTGTACTTGAAAGGTGACTCTCCGAGCACTGGTGTTGCCAGGCGCCCGCGTAAATCAGCGCTTCAAATGCTCCGGACACCATTAATTTCTTACAGTTTATTTCGACATCTTTAATCGCAGATAATTATGACATGAGATAAGGCGAAAAAAATGACCTTAAGATACCGGTTTCCAGAGCATTTGGAGGCCCGGATTACGCGAGACACATGGAAACACTATTGGTGAATGAGAGTCATCTCCCGAGTAGAAAAGGTTAAATTTCACGCCTGGCCTTGATTATAAAAAATTCACTGCCTTTTTTCAGCTTTAGAAAACTTTAGGAAACGAGTGATTTTAATAAATATATATATAAGTTTATATATATATATATATATATATATATATATATATATAAAGTTTATATATATATATATATATATAATAAAATATATAAATATATATTTTTTACTTTGTTCCTTTTTTTACATTAGCAACATGAATAGAAAAAAGCATTATTTAGACTTTCTAATCTAGGGGATGTAGGGTTAATTCGTTAATTGGGATCAGTGGTACTTCAGGGATAATCTGTAACACATTTAAAAAATTGACCATGCTAATTATGAAGTCAGACCAATATTCTACATGTGCAATTTTGTGCAGAGAAAATGCATGTTTCTGCAGAAGTAATCACTGTTTTTCCAGAACACAAAGAAAAACGTCTGTCAAGGTGAGAATGTTTTAATTAAAAAATCCCTGCCGGCTCGGTCTACAGGCGGAGGTAGATTTCGAAGTTAAGTACTAAATTCACCAACAAAACTTAAATCAAGATTAGAGATAAACCCAGATCCTTCACTAAGAATGAGTTCTAGGGAGCTAAACTTTTTGTGAAAATTCTAATATACACGAAAACACCCACGCATGTATATGGAATAGGTTTAATAATGGATACAGCAAATTCAGAGAACCTTAAAATGTTAAAATATGTTAATATTTCCATAGTCGGGTTTTTATCATGTTTTAATACGTTTCTTCAAACTCATATAACGTTACATATTCACCTGCTGAGGTCCATTATATTTCCAGTATGACGCAATATACATATTTTTTTAATTCGTCAGACTATTTATTTAATTTTAAGTTTTCATGCAGAAATCTTGCTCTAGAAAACTTATGAAGACATATGAAATTTCATAAATTCCAAATACCCCCCCTCCTCACCCTCCTAATTCCTTTACCCTTTTCACAAAAGTTCCAATTATAAGCACCCCTTAAAATCATTAGAATTTCCTATTTGCTAAAGAGGGGCTTACTTTCGGTACTTTACGGTACTTAATATAACTTATTTTAGGAATATCCTGATTCATTTACTTTTATAATTTAAGAGAAAACTATAATAGCTCTGCCATTTTTTAATTTTTATTTTTTATTTCCAATCGTAAGGCGATTCTCTAACTCTTTTCTCAAAAATGGGACACTTTTTGACACATTTTCTGACTCATTTTCAAGCGTAAAAGCATAAAATTGGCAGGCCAGGCTATTAACATAATTTGGAATCGAATGGCGTTTTGAATTTTTTGATAAATAAATTACTTAAAGTGTTGTAAGCAATTGTTGATAGCAGATTTCCTCCTTTCCTGTGCTATCACGTCCGGCAATTCCGTTCAAATTGCAAACTTACGCAAGATTTTCTGAAAGATCCTCTGCTTTTACCAAAAAGTTGAAAAATACATTAGAATACATAATTACATAATCATAACACTTACCAATTCCATGCGTTTCCGAAAAAAATGAATTCAGAAAGGTGACATAAAGTATTTTCTTTTGATTTGAGAACAACCGTAATTCTATAAAATTAAGGGCTCATTTGTAAAATAAGTAAATAACAAAATCTAATTTCGAGATGTGAAGACTCGAGTTTTTTAAAGAAAACTATAACTATCCTCTCGTGAACTATCGTGATTGTTTCGTCTAAAACAGCTAATGTGTTAAAGACTATATTCTCAACATCCTCAGTTGCACTTATGTACCACACATTTTGTATGATTCATTTTATTTTATTGGATTTATATGCAAGAAGTCTTCTTTTCTAAAATTTATAAAATTTATGGCATAACTTTTGCCATAACTTGAAACTCATATCTTATATTATGATATATATGATTCAAAAAGAAATCTTGTACATTTAAAAAGATGTCATGATGTAATTAACGGCTTTACACGAGAATAATAATAATAATCAAAATTCACAGTTACCATTTTTTACGCCCAAATCCTTCATATATGTTCGTCTTCAATCAGTGAATTGAATATTTCTCTGAAGTTATTGCTACTGCTCAGTTCAAAGTAATATTTAGAGCTACCAGCTTATGTTAAAAGGATTTCGTTAATAAATATGTAAAGTAGCATACGTTACAAGTCTGATTGATATGTTGCTTTTGTATCTAATTTTATTCGGTCTAATATACTTAATTTTTTAAAGCTTTTAGGCTGTAGTTTCATAGCTGCCAACTTTTATACTTTTTTATTACCGCTATTTTTTAAAAGCATTTTTTGCATTATCTATCGCCAAATTTCGAGAATTAAATAAAGGGAAGATTGTATTAAAGTAGAGTAGCAGAAAGGCACAAAAGTTGGCAGTTTTATCGCTACCATATCTACTTTATCAAACTACCTTTTCTATGTTAAAGTTGAAAGGCCTATTAACTTAAAGCATTCAACATTTAAATTAGTATTTATTAATATCCGAATAATTAATTATAGGAATATGTTAAAAATTTATAAAGGATTTGATTCTGTTACAAAGTAATAGATTTGCTCAAAATCTCTCAGTGTACTCCTAGATTTTTTGAGTATTTTTCGGTTTCTTATTTTCCTGGTAAATATTTTATTACTAAGTATTTGGGTTAGTGATGTTTGACAACTTTCATTTCTTTATCTGAGCATGTCATTTTATTTCTTCTTATTATTTTTTTTGTGTGTGAGGGGGGGGGGGGATGCTTTTCTTTCTTTTTTTTTCTTCAATGAAACTAGCATGCTGACTTTTGAAGTTGTTTTCCATCGAAGTACCCATACCAATAGCAAAAAAAAAATCACATGTGTTTATTGCTTCTGTTATTTCTCTTTTATTGATGAATAGGTTCTTTTTATATAAATCCTTGAAACATCTGAATGCTAAAGTTTTGCCTGCTGGTGCTACTTATTATGTCGATTTTTACAAGACAAGTATTTAATAAATATCAAAAAATATAAAACAGTACCCTTTGCAACTGAATATCATTCCTGGGGAATTATTATCCAACACTTACAATTACTGTTATATTGCCACAGAAAAATACTTTCGAAAGGCTCTGCAGAAAAAGACCTGATTTTTCTTCTTTTTCTTTCTTTCTTTTTTTTTTTTTTTTTTTTTTTGTGCAGGATAGATGGGAGAAATCACCATATACATAGAGGGTAACGCTTGTACAAAATACTAAGAGAATAATACTAATATTGCATTAATATAATGTTGAAAGTTGATTTATACCATAAGTAAGCTATGTTAAGTATAACGTTTGTATCAAAATAAGTCTAATTTTTGCTAAACAAAGACTCTTCCGTTATGAATATTAAAGGCATAATTTAACAATGCAATACGACTTACATTATACGAAACTGTTAGCTGATTTTCAGCTAATTATATTTTTTCAAGCATGAAACATGGCCAATTTGATTTTGAAAAAAATATATTTGACATATTAAAATAATTTGGTGTGGAGTTAAAACGGCAATCGCTAATCTTTAATAAATTTGATAGAAATTTGAAAGAAAAATATTGGAGAAAGATCCAATGAAATGACGAATTTGCTGATTTCTTTTCTTATGTATTATTTCTTTTATATTCATGAATAGAAAAAAAAAACGCTACTGATGTATATTTTTTGAAAGCGCAGTTTCTGAGACTTCCTAAACTTAAAAAAATAAATATTTAATATTGAGAACCAATACACATTTTTAATAACTAACTCATGGGTCCACAGAAATAAAGTCAGTAAAGTCATAAGTAGAAATAAAGTCAGGAAAGTTATATTGACAACATAACTTTTTCATTCGAGAAGCCTGATTTTTATTTGAAACAATTGGTACATAAATCTACGAATCGCTTTACCAACATGTCTGCCCATAGAGAAAGGATCGAAATACTACTTTGGTCTATATTTTCTTAAATAAAATTAGATAAAGAAAGGACTATAATTTAAAGTTGCAAACTTATTAAGTTAGAAAGCACTTGATCTAAAATTTTTGATACCACGATATTTTCATTAATTACGTTCAAGTTGAAATAGTAAAATCCCGATCTCTTAAAATAGATTTCGCAAAAATGGTGCGAAAAGAAAAAAAAAACATTTATGCATTCTAAATTTTCCTATACCAACGTTATTCTGGGAACTCTTCTACTACAAGTTCTCTAGTTTTACTTACTGTCGACTTTACTATGTTTTTCAAGTTGAAAGGACAAGTTTTCTTATCTTGGAATTGGAGAATAGATAGGGAATATGCTGTTATCTATTATGTTCCTGAACGGGTTTGCAAAGCATCTGCTAATCATTTAAAGGGTTCTTTTTTTTAAAAAGGGGAGGGTGTACGCCATAGATTTCTAATATAACCCAATTCCTCCTCTAAGGTGTATGCGCATATTTGAAAATTATCACATGTTCTACAGAGAGATCCTTTATGGTTTGAGATTTTAAAAATTAAAGCAATCTGGATTTTTAATTTACGATTGCTTCAAAGGAATACTTACAATAATATTTTAAACGTATCTCATAGAGTCAATGGTGTATCTAATAATCCTAATTTCGCGTTTTTTGCTTATATATTCTTTTAATTTTTTTCCAATGACATTTTAATTTCATTATAATTATCCCGCAAGATTTACTCATAATAAAACAAAAAATAAGAACGTACCTTAAATTTTGAAGATAAATCTACAAATTGCTTTTTTTTTTTTTTTAACATCCTGCTCTTACTTCAAAATTTAGATTAATTGCATTACAGATATTTTCGCATGATTATAATTCAAACAATGTGTATAGATTTTATGTGGAATTACTCAATTTATGTATGTATGCACTTACCATCAAATTAAAGCTCTTGAATTTGATTTGTTTAAGATTAAACTTTTATTTACAATATCTCTGTAAAAACGGAAAATGAACTGCGCTAAAAGTGTAGTTACCTAAAAATATAATTGAAAGTAAGTTGTAAATGAATTTGAACATAAAATTTTAGTGAAAATAAAATAATTTAATTTAGAATGCTTGACATTCAATAAGGAACTTTTTGAAAACTAACACGAAGTCACTCTTTCAGTTTGAGAAAATATGTTTTCTCTATTAATAAAATATGCATTTGAATTAATATTTCATATTTATTTTATTTTTTTTTTGAAATTTTGTCTATAATTTGATTAAGTGTCAAATTAAATAAATAAATAAACAAAAGAGAGAGGGGAATACAAGAAGTCAAGAGAAGAAAGGAAATTTTGAATACGTCAATAGATTATATTGCGGCGAAGGTCAAAGGACTTTTTTAAGTGCGATGAAGAAGGGGGGGGGGGGGGTATAGTAAAATTTTATTTATTTCAGTCTACATAAAATTAATTTTCCATTTTGATTTTTGATTTTCTTTAAATACTTTTTCCCTTATAAGAGATTCTCCAAAATAATTTATTTGTTGAGCAAATGGTTATGGGGTCTTTACTCTCTATCGGTGTGTGTTTTTATTCAATCAGTGCTTCTTCAAGGAATAGATCAAGGAATATCGCTAACGAAAATGAATATGGACGCTAGTAAGACGGAAAAGAAGTACAACATTTTGCATTTCAAAAACAGCACATAATTTTGCTGTCCTAAATTCGTCTTGAGTTACACATTACTACAATGCAAATTAGTTAAAATGAATGTTTATCTAGGGATCCACATTTAGAAATTTACTGTTTTAATAGATGCTAAAGTAATGCCAGGTATGTAAAAGTTACATAATTATAAAGTTTATAATTTTAATATTCTGCGGGGGAGGGGGGGGGACCAAAAGTTTATAGGCATATTTTCATCTAATAAGACAAAGTTAAATTAATCTATGAATGTGTATAGATTAATGAACAAATACACGTGATTTTATCTTTTAATTTAATGCAGATTTAGTTAGGGGTTCTTTGACAGTTATGACAAAGTTACTAAATTTCAAAGTTCAATAAATCACAGAGTTACAAAATTTATAATGTTCATATTAAAAAAAAAAAAAAAAAAAAAAAAAAAAAGTTTACCAAAAGTTATCCGCAGTTTTTTTTTCTTCTTATAAGATAAAGTTAATCTCTAAATGTGTACATATATTAATAACCGTGATTTTATCTTTTATTTTAACACAGATTTAGTTAATTGTATGCTATTTATGCAGATTATTTAGGAGAATATTCAATTTTCTAGCAATTTTAAAATTCTGCCTCTTCTATAATTTATATGAGAACGTGAGTTTCAAAACTCGCCTTATACAAAATTAAAAATATCGCATTTTCCCTATCAGTATATTCTAATGGTAAATCTGCACAGCAGAACACAAGAAAATAACAAGAAACACAACTATCTGCCAAAAAGCTGGATTTATCCTGTATTTTTGCTATTAGATTCTTGGTTTATTTGATTTTCTGGATAAAGTTATTTTTGAAACTCACCTCCTCTCATATATATATATATATATATATATATATATATATATATATATCTTTTTTCTTTTGTTTTATATTTACGATGACCATATTTCATTAAACTAGTTGGATATGCCAATTTCAAAACTTTCTTCTATCTTATACATAATATTTCAAAAATTAGTTACACATGTTAATACTTCAATATTATTAGTTCAATACTATCCCAACTTTGATTTTCATCTTAAATTTCTGCTTCAGTCAATTAAACGGACTAAAAACGAGTTAATCAATATCATGATATTTGTTAAAATTAATAGTTTTTGCTTATTCTGTGGTTATCAGATGTTTGCGAATAGCCGGCTTAGCAAAAAGCGAGTTTCCGCGTCTGCACGCGCCGCCGATGGACAACAGAACTACGGAAAATCAAGAAAAACATATAAAAATCGCTATCACAGAGCCCCTTTACCGCGCAATATTTCCAAATTCAAGGAGGGCCTGTTGGCCAAAGTCAAAAACATGCAAGAAAAAATTTGGTTCAATTGTATGCATAATTTTATACACTTTTCGATTGTACAATAAAGAAAATGGTACAGACATCGTAATTATAGCGCCCCCTTCCAGCGGAATTTTTCCAAATTCAGGGAGGACCTGCTTAACATCAAAAACTTAAAATAAAAATTTGGCTCAATTCTATGCATAACTTCATACACTTTTGGATGGTACAGTATTTAAAATCGCTGTTACAGCGCCCTCTACCGGCTATTTTTTCCAAATTCAGGGAAGATCTGCTTGCCATAGCCAAAAACTTAAAATAAAAATTTGGTTCAATTCTATGCATAACTTCATACACTTTTGGATGGTACAATATTGAAAAATCTCAAAAAAATCGCTATTACAGAGCCCCCTGCAGGCGATTTTTTTCAAAATTCAGGGAGGATCTGCTTGCCATAGCCAAAAACTTAAAATAAAAATTTGGTTCAATTCTGTGCATAACTTCATACACTTTTTGATGGTACAATGGCGACAGACAGACGGACACACGGACACACACATTTTCTATAAACATGTTTTTTGAGATCTCTGACCCCTAAAACGTATAAATCCGTCGAAAACCGGAAGTCGAAAAAAATTTCGATTACAATACTTTCTTCTATTGAAGATAGAAGAAAGTAAAAATATAGGGGCAGCAAATAATAAATGTTGATAACTCATCACTCTCCCTTCATAGAATAAATAGAAAAACCTTCATGATGGAATCTTTATTTAGCGAACAATATTTTTAATCCACAGCACATATTTATGTACTTTTTCTCTTTAGCAGATTTTGAATTCTGAAGCAAATTTGAAATTTAAAATTAATATATATACGTACTATTTCAAAGCAAAAAATAAATAAATAAATAAATAAATAATAATGAAAATAAATTGAAAGAAACTTAATGCTATACCTTTTTCAAATTTAAAATCACTATATAATTCTGTCACTATTTCACAAAGATAATTGCATATTATGTGTTAGCTTCTCGATAATGCTTTCCCTTACCATTTACGGAAAAAAAGGAAATAAATCAGATTGTAGAAGAAATTTGCACATGTTGGAAAGTGCATTTATATTATAAGCAAAGATGAAAACTGTCTAATTTTTATAGACTTACATAAGACCATTTTATATCATTATTGATAATTATAGTACCATTAATTTTCATTTGAATTATTACTTTTTTTTTAGAAGAACAACAAATTTCAATAGCACTATTTTTGCAGCTCATGAATAATAGAAATGTGCATTAATCAAATTAATTTCTTGATTTTCTTTTACTGATATTATACAAAATAAAGATGGAACCTTTAACTAGTAATACAGAATCAAGCACAATATCTCTGATTCACTAGCATATTGCGGACGATAAATCCATATAAACATATGAAAAAACACCAAATATATATATATTCGCTTACGATTTTGCAGACCTCTATAACACAATTGATTTGACAGATTTAAAAGATAAAATAGTAAATTTTTATAATACAAATAGTACTTTGGATGTTCATAATGATTTTTTTCATAAATTTATTTCAGTTAGTAGTACAAGAAAACTACCTTTACGAAGGAAATACAATATTTAAACAGATTCGGGGTATTCCAATGGGGGGAGTTGCAGTTCCATTTTGGCAAACATTTACTTACATATATATGAAAGAAATAATAATTTAAACAGTAACACATTATCCTACAGGTATATAGACGATGTTTTGATAGTCAAATTAAACAATGATATTGAAAATATTGATTTTACATATTATCCTACGTCACTGAGTCTGGAACCCTCCTCCCAGAATTGTAAAAGTATTAATTTTCTAGATGTGAACCTAAGCATAGAAAGTGAAAATTTGATATCTAAGTTATTTGACAAGCGAAATGATTTGAACTTTAATACCTTAAAGCTGATATATTTTGATTCCAACGTGCATGTTTCGATTAAAAGAAATGTACTTAGAAATGGATTAATACGAATCGAAAGACTGAGTACTAGAGTTAAAGATATGTTTAGTGATATTTTAGAGTGGTGCCGCTTGGGATTCAAGCATGGTTATCCTCGCAATTTCATCAGGAGAATAACTAGTGATTTTATTAAGAGTAGCAGGTACGGAACTGAACTGAACTCAGTGATGGATGAGAATGGAGGAGTTGATTGATCTAATGAGTTAGAGTGATATTTTGGTGGATGTTGTAGTTCTGTTTAGTTTTTCATAGTTTTTCATTTTTTTCAATTTTGGTCTTGGCGAGTGAAGGGGGACGTAGCATGCGTAAAGTCTGACTTAACCCTGCAGTGTATGTCGTTAGCCATACCGCTCGCCTTCTGTCCTGTTCTGTTATGTCTTGCAATTATATATATTTTCTTTAGTTTGGTTATTTAGTTTGATTTTAAGAGTTAAAGTTTATGTTGGTTATTATAATATTTTCGATGTGAATTTCAATGCAGCTATGGTGAGTGATGGATTTTGATATTTTGTTTGTGGTTTTAAATAAATAAATAAATATATATATATATATATATCATATTTAGTTTTAAAAAACGCAATTTTCCTAATGAAAAAAAAAATACGAAACTTTTTAAATATATTTTTAATTGTAAAGAAAAAAATATTTTTAATATGATTTCTTATATCAAAAATGCCATATGCTTGTATTTTGTTGGTAAAAAATCCAATGTTAAAATTTTGAAAGCAACAGTATTAAACCGACGATGTTCATTTAGTCTATACCAGAAAAATCAAATTAAATAATAAAAAGTTTAATTAGCATTTTGTTTTAATAACACATATATGGGTGATATTAAAAAAGTGAAATTCCGCAATACAAATAACTCCAAATTTGATTTCAGTATAGAAGATTTTGATCGTAATTTTCTCATATTAATGAATAATGACACAAACGCCTTTAAAATTTAGCAATACAAAGTGATAAAAAATAATCATAACAAAAATCTGGCAAATAAGAAATGGTAGACCACACCTTCCATGGACCACACCAGAACAAACTATTTTTTATATAGGAAGCCAAGATTGAATAACATATTCTTCTGTCAAAAATACAGGGTGTCTCTCCTCCAGCACCACAGCAAATCCATTTGGCGCACGGGGCGGAAGAGATTGTGAATTGTGATATACCATTGGCGCATAATGATAACTGACAAAAAAAAAAAAAAAAAAAAAAAAAAAAAAGTAAATATTTCGGATTGAGCATCGGTCAGGAATGTTTATATGGGGTTGTAAAATTTATTTTGTTGGTTCAACATTTTTTCAATTGGGGAAGAGGGGTTCGATATTTTATTAAAGCTTAACATGATGGTATTAAATTGAACATTTCAAAAATCATAAAGGTAATATTCTTTATAGAAATTTAAATAAACTTTGATAATTAATGATTAATGAAACCGATCGGGTTCATACTCACATAAACATGTGGAGGGCTACTTCATTCTCTCGAAAAGACCCGCTCGCTAATGCTAATCCAATGAAAGAAATTTATAATGGTACCTCGTTTGCATTTCAATATTTTTAAATGATAAATATATATCATTTTTATGATATGATATTTTATGACCCATATTTGATATCGATCTGTACAAAGGCTATCATTTATTTTTTCGATTTTGATTGCAGATTTTTTTTTTTTTTTTAATGAGGATGCTTTTCTTTTCGAAACCGTTTCCGAAAATGAAAGTGTCCTAATTAAAAATACCTGTAAACAAAATCGAAAAAAAAAAAAAAAAATTCTCTTTGCACAGATTTATCTCAACTATCCAATGAATGAAAAATCAATTAAAATATTGCAAAGTAGCATTAGCGAGTGGTTCTTTTCGCTTGACAGAAATAGCCTCTTAATGCAGAAGTGCCATTTCTGATAATCTTTTTATTTCTGAACTTTTTACTGAGAATATGATGCAGCTGAAAATATTCTTACAATTGTTTTTTTTTTTTTTTTTTTTTTTTTTTTCCCAAAGAAAATAAATAAACGCTTTATTTGTATTATTAATAATAATTTAAAATGTCGTGTTCTTTACCATAATGTTTTGCTTTATCTGTTACACACATTTAAACATCAGTTAGATAATCGATGCATCTTTTTCACAAAGGTTAAGATTCAGCCAAATGAAAAAGGGGGAAGGGAAGAACAAGAAACAAGAAAAAACTCTCGATTTTCTAATATTTATTTTTAAAGTTGAAATTTATCTGAATATACAATAAAATCATGTATTATTTTAATAAAAAGTTTCTGGAAAATATGAATTCTTATTTTGAATTGCTGTCCTAGTTGGATTCAAAAATCCACTACAAAAAACAATTTTTGTATTGGAAACAAAGGATGAAAAACATTTTCTTCTGAGAAAAATACAGGGTGTCTCATTCCAGACTAAACACAAATTTTCTCAAAGGTTAAACACTGAATGAACTATATTACAGTAAAATTTCAACAGACTTGAGTTGCATTGTTAAAATGCAAATATAAAACGCGAATTTGTGGAAGCTGTTGCCCTTATTTACTTCCAAACAATATTGAACTAGATGCTCCGTAATTGGAAATATATTTCACATTTCATACGGTGTCACTGACCGACTTACAGATCACTCCCAGAACCTTTTTTTAGCGCCATTACATTTTACATATAAAATATAAATCAGACAAAAAATTCTAAAAATCTTTATTATTCCGTTTCCCGTTCTTTCAGGCATAGACACTCGCGAGCTAATGTTAAAGCTTTGGAAGGTTCTTTTCAAATATTCCGTGTGCATTTCAACTTTTTTATTTCTTTTTGCATTGAATAGTTGAGGTCGATCGCTTATTCAACCTTTTTTGATTTTGTGTGCAATTTTTTAAAAATATATAAAGTTACTCTTACTTTCAGAACGGGTTCCGAAAGTGAAAGTGTCATCATAAGAAAAAAAACTGCAGCCAAAATCGAAAAAATAAAAATGGGTGAATGTAAGGATCAACCACTGCTATTAAATGCAACAAAAATCATTTAAAAATACTGAAATGCAAATGAGATATTTGAAAAGAATCTTCCAGAAGTTTAACATTCGCTCGCGAGTGTTTTCACCTGCCGAGACGGGAGCCTCATCTTATAATATGCTGTTCATTTTTTAATTATAATAAAATCCGAGAAAAAAAGCTGGCTGTGGAATATTTTAATGTTAATAGATAATAAATTTTCATCTGGTGGTTGGATAAATAAAGTACATTTGTGCTGATTTTCGAATACTTAATAATCACATTAAACAACATGAAAAAAATTAAACCAATTTGGAAAAATGCCTGACAGAAATAATCAATGTTGTTAGAATTTGCAGATAAATTCAATTTTGTAAAATATTTTATAAATTTATCTATAGTACATTTTCATTTCATGAAAAAAATTACTTAATAAAAGAAAGGAAGTTATTTTATTTTATTAGTTTTTATTTTATTAGTTTTTTTTTAATTATTTTATTATTATTAGTGTTTTTATTATTACTAGAAGATCTAATCCGGACATCGCGGTTACAGAATATTCGTAAAAAATCTAATATATTTCTTCCAATTAATATATATTAAGATCTTCCACTAACAACTCCTAAAAGCATTTATAAGCCTAAAAGCATTATATAATATTTTACTTATTTATTTACAAAGTTTCATTTTCGTTATCGAATTATAGTTAGAAATAAATACAGGGCTATTTATATTGTGTAAATGTATACATTAAATGTAAATATTTATGTGTTTCGTAATCTCAAAAGAAAAGCGCAATTTTTTAATCTAATTTTTCTACCAATATAACAATATACTATACATACATTTCCTTCAGTCATTATTCATTGAAAAAAAAAAAAAAAAAAAAAAAAAACATCTGATCATTTTCGGAAACAGAAATTATTTCGACAATTTGAAAACATTCTGTATATATACTCTATATTATGATTAATAAATTTTGCCAAAAGTTACTGCAGATTTCTGTTGACAGTCAGGCTTAAAAAATACTTAGGAAAAAAAAAAAAAAAAAAAAAAAAAACATTTTTTTCGTAATTCAACAAATTTAAAGAATTTAACAGTTAGGAAAATATTAAGAATGTTTAGTGAGTTTCACCATTATCTATAAATAATTAATGCATATGTAATGTAGTATTGCTGATATTAGCTATTAAATAAAAAAAAATATAAGCTATTATTTTTTTATATATATATCTGAGTAACTGTAGCAAAATTTACATGAAATTTGAAAAAAAGATTATGATTCCTATTTCATTTTTCTTTCTTTAAAAAAAAATTAAAGAATACATTCTGTTAAGGTATTATAATAAAAAAAGACATTATATTTTTCTTTATTTGAGACCCCTTTTTAACGAGCATTTTTTGTTCAGCACATGAAAATATCGTAAAAGTAGTAATAGTAATAGTTTAGTTATTTCCGAGTTCTTTGAAAAATATCTCAGAATTTTAATAGATGTATTTAAACAGATGTTCTTTATTACTCCCTTTTTTAGTTCTTTAGTATCAGTTCAAGTCCTTTGCCTGAAGCGATATTTGCACGTCTCCGCACTCCTTTGTCTACGATATCATCAGGCATCTGGTTAAATCAGCGGGATATGGTCAAAAAATGTGCGACGCTAGAAACTCCGTTGAAATGAATAAGATACTGCTATTAGGAAACACGTGTCGAAGGACATTCAGAAAGACTTTTAAGAGAGTTTTAAATACTGTTTTGTTTTTAACATTATTAAATAATAGAATTTTTTTAATAACATTAAAGTATTTTAGTATTAGTTAGATACATTAACGTTTCTCTTGTTCTTAATATTCCGTTGCAAAATGTAAAACTAATATCAATTTTTTTTTCTTTAAATATGCATCAAAAACAGTTTTAAACTATAAATCAAGATAAAAATTGCTATAAGTGACTTAAATCAAAGAAGTGAAAAACTTAGACAAGTGTCAATATCCTTGTTGATACAAACATTTTAGCAAAAAAATTTGAAAATTTCGTCGGTTGTGCGATGTTTTCATATTTAAACATATGTTGATCTAAATAAAGGCATTATGAATTTTAACTGTATTATTTTTATCACTTTTAGAAATTTGTAACTTCATTTAGTTGATTACAAGTGATTTTCATGCTTGCTTTTATAACAGTTTTAAAGTAGAATTTATAACATTCTGTATTAAAATTGACAATATTAACGAGATATTTAAAGTCTTACTCTAACATGCAGTTCTTTTTTAATTATAGACTCAGAGGAAAATTAATGGTTATTTGAGAAAGTTATTTAATTCTTATTGATAATAAACTTTTACGAAAGATATATTCTTGCTCTAATTCGAATTCCATGAATCTAGGTATAGGAATAAACGAAATCTCAGACAAAAAATTATGGTGGTCCGATGAATACTGTACATTTTCTACTGATTTTCGAATATTTAATAATCGCATAAAAAATCAAGACCCCCCCCCCCCACCACCACATACACACAAAATCTAGAAAAATGCCTCACAGCTACGACCACTATAGTCAGAATTTGAAGTTAAATCCACTAGCTTTGTAGAATAAGTTGCATATATCTACCGTACTATTTCATTACATTAAAAATACCACTTAAAAGAAAAATCCAACATTCTTTTAAATTTTTATTAGAGGATCTAATCGGATACCGCGGGTCACAGTACATTGGTAAAAACTTACTGTTTAACTGTAATAGATTTCTTAAAATTAATATGTTTTTAGATTGCCCACTAACAACTCCAAAAATAATTGTGTATAAAAAATATCAAAATGTATTCAAATAAAAAGTTTTGAAATTTATTAAAAGCAATATTTTTGTATTAGCACCAAGCCAGATATTAATATCCGAAGCAATCAGTAAGGATTTTGTTAATTACAGCAGCCTTTTTTTTATGATCATTTAAGTGGTTTTAGTAAGTAGTTAGATTACTTGTTTATTAAATTTGTGCTATATTTATATTATTTGTACTATTTTTTTATTGATTTATTAAGTTTCAATTTCGTTACGGAATACTACCCGGAAGTAAACGTTAGACTATTTATACTGTTTCGTGTGTAAATGGGTTAATTTTTCGTAGTCAGAAAGAACAGCACAAGTCTTATGTAATTTTTTTATTAATCTAGCAATACACTATATATATATTTCCCTTGGTCATATTTCATTAAAAAAATCTGTTTCAACAATTTTAAAGACAAAAAAACTTTCGACGTGTATATAATCTATAAATAGATTAACAAAATTTGCCAAAAAGATGCCTACAGTCAAGCTTAAAACATATTTAGAAAAAAAAAATCATAATTCAACAAACTTAAAAAATATAACAATGAAAAAAATATTAAGAATGTTTATTGTCATTCCGTTTATTTGTATTTCTTCTTTTTACTAAAATATCTAAATGAATTGCATTGCAATACTGTCGGAATTTTTAAATTGAAAATATTAATTTAATATACTAAAAAAATAGATCAAGTGATTTTATTATTGGAATTATAAATTATTTTAGGTATATTTAGCGCCATGCAGTGTCATGCCATTT
Source organism: Maratus speciosus (assembly GCA_963932465.1). Classification (NCBI taxonomy): domain Eukaryota; kingdom Metazoa; phylum Arthropoda; class Arachnida; order Araneae; family Salticidae; genus Maratus; species Maratus speciosus. The sequence goes on along the minus strand of OZ010795.1, from coordinate 430,437,391 downwards.
TTCGAGCACACAATATTATTTTTCGCTTGCGCTGTTCCCTTTTCCGGGTGTGCCGTTCTATTTTTGACGATGAATAAGGTTTCATTCGGAAGGTTTAAACAGAATTTTCATATCGTACATTCACGTATCAATTCATATTCGCCTGTTTGAATAAAAATTAATAAAAAAAAAAAAATTATACAAATAATTCTAAATATTGCAGTGTGAAAGGTTCACGTAGTGCACTTGTAATTTAATAATAAGTAGAGTTGTATCTGTACAAATTTTAAAAATATTTTTTTATGTTTATTTAAGAATGGTTTGTTTCTAACAAAAAAACAGAAAGAAAAAAAAGAAAAAAATAATGAAATTAAATACTCTGAAGTTCTAGCTATGAGATTATTTGAACTTCTTTGATTTAATTTAATCACTAGGACTAGGTTTCGATAAATTTCCACGGAAAAATGTTTCAAACAAAAGAAAAAAGAAACGTAATGTAAGTAAGCCGAATTTTGACTTTCTTGCAAGAAAATGAACAAAATTTTCACACAGATCATTTGGGGATCATCGCATATGCGTAGAAAAGGTAGAGAAAGCAATTTGCCTTCATTTTTCCCCCCTAGTAGTCTTCCCTTTTTAAAATATAAGTAAGCGGAATCCAGGCTTTTAGTCATTCCAAGCATAAAAAGCGTGAAAGTTTTAGGCATAAATATAGAAGGAAAAGAAAACCTCCATTTAATAACTCCAATATTTTCATTAAGAGTGGACTTTGAGGGGAGGGAGATAAAATATCAGCAACTACAGAGATTGAAAAAGAAAAGAAATAATGGGAAGGTGGGTGAATATTGATGAACAAAGTGTAACTTTACATTGTGGAGACTTTCCCAATAGGGGGTGGGGATGAAGCAGAATTAAGGCAATAACATTAAAATTTAAGAAGAAAATATTTATATTTTGAACACGATTAATAAGTTTTCGAAGTTTAATGAGAATATTCCTTAATGCCTTATTTCTTAAAGGGAAGCTTAGAAGGGCAATTAATGGGTTTAAAACTTCTCCCAGCATACTCAAAAACTTATGCAGTCAAAACTCATTGCATTAAGAAAAATACATGATGCGTTAAAAAACGGAAGGAAAAACATAAAGAGCACCCACCTTATCTCGTCCCCCCCCCCCCCAAGTCAACAGAAAAACATTTTTTTTTATTATATATATATAGTGTGTTCAAGAACTACTTTAAAACTTTATAATAAAAGTCCCTTTCTCAGTGTAAAAAACAATGAATGAAATACGTGTGAAATAAAAGCAGCCAAGTTCGTGTGTTACATTTTCTAATGTTACTCACTCCTATTCTTTTATTGTCATGTATCTCTCTCTGTTTTAAAAAAAACATAACTAATGCTGTCACCTCCGCAGTAAATGAATTTTTCGTGACCTAGGGCCTTACTTCGCTAATATTAAGAAAACTACTGCACACAAAAATATGAAAATGATAGCATTATAGAGAAATGTTCGATAAATACCCTGAAGAAAACCGTTTTTAAATAAAAATTTTATTTTAAGAGGTATTTAATGTTAAAGTTGGTCAAATTCGTTCTATTAAAGACGTTTTATATTAGCAAAAACTATACATAAGAATTTAATCCTTTATTCTAAGGATATATATTAGAAGTTTCCGGTGTGCCGACTGCATTTAGTTTTTTAGTTTGACTAATTTTTTGAGGTCTTATACCATTTTAAATCCAAATTTTCAGCTTTTTGAGAGATATTTTTTACATACTTTAGAAAAGGTTATTATTTCAAATTGTTGCTAATTGTAAAACAGAAAAAAACAACAATATTTACTTCAAATTAAGAATATATTTGCACGTGACTATTATAAACAGAGAAAAACTTTCAAATTAGAATTAAATGATTACGTATTAAAATCAAGAAAATATTGAAAATTACGTCATAAAAACTATATTTGCTACATGTGAATATTAAAAGAGAAAGAAAATTTTAAAATAATAAATCCATTAATCTGTGTTAAATGTCGTAATTGGAAGAAATTATGTCCTATTTAAAATGACCAAATAATAATATTGTAAAACAGTTTAAATTAAAAAATATATTTACACGAGACATTTATTTCATATTTGGAGATGATCTTTTTAACTATTGTTGTGAATTCTAAGACAACGCAAATATTTCCTTTCTAACAGCAAAAGTATTTTTACGTTAATATTAAAAAGAGAAATAAAACTCTTGTGAAAATTATATTAGATATAAAACGATACATTTAAAATGTCTTATTTAAAACAATTTTCTTATAGCGTTGTTAAAAAAATACCAGGAGGATAAGACTCTGTTTACATAGTTCATTTTATATTAGCTTTTTTTTTTTTTTCGAATGTTTAACTCATCTTATTTAATCAAACATGAAAACAGTCAGTAGAGGTTTAACAGCAGCTGATCCGGCCTTAAAATTTCCAATCAAAAGGAAGTGAATGGAAATCCGTTTACAAGGAGATCGCCACTGATTTTTTAAATTATGTTTCCGTATTCCGCAATATTTTTGAAGCCGATCAAATTACCGTGTTTTTAGAGTTTGCGGTGCAGGGCCGTAACCAGCAAGGCACGTCAGGGGGGGGGGGGGGGGGGGTCTGAAAATTTTTGGGAGGGCTAACATCTTTTAACAATCTATATCTCTTTTTAAATTAAACACAGTAAAACCTGTGGATACGGGGTTGTCGGTAAAGAAACCCGACTATAACGTAACCTGTCTATAAAAAAAAAAAAAAAAAAAAAAAAAAAAAAAAAAAAAAATGTCTATAACCTGTCTGTAACGAATTTCTTAAACGAAAAAAAGTTATGATTCTTTGAAAAAAGAAATACAAAACAATTAGAGGCATTGTACCGTTTGCTAAGACGAAAACCTATCTAAAATGGAATTTTCTCCCATTCTGTGTTATTTTGCATTAACAGGTCTAGTTTTATTTAATGGAAAACAGATTGCATCCAACATCTCATAAAAAAAAGTAGCTTTATTCAAATTTTAATAAAGAAAAATCGTGCACATTGTGTATAAAATTATCATAGCTTATAACTGTTTTCACTTTATTAAGCATATTTTAGAAAACCTAGTAAGTAAAAATATTTCTGATTAAAAATAATTTACGATTGGTATAATAAGTAAAAATTGTTAACTGTTTTTTTTTTTTGTTTTTTTTAAACTGCTTACTTAACAAAAGTGAAATGAAAAAAAATCATGCATTGGATACTGATTAAGGTTGTACTTTACAATTTATTATATTACAGTGCATGCTATTGATCTCATTTAATTCAGTCCATTGTAAAAGTAACAAGCAAACATAGTTCAGATTACATAATATTTCCGTAAAGTATAAATAGTAACTTTCTAAATAACGTTTAAAGCTTCGTTAAAATGTAGAGGATGTTCGCACATTTTTGTAATGATTTTGGATTTCTCTGTGATTTAAATGTAAATGAAAAACAGATAAATAAATACAACCTATATAGCATTTTTAATCGACTAATTTAAAAAAAAAAATCATTGATTTAAATCATAAATTTTCTAAATGTTTAAAATGACATTAGAAAGTATAAAATTTAAGATGAACATAATTTGGAAAGTTTCTACAGGTATTTTGACTTATGAATACATAAAAAAAGCTTTAAATAATTGTTTTTAAGCTTAATTCCAGACTGTGGAAAAAAAGTTTAAGAACAGTAATTTTCTAAAATGCCTAGTTTTTATCTAACATAAAATAAAAAGGATTTTATTTTAAAATGATATTTAAATCTAATATAAAATGCAACGTTATAATTTTCTTTTAGTAATAAAATTATTCATTCTTTTGTATAAAATAAGCATAGCAAGTATAGTAAATTTCTGCAAATAAAAGAATAAAATAGCCATAACCTCATTTTCGCATTCTACGTTTGTAACAATAAATTTATAGCAGATAAAGAAGAATTAAAGAATGATATCGGCTGAACCGCTATTGTAAAAGAATGTATAAGAGAAAAAGAAGCAATTGGTATAAAATATTAAGCACAGCAAAAGCTTCTTCAATAAAGGTTGAATAAATGTTTGTTATTTAAAATTTTTGAACTCATATATACCAAATAAAAATTGCTAGGGATTAAAAAAGCACCAAAACTATTTGAAACACTGAATGCTGAGAGACCCCACTGAGTGTTGATAATGCTGATGTTTATGGTTTGAGGATTTCAGATATAACATGGTTATTCCTTATATTTACTCTGTATGTGTATATGAATGGGTTAAAACATTTTCATATTTTATGCTAATCCCAAAATATTTTTCTGGGATTAGCATATGCATACATGTGTTTAGGTTCAGATTTAGGCGATTAACAGTACAAATGAAAAATGAGCTGCAAATAATATTTGTTAGTTTTGCTATTTGTGCTACTAATTAATGAAATCACTTATTTGCAGTTTTTATTAATTCTGTAATTATTTACTCTTTTCTCTAGGTAATTTTTTTAGGGTGCTACAACCTGTCCTTTATGAAATTGGCAGAATGCGCCCCGCCCTTTTAAAAATAGTGAAATTCACCAGTAGTGGTAGCCAGAGATTTCTTGTAAAAAACTTCCCCATTCCACAGTATTTCTAAATCCATGTGCCCAAGACTTTGCAAAAAGGATAGAACTTTATTTCTTTAAAAAAAATTAAAACTTGTTATTTAATTGTATTTTTCAATTTGTAATTCAAAAATTATTAAAATTAATGACACTTTATTAACGACACAATTAATTAATGACACTTTATTATACTAAGAAACTATATACTTTTTTCCCCTTATATAATTACTAAACAGATGACTAATATATTTCCTCATGAAATAGCGCCCTTTTTTGGGACTAGCATCCTGCCCCTTTTTCTTTCTAGAATTAATACTAAATTATTAAAGATCATTTTAGTAATTAAAGCATAAAAATGTATATTATGTTCCTAATTAAAGAGTTAATTTTTTGTTTAACAATCATTAATTTTAGTGTTAAACAATTTAATAGTAAATACAGTTATTAATAATTTTAATAAATGTAAATATCACTAGTTAGTACTTAATACAGTTTTACATAATTATTACAAAATGTTAATGCATATAACATTATTGTATGCTACTAATTAATGAAACTACTAATTTGCAGTTTTTATAATTTATGTAATTACTAATTAATAATAATTTTATTAATTAAAGTGTAAAATCACAGAATATATTAGCAATTAGAGGTTAAATTGGTTTGGAAACCTAAAACTCTTGGTAGCTATTCAGTATTTGAGCGCTGGGAAAAAAATCATAAAAATCCGATTTAAATAAAAAAAATCTGATTTTATCAAAATCCGATTTTTTTATTTTTTTTCAAAAAAATCATGATTTTTTTTATACCTAAAAATAGGTGACATAATTAATTATAAAAAAAGAGAAATGTCAAAGTTTACGTTTGGCTGGGAAAAAGGTACAAAATGCATACCCAACAAAGGTAGTTGCTTATCACAGCTTATTATATTTAAAGTCGTATCTCATGTTTTAAAATAAAATCCAATCTACACGCCTTTGCCGAAATACTATCACAAAATCTTTAAACATCTCTATAGGAAATGTAAACAAAATTATAAAATCTGATTTAGAGTTAATAAGGAAAAAAAAATGTTCATCAACTAATGCGAAATCATGTTTATCAGCATAAAATTATGTAGAGATTTTTCCATGAAATTTATTTGGCAGGAGAAAAATGGAAATATGCAGTTACAATTGATGAGGCTTGGATATGTTTACCTGACTGCAATAGAAAAATACCTAAAATGTTGGTTCAGTGAAAACAAAGAAAGTTTTGCTATAGGTTTTATGGTTACTGCTAGATTCTCTTATAACAGAAAACTTAAAATAAGGAAAAAAGAAAAAAAAAAAAGTCAAAATTTACTCGGATTACTATCAGAAATATGTTTTAACAGCTGCATTCAAAGAAGACATTCCATCTCTTTACCCAAACACTGTTCACTGAGTTAAATTCCAAAAGTATAAAGCTACCAGCAGGGCCGGATTAAGGGGGGGGGGCTACGGGGGCTGCAGCACCTGGCCCCAACTCGCGAGGGGTCCTTTACCAGTGGGTTAAGTTGTATAAAAATTTCATTTTAAAAATTACTTAATTTCTTAAAAAAAAAAAAAAAATAGAAATTCTGAAATGCTAAAAGTATTCTGAAATGCCGAGAAAAAGCCGTGTTTCAAGGGTCAACATCCATTACCTTTTACTTTTGCAATTTTAAAGCTTCGTGAGACCGATAGTAACTGTTGCTAAGGCATCCGTTTAGTATTTTTACCCTCTTTTCCCGAGACAAAAGCAGAAAAACATCTTTATTCATCTCCCTCTTCAGCCTCAAAAACACATATACTCAGCATTAAGTTTTCCAAGAAATTACTAACAAGCACAGACTCGACACCCCACTGCCTGAAATCTACACTTCCGATCTTCGGAATGACACTGACAAGTATCTTTCAACAATATTTTGTGTAAGCGACCATAACGATTTGTTTTTACATCTTTTCTTCTCCTGCATAAAGTCACTGTTAAAAGAGACAAAGAAGTGCGTGTTTTTTTTAAAGGGTGTGCTTTTTCATAAACTTTTATTTGAATATTATAAGAATATTTCAGGAAATGTAATATTTAGAAATTGTTCTTAGCACTTTAGATCTCCAATTAGTCGAAATTAAGCATAGGGTATGGATTAGTCATTGGAATAAAATTTTAAAGATATGCGGAAAAAATAGGGGGATGCTTAAAACAGGGCCCTAGGGTCCCTATAAAAATATGAGAGTATTTTGTCCGGGGAGAGGAGTCCAAGACTCAACTCTAAAATTTTGCATTGAGAATGCCAGAAAATTAGGGGTGAAAAAAGCATACCGCACAAAAAGTTCAAAGGGCCCCGAATCGGGCCCTACGAGACCCTAGGATGCCCTGGGATTTTAACTGGAAACTAGAAACGGGACAATAACTAAATGGAAAAAAGGTTCCAAAAATGAATATCGGATTAAGAAGGGGTAGTTTATTAACAATTTAGGGTGCAAAAACTTCAAGGGGCCAGGGACTTAACTGGCATGTAGTTCAGTATAAAGATACTTTTCAGTAGTTTTTAAAATAATCAGAGGATGCTAGAACTATGTTAAATAAAATTGCAAGCAATTCAGATCCTTTTTAAAGAAGCTGCACCAAAGGCCCCAAATAGGCGATTAATATTAAAAATCGGTGGTAGCTGAAGTCAGCGAAATTTTTTTGTCTTCTTGTGGTAGCTGAAGGAGCTAAGAAGTTGTTAGAAAATAAAGCTAGTGAATCGGACTATTTTTAAGGGACCTGTAATAGGGGCCCAAAAGGAGCCAATTGATAGCTGAGAGCAGGGCCCTAACATGAAATCATCTTAAAATGTTTTAGTACTTAGCGTTTTAGATCTTCAATTAGTCAAAATTAAACATAGGGTATGAATTAATCCTTATAATAATATTTTAAAGAAATGCACAAAAATGGTGGTGGGGGGGGGGGGGGGGGTATAACGCTTAAAACATGGCCCTGGGGTTCCAGTTAAAATTATGAGAGTGTTAGTCCAGGAAGAAGAGTCAAATATTCAACTTTAAAACAATGCACTGAGAAGGTGAGAAAATTAAGAGGGGGGAGGGGAATGCATGACACATAAGAAGTTCAAGGGGGCCGTACGGGAGCATAGAGGGCCCCAGGTCTTAACTGGAATGTAGAAACGTGAGAATAACTAAGTGAAAAATGAAGATCGGATTAAAAGGAAGTAATGTATTAACAATTTAGGGCACACAAACCTGAAGGGGCCCTGTACCGTGTCCCAGGTGTCGAGGACCTTAACTGGAATATAGTAATGGGGGAATAACTAAATGGAGATTTAGCCCCAAAAACGAAGAAGATCAGAAAAAATGGGGCACGTTATTAACAATTTAGGGCATAAAAACTTAAAGGGTCCCCGGCCCTTAAAAAATTAAAAATATGTGCCTCAGGTGCATCAGGACCTTTCTTGGGCTATCCTCACCTTAATTGTCAGACCTATACATGCGATAGATTTCGCTAGCCACGCACACAGAGCGAAACTTTCTTTTATTAGTACAGATTTCATTATTTAAATAGACAGACATTATTTAAATACACACATCCTTATTTTATTAAAATTTCCATATTCATGGATTTTTTCCTTTTGTACCATTTACTAAAACTCAATACGCATGGGTTAAATTGTTTAAGATGCTCACATTAATTTATTTAAGGTGGTTTTCAAATTGCTAGCTCAACAACGCCAAACTTACTGAGGCATTTTCAAACAAATTTTAAACTGGCGTAAAATTGACAGGTCTGACTATTGAAGCGATTTGGAATCGAATAACGGTTTCCATTTTTTATAAATTAATTACAAAGTATAAAGTACAAAGTTATAAAGTAATAAGCGATTCTTGTCATGTGACAAATATTTTACCCCTTTCTCGTGCTGCCTCATCCGGAAATTTCGCTCGAAACATTTACTTTGACAGTATTTTCTGAAAGACCTGCCTTTATCAAAAAATGGGGAAACGCCATTCGATGACATAGTTTCTGAATAAGAATACCTGCCAATTTTATGCGTTTCCGAAAGAAAATGAATTCAGAAATGTGTCAGAAAATAGTTCCTTTGAATTTGAGAACAGCCTAAGATTTATCATACTTTGCACAAAATTGACTTATTTCATTAAAAATGAAAAATTTTAGCACTCATATTTAGAACTTTTAATTCTGAAGATACGGATTGAACTAGAAAAGTAAATTTTCTAAAAATTTTGAATTGAATTTTTTTTTAATCAGGAAAAATTATTTTTTTCGTAATAAAAATTTATCTCACAGTTAACATTTTCTAACAAAATTAGACTGTTCTGACCACTACGAGCTACGCTCGCCAATTTCGTGCAGACACCGCCAAAATATTCTAATTTGTTCTCATTTGAAAAGTTTACTTGATTGCAGAAGTTTGATTACGAATAATTTATTTATTAAAATTTATCATGTTTTGTACAAAAATTGACTTATTTCAGCCAAACTGAAAACTTTTAGTATACACATTTATAACATTTAGTTGATTGTCTTAGTTGAACTTAAAAAAGTAAATTTTCTGAAAAGTTCGAAGAAGTTTTCATTTATTTTTATTATTTTTGTTTAAATGAGGAAAAAAATATTTTTTCGCAGTAAAAGTTTATCTCAGTTACATTTTCTAACAAAACTAGAGGGTTCTAACCCATTCGAGCTACGTTCTCAATCCCACGTGCAGCAGACCCCGCAGTCTCTAAAAACATGCTAATTTGTTGTATTTTAAAAAGATATTTTGATTACGAAAAATTCGATGATATTATCACAACCAGTAGTGGTCTGCTGCAATCCCGTTGCTCTTAAGTTCTCTTTGGCTAGGAAATTTTTCGGTTTCCAAGACCGCATCCACCGCTAACGCAATAGCTGACGGTTGTTTTCGTGTTAGATTAAGTAGGATCTATCAGACATTTGAAAATCAGTTTGTTTAAAATTATTTAGAGAAAAATGTTGTTGCCTCCCGGTCTTTTTAGGCCCCACCAGTGGCCGAGAGGTTCTGCTCTCGAAGCTGGTAGACGGGAGGTGCTGGGTTCGATCGCAATCGCGCCCGTCGGCCTAATCGTTCGGAGTTTTCGTGGTTTTCTTCGAACCTTGGTTCTCCAAGCGTTAATACGGGTTAGGTTCCCTTAGAAAGACCTCCACGGAAGGCACTCCCCCCTTAGGGCCTATATCCCACGTGCAGATAATTGGCCGACGTAAATACAACCAACCCGGTCTTTTTAGGCCCCGGCTAGAATTTTTTTTTCCTTTTGGACTTTATAAGGAAATCGTTTTAAATATATAAATATGATATAATTTTTCACCATTTAATGCTTTTCGCACGCAAAAATTTAATTATTTTAAAGTTTTCTTTTCCTTTTAATATTCACGTGTAAATATATTTTCGATTTTCCAATTGAAAGTGTGCCCCACCAGTGGCCGAGAGGTTCTGCTCTCGAAGCTGGAAGACGGGGGGTGCTGGGTTCGAACCCACTTTCGGCCGTCGGTCTAATCGTGCGGAGTTTCCGCGGTTTTCCAAGCATATATATGGTTTAGGTCCCCTTAGAAAGACCCCCCCATGAAGGTCACCTCCCCCACCTTAGGGCCTATATCCTTCGTGCTGATAATTGTCCGTCATAAACACAACCAACCAATTGAAAGTGCTTGGAAATATTACTATTTGGGTTTTTTTAAATATGATGTAATTTTCTCCATAAAATGCTTTTCACGTGTAATAATTTAATTAATTTAAAGTTTCCTGTCTTTCTGAATATTCACGCATAAGTATATTTTTCAATTGAAAAATGTTTGGAAATATTATTATAAGGAAAGGGAATGGAAATTTAAGGGTAGAAGCGGAATTTTTTTGAGTCAGGTGACACAGAGTAATTTTGATGCTCTTTTAATTATTAATACAGAAACTTTATAAATAGGGAAAACATGTGATTTTAAACTATGTACTGGGGCGGTGGAGGAAGGAAAAATGGGGATTTTTTCCGGGGGGGGGGGAATAATTTAGATGTTTATTCAAATATTGTTGCAACAAAACGACAAATAAAAGAGAAAAAAATTAAAGATTTTAAACTTCATGATATGCTTGGGGGGCATTGCGAAGTGCAATGGAAGAATTGTGATGTAAGTTAACACCACATCTAATGTCAACTACAATCCAAAATATTAAGTGCCTAGTTCAAAGCTGATTGTATGCTGACGGGACTTGGGCTGCTTCCAATACTTCAAGTGATATTATTATATTTCACACAAAGAAGGATAAGTATGTTCAAAATTTCAATTGAAATATTTCAATTAGTGTTATGAACAAATATCTGAAATTTGGATCACAGGTATAAACACCTTGTATTCCTCAGTGAAAATTGGATTTCGACCCAGGTTCATATATAAAGGTTGTTAAACTTTCTATGTACTAATCAGCTCATTCAGTTTGTCTCCATACATTAATTGAAAATGTTGCTACCACATATACATACATACATATATGCTGAAGTTCAAAAAATTCAGGGGCAGTGAATGGATGATTTCGATTGTACACGGTTTGTTGAATATCTATTGAAAATCTTGATGAATTATGTTTGAACTTTGAGGATGTAAAGAACATGTTTGACTATCTTTTTCAGGGAAGATTTAGTCGCGATACAATTAGGAGGACAACAATAAATTTAATAATAAACAGGGCTTAATTTGCGCCGGAGCCCACGGGAGCCCGGCTCCGGTACTTCTCTGTTTTTAGTAAATGTTTAAATATTTGTCGGAATTCACCGGAGCTCATAAATACAGGGCTCCGGAGCCCCATGAAAAGCGCTCCCAAAAAACCTAAGCCTAAATTACCCATTCCTATCTCGAAGCTTTTGCATTATTTTTGCCAAAACACTTATATGTAACGTAATGTGTCGCACACGCAGGAGATGGAGATAAAACGGACTCGATTTTTATATCAGTTTTTGGTCTTGGACTGACTCGAGCTCAATCTGTACTACATTTAAATTCTTATTTATTCATGTATAGAAAAAAAAACTTTTCGTCCTTTAAAATTACATATTATATTCTATTTCAAATCATTTTAATGCTGTTTTGATCGAAAGACGAATGAAGGGGAAACAGAAATCGTGTTTTTCTATTTCAAATTTATGTCGGCGATGTGTTGATACGGCGCCACTCAAGAGACTGAATTTGCTTTCAGTTCGATCCCTTTTAATAACAGTAGGAATTTTTTCTTATTGGCTGTTTTTTTTTAATTTTATTTAGATATAACATGAAAAGAATATTTTCTATGTTAGCCAACGAGCATCAGCTTGGGTTTTTGTTTGTTGGACGTTTATTGTCTTCTATTGCGTGCGACTATAAAAATCACGTTAGTGATTTTTCTATTTATTTTGTATCATGAACGGTACCCATGCTAAGGCTCTGCTCTGCACATTTACGAAGTCACTTTCATTTGTAAGTAGATATAATTGCCATGTATTGTTATTCTGATAGAAAGCAATCGAGCAGTGTTTTCTTTTTTTCTATAAAAGCGTCAATTCTTTCCGACAACGGTGTCAAATGTTTAATTTAATCTGATTTTCAGGGACTCACCACAAAAGATTGAAATCCATTATACTTTAAGATATGCACCTTTTATAGCAAATTGTAAAACATTGCTCCATTCTTCAGCATATAAATATTAATTTCTGTAAATTTCCTTTATTTTTTCTTAAAAATGCATAGCTGCGATCTATCTCTTTTTTGAGTTAACACTATTTCATCATAATCCTTGCCATATTTAATCGCAAAATTCAGCAATTAATTAACATTAAAATTAGGCAAAGATTTCTATTCAGAAGGAGTGATAACTAAAAAGTGGAACAGTTGATAGCTAAATATATGCTGATAGATATACTTGAAATTTTTATTTTGCTAAAAGAAGAAAAAAATGCTTTAATTTTTGCGCATAATGTACGAAATATAAATATGCAGATTGGAGTGACAGGGGAGGGGGGGGGAGGGAACGGTACGGTTGTTGTACCGGTACAGCAAAATATTAGGGCTCCGGTACTTTTTTTGTTAGAAATTAAGCTCTGATAATAAATAATGGTTGCGATCACCCATGTGACAGAAAATGCTCAAAAGGGTCTGTCACTGTAGCAAATGACTATGTGGGTCCTGTGAATCGTTTGTGTGCATTTGTGTAAACATAGCACGCATATTCGTGAAGGTTTTAACGTTTCTGAGAAAAATGTAAAATCTTTTTGCTTATAGAACACAGTGTTTTCAACCAAATTTAACACCACTTTCCAAAAACTTCACAAAGAACAGCAGAAATAGTATACTGGAATTAAAATATTAATATATCGAATATTTGATGAGGCTTTGGCATTTGTGTAAAATATTTTTAACTGCGCATGCGTGAAAGAGTCCAAAAATTTTCATAATTTGGTAGTCAGCTATTTGGGACAACTTATATAAATAGTCCGGTCAAAAATTGCAAAAATTCAGAAAGATAGGGGCGATAGAGTGAGTTGCTTCCTAAAAGTAGCTTTATTATAAAGGATTTTTCACAATTTGTCAATCAGTTCACTGTATCTTTCTGAGTTTTCGCAATATTTGACTGGACTTTTTATATAAGTTGCCCTAATAGCTGACTACCAAATTAGGAAATAAAAATTTTGGAATCTTTCACGCATGCATAATTAAAAATTATTTCATACAAATGTACATATCTCATGAAATATTCAATATATTCATGATTTAATCGCAGTATACTTTTTCTACTGTTCTTTTTCATATTTTCGTTATGTTCTGTTAGATTTGGTTGAAATCTACATACTATAAACAAAAAACATTTAAATTTTTCACAGAAATGTTAAAATCTTCACGCCTATGCGTATTATGCTTCCAGATATGCCCACAAACGTTAGACAGGACCAACATAGTCATTTGCTACAGTGACAGACCATTGTGAGCATTTTCTGTCACATGGATGATCACGAGCATTATTTTATTATTAAATTTATTGTTTTGCCCCTAATTGTCTCCTCGTCTACATCTTCACTGAACAATGTGAAGTCAAACATGTTCTTTACACCCTTGAATTTGGATGACATTTCGTCAAGATTTTCACATATATTCGAGAAATCGTGTACTGTCGAAAGCGTCCGGGCATTACCCCTTAATTTTTGGACATCAGTGTATATATATATACACTGATATATATGCACACAGTGTTTTGTCTAAGCTACCCTGACCTTTCTAAAATGGGCTAAATGTACCCAACCCTTTTTAACCCTAGAATACACGCGCAAGGTATGACATATCCAGAATATGTACGGTACGGTATTTACATTTGTCACCACTATTTTTCGAAAAGTAACCTTCAAATTGTATAATCGCAGAATTTGTAACAAATGTCAGCAATTAAATAATATGGCGATTTTTATTTGAATGTATCGGTGTTAAAGTACAGTTTTCTCTGGCGTAAGCAATACGCCGCGCGTGTATTTGAAGGTTAAAAATAGTGAAATGCAACTTTAGCCATCTCAGAGATCGAGAAATTTCTCTTAAAAATCTTCCCCAAATTACAGTATTTCTAAATCTATGTGGTCGAAAGGTTGTAAAAATCATAGACCTTCCATGTTTCGTTAAGTTTTTTTTTTAATTAGCTTAATTTTAAATAAAGAAAATCTGGAATATGTTTATAAAGTATCTTTGAATTATATGTGTAATAAATACGTTTAAATAAAATAATTAAGAGCACTATTAAAGATAACAAAAAAAGTTTTTGTTAATATATATATATATAATATTAATATATAATATAAAATATATATAAAAAAAATTTACATATTCAACTTTTAAAATTGGTATTTTAAGATTTAAAAAAAAAAAAAAAAAAAAAAAAAAAAAGTTGCATGTGAGTGTGTGCGGGAGGAATTTCCAGTAGCAGGGTGAGGGGGACCAAACTTTTCATTAGCCCCGGGCCTCAGAAATGCTTAATCCGGCTCTGGCTACCAGCCAGCAGCCATACCTATAAATCTACTGCTATACTTATAGAAAGAAAAAGAAATGAGAAATGAAATCGAAATTAAGACTATCCCATTTTTGGGCTTTTATAACAAGCTCTTTATAAGCAGCATTCTAAAACATTAGATGGACTCTGGAAGATTGTTGAGGAATCGAACAAAACCTTTACATTAGATAAAAGTTGTAATATGATAGTTCAAGAAAAGGGCTATCAGAAAAACACATTCGAAAATAAAATTATTATCTTTGTTTATATATTTCTTTTTCCAAAATCGTTACAAAAATGTGTGTACATTCATTCGCAATAAAAATTAAGATTTCGCGAGAATTGAATTTTAAATTCCGCATATTATTATATCCTTTAAAATATGAATCGTTATAAATATATATATATATATTAATTATATATTTTCAACACATAACTGGATTTTATAATAATAATAATAAAAAATCTATTATAATTCCAATTTCTTTATTTTTCAATACTTTTATCAGAAGGTAGGGGGTTGGGGGTGAGAAAGCTATAGCATACGTTTTACGTGTTTTTCGTTTCCTGAAATTCGCTGGATTAAAATTTAATCACTAAAAAATTACTTTTTGCAAATATGTCAGAATGTAGCTTGTTTAGATTTGAAAAAAGCATCTAAAACGTAAAATTTGTTGAGCTTGAATAACTATATCTGTACATTTTATGCCTTTATCATTCTTTTTTCCCTTTTTTCCCCACAAATGTGTCAGAAAGTAACTGATTTAAACATGAAAACAGATTTAAATGCAATAGCCACTGTTTACACGAAGAGATTTTTGTATAAACCTTATAATACACATAACTTTAAACTTAACATAATACTTTTGCGTATAATGTTTAATTATAAGATAAAAGAAAAATTGTTCTTCTCAATCACCAAATGTAAACGAAAAATTCGATAAAAGGGATCAAAAGCAAAAAAGGAATGTGTCTTTCCCACGCTTTTCTAATACTATACTCCTGCCAACACCCATAGCTAGAAACGGCGTTCAATTTTTTTTTTCTCCCACTTGTATAAATTGACAATCTTTTTCTTTAGTAATACACATGTTGTCAACAGGCAACCATTTAAAAAAAAAAAAGAAAAGAAAAGAAAAGAAACGTGTTTCAGTGAATAGTTTGAAGACGGTTTGCCCATTGCTGCACTAATTCTGATCAGTTTGAAAAATATATGCTTATTTCCGTTCGCACTGAGGGAATCAGGTGTACTAACGCATGTGGGGACCGGTTTATGCATCTGGACTTCAGGAGGAAAAAATGTTCCTAATTATCTTGCAATTCGAGAATTGTACCACAAGATAATATAACACAACTGATACGCTTCTGAATAGAAGGTTTTTTTTTTTTTTCTTTTTCTTTCTTTCTTTTTTCTTTTTTTTTCTTTTTTTCATATTTCGTTGCATTGAAGGATTCAAGGCAGTTGAAAGTTGAAACATCTAAAATGTTTTTCTTGCAAATATAGATTTTTTTTTTTTTACATTAGTTGAAATATACATTTAAAAAAATAAATAAATAGTGAAATGATTAGGGGGGGCTCTAGAGGAAGCTAGGGGGGGGGGGGGCTCAGCCCACCTAAGCTTTCACATATTTTACCGTATATATAAAATAACCTATTAAAATTCTGGTCTATTTATTATATTGAAATTATTCTTATCTTAATTCCTTTAATATTAGGAATCAGAAGCTTTTCTCTTTTCTTAAATATTTTAAGCTGTTTCTTTAAGTTTGATTTTTATTTTAAGCAGTTGTGCTACATTCTATTTTTCCTTTTTTTCTGTTGTTTTCTTTATACTTTCGGAGTAGTTTTACAAACATAATATAGCAATCAATGACACATTTCTTCTATTGCTGAGATATACTTCTTTCTTTTAAAATGATTAAAAAAGGAACTGGTTACTACAATATATACAGAATGCTTTAACTTGAAATTTAGGGCATTTTTAAGGTTCTAACAAATTAATAGTTCTCAAAAACAAATATATTCCCTCTATTTAACAACACGAAATTTTTAACATATTCTCGGAATCAATTCATAATTAAACGTAAAAGCAGGTAATATTAAAGCATAACTATTGAAGTGTTTTGGAATCGAATAACGTTTTTTCTTTTTTGATAAATGTATTACATATTGGGTAATAAGGGATTGTTGTATCATGGCGACTTTTCTTGGTTGTCGTGGCCGGACATTCAGTTTAAAAAACTAATATTTTACATAATTTTCCGGAAAGGCTTTTTTTCTTTTATAGAACAATGGAAAACGCTAGTCAATGTCATAGTTTTTACTGTATTATTTATCGATTTCCCCCTGTACTTCTTCCCTCTTGGTTTTTTTCCTAATGCCCCCCCCCCCCCCCCCAACACACACACACACTGTCTCTCTAATAAAACGTTATTTATTTGCATTTTTAAACCTCACTGTTATATTTAAAGAAATATATATATTTTTAAATGCAACAATAATTTTGCAACCAGAATCATATTTATTGTTTAATAAAACAGTTATTGCGAAACTAAATTTGGATATTTGAAGTATTTATATATGAACGTATACAAATTATCTCTTTACTGTAGCACAATACTTATATAAAAATTTAATGAATGTGAGCGATTTAAGAACAAATAAAAATATATTATTGATTATAAAAAAAACTCATTTGCTTTTGCATTTTCGCACATAATTTTTAGATTACACTTCACCTTTTTACGGAAATACATGTATAATATATTTTTTCAAATGTATCTTGCTGCACATTTCAGCATAGTAAAAGTGCAAAATGTTACTAAAACAAATTTCAACCGAATGACATATGGTGATAAGTAGAAGTATGAAAGTGAAAGGATATAAATGTGATAGTTTTTATAAAGTTTCCATACAAATTTCCCCGAGAATAATAAAAATAATTGTTCTTCTTTCTCTAGAATAATGTTCGCGAAGCGTCGCGTCGTGCCGCTTTGAATTCGACCGCAGATTACAGAAGATCGTCGAGGATTATCCCTTTTCTGCTGATATCCTACAAAAAACTGGCTAAACAAGAAAGCAATAAGGAATGCCTTTTCAAATACCATACTATTTGACATGACTTTTCACATCTGTGGGAAATTACTACTCACTCCCGCTATAATTAGCAAAGAAAGATAAAAAAAACCGGAAGCAAGTATTGAGAAAAGATAGTTTAAAAATGCGAAGCGCTGTCTACTATATAATGTATATAAAGAAAAATAAGAATTATAAACTTTCTCTCAATTTTATTCCTTTAAATGTTTTTTCCCTTTTTATTTCAGTGTACATTATGATATTATAATTTTAAACATCGTACTCATATTTTATTTCAAACGAGTTAGAATGCGTAAAAAAGGAAAAAAGGGAGATGTTGATGTTGATTAAAAAGACTATGCTAATAAATAAAGTGTCCAAGTAAAATATGTTATATAAATGTTAGAAATACATAAATAAGCAAAAATTCAAAATTCTGATTCTTCTTTTTATTATATACATTTCTATCATAATTTTATTTTTATAAATAACACGGGGAATGCACTATTGTAAATCTATTTCAATCAATTTTAATATTTAATAATATACAATACTAATGCATTTCCTTCCGCTTAGTCTAAAAGAAAATGGCTTCTGACGCGAAAAATGTCATAAACTGAATTCTTTTAACTTAAAATAATGCATACATATTAACGTACATAAAAATATGTGTATGTGTATATACGAAACTTTTCGTAATTATTGACTATAAATTTCATGTACTTTAATAATAACACCCTTTTATGGTACACAAATCAGTTGGAGATCTCAGATGATAAAGGTGGTACGTGAAAAAGAAAAAAAGAAAAGGAAAAGGGAGCTTCTCCAGTCACACGAAAAGATCCGTTCGCTAATGCTAATCCTGTGGAAGAAATTTATATAGATATTTCGGTTGCATTTCAATATTTTTTAAATTATATTTTTGGCATTGGATAGCTGAGATCCATCTGTACAATGACCGTTTTTTACTTTTTTCTATTTTGCTTGCAGGTTTTTTTAATGATTATGCTTACACTTTCGAAACCGGTTCCGAAAATGGAAGTATACTCATTAAAAATACCTGTAAACAAAATCGAAAAAGTAAAAAACGGTCTTTGTATAGATCGATCTCAGCTGCCCAATGCAAAAAATATCATTTAAAAATACTGAAATGCAACCGAGATATCTTTATAAATGTCTTCCATAGGATTAGCATTAGCGAACGGGCCTTTTCGCTTTACTGAAGCAACCTCTTAATAAATAGTCCTCTATCATCTGTTAAATTACTATTTAAAATAAAAAAAAAACCAATATTTACTGAAGATTTTAATTGATAAAGGAGGCATTTGACAATAAATAAAAATAGATGTTTGGAACTTTGCAACTCATTTTCTCAAAATGATGATTGTGTCACTTACCACTTTTATCATCTGAGCTCTTCAATTGAAAAAACAATGTAACAATTTAATGTCTTACTGGAATATGTATTTCATTTTTTAATTATAGAATCCGAGAAAAAAAACGTTATTATAGAAAACATTTTAATTTTAATTGATAATAAACTTTCACGAAAGACGACTTCTTGTTCCCAATCTAAATACCATGAATCTAAGAATCCGGAGAACAGAAAAACGGATTTTAGGTGAAATGAACAAGCGACTTGAATGAAAGACACCTTTTCTGATTTTTGCACACTGGTTGTATTGTCGCCTTTCATATCAGAAAAAAATTATGGTAGTCTCGTTGATACATACCCTTTTCTAATGATTTTCGAATATTTAATAATGACATGAAATAATATGGAAAAAAACACCACAAAATCTAGAAAAATGCCTCACAGATATGACCGATATTGTAAGAAGTGGAAGGTAAATCCAGTTTTGTAGACTAATTTACATGTATATAAACATCTACCGTACAATTTCATTACATACAAAAACTCACTTAAAAGAAAATCAAGCATTTTTTAACACTTTCCAACAAAGTTGAAAAGTGTTTATGCATTCGTTTTGTCTGTCCGTCTGCCCGTCTGTAAGCGCTCTAACTCCCGTGATTATACTCGGATCGTTTTGAAATTTTTGGATGTTAGTGACCCCTACCATATAACGAACCCTATTTCAAATGATGTTTGTAGCACGTTTAGTTCATTTACAGGGACAGTCTAAATTTTTCCGTTACATTACGGCCTATGGGAAAAAATCGTTAAAAATGATTTTTAATGATGTTACATGCTTTCAAACATAATAAAATTGACATGCATTTATCAAAGTCCACTAAAATATGCATTCCGTAGAATATGTGGTACAAAGAATAAATATTATTCATTTACAGGGCCACACAAAAGAATTCTGTCACATAATGATATACGAGTGGAGGGAATTGTTTCCGGCGTATTTTAATTATGTTAAATTATTTCATGTATAATGAAATTGATATACGTCGCTGAGGTTTACAATAACTTATTTCATGTATAATACGAAGTACATAGGATTTACAGGGACACACAAAAGATTTCAGATACTATATTGTATCCGAAGTACTGTACGGTAGCGATGATTGCTCGAAATGCATTTTTAATTATGTATGCGCTTTTATGTTTCACTATATTTATGCATTGTATATGGTGTGTATAAATGCTGTAATTCATATACAGGGCTACACAAAATAATTCGTAATGGTTACTGGGTATGATTGCAAATTGCTTAAAAGGTAGTTTTTAAATGAGTTATGCATTTTTACAATGAACTGCATTTTATTTACTAAGAAATGTTTGTAGAACATAGATAAAATTATATACAGGGACACGCAAAGAATTGAATACATGGCCGTCTATAAATGATAATTTCTGGAAATGTGATTCCAGTAGTTTTAAGAGTGTTTTACTTTGAACTAAACTTTAGCCAAATAGTGGCGTGTAATAAAGGTACTAGGTTAACTACAGGGTTGTTCAAAAGTATACAAGTATGTTTCTATCTATTAGTATAAATTACTGAAAGAGAAATTTCAACCTGTTATTCGTTTTCTTACTAAACTAAATTTCAACCTGTTATTCGTTTTCTTACTAAACTAAATTTCCCCGTTATATAGCATGTATATCAACCTACGGGTAAAATACAGAGCTGTTCAAAAAAATTGGAATACGTATTTGCTACGGAGGGTAACTGCTGAAATCAGTTTTTGAAATGTTTTATGCGTTTTCTAAAATGTTTACTTAGTTCTCTTATATACCTTATTTCCCTAAATAACGAAGTTTTTTTTAAAGCATTCAGGAAGTATTGGAAAGTGTTTCATAATCTATGCTTAACGCATGATTTTTCTTACTTGTTTTATTTTTAAGAGGGGATCTAACTCGGACATCGCGGCTTACAGAGCATTGGTAAAATCTTTCTTTTTTTTTTTCTTAAAAAAAAAAAAGAAACTCTAATAGATTTCTTACAATCAATACCTTTTTAGATTGCCCACTAAAAACTCCTAAAACCATTTTATATAAAATATATCAAATTCAAGTAAAATTTAAAGCATTCAAGTAAAGTTTTCAAAATTATTAAAAGCAATATTTTTGTATTAGCGCCGTACCAGAAGTTAATAATCGAAGCAATTGATAAAGATTTCGCTACTCATAGCAGCCTTTTTGTTTCTGATCATTTTAATGGTTTTAGCTAATAATTAGAATACTTGTCTGTTAAATTTGTGTTTTATTCCTATTATTTATACATTTTTTAATTTATTAATAAAGTTTAAATTTCCTTATGGAATACTATCCGTAAATAAATGCTTTACTAATTTAAATTGTTTCATGTGTAAATGGGTTAATCTTTCATAATCGGAAAGAGCAGCGCAATTCTTTCTATGTAATTTTCTACCTGTATAGTAATATACTACACATACATTTCCCTTGGTCATATTTCATTCAAAAAATCTGAACAATTTCAAAAACAGAAAACCTTTCGACCTGCATATAATCTATAAATAGAATAACAAATTTTGCCAAAAGCCACTACACATTTCTGCCTATAGTCAATCTTAAAAGATACTTAGGAAAAGACATTTTTTTTTCATAATTCAACAAATTTAAAGAATATAACTGTTAAAAATATATATTAAGAATGTTTATTGTGTTTCCATTTCTTTGTATTTCTTCTTATTACCAAAATAAATAAATGAAATACGTTGCAATATTGTCGCAATTTTGAAACTGAAAATATTAATTTAATATATTAAAAAATAGATGAAGTAATTTCATTATTGGAATTATAAATTGTTTTAGGTATAATTAGCGTCATGCAGTGCCATGCCATTTTTCAAGCACACAATATTATTTTTCGCGTGTGCTGTTCTCTTTTCCGAGTGCGCCGTTCTATTTTTGATTGCGCTGTTAAATTTTTATTTCCTAGGATAAACAATTACTGTGTCTACTCTTAATTTTATAAAAATTCTTATCGGTATTTTCTATTTTGAAAGTCATACTAATAAATTATTACACCATTTTAGCCCCCGGTATGCTATTTCTTTCTCCCAGCTTATTTTGCGTCGTCTCCAAAAAATAACGTTACGTTGTATAAGCCAGCCGTAGAACAAAGCAGATGTATCATTGTACGATTAAATACTCTACAGCAATTTTTTAAACTTCTAAGCATCGCACATTTTCAATTTTCATACCGTCGTATTGGGGAAAAAAAGTACTTTTAAATGAAATTTGTTTGAAAACTGTATCTCCATTTATTTTTGAAATATTAATTTTTTTGTAGTGTTTAGAGCCATTTGCTTAATTTTGGCCACGGAAGTACTTCACTTCTGTATAAAGTAAAGAAAAAATAGTTCTAATAGTAATTATATATTTTTGTTGCCATTTTCTCATAACAACCGAAAGAAAATGTAATTAAATACGTGCTATTTTGAAAAAATATAAACGAATGATTTCTGTTAAACCATGGAGCTATTATAAAATATATTTAATTTTAAGTACCTGTATTAATGTTACAAACAAATGGAGGTCTATGAATCATTAGATAGCCGTTCTTTTTGTGGAGTTTCTTTAATGATGGCATCTTTTTGCTGCATTTGTGTATTATTTTGCGATAGTGACCTATGCATGTTTTACTGTAGATGTTTAAGAGTGGATCGTAAATGTGGAATTCTTAAGCGGATGCGAATGACGTCATTTTACATAAAATAAAAGCGTGTGCTTTAACCCCTTCGGGATGTGCGTCTTTTGCAGAATTTTTAATCTTTCATCACCAGTTTTTCGAAACAGAAAATCTTGCCTTATTGAGTAGGGAAAAGGCTCGGATTAAATAAGGCAAAATTTACTGGTGAGAATAATCACTGATTCTGAGCACCTTACGTGGAACGTATACCGATCGCTCGTCCGCAAGGGGTTCAGTCTTAAAATTGAGATATGTTTTGTACTATTTATATATACATATATACATTTTTTTTTATCGGAGGTGACATTACATTCTGAAAAAGTAGAATTTCTGTTCTCCAGTTATTTTTCTGTTTCGTATACAGAAAAAAAATAAATAGATAAATCTTTAAAATGTGTTTATATTTCTCATTATATCAAATGAATGCAAATTATATCAAACAATTATTAAAATTCTTGAAGTTCTCTCCCCCCTCCTCCCCCCCAAAAAACCCAGGAAAGCTTTATTAATGCATGTTTAATATTTTGTTACTTTCATTAGAGTTTTTGTTTATTCTAGTAGAATTTCTGTCTATCAATAAGAAATATTATATTCCGAAGATCGCCCTGTAAGTAATGAGTAATTTGCAGTCGTACAGAATTTTTATATGAATGACCATGTGTATTTAAATAAACGTGTAAAGTATTCTTGTAAATTGTAGAATGAAGAGAAGGAAGAAGATATTTTTATGTATGGAATGTAAGCTCAAAGTCTGGTTTAGAAATTCAGAGTCCTAGGACCAAACAGAAGCATGGATTCTTATAACAGTTTATCTTACATGATTTGTTTCTATTGCGTGATACAATGTCAAATGTTTTTTAAATATGGCCAAAGAATTATTGTCTAGATGATGACAGGCACAAAAATCTATATTTTTTTTAATACAGATTCTATAGTGCGTAGTTTTTATAGTATATAGAAGCTACGCACAAGTGTTTTCTTTTTATCCAGGTGTCAAAATTGTTAATAGCAACAGGATATTACCCCCTGATGATTTTTTCTGTACGTTATCGCTATTGCGCGTAAACAGTAAATGCCAGACTATGACTTTTTGATGTCCGGGACACAAATATGACTTGAAGCCCTCCGTGCTTACGTTAGTTAGTAAGCTGAAATATTTTTTAAATGTGTATTTTGAATGGTTCTATTAAACTTGAAATTTGCTATTTTGTGGAATATTTGTGAAGTCAATTTTATTAATAAATGCACGAAATTTGCGTTAGTTTTTACTCAAATATCAAATAATTAAATAGTATTTATAATTTTTCTATAAATAAAAAACATGTTCTCAAAATTGAAAAAAATTTTGGAGATAGCGCAGTGGGGAAAATGTTATTTTCGGTGAAGTATTAACTCAAGCTTATAAATTATAGCGGAAACGATGTTTGATATCTAAAATTTGCTCACCTTTAGATATAAAATTGTCATGTGTCAGGAAGATGTGCATTGTCAATTGCAGATAAAAAAAGAAAAAACACAAGAAAACCCTAATATAACTTTTAAATGCATGTATCATTGGATATTTTTTAGATATGATTATCATGATCAATTATTAAGTCGCGATGTTATTTTCTTTTTTGTTGTTCATTTTGAAATGCATTAGGCATATGCGTTCGTGGGACCTAACAACGAAAATTACTGGTTAATTATTATCTTTGTATTGTACAATATAAAACTATGTTAATAATGAAACTAAACAGGCAGTTTTTAAAAATTGTGTCTTTTGATTATCTCACTCCAAGCTTATAGGATTATAGACCATACTTTAATCTGGCCCCCTGATCACTCAGATCCAGTTCAATAGCTTAAGTTGGTAAGCTTAAAGCGTATAGAATTATAGAATTGAGATACCCCAAGTTTATGAAGCCTTAGACCAGTGCCCCGTTTGCCTATGTCCTAGTCCTGTGACAATTATGACTGGTTATTATTATTATTTTTTTTTTGCCTATATTGATATCGTTAAGAGGCTACTGCATTCAAGTGAAAACACCCACTCGCTAATGTTGTTTTTATAGGAGAATTCTATTAAATATCTCACTTGCATTTCAATATTTTCCCGTTTTGTTTTCAGTTTTTTTTTTTTTTTATTATTATTATTATTAGGATACTTTGACTTTCGGAACCGGTTTCCAAAGTAAAGGTATCCTCATAAAAAAAAAACCCTCGCAAACAAAATAAAAAAAAAGGCAAACAAAGGCATTTGTTGAGATCGACTTCAGCTACCCAATGTAAAAAAAACCATTTAAGAATATTGAAATGCAAGCAAGATAATAATTAAAAAAATTCTCCCTTAGGAATAACATTAGCGACTGAATGTTTCCGCGTAATTGAAGTAGCCTCTTAAAAGTGTGACAGTAACAAATTAATATTAATTTGTTTTCACATCATGCGTTTTTGAAAATGTCATTAGATATTTATATTTTGATTACCATTGCCTCGGAATTTCTTAAACAAATGTAATACTTTCGCAAACATTATTTTATACCAGTAAAAAAGTTTTTGCCAAGCTAAATTTTCACAGAATGGAAGATTTGGCATTCTGATATCAAAAAAACTTTTATCAATTGTTAAAAATACTATATATTTTAGGAAATGCTTAAAAATTTTCATTTTCTGTGATCTTAAAAAATGTTTTTGACCACACTTTTGAAAATTCCAATATTAATACATGTATTCCCATTCAGGTCAATTTTTTTCCTGTTTTAAATGTGATAAATTTGTGTGTTAAATTAGATATGTTTGATCATACAGCTAATTGATGGTTATCATATTCTTTTGATGGATCGTTTCATGACTGATTTAAGAGATATTTAATTAATTTTATATAAAAAATGCCATTTTTAGATATTATTATTGTATATGTAAATAATAATAATAAAGAAAATCTTCAGTTTTAAAGGAATCTGAATTAAAATATCTGCAACTTTTATAACTGGTGTTGTAAAATTATTTCGTGATTGTGACTGAGCATTTGAGCGTTATAAATGTATAGATATGCAATATTGTTGATATTAGGAATTAAACAAAAAACTTTATAAGGTATATTATGATTATTATCATTTTTAACCTTTGTGAAATTTACATGCATTTTGAAAAATAATAAAAAATTATGACTCCTATTTTTTTTTCTTTAAAAGAAAGGTAAAGAATATATTCTGTAAAGATAAAAGAAAAAAAGTATTCGAGTGTTTGTATTCCAGACACCTTTTTAACAATCACTTGCTGTTCACCGTCATTTTAACAGATGTATAACAGACACTCTTTTAGTACCCTATCTTTTCACACCCCTTTATGACATCTGCTGATACTGCTGACATCTGACAAAGAGTTTCTGGTTAGGACAGTGGGGGATAGTAAAAAAATGTGCAACACTTAAATTTCGCTGAAACGAATAAAAGATACACAGCCATCAGAACATATGTGTATCCAGGGACCGACTCAGCTATGGGGAGCCCTGGGGCAAGCATCATTCTGGGGGCCCCCCTTCTATCTATCTATAGAATGTTTTTGTGAATAATGTGGAAGTGGCTAGTACTAAACTTCATGCATACTGTAAGTACGCATAAATTTTGTACCCGGTTTTGTCTGCTCACGTCTGTGTACAGAGTATCACAAAAAATTGTCACATTTTTAAGAAAAAATGCTAGTAGGATAATATAGTAGAAAGAATGATGGATTGGTGGACTCGAGTATTTCTTTGCAAAGTTTTACTTCGCTTATCTACGTACATTATAAGATGTGTAAAAGAAAATCCCATAAATTGGTCATAATTAATGGTTTTAACTTGCCATGTTGCGTGGAAAGCGTTAATAAAGTATTTCTTTTGAAAACAATAGAATACTAAGTTTTTATAATAAAATGTTAATCATTAGTTTTCGAATGATTAGTTTGCTTTTTGCATAAGTGGGGCGGGGGGGGGTGTTACTGGAAGCAGAGAAGAGAAGGGGGACCGCAATCCCTTCCTAAATGTCTGAAAATATATGAATTTTGGTCACTTTTGGCTAGTTTTAATCACTTAGCACCTTTTAATGAAAATCCTGATAACTCTCATGGGGGGCCCCTAAAAAGGGGGGCCCGGGGCAACTGCCCCGCATGCCCCTGCATAAGTCGGACCCTGTGTGTATCTGTTCTTGTTCTTACTCCGAGTTTAAAATTCAGTTTTGTTTTTAAAATTATTAAATAATAGAATTTTTTTATAAATAACATTAAAGTACTGTATAATTTGTTAGATGCATTAACGTTTCTCTTGTTCTAAATATTTTATTGCAGAACATATACCTAGTTTCAGAATTTTTTCTTCCTTTAAATATGCATCAATGACAGTTGATTTTATATCACTACCACAAAAATATTTTGTTTTAAGTTTGATATACATTATTCGGGCGTGAATTCCTTTAACACATTTTAGAACATATACAGAAAAGATGATTTTACCAATGAAAATAATAACATTACGAAACCTTTTAAATACACTTTTAATTTCATAGAAAAAAAACTTTTTAATGTGATTTCTTATCTGAAAAATGCAATGTGAGATCGTATTATGTTGGTAAAACGCCAATGATAAACTTTTAAAAATATCAGTATTAAACCAACGATATTTTCTTGTCAACATCAGAAAAAAAATAATAAAAAAGTAATAATAAATATTTTCTCTTAATAAATAACTTCAAATTTCCTTTTTAGTATAAAAAGTTTCGATTGCATTATTCTCAATAAGTAATGACGTAAACACCTTCAGAATTTAGCAAGGGAGAAAAAAGAGAAGGGGGAGGGCACATAATAATGATAACGGTGAGTGCCGTAAAAGTCTAACATAAATGACGGCGCCTGGTGCGGGGCACCGCCCGTGCCATCCCGGATGCGGCGTTGTGTCCCTCTACTCTAAACCCAGATTTTACACATAACTTGGCCATATTAAAGTAAATTTTCACCAGGCTTGACTTGGATATAAATAAATAAAGTTGAAAGTGAAGTTGAAAATAAAGTAATTTTTGTTTAAATATGACACTGGTTTCTATAAGAAAATTGTAGTGTGCTCTACTATTTTTTTAGGGGGGGGGGGGGTCACACTATACTGTTAAAGTAAAAATTTCGAGTACAACAACACATCAGCTAGCAACGACCCCCCTCCCCTGCCCCTCTCCCCAAAGTATGAAAATTTGTTTCACGCCACTTTAAGACTTTTCCACAGCTAACTCACCAAATTAAAAAATGCAACTGTGAACGAAAGACTTGACTAAAAAATCATTCTGTTACAGCTAATGACATGTATTTACTAATTTAAACGCAATTGAATATTTCCCTCAAAGTTTGTTTAAAAAATAATTTTAATTTATTTATGTTCGACATAATTTAAATAATATTAATCAGTTGTTAATTAACCACAAATAAACATTTGTCAATTATTTACTATTTATCAATTAAAAATATTCACCAATTAATTGCTAATCATTAATTAATAATAGCGTCAATTAAGTACTATTTTATTTATCTATGGCAAATTATTGAGTATGACATTCATAACACTTTTCACTGGAAGCAGATACTCTGCTTACGCCCCCCCCCCCCCCCCCAATACGAAACATCTTTTAACGTTGCGTAAAAAAACATCTTTCTAGAACTAACGCACCGAACTGACCAAGCAGCTGTATTCAAAAGACTTAGCTAAAGAACCAGTCTGTTATCGCTAATGAAATATATTTTAATATTTTAAACAAAATTAAATATTTTTTAACAAATAAATTTAAATTTACTGGCGACAATAATTAACTGAAATTTATCAATGTTTAACTAACCGCAATCAATTATTCAAAATTACTTACAATTTACTATTTGTAAATAATAGTCATCAATTAATATTCATTAACTAAAATAGCTTCATTTAAGAACATTAGCAAATGATTAAGCATTAACATCGCTAATCGTAACACTTCCATCTCCATTGCTTAAAATATCCTTTCAAAAAATTGTCATTGTCCTTCAAACGCATCAATAACATTATACACTTTGTCAGGCAATTCATTGAATAATAGAGTAACCACCCAGGACATCTTAGTTCGAGATTAAGTTACTCGGGTTGAGTGTGTAAAATTTCAAAACGAGTAACACCCGAGTTACTCTAAATAATGGTACTGTGCTCCCTCAAACTTTTTGTTCTAAAAAATAAAAAATTACTTCGAATGAAATTTTTTTGGTGTTCATATGTATATTTTGCATATCTTAACATTCTATAATAATATTTAAATGATACTAATAAAATTTCGGTGGGTATTCCAAACGTCGGTAAAAAGTTTAGTTATTGACGAGGGCGGGTAGGACGGTATTGGTGTGTGTGTGTGTGTGTGGGATTGTAAATATTCTCAACAGTGCATGTTGGCTAACTCAAGAGTTTATTTAATGAATACGCAATCTTATATGAAATAAATATTACAACACGAGGAGCATGGAAAAAGGCTAAAAATGCGTGGCAACGGTTTGTTGGAAAAAGTAAGAAAATTTAAGAGAGATGTTTATGTTTTTAGAAGTTCCATAGTTTTTATCTCAACATGAAGGTTGAATACTCGTTAAATGTCAAATACAAGATTTGAGCAGGAATTCTGTGTGAATTCCAGTATTTATGTTTACAAATGTATTATATTATTGATGTGGATGAACTGCTGTGAACTACTAAGCATATTATTTGTTCGAATGAATAATAAATGCCGTGTAAATTTGATACGATAAAGATGCATTTATTTGTAGTTAAAGGTCAAGTGAATCTTTAAGTAATTTTCAGAGTAAATCCTACAAAATTTGGGGGCTCGGTGCCGGGATTTGAACAAAAAATTTAAACGATTACGAAAAAAACTCATCATTATGTCGATTTTGAATAAAGCACGACAAAGCGATTTGATTGAACTATGCGAGGAATGCGGAATAAACATGAAAAAGAAAGTAACCATTCTGTCATTAATTGAAGCAATAAATACTTGGGAAAGTTTTGATGAAGACTTTTTAAAAGACCGTCTTGAAGTAATATCATCGGCTAGCAAAGAGAAAAGAAAGTTAGAACTTGAAGCGCAAGCAGAGAAGGAGAAAGAGGGGAAGATAATATCGTTGGAAGAAAGAATATTAGAGCTTCAAGCAGAAGAGAGAAGACCAAAGGCAGAACTTGAAGCAGAAGAGAGAAGACGACAGACAGAACTTGAAGCACAACAGATACAGATAGAGGAGAAGAAACTGATGTTATAAATAGAGGATAGAGAAAAAATGATGGAATTTTGAGATAAAGAAATTGACAATGCAAGCCGAGATAGACTCTCAGAAGGATGCAGAAATACTAGCTCCAAGAACGGGAACAGGTAAAAAATTTGATTTGTTTAAGTTACTTAATCGTTTTGATAGTGCAAATGGTGATATTTGTATGTTTTTAACATTATATGAGAGACAAGTATCTCAAATGAAAAGAGACAAGGATGAATGGGTTTCATATCTGTTAAGTTTATCACCGTTAGAAATAGCTAGCATAATTACAAGAGGAAAGGAACCGGATGTAAATAACTACGAATATATAAAAAAAAATTATTGTTGAAAAGATTCAAAATGTCACCGGAAGAATTTAGACAGAGGTTCATGACTCATAAAAAGGAGCCAACAGATAATTGGCGCGATTTTGGTTTTCAGTTAAAAACGTACTTTAATGAATGGGTACGTGGAATGAACGTAACAACTTTTGAGGGATTATTAGTAACTGATCAAATTAAGCGAAAAATACCGACAGAAACCAGAGAACGTTTTATTGAAGAATTTCCAAGGATAAAAGAAGTAGATGTATTAGTTAAAGAACTAGATGATTTTGATACGGCATTGAGAGGATTTAAAAATGCTAAATTGTATAATGCGCAAAATGGCGTGAACAGGGAGGAAATAGACAGCCAATGGGATCAAAATGCTCATTGAAATAATATAGGACGAGTCGAAAGAGCTATTAACTCAAGAATTATCTGCCATCTTTGTGGTTTTCCTGGTCATATCGCCGTCAAATGTACAAATAAGGATCAAATGAGCACACAAGAAAATTATGGTAACCTCATTACGAAAACAAACCAGAATAACCCTCAGAAAAGAAAAGTAATGAACTTATCAAGAGCGGAGAATGACGCCAAATTAGTAACAAAAATTCGTATAATTCCTATAAATGAGAAACTAACGAAAATTATCATTAACACAGCAAGTGATTTGAGTTTGATAAATAAAGAATACTACGACGAAATAGGCGCACCCAAGTTATACCAAGAAAATATGAGTATATTAATTGGATTTGTAAGAAACGGAGCCAATAGGATACTTTGAGCACGAGATACAAGTAGACGGCATGAAACTGACAGATAATTTTCACGTAGTATAAGGTCTGGAATGTGACATATTGTTAGGTGTAAGTGCAATATCAGGATGCAATTTAACAGTCACAAGAAAAGGTGTTAAAATAAAAAATCTCGCCAAAGAAGAAAACGCAAAAGGCAAAACTATTATGTGTTGTAGATATATTAGAGCTATAAGGAAGACCGATGGAAATTTAAAATGTGTGGCCAATGAAATAAATACAAAAGCAATAATGAGAAAAGCGGAAAGGTCTCGTGAGAAAAAATATATTCAATTAGTAACAAAAATTTTAATGAAAGAAATGAGGTATCACGCGTAGTACGAATGAGTAACCTAAAAGAAAAACGCGAATTATGTGCATGCACGAATGAAAATATAAATGAATTGAAGAAAATTGAAAAATATTATAAACGAAAAAACACGAGAGAAGAAAGGAAATATTATCCGAGAAATAATTTTGTTTGTAAACGTCACGAATATCACGAAGATCAGAGAAAATTTTTAGATGTAGAGCAAATAGAAAGAAAACAAGAAATTTTTGAAAGCAAAAAGACTGAACCGAGTAAAAGAGACAATATGAAATTGGAAGATAAAATAAGCATTAAAAGATATTTTAGAGGTCCGCGGAGAAATATATACGGTTGGAGTAAGAGTAATTGCAGAAGACATGAACAGTCATCGGGCATCGCTAATAATTTTGATTATAGAGGACCTGAAGCTAAATTTGAAAGAGAATATGATAGATTCACCTTCCAATTTCGATGTGGATGCGGATAGAGAAGACAGATGTCAGCATATTTTTTTTGGTAAAGGAAATATAAATGAGTTAGCATGTATCCAATGATTTAAATGTTGAGCGTCATGTGATACGTCATTTTATGGAGTGTCCGTTGTACAATATTATATGTGTAAATTGAAACCATTTCAAATGTGAAATTCAAAGAATAAGTATCTAACCATATGGACGAGATTTGAAAACACGTTCTGCTGGGTCACCGGACTGTCAGGATGACAGAATGTGGGATTGTAAATTTTTCAACCGTGCTTGTTGGCTAACTCAAGGGTTTATTTAATGAATACGCAATCTTATATGGAATAAATAGAACACCATGAGGAGCGTGGTTAAAATCTAAAAATGTGTGGCGATGGTTTCACGAAAAAGTAAGAAAATTCAAGAGAGATGTTTATGTTTTTAGAAGTTTCATAGTTTTTATCTCAACATGAAGGTTGAAGATTCGTTAAATGCCAAATACAAAATTTGAGCAAGAATTCTTAGTGAATTCCAGTATTTATGTTTACAAATGTATTATATTATTAATATGGATGAACTGTTGTGAACTACTAAGCATATTATTTGTTCGAGTGAATAATAAATGCCGCGTAAAATTGATAAGATAATAGATGCATTTATTTGTAGTTAAAAGTCAAGTGAATCTTTAAGTAATTTTCAGAGTATATCTTACGTATATGTATATATATACGTATATATATATATATATATATATATATATGCATTTTTTTCTTTTTAATAATACGTATGAAGAAAAGTATTTTTTTTTATTAAAAAAAAAAAAAAAAAAAAAAAAAAAAAGTAGATTCTGGTGGTAGTAGATTATTCCATTATTTCACGAGCATGATTCATTTGCCCAATTAAGAGTCAGTCGTTGCATCTTTTTATGAAAGCTGCACACTAAATTAAATTAGAATATTTAAACACATGTTATTTAAAATTAACTTGAAAAAATGTATATATTCGTGATCTATTAAAATGCTTATACTGTTTAATCTTACCCATTTTAAAACAAAATCAAAAATAATTCTGAATGCCAGAATCGGCAATTTTATTTTCTGAAAGAAATTTCAAATTTATAATATCTCTGAAATCAAAGTAAAAAAAAAGAAAAGAAAACATCAGTAAAATAATAAAACATGAAACATCATTATAAATATAGTTTACTAGTTCTTGTCTTTTGCTGGCAGTTATCTGTTTTTGTTTTGTTTTTATCAACTACTCTTAATAGATCATATTCTTAAAACAATAATTAATAAAAATATTTACACATAAACTCTTCGGCAAATAGTAAAAAAATATATAGAGATATAAATATTTCATTTCAAGGCGGCTTTAAAAATATATAATCTATTTCAATTTTCATTGAAAATGTCATAAACATAAATAGTTTGACAGGTCAAAACAAATAAAACTTAATTATTTCCGACTTTTGAGCTGTTTATCTTAACCAAGAGGTGAAGTTCTTTCATTTTACCAAACTATGGTTTCGAAAACATTTTTTGGATACATTTCAAACTGTGTCTCAAATGATTCTTTTGAGTATGTTTATCTTAAAATCTGACAAAGTAACTTCTTAAAAACTTACTTTTTTGACACATTTAAACGTTCTTTTATTATTAAAAAAGCATATGATTATTGCAGTTTTTATCACCAAGACGAAATAAAAAGAATATTGATCATATTATTAAATTTATTCATATCTCTACGTTAATGAAAGTTAACAAAATCCCTTTTTTTTCTTTTTTAGGATATTTGACTTTCTGTAGAATTAAGCATTTCGATTTACATATATTTTTAAGAGAAAGTTTGCTCTTGTAAATTGGCAATGCTTCACATAATAAAAATGAGCAAAAGAAAAAAAATATTGCAAACTTTTGAAAAAAAGCTGAATTGTATATATTTTAAAAATATTAAAAAACGCTTAAAAAAAATTATGTCTAACAAGGAGAGGGCCAACATTGTTAATCACAGATTTTGATTATTTTAATATATGTTGTAGGGTAGACACCCCTTAGTGTCAGGTTCAACGGATTTTATCCAATGCCCCTTAGTTCTTGAAAAAGCAGGGGGTCTAATATTAGTAGACAACTTAAATACTTACTTCGCAGCAAAAATGACAGGTTAGTCGTAGTACAGTTGGCATGGCGTTTGCCGGCTGATCCGAGGGCTCGGGTTCAATACCTGAATGCGCTACATTTGTTTTTCTCATTTTTTGTTTTATAAATATAGTTATAATTATAATTTAATAATTTCAATTACAAATTTTAACACCAAACATTAATTATAATGTTAACAAACTTAAATTTATCATTTCTTATTTGTAAACTATCATTTCTCATCCATTAAAGAGGTTTAAAAAGAAACTGGATCTATTATTGAATGATAAAAATTCCAAAATCGTGACGTATTCTGTTGTGGTGCCATCTAGTTATGATAAAAAAAGTAATATTCAAATAAACTAAAAGCATAAAAAAGATAAAAGGGAAAGCAAAATAATTGAAAGCGCAAGCATACTTATTACAAATTTAAAAATCTTTAATATGCAAAAAATCGGTTGTAATTTAATTCTGATGCTAATTTTTAATATGATTATGCTTGTTACTTTAAAAACAGAATAATAGTATTATCTCATTGACTTCCTTTGTTAAAGCAATGCGTAAATGATGTTTCATTAAAATCACGAATTGACACAATTGCTCAATATCATTGGAACGACAAAAAATATATGAAATACATTTTAAAAGTGATTTGTTTTAAAAAATAACAGTTTTACGATGTTTTATTACAACTATTCAGTTAAAAGTAAAAAATTAAATAGGTTAAAATTATAATTGATATACAATATTAAAAATTTTAATTGACAGTGAGATTATTAAGTTATACTTACAAGTAAATTTATAAAACAAAAAATGAGAAAAACAAATGTAGCGCATTCAGGTATCGAACCCGGGCGCGCCAATCAGCCGGTTAACACCATACCAACTGAGCTACGACTGACCTATCATTGTTGAAGCAAAGTAAGTATTTAAGTTGTGCACTAATATTAGACCCCCCGGTTTCTCAAGAACTAAGGAGCATTGGATAAAATCCGTTGAACCCGATACTAAGGGACCTCTACCCTACAACATATATTAAAATAATCAAAATCTGTGATTAACAAGGTTGGCCCTCTCCTTGTAAGTTTACTGTACAAATCGTTTTATTGAAAATAGATTGCAAGTGAATCTAGTATGTAAGCAGACGTATGATAAAAGTATTTCATGAAGAAACTAGTTTAACTATTTTCCATCGCATTTGTGATGCAAGCAACTGTACAGTAGATAAATTATAAAACTACATATGAAGATCATTTGAAACATCAAAAATTATTTAATTTTTGCTAAAAGCGATAAAAATACATTTACAAGGCAAGTAAATTCATTTATTTAATCAGATAAACATGTTTCATCGCTCTGGCGGCGACATTCGTAACATTTATTCTTATTCAAATATATTCGCTTTTTTCTGAAAAACTGGCAAACAAAAATCACGCGATCCCATGCATAAGGAAATTAACTGCAATATTAAAAATGGATATTTGTGAACATGAATTATTTTATACTATAGTTTCATTATTCTGCAGAGCATCTCTTTCCAAATTTTTGGAAGCTCCAAAAGACCGTGAATCATTGCATATATTCTCACTCCAAAAAGATCTCTATTGGTTGTCGGATAATGGATGGTAAATAAAATCTTGATGGATAAATTGTTCAACTATTTTTAAAATTAATCTATAAATGTTCTTTCTTAAATGTTATTGGTTTCTTCTGGATAAAAATGTAGTTTTCTTGTTATATTTGATGTCTGCTATATGTTTTTTTTTTTTTTTTTTTTTTTTTTTTTTTTTAATTCTAGTTTTGAGATTTTTGTTTCTCATTCCCATATAAAATTGCCTGTCCCTTCTTCTTTAGTAAAAGGTATTTTCTATACCCCTGATAGCTAATTTGATTCTATTATATCTATTTTCTTACACGCTATATATATATATTTTTTAATTTTACGAAAGGTTTTGAAATAACGGAGTTATTATGTTTAACAAGGAACCAGGAAAATATTGTAAAGTGGATACTTGTAATTTTGTATATTGAAATTACTTCTTTTCTTATTCTTCATCATGCTGATAAATAACTTACTTATTGTGCCTTCTTTATAGCCATTTTTAGGTAGCTTTCATTACAAAAAGCTACCTATTGCAGCCGTTCGGAGGAAAGTGATTTCAAAAAATTTTGGTCTATTTTCATCGATCATGACCCCCAGACACCGAAACCACCCTCCGTTCAAAATTTATATATATATATATATCTGGCCTATGTCACACTGTAACTCTCGTAATTATGAAAATATTTCGATGTAATTCGGTGTGTACATAGTACTTACCAATGTCTCGACCGAGTTCGTTGGCCAGCTTCATCCGTCGTTTTGTTTCAAAATGGCGGCCATTTAAAATTTTTAAAAAAATTTAAAATTTGAAATGGGGTACCAAAAATTCAAAATGGAAAAATATTTTTTTCTTATGTATTTGACCTTTATACAAAGATTCCGGAGCAGTTTTTGTTTGGTCTATATCTTAAAAAATGGCTGAGTTATAGCATTTTGAATTTCTAGCGTGGCTGACATCTTGAAACGTCCTGAATTTTGTCACGCGATAAAAGGCGTATTTATGAACGGATTTCGGTGTAATTCGGTGTGTATGTAGTACATACCAATGTCTCGACCGAGTTCGTTGGCCAGCTTCATCCGCCAATTTGTTTCAAAATGGCGGCCATTTTAATTTTTTTTTAATTTAAAATTTGAAATGTGGTAACAAAAAATTGAAAATGGAAAAATATTCTTTTCTTATGTATTTGACCTTTATACAAAGATTTCGAAGCAGTTTTTGTTTCGTCTATATCTTAAAAAATGGCTGAGTTGCAGCATTTTGAATTTCTAGCGTGGCTGACATTTTGAGACGTCCTGAATTTTGTCACGCGATAAAAGGCGTACTCATGAACCGATTTGGATGTAACTTCGTTTATACATAGTACATACCAATGTCTCGACCAGGTTCGTTGGCCAGCTTCATCCGCCATCTTATTTAAAAAATGTGGCCATTTAAATTTTTAAGAAAAAATTAAATTTGAAATGCGGTACCAAAAAATTGAAAATTAAAAAAAAAAATATTTTCTTGTTATGTGTTTGACCTTGATAAAAATATTCGGGAGCAGTTTTTGTTTCGTCTATATCTTAAGAAATGGCTGAGTTATAGCATTTTGAATTTCTAGCGTGCTGACATTTTGAAACGTCCTGATTTTTGTCCATCGCGTAGCTAGGAGTCGTTCCGTAGCTTCATCGCCCCGAGCCGAACCCTTCCCGGTTTTCGGTGTCTTTAATTTGTGTAATTTCTCTTTTAAATTTGTCCGGTTTCAATTTTTGATTTTTGATTTTTCAATCTCGCTTTTGCTAGAGAGTCTCTTACTCGGGACGTGGCTGGGGACTTATGAAACTTGCTTCCGCAAAAGAGTCGGAATAAGTGGAAGAATAAAGGGCTTCGAAGATACAAAGATTTCGAAGCAGTTTTTGTTTCGTCTATATCTTAAAAAATGGCTGAGTTGCAGCATTTTGAATTTCTAGCGTGGTTGACATTTTGAGACATCCTGAATTTTGTCACGCGATAAAAGGCGTATTTATGAACCGATTTGGATGTAACTTGGCCTGTATATAGTACATACCAATGTCTCGACAGAGTTTGTTGGCCAGCTTCATTCGCCACCTTGTTTCAAAAGGGTTGCCATTTAAAAAAATTAAATTTAAAATTTAAAATGAGGTATTAAAAAATTGAAAAATGAAAAAGATTTTTTTTATGTGTTTGGCCTTGATACAAAGATTCCGGAGCAGTTTTTGTTTCAAAAATATGTTCTTTTGTTTATATCTTAAAAAATGGTTGAATTATAGCACTTTGAATTTCTAGCATGGCTAACATTTTGAAACGATCTTGTATTTGTCACGCGATAACACACGTATTCGCCTATTTCGATGTAAGAAGGCATGTGGATAGTATACATCAATACCTCGACCAAGTTCGCTGGCCAGATTCATCAGCCATCTTGTTTCAAAATGGCGGCCATTAAATTAAAATATATATATATATATTTAAAGTGAGGTGCAAAAAAATTAGAAACAGAAAAAGGTTTCTTTCTTAAGTATTTGACCTTGATATAAGGATTCAGGAGCA
Organism: Maratus speciosus; assembly: GCA_963932465.1. Lineage (NCBI taxonomy): Eukaryota > Metazoa > Arthropoda > Arachnida > Araneae > Salticidae > Maratus > Maratus speciosus. The sequence goes on along the minus strand of OZ010795.1, from coordinate 430,399,127 downwards.
TTTTTTGATTGTCTTTACCTTAAAAATGGCTCAGATATAGCAGTTTTAATTTCTATTGTGGGTGACATTTTGAAAAATCTGATTTTTTGCATGCAACAGCACTCGTATATATCAACCGATTCCGATGTGAGCGAGCATGTGCACAGCAATTACTAAGGTCTCGACCAAGTTCACTGGTTAGCCTAATCCACCATGTTGTCTTAAAATGGCAGGCACTTTAAGAAATCGCCGATTTTGGCAGCCAAATATAAGTTACTTTAAAGAAAAGCCGCTTGGATAAAACTGACTAATTTTGCGAAATTCTCATTCATTATATTGATAAAAATTAGTATTGAATCTCCTATATTCGGTTTCCACTAAATTGAGCTTCGTGTGTTTGAATGATATAAGTTGGCTTTTTTAAAATAAGGAATATGAAAGCTACCTCTTCCTCCCCGTACTGGCCGGAAGGACTTTTTTTTATTTCATTACATATATTTTATTTATTTCGTTTTATAACTGCTCCGGGGTAGAGACTGAGAAAACGCTTCTAATAGAATGCTTAAATGCATAAAATTTGTACGAAAACGGAATTATGAAATATAGTGGATCGATTGGCTATTGTTTTACTGTAAAAGTGCGTTCTATTGTTTGGTGCGTTTTGATAACTAATACATCCAAATAATGTAGTGTGCCATTCTGTTCCATTTGCAATGTAAATTTAATTTTAGAGTCAATGCTATTAATCTGCGTTAAGAAGCTATTAATTAAAGAATCTCTATGTTGTCATATGATGAAAACAGAGGACAAACTGAAAACTGAAAACATTCACAAAATAAAGAAAAAATGAGATAATAACTCACAAATCTTTTAAAAATCATAAAACACTAAATTATTGAAAGCTATACTCTCAATTCATGTTTATAACATTTTGGACCTCTGAAGATGACACTTCTAATTTTTGGGTAAATATTCTCAAAAAATAAAATGTTAAGATTGAATAGAACAGTTTGCCGAATTTTGGCACAATCAATCAAGTTTGCGTAGTAAAAGATAAAATCTTGTAAGGCAAAATTTTCGATAACTTGTACATTATGACATTATTACATACATTATTTTACAATATAGAATGTTTCGAATTTATATTATTTTTAAAGAACACGAACTTTAAGTATTAATGAAATAATAAAAAAAAAATGACGTGACATTAAAGAGATAATAATTCACTACATATTTATTAATCTCAAAATTCTAAATACGAAAACAGATTCTGATATTTCTTTTTATAAATTTTAAATGCTTCAAGATGAAGTTACTTGTTTTTGCAAAAACGTTTTCAAAAATTGTCATTCTTAAAATTGAACAGAATCTTTCGTTGCACTCGCTACACAATATTTCAAGTTTCACTTAGAAAATAATAAATTCTTGCAATACGAAAAGCTATAATAACTCCATAAAAATTTTATCTTAATTTCTTATTCTTGCAAAGTTATTATAATGCTCATCATATGTGGAATTTGTTTCATTTTTGAAGAACGCGAACGTTAAAAATTGAAGAAAAGTAAGTCTAAACAGATATTAAATAAGTATATATTATTAATCACAAAATACTTAAATGTGAAAAAAACATATTTTCAATTCATATATCATTTGCAGCAATATGTGATGCATCATTGTTCAACTAATTACATATTATGTACAAATATAGCTCTTTAAATAAGTTCGTATAAATATATATCTTTAATCATTTACTAAATAAATAAATGTTCTTAATAGCATTTTTTTATTTATTAAATAGCCAATAATTTTGTTCAAGTATTCTTTCGTCAAGCAATTGTTACCAGGCAGCTTCTTTATTTTAATTATTTCTGAAAATATTTATACATTTAATGCAAAATTATCAATACAATAACACTTTTAACACATTTAATTTCTATTTACTGGAAAAATAACGAATGTAAATTTAAATAGTAATGTTTGTCAAAAAAGCAAAATGATCAACAAACTATAAATGTAATTTTAATTAATTTTTCAACTACTTCACAGCAGTGAAATTACGCTAGAAATTATTGAACATTTAAGAAATGAATTATCACATAGCTAAGCGTAAAACAACGGAGTGAAAAATGTCCACGACGGGAACCGACCCCGGAACACCCCGGATTGTGCTCCAGTGCTCTACTTTCAATCTACGAGGATGATAGCCAGCTTGGCATTTCTCAAACATATATCTTGATAAGGCTGCTACTGCAGCTATTAGACATTTTTCAGTCTGTTTCTTTACGCTTAACTAGCAATGTGATAATCCACTTCTTAAATATTCAATAATTTCAAGCGTAATTTTACTGCTGTAAAGTAGTTGAAATATTAATTAAAATTGCACATGTATTTACCGATGATGAGCTTTATTTGTGTCTCGTGTTACGCCACAGGGTTGTGTATTTATGAAGACTATCCAATCTAAAAGCTGCATATGCAGCCTTATCAACATATATGTGTGAATTCTAAGCTGGCTATCGTCATTGTAGATTAGAAGGTAGAGCACTGGGACGCTATCCCAGGGGCCAGGTTTTGATTCCCGGCGTGGACATTTATTACTCTGCTGGTTCACGCTTAGCAAGCAATGTGATAATTCATTTCTTAAATATTCAAAATATAAATGGTTAATCTATCTTCATATACAATTCATTTGATTTCAGCATATATCAGAAATTACGAAACATATCAGTTTAAATCAAAACTGTTTATTTAGTTTACTAAATTTTAATCATATAAAAATAAATATTTTAATACTTGCGTGTTTTCATAAAATCATCAATTTTCAATAGCAAGACATACAAAATAATAGAGAAATAAAATTTGGAACCTTCAAATTCAGATTAAAAATATTATATATTCAAACTAATAACTGAAAATAACTCGAAGATTTGTTTTATATATCACATGATGCATTATAAAAATTTATACTAACTCTATGACAACTTTTTACAAATTCGCTTGAAATAATATAAGAAATACCTGATAAATACGGCTTCTTTTGATGTTTTTAATTCATTCTTATAATGTCTTTACAAATGTCTTGACATAAGGAAATTATTAAATGTAGAGTTTTTACAAACATTTTCGACGTTTTAAAATTGTTTATTTTTTCCTATATTTAAATTACTAAAATGAAAAGAGGTGAAATGATAAAAATAATACCAGGAAATTCTTTTCCAAACGTTTACTATAGGATTTTTTTTCTTTTTTTTAAGCGGCTATCCAAATAATAATAATTTTTCTTTCGACACAGACTTAGAACATTAGGCCTGGAGTAGTGGTAGACTACGTCCAAAATCACATATTTCAGTAAGTAGCGGCTTTCAAAAGCAGTTGTTTTAAAAAATATTAATTATTATAAAATAAACAAATAAGCTAAATAAATGAAAATATCAGTAATCAAAATAATAAAAAAAATACTTGTGCTGAAATTCAGTGTTGTTATGTACAACAACGATTAAGCATTGTTTTGCAACAAATCCAGCAAATGGAGCCTACCTGTTTACAGCTGAAAATATTATTCTTTAAATTTGCATACTAACCATAATTTAATATTTTATACATCATATACGACTTATTTCACCAAATTTGAATACCGACATCCATTTTTGTACAGCATGTACCTTTATCTTTTCTTTTATATTTCCATATGCAAATTTTATAAAATTTTGATTCTAATTAATTTGATTTTTTAGTGTTATTTTAGTGTTTATTTCAGATATAATAAAGAATCATAACTGAAATTGCAGTATATTTGTGGTTTATATTTAGTTTAATTGTGTTGATATTTTCGTAAAACATGTGATATAAAAAAGAGGGTAAATTATTTTTTCACAATAAGTATGTTAATAACATAAATATATCTTAGGAGGTTTAAAATTACTAATGTAATAAAAAGTAACTGGCTTTCATATAAAGTTCTAACCCATAACATAAAAATATTTAAAAAAATTGAAAATGATATGTAAAAAAGCGTGAAATACTTAAGGAGAGCCATTGTATACAGATCAAAATATACGCCCAAGTGAAAGATTTAACAAACAGATAAAACCCTAAGATATGAGGGTAGAGAAAAGTTCCTGTGCATAAATCTATGATTAATGTTCTACATCTAAGAAAGCCGGTGAACTATAATAACAGCACCATACAGCATTAAAAAGCCATCGAGAACAGTCGTCCGTGGCTCCTTTATCTTCCTTTTTGCAGTGGGGCTTTCTAATCTACGAGAGTCAAAGCTGTAAGTGTATTACCCATCCTTCCGCTGCACCATGGAGCCACGAACGCAAAATGAAGAACTGTTTTCTTTTTCTCCACTCTGGTTTCCCAACGAGAGAGCACAGCAGTTCAGTTTTAATCGGCTGATTCACAACTCGCATAGAAGATGTCACGCTGTAAGAGAAAGTTAGTTTTTAATATAAAATGTAGCAATTAGTTTTACAGATTTTTCTCTGAAGTTTTATGTTAATCTGCCAATTGCTGAGGCTGACATCAAGAAAAAGAATACACTTGATTAGTTAACCCTTTGCGGCACAAAATTTAGTCGGGTCGGGATACCTAATTTTAATTCCAAACTTACAAACGGCACCAAGAATATTTTAGTAAAATTTTGCTTTTAGAATAAATAGTTAAAGTAACAAGTTTTTAATTTCTAAAAAAGTCGTTTTAAAATTCCGGTGCAAGTCAATCATTTCATCATTTTACAACAAAAATTGCCCGTTCCGGAAAGGGTTAAGTGCAGAACTAGTGTCCAAATCAATCACGAAAACTGCATCTGTGTCTAACATGTGTTCTTCAACACCTTTCTGCGTGGCTCGTTGCAAGTTACTGGAGGATGTTACACCGATAGAGAATTTGAATATTTTCAATAAATTGTGTTTTGCAAAGTTTAATTCACCTGATAATTAGTGCATGGTGTGCACGACTCCAAACGTTTTAATGTATCCATGGCGTCTCAAAAGACCACAAACAGCAGAAGAAGCCTCTGTAACAAGTCTCAGACATCTTTCAATGGCTTGATTGTGTCAAGAGAATAGCTTAATCTTAGGTAAGATGTCTTCATCTATTGCCTTTGGATTTAGGATACACTTTGCAAGAATGTTATGATCTAAGAACTTAGTTAATGGTGGTTCTGTCACGTTCACTTCAGCCTAATTTATGAAATTGATATAGTCTTTGGTCTCTCAGGTAACTTGATCGTTTATTTTCGTGAAACTTTTATTATTCTGCATAGTGCCAACACTCATACATACTATATAAGAGTGGCACTGCGCAGAATAATAAAATCTCGAAAGTCAAAAAACTCTTTACGTACGTGATCTCAGGTAACTTGAAAGTACGTAAAGAATGTCTTCACTTTCAAGATTGTATTATTATGCGTAGTGCCGACACTCTTACATACTGTGTAAGAGCTTTGGCACTTCGCAGCACAATAAAATCTCGAAAGTCAAGAAATTCTTTACATACGGATAAATTTTGAAGCCAAAGTCTATATAGATTCTATAAATTGGGTTGAAGTGACCGTGATACAACCACCATTAACTAAGTTCTTTGATCATAACATTCTTACAAAGTGTATACTAAATCCAAAGGCATTAGATGAAGACATCTTACATAAGATTAACCTATTCCCTTGTCACAATCAAGCCACTGAAAGATGTGTGAAACTTGTGAGGCTTCTTCTGCTGTTTGTGGTCCTTTGAAACGCATTGAGTTCATTAAAACTTGTCTGGAGTCTCGGAAAAAAAGGCAGTTTTTGAAACCAAAAAACAGTATGGACTACTATAAAATGGTAACTTCATTACTTGTAAATTGCAATAGTAAATTATTTTTATCTCATTACTATAGTTCTTTAAGAATAATTTCAAATTATATTTTTTTTACACAGGTTAAGTAAAAAATATAAAACAATTACAATTACCCAAATTTCATATATTAAAAAAAATATAGTCGTTGAGTAAGCATAATAAAAGCGAATATGATATAAATATTACATAATTTTACTATAAATTTATAATAACAATAATAATAATTCGATGATCATCCTTTTAAATTAAATTAATAAAATAGTTTGTATATTTGAGAAAAAAAAATGGGAAAATGCACAACTTTTACGTTTTTTCTCAATATTCAATGACCTTGGGGCAGTATTTAATATTAATATTTTTCAAAGATATTTTTTATTCAGAATGAGGATATGATAGAGCAACTTTCCCACACCGCCTCATTTTGATTTGAAAAAAAAAAAAAATTTCCATAGCAGAGCGCTTTTACGTTTTTTCTCAATATTCAATGACCTTGGGGCAGTATTTAATATTAATATTTTTCAAAAATATTTTATATTCAGAATGAGGATCTGATAGAGCAACTTTCCCACCCCAGCCAATTTTGATTTGAAGAATTTTTTTTTTCCCATAGGTGAGTGCTCCACCCTACTATATATGGTACTTTGACAAAATAAAAATATTTAAATAAATTAATCAGATATTTTGAAGGTTTCGAATCTTGATTTTATACAAAGTAACTGTAAAATATATAGTTTTCTCCAGTTTTATTATTATTACTACTTTTCCCAAATTATTTTTCTGTTTTCGAATTGTGCAAATTTTAAATGAATATTGATGGGTTTCAAAATAGTGTTTAGAAATGAGTAATTTTTTACAGGAGACATACAGGTATTATTATTATTATTTTAACTATCATTATTATTCTTGTAAGAGTTATTTTATTCTATTAGATATATTTTCAGCATTTCAAATTTTTTTATTAATTCTAAAATTTAAATATGAGATATGAGGTCAATCAGGTGCAGCAAGATCGGTTAAGTAAACTCTCTTCCAAATTTCTCAAGCAAAAAAAATAATGACAACTTAATTTTTTTTATTGAACAAATTGAGAATTTAGGGAATTTAGAGCAGTGGGATAACAATAGAAAATTAGTAGTCTTATAATTAAACTGCAAGGATCAGGAGCTAAATGTTATAGCGAATGATCTCATTGCCTCTAAAATCCATGATTTTTATCAACGTAAGAACTTACTTGTAAAAAAAATTTACTAAAACAGTCTCATTTAATGAAAAACAACAAAACCTTTCAGGCATAATTCCAAAACAGTATTAGACTGTAAGAGACTTAGCTGAGCAGGTGGAAAATGCTACTACTGAATATTTAAACATAAGACCAGAATGCAGATGTGCAAATTGCTGATTTAGCCAGAGAGTTAAACTTGAACTAATTTTATGAGTCCTTGATATTGGACATCCGGATTGAGATTAAGAAATTACACCCTCAGAATTTTGAATCTGCCATAGAAGCAGCTATAAACATTGAGGATGCATTCAGGGCTCCTGAATTAAGTATAAACAGCAAAATGTCATTTGAGATCACAAATTTATTCAATTCGCATGCACAAACAAACTCAAAGATTCAGGAATTAACAGACAAAATCAATGAATTAACAACTTCAAAATCTGTAAACAATATAACAGGTAAAGTTATCTATTCGAATACAAAAGAAAATGAAGGTAGTGAAAATTCCATTTGCAAGGACACAATTTTTAGTTTGATTTGTGGTAAACTACATTTGACAATAAACTGATTTTATTTTCCAGATGTCAAAAACAAAATTCAAAACACTTCACATATTTCAATCAACAGAGTAAATAAAAGATACAGAAATTCTCGAGGTTATTCTTCTAGGTGTAATTATTATAGAGGTAATTCTTTTAGAGGTAATAAATCTCGTGGGACGTCTAATCAAAAGTACCCCAGAAATGACGCAGAGCACTCCGCACAAGAACTCCAGCCTTTATACTGATAGAGGGTTCTTGTAGTGTAAAAAAGAATATCAAAACAAGGATCCCAAAAAGAGTAAGCATCTTAAATACAAAAATGTTAATGGCAAATTTAAGACAAAACTTAAGAAATCAAATTGTAAATATATAAAAAAATCAGAAAATAACTTATATAATAGAGAATTAATTTCTAAAGACAACTCCAATCTCTCAGACACGATGGATAGCAATACAAAAGAACACATGTCAACTCAGACTCAGGCAAATGAGCAAAAGGTTTTATACGTCTTGACATGTAATCAAAAACAGGCTGACCTACCAATTATTGTATTAAAATTTAGTCAGGAAGAAGTTCCTGCCCTCCTTCACTCAGGGGCGAATCTGAGTTTGATACAGAGCAATGTGCTAGAGATCATAAAAAAATAAAAAAAAAAATTAAGGTTGAATACATATCCAGGTGTGTCAGGATAAACACACTAAACAATTCATCAATTACTTATTTATCCGCAGTAAATATAAATTTCAAAATTGACAAATCTTGTTTTGAAAATCAATTTTTTGTTACTCCGAATGATTGGTTGTACAAATACAAAATTATCCTGGGACGTGACTTCTTGCAGAGATATAAAATTCTCACGGATATCCAGGATAAACAGCTAATCATGGATAAAAATAAATTTAAATTTTCTCAATCTTCTCCATACTTAATCTCCGACAATATAGCAAAATCAGAAGATAAAATTAATTATGCTAAATCTGTGGAATATGTTAAAATTCTACCAAATTTCTTGTCGGTTATAAAACTGCTGATTCCGAAATCTTTTGATAAGACTAAACAATTAAATCAGACACCCATTAAAACCAAACTAAATTATTCTATTTCTGAATCGATAAATAAATTTGTAAATAAAAATTCATATTCACTATTGTAGAAAATAACTCAAATAAAGTAATTCATTTAAGAAAACAACTCAAAATTGGCATAACAAAAGATCTTGACGACACGGATATTGTTAATCCTAGTAAGTCTGAAGTTTTACATTCAAATTCCTTAAACTTATCAGTAATTCATAGACTTAGAAAGGATGATCTTAGAAAGAATGATTTTGATTTAAGCCATTTAAATGAGCAGGATAAAACTAAAGTAATCTCAATGCTGATGAACAACTCTAAAGTTTTCTCAAAGAGGTACAAAACACTGGATTCAACAGAATCTGTTTTTCCTGAATTTAAACTTCTTCATAAATTATCTATTCAAACACGTCAATATCCGATTCCTAAATTTGCAAAAAAAAGAAATAAATGAACTATTAGAGGCAGGGATCACACAACCGTCAGTTTCCAAACACAATTTTCCTGTAATATTTGTGAAAACATATCAGCAGATAACGCCTCAGAACAAAATTTCCGCATGTCTGTGGACTATCGTTAATTAAATTCTATAACGGAATCTTTTCAAATTTATGTACCAAAAATGTCAGAGATTCTACATCAGATTGCTGGGAAAAATACTAATGTGTTCTTGACTTAAAACCAGCGTTTTTCCAAATTAAACTTCAAGATTGTGATAAACCTAAACTTGCTTTTTGCTACGAGTTGGGGAATTATATGACAACAAAATTATTTTAACCCAGTGAACTATATTAACATCACGATAAAGTATTAAAAAGACGGCGAGCACAATCCTCTGTGGCTCCTCTCCCTTCCTTTGAAGTGGGGCACTCTAATCTACTAGAGTCAAAGCTGCAAAGGGATTTCCTCTTTATTCCGCTGCTCCATGGAGCAACGCAAAATAAAGAACTGTTTTCCTTTTCCCAACTCTGATATGCCAACAAGAGAGCGCGGCAGTTCAGTTTTATTCGGCTGATTCATGACGCGCATGGAAGAAGTCACGCTGTAAGAGAAAGCTTTATATATAAAATGTATCAATTAGTTTTACAGATTTTTCTTTGAAGTTATAAGTTAATCAGCCAACTCCTGAGGCGGACATCCAGAAGAAGAATGTGCATGATTAGTTAAGTGCAGAACTAGTGTCCGAATCAATCATGAATCCTGCATCAGAATCTAAGATGTGTTCTTCAACACCTTTCTGCGAAGCTTCTCATAAATTTCTGGAGGGTGTTCAACCGAAAGATAATTTGAACGTTTTCAACAAATTGTAATTTGCAAAGTTTAATTCTCCTGATAATTAGTACAGGGTGTTAAAAAAAGTGCATTTAAAGTTAACATGTGTGTTTTGGTGAAAGTGATTAAAAATCACATGGTGATCAATTTTGTTAATTATATTTGAAAGCTGATAGCGCTTGCTATCTGCTACACAGAAAGTAGTCTAGCAGTGATATTACTACATCCTGAAATTGGATGTGATCAAACCTTTAAAAAAATGTGATTCAACAATGCTGCACATAAATCACCACGAGAATTTACATAAGTTGAAAAGGGATAGGCCAAATCATCAAAAAATCGATTTCACCTTCTATGCTCAATACCTGCCATGCATCTTTGATTATGCTAATTAATAATTAATCAAGAAATATTATTCTTTTTAAAATTGTTCATTATCATGTTTTTTTTTTTTTTTTTTTTTTTTTTTTGTTTTTTTTCATGTTTAAATTTATCATATGCATAAGCCTTATTTATTGATTTGATTGATTATTTATTGATTGATATTAAGCTTTTTTATTGATATTTTATATAATAAATAATCCAGTTAAATATATATATATATATATATATATATATATATATATATATATATATGTGTGTGTGTATGTATCAGTTTCCTATTCATGTGTAATCTTATTTAATATTAATAGATTAATAATTCAATTATGATTCTTTATATTTATTTCATATTCACATGAAAGCAAAGTATGGATAACAGAATTTCCTGTTTATATTAGGAATGTATAATATGAGAATTTGTGCCTTGTCTTTTGTTTGTCGTTCTGAATAAGTGACATGCCCATTCAAAAGACTTATAATATAGTGCAAGAATTATTTCTGAAAAAAAAATATATACGTATAACCAGACATAATACTTACGATTATGAATAGCGATAATTAGGGTATTTTTAATACTAAATTTAAATAACCTTATTTAAAAGCACACTTTTCTCTGTGAGTTTTTATTGCTTAAGCAGTCTAATAAACCATGATTTTGAAACAGATTTAATATAATGTTAATAAAATAATTAAATATGTATTATTTTTTTCTGCTTTGTTTTACATTGCGATTTTTTTATCAATTTTACAGATTCATTAAATTCCCTTATTTGATTGTTTGATTTTTGGAAAAGTAAATCTTAAATGCATATAAATCCAATCAGTATTTCTTCCAATCTATATTTTGTAAAATAATTACCTATTTGAAATATTTCACCAGACAAATCGAAAAAATATATATCTTTAAATAAACAACTTTAGCGGAAATGATGATATGACACACAAAGAAGTATTTTATTTCAGGAAATTCTCTTTACTAATCCCCAAGTTATTACAGCAGGAAATGATCCCTGCAAGGAAATTACTTTATCGTGAGTAACCAAAAATCGATTTATTATATGGAATATATAATGCTTGAATTTCACTATACCAGTTGATATATATTAAAATGTTTATGCACTTGTTCACGCACAAAACAAACACCTGACATTTTTCTGAAACATCTTAAATATTTTTATCTTTATATTGGCCAATATAAAGATAAAAATATTTAACTTAAACGATATTAAACAGCAGCAAATAAGACTATTATAAATATCTAACTCTTGTTATTGCAAAATAAATATATTTTTGAAAGAATAAAATCTTTTTAGGACATATATTTTTATTAAAAGAATAATATATTTTTTGAATATAAGTGCTTTATTAATGTATGAAATTATATTTTTTTTTTCCAGTTTGTAAAACCATTTAAAATAAAAATGCTTATAATTTATTTGATAACAGAGTATAAAGTCATCTATAAAAAATGCAAATAAAAGTTGTTATGAAAGCACCAGAAGAATTATTAAAATATATAATTGTATTTGTCAAATTTCTTTCATAAATCATATATTTAATTTAACGCATTACGTCCGAACTGACATATAAAGTGCTGATATATGTAGTAGCCATATGTTTACATTTCCATAACTTAGACACACATCCGATTTATATGTTATACAACATGCACATTGATCTAAACACAAAATTTCAGAACATAGAATACACACAACATTTTTTAAATTAAAATTTAATTACACTAATCTCGCGATAACTTGGACAATGAAAACGGAAATCTAAGTCAAATTTATCATAATTTAAGATGACAATCAAAATAGAACTCTCTAGCTCTTCGCGAAAATTCTGCATGTACTTAAACAGTGAAGTCTATTAACAGCATTTTTTAATTTGCCATTGCGAAATCTTATCAGGTTACTGGCCCAGTTAACTCGATGAAATATAATAGTGACTAATGAGGAAGCTTCCGTAATGTTTCTCCAAATAAATATAATAAATATATTGTATTGCTATAAATATTTACAGCGCTGAAATTTGTTTGAGAGGACTTTCATTCAAAAATAATAAGTACCAGTTTATAGTTCACCCTACAAGATTTTCCTACACTAAAGGAAATCCCAGACAATTCACTGTACAATAATTGGTTGCATGTTTCACCAAGGCGATTTCTGAAAACAAATCAGTTTTTAAACATTCCTCTTCATACACACATGTCTTTTTTCTAGTGAATGTTCATGGATGTTTTCACACTGTTGACAACAGGGAGGTGTTAACATAACTGACATCATATTTATCGATTGGAATTAAAAGGAAACTACGACTTCATGAAATAATAATTTCCATAACTCTTGTTAACAACAATTCATTACAGTCCTTAACGCGGTTCACCCCCACGGAGGGCACCTCGACCTTAGGGCCTATATCCCTTGTGATGATAATTGACCGTCAAAAACACAACAAACCAACAAACCAACCTTAACGCGGTTCATGCTTAGGTCCTTTCCTCTGCATTTTATTATGAATGGTTTACTATAAAAACTGAGAGTTAGCATCATCCATGTGGCCTACAGTGATTATCTCTTATCAATAGCAAGGAAAAAGCCAAGGCACAATTTAGAGATAATCAAAATTGCGATCCGCAAATAACAGAAACTTCTTCAATTTCAATCAACATACATATCTCACAAACGAAATCAATAACTGAAATTAAGAAGAACAGAAATACATTACTGGTATCATAATTAAAATTTAAACGAAGAGTTTCGTAAGAATGCATATGAACTAACTTTTCTCGGAGCAGTCGTGGAAAGCTATCTTAACTTTATAAATCATGTTAAATTAGAGAATGACGAGCAAGAAATAACCTCTCTGTTCTAAGAAAAAAAGTAACTAACGCTGTCGCAGCTGCTGTAAATAATTTTTATTGATCGCGGGTATTACTTTGTGAACATTAAGAAAACTTCCCCATGCAAAAATCTCAAATAGGTAGTATTATAGAGAAATGTTAGATAAAGACGCTTATGCAGACAGTTTTTAAATCGAAAAATTCTTTTAAAAGATGTTTAATGTTAAAGTTGTTTAAAAGCATTCCATTAAAAAGTTTTACAGGAGCAAAAACTCTGCACACGAATTTAATCATTATTAAGTCATTTTATACATTAGAAAATCCCAGAGTGCAGACTGCATATATTTATTTATTTTTTTTTAATTTGATTCATTTTTTGAGAATCTATTTCCATTTTATATTCAAAATTACAGTATTTTTAGAAATATTTTGTATTGTATACATGCTGTGTCGATTGGCGACAGACCTGGATCGAATTTTGATTTGTGGTTTGGAAGATGGATTTTTCCTTGTTTAGTTTGTTTATGTTTTATATTTTTTGTGTGACAACATGGCTGTGTTGGTAGAGTATGGGTTTATTCAACGAACATCATTTTGCATCTTTTACTATGTTGCAGGTGAGGCATTCATTTAGTAATGTGGCGTAGGGTCCGGTGGGGGACATGTGATATGTAACCTTGAAATTTTTCACAATTGATTTTGCTACTCACTGTTCTAGACTAAACTCTCTGCCATTAATGCATATTTATATGTAGTTTTTGAATGCTCGGCTGCTTTTGAAATGTAACCCACTGCCGAGAAGGCTGCAACCTTTTTTACCTGGTTTATTCTGTATTTTCTTGTTGAAATTTTAACTTTAAAACAACAGTTATATTTATTTCTTGTTCCGTGAGGGGGTGCGCTAGATCAGGTTAAATATAATGTTTAACTGGTTGATAGATTAAAGTACGGAAATATTTCTCTCCCTTTTGTATAAAAGATATATTTTTTAACAATCGTTTAAAGCTAAATTTAATTGTAAAGAAACGTGTACATTTGAAAAAAAAATGTCAGAAAAGAATTATCTAAAAAGTTTAATCAAAGAACAATTTAAATCAGCAAAAAAAAAAAAAAAAAAAAAAAAAAAAAAAGAAGCTAAAAAAAAATATATATAAAAATAATAGCGTTTTTGCTCAAAAGAAAAGAAAACCTTCTTTAAATGTAATTTTGAAGTATAAAGAATGTAAATTTATCTTTTCTTCCATTGATGTCTTTAAATTAAAAAAATGAAATCTCTTTAATGTTTCATTGATTATTTGTGAATTATTCTTAAATAAACGAAGTTTTCTAGGATCTTTTCATTAGATCTTCTATCATACAAAACCACGTATTTTGGTAACTTAACTAATAACTTGAGTTAATACAATTATTTCTTGACAAAAATAAATGGTCACCAACAATCTGGTGCACAAATTGCAAACAAGTCAATACAATTTTATCACTATAGTTACTATAGTTATATATGTATATGTACAGTACTGTATATGTATATATATGTAATAATAAAAATTTTCGAACTTTTATCTTAGTAAAACTATTCCAAATTCTTAACATTTTTCCTTTTTTACCTATCTTTAATAATATATTAATATCTTTTGTCTTTTATTTCATGCATTTAAAACTGCGTATTCTTTTATTAGTCTAAAAACGTTAATACATTCGCCTCATCTCATAAAAACCATTAAATTACTTTTTTCATTTTCTTCTAAAAATAAATTCTTTTTCTTTCGAATGTTTTTTAATAGAATTGTTCGATGATGTTCTTTTTTCCCATCATTCCTTGCAAATCCCGCCAGCCATTGTTTGCGTAATAATTCTGACGCCGAAACTATATAGTTCGTATCGTCGTCACCCGCGCTTTCCTCCCTTCCCCCGATGCTAGGTCCTATCGTATTCTGCTCTCATCGCGTCCTTCTGGCTACTTTTTACGTGATTTGTCATTTATCGTGTATTGTATTCATACGCATGCAGTTTTCACAAGTATATAACCCGTTGCATGGGCTAGGAGAGGTAGAATTTGACGATTATTGAGTTGCTTAATTAAACCACGCGACCTGGAGTGTTTGTTTTTCCTGAATCTTCATCATTTGTTCTAATAATTAGCATCTAGTGGTACATTTTACTACGTAGCGACTGCTCGCACATGGATCACATATAACGAGTGGAATTTGGTGCATTATTTGGTCGATTAATAAACGTTTTGATGCATCTATCGGCTTCTATTATTTATGCTTCGGGAAACGTTCCAATGGACGACAGCCTGACCTTCCACTCTTCCATCACGATTGTTCGACTGCAAAAAACCATGATTTCTTCATTGAGTACATAATGTGGATATGCTGGTGCTTAAGATTTACATGTTTATATGATACGAGTGAAATCGTTTCATATATATAGTAAAAAATCTAAAACAATCTTACTGGTGTGAACTTATACAGGGTTAGCACAAGTAAGTGATCAGAATTTAAAATTTTATACTTTCAAGACTATTACACATATTATAATAATTGGTATGTGAAAATAAAGACGAAGATTCTATGATTGTTTGCTTTTTTCAGTGACAAATGTTCATGCATTAAAACTGTAAATAATGCAGCAGTGATGCACCGTAATATGTACACGGTGAATTAGTGCTACATTATTTATTGTTTAAATAGGTCAGTGCTGAATTAAGAATCGTCGATTGCACAAAATGGCCAAATGTGTTGAATAAGCTGTAATACGGATTAGGCTTTTATCGTGTTACGAAGTGTTCGCACATCGAACATTTGTATTTGAATGATCCTCGTTTTTTTTTCATTTATCACTTATATGTGTAATAATTTTTAAAATAGTTTTTTCTAACTATTCATTTGTGCTAACCCTGATTATTACATTTAAAGAAAATCAAAATCTAAATGGTACTAATTTGTAATAATATTAAACTTTTGTATCATTACTAAAATAACATATACACATGGAAAACCCATATAAATGTTGTCCGTTAAGGATTACGGATAAAATAAACTAAAATGAAATTATCTAAAAAATGCGAGGATCATTGTAAGTGGGCATTCTGACTCTATAAATCGTTAATAGCATGATCAGTAATTATATCAAAAAAAATTTATTAAAAAAATCACCGCAATTTATCTGATTTGAGATACATTGTAGACGTTCTCAGACACGCAAATTAAACTGACCTGATTTATGCACACACACACAAATATTTATATGGATGAATTCCAATAAGTGAGTAATTTGAGTCCCTTGAGGTTATATGCTATATTTTATCATTTAAATAATTTTCGTTACCATGAAATATATTCTGAATTGCTTTTCTGCAATTTCGAAAATAATAATAATTAAAAAAACGTAAATTTTATTCTAGTAATATTTTAAATACTAAAATTGTCATTTCTGTCCCTTGACCCCTAGGTCATGAATTTGTATTCTGTAACAAATTTAAATTTAAATAAATTTATAAACACTTTTTAGAAATGTTAATGTGAAGAATAAAAATTTAGGCTCTAAAATATAAAATAAAGAATGTTTATTGTAAATTGTATATAGTGTTATGTATATTCTGACAAGAGAAATGTTGTCCCCTAGTATAATGTGACTGCTGTCAGTTGGGTAGATCTGTGTTCCTATAAAGGTACCACCGAGAAACTACCCAGACATATAAAGATGGGGCATTGGGGGAAATTACTAACGGGGTAAAATGGGAACACAAAACATAAACATACAAAATAAAACACGGAAGAGAGGGAGAGACTCAACACTTCAATTATCAATAACCACATAGAAAATTAGGTTGGCAAATAATAATTACTCAACCTGTAGCATTCATAGTGTTAACATAAACAAATCATAATTAATAATCTAATATAATGTGATCGTGAAATTGGTCCTGGCTAACTTCTGAGATAATATATTTCCAATTATCCCGAAAGAGGCGGGAGACATCTTCCTCAACACTACCCAAATTGTGTTGTTATTATTTTTGAACTAGAATTAGCTTTTCGACCTTGCAAATAAACTAAATTAAAAATATAAAATTTAAGCATTAATAATTCTTAAGGAATTCGTACCTGACCTGAAATAAAATATCTAATAATAAAGTAATTAACAAAGACTCATGGTGGAAAAATGACATATTCAAATTTAACAATTAACAAATATTTATTTACAATAAAATATACAATTAGGAAAGATATGTCACATGACACGCATGCTCTAAGCAACAAATCGAAACTAGTCATTTTTATTCTAACACTAATTCTAAGCTTCTCATTATAAAATTACTTGACACATGGATACCAAATTGGAGAATACAATCCCTAATTAATGAATACATAATCATCCATAAACCCGTTTAAAACGGGGAACAAAATATGCATTAAAAAAACAATACCTTCTTAACATCCCACGAGTAGGAGAAGACCACTCCCAGTGGATTCAGTTAGATATACTCAATCATAAAAATGTTTCTAATTATATCGGTGCACACACGATAAAATAAGATAGAGGCCATCAACAGCACCTCTTCAATCGAGCTATCCGATGCGGTCCTATTAATGCAACTAGTGGACCGATAAAAAACTCGAATCTAAAACGGTCCAGTTATTTTAACTGACACTACTTAAGCCATGGGGACACTCTAACTTCTTCATTTCGGCACAGGCTGAGAGTAATTATGACATCTTGCGAATACTTTGAGGAAAAACAACTTCTTTTCTTGAGAAGCACTTAGAGAGAATTATATGGGGCTACATCATCTGGACAGCACCTTTTTGAATACTGCCTACAACTTACTATATCTGCCTTACTCCAAACTCTTATGTAATACTATTCTTCTGTACAATAGGGGATGGGGCTTGAACGCCCTCCGTTCAATCAGTGAACGGCATATCCGACCTCCTCACAATGAACTCTCCTCGAAGCATCTCACTTGATTACTTGCAACCGTGCAGATTCCAATGAGCACCGCCCTTTCGAGGGGCTCTAGAAAATGAGCACGTGACTACTGAAAATGTGTGTGGTCCACTTTTATGACCAGTCGTAAATACACTAATAAATTTATTCTTTACATTATTGTCAAGGCACTGTTAGATGGTCGCCTTCGTGGCGACGACCCAAAGGTGCTTCATAAAGATAAACGCCACCTGTTTCGCCTTCACTCGTAAACAACTTGAATCCATTACATATATATACACATAACCATAATCAAATTAATAATCACACATTTAATACACAATTAAAAAAATAATAATAATTCTGAACATCAATAAATATAAATACAGGTACATTTTTATAGGAAAATGTCCTTAATCTGCTAGACATATAAGTGTCACCAGCACTGACCCCTTAATACAAAACTGCTCATGTAACCATCATGATATAAAAAAATAAATTGGTCGACAGTTACATTTAGTAGTAACAGCAATCTGGATTGCTGAAAAATTCACATAGTTCTATTATCTGGACTTCAAAAAAAGCTACAAAATGCAAATGAGATAGAACAATAACGTTATTTTTATTATATGTCACTGCTGTGCCGTACTGAAATTTCCCTTGATATTATTTTTATTTATTTCTGATTTTTTTTCATGATGTACGTACTTTTGATTAGTTCAAAATATCATATTGCAGTCTTACTGAGATTAAATTACTATGATCAAAGAAGCAATTTTCTTAATTTTTTTACTTCTGACCCTGTCACTTCCGTCCACTTTCGATGAAATTGCATCAGCTCAGTAAGCTATTCAAATTTTACTCAACCTTGATTAAAAACTTATAAACCATAATTTTTATTTATAACGATTCAACATATTTATTTAACTTAACTGTATGATTTTTTTATTATAATTGAATTATGAAGAAATTTTTAGTTCTAATCAAATTCAATAAATTATATAAGTGGGTCAAATAGAGGTTGGTAGAAGAAAAATACTGTTTAAAGTTTATGCCATTGTGCAATACTCAAAATATTGTCTTGTCTATGTCCAAAAACATGTTTAAAATGTAACTTTTATTTTTCGCCAAATCGCAGGGTGAAATTTCCCACTTATTGGGATATAGCCCATATAATCTCAAAGAATTTCTCCCTATATATACAAATGTGTGTGCTACGTGTAAAGAGAAAAAATGAGAATCTGCTAGAATTACAATGATACAGTTGCTTCTATATGAGCTGACAAATCCTCTGTAAATGATCCAAATCGAAACGAATCGAAAAGAACGAAGAATAACGTTCAACATTGTCAGTGCTAGATGATGCGTAGTTCCAAATTTTTGAAAGTACCAGCAATAATTAAGGCCTTGAAATATTAAGACATTGAGTAAGAAAGTATTAAGAATTTTTTTTTTTTTTAAATCTTGCTAGCCGAAATTTACAAACATTAGCCTTTGATGTACATACACTATTTTCAGAATTCCCTTAGATTTTGAATTTGTGAAATTAATGAATTATATGATTACTTTTTTTCCTAGATTTATTTTGCTGTATTTAACGTATCTATCTAAAATGTCAGCTTAGCTATGGTGAAATAACCAGCAAAATAAAATACCTTCATACCGCCTTTTAATTCCTAGATTATGAATTCCAAAAAATTATTCCTTAAGGATTCTATTTACCAATATATTACCAATTATTGAATTTTCTAGGTTCAAAAGTCCTGCCTGTGCGTTGACGATTTTCTGAGCCTATCAGATCAACGACATTTAATGATCTAGGTTATTTAAAATATAAAATAACTCTACAGAAAGAAGTAGTTAAATGGTGTATTTGTTATCACACCTTTTTGCATTTTCCTTAATAATTGACTGTTCTTCCATTTTAAAATATATATCGTATACAATTCATATTACAAAAAAAAAAAAAAAAAAAACAGAACTGTAACCTATGTAACCCAAAGAATATATTTCTAAACTCATTAACTAACTTCTTCTGATCGATTTCTATCTCCCAATACAAAATTACAGTTCGTTCCACCAAGTAGTTTTCATGTATGTGTACAAAAAGCCAAGTTTTAATAGATTTTTCACCTATTAACAATGAAATAATGTGAAATGTTATTACTCTATAATTTTTAAACTACTTGATCAAATTATCTGTTTCGTATTGGAAATTTCAATGTACTGAATAATCCTAATCTGACGACAAAATTATAATTTGTATTGAAAATGTTAATAATTGTTTTGAGCTTTTTTTACCATTTTTATATATAGACCACCTCTAAGGAAATTATAAGTAGACAAATTATTCATGGACGTTATATCTAAATGATTGAGAGCAGTGACTTTTTCTACGGCAATATATATATTTTTCGAAAAACACGGATATTTTAAAACTAATACTAATGTTTTATATTATTTTTATCTAGTTAAGTAATTGAATATTCTGCATTCACATTTAATTAGAGAAATGCATAAAGTAAGAAAATATAATTAAAATCATTAACTAGTATTGTTGTTTTGCTATTCATATTCAATATCGCTTTAAAAACATCTAAAAATACAGATATTATTTTTATGATCAGAAAAATACAAGAAAAAAATAGATTTTCAAAAGATATTTTCCTACAAAAAATAAATAAATAAATAAATAAATAAAAATAAAAATAATGAAAAAAATATTTTAAAAAATCGAATCTATTTATAAAAATTAAAACTTTTAGTGCTTTAGAAAAAATGGACTTTGTAATAAGAAACTTACATGAAAAAAGATTAACAACGATAGCTCCTCATAGTGAATTATTTCGCGTTAGCTAGAGAAATAAAATTCAGCTTCTAGTAAATTACTTGGAATAAAATTCTAAATTTAGGTAAATCTCTCCTTAATTGATTTGGGAATTTTATTTTTTATAGTTGTTTAGATGAAGTTACTATTTTGTACCTTAAAACATTTACATTTAGAAAGCTGAGTTTAAAATTACTTATTTGTGAAGGAACATTTTTCCTATGCCTTCTTTGATAAAGATAAATAATAAATATGTTGTTCTTTTGAGCATATATGAAGCGCTCAGATGATAAAGGTGATAAGTTATAAGGTCATCATTCAGAGAAAATTAGCTGTAAATTTTCAAATATCTATTTGTAAGTATTAGCTTTTTGTCAAATTTTTCAAATAGTAATTTAACAAATGGTGTAGAACCATTGATTATCTTCAATTTGTTTATTTATCACATAGCACTTTTCATGTGAGCTTTCCATATGTTAGAATAATATCTAAATCAGCAAAATCATATTAAAAAAAAATAATAAACAAGGCAAACGCTACAGTATGGGCCACGTAAGGACATTTATCTAATTATTATTTAAAGTGTTAGTGAATTCCCAGAGATATTTATTTTTTAAACTAGTCATAACATTCATGTATCAAAATAAACATTTAAAATTATATAACATATTAACGTAAAAGAAAAAAAAAATTACCTTTCTCTATTATCCAGTAATGGGCCTTGTAAATTTCTGATGCTTGAATATTTTACGTTTTCGGCATACCCAGCAAAGTACAATGCCGCAGCAGTTGGACGGTTGTCACCACTAAATTTTAATAGTATTCTTTACTTTCAAAAATCTCAGAAATTCTATTCTGAAATTAGACGATGAATTCAAATAAAAGTTTGCGGTGTCAGTTGTATCTCTGGTGCTACACTGTTACATCACTGAAAGTATTTTTACTGTAATAGAACATCTCAACAGTCGTTTAATTTAAAATAAAACATAATACTAGAAAACATGCTTTTTCAGAATTTAGGGTCGCCCCCGATGAAAAAAAATATATGTATATATAAATAGTACGAAACTTATATCAATTTTAAGACATACAGCACACACTTTTATTTTATGTAAAATGACGTCATTCGCATCCGCTTAAGCATTCCACATTTACGATCTTCTCTTAAACATCTACAGTAAAGCATGCATAGGATGCCACTATCTCAAAATAATACACAAATGCAGCAGAAACATGCAGTCATTAAAGAAACTGGACAAACAAAAACCGCTATCTACGGATTCATAGGCATTCATACGTTTGTAATATTAATATAGACGATTTCAGTCGTGACGTCAGTCATGACGTTTTGGTTGGAAACTGACTCCAAACAAACGGTTGCTATGTTGTATTTTATATTTTGTTTGTGTGTTGCAGCTATATCTTATATATATATCTCACATCGAAGGGTTTTAATACTTGATATGTACTGGTAACATTTTCCACAAAGAAATGACGCATAGCAACCGTTTGTTTGGAGTCAGTTTCCAACCAAAACGTCATGACTGAGTTCACACTGATAGCGTCTACAGTTACTTAAAATTAAATATAATTTATAATAGCTCCATATTTTAACGAAATTATCCGTTGATATTTTTCAAAAATAACACATATTTTAATTACATTTTCTTTAGGTTGTTATGAGAAAATGGCAACAAAAAGATATAATTGCTATTTTTCAACTATTTTCCTTTTACTTTCTATATAAATGGAGTACTTGAGTTGCCAAAATTAAACAAATGGCGCTAAAAACTACAAAAAAATTAATATTTCAAAAACAAATGGAGATACAGTTTTCAAACAAACTGCATTTAAAAGTACTTTTTTTTCCAATACGACGGTATAAAAATTTAAAATGTGCGATGCTTAAAAATAAAAAAAAATGCTATAAAGCATTTAATCGCACAATGATACGTCTGCTTTGTTTATTGCTGCCTTCTGTAAGTTGACGTTATTTTTTGGAGACAAAATAAGCTGGGAGAAAGTGCATACCGTCCCGGGGGCTAATTAAAGAAACACTGTTTTAAATAAAAAGTTATCTCTTAATGAAACCTCTAAGAAATCGCCAAAAAATCAGTTTTTGGCGAACACAAAAACAAATGTACCATCAGAAAAAAAACAATTATTAAAACGGTTTATGGTACGTTAACATTTAAAGATGTTAGTCAGTCAGATTTATTTCATTCGTTTTTCAGAAATGCATTTTGGGCTTGTTTTTAAACTGTAAATATTAGTGGTCCACTATTTGTACGTGGGTTGATTTATCATAGAGTGAATAGTAAATAATGTA
Source organism: Maratus speciosus (assembly GCA_963932465.1). Lineage (NCBI taxonomy): Eukaryota > Metazoa > Arthropoda > Arachnida > Araneae > Salticidae > Maratus > Maratus speciosus. The sequence goes on along the minus strand of OZ010795.1, from coordinate 430,375,878 downwards.
TGAACGTTTATTAAACTCTTTGCCAACAAAGGGTGACGGAGCCAGTGGTTGATCAAATAAAGTCAGTGATACGAGTTTTTTATTACCTATCCTTCCTTTTAAGTTTTAGAAATAAACTAACATAATTGCTATAACCCTTAATGAATGTCCTATAATGTACAAAAATGAACTTTGCTGAAATTATATAGCAACAAAATTATAAGTAAATAGTCTCTAGAATCGTCATTTTCACAGTAGTTGTTCAATCGAATAAATCAATCGAAAATTCAAAAATTAATCTTTAAAATATCATGCTTAAGCTGCGATTAACAATAATTCATATAAAACTATTATTTGAAATAAGCAAGATGGAAGTGGATTATTTTAACTTACCTCAATTGTCTCCAACTAATCAAAAACTAAGTTGTTATATTTTCTAATAAAAAAAAGTCATAAAATGGCTTCTCTTACTGCAGTCAGCTGACAACAATATGACAACAGATGCTCCAACAAATCAAATAAAAATTGTATGCCTAGTGGCACGTGTAAAATTGTGTTCTGCCTAAAATGGCGCAATATAAAAAATGATCAACTACTAGCTGGTCACCCTATTTTTATTATTACTTAAGTTTTTGCATAGAAAAATATGGAATGTATTTGTATCAGCTTCTTATGTCAGACGAAGTAAGCTTAAATCTGTGTATCATCTCATTACATATCGGCAACATATGCATATCCAATAGCCAATGTCATTTATTCAGTGAGCTTTAAAGGGCTAATTTTATCTATTGCTGCTATGTGGCAACACAGCAGAAAATATAAATTGTTCATAGAATGTAGACAGTTATACTGAGTTAATTTTTCATGCCAATGTTTTATTTACCACTTGAAAAGTTTCGCATTTTTTTGCTGAAATGGTATTCGTAAAATCAAACATAACATTAAAAATTTTTACTTAAAGATGTATACTACATAAAAATACTTTTAAAACATTAAATAAAAATTTAAAATGTTTAAAAAGTGATGAAGACCACAGGAGGTGATAATTTGTTCGTTTTTAAACTTTTAAAATTTTTATTTAATGTTTTCAAAGTTTTTTTATGTAGTATACGCATATAAGTAAAACTTTTTAATTTATTGTGTGATTTTGGTCTCAAGACGTAATAGTCCTTCAATATATGGTATTCGTAATTATTGTCAAATGTTTGGATAAAGTTTAAATAAATGGATATATATATATAAATTTCTCGTTCCGTTTTTTTAGACAATTGTTTTAAAGATTAACTTTATAACTTACTACATGCCGCTATATTATTAGAAAAATAATTAATTATTTTGTGATTTGGTCGAATAAGGGAATTAAATTGGCAAATATTTCTATAAGAAAAAAAATATATGGTATATAAGTATAGAAATTTTTTCAAACGACTTATAATCCTTATAATGTAAAAGCTCTACATGACAAAATAAAAATCCCCATTTTCTTTTTCAATAACATTTTTAAATGTTAAATTTTGCCCATTTATTTAGTATATATATAACAAATTTATATGGATATTTTGGATTCATAATTATAATAGCTTTTCACTATGATAATATGAAATCTACAATAAATTATCTCACAGTGTTTGAAATTGAAAACTGATGCAAAGTTTCTTTTGCCATTTACATTAATTGGATTAGCTGAATGGTAAATTTTTAGTTTTCGTGCGCAAATTCTGATTTTTTGCATTATAATCTTGTGGTTGAATTAAATAAGACAATTTAATCTGCAAATATATCTATAAGAAAACAGAAAACTCGTAGTTTGTGTATGCTACATCTTTATTCTTGAATCTTAAAATATATTTTATTTTTTTATTCATACCAATATATATAAATGATATAAACAATACGTTGCTGCAAATTTTGAGCTTTTCGCACTATTAAATATAATGTTAAATTAAAAAAATGATTAATTGAATATGACATGTTTAAACAGTATTTTATAGTTTTAAGCGAAATGTCATTCGCCTTTATGTTAAAAGAAAAGATTTTTCTATTTTCACATACCGATTGTGTTTCATAAAATCTGGCATAATAGAAAGACTATCCAATCAATAGAATAAGAAAGGAATAAAATGTTCTATAGTCTGTCATAATAATTGGAAAGGATAATAGATTCGGAATTACTAATTAATATGAAAACGATTTTCATTTCAAATTCGATTAATTATGCATCTTTGATACTTTTCATAAAGTCCATTATTCCTGTTATAAGGACAAGTACATATTTACATATTTTTGACATGATTTAAATGAATAATGGTATATTGAAATTAGTTCCATAAATTTTTATAAATTACGAGATAAAAATAATAAATATATTACATATTTAACAGCAACAAAAATTTAATACTAATAAAATACTAAGTATATTTAAATTATTAAATATAATTACAGAATAATGTATGTGTTTCAAAAATATTTTATTTTATCTAACCTAATAAAATCCCAATGAAACGAATTTATGAAACGATTATATGGAAGGACTGATTAAACGATTGATTATATTTCACAGAATGTCTTTTTTGCGTCATTGTCCAATTTAAATTACACGTAAATATTAAAATGGACAAAAATTTTAAAATAATTAAATCATGATAATTACGTCATAAGTGAAATTCACAAATATTAAATATCGTAATATTTAAAGTGCCAAAAAATTAAATTATTACGCGTGAAAAACTCGTGAAATAACTAAAATTGGGTCACACGTAAAAAGGTCAAATAATAATATTCCCAAACATTTTAAAATTAATATACGTACCCGCGAGTCTTAAAAGATAAGAAAAAAGAAAAGAAAACAAATACTTTCAAAATAAATTTTTTTTATGATAAATGATGCATATAATGGTGAAAATTACGTCATTTATTGAAACGGCACATTTAAACCGAATTTCATTCCGAAGAATTAGCACATTGGTTTATATTTTACATCACTTGGTTCAGCATAATTATAGGTAAATGCATGCGTAAAATATTTTGATTTATTTTGTACGAATTATTATTCGATAAATGCATATTAGAAATTTCAGATATGCTTATTAGTTTACATAAGCATTATACATTTCGAAAATAACATGAAAATATGCATGATGGTCAATTAAAATAGATAAAAGAATTCATGAATAAGTTATCGATACCTGTTCCAGAAAATATCTAAAACTTTATGAAAATATAAGAATAAAATTTAAAAGCACAATGCTTTTCAATACCGTGGTTCTAAAAGCTATTCGCATAAACAGACGGAGTTTTTTAATCTCGAACATAAGGGAAGATTTTTCTCCATAGCGTCGTTACAACAGTCAGAAAGATAGTTAGAGTTTTGACTAACAATTTTATGTAAGCTGATTTGCATATATGAAATATGTCTTAATTATAAATCCCGTCAATTGTTACTACAGCGACGCATGAGGCCATGATAACCGGAAAATTGCCCATTTAAACGGAAAAGCATGACAACCCGATTACAGAAGATAACCGTCGTTATAGTGATAAATCATTCAACCTTCCGGAGCTTGGTAATAGTTTTTAAACAGGGCACATTGCTTTGGTTTTAGAGAATGCGAAGCCTGAAAGGGGGTTGGCGGGCATAGCACGCAGGGGGATGAGCCCCGTTTCTTACTATAAGATTTTTTTACTATGAAAAATATGTGTGTGTGAAAAATATTTTATATAAATTAGATTTATTTAATAAGTATATATTTGTTCGTGTATATTTTCACGTACTACCTACACAAATTAACTTTGTTCGCAGATTATTACTTATTATTGATGATTTAATTGTAGATGTCAAAATTGTATATATTTATATTTTTTTTTGTTTTTAGAAACACATATGTGTTTCATTAAGTCATTCTGGAACACTGTCCCTAACAAGGGTTTTAATCAGTCTGTAATATATAAATATTACACATATATATATATATTTGTTATACAGTGCTCAGCAAAAGTTTAGACAATGATCTAATATGCTTCTGTGCTGAGAAGTATGTAACAAATTGTTGTAATTCAACTGCCATATATTACTGGGGACTTATCCTTCATATACAAACAATAAATTTTAATTTATACACTTTACATAATATATAATAACAAAAAAACGAATTTAACATTGTTGCAAAAGTATAGACAATCTGTCTGTTAACAAAAAAATATCCATAACTGAAAATCGAACTGCACCTCCATTGTCTGCTATTAATGCAAAAATGTGACTTTCCATCGAAGAAACTAAATCCTGCATCACTTGGGGGTCTATTTCGTGCCAAACACGTTCAACATCTGATCGAAGTTCATTTACAGAGGAGTATTGTTAAAAAATTGCATAAACCGTATGAGATATGATGCCACAAAAGGTTTCGATTGGTTCAGATCAGGGCTACACGCGGGCCAGTCGAAAACAGTAAGATTTTGAGAGTTATACCAATTTTTGATTTGTATGCAACATGAATAGACGCATTATCTTGCTAAAATACATACTTTGCAAGAGATAAAAGTTCACCAAATGGCTATAAATTGTTTTCCAATGTATGTATGTAGTCCTACGCAGCTTGGCGACCACTGAGAAACTCCAGAGATACTTGAGAATTAAAACAAAGTGAGGCCCAAGTCATCAACCCTTTCGAGGGTAAAGGACCCATAATTTTAATTCCGAAAATGGCAAAAATATTTAATTAAAATTTTCCTTTTATAATATACGTGAAAATAAGCAATTTCATATTTTCTAATAACTTCGTTTATAAATTCTGGTATCAGTCCATTATTTCATCCGTTTATAAAAATAATTACTCCGTTACAGGAAAGGGTTCAATTTATTGTGAGATTTCAAGGATGGTTGTTTTATCATTTTCAAGTAAACTAATGTACATCTTTCTTTAATGCATCTACGAAATTATGTTGGCACAGAAAGCTCTAACTCATTTTTAATGCGATTAGCAGTCATCATTTGTCTAGATGCCAGTTTATGGATCCTTCTATAATCTCGTTTTCTGGCCACACGAGTCCTTCCAGATCTATGTTTTGCTTTGAAAGAGTCACCCTTTAGACAGTACTTAATAGACAGACTTCTTTGGCCGATTGAAAGTAGCTGAAATTTCCGCAACAGCCTTCTCTATCGATTTCAGCTTCCGTGCTTTAATTATTTCATCTGACTGAAAATTTCTTGCTCGCACATCTTCGCTAACCGATGCTATCGCGAGATGCACTTAAATACTTCATGCATGTAACGTCATAAGTTTGAAATATGCGGTTTTCGGTGAACAATATCCAAAAAATCACAAAAGTGTCTAAACTTTTGCAACGTGCAAATTTCACTTTTTTCAGTTAAATGAAATAATATCCTACATTAAAACCGTTATTTCTGTCCTAAAACGTTTAAAATATATTTAAAAATAAGTACAGTCATTTGTATAACCCAAGTGTTCGTATTTTTTATTTAAAGGTTAAAAATCACCAGTGTCTAAACTTTTGCTGAGGAGTGTATATATATATATATAACAGAAACAACCTTTTATATGCCATATTAAGGAAAATTAGAAAATATATTTTCATTCATTCGTCAACTTTCTGGTTTATCTTAGGACTATCTTGATTAGAAAAGAGTTGATGGATTTAAGAGAGTAACATTTGGTGAAACAACTGACCTTTAGAAGCCATTTACCGATAACTGCATTATTTATGCGAGATTTGAGGTCAGTTTTATCTCTGTATACCACTTCTCACTGCTGGCGTGAAATCGTGATAAAATCTACCAACGATTCGTAGATTCCAATAATTATCCTATTCTTTTATCTTATCTCTCTTTTTTTTTATATTGTTCAGGCAACTTAATAGCTGCTTAACTGAGACAATTTGGCATTTATGCATCATGTTCACTGCCATTTCAGTTGTATTTGCAGTTATTTCAAAACCTTTTAACTGATAGTAATCTTCTATAAGTGGAGCCCTGCTAAATGATGTATTTTAGCAATTATGATTTTGGACAATAGAGGGATTTTGTGAAAGTCCTATAATGGTATCCGCTTTCACATTAAACTCTAATATTCCGAGTAACATTCAGGCTTGTCGCCAAATTTTGCTGTAAGTAGGATTATGGAAGATTAGAAAATCTATTTTCTTCATATATCAGCTTTCTGGTTAATATTTGGCATCAAACCAGTTGATGAGTTTAGCTTTTATGTATGAATTAGCGAAATATATAATATTTTGGAAGAGCTTTAAAGATAACTACTCACGCTTTCAATCATGTATTCCATTAGTATCGCAACATTGAACCACTTTTCACCCTTTTCATACAGTATGTTTAAAATTATATGAATTTCTGGTAGATGCGATTACTATCCCATTGTTTTTTTCTTTTGTCCCATTTATTGATACTTTTCAAGAAGTTTTCATGATTACTTAAATCAATCTCTTTACCCTGTATTCTAAACATACTCTTCATTTTCACTAGCAATACATAATCTGTAATTAGCACTTCGATCACTGGCTGGGTCATAGACGTCCCAAAGGAGTATTTCGTAGTGGAGAGTAACCATGTTTTGACGCCGCTTAAAATAGACTGCTGCAATTCTGCCTTGAATTACAGAAAGTGACGCTATCTACCGCTGAAATCTTACTTATCAGAATAACGACATTTATGATTAGAAGAAGCAAAAAGCCTTCCACGTGCTGTTTCCAGACTATTTAAAAACCTTAAATTAGCTGCTTTGATCTATTTTGTTTCCTAAGCGTAATAGAATACTTTAAAACTAATGTAAGATGTTATGCTTTCATATACATGTCTAAATTCATCTGTTTATTGAGCATATTTTTCACACGGATTTGATTGCTTTCGTTTTTGTTCTTAGTCTTGAGATTATCTGTCTTTAAAAAGGGCGCAGGTGCCTTAATTGGACCAATTTGTGCTGCTAAAATTAGACAAGATATACAATCATAAATTTGAAAAGGAAGCAACAAATTTCGAGTAATGTACGCTTTGGACACTATATTATTTATTATTTTTTTCATATTGCATAATGGATTACTATTTCCATGCATGTTTTTGAATAGTTGAATATTTATTTTTATAGTTGAATCGATATATTTATACATTTTCAGCATATATAAACATAAAAATAATCTTTCACATATTTAGGCAATACATTTTGTTTGCCATTTATTTTCATTGAATCATTTATTTCTACGGAGTATTTGATTTATAGTGTTGGAGTCAGACATTTTCCTCACTGTAAAAAAAAAAAAAAAACCCACTGTAAATTTGCCGGAACAAACTCGATCACAGTGATTTTGTTGTACCTTTCTTTGGTTTCCTGACTATATTAACAGAAAAAATACAGTAGTTGAATAAAATTAACAGCACAATGTGCTGACAATTTGGACGCATTTTGTTACAGCACAAACTGCTGGCGTCCAAATTGCCAGAATATTGTGCTGTTAATTTTACGGAACTACTGTATTTTCCATGTTAGTATAGTCAGGAAACCAAAGAAAGATACAGCACGTTCACTGTGATCGAGTTTGTCTGCGAGATGAACAGTACTTTGTACTGTAAAAATGTCGTTTCTTTTTACAGTGCTCCGGCAGATAAACATCCCGGACGAAAAGCATCCGTGATAGCAAAAGTTCTGAAAGACTTGGGAAACGAAAAGGAAAGAGTGAGTTGTGAAGAGATTGATGCTCAAAAAGATTGCAGCTACAAAAATCACACAAAAAGCCAAAGATTCATTACAAATGTTGTATTCCTTGCCAAAATCAGTTAAGTCAAAATACAGAAGGAGCCAAAAAACAGCCATGTTAACATCTTTGTTCACAACACATTGCTATATAAAGTAAACCTTGATGTAAAAAAAAAACAAACAAAAAAACAACAAAAAGCTGTAAAAACCGAAAAGCAAATGGAACATTGAGTTTTCAAAAATAGGCGTAATTCAATTGGAAAGAAAATGATGGAATTGAAGAACTACAGTCATAAGTCAAAGAAAACTTCTATTGCAAAAAAATTTAATGATTTAGAATCTAAAAAGAAAAATCAAGACAGTGGTGATAGGTTTTGCCGAATTTGTAAGAAAAATAAAATATCAAAAATATTTGAGTGTTTTGATTGTCAAATATGGTTCTATGTTGTATGCGCTGGAAAGAGAATGAACAAAGGGAAAACATGTGTAAGCCTTGCAACACTTCTTGCTTGATAGTCAAGTAACTGACAATTAGTACAAAAGTTTCTATTCTTAATTACTTATAAGTTTGATTTTCTATTTTGAATACATTTTGATTTAAAACAATTAATCTTACTTTCACACATTTTATTTCATTATATTTCATTGCTGATGTTTTGTTTGATTGTGTCATTAATCTCAATCTTTGCATTTAATAAAATTAGCTATATCCCCTACCCATTAAAACAGACTGATATTGTTTGGTATCATTTAGGAGACTGTGGGTCCAAATTAAGCAACTAGTCGCTGAATTAAGATACTTTCGATATTTTTTTTTTCAAATTAGAATAACTAGAGATTTTCAAAAAAAAAAAAATGTTTTAAAGATTTATTTAGTTTGCAGGTGGATAGGTTGTTCATGTGTAGTGATATTTTCAAGATATTCGAGAAAGGAATTGAGTTACACCTGGAATGAAGTAAAAAGTTCCAAATTCGGCTACTCTCCCATATTCTATATTCATGCAGCTTTAAATATATATTCTCTCGGATACACTTATACTTGGAAATAAACAAAGGGCATCTGCCAGAAAGAAAAAAAATAAATTGTTGTAGAATTTAAAGTAAAACATTTGTCGTTTACCACTGGTAATGAAAAGGACCATTCAACATCTTTTCTGTGATTAATAACATAAGAAAAAATTAGCTAAATAATAATCTCTTTGTATTTGACTGTTTTTTTGTGTATCGACATGACACTGAGTATGAGGAATAGTGGAATACATGTTACTTGGCATATTAATCTTAGTTTACTATTTTTTTTCTACTTAACATTCATATGAGATGTTTTAACTTTCATATTTAAAACTTTTAAACAACAAAATTATAGAAGGCATTTCTTCGATGTCATTATTACCTTATTACCTGTGAGCATCACTGTTAGCATTAACACAATATTTAATAAACGTATGAAATCCCCTCTCTAAAGTAACCTTTAAAGTAACGCGATTTTTAATTTACGGCTGTAGTGAGTAGACGAAAGTTAATTCTGAAAAAGGAGATTAATGTTCGAAAAATGTGGTAGCTGAGGTATAAAGAAAAACCTGGCCCTGGAGGCCAGGGTCTTAACTGGAATGCAGTTGGGTATAAGAAATTTTTAGGTGTTTTAAAGTAGCTGGAAGATGCTAAATCTATGTTAAAGAAAATTGCAATAGAATAAGAATTTTTAAAGAAGCTACAATAAAGGCCCCATGAAGACGATTAATATTCAAAATTGGTGGTAGCTAAAGTCTGCAATTTTTTTTTCTTTTTTTTTTTTTTTTTTTTTTTTTTTGTCGTTCATGTAGTTGCTGGAGAACCTAAGAAGTTGTTAGAAAAAATAAGTTCGTGAATCGGACCATTTTTAAGAAAACTATAACAGTGGTCCCAAAGGGCCCTAACTGTTAGTTGAGAGCAGGGCCCTAACATGAAAACATGTTTAAATATTTTAGTACTTAGCGTTTTAGATCTTCAATTAGTCAAAATTAATCATAGGGTATGAAATAATCATTAGAATAATATTTTAATGAAATGCGCAAAAATTGGGAGAAATGCTTAAAAAGGGCCCCTAGAGCTCCAATAAAAATATGAAGGTGTTGGTCTAGGGGGAAGCGTCCAAGACGCAATTTTAAAATTATGCAATGAGAAGGTGAGAAATTATGGTGTAAAAAATGCATAGCACACAAAAAGTTCAAGGGGACCCGGACTGGGCCCTACAGGAATCTAAGATGCCCCGGGATTTTAACTGGAATATAGACACTGGATAATAACTAAACCGAAAAATGGTCCCAAAAATGAACATCGGATTAAGAGGGGCAATTTATTAATAATTTATGGTGAAAAAGCTCCAAGGAGCCTTGTACCGGGCCCCATGGGGGAAGGGACTTAAGTAGCATGTAGTTTGGTATAAATACACTTTTTAGTAGTTTTTATTGCAATCTGAGGACTCTAGAATTATGGTAAACAAAATTGCAAGGAATTTGGATCATTTTTAAAGAAGATGCATCAAGGGCCCTAAGAAGACGATTTATATTCAAAATTGGTGGTAGTTGAAGCCTGAAATAATTTTTATTTCGTTCATGTAATAGTTGGAGAACCTAAGATGTTGTTAGAAAAAAAAGCTAGTGAATCGGACAATTTTTAAGGGAGTTCTAATAGGGCGCCCAAAAGGGGCCATCTGAGAGTTGAGAAAAGGCCTTAACATGAAAACATGCTACAATGTTTTAGTACTTAGCGTTTTAGATCTTCGATTAGATGATATTAAGAAAAGGGTACGAATTAATCTTTAGAATATAATTTAAAAGAAATGTGCAAAAGATTGTAGAAAGGCTTAAAAAGGGGTCCTAGAGACCCAGTAAAAATATGTGATTGTAGGTCTAAGGAGAAGAGTTTAAGATTCAACTTTAAAATTACGCATTGCGAAGGTCAGAAAATTAGGGTGTGAAAAACGCAAAATAATTAAGGGGCCCTGTACCGAGCCTTAAAGACCCTAGGCGGGACCATAGTCTTAACCGGAATGTAGACACGGGAGTATAACTAAATAGAGAGAGTATCCCAAAAATGAGGATCGGATAAAAAGGAAGCAATTTATTAACAATTTAGTGCACTAAAAGTTAAAGGGGCCCTGTACCGGGCCCCTTGCAAGGGTGCCAGGGTCTTAGCTGAAATGTAGAAATGAGGTACAAACTGAAAGGAGAATTCACCCCCAAAACGAAGAAGATAGGCATGTTATTAACAATTCAGTGCACTAAAGCTTCAAGGGACCATGTACTGGCCCCGTTGCAAAGGTGCAAGGATCCTGACTAAAATGCAGAAATGGGACAGAAACTGAAAGAAGAATTCACCCCAAAAACGATGAAGATCGGATAGAAAAGGGGCATGTTATTAACAATTTAGTGCACTAAAACTTCAAGGGACCCTGTACTAGGCCCCTTGACAGGGTATCAGGGTCTTAACTAAAAATGTGAAATGGGGTAGAAACTGAAAGGAGAATTCACTCCCAAAACGAAGAAGATCGGATAGAAAAGAGGCATGATATTAAGAATTTAGTGCACTAAAAGTTCAAGGGGCCCTGTACCGGGCCCCTTGCAAGGGTGTCAGCGTCTTAACTGAAATGTTGAAATGGGTAGAAACTGAAAAGGGAATTCACCCCCAAAACGAAGAAGATCGGATAGAAAAGATACATGTTATTAACAATTTAGTGCACTAAAACTTGAAAGAACCCTGCACTGGGCCCCTTGATAGGATGCCAGAGTCTTACCTGAAATGTTGAAATGGGGCAGAAACTGAAAGAAGAATTCACACCAAAAACGAAGAAGATCGGATAGAACAGATGCATGTTTTAACAATTCAGTGCACTAACATTTAAATGGCCCTGCACCGGGCCCCTTGCAAGGGTGCCAGTGTCTTAACTGAAATTTGAAATTGGGTAGAAACTGAAAGGAGAATTCTCCCCCAAAACGAAGAAGATCAGATAGAAAAGTGGCATGTTATTAACAATTTAGTGCACTAAAACTTCAAGGGGCCCTTTCCCGGGCCCCTTGCAAGGGTGCCAGGGTCTTAACTGAAATTTTGAAATGGGGTAGAAAATGAAAGGAGAACTCTCCCCCAAAACGAAGAAGATCGGATAGAACAGAGAAATGTTATTAACAATTTAGTGCACTAAAACATCAAGGAGCCATGTACTTGGCCCCTTGCAAAAGTGCCATGGTCTTAACTGAAATATTGAAATGGGGCACAAACTGAAAGGAGAATTCACCCCAAAAAAGAAGAAGATGGGATAGAAAAGAGCCATATTATTAACAATTTAGTGCACTAAAACTTCAAGGGGCCCTTTACCGGGCCCCTTGCAAGGGTGCCAGGGTCTTAACTGAAATTTTGAAATGGGGTAGAAACTGAAAGGAGAATTAACCCCCAAAACGAAGAAGATAGGATAGAACAGAGAAATGTTATTAACAATTTAGTGCACTAAAACATCAAGGAGCCATGTACGTGGGCCCTTGCAAAGGTGCCATGGTCTTAACTGAAATATTGAAATGGGGCACAAACTGAAAGGAGAATTCACCCCAAAAAGAAGAAGATCGGATAGAAAAGAGTCATATTATTAACAATTTAGTGCACTAAAACTTCAGGGGGTCATGTACCGGCCCCCTTGCATGTGTGCAGGGTCTTAACTGAAATGTTGAAATGGGGTAGAAACTGAAAGGAGAACTCTCCCCCAAAACGAAGAAGATCGGATAGAAAAGAGGCATGTTATTAACAATTTAGTGCACTAAAACTTCAAGGGGCCCTTTACCGGGCCCCTTTCAAGTGTGCCAGGGTCTTAACTGAAATTTTGAAATGGGGTAGAAACTGAAAGGAGAATTAACCCCGAAAACGAAGAAGATCGGATAGAAAAGAGGCATGTTATTAACAATTTAGTGCACTAAAACATCAAGGAGCCATGTACTTGGCCCCTTGCAAAGGTGCCAGGGTCTTAACTGAAATATAGAATTTGGACAGAAACTGAAAGTAGAATTCACCCCAAAAATGAAGAAGATTGGATAGAAAAGAGGCATATTATTAACAATTTAGTGCACTAAAACTTCAAGGAACCCTGTACAGGGCCCCTTGACAGGGTGCCAGGATCTTACAGAAATTTTGAAATGGGGTAAAAACTCAAAGGAGAATTCACCCAAAACTAAGAAGATCGGATAGAAAAGAGGCATGTTATTAACAATTTAGTGCACTAAAACATCAAGAAGCCATGTACTTGGCCCCTTGCAAAGGTGCCAGGGTCTTAACTAAAATGTAGATATGGAACAGAAACTGAACGTAGAATTCACACCAAAAATGAAGAAGGTCGGATAGAAAAGAGGCATATTATTAACAATTTAGTGCACTAAAACTTCGAGGAACCCTGTACTGGGCTCCTTGACAGGGTGCCAGGTTCTTACAGAAATTTTGAAATGGGGTAGAAACTCAAAGGAGAGTTCACCCAAAACGAAGAATATCGGATAGAAAAGAGGCATGTTATTAACAATTTTGTGCACTAAAACTTCAAGGGGCCATGTACTGGGCCATTTGTATAGGTACCAGGGCCTTAACGAAAATGTGGAAAAGGGACAGAAACTGAAAGAAGAATTCACCCCAAAAACGAAAAAGATCGGATTGAAAAGAGGCAAGTTATTAACAATTCAGTGCACTAAAGCTTCAAGGGGCCCTGTACCGTGCCCCTTGCAAGGGTGCAGGGTCTTATCTGAAATGTTGAAATGGGGTAGAAACTGAAATGAGAATTCTCCCCCAAAACGAAGATGATCGAATAGAAAAGATGCATGTTATTAACAATTTAGTGCACTAAAACTTCAAGGGGCCCTTTACCGGGCCCCTTGCAAGTGTGCCAGAGTCTTAACTGAAATTTTGAAATGGGGTAGAAAATGAAAGGAGAGTTAACCCTCAAAACGAAGAAGATCGGATAGAACAGAGAAATGTTATTAACAATTTAGTGCACTAAAACTTAAAGTGGCCCTGTACCGGGTCCCTTTCAATGGTGCAGGGTCTTAACTGAAATGTTGAAATGGGGTAGAAACTGAAAGGAGAACTCTCCCCCAAAACGAAGCAGATCGGATAGAAAAGAGGCATGTTATTAACAATTTAGTGCACTAAAACTTCAAGGGGCCCTTTACCGGGCCCCTTGCAAGGATGTCAGGGTCTTAACTGAAATTTTGAAATGGGGTAGAAACTGAAAGGAGAATTAACCCCCAAAACGAAGAAGATCGGATAGAAAAGTGGCATGTTATTAACAATTTAGTGCACTAAAACATCCAGGAGCCATGTACTTGGCCCCTTGCAAAGGTGCCAGGGTCTTAACTGAAATATAGAATTTAGACAGAATCTGAAAGAAGAATTCACCCCCAAAACGAAGGAGATCGGATAGAAAAGTGGCATGTTATTAACAATTTAATTCACTAAAACTTCAAGGGGTTCTGTATTGGGTCCCTTGACAGGGTGCCAGGGTCTTAACTGAAATCTTGAAATGGGGCACAAACTGAAAGGAGAATTCACCCCAAAAACGAGGAAATCGGATAGAAAAGAGGCATGTTATTAAAAATTTAGTGCACTTAAAATTCAAGGGGCCATGTACTGTTCTACTTGCAAGGGTGCCAGGGTAATAAGTGAAATTTAGAAATGGGGCACAAACTGAAAGGATAATTCACCCCAAAATCGAAGAAGATCGGATGGAAAAGAGGCATGATATAGAGTTTAAGTGCATAAAAACTTAAAGGGACCCAAGGGCCCCGGCCCTTCAAAATAAAATTACGAGCCTCAGGTGTATCAGGACCTGTCTTGGACTAATCGCATCTAAATTTTCAGACTTCTACGTGCGGTAGTTTTCCTAGCCAACACACAGACACACAGACAGAAAGGCACATACACAGAGCGATTTATTCTTTTATTAGTATAGATTAATGAATATGAATATATTTAATATGAATTGATTAACATATAAATATAACTACACCATTATACATATAAAAGTATTGAATCAACATCCATTATAAAATGTGTATTAGCAACTTAGTTATAAATAAAATGCCTCCATTTTTTTATTTAATAAATTAACCATTGCGTATTATCCAGACCATACCACCCTTTTCCGTACTCTCTAACATCTACCAACCCAACCATCCTATAATATTTTTAATTATTATTTTACATTTTCGTATTTTTTTAATTTATTTTCTTATTTTATAATTTTTTTGTAATATTTTTTCACACATGTGTTAATATATTTTTTAAGATTATTTAAGTACTAATTATATATTAAAGAATATATGATTCTTTTTTTTAAAACCCTAATTTAATTCATCATAAATTAGTTTTTTAATATTATTGTTAATTAGATGAGAAGAACATAAACACTTTTTTGTATATAAATGATTAAGGATTATATTATGATATACAAAATTATGAAGACAAGATTTAAAATTAGTAAATGTATTAACTTTCAATTTAAATTCTTCACTTTTATCATATAGATAAATTAATGTTTTGTTTTATTTTATTGTAATTTTAAGATCTAAAAAGTTAATTGTATTGTTAGATAGGAGGTTTTCCGTTTATTCTAAATTAGTAGGATAAACTACTGGAAATTGAGAAATGTTAGTTTGATCATTAGAAATTAAAATTATGTCATCAATATAACGATATAAATGTAGATTGCTATTAGTAAAAATACGTTCATAGGGATATAAGGCAGATAATAATCTGGATGTGCATCCACCTTGTAATATACCGACGTTCTGTAAATGTGATGTGTTATCTTGCAAAATATAATTATTATAGATAATGAAATTTGTTAAAGATTTAAAATAAGCAATATCTATATAAAATGGTAAATACAGTTTATGATGATACTTTTTAAATAATGCATTTATAAAGTTATGTAGATCTAATAAATCTGTATTATTAAAAAGATCTTTGATATCATACGTCTTTATATTGTTTACACATTTAAGATTTTTCATAATACTGACAAGTTGATAGCATTTTTTTATGCAATATGTATTATCAGTGGTTGTTTTCAGTACATATATTTGATTGAGAATTTTTAATAGAAGTCTATTGGCTATATTATTATATGTGTTGCATCCAATAGTTACTGTTCTAAATTTAATTGGCTTCTTGTGAAATTTGGGTATAAGCACTAAATAAGGATAATTAAAGTTAGTTGAGTAACAGTTTATAATATCTTTGAATTTTACGATTGTTTACAGTTACTTTTTCATTAGTTTTTTGAAAAGATTTATCATAAGAAATAAAGGATGTAAGAAGTTGTTGATAATAAAATTTACATATGATTGCATTCTATATATATATATATACATATATATCAAACAGTTTTTTACCTCTCAGGAAATAATCTCAGTTTTAATTTCGAATATATAGAGATACTAAAAAAAAATCTCCCATTTCTGAATTTACTTATATTATATTTGGTTAATTACTTTCTTAATAACACATTTAAGGATGGAAAGTTGTACAATGTAAAATTTAAAATAAGCATTTTTCATTGTCTTTTATTAATATAAATACCCATTATTTTGTTTTGTGAATTAATTATATGATAATATTTTTACAGGCGTGGATTTAAAAAAAAGTTTTAAGCAGCAGCACTTGAAAAGGAATTGTTGTATGGGGAATATTTTACAACAGGTTGCAGACACATAGCGCTAGTTGTGTTACAGTCATAGTGCGAGTAGTTAGAGTAAATTCGCAGACGCATCAGAGTGATTGAAATGACAAGATATTTAGAAAAGCTGTCTCAATTCGAAGAACGATGTGTGATTTGTTTCTTGTAGGTGAAATGCATCCCCCATTCGACATAAACGCAAGCAGGATGTCGAATAGCGTGATGGTGGCGCGTGATGATGTCACCCTGCATCATGATAATGCCAGACCCCGTACAGCTCGCCAAACTCAATAATTGCTTCAAACGCTCAATTGGGAATCAATTGAAAAATCTGCCTCACCCACTATTCAGCTCAGATATGGCACCCAGTGACTATTTCATTTTTCCAAAATTGAAGAAAGGCTTATCTGTAGCAAGGTGCTCTTTAGATAGAGACTTGTAAACAGCTGTCGGGAACTGGCTCAATGGATGTGAACATGGTTTCTACCGTGCCTGGTTAAAAAAGTTGCTCCTGCGTCCAGATAAATACCTAAATATATTTGCTGGTTATGTGGAAAAGTGAACGGCATGTAGTCCTCTTAATTTTGTTTTGTATTTTCTGTCTATTGTAATTTATTTACTTGATTTTTTGTATTATCTTTATAAACTTTTTCTGTATCCATCTTCATAATGTACAATTTTAATGCTTTTTTGTGAAATTTTACACGTTACATTTATTATAAAAAGAGCATTCAAAATGTAACTGGATTAAAAAAGAATTCTTTATAAAACTTTTTCTTTTAAAATACCTTTATTTGTCTGCTAGGATAATTGTGCTTAGAAAAAAAATCAATTATACTAAATAACTGAAGAAATTGAAACCATTACCCCAAAAAATACATTAAATAATATAATTTACTGCATTAAAAAATTTGGAAAGTAAATAATTCATTTCTTTGATATTTACAAGCGCTGAAAAAACATTTGCTATTTCAAAATTGCGTTTGCATTTTTTCCCCATTAAACATGAATAAAAGAAAAAGAAAAATAAATGTCAGTCAGAAATTAGGAAGTGAAAAGATTGGTTTCACATTCGGTTGCTTTCTTTATAAATACTTAATGCCTGAATAAAAGAAGAAGCTCTTTTTAAGCTTTTAAAGTACATGTTTTATTTATAGGAGTTTTTTTTAATACATATAGAATTTTACATTTCCTCTTATTTCTATAAAAACAGATATTTCATTAGAAAAACAGTAAAAATATGGTAAACTACTTATTCACATGTTTAAAAAAAGTGTCATAGATTGTATGGTAAAATAAATGAATAAACAAAAAAAAAAATACTTGAGTTTGTTTCCTTTAATTAGTCAATCATGGAATTTTTTTTTTTTGTAAGCAAATTTATGTTTAATGCAAATTTAAAATATTACACACACAATCCCCCCCCCCCCCAAAAAAAAAAAAAACAAACAAACAAAAAAAACAAAAAAACCAGCATTGATCATGATATGTATAATTTATTCATATCTTGAAAATGATATGTATACACAAGAGCAGAATTCTCAAAGTGAAATGTTTCATATTTATGGAAGTTACGGGTATATGTTGTGAGTTTCTTCCTTTCTGTTTTTATTAATAGAGGGTATCGATTTAGATTGTACAACAATATATAAAAATAACAAAACTACAGTTAAAAGATGATCAATGAAAACGTTCAAAATTAAGATAATATTGTTAATCTATAGCTTTTACCCTTATGTCACTGACTAAAATTTGCCATTCTATCTAATTACCGGGGTATCCGGGTACGTGTTGTGATTTTAACATATACACGCCATAAAACACCCAATTATAGAATGTAGCACGCCATAACACAATCCTATTTCATAGAATGTGTCCCCGCCGTTGGAGAAGACCAAGCGGGGAAAGTAAGTGATTTACAGCTCTTTAGATTTCATTTCCGGATGTATTTTTAAATGCAATCTACGTTTATATTTTACAAGAAAAGCTTCATTTCATTGTCACTCGTATATACATGAATGTTCTATAATATTTCGTTATTTCTATTATAGTTTTATGAAGAAATTAAAAGAATAGAAGAATTATTAGCAACGCAGTATTCCAGGTACTTACGTTATCATGTCCATATTTAATCATGAATATAGTTTTTTAAGTTATAAAAAATAAATGTTCATATTTTTTTTTCTATTCGGGACACATTCAGATCAATCTTTACAGATTAAATACTTGATATAAATCTTTGATGCACAAATCAGAAAGTCACCAGCATTTATCAAAAATATAACAAATACATACCAATCAAAAAACAACTTGTTTGGACAACAATAACATCAAAGGAATTTGGCACAATTTTAGGAATAATAATTACTTCAAGTGTCAACAATTCAACCGAAGATCACACTTCAGAAATGTGGTGAGCAAATTCATATCCGTTATACAGAACAAGTATGTGCGTAAACCGATTAAGGATTATTTTGAAATTTATTCCGTTTGATAACCAGAATACACGAGTCGTGGAACGTCTTCAAAATTATGAACCCGCCTCAGTTCGTGTTTTATGGACTATGCTAAATCATAACCTAAATACAAACCGACGGAAAAATTAACGGTTGTCTTGCAGTTATTTTCGTAGTGAGGAAGTACAATATGCACCAAACATGTTCCGTTTAAACCAGCTAAATATAGGATCAAAACATTGTGAGTATGTGATGTGAAAAATATCTCCATTCATTTTTCTCAATATATGTATATGTAATGGAAATATTGTGTGCGTCCATGCAAGCGAACTATAAATTTTACTTTATCTAGACACTTGACAAAGCATATTGTAGTCCTTATCAATGACCAATATCAATTTCATTTTGTTTGAAATTTCGTAACATCCAAATCTACGCCGCAAACGATTTTACGCCCTACAACATTTTCCAAATAGAAATTTAGATACAAATGTAAAGGAAATAACGGAAATATTTGTAAAACACAATATCTCCTTATTCTTCTAAGTAAAGTATAATTTATTTGAGCTATAAATGCTACTTTTTCTAGACTCTTGAAAAAGGATGTTGCAGTCCATGTCAATGACCAGTATCTATCTCATTATGGTGGAAATTTCGTAAAATCCAAAATTCAAAATCCAAAGATTTTCCCCCATAGACCATAATGTTACAGAATTGTTTTGTTTGTCCCTGTAAACGAAATATAAATGCTAATTACTTCATTTTTAATACCAAATATTAAGCAGTAAACATAAATAACTTGCAAAACTTTTATGGCAATCCGAGAATATTTATTCGAGTTTGAGCACTGACCGACAGACTGGTAACAGACAGACCGAATCCTTAATCACTTTTCAACTAGGTTGAAAATCGTTAAAAAAATTATATTTCTTGGAGTTTTGAATATTTTTTTATACATTGTAAGATTTCAAACTCGGACATTTATTTTCAATAAGAAGTGTTTTTTAATGCTACGCTGCCTTTAACATTTTAAAGATTTCCCTAAGCTGTAGAAATGAAGCAATGCAATTCTCAATATTATTTGACAACTGTAACTTTTCGCATGTGTAAATTTTCTCATGATTTAGAACTTGCCCGTTTATTAATTTTACTTTTACATACTTTAACAGCAGTTAAGAAACCAAACTGATTGAAATAAATATATGCTTAAAATTTTCTGTAAAGCGTTGGTGTGAAAAACTCCAAATGATTTAATAAGTAAAGAAAACATAGCGGAATTAATGAGAATCTTTCCAAAAAACAAAAGAAAAAAATGTGTCATTAATCTTCTAAATAACGTACAATTTCTTTGAACTATAAATTCTACTTTTGCTATATTCTTGAGAAAAATGTTGTCATCCATATCAATGACCAATTTAAATCTTATTATGTCTGAAATTTCGAAGCATCCAAAAACTGACCGCAAACGTTTTTGTTCCCCAAATCCATAATGCCATTTATTTGTCCCTGTACACGAAAAATAAATGCTAAACACTTCATTTTCAATAACAAAAATTAAACAATAAACCTCAGTAACACATAAAACGTTTGTGGCAATTCGAGTGTATTTACTGGAATTCGAGCACTGACCGACAGACATGAGATACCCGAATTCTTAATCTCCTTTCAACTAAGTTGGAAAGTGTTAAAAAGCTATATTTGTTAGAGTTTTGAATATTTTTTATGCATTGTAAGATGTAACACTCGGTTATTTCTTTTCTATTAGAAGTATTTTTTATGATACTCTGCCATTAACATTTTTAGGATTTTCCTAAACCGTAGAAATGAAGCAATGCAATTCTAACTATTATTTGACAACAGTAATTTTCAGGAAGTGAATATTTTCTCATGATTTTGGAACTTCTCGTTTATTAATTTTACTTTTACATACTTCAACAGCAGTTTATAAACCTAAATGTTTAAAATAAATTTATGTTAAAAATATTATGGAAAGTGGTAATGTCACAGACTTCAAATGAATACACAAGAAAAGAAATTGCGAAGGAAATAACAAGAATATTTGTAAAACACAATATCTCATTATTCTTCAAAATAAAGTACAATTTCTTTGATGAAAGACAACTTTTATCTGAGTCTCAAAGAGAAAAATTAAATGAATTATTCATGTTACATCTCAAAGTGAAATTGTCTCGCTTAACATACTAGGATGTCTTTAAAGTTTTCTTTGAGAAACGTTTGTGTATATTTCGATGGAAAATGTATATTATATCACTGTGCTACATATAAAGTATAAATTAATATCGCATTCTAAAAATAAAATAATGTTCTGAAATATGGCATTGTTCTTCATACATCTACATAAAAAGAATACACATTTTTGAAACGTATTTTTAAATTGTAAAAATGTCCTAATGTTGAATGATTTTAATTGCTTTTCTAATTAAAACATTTCATTTACATATATTAGAATCAATATTAAAGAAAAAACATTTATTAAAATTTTCTACATAAGCATTCTTAGTTTGCATATCACGATTTGTTGAAAATATACGAATGTGAGAAAACAAGTTTGTATTTTAAATTTATTTTGCTTATTTTTTGTGTTTACGAAAAAATAAAGTATATAACTTAATAAAGACAACAAAGATTTTAAACAATTTACGCAAAAACAAATATTTCATTATAATTTATAAATATTTCATGTTTAGAATAAATTTTATTAAGAACATTGTTTTGAATGATATTGTAGTAGATTTTCTTTTAAAATCGAAATAATGTTTAGTTTTATTTTAAGATTTTAAATTCGCTAAATAGTTCGAAAACAGACTTATTATATAAAACGTTCAATAGTCATGAGATAATAAATATGAATTATTATTGAGGCATCAAGAAATGCTCACTTTTTTTTTTACACTTTTTTATTCTTTTTTCTACACTTTAAAATTATTTTGAAAAACTGCCTTTAATCACTCCTCCAAGACGGCAGTGAATACTGATGTTTAGTAATAATTATAGTCATGCTATTCCCTTGCTGGGTTTCTTTTCCAGACCATTTGGTCCGCTAATTTTTTATATTTGGTGAAAAACAATCTTGATGAAATATTTCTCTTTTTTTATCTTCTACCATACCGCTTGGAGTCCGAGACAATGAGGATGAGTTTAGAATTTTCCGAAACAATTACTAAGCTCTACCCAAAGCTTGTCGACGAAACATGGTTTCTACAGAAGAGAGTCCCTTTTGCATAGCAGTTTTGTAAGTAAAGGACTTTTTTGGGAAGCGATAAGCATGCAGATCACATTACGTACGCCGGCGTTGGACAGTTCATACAGGTATTTTAACACGGCAGGCGTTTTAAAATCAAACTTTTAAATCAAGAGTACTTGCATGAAAATTACTGAGACAGAACTGCTTCTGATATAGATTTAGGTGTTGTAGATACCCTCTTTCGGCATGATCAGGCAATTGTATCGACATTACTAGCTTAAAGCTTCAATTTAATCTCTCTAGCAAATATGGACTGATGGAATAAAATTATTTGAGTGACCAAACTTGTCGAAAACCGTTCTTCACATGAAACAACTCTCATGCTTTTTTCCTGTGTGACAATTGAAAGTATAGTACCACGCTTTAACAGCATAAAAAATCACATAAAATACCCATCTGTTATTTTAGGACACTGTTTATGAAAACTGGTCGATGCATTGCTTCATAATTGTAGTATGTTGCAATAGTGACGTGCACTGACGCAATACTTTGCTTTGAACAAATTATTTTTATGCAAACAAAATAGTGCGTTGAAATTGCAAAAAGTGCATTTTCCTAGGTGACTCATTTTTTTATCCGCCACTGTATAGTGTATACATCAAAGGAAATATAATTTTATCAATAATATCATGCAATGCAGTTTCTTGAGGTCATAAACAATTAATGTAGTTTTGAGCAAGAAAGTAAATTTTAGATATATTTCCATTTTTCTAAATTTATCTAGCGTTTTGTATTTTCAATAAGGGGCACACCCTATATTTTTGCTGCGATAAAAAAAAAAAAAAAAAAAAAAAAAAAAAAAAAAAAAACATAATATTTCGCGAAAACATATTTATTTTAAAACTTTAATAGTTTTTTGCATTACTCGTAATAATTCAAGACTATTAAAAAAATAGTTAAATGAAAATTCGAAAGGAGTAAAATTTTCTGTCTAAATTTTCAGAACTAAGTGTTTTAAGACTAAAGTTGCGTAATATTTATGTGCTCATATTTAGCGTCAATCACATAACTAGAGGATCAGTTTATCAGATTGTAGAATTTGGAGAAATTATACAAAAATGATACATTTTTGAAACAAATTTATTTTCAATCGTGTGTAATTGAAAAAGAAAAACCTATTATTATTATTTTTTTTATCGCACAAGATTTGTTTAAAGAGTCATTTAAACCACTTTTTCCTTATCACAAATTCAGTTTAATTTCGTTGAATAAAACGTATTTTTTCAATAAGATTTATCATTAAAAATTAAAAAAAATATATGTTATACATATGTGTGAATTCTTAACGTATTGGACTGTTTGTCGATCTCTATCCCACATTTCACTATAAGATTTATTAAATCTTATAAAATGAAGATTTAAAAAAAATATATTTCATATCACGTAGCTGTGTTTAATTTATTTTTGTTTCAATTTTCCAAACAAATAAAGTCTAAAATATTGGTACTAGGCAACAAAAACTATATTTACAGAAGAAAGTTAAACCGATAAGCAGATTCAAAGGAAGTTTAACTTTAATCGGTTTAAATTTACATTCGCATATTTGCAGTTATATTATTGAAAAACAAAATTCTCGCATGAAAGTCAAAAAAACAACATGTTCCAAGGAAACTGTTTCTAAAAAAGACCACATATAAGGAATAATTTTCGTGCTCCAGCCATCTTTATTATAAGCGGTTTCTGTTTAAGTTACATACTTATATCCCTCAATTGAAATTTGCTTAAATAGCATGTGAAAGAACGAGGAGAATCTAAATATTGATGAAATTAAAATTTAAAAATAATTCTTAATTACATTGTTATCTACAAATATCATTTAGATATAATAAATTAATCAGAAATGAAATAAAGTGATTTAAAGTAGTTAAAATTCAATTCAATAAGTAAGATTTATTGTTATCATAATCATTTTGTAAACTACTAAGTAATATTTATTGATGTTTATGCGATTATTGATGTGATTTTGCAAATAATTAAGTGTTATTTATTGCTTTATATGTTTATCTTATGTTGCGCGGCTTGGGCCCAATGACGTCAGATACTCTTTCTGACGAAAATGTAAACGAGCAATAATGTTTAGTATGTATTAAAGTTTTGATTATGTAACTGCTTTTCGTAATCTTTGAATAAGATTTTATTTGACGCATTGAAATGCAGTTAATTTCTATAATAACTACAGTTGTAGTTTTTATGAATTTGAAATTAAGTTATTAGGTATAACATTTGGCGCGAAAACGTGGGCCGACATAGCAATTATGGATTTAAAAGCATTAAAACTCGAAAGGAAGAATCTCAGAATAAGTTTTACGTCGGACACGAATAAAATTACAGATGAATTAATGAAACTGGATATTGATCTTTCAAGTCTGTCTGTTTCACAGAAACAATTAGAAGATAAATTTGGAAGATTAGAGGAATGTCAGAAAAATATCAGTAGCATTCTGCTGAAAGAGGAAGGCTCCGAGAAGGAGTGCGAAGAAGATTTTCAAGCAGCCGAAGAATATCGGGATAGCTACCTTGAGTTGAAGACTGGAGTAGAAGAAAAAAAAAAGATTTCTTTGCAAACGCCCGTTTTTGTAAATAGGAATGAATCTCTTGATAAGAGAAGTTTTAAATTGCCGAAGATTGAATTGAAAAAAAATTAACGGTGATGTTAAGGACTATTTGTAATTTTGGTCTCAACTTCAGAAGATACATGAAGATAAATGTATTTCGGACTCGGATAAAATTCATTATCTAATACAGGCGGTCGTTCCGAATTCAAAAGCAGCCAGAGTAGTGGAGAGCTTTCCAGCTACAGCTGCTAATTATCATCAAGCAATAAACCAAACCAAAGAACGATTTGGTAAAGAAGATCTACTCGTACAAGTCTATATACGGAACGTATTAACTATGGTCATGAAAAATGCCGTCACTATCCGAATAAAAACAGATTTGCCAAAATTATATGATGAATTACAGGGTAAGTTGCGATCTCTCGAAAGTTTAGGACGTACTCAAGAAAAATACGGTGATTTCCTGATCCCGTTAGTAGAATCGATCCTCCCTGAAGAAGTCTTGATGTCATGGGAAAGAAAACGAAATGCCGAAGATGCGATGCATGAAGAACGTTCACTCAAAAATTTAATGTATTTTCTAAAGCACGAAGTGCAAAGCGAAGAGATGGTTGCTTTAGCGCGGAGTGGTTTTAGTCTAATACTACTACTTAAAGATATGACCGGGATAATAAAATTTCCCCTCCTGCAACGGCTTCATCTCTAGTAAACACTTGTTTTGGAAATACAGGTAAGCGAGAATTTACTTGTATTTTTTGTGACAAAAAACATTTATCGCGAGATTGTTTTCCCGCTAGAAATATGACTTTAGAAAAAAAAAAAAAGATGTTATTAAAGAAACATGCTTGCTTCAATTGTTTTAAGCCTAACCACATATCTAAAAACTGTAGATTTAAAAGTACTTGTATTAAGTGTAAAAATTATCAGCATTTTCTTATGTACCCAGATGATAATGCTAATGATGAGAAAAAAAAATAAAATTAATGAAACTAATATTATGACAAATCATTCTAATATTGAGAATGTTTATCTCATGGCATTAATGGTTAAAGTGAAAAATGAGAATCTGGAACTACTGGTTCGCACTATTATTTATTCTGGTTCTCAAAACAGTTATGTTAGTAAAAAGGTGGTTGAGAATCTACATCTTGTTCCTAAGAGGAAAATTAAAAGGACCCATTGCCTTTATGGGGGGAGAGAAACCTCAGTTCAAATACATGGTGTTTATGATTTAATTATTTCTGATTTGAATGACTCCTTTAGTTGTAGAGCTCAGGTATTCTCTGAAAATAAAATCACTGGTTTTGTACCCAAACTTTCTAGTGTAGAGGCACTTATTGAGCTTAGAGAAAAACAAATTATTTTACCTGATCTTGAATAAGAGGATTCGGAAATTAATTTACTTTTATGGGCAAATTTAATTGACACATTATTCACTAATAAATGTATGAAATTAAATTCAGGTTTATTTGTGTTAGAAACACGATTGGGTTGTGTATTAACCGGAAAACCCAATCAAAATTTGAATAGTAATTATGATAGTAATACTGTTTTGTCTGTTGTATCTTTGTATGTAAAAAATGCTTCCATTAATGAGTTATGGGATCTTGAAACGATCGGTATTAAGGAGTCTGTAGAAAGTTTGAAAAATCAATATGAGCATTTTAAAATAATAGAGTAATTCAAAACTAATATTAAAATTCATCCAGATGGTAGATATGAAATTTGTTTACCTTTTAAATCTGATACGATTGAATTGCCCAGTAATAAAGAAATGACGTGGAAGAGACATGAAAAAATGTGCGAATGCGCACAAAAGGCGGTTCTTGTTATTGATTATGAAAATGTTTTCAGAGAATGGGAAGATTTAGAAATAATTGAAAATGTAACGGGGGACGTCCAAAAAGGGCATTTTTTGCCGCATCGGCCTGTGGTGAAAGTCGACAGTGCTACTACTAAAATTACTCCCGTTTTTGATGCGTCCGCTAGAGAATACTGAAAGTGTTCCTTAAATGATATTTTGTATAAAGGCCCGATTTAATTGAGTAAATACCGGATATTATAGATAGGTTTCGGATTTATAAAATTAGTTTTTCTACGGATATCGAAAAAGCCTTTTTGCAGATTAGCATAAACCCCGGATCATAGATTTTTTTTTACGATTTTATTATCCTACTGTGAACGAAGAAATTACTTATAGACATTGTAGGGTGTTTTTCAGAATGAGTTCGAGCCCATTTTTATTGGCAGCTTCGATATCTTATTTATTAGATAATGTATCTCTTAATTATAAGAGTATAGCAGAAAAGTTGAAATATTCCTTTTATGTTCATAATTGTGTTACAGATGTTTCAAATGCTGGGGAATAAGACGAATTTATTGAGCAGGCTAAATGCGTTATGTCTCGAGGGTGTTTTAATTTGAGAAATTGGGAAAGTAATGTTAAATCTCAAAATGTTTCAAAGAATTCGGGTGTAATAAAATTGCTTGGGATATTGTGGGATCTTGATTGGGATATGCTTAAGTGTAATTTAACTTTTGATAAATTGAGTAACAATGAAAATTTCACTAAAAGATTAATTTTGAGCTCCATGTAGAAAATTTTTGATCTGATTGGAATATTGTGCCCGGCAACTTTGCCACCCAAAATTATATTACAACAAACCTGGAAATTGGGTCTAGGATGGGATTCTCCATTACCGGAGAGAATTCAGAGACCTTTTAAAAAATGGTGCAGCGAAATAAATGTATTAGAGGACGTTCAAATTCCGCGATATGTTGAAATAAATGACTCTACCGAGATGCAAATTTTCGTGGATGCATGCAAAGAGGCATATGCATTTTGCGTATTTTTTCGAACTATAACTCCGGAAGCTGTAAAAATTCAATTAATTAGAGCAAAAGCTAGAGTTCCTGCTATAAAGCAAGCGTCAATTCCGAGATAGGAATGAATCGCGTGTAACGTTGGAGCTAGGTTGGCACATTCAGTACAGCAAGCACTTTGTGTCAAGAACATGAAAACAATTTTTTGAGTGACTCCATGATTGCGTTGTACTGGATAAGTGAATACGGTGAATGGTCCGTGTTTGTTTCGAACAGGGTGAAAGTAATAAAAAGTCTTTTACACAAGAGCGAATGGCGCCATGTGGCAGGAAAAATGAATCCCAACAAAAAGTTTTCGGTAAAAAAAAAAAAGCGCCAAGTTCTCCTTAATGTTTCGGCCAGAAAAAGTAGTGATATCATCTGAAGTTCGCACAAGTTAAAAGCCAAACATCACAAATCTTTCATTGAAAATGTCTTCCTGCGACTTGGCCGTTAATGACTTCAACAGCATTTCAAAATTAATGATTGGAAATTACGCATTTATGAATTATTTAAATATTAAAAGTAATATTAGAATGCAAAGAGGCAAATTCACATAAAGGCATTATAAGTAAAAGATTTCTGATAACTACCATTCAGTTTCAACAAACATTAGTTTTGATTACAGATCATTTAGTCTACTTGTGGTTTAATTGCCATTTTGTACGGTCTAAAGCTAAAGTCATTAACGTAAAACGCAAGAAATAAAACAAAATTTACTTACTTCAAATCTCACAATATGTTACATTATATTTTATTGTATAATATTGAAATCTTGTGTATTGACGAAAGAGATTTTTTTCGTTTGAACATTTATTATAGTTTGTTTGCATACATTAAGAGGTATTCGATTTATAAACTGTTAAAAGCTGATACTAATTATGTTTTATCAATCAGGGATATTATCTTCTGAATACAAGTATTTTGTTATTTTTAACTTCTAAGCATTTAAATAGACTGAAGTTGTTTAAATGCTTTTTTCAAATGTGTATTTTATTTCTGTACTTTGTGCCACAAAATGCCTAAAATCCTCAAAAATAGTAGTTGGCATGTAGTTCATTTGTACATACTTTAAAATTTGAAAAACCCTCTCGAAGGCATTAACGGCCAAGTCGCAGGAAGCCATTTTCAATGAAAGATTTGTGATGTTTGGCTTTTAACTTGTGCGAACTTCAGATGATATCACTACTTTTTCTAGCCGAAACATTAAGGAGAACTTGGCGCTTTTTTTTTTTACCGAAAATTTTTTGTTGGGATATCACTACTTTTTGTATGTTTCTTCAAGTTTGTTATTCTAAACTATATTAATATGAAAAAACTTAAATTTCGGTACTTTTATGTTAGCCGGTAGCAAATCTCCTCATTAGCCTTTTGTTTTTTTGGCCAATAGCAGTTTTCATTTTTCACATGTGTAAATTAGAAACATTGCTTTGATTTTCAAATAAAATATTTTGGTTTATGGTATTATATCTTATTTATTTATTTATTTATTTCTATGTTAAATATTCTATTAAATAAAATGAGGGAAATGCATCTATTTTAAATGAGATGACTGAAAATATATATATATATCTTTAAATGAAATGATTGCAATATAAAACAATGGAGTTGGGAACAGTATTTGGCAATTTGCCCCTTACGCCCAGCTAACATAAACATACCTAAATTTATTTTATTGAGCTTTACAAATTTATACTTTATTTCTTTTTATATTAAAGTACTAGCCGCCTCTAACAGGCAGTATTTACCGTATTAATTCCATGTTAAACGTTGCATCATGTTACTGTTATTCATAATTTAATTTACTTGCCCATTCCTTCGCCAAGTTGGAAGCTTTTGATAGAGAAATCAAGAACTCTTTACGACCATAGAAGCACATCATATATTTTGTGTTGTTGTGTATTTCATCTTTTGTGGCAAATATCTCTTAACTCACTTATACATGTTTCCTTAGCAGTTACGATTCATTCTCAAATGCGGAAATTTTTAATCCTATTAAGTAATATTTTCTAAATGCCAATTGTTGTATTTTAACTGATACGACTGTGTACAACTGAAATGGTTCTTATGAAATCCTTTGACAATATATGCATTTGCATTAAACCATATTGATGCTAATATCATTTTGTTTCACGTTAACCTTTTCAATAGACTCGATTACGGAAGAATAGAAGGTCTACCGGCTCACTGCTATGATCCATTTGAAAATCTATCTTTCTTCTCATCTGATCATCTTGAAGAATTAGTCAATGTGCCATGATTTAAGATTTTAGCTAATTTTATTCGAAACCTGAAAACTAAAATGCAAGGAACCGGATTATAGAAGATTCATTCTAACGCACATATCCATTAACAGGTTACATATTATAGAATTATAATAATCATAAGGAGAACTGGCAGTTTCAATGCTTTAATATTTTCTGTAAATTCTCTTTATATAATACACAAGTTTTAGTGGTGTAAAGATTAACAACATAGTCACAGTAAGTACAATAACAGTACAATATAATAACAATAGCAGAGGTTTTGGGCAGTGACGAAACTATTAGCACTTTGGAAATATTAGTAAGTTATATCATTTAACTATTCAGATGATACGCGTAAAAATAAAAATAGATGGCTCGCATTAATAATTAACTCATTGAAAAACATCCACTAGCGTCAAATATTCGCCAAGCTTGGCGAAATTTAGCGAAGTGTCGCCAAAGTTGGTAATATATCATGTCAATTCTCAAACCTGGCGACGAAAAATGTTTTGTTTATTCTGACGTCATAATGATGCATATGTATTATGTATTACACACATACCTGTAATATGTATGCTGCAAATGTATTACGTATCTATATACATCTGTATGCATCATACATTATATACATCTGTATAATATGTATGATGTATATGTATAAAGTTCTTCAACATCACTAAAACGCACTCAAAGAAATAGTGTTTCATATATAGTGGGGATATTTGCCAGATTGACCAGAGTGCTATTGAGATTAGAATTCCGACATTTATAATAGACCGGGTGGCGTCTGCACACACCATCACCTCATCGAGTTTACAGCTGAAATTTTAGGATTAGTTAAAACTAGATTAGCATATTTAAATGCAACTAGTCTGTTAAGTCATATCTTGGTACAAACCACCTGAAGACCTAATTTTAGAGGTTAGCTGATAGGTTTACTATTGTATTTTCCTGCATCCAAAAGTTTGGAAACATGGAGGAATGGGTGCAGGAAAACACAATGGAAAATGCACCAATTAGCCCGTAAAATCGGGTCTGTAGGTGGTTTCCACAAAGATATGACTTGGCAGACCAGTTACATTTCAATACGCTAATTGATATTTAACTAATCCTAAAATTTCAGCCGTCAACTCGATGAGGTGATGATCTGTACAGTCGCCTCCCGGTCTTTAATAAAATTTGTGGTACTTGTTAGTTATCCCGTCGACCAATTTCGCCAAATTATATAAATTGCCAAACCACTCGCCAAATTGTACAAATTAACATAAATGTTTATTTTAAATAATGAAAGAACAATTAAATTAGTATAACATTAATAAAAATATTAATAAAACGTCGAAATAAAAATCACTTGATGAGGTAAACACGTGTTAGTCAAGTGTATGTGGCATTTACGATCAAGCATTACTGGCATTTAATCTTACAATTTGGCGGCAGTAATTTGGTCGACGGGATAGCTAACAAGTACCAAATTTGTTTTAAGGAAGTAAAAGATAGAAAGATGGACAGATAAACTGAAAGATTTGCCTTATTAAGATTTTTGTAAAAGCATATAAAAATTCATTCAGCTTGAAATCATGTAACGCCTTTATAACTCAGGCTAATTTTCTGTAATCGCGCTTTGGCGACCAACATATCTTATCTATAACTATAATCTTTCTTTTACAGATTTAAAATTAACACTAAATTAACAGTAAGTAGGCTAATAATATAATATAATAACATTAGTAGCGGACTTTCGGACGCCGCATCTGTCGCATATCGTTAAAGACAGTTTATTAGTTACACATTTCATTTAATTAAAAGGAGATTTTTAAATTTTCATATGGAATTAGGATATTTTTCCACTATAGGGACCTTGGCATTTTTTAAAATTCTTGGCGCAATTCGGACTTCAGAAACTGAGATATGTTGCCCAAATGATATAAACAACTATGAAAACAAACCTGTTGAACTTTTATGTTATTTATACATGTATTTATATACATATAAACATTTTATTTATACATGTATAAAATATTATTTTTTATATACAAATTATTTATGTTGGTATATCAAAATAAATAAACGGGTACCTTACATTAAATAAATTGTATACATCTGGAAAAAATTGCTTGTGTATATGACTCAGTAAATAGGTTGCTAGAAAATACGTTATTATCAAATTTCTTTTCTCGTCAAGGCTATTTTCTGTATTTCGCCAAGGCTACTATATCGGAAACGTACCGAATTTATATTTTGTT
The DNA here is from genome assembly GCA_963932465.1 of Maratus speciosus. Lineage (NCBI taxonomy): Eukaryota > Metazoa > Arthropoda > Arachnida > Araneae > Salticidae > Maratus > Maratus speciosus. The sequence continues at coordinate 430,343,868 of OZ010795.1, read as the reverse complement.
AAATGTTTTATTGTTTTTATATCGTAAATATATCATAACCTATACTGATTAAAATTTTTAGGTATATTCATTTTTTCTATTTAACAAACATCTTTGGAAAAGCATATATATATAATGTTATTCCGCTTGAAATCACATGAATCTCTTCAAAACTCTGTAATCGAGTTTTGGCGACCGTCATTGGCACAATTGAATGTGTTAAGGAACTGTTTACGGCCAAATGAACACCCCCTATTTGAAGGGTTTAGAGGCGGAAATTCTGTGTTTTCAGATTTTTCTGGTTAATTGTGCTACAAACCCGACTTACTTGTGAAATTTCATGATTCTACGACTTTTAGAAGTACCTTAGTTATTTGATGATGCGAAGTGAGTCAGTGACAAAAAAGCGCTTTTTCGGAATTTAATATTTCGAAAACTACTAAACATAGAAACATGAAATCGTGGTACCATAGTTAAGTTTGACCATACGAACATGTGTATAAAAGAAAAATTTATATATCTCTCCCTAAAACGACGTTATGAGGGGGTGAAATGTATGCCAAAATGGTTCAGGAAAAGGTAGCTTACGGCTTGTGCGAACTTGGCGGACGCACTGCCGTGCTCCCAGATCCTGCGGATTTGATTTCGCGTGGGTGTTATCCCCAGCAATTGCTAGAATCTCGGTGGTGGGAAGGGCCGAAATGGCACATTGAAGAAAGGGGAAAATTGCCCAGAAGTGAGACTCTTGATAGTGAAATTCCAGAGATTACTAGTGAAAGGAGAAAAGTGAAATTGTAATGTAAATACAACAGTCAAAAATATTCCTTGGTATTGTAGGAAATTTTCAAAATTCGAATCTATTATCAGACTAGTTTCTTGGGTATTAAGATTCATAAATAATGTGAAATCGCGATAAAATGCTAGGAAAAATGGTAGTTTTTTCCAGATGTAGATTCGATACCTAACCTAATATGTTTTAAAGATGAAGATGGAATAATTAGGATAAAGACAAGAATTACAGAACGAATTGATACACCATATTTCTTATCGCCAATTCTTTTACCTGATGACTGTATTTTCGCGGTTAGACTGATAGATCATTTTCATATAGCGAATTGTCATGCTGGAACTCACATTCTTCTAAGTATTTTGAGAGAAAAATATTGCATTCAAAGAGGTAGAAGAACTGTCCAAAAAGTTTTAAATAAATGCATTCCTTGCCAGCGCTACAAAGTTTAATCACGTGAATAAAATCCTGTGCCACTGCCCTTTGATCGCATTAAAAATTCTAACGTTTTTGAAATTGTAGGCGTTTATTTAGCTGGACCTTTATTTATTAAAAATGCAGATAAAACCTGGATAATGCTTTATACTTGTGCAGTCTATCGAGCTGTTCATTTAGAGCTTGTCTCCTCTCTGTCAACTGATGCATTTTTGCTTTCTTTACGACGTTTCATCGCAAGAAGAGGAAGACCTAGAATAATCTATTCTGTTAATGGTACCAATTTCAAAGGCGCCAATAATGATCTGTCAAAGATTGATTGGCAAAAATTGACTCGTTTCTCCGACCTAAAACAAATCATTTGGAAGTTCAATCCTCCCTCAGCCGCCTGGTGGGGTGGCTGGTGGGAAAGGCTGGTCCGTGTGAACAAAGAGCTTCTCCGACAAACACTCGGTAAAGCTGTCGTGACTTTTGAGGAACTGTAAACTATTTTGTGTGATTGTGAATATATAATAAACTCTCGCCCTCTCACATTATCAATCAGAAAATCCAGAGGATTTAGTTCCATTAACACCAAACATGTTTTTAGTGCAAAACTCTAGTTCTAGTGCCATGGACATTGATGAAGTTGACGCAAAACAATTTCGCAAAAGGCTGCGATACAGAATTAAGCTCATGGAACAATTGAAAATGCTATTTCAAACTGAATATCTCGGTCAACTTATCCAAAGGCGTCGTGAAATCGCCCAGTTACCCGACTTGAAGCTGGGTGAAATTGTGCTGATTGGGGACGATGTACAACAACGTCTCAATTGGCCGCTTGCAAAGATTGTAGACATAATTCCTGGAAAGGATGGCAAAATTAGAACAGTCAAATTGAAAACTGGACATGGTATGGTTATCAGACCCATAGAACGAGTTTTTTCCGTTAGAATTATCTCCTACTAGTTTTTATCCTTCTCCTTTTCAGCTAGAAAGCAGTAATCAAGGTGATCTGATGCGGACGGATTCTTCAGACTTGTTGACAGAGTGTGAGCCAAAGACTTATAGAACCAGATTTGGTCGTGTGACCAAAATTCCCCAGAGATTTGGGAAGTAGACTATAGTTTCGAGTAGCTAGTCAGCAACTCAAAAGGCGGGAGAGTGTTATCTACAAATATCATTTAGATATAATAACTTAATCAGAAATGAAGTAAAGTGATTTAAAGTAATTAAAGTCAATTCAATAAGTGATATTTATTGTTATGATAATCATTTTGTAAATTGCTAAGTAATATTTATTGATGTTCTAATAATTTTGCAAATCATTAAGTGTTATTTATTGCTTTATATGTTTATCTTATGTTGCGCGGCTTGGGACCAATGACGTCAGATACTCTTTCTGACGAAAATGTAAACGAGGAATAATTTTTATTATGTATTAAAATTTTGATTATGTAACTGCTTTTCGTATTCCTTGATCAGATTTTATTTGTCGCTGAGAAATACAGTTAATTGCTATGATAACTACAGTTGTAGTTTTTATGAATTTGAAATTAAGTTATTAGAGATAGCATACATTGTCAACTCACGGCTTTTATCCAAGTGTACTGAATGCAAAAATAATAACATTAGTGAAATAATAATTTTTAATGAAATAATTCACACTAATCAGAGCCAATGTAACATTTTGTATATTTCAATTTTCATTTAAACATCATATAGGTTTAAATGACGTCTTTTTAAAAGTCGTCTAAATAACGAAATTTAGTTTTACACACAATAAAAATTGTTTGTACACGCTTTGAATGAAGTTAAATACATTTTTTTTTTAAGCGGTATAAAAAAATTGTAATTTTCTAGGAAGTAGAGTTGTTTTTAACTATTCTACTTAAATAAAAGAAAAATAATTCAAAAAATAAAAGATGAAATTCTGTTTCAATATTAGCATACACTGTGATGAGTAAATTATGATTTATTGAACTTTGCTAAGAGAAATTTGGGGAAAAATTATAAAAATCGATAGAATTACTTGGCATTAGGAGTATCAGTGAAAGAAATTGCAATACTAGTAAAATGTAAAATAGTAATAAATGACGGGCTTATTGCATCTTAATTATATGAGGTTAAGTCAAAAGTTATCCGCAATGTAGTTATAAATTTTATTGCAATACAAATAATAAACTAACGTTAACTCCATTTTTCAATATAGTCTATTTGCTTTTCAACAAATTTGGTGCATCGTTTCACAAGCTTCCTGATGCCATCAGAAAAGAATTTTATCGGCCGAGCTGCAAACGACGCATGCATCGAATTTATGAAACCCAAATCTGGTGTGGAAGATTTACTATGGCTAATTTGCTAACGATGTGCCACTTTATGAATAGTCACTCGTCTGTCGAACAGAACCATGTCACGTGCACGCTCAAAGTTGTCAGCATTTGTTTCTTCCTCATGTGTAACACTTGCGTGACCATTTGTGAATTTTTCATTACTTTCGTAGATATTCTGTTGCGGCACGATTCTGTTCCCGTATTGTGCCGAACGTCTTCGATGGATTGTACCCACCGCCACACATTCCAACCACAAAAAGCAGATCGTTGCTCCTCTTTGGTGCAAACCTGTAATACAGCGCCCAAGATCTATCTGCAACAAAAGGAAGACAAATGGAGGAATTACGATCAAACTTTCAAAAAATGACTACAACAGCATAACAATAAAATAAACGAAGACAGAGGTCAGTAAGAACAATGTAAGAAGCGTTATGTCAAAATTCTGGATAATTTTTGACACCCTCGTGTACATAAAGGTGGGTTCAGACTGCACAAAGAAAATTGTGTGGAATATAGTCAGTTATCATCCATTAAAAAATCTCCTTTAATTTAGCATTACATTACTTAAATTATACTTTAACGCATACAAATATTTTATTATCTTCAGAAATATCTAGGTGAATTACAGCCTCGAAAAAAATATGAAACTATCTTTAATTAGTTTTTGATACTGTAAATTAATAATTAACATAAAATTTTATGATACATATCATATCTTTAAATAACAAATTTCGAACGAAGTTTAACATTCAAAACTAAATTATCAACCCCACTTTATCGCTTAAAAAGGCATTATCAATTTAAAAATCAAATCAATTTGTTAACCAAAACCATGAATGTTGATGATAAACTATTACGGATGTCAAAAATTTTAAAAGGATATTAAAAATACTTACTGGTTTAAATGCAATCGATTTCAAAATTTATTTATCAATTTCAAAGATTATTTTAGTAATACGCTAATTTAGTGATTAATTATCATTTCTGAAATCTTATCAATAAGCGCAGAAAATTGTGGTCCATAAATTGCGTTTTGACTGAAAATTTATATAACTTTATTTATGTTTTTCATATTTTATCTTTTTTGTTTATTTACTTTTTATCTTTATGTGACAATTATTAATTTGGAAATGTTTTGATTTTTTAAATGAAATATATTACAATGAAAACACATTTAACCAATTTTAATTATAGATAATAATCTACATTTGTTTACAGCTGAGAAACTCTTGTTTTCATGCAGGATTTAAAAAGAGAGAAATTTCCACAAATAATAATTCTATTAGATTTTCGACAAATATTACTGCGTAAAAAGTAGACACTTTAAAATTAGTTCTGAAATTGACACAACATTTCACGTTGTCTTGTTTATCTTTGACTGCATTTGCTGGTAAGTTTGTATATCGATTTTATATATCGATTATATATATATGTGCATCGATATATATATTGTTTGTTTCTAATATTTTTCTGTTTATTTTAGAAAATTTTTCTCTTTATTATAACGATACGAAAATAAAAGTACAAATATTGCTCTATATAAGTGATATTTGTAAGTTTTCTTACTTCCAAAGTTATCTTATTAAAATAAAATTTAATTTAATGTAAAATTCCTTAGCCTATTTTTATAAACACAACTGAGCCTGTCAGCTTTATGATTTTTTAAAATGATTTGGTTATAATAAATTTCTATGCATGTGAGAAAATCTGATTGTGTATATGAAATATGTAACCAAAATTGTAATTTAATAGATGGTTGAGGCGCATGGATTATCTTCAGTCATGTGATTCCCTCTTATTTTGATTCCCTCTTTATGTGATTCCCTCTTATTTTTCTCTTATACACATACCATCTTTATCATCTGAAATCTTCATTATTTAAGTATTACTTAATTTCAGAATCTAAATATCAGAATTTTTTTTTTAATTTTAAAATTGATAAAATATTAATTTGCATTAGTATCAGAATTCGCATCATTTTATATTAATTAATAAAGAATGAGACACAGAATTAGTGCTTAAAAGTCATTAAAAAAATCGGTGCTTAAAAGTTAAAATTTAACATTGAATTTGAAAATCCTCCTTCTCATTTCGCATATCTAATTTCTTTTTCCAATAAAAATCATTCAAAAATGTATATATAAAAAAATAAATTATATTGAAAATTAAACAAAATAAGACCCATTATAGAAACATAAAAAATACAATAAAAGAAAATACTGATAAAATATTTATAATTTACGTTAACATATATGTGAATCAGATATATATTACAATGTTTACATTTTGCCGATTCAATATCAGATTTAAATGGAAATTTAGCCTGAATGTGTGAATGGTTTGTTGTTGAAGGTAAATGGTAGATTGAAAAATTAGAAATTTGAAGAGTTTTTATTTTATTATTTATTTATTTATTTATAATTGTCTTATGCGCGTGTATTTAAAAGTTAATTTAATATTTAAATGAATGAAATAAATATCTTAGCGAACTCGTTAAAGAAAACGAATTTAAGAATAAATTTAAGAATAATTAAGATATAGATTTAATTAAAAAAAAATTAAGAACAGATATAAATTTAAGAATAATTATGTATTAAAAAATATTTTTAGAGTTTTGTTCAGTTAATCAAATTTTCTTACTAGAAATTATAATGTAATTACATGCTTAGCGTTAATTTATAAAATATATATTTTTAACATCGAAAAAAATATTTTAATAAATTAAAAGTTGGAAATTATCAACTTTAATTTGAACAATAATCCATTTTATGTGTTTTTGATGATTTAAAGAAGAGCATATATTTAATGAGTATGTTGCAATATTAATTTGTTACTTATCAATATTTTTAATTTATAAAAATGTTAATTTACATTTTTTTTTCTTTTGGAAGATAATTTTTAAATGGGTACTATTTCTGAATCTTTCTTATAAATTTAAAAATGCTTATTAAATAAAATAAGTGAATTTCAGAGTTTTTTCTCTGAATACAAATTTCTCTTTATAATTGTGGTGTAATTAAATGTGTTAATTCAAGAAATATATATTTGTAACATAAAAACACTAATTTTCATAAAAAAATAAGTTGGTAATTAATCACTTTTAATTAGAATAAAAGTTTATTTTTTGTCATTTGATGATTTAATGTAGAATGTATTTTTAGTGATTATGTAAAATAATCTTTCTTTTACTTATCAAAATTTTTTAATCATCAAATAAAATAGAAATATTAATTTGTCTTTTATTTATTTCTTTTTATTTATTTATTTATTTATTTTTTTATTTTTTTTGGGGGGGGGGAGGTAAATAATTTTTTTGAAGTGGGAGATTTCTGTATCTTTCTTTTAAATTTTAATGCTAAAAAGTTGGGTAGTTTTTCTTAAATTTTTATAGCTTGTAAAATAATTTTAAACACTTTTTTAATAATTTGATTTTTAAATAAAATAAGAAACACAGCTATTGCTTCTAAAATGAATATATAGGGTGACCGACCCAGTAGTTTATCAAATATTGTCGGTGCTACGAGGTTTTTATTATATTTCCTTCATTTTAAGTTTTAGGAGTAAACTAACATGATTTCTGCAACTCTTAATGAATGTATTATAATAGACAATAATTAAATTCTGCTGAAATTAAATAGCAACAGAATTATGCATAAATAGTTTTCTTAATTGCCATTTCCCTAGTAGTTGATCAGGCGAATCCAGTTTTTGATCGATTTCATTCCAGTAGTTGATCACTGGTCATTTTTATCTTTTTTTCAATGCAAGTAGAAAAAATTAAACAATTTGAGAATAGTAAACATTGTAATGAGACGAATAAAAGTAAAAAATACAATAACTTATAAGCAATATTGAAATTCTAATTCAGGGACAGAGAAAAGGTTTCTTGTTCTACTGATTTTTGTGGGTTCAATGTGGAAATAACTTGATCCAACCTATAAAAAAGGAACACTTCCGTAGGCGCCCACATGCCGCCATGGAAGCCACCGTCGCTCCTTCTTCTTCCATTTCCAGTATTTTCCAAAATGACAACGTGCTCATCAATATACTTTTGCACCGTCTGCCAAGTATGGACAGTTTTCTCATCTAAGGATTCTACTCACACACTCTCACCGGACGAATCTTTGGCACTAGACTGAAAGCTGTGTGAGTTGCTCAGTCGTTGTTTTTTCCACCTAGTCAAGATTTTAGATAGTCCTATATCTTGTCTTTGATGTATAAGTTGTTGCTTCCTTTTTTTCCCTTTTCTGAATCATTTCTTTCTTTCGGGTTTCTTTCTCTTCTTTTTCCTTTTCCCTTTCTTCGAAAGACATTATCCACTGTTTTGACGTTGTCGCATAAGGAAACCGCCTCTTTTCTGTTTTTTTCTTCTGTGGTGAGTCGTGAGGCCATAGAATGTTGTCTGCAAAAGATGGACTGACGTTTTTTATTTTAGCTACACCTAAGTTTTTTGGGCGCTGAAGAATCGCAGAATTTGGAAGTGGGTCTGTCTGCCTTGAAGGATCTGGTGTTGCATGATCATGATCAAATATTGTTCCAGGATCATCCGATTGTAGAGCAATATAAGCAGTTGTTGTTAGGCGACCACCAACTAGCGATTCAGGTTCGCTCTCTGGTGTCGCAATGTTCGTTTGAGTTTGTTCAAGATATTTGTTCCGCATTTGCCTCCATAAATGGAACGATTCAAGAACTTCAACACCAATCTCCCATTCGTCCCCTTCCACGCTTCTGAACTTCTGAGTTCTACCTTTTTTGAATAGGGATTCAATGTGCAAAAGCATCATGACGCTGTAGTTTTCCGCTACTCCTGCTTTAGACTAATTTTCACGTGGGTTTGTTGGTGGACAATGTCGTTGCTTACTGCTGATGCACCTTTCGTAGTCTACAGCGTCTGCGTTAAACGGAAACAGACTGCATTTCCGGAAGCCGTTTTTAATGATTTTCGGAGTCTGCTTCTCGAAATACACTTGCAATCAAAGATCCAAATACTGCTTTTGTTACCACTTTGTTTCCACATTTAGTTTTCCAATGGTAAACGGTTTCCTGCCAGCGCAGTTTGAGAGGCCTGAAAATAGCAAGGTCAGCTGGTTGGAGTATGTGTCTTGCATTCGCGTAAAGAGCGAAATGAAATATTTGATTCGCTGAGCATAACTTTGCCACTTCAAGAGTTAAGTGGCTCTTGTGGCCATCTACCAGAGGTAATATGGGTAGTTTGATATTTTGCTTTCTCAACCAAGGCAGAAATACTTTTGCAAGATATTTAAAGTAGGTGCTCTCACACATACAACCTTTCTTTTATTTACCCATTCCCCAGTCGTCTGGCACATTCTGTGCAGTTTTAAGTAATATTTTCTGCAATGGGTAAAGGATCATTCCAAGAATAACCTCTCCTGCTGCATTGAAATCAACCATCACGATTATAGCTTTTTTTCATTACCTGTTTTTAGTTCATATAAAATGTTGAATGAAATGGGTCCTATGACTTTTCCCGTTTGAAAACCGCTTTCGTCAGTATTAAAAATTCTCCTGGAATCAAGAAGAATGTCAAGGCAGCCTTCAGTTTCAATTTGTGAAGCTCTTGGAACCACTCGCAGATGTTCGGCTCTGACACTTCTGCTCTTGCAGTGTTGATAGCATTTGCATACATCTGGGCTATCGAACTGCTTCTTCGCATGAATCCTTTAACCCCTTGATAGCAACCACTAGCAATTGCGTTTGTGTAATGCTGAATTCTCACCGGAAATTTAGAAAAATTTTATTTCAAAATAAGGAAAATCAGTTTTACGACGTTTTTCCACCAAAGTTAGAAAAGTAAAATTTCATAAAATTTTTCTCGTGCAAATCTTCATAGGTGGGATAAAATATATCCCACCGCCCATCAAGGGGTTAAACCATGTTTTTCCCGGAGTTCAGTTTGCAAAAGGGTTTGGCCTTTTATCGGCTTCAATATATATATATTTTTTACGGTTTCAAATAAAATCCTCCTCTTATTCGGGAACTCTTTTTTGGCATAAGCATTTATCCAATCAACAAGGAGCTGTTCCTCTTATTTGATTTAAAACTGATGAATGTCCCTTCCGTCTCATATCTGGCGTTTTCCCTTTAACCTAAAACAAAAAAGCTTTTTAAGGAATTATAGGTGGAACATTTCGAACAGAGCTATTGATTAGTAATTATCGAAACACCCTTTTTTCTCACCCTTTTCCTCTGAGAACTGGAAGAATTTCTTTTTCGGTGGCATAATGAATTCTGAAAATAAGCAATAATGGCTTGGTAAACAAATAAATTAAAAAATGATCAATTAATGGCTACGCATGTTGTTAGCCAGTTGTTGATATACTGATCAATAACTAGAGTCCTCGAAACCAATAATTGATCACAGCTGATCAATTTCTAGAATTTGCTTATTTAATAAGACCAGAAGTTGATCAGTCAAATTTCAGCCCATAAAAAGAAGTCCATCGAAAATCTAAAAATTAATTTTTAAAATATCATCCTTGGACTTTGATTGACAACAATTCTTATAAACATATTAGTTGAAATAAGCAAGATGGAAGGGTACTATTCTAACTTACCGTTATTGTCTCCAACTAATCAAAAACTAAATTTTTACACTTTCTAATAAAAAAATTTCATAATATGGCTTCTCTTACAGAGGATAGCTGAAAACTATGTTACAACAGGTGCACTAACATTCGAACAAAAATATTATGTCTAGTGCTATTTGTAAAACTCATTTCCGCCGGAAATGGAGCAATATTTCAAAAATTTGATCAACTACTGGAGGGGTATCAACTACTGGAGCAGTCACCCTAGTTAGAAAATAGTTCAATTAATTTATAATGTTTTTTTTTCTGAGATTAAGTTTATAATGAATATTAATTTTAAGGAGCGAATTAAAAAACTCTTTTGATGATTCAAATAATTGAAAGTCCTTTTTAAATGAATTCAATAACAACTTTTTAAAAATAAATAAATATAGGCTAATTTTGACTTTTTTTTTTTCTTTCGTTTATCACTGTTAGAATTTGACATGAAATACATGAAATATACATATCTTATCAAAACTCAAACTCAAACAAAATTAAGAAAAAGAAAAAAAAATGTCGGCTAAGACTAAAAATTCTGAATTCGGACCGATTTTGGCAAATCTAATCGGGCCACTATCAAAAATCACATATCGGACCTGCGTCACTTGCCGGTGTAAGTCGCTTGCCGACATATAACCGTAAGGGGACCGCTTAAGGTACCCGGCAGTAGATTCTTATGTTTCCGTTGCCGACATGCTTCCGACACTTTACCGAAACCACTGTGTCCATGCCGACACTTAACCAACACTGCCGGCTGCTGTCCGATCGTGAGCCAAAAGGTATGTGTTTGCTGGGACTATAATGGATTATAGTGTATATTATAATACTTTATTAGAATATTTTATACACTATATTAGAATACTTTAAATAAGTGGTGAAATTGAAATGATATTTATGCTTGAAAAAAAAATGAAGATAAATAAAACAAAAGAAAATTTTAAATAATATGTTTTCCAAGCTTTCACATAATCGATCTTTTGAGTAAAACTTAAAATTTATTTTATCTATCTTTCGTTTATATTTGAGAAAATAATTTACTAGCTTGAGCAAAAAGTTGTGGGAAATTTGTGAAAATTGAGTTGTTATGCGCAAATTAACAACAAAAGCAACAAGGACTATTCGTTAAAGTAGACCATCATAGTCCACAGACTTTCTGCAATAGATCTGCCAGATACCGGATTTGCTGGAAGTACCACGGCGTCCCCTTGGAATCGAAAAACTCATGAAATACTTCTTCAACTTCATTAAAGGGTTGAAATCGACGTTCCCTTGAAAAAGTGTTACATTGATCAAAAGAGGCCATAATCGGATTCCTGATCTCCTATAGATACATAAACAACTAGTACTCCTATGTACGTTACAAATTCTGGTAACTATTAGATTAAAAATTTCCCAGATTTTTTTGCTCAGCCTAATACTTCCCTTCCTTGTTCTCTAATCATAAAAAAAAAAAAAAAAAAAAAAAAAAAAAAAAAAAAAAAAAAAAAAAAAAAAAGACTAAAATATATTTTAAAGATTTCTTACAAAACTTTATCAAAATAATATGTAAAAATAGCATTTTTTTAAGTTTAAAATATCAGTAACAGTACTTTTCAAAATTAATTTTAGTTAGTGTTATGTAAAGTAAGATATTATCTGATATTTTTAAGATAAATACAATCTCAAAAGTTGAAATGTTTGATTTCATTTTTTTGTCATGTCAAATTATTTTATGTGTTGTATGAAGTTTTCTATAAACTAAAAAATATTAAATGAGCATTGAATAAATATCGAATAAAATAATATTATTATTGTCATGGCACGTTAAAATAAAATATTTTAGATATCTTTTTAAAATTTACTCTTTCTTTAAATTAAGAGAAAATATTTTCATTAGTCAATTATCAAACAGATTATATTTAAAGAATATTAGTTATTTCTAGTAGAACTAAGAAATCAATACGATTGTTTTATTATGATTAGGTGCGTTTACAAAAACATTTTTAGAATTACTTTAATTTTCTTAACGTTTCTTTAATGTAAAATAAATATTTGAAAATTGAAATTGTCCATACTGAAAGATAATTTTGTTAGAAAAAATCTTCTACTTGCATTTATTATTATTTTTAATTTACAATGTAATTAAACTTATGGTGAATAAGAAATTATTTTTTAATTTCATTGAAAATTGCCTGATATTACATAGTGGATTTTAATTATTTTTTAAACCTCCGTAAGACAGGTTTTATATCACATAAAAACCTGTCTTGTTGATGGGATATTAAAGGACATAAAATTTTTTAGATGTTAAAATCTCACCTATATTTAAGATTGGACATTATAATGTGTGATAACTATATGAAAAATATTTTAATACAATTGCTAAACAATGTACAATGGGAAACTATACAACACATTTAAAATCTACATGACATTAAAATGTATGATGTTTTAACATTGAAATGATGTTAAAAAACTTCCCCTTTTCTTTTTGGACAGTTTCAACCAACATACTAGGTCTTTTTCAAGTGATACTACAGAAACACTCGCAAAGATCCACTCTCGAACACAATGAGGGAAGGAGGAAAATATGAAACGGAAATAGGGCTAATAAAGAGAAAACCAAGGGGGAAAAAGGCACAACTGGCGCCATGCGCGGTCAAAAACCTAGGGTAAAGATAAAAAAAAAGAGAAAAGTGGAGGAAGGGGGGGGGGGGGTATGGGGGAGGGGGAGGAATTAAATATTCTTCAAGGAATTGAACCAAATAATTGGGATGTTAAGGGACAGATTATTGTTACAAACACTCTTTTGACGTGTAAAAATCTCAATTGACTTTCTAATTAAAGCAAGAAAGGGGTTAAATTGATGGTAAATAACATTAGCACTATCAAAAACAATGCTTTTAACATTATTTTCAGCGAAAGTCTAGCAAGAGCAACAGTTAACTTATTAAATTTAATGTCCCTTTTGTGCTCTTTTAATCTCTCAGAAAATTTACGCTTAGTCATACCTATAAAATATACATTTTGGTTATCATTTAAAAGGATAGTGATCTCATAGAGAAGTTTTTAATATCATTTCAATGTTTAAACATTATGCATTTTAATGCCATGTATATTTTAAATATGTTGTATAGTTTCCCATTTTACACTGTTTAGCAATTGTATTAAAATATTTTTCATATAAAAACTTATATTTTTTGAACATTTTTACATAATTGTTTCCTTAGCATTCCCATTAAAACAAAAGTTATGACTTTTAGAATTATACCTGTTCTATAGCTGAAGCGGAGTTTCCAAATCGTTGAAGTCAATTTTCTCAAAATGACGTTTTTGGGCATAACGCGCAGGATACCTCAGAAACTTCTGAATAAGTTTTTAAAACATACGTTTATTGTCAGTATGCATAAACTAAAACTCAAATTTCTTTTTCATTATTTTAAAAAGAATATTTTCCAAGTGGATTATTGGATATTGTTGAAATTTTAAAAGTTTTGCATTATCTAAATACAACTTCGTATTAAAAATATAAAGATGCGTTAAATGCAAATTTATTTAGGTTCATAGTAATTATTACCATCTCTAGTATAATTAGGCACAAAAAATTTCCTCTAGTTGTAAAATTTATTTTTTAATCTTGCGCGTAAGTTGTTATACTAATGGAAGCCCCCTATAAACACTAATTTTGCATCTTGAAATTTTTTAAATACATGGAATGAAAGAACATACTTACATCATTCAATTACAATAAAAATTGTGTTTTAAAATCACATACATTTTAAAAAATTAAATGCTGAAAATGGACTTTTTTTTTCTTTTTTTATAATTTTAAGATTCCTGAGACCCCTTAAAGATCTAAAGTGGTTTTTCTACTGTTTAATGAAGTATTCAGTTTGATAAAGTGACTGTGGCTATGGAAAAAAAATAACATGGAAAATAAAAAATATATTTTTTTAATACAAGGTTCTAAATATACGAAAACCAATAAAATGTTAAAAGTTACAAAATAAATTTTTAATCTCTAACACAGCGCATCTGTGCAACAAACCTTGTTAATGGTTTTTAATTTGAAGCGAAAAACAAATACAAAAAAATTATATATGAATGTAGTCAATTTAAATTTTCCATTTACATCTTTATGACCTAAGGCAAAGGAACTACAACCTATTGTCAAGAAATGACACTGATATACTGATGCATAATCATTGTGCTGCGGAAACACAAACGTAGTCGAAAGTCACTAACAGTCATAGAGAATCGCAAAAAAGATAGCAGCAGAACATAGTGTAGTTATTCATCCTGTACATATTGCAACAGTAGTTCATATTTCAGAATTTTCCACTATTTGTTTTCCTGTACACAATTTTTAAAGTGAAAATGTTACAGTCGATAAATAATAAGGATTATGCACACTTTCATTAAAAGAAAATATGGAAATTACATTATCATTTAAATATGTGAATTAAAAAAATCTTATTTATATGAACTAAGAGCGACAGGTGAAAGTTCAGTCTATTTTATGCAGTGTGATTCATGGAGATGGAGCCAATAACATATTTTCTTAAATACTGAACCTGGACTCATACATCCAATTTCAAATTTTTACAGAAAAATGTTCATCATTTCATGACATGCGTTGCGACTCCCGGTTATATTTTAGGAAATACACAAACTAAATTTTTATATGGTCTCGTAGTGTAAAATTCCCAGTTATAAAAAAGTCCCTTATACTTTACAGAATGTATCACGAAAAATTATATTTTGATATCTAAAAAACTCACAGAGATATTAAAAGCCAAAATTTGTGACTTACACTACATAGGAAAACCTCTGACTGACGCTATTATGATGCATTTTGAATGTAGCATGTGGATATTTAAACTGATATATCCCATTTCTCGCCTTTAAATTGCCATTAGTTAAGAATGTTAAAGGTAAATGATTCATACTTGGAATGTTTCTTTTTCAATTATTTTACTTTAATTTTGATTCCGCAAGTTCGAAAAATATTTTGACAATATGGTTAAAAAAATTAACGGAATCTTTTAAAAGTTTATTAAAAAATATTTTTTAATTAATATTTGAAAAAAAAATGCTAAATTAAAATTGAAACATATGTTTAATTAAATGGAATTTTTTTTTTATTCATCAAATAATATCTAGAGTTTTAATGATTTTAAATTACCTCAATTTTAAAAAAATAAATTTTTATTTATTTTTTTTATTTTTATTTTAGGAGAAGATTTATTATGGGATTTTGTTACCAATTTAATCATAAAAAATAATTGTAAAATTCTAACTCAATAAATATATTTTTAATGTGCTCCGGAACCCCTTAATTTAACAGAGCCATCAGAGGAATGGTTAATTGGTTATATCTAGTAGCAATTCAGTGCAAATATACCACCCAATTGCGAAACCCTATTGATTTCGTTAAAGTTTACAAATATATCAAAACTTTAAACACTGTACAATAAACTTAAATATATTAAACATATCTATTACATTATCTTACACTGATAAGAACAACAAGGTCTTCTTAAAACACCATCAAAAACTTTTAAATGCACTAGGCCTTTAGAAAGATCTGAGTCTTTCATCGTCAGGCACAATGAAGATGTACTTCTACTATGAAAGCAGCAGCAATACTGAAATCATGGATAAGGGAAGGGAAACAGACTGAGGAAACAGCATATAGGAAATTAGAAATCACCAGCCAATAGGAATGCAGGAGACAGCAGCCAATCACAGAAGAGTATAATCAAAACAAAAGAACTCAGAGTAGAATGGAAATAATGAAGCAAATTGGGGAATATATATATAATAAAATAGAATCGCACACATATATTAGAATTTGGGAACACATAAAATAAATAAATAAATAATAATATAAATTATATAATTATTAAAAAATTAATAATAATAAATTTCTGTCTTGCTGCTGCTTTGATATTAGAAGCACGTTTTCTTTGCTCCTGATGAAGAAAGTCTCCGATCTTTCGAAAAGACTAGCGCATTTAGTGCTGTTTTAAGAAGATTCTGTAGTTCGTATTGTTTCACACCAGTTTCAACTTATTTTAAACACTGATAAATCAATAATGGAGAGGTATAGTCGAAAACAATAAAAAAAAATATTCAGTGTATATAATTTCAAGTGATGGATATAGTCTTGTTGTCATCTCTTAAAAATATACTGTATTACCTCAGTGACTCTTTGCTGTCTGCTTAGTATTAAATTCGATTTCCCTCAATTCAGGTTCTGGGAGGAAATGCATTGGGTGGACAATCTAAAGTTGGTAGAGGTTAAAATATTTATATCTTTGATGTCTTGCCATATTGGAAACAAATGTTACGAATTAAAAAGGCCTTCTGTTTCATTTATAATAGTTATGAATCCCTCAAAAATAACTGTAGAATTAACTGAAGACTCGGGAGATAAATATTGGACAACTGTTTCCTCAGGTTTTCAGCAGATGACGGACACCAAAATTTGCAAACGAATTTCTTAAGTAATAAAATTCCGCTTATGCACTTTCAATATAAAAGGAAAATTTTATTAAGATATTCTTGGTGCCATTTGTCAGTTTTGGTCTTGAAGGATTAACTCTCAGTGTGAACCAGAAAGTATAGTTCGAATATCAGACATACTAGTCAAAATCTTCCCACTTTTCGCAATTAATCATTTAACACCTTCAAGGGTGATGGTTCATTTTTGGACCACCTAATTTTAATCCCTAAATGCCACATTGACACCAGATTATTCGAATGGAAAATGTCCTTTTACTAAGTACGTGAACAAAAGTTTTTGCTTATTTTGAAATAAATTTGCTTGTAAATTCTGGTGTCATTCACAGTAGTTTGCGAATAGAAGTACTTTGGCCCTAAAGAGTTAAGAGCAACTATGAAGTATCTTTTATGCAATATTTTATAGCTAGTTTTCACTCTCAACTCTCATTTATGGATTCTAACCAACGTGGTAGCATTCTAAAGCTCTTGTATCGAGAATGAAAAACATGTAGTAAATATACTCCGAAATAATATAGTTTATTTATGATTATTTAGTACATTCAATCACTGCACTGGAGTCAATTTCATAAAAAAAAAAAAAGATTTGTTTAAACTACGAGTGAATTTTTACTCACAACATACGAATCAACATTAGACTACAACAAGATTTTTTAGTCTTGTTTAATTGCGAAGGTCTAACTTTTAACGATGTACCTTACACCACAGGTAAAATTTGTGTTCTTTTCTGCAAGGTTTCGATAAATATTTCCGAAAATTTCAGTAATTCATTAGAAATCAAGCTCATGTCTTACATCTTAGCAGATGCCTCGTCTAATTTTCGATAAGAATATTTCCTAAAAATTGATAACTTGGAACATTTGCCCCAAATGTCCTCAATTTCAAACCCCTTAACCTTTTTCGTAAAATATTAATGATATTTCCTAGATCTTTAACTGATATAAAAATCACCTTTTCTAGAATCAAAATATTTAGTAAGTACAGACAATTAATTAAATGTTTATTCTAAAACCTATTAATTTAAGCAGTCAATAAGGATTAAAATATGTCCTTAAAAAATTTCCATAATCGCCACACCCTAACGCCCTTCAGTGAAAAAAGGAAATAAAAAAACATTCTTTGTATCAGATAATGAGACATAATTCGATATTAAAACATTAAATTGAAGTTACAGTAATAGTACAGTGTTAAATATTACGGGAAAATTCTGCGAAACTTACGCCAGGCAATATAACTTTATAATCTTCAGCCTTCTGATATCTCATCTTCTCAATAAGTACTTCATCGTCCAGTAGCTCATAATATTTCACTTTTAAATACTCTAGTTTGTAAGATGTTGCTGGGCAACATATAACTATGATATGTTCCCGCACCATGTTGGTTAAATCAAAGTAAAATTGCGTAATTTGTTATTTCTCTTTGTATAAATATTTTTTATAAAATATAATTATGAGTGTAAAATTATAATGTTTATATATTTAAGTAAAATAGGAGTGTAAGTTCATACAAAAATTATTAAGTTGATTTTAAATATTAAATATATATTTTTAAAAAAATTGTTGTATTGTAAAATGAATGTATAATGTTGAATAGAGTTCGGATCTCAGACAACAACAATAGCCAGACGCCATGGTGTCGTTTTATGACAAGCCAATGGAAAGTGGTGTATAATTAGAAATCGTAAAATAATAAAAACGTTGGAATAAATTTATGGCCTTAATAAAAGTGTTGGGATAAATTTATGGCTTTTCAGACCACCCAAACTTTAAGGCAGATAATAATATTAAAGTATATGTAAGGGGCCATTTGCAGACTGTTAGCTAATAAGCCTATCGAAGAATAATGCAAAATCTTCTCACATCCAATAACAGTGGACTAGACAAAAATAGTTCCACCCACTGCAGGAGTTGGTGTGCAAGAAGAATAAGGTTTAAAAAAGAGAGTCTGAAAAAAGATGTAGAGGACGCAGGATCTCTCCTGAAAGCCCGTGCAATGAATCCAAAAAGCCCTAGTAATGCCCAGGCGAGATGGTCATATCGGAGTGAGCCTAATCAAGCCTAATTGAGGATGTCTTCCTGATGTACATATCGGAGTGAGCCTAAGCAAACCTAATTGAGGATGCCTTCCTGATGTTAAAATACAGTGGATTGTTCTACAGAGGTCCGTAGCTATGCATCCTGCCATCCCGAGGTCGCCGCTCTGATACGAAGCGAATTCCAGATGACATATGAATATGATCCTAAGCAACGCGACAACTCTGAAATTGATGAATAAAGGCCACCATCCCGTATATTAAAAAAGGTACTACTTTAAACTTTTTCTTTTACCACTTAAGATCATATGAAAAATCATAAATATACTTTACTGATATTTTATGGTAGAGAGTAATCTGAGATCCGACAAAACCGATAATTAAATAAAATTAAGGTAATTTAAAAATGAAAGAGAATTATTCTTTTAGCAAAAAGAAAAAAATATAATAATTAGAGTACATGAAAATATTGTCATTTTTTTTTAAAGATTAAATATACATAAAATAATGAGAAGCAAACAAAAGTACTGCTTTCTTTTTTTTGAATTAATATTATGTATTTCTGTATATAGTTGTGTTCAATGTAAATAAAATATTTAATCAAGTTTTAAAAAGTTTCTGTAATTATTTAATTGATAATGTTTAAGGTGTGTCAATTTATTTTTACAGCTTAAATTTTAGTTTAATTCATAAGTGGAAGAGTTCGTCTAAATAATTCACAACGCAAACTCTTAATTTTATTCGTAATTATTTAAATTTAATAATTACATTTTGACGCGAGTTATAATTTAATTTTATTAATGCTTCGCGTTGCTCTTCTACTAGAATTATGTAATTACGATCACTTATGTTATTTGAATTTATCTAAGGTATATAAAATTATATACCAATTTACTATGAAGTTGCTTGGATGATTTGGACCAATTAACAATTTTGGATGTAAATTAAATAGAAAATAAACAGGTGTAATTATCTGTCCAGCATCCCCCCCTTCATAGTAAAATGGTGCTATGACTCAGGAACGTTCATCTGAGGTCATTAGAAATAATAATAATAATAATAATAATAAAGGAAATTAAATTTAAGTATTATTTTAATGTCACAATTTTAAAGATATTGTAGGTATGTAAGTTTAATTGATTAAAATTTTATTAAAATTAATTTTATTATTGTAACAATAATGACACACATATAATAATTTTATATAAATAAAATGAATAATATATGTTAGCAAAAAAAAAAAAAAAAAAAAAAAAAAAAAAAAAAAAAAAAAAAAAGTCCTTCCGGCCAGTGCCGGGAGGAAGAGGTAGCTTTCATAATCCTTATTTAAAAAAAGCCAACTTATATCATGCAAACACACGAAGCTCAATTTAGTGGAAACCGAATATAGGAGATTCAGTACTAATTTTTATCAATATAATGAATGAGAATTTCGCGAAATTAGTCAGCTTTATCCAAGCTGCTTTTCTTTAAAGTAACTTATATTTGGCTGCCAAATTCGGCAATTTCTTAAAGTGCCTGTCATTTTAAGACAACATGGTGGATGAGGCTAAGCAGTGAACTTGGTCGAGACCTTAGCAATTGCTGTGCACATGCTCACTCACATCGGAATCGGTTAATATATAGGAGTGCTGTCGCATGCAAAAAGTCAGATTTTTCAAAATGTCACCCACAATAGAAATTGAAACTGCTATATCTGAGCCATTTTTTAAGGTAAAGACAAACAAAAAATGCTCCTGAATCCTTATATCAAGATCAAATACTTAAGAAAGAAACCTTTTTCAATTTCTAATTTTTTTGCACCTCACTTACTAGATGTTATGCTCAGAAACAATAAAATTAGTAATATTATATTGTAAAAAGCAGCATTTTGAGTTTTATTTAGGAAAACTTTTGATTTTTAGGTTTTACACATTTATGGAGTGTCTAGCTCAGTGTATAGTTCCTAGATTTAATAAAAAAAAATAATAAATAAAAATATAAGTTCGTGTTGTTTTCAAAATAAATAACAAAAGGTATAGCAATTAGCATTTACAGTTAAAATTTATGGAATTTTCAGCAAAATTAACATTAGACAAACATAGTTTATATTATATTTAACTTGATAAGCTAATTTACTTTTATTAACGGTATTCAATTAGAATTAAAGTAGGCTTAAATTCAAGTTAAATTAATTAATAACATTGTTGTAGTGTAAAATTTTATGTAAGACTATTATATTTTTATTGTATATATAAAAATATGCAAATTTAATAATTAATAAAATGTATTAGCAAAATTATTTAATATAAATATTAAATGACATCTTGCTGAAATCAGCTAGAAATTAGATTTTTTTTTTTTTAAATAAAATATTTTATAAATTTATGTTATTTTAGAATTTAAGCATTTTTTTTTTCTCTTTACTTTCACTTAGAATTAAATGCAATTCTAAATTTAACACATATAAATATACATAGTATTGATAAATTTGAGTGTGTGAGTTCATAAATTTTTTTTTATATATAATTTGGCCAATTTAACATAAGGAAACAAAATAAATAAATAAATATATTTATATATATTGGCCTTATTTTTATTAAAATAGGTAGTATGGCTTAATAAATTTATTTACTTAATTTTTTTATAGTACATACAGTAATTATTTTTAAAAAACTTAATCTGTAACAATTGGGTGTAGATATTTATGAGTATACAAAGATTCTTTTCTGCTGGCAGAAATTCTTTGGTTCGGCCGAGTACTCATGGGTTACTACATACGATTTTACGTAGTAATTATCATTTGCTTTTGTATTTTTAAAATTATACAAGTGTATTAATAACATTTTTTTTATAATTAAATAATAATTATTAATGTTGGATTAATAATAATAATTTATTATCTTTTATTTTTTTTAAAACATATCATTAAAGTTTAGACATTAGAATTCGCATACGGAATGTTAATGATAAATAAAATTTTGAATAAATAAATTTTTATTTCATTCAGTAAATAAATAAATATAAAAATTTAACAATCTTTTAAGATAGAATTGTTGGCTAAATAAATAATAATTAAAGACACAAAAATTGTTCTCTTCTTCGTCAATGGCATTTTCTGACAACACTATTTAATAGTATTAAATGAAGGTGCATTTTTAAGATCGGCGTAATGAATATTTTGCATTTTGAGAGGCTGCAGAAATCATATTTCCGTGTTGTTTACATTTTAATAGTAAACAATATCATGAATCAAAATTTGTGTTGGTTAGAAAGGTCTAAAAATATACAATGTAATCAGTTAAAGAAAATTATATGCATTTTTTTTTAAAATCCTGAAAGGCAATTTGGTTTAGATTTGAACCTGACAGCATAAAAAGCCACGCTCGCTTCAGTCGCAGTATGAGGCAGGAGAATTCAAATGCTAGAATCGCCATTTTCCCCTACAAAATAATAAAAAAAGCAGAAGGTTTACATTAGATATGATACAAATACATACACTGTTTATACATAGATTATGTTTAAAATTACATACAGGCATGCACAGTTAGTTAAGAAGAAAGTATATCAAGAAATTATACTAATTAATAAGGTAATTACAAGCATGAAATGGTTTTAAATACATACATTTAGGAAGTCGTAAAATTTTGTCACAGCACAAATCACCTCGCAGAAAGTGATTAGTAGCTTGACCAACCCCTCGTTTCGAAAGGATCGGGGACGGTCAAAAAACTGGTTTTATTTTCCTCTCCTTCTTCTTCTTCTTTTTTTTCTTTTTTTTTTTCTCTCGTATCGGGTAAAATTGGAAAGCATTCCGTAATAATATATTAAAGGAGATGAGATAGCTTGTATATGTTGACGTATCATACATGTTAGAAGTAACAAATAAATAAATAACATAATGTAACCAGTTTGTATACAATATTTTTCTGATTATAATTTGAATACATCAGATTAATTATGTGAAAATATAACATGTCATATTACAAGCATTGTATTTACTTTTATTCAGTATAAAATGTGTTTTAAATGAAACACTGTGTCATAAGGTTATATGTGAGGAAATAATATGTCAAATGTTTATGCCATTATTTTTCTTGTAATTAGGTTTATTTCGGCATATTAGTTTCATACAAAATTATAGCTTTGAATGTATTTTGGGCACTTAAACTGTAAAGTTACAAAATTATTAAACATGTGTGTGGTAAAGAAAAAAGGCTTCGAGAAAGACGTCAGATTTTCAGTACAGAGGTCTTCTATAAATGTGAATGTCAACAGACAACTATGCTATCATGTGTTGAACTTTCTGTTATGAAAAATGGAAGAACTTCTTATAAAATATACCAGAACCATTGATAATTGAACTTTACAGACTTAGTTCAAAAACTGTGTAGATACACAGTCATATGGGCACGTACATTCCTTTAAGCTTTACAAAAAAAAAAAAAAAAAAAAAAAAAAAAAAACAGCGATCAGTTTTTATTTTTTTTTCTAACCACCGGGAGAGATGCTGGGCAACATATAACTATGTTCCCGCACCATGTTGGTTAAATCAAAGTAAAATTGCGTAATTTGTTATTTCTGTTTGAATAAATATTTTTTATAAAATATAATTATGATTGTAAAATTATAATGTTTATATATTTAAGTAAAATAGGAGTGTAAGTTCATACAAAAATTATTAAGTTGATTTTAAATATTAAATATATATTTTTAAAAAAATTGTTGTATTGTAAAATGAATGTATAATGTTGAATAGAGTTCGGATCTCAGACAACAACAATAGCCAGACGCCATGGTGTCGTTTTATGACAAGCCAATGGAAAGTGGTGTATAATTAGAAATCGTAAAATAATAAAAACGTTGGAATAAATTTATGGCCTTAATAAAAGTGTTGGGATAAATTTGTGGCTTTTCAGACCACCCAAACTTTAAGGCAGATAATAATATTAAAGTATATGTAAGGGGCCATTTGCAGACTCTTAGCTAATAGGCCTATCGAAGAATAATGCAAAATCTTCTCACATCCAATAACAGTGGACTAGACAAAAATAGTTCCACCCACTGCAGGAGTTGGTGTGCAAGAAGAATAAGGTTTGAAAAAGAGAGTCTGAAAAAAGATGTAGAGGACGCAGGAGCTCTCCTGAAAGCCCGTGCAATGAATTCAAAAAGCCCTAGTGATGCCCAGGCGTCATATCGGAGTGAGCCTAATCAAGCCTAATTGAGGATGTCTTCCTGATGTACATATCGGAGTGAACCTAAGCAAGCCTAATTGAGGATGTCTTCCTGATGTTAAAATACAGTGGATTGTTCTACAGAGGTCCGTAGCTATGCATCCTGCCATCCCGAGGTCGCCGCTCTGATACGAAGCGAATTCCAGATGACATATGAATATGATCCTAAGCAACGCGACAACTCTGAAATTGATGAATAAAGGCCACCATCCCGTATTTTAAAAAAAGGTACTACTTTAAACTTTTTCTTTTACCACTTAAGATCATATGAAAAATCATAAATATACTTTACTGATATTTTATGGTAGAGAGTAATCTGAGATCCGACAAAACCGATAATTAAATAAAATTAAGGTAATTTAAAAATGAAAGAGAATTATTCTTTTAGCAAAAAGAAAAAAATATAATAATTAGAGTACATGAAAATATTGTCCTTTTTTTTTAAAGATTAAATATACATAAAATAATGAGAAGCAAACAAAAGTATTGCTTTCTTTTTTTTGAATTAATATTATGTATTTCTGTATATAGTTGTGTTCAATGTAAATAAAATATTTAATCAAGTTTTAAAAAGTTTCTGTAATTATTTAATTGATAATGTTTAAGGTGTGTCAATTTATTTTTACAGCTTAAATTTTAGTTTAATTCATAAGTGGAAGAGTTCGTCTAAATAATTCACAACGCAAACTCTTAATTTTATTCGTAATTATTTAAATTTAATAATTACATTTTGACGCGAGTTATAATTTAATTTTATTAATGCTTCGCGTTGCTCTTCTACTAGAATTATGTAATTACGATCACTTATGTTATTTGAATTTATCTAAGGTATATAAAATTATATACCAATTTACTATGAGGTTGCTTGGATGATTTGGACCAATTAACAATTTTGGATGTAAATTAAATAGAAAATAAACAGGTGTAATTATCTGTCCAGCAGATGTATAAGAAAAGCAAAATCAATCTTGCTTTGGCGTAAAAACTCACCCAAATTAGCTGTTTTTTCATTCACATACGCTTGAAGTTTTTTATCCACGCCTTATAATTACTCGGGTTATGATTCAATCATTTTATATTTTCGATGTTTTATCTTCCTTCAAATTTGCCATAATATAAAGAATTGCTCATGCAAAATAAAAAATACAAAATAACTGTCGATATATCTAACCACAAGATCCAAATGTTATGGATTGTTATTGTGGAGTTCAGATTTTAAAACAAAGTATTAAAACTAAAGCAGTTTAGTTCAAAACTTTTTCATGCTTTCGAAATGACGCTGTCAAACAACACCGATCGACCACTAAACAATCCTCACATCACAGAGAGTTGTTTAATTACAACATGTACAATATTGGTGCAAACATATATATATAGCGTCTAAAGCCTCTTCCTACTGTCTTAACTGCCGAACGGGTGTAAATCAAATCATTTTTTGTAAATCATAAAGTGATGTCTTATATTAAAGTGGCTACACTCTCAGAAAAAAACTGTATATTTATGAGCGTTTGCCCTTCAATTTTCTCGGGCCTCATTTGATGAAAAACGGTCTGATCCATTAAATAAGCGGCCTTATCCCATTGATACTTAGAATACTAAGGGGTATCCACATATTTTTACAGTTCTAGTCCATCTGTTAGCAAAAATACGGATTGGTAGTTGAATATGGATTTTTTTTACGGGCATGACTGGAATCTCTGCTACCGGCCTCTACCCGTAATTTTACAGGTATATTTTTGTGTGTATGCGCTTCTAGATGGAATCCTTTACAGCCCACCTATTGCAAAACGACGGAGATAACGTTCCTATCGCGAAAACGATGCGAAAAATAGGAAAAAAAGTTAATTATAAAGTTTTAGAGCATATTTGATTTAGTTAAAAAAATGCAATTTGTGAACATGAATGCTAAAAACAGAACGCTTAAAACAGGCATTTGCCCTGATTTCCGAAATTGTGTTGCCACAAAAATTGAAAAAAAAGTAAAGATTTTTCTTTGGGGATACCTGAGCAGCAGGTGAATGTGACCCAACCGCCAACATTGAGGGACTATCAACGACGCATTACGGATGCTTGTGCCAGTACATCACCCGCTGTGCTAAAACGTGTTCAAAGTCAAGTTTAAACAAACATCCAGATTTGCATTGTAGCTGACGGAGAGAAGTTTGAACATAGAAAATAAAAGTATCGCGTAATAATTAGTTGTTTTTTTCTTTCTAAATTGTTTTTTTCTTTCATCACTTCACAGTTTAGGAAATTGCTAATCAACAAATGCGCGTTTTAAGCCTTCCTTCTGTTTTTAGCATTCATGTTCACACGGTGTCTTTTTATACTAAATTGATAAAGATCGATAATTTTGTAATTCACTTCATTGCAACGCTACCTCTGCAGCAAGCGCTGTAAACGGTCTCATCTAGTAGCGTATAGCAACTTTACTACAGCTATACACTACTTTTATGACTATAGCTGCAGCATTTGGAAGTTAATTGATGGGACGGACGGATTTTAGTGGGCAATCTGTATATACACGGTGTATCTGAGATGCTTCAACAAACTTAGAGGAATGCTAGTACTCATCAAGACGAACAAAAAATGCAAGGGAATATGGGGTCGCAAACCACTTATTGAGCTACAAATACAGGGTGTTTCATCTTATCTGAAGTCGGCTTGTCGGTAATAATTTTGCGAAAAATTAAAATATTGCAATAAAAATGTAACAATAAGTACCTTGTTTTGTATTAAATGTGATAACATCACAAAAAAGTGGTAGAATTTTCCATTATACTCGACAGCAATTTCCATTTGACAATCACCCTTTTGGACTGTGTTTATCAGTTCATACGGCATATTCGATTGTGTGAGTACCTTGTTTTTCAAGAACTTTTTATGATGTTATCACATTTCATACAAAATAAGGTACATATAGTTACATTTTTATTACAATATTTTAATTTTTCGCAAAATTATTACTAGCCGACTTCAGTTAGGGTGAAACACGCTGTATTTGTGACTCAATGAGTGGTTTGCGACCCTGTGCATCATTGCATTTTTTATTCGTCTTGATGAGTACTAGTACCCCCTAAGTTTGTTGAAGAATTTCAGATATACCCTGTATAGATAAAGTAATATATATTAAAATGAATATATACAAATATATATATTAATATATATAAATATATATGGATTAATATATAAGCTATTTTGCGATACTTCATAGATGGTAATGAACCGAAGCCTTTATTTCTAAATAAAGAATATCTACAATAAATGTTAATATTTTATTGTAAAAGAAATAATGTTGAATTTTGAATGAAAACTCTTGGAATCATGCATGAAATATTTTTTACGTTATCTAATTATATTATAGATCAGTTTAATTTATTGCATCAATATCATTATTTTCCTTTTCGTTATGCTACTGCATTCTTAATTTTTTTTATATTAATTAGAATTAAATTAATATTCAATATTTATTTAAATAATTTTAAGTAATCAGATGCACAAAATAATAATATTTTTACTGTCAGGTGCGTTAATAATAGCATAAGTTTTTAATTTAACGCTGAAAATGTATAAAAGGTTTTTAACATTACTTATATAGTTATTATAGGTTACTCTGTGTTTATATAAGATTTTCGAATCGAAAATCATTATATAAATCTACGTAAAATACAATTAAAAATGTACAAGATGTTATAGTTTATTCTACTACAATATAACAAGTACTGGGTATAAAAAGCCTAGGGGATAAAGTATCTACGGTATAAAAAGTTTCATACATTGATATTGATCTTTATACTTCCGAAAACAATAGCATGGACATAGGTTTATATAATGTGTATGCTTAAATTGATACGAAAATACAAGTTTCATTAAAAAAGAACTAGAACTAGTGATCGAATGAAAGTGAATTAAAGTGAAAAAAATTATGATTATTTCTTTCTATTTTCAAGTACATGCGATTACTTTGTTATTTTTGGATTTAAATATTAAGAGTAAAACAATACAGAAATATCAATGTTAATTCTCCATTTTTGAAAGTAATTAATACACTAAGTATAATTAATATGCTTAAGAGATCAAATATAATTATTCTGTACAAGAATTGTGTAAATCCTTGTCAAAATTTGGATCGTTAATAACATATCTTAAATCCGCGAAGATGGGAATACCGAGAAAGTCCATTGGGTATACATTAAAGGAATAAATAAATGAAGATATTAATAAATATTAACGGTAAACGCTGTTGGAAATTCAAAAAGTAATCCTAAAGGTTTAGGATAATATCAAGTAATAGCATTTAAACGTTCGGTATTGCAACGTTAAATTAAAAGTTACTATTGGTACAAAATATTTTTAATGTGTAAAGAAAAATAAATAAAGTCAACGCATTTTCTTAAAGCTACATGTAGTAAAACATTTGCAAATCTATATTTGTCAAAGCTATAGTTTGTGATTTACATTAAAAATGATATAGTTGAAGTTTATACATACACTGTTAATAAATTATGTATTTAGAGTTCAGAAAAATGGCTTATGGAAGTTAGTAACACAGCTTCTCATTAGTAAATTTCATCGCTAATGTTAAATCTAGGGTCGTGATACGCATCGATGCATAAATATATCGTATAGTTGATGAAATAGTTATAAAATATATGCATAATTTTATTTGAAGTGTTAAAATCTTACTAACAGCTTATCAGATTTTAAAATATAAAATATTAAATTAAGTATACCTCCTAGTAATATTTTTAAAAAATGGAAAAGAGATGGGAAGACACTATGTACTATAGACCTATAGACAACGTCTTAAAAGAGTGCAAACGAAAAAAAAAAAAAGTTATTTTTTTTCCGGAGGAGATAGTTTAAGTATATCAATGCATTCTATGACAATATATTTAGCATTAGCGAAGAGAATATTAGATTAGGGAGCTGATGCTTTAATGTACAAAAATTTTAAGTTACCTTTTAAGATTCTTTTAAGTTATAAATCCCATTACCTGCATTGTTTATTTAAATATGAATTTGCCTGTGATTTGTACTAATACGAGCCAATTTGTGACAATCTAAGCAGATGGAATAAACTTTTTAATGGAATTTTAAAGAAATATGATGTTACATTTCAAGAAAACTATCCTGAACACAAATAGACTGTCTAAATTCAATATAGAGGTACATCAATTACTACGGTACATATCAAATATAGTAAGTTTCTACTATAATAAACAGACATTTAATGTGTTCACATTATTTTTTAAAGCAACATTATTCAATAATTTAAAAGTAATTCACTAATAATGAAATCAAAGAAAGAATATTGATGAGTGAAAAATTAAATAATATGAAAGATTTTAAGAAATAAAAATATTAAAAAATTACTTATAATAAGATGAAATTGAAATTAATAACTAAGATAATTTATGATTGTACCTAATAAGTAAGTACACAAAAAAAGCATATAACGAACAGCTTAAATATCAAACTTATGCAAATCCTCTAGTTTCCGTTATTGTTTGTTTAGATAAAAAATATCACATTATTATTTAATAAACTTAATATTATACCATATTTAACAGTAAAAAAGAAATATATGTTCCAAATTCTTGGTGGTTTCCGAAGCAAATCAGTTTTAAGATAAAAAAAGATTACGAATTTTCTCATTGTTCATACAGTTTTACAAGAAATTAAAAATAGTAGAGTTTTCCCTAAAAGAAGTAAAATATTTTATTTTACAACTTTAACTAAGGAACTTAAATAAAAATATGTTTTATATTATTTTTGCCTCCTGTATCCTACGTAGGATATTCCATTGAACGCGGAGATAATGAGGATCGGATTAGAAGACCTAATAGTGTGTGGATAATTGTACAAAATACCAACGTGGTAAATAAATCTTAATAATTATGGTACGAGCAAAAAAAAAAAAAAAAAAAAAAAAAAAAAATAGCATCTATAACTTTGGTCATATTTGTGAATTTTAAAAATTAGTAAATATAAAAATATATGAAAACAATAAACCGTTCATTTCAGAAAATACATAAATAACTGTATTTATATAACAAAATTGTCTATTCTTCTACTCGCACACAACTAAGTATTGTATACTTTATCAGCTTTAAGACGGAATTGAGTAAATCAGAGATGTATGGTTTCACACGATTATACGGATTTACTCTATTTTCCCGTAATTGCAATAATAGCGCAGTCGTTGAAACTCCCTCAAGCGAACTGCGCAAAGGCTTTTTTACGGTCATAATTAATCGATGCCTTGGATTTTTTTGACAAAGCTCGAACGGCTCTCGAAAATACAAATATTCAGCTAGAGATTTTCTCAAGTTACGAGAAAATTGTAAAAGTGAATTTTGTCCACCTAGATCATCGAAAAGTGCCATTGTGTGGCGCCCAGAATGAGCGAGAATTTGCGGAACTAATTAGTCAATTGATATTATAAATGAAACGAGGTGGATTTAATTTACAAAAATGCATTTCAAATGTATCTGGAGTACTGAGGAATATTTCTGAAGAATGTAAGGAAAGTACAGAATCATTGTTCTTGACTAATGATGGTGGGATAATAATTTTATGAATTCAATGGAATTTAACGGGTGATTTCTTTTGTTTCACTGTTTTAGACCATAAGAAAAAGGATAGATATTCTAAAAGGGATATTTTGTCAGAGATTGCAAAGGTTTTTGATCCGTTAGACTTGCTTTCTACCTGTTTTTTTTTTCATGAATGTACTGTTGCAAGATTTTTGGAAATTCTCACTTACCTGGTAAGTGAGAAGTGATAACATTAGTGATAACATTTCAAAGAGATATGAAGTCTAAATAATATAAAATATTTATATTTTGTACATATCTTTTTTTTATCTTATCCTAATCTGCTAATGATGAACTTAAGTCGGTACTGGCAATAAATGTAGTTATGTTTAAACTGCATTTGGCCTTTTGTAAAACTAAGTTTATCGTAGTAATAATCTTTTATTTTTACAGTGTATCTAAAACAAAACTCTTCTTCAAAGTTTAACCCCTTCGTTACTGAATAAAACATTTTTTTTTATTTTTTTTTTATTTTTTTTTTTTTTTGGTGGAATAGGTTTTCTTACCTATTTTGGTTTCAAAAAGATAATAATAGTATAATTTTTAAAACTGATGCATCGGAGTACTAGTAATTGAAGGTCTACATATGAGGACCTTGGTACACAATTGTGTAAAAAGTTCAACATTATGGAAAACCATTGTAAATACTTCTTTTTTTATTGCGAAAATAAATGTTTATATATATATATATATATATATATATATAACATATGTAAATATTATAGTTCTGTACCTTGGAACAAAAAAGGCCAATGTCCAAAATTGAGAAATTTAAGTTAAATGCACGAATGAATTCAGGATGCGATATAAAGTGATTGTTAAAAGGGCCAAAGTCCTCCCAATATAAGATCATTGAAAACAAAATATTTTGTCGAGGCCAATGTTACTTACTGTTAAAGTAATGTGTCAAACTTAAATTGGGTTTCCTGGGCCTATATATATAAAATAAGGTATTTAGATTCACACTTATTAAACACATTTACTAATTTGAAATATTTTAGTTTTTACTTGTATTGAAGACGTGCAACATCAGAAAAGTTTGACATGTTACACGAAAAAGGTATCTGTGATGTTTTTTTTATTATTATTTTCTCTGTGTAATAAACCTTTCTGAGAATCATATATAATATTTTAGATACAAAATGAAAAATCATGCATTAAGGGTAAAAGTCACGGGAGTCGTATCCAGAGATCTATTCCATGCAACTGAGCACGAATCCTATAGTATTTATGTGATTAATTTTAATTAAATTAGTCTGTTTTTAACAATTTGACGTTTATTGCTTTTATACTGGTTCTGGATATTACATTACACAAATATATCATTAAAAGTTGTTATCTAGGCTTTTAAAGCCGATGGTACATAGAGTACGCCACCCCTGTCATTATGTATGTCCAAACCGTCCGTGTTTTTAAGGGTTAATATCACGGCTAATTATCGACAATTTTTTTTTTCAAAAATCATTATTGACAATGCTTTTATACTTCTACTACGATAGGTACCTCCAGCGATTCTCAACACCTTTGCTGAATGCCCACAAATCGAAATTTGTGTGTAACAGGAAAATGTGCTTTTCTCAAAAAAATATGCGACCTAGGATAATCGCCATAATTTTCCTGCGAGATTTACATTAACATCTACTACCTCTAATTTTTTCATAATTTTAGTTTCAGTAGATTCGGAAATTGATGGGGTGGGGACATATTTTTTCACTACATTTTCGACGATATCTCTGAAAATACAATACCTAAATTTAAAAGAAATGCATTTTTGAGTTCAGCGTTAGGACAACTTTCACACGATATACAGATAAAAGATTTTTGTTTTTAAGTAACTTAATTAACACCTCTAGATTTTTACTAAATACATTTGTAAATGTTTAATTATCTGTAAGTATTTAGGTTAATTTTCTTTATTACTTCCCCCAATTTGAACTTTCCGCGTACCATAGTTTACGAATAAAATGTCTGTGACAAACAGACAGACAGACACAGGAGTGATCTAATAATGGTTCCGTTTTTAATTTTTAATTACGAAACTCTAAAAACTAAAATAGTTTAATTTATGTATAAAGGTTAAAGTCCCAATGTCTGGTCACCTGCCAGTAGTCAGCGCCAAAGAGATAAAATGGCCAATAAAGCAGTTTTTTTTTTCAATCATATTTTTAACATTTTTAGGGTTCCGTACTTAAAAGGTAAAAACGGAACCATTATAAGATCACTCCTGTGTCTGTCCGTCTGTCTGTCACAGCCATTTTACTCGTAAACTATGGAACGTGGGAAGTAATAAAGACCATTCACCCACATATTTTCAGGTAATTAAACATTCATAAATATATTTAGTAAAAAAGTAGAGGGGCTAATTATGCTACTTGAAAAAAAAATTCTTTTCTTTGTATATCATGTGGGGTATCCCGTGCAAGCTTTTGTAACGCTGAACTCAAAAATACATTCCTTTTAATTTTCGGTATTATATTTTCAAAGATATTGTTGAAAATGTAGCGCAAAAATATGCCCCCCCCCCATCTAATTCCGAATCTACTGAAACTAAAATTATGTAAAATTTAGAGGTAGTAGGCGTTAATATAAATCTTGCCGGAAAATTATAGCGATTACCCTAGGTCACATAGTTTTTGAGTAATTAGCATTTTTCTGTTGTACACAAATTTGGATTTATGGGCATTCAGAAACATTGTTGAGAATGGCTGAATATACCTAATTTTGCAGAAGAATAAAAGTATTGTTGATAATGATTTTCGAAAAAATCATCGGTAATTAGCCGAATTATTATCCCTTAAATGTATGGTAGTTTGGACATACACAAGGACAGGGGCGGCGTACTCTATGCCTAGTTAACAACTTTTAATGATATATATGTGTAATGTAATGCCCAGTAGA
Organism: Maratus speciosus; assembly: GCA_963932465.1. Lineage (NCBI taxonomy): Eukaryota > Metazoa > Arthropoda > Arachnida > Araneae > Salticidae > Maratus > Maratus speciosus. The sequence continues at coordinate 430,310,519 of OZ010795.1, read as the reverse complement.
AGTATAAAAGCAATAAACGTCAAATTGTTAAAAACATACTACTTTAGGGAGTCTCGGGACTCTAAAAAGTGGAAAAAATGAAAAAAAAGACCATTTTCAACATTTAATGTCTCAAAATGTATATGAATTTAAAACACAATTTTAATTGGGATGAAAGATATAAATATGTTCTTTCGTTTCATGTATTTAAAAAATTGCAAGATACAGAATTAGAATTTATAGGGGGCTCAAAACTGTTAGACATTTGTCGAACAAAAAATTGGCATAACAGTTTACGCGCAGGATTACAAAATAAATATTGCAACTAGAATGAAAATTTTGGTGCTTACTTATACTTCAGATTATAATAATTTCCCTGAACTTAAATAAATTCGTATTTAAAGCATTTTTATATTTTTAATGCAATGTTGCATTTAGCTAATACAAAATTTTGAAATTTTCAACAGTAAAATCACCTAAAAGATATGTTTTTGAAAAATAAAAAGGAAATTTTAGGTTCAGTTTATACAGACTAACATGAAATATATGTTTTGAAAATTTCATGAAAAAGTATTAAGAAGTTTTTGAGGTATCCTGGGCGTTATGCCCAAAAAACGCCATTTGGAAAATAATGAATTAAAGTTTCGGAAACGCCGCTTCAGCTATTGAGCGGGTATAATTCTAAAAGCCAAAACTTCTGTTCTATTGGGAATTTCAAGGAAACAATTTTATCAAAATATTCAGAAAAGATAGGAGTTTAACATCTAAAAAAATTTAAATTTCTTAAATTTTGTAGTCTTAAATTTTGAGTCCTGCGATCACTTAATCCTTTCCGGCACGGAATAATTCTATTTATAAACTTATGAAATAATGAACTGACACCAGAATTTATAAACGAATTTATTAGAAAATGTGAACTTGCTTATTTTCACGTACATGATAAAAGGAAAATTTTAATTAAATACACTTGGTGCCGTTTGTCTGTTTTGGAATTAAAATTAGGTGTCCGCTTTTTAAGGGCTTCGCCCTCAAAACGTTTAATTAGAATGAATCGCATAAATACTGTGGGATTCGCGATAGTTTGCATTGATTGTATCTCATAATACGTCTCAAGTGACCTTAAAAGCTAATTAAACACCTATCTGCAAAAACGCGGCACTGACCAAGGCGGCGTTGTAACTTTGAGACCTCAATTCGAAGCGCGCTTAGCACAATGCCAAATTTAAACTTTTAACAAAGATTTTGTTTTAGCTTACTGTAGAAATAAAGGTTATTACTACGCTGAATTTAGTTTTATAATATGCCAAATGAAGTTTAACTAGGCACATCTTTTATTGTCAATACCGAATTAAGTTCGCATTAAACAGATTAGGATAATATTAAAAAAAGAGTTATGGGTCATTCCATGCAAAATGAGCAAATCAGCTGTGGCACACATGCAACAGATTTTAATCAACATCAGTCTATAGGTAGATCCTATATATTTATGAGTAAATGTAAAATAATAGATTTCTGGATTGTTAATTTAAGTATTAAAATTTACATTAAAAGTGAATGTAAATTCGAGGTATTGTCTACGGACATAAAATTTCTATTTCGATTATTAGCCTTAGGAATGGAAAGAATATATTAAAAATTATTTATAATTAGGAATGAATGATAATTAACAGACTGGCGTAAGTTAGTAATTGTATTTTTATTTCGTATCGAGAAAAAAAAAATATTTTTGAAAAATTTTAAGGGAAAAAAGCAATATTTCTATTCATCCTTTACACACGAAGGACAGCCTTGACAAGCTGCAAATTGCTACACCTTATAGCTAAAAGTATATATTTGAAATATCGAAAGTTTCATTCTTGCCTTTTTTATTCCTTAATGGAAAAAAAATGAATAGTAAAAAATGTTGAGGGTAAGATGCAACATTTCTATCACTTTTTTTTTTTTAAGTCAAGAAAGCTTTATTAAACTTTTAAATTATTTGATATTACAGATAAATATGTATACTTTAAATACAGAAACTTTTATTCTTGCTTTCAGTTTATTTTTGCCTCAAAAGAATTTTAAATTAGAGTAGAAAGAACTGAATGAGCTAAACGAAAAACTATATATCAATTCTAAATTCAAATAAAAAAAACTAGATGGCAGCACTAAATTTGTTTTCCCATGAAATCGTGCAATATTTTACGATACGCGGGGAAATTCAAAGAGGTATAGCGAATGGAATGTAGAAAACATTACTATTTTGAACCCATTTTTCTTATGTTAGGAATCAAAAGGCAATCTTGAATTTTTTTTTTTTTTTTTTTTTTTTTTTTTTTTTTTTTTTTTTTAACGTATCATGGACTTATTAATCTTTATGTCTGTGCAATATTGTTACTGTCGGGCCTGTCCTTTATTTATTTGTTGTTTTACAGAAGAGGAAAAATCATGATTTTGTAATTTTTTTAAAAAAGTTTCTAAGTTTTTTTTAAGATGAAAGAAATAAATGGCCTCTTTAAAACTTGGGGAATTCGATCTACATGTGACATACTACAACAGGCATTAATTTCGCAGAGGTTTTTTAATTCCTTTGATTTTTATAACGTTTCTAATTTTCTCAAAATTCACAAATTTTCAATTTTTGCAACCAGTTTATAAATAATCATGGTGTTACTAGATTATTATTACTCAGTAAATAAGGAGATAATTTTTCAGAGTTTACAAAATTATAAAAAAAAATTCCTTTCTGTTTAACAGTTTTCAAGATACAGAACTTCAAACTTGCAACTTTGGACGATTGCAACTTTGGACGACTATATCACAAGTTTTTTAAATGTCCAAAACTGCTAAAAAAAAATTATTTTTTGTCAAGATATTTTGCAGAGCATTACTTGAATATGAATTGAACCTCTGCATCGAATTTTATTAAAATTGGTTAGTATGTGGCCACGACTTTTTTATTTTTTTTGCTCATTTTACGTGGAATGAGCCTTATACGAATAGCTATATTTGTTATTATTTGGTTTCCATATCTCTTTGAACTTTCATAGTATAATATTTAAACTTTTCTAATATGTACAGTTATACCCAAGCCTACGTTGTATAGATTTTTACAAAGTCTTAGTATTCTTTTGGCAGCGTTTTTTTTTTTTTTTTTTTTTTTTTTTTTTTTTTTTTTTAAATACAATTACAAATTCATATATTTATTCTACGGAACCCTCTGTACGCGAGTAATACTCGCACTTGACCGTTTATTGAGTTCTCAGAGTACTTTCAACTATACTCATCCAACATCAAATAAATATGCTTATATTTTGTATTAATTATTTAATTTTATTTATTTACTTTTTTTTTGTATTGGTATTTGAAAGAAAACAATACATAGTAAATGAGATATAGGTATGTAAATGTGGTTAATATTTCAAATCAAATCTCATCGATACATAATTCTCAAAATATATTAAACGCTGAAATCACATACTTTGTTTCCTAATCATAGTACTAAAATATGTACATGAAGTAATCTCTCTTTTTAATAAATCAAATTTGTCTCATAAAATATTTCATTATTTGAGTAATTTATATAACTAAATATATGCACAGAATTTCAATATATATATATTTTTTTTACTTACGACACAAAGATTTAAAAGTTTTTTGAGATTGTAATGTGTTCGAAATTGATTTATCGTTTGCCAAGGTTCAGCATTTTTTGTAAAAGTTTATTTTCTAAAAATGGCAACGTTCTGTTTTGTTGACACGCAATTATTCTATTCTTAGAGAGTGTGAAACCAAGAGGGTTTATAATAAAAAACGTGATATAGTTCACTTTTTTGTTTATTTTGTGTTGTGAATTATTGACGAGTCCGTGTTTTAATTAATTACAACCAGCGCGTTATCATAATTATTGTTACGTCAACGGGAGCTTTGATGTACATATATATTTTTTTATAGAATTGAGTGATAGAACGACCTTTAAGATGAGTTTCGTTTTTAAGTGTAATCATGTCATTGTTCCAAACTTGATGAGTTAATTTGTTAATAAATTTACTCCTTGTGACGGAATTTAAAGATATTTTAGTTAGAAAAAGAGTATTAAAAGCTACTGTTACTTAACTAGAAAACAATATTATTAGTTCGATAGATGATGCTGATCCCAGTCAGCTTGCTTTATTTGAAAATAAAATAGAGAAATTAAATGAGTTTGGTTGGATGGTTGGTTGGTTGTATTTATGACGGTCAATTACCTGCACGAGGGATATAGGCCCGGGGGGAGTGCCCTTCGTGGGGGTCTTTCTAAGGGAACCTAACCCGTATTAACGCTCGGAAATCCAAGGTTCGAAGAAAACCACGAAAACTCCGAACTATTAGGCCGACGGGCGCGATTGGGTTCGAACCCAGCACCTCCCGTCTACCAGCTTTGAGAGCAGAACCTGTCAGCCACTGGTGGGGCGAAATTAAATGAGGAATTACATGAAATTTTTAATGGAATTTTTTCTCAATCTAAAGAAGAAGATATAGATAGTTTTGATGAACAGCAGCAATCCGTACAGGACAAACTAGATAATCTTTGGTTAAATGTCAACCTAAAAACTTCAAAATTGACTTTAAACGAATGAAATCCAAATAATAGTCGTTCTAAATCCAAAATACGAGAAGTAAAGCTCCCAAAACTGACACTGCCTACGTTTAACGGTAATTTATAACAATGGTTATCATTTCGTGACTTATTTAAAGCTAGCGTGGATAGGAATGAGAAGTTTATCAGATTGTCAAAAATTGCAATATTTGAAATTGGCATGTAAAAACAGTGCACTTAAAATTATTCAGAGTCTTCCAATATCAGATTCAAACTATAAGACAGTTTTAGAATTATTGAAGGAGCAATATTCAAATAAACGTGAGTTAATTAATGCATTAATTAAGAATTAATTGGAGTGCCTTGTATTTTGGATAATACACAGTCTATTTTAGAGAGTGTAGGTGTTATAAACGAATGTGTGTGGTTGTTAAGCGTACTTAAACGAGATGTTAGTGGATTTTATAAAATACTGATAGTTTATATAATTACAGATATGTTAGATAAAAATACGAGATATTGGTGGTTAAGCAGATTAAAAAAAGGAGGAGGGGGAACTCTTGATAATTTAATATCTTTCTTGAAGGATCACGCTAGAACCCTTCAAAACAGCAAAACAGCAATTCAAAAGTAAAGGAAATAAAGAAAGGTAAAGTAACGACATTTTTGTCTGCTAGTATTAGTTGTTGTGCATGCAAGGAATCACATCCGTTGTATAAATGTCCTATGTTCTTGCAGTTATGTGTACATAAAATAAGATAATTGATTAGAAGAAACAACTTGTGTTCAAATTGTCTTTTAGATAAACACTATGCAAAAATCTGTAAAATAATAATTGTAATTTTAGCGTAGAATATTGCAGTCGTCGAATTTGTGTAGATTAGAGTGAAGCATGAAAAAAAGCTATTACAAATGGAGGAATTTTTAACATAGAAATTACCTTTAAGTCATTTCAAAAATATGTCCACCGTTTACTAAATTCTTCACTAATTGTTAAAACTATAACCATTCATACTTTTCTAGTATATACAGCTAAGACCAACCCTACGCTGTATAGTATTTATAAAGTCTTATTATTCTTTTAGCAATGTTTTTTTAGTAATACAGGTAATAATTCATATATTTATTGTACGGAACCCTCTGATCGCGAGTAATACTCGCACTTGACCATTTTTTTAGCATTTTATCATTAAACTGGCTGTAAATTGTGCAATATATTTAAAGAATCTTTTATATTTCATTATTGAAAACTAAATAAAAAGCCGTAAACATTAATGTCTATTACGCTTACACTTTTCCATCATTGTTACAAGTACAGACATATTACTATTTTTTTTTAACTTTTGTAAATAAATGATGAAAATCGCAGACATTCAATTATTTTCTTTAAATTATTATATATTCATTAAATGTTTAATTCTCTTTAAAATACCTATAATTAAAATCATAAAAAGCACATGTAAAACAAAATTAAATAAATAATAAAAATGGCGTATAGTGCACGTTAACTATGCACGTTAAATGCATGCTTCTTCCATAAAACAATGACGAAAAGAAAAAAAATAAAGAGGGTAGAGGATTGATTTTTGTATGTCCTGAATGATACAAATATTTCCCTCCTCTAAAATGATTTAGTATCAAAAAACTTTTTTAAAACAATATTCCGGAAACAGCATACTTAGAAAATACAAAAATCGGTTAATTTTTATATTGTGCTTCAGTTTTCGTCATTCATTTTCATAGCACACACAATTCATACAATAAACTATTTAACACAATTGAGATAAAATTTATTTAAACACACGTATTATATAAAAATGTACATATATAGGGAGAGTAGCCGATATTGGACCACTTCACATATTTTCAGGTGTAACTCACTTAATTTTTGGAATATCTGCAAAACATCGCTACACGGGATCAATCTGCTCATCTACTAACTAAATAAATATTTAGATCAATTTCTTTTAGAAAATATTAAATTTTATTTTAATTTGAAAAATTTGTCAAAAGTGGTCCAAATTCAGCAACTGGTCGCCTAAGCTAGACCCCCAATCTCCTAGATTGGACCGAACAATATCAGATTGTTTTAATGACTGGGGAATATAACTAGTTTTATTAAAAGCAAAGTTTGCGATTAATAAAAAAATGAAACAAAATAAATTTTTTTCTGTCGTCGTTTTTTTTTTCTTCATTTTACGGTTTATTTTATACGCCGAAGATGTTAACACAACTGTTTTTTGGCTCCCTCTGTACTTTAATTTAACTGAATTTAGAAAGGGAGATAGCATTTCTACTGATGTTTTTGTCTTTTTTTTTGGGGGGGGGGAGGGGGGATTTGTAACTGCAGTCTTCTTGCAGAACAACTTCTTCACAACTTACGCCCTCCGTTTCATTTCCTATACCTTTAACAGTTTTTGCTGTCACGGGTGAATTTCTTCCAAACAGTTTGTCTGTGCCGTTTTCAACATTTTCCACATTATATTAAAAAAATGTTTAAAAAATATGCTCTATTAAAAAAAAATACGCTACGATTAATCAAACGCAAACATTATATATTCAAACAGTGTTGAATTCAGGTGTCCCCCCCCCCCCGGAGCCTTGAAATAACCACTCCCACCGAAAGGCTTGAAATTTTATGCTTTTGTTTTTGAAAAAAGTGCAATTCCATCCTTTAGAATTCTAAAAAGTCTGCCCCCCCCCCTCCTCCTTTCACTGAATCGCAAATGTCCTCCAGGAGGAAAATGATTGAATTCAACTGTGGTAAACCAAATACGCCGTAGGAATAAAGAATTCAAATAAAATAAATATAAATGTATACAAGGTACAAGAAATTGCAAATAAAACCCATTGCATAAACATGTAAAAATGTTTTTATGATTATTTAGGCCTAAACTGTATATATATATATATATATATATATAAAACATGTATGGAGGTAGTAATAAAAAAAAAAAAAAAAAAAAAAATAGTGTACAAAGCGTACCGCCCTGGAAATTTATTACTTACTTTTCAAATTTATGATCGTATATTTGGTCCAATTTAAGCAACTTAAATTGGCCCAATTAAGGCAACTGCGCCATATTTTTAAACAGATAATCTCAAGAGTAAGAACAAAACGAAATAAAACAAATCCGAGTGAAAAATATGCGCAATAAACAGATTAATTTAGTGCAGATGATGATTTGTGTAATTTCACTTTTAAATGTGTTCGGTTTCAATTTTTTTTTTTTTTTTCAACGTTGCTTTCTCTAGAATGTCTTTCACTCGGGACGTGGACGGGGACCAATGAGCCTTGCTTCCGCAAAAGATTCGGACTAGAGTAGAAAAATAAAGGCTGTGGACAAAGACGGGCCGCTCGCCGCGGCGGTTGGTATGAATGTATGTGTTACCAAAATCAATGTATATGAAAACATAACAACTTACCTTAGTTTAAATGTATTCACTTACGTTTAGAAGGGAAAAAATAGATCAAAACAGCTAACTTTAGGTTTTTTAAATTGTCTGAAAACAGCACGTGGTAGACGGGTGCTTCTTCTAATCATAAATAACGTCCTTCTGATGAGTAGGATTTCAGCAGTAGATGGTGTCTGTTCCTGTAATTAAAGGCAGAATGGCAACGGTACAATTAAAGCGGCGATCCAAATATGGCTACTTTCCCCAATATATTTAACGTAAAATCATGTATATAGTAATAATCGTAATAATATTTCAATTAATAAGAGATTTAAGTATATATTTAGTACTTTTATTTATATTTTACTTTAATATTTAATTTACTTCTATTAAAATAACGCGATTAATAGAAAAAGAAAACTATAACTTTCACATAAACATAAAATAATGAATTTCATTTAATAATTTCACACATTTATCTAGAATCTATTAATGAAATAAATAAATAAATAAAAGAATACTCGGCATATTTTAATAAAAATATATGCTTATAAAATGTCTCTCTTATCGTATGTCAATCAAACATTGTATGTGTAAAATCTAAATCATTTGAATTATCAAAATGTTAATTTTGCTTCACATTTTTAGATTTACAGATAAAATTTCTAATTACGTAAAGCTTAAATGTATATCTGCATACAACGAAATTATCACACTAATGCTTTAGATACATTTTAAACGATTTCAGAAAATTCATTACCAATCAATATCTGTTTAAAAGAAGATTAAAACGTATGGTGGCAAATTCATTTATGTCAGCAAATTTATCTTTTATTTCGATATCTAGAGCAATGAATTTTTTTTATCTTTATTTTTATAATACTTAATTTTCTCACTAAAGTGTCTCTCTTCCGTTAAATAGGATTATGCAAATTAGATTTCTTCAAAATCTGCTTTTAAACTCACTGATACGAATAAAATTTATAAGTAGAAGAATAGCAGAAATAAATTAAGTTGGTAATTTGATTTTGATTTGATATCACTTAATAAGAAATATTAACATTGTTTTTATATGGTTCATTGAATGCTTTAGTTAAATATCTTTTTTTTATAATTTGACCGAACTTACTTTAAATAACTATGATTGTTATACTTTTTTTGGGGGGGAGGGGGGGGGGGTATGTGTGTATCAAAAACTGAAATAATATATTTTTGTGTCAAGCAAAAAATTATGTAAAGAGTAGATTGCTATTAATTATAAATTTTGTAACATATTTATCAATACAAAATTGGTAAATCAGAATCTAGTATAACTTGGAAAAACTTAATTATCCATCCCATAAAATATTTAGTTTATATTTGGGTATCTATAAGGGTCGTCCAAACGAAAGTGTAATTTCTGTAATAACTCCGCTATTTGAAGAGAAAGATGACTGTGCATGTTCCTGTAGAAGGCGCAGAGTGCTAGGAATGCATGCGATATCATCAGAGCCCGGCAGATGCGTTTGCGAAAGCGCGGGAGCACGTTAAAAGTTATCGTTCCCTTCATGAATGCCCTCAAACCGTATCAACACGCGATCGTTCAAATTTTAACAGCGGACAATGTAAGTGCTAGTGAACTCTATCGTCAAATGCCAAATGAGTATGGCACGGAGTGTATGACACGCAGATCGGTATTGGGATGGCGTAGGTTTTTAAAAATGGAAGAAGTCCACATGCGCTTGACCAGGTCGTGACTTGTCGTCAATACTGCTTCTTCCACTACGAAAATCCTTTCACCATCGGAATACCGATCTGCGTGACATACACTCCGTGCTCACATTTTGAATTCGACGATAGATTTCACTAGCACTAATATTTTTCACCGTTAAGGGGTCTTGTACATTTTAAATGCGACGAAATTTAGCAAAAAAAAAATCAACATTTGAATTATCCTATCCTCATAACCTTTTTATGTATAAAGATGAAATTTTGGATATTGATTCAACAGATTATGCTTTGTAACATGCTGTCATTACAAATTTATTAGCCTTTTACAGAATTTGTGCATTATTCAAATCAAAATACCTCTTTTTTTTTACTCCAGAAGTCTTTGCGCGCATGATATCTTGAGAAAGTATCCATGGATTGTCTTGAAATTTGGTAAAAATACTAAACGTATATGTGTATTTAAAAGGAACTACTAATGAACTACTCTTAGGCCAAAATTATTTCATTAACTAAATAAAAATATTTTTTTGTAAAAAACAAATGATGTTTTGTATTTTTAATGAATAAAAATAGTCATAATTAAAAATATTACCATTGTAAATACTTAAAAGTAGTTCATTTTAGATACACTTATTTGTTTAATATCTTTACGAAATTTCATGACAATCCATACATACTTTTTCAAGATATCATGCGAGCAATGATTTCGGGAGTAAAAAAAAGAGCTATTTGGATTTCAACAATACACAAATTCTGTAAAAGTTTAATAAATCTCTAATTGTAGCATATTACAAAGCACAATCTATTGAATCAATATCCAAAAATTCATGTGTATACCTTAAAAAAGTTTTGAATACAGACTAATTCAATCTTTGAAGTTCTTAGTTAATTTTCGACGCGTTTAAATTCCTCTTTGAATTGAGGGAGGAGTGGGCCATATTTGCGGAAGGTTTAAGAAATACGCCAATTATAGGATGCATGTAATAAGGGAAATTTAATATGTCTCAGGACCCTTAAAGCTTCAAAATTGTCGAAATTTCAATTTTTTTTATACATTAAAATCCTATCTTTTTTAACATTCTGATATAATTGTTTCCTTAAATTTCTGCTAGAACAGAAATTTTGGCTCTTAGAATTGTACTCGCTCAATACTTGACGCGGTTTTATGAAATTTTGAAGCCATTTTACTCAAAATGACATTTTCGGGCATAACGCGCAGGCTATCTCAAAATCATCTCTGTTTTCATGAAATTTTCAAAATAGGTGTTTCATGTTAGTATCTAAAAACTGAACCAAAATTTTATTTTTTATTGTTCAAAAACATTTTTTTAGGTGATTATGTACTGTTGAAATTTTCAAAATTTTGTATCAACTGTATACAACTTTGTATTGAAAATATAAAAATGCTTTAAATGCAAATTCCATTTGGTTCAGGGTAATTATTATAGTCTGAAGTATAATTAAGCACCAAATTTTTCAATCTAGATGGAAAATATATTTTGCATATAAATTTTCTGTTTGACAAATGCCTGACAGTTTGAAGTCCCCTATAATTATTAATTCTGCGTCTGGTAATTTTTTTAAATAAATGCAACGGAATAAAATACTTATATTTTTCGTCACTTTAAAAGTTGTATTTTAAAGTCATATACATTTTAAGATATTAAATGTTGAAAATAGTCTGGTTTCTTTTTCTTTTTTCTTTCTTTTTTGAGAGACCTGAGACCCCTTAAAGAAAGGTATACACTGTAAAAAAAAAAAAAAAAATTCCGCAACGTTCCTGGGAAAAAATGGGCAGCTGAGTTGCCCATTATTTCCAAGAAACATTTCTTGTAAATGACTGGAACTTTACTGTACATGTTAAAAACATTCTACAGAAATGCCAGTAAGTTTTCTGTGAAATACCAGGAATATTTCTGTTGACAGCAAAAGATTACTGACATTTCACAGCATGCGGGATCCGCAGACGATTTTTACATTTCCAGTTGACAATTTTCGCTTTATCATCATTATTTGTTGGAATGAAAAAATATTTTGAAATTGACATCAAAATTATTATTTATAATTTACACGAAAAAATAAATTTTCAGTTAAAATTCAATAAAGTAAATATACATATGATATATTGTTTCTGAACTTTGCTTAAAATATAAAAATATATAAATGTAAATAATAATTAGAAAAAAAAATCTAGACATAAAATATTTTGGATTTTCGTCAGTAATTATGTTAGTTTATAAGTTAGATAAAATACATATAAATTTTCATGAAAAAAAAAAAAAATCATAAACGTAATTGTATATTTTTTCCGAAAATAAAAAATAAAATCAAATTTGCAGAAATTGAAAGTGTCAAATATATATCAAATTTAAATCAAATTGTAAAGTGTTAAAATCACAATATAAAATTAATTAAAAAAGAAAAATAGTCAAGAGGCAGCATAGAACTCGGGGCGTACGGATGGCGTGCGAGCCTTCTGCGTCCACACCACGAGAGCTGCAAACTAATGGGTATTTGAAACGTATGCTAAACCTCGGCATCTAATTTCTGAAAATCTAAGGCCCATTTGAAGAAATCATTTTACAAGAATAATTAGAGATAAGAACTCTAAAACATACTTTAAATTAATCAAAATCGGTGAGAATCATGTTTGATGGTCCCCTGGTTAATGACGATCCAAATAATAGGTGTATTTTTTTTACACGGTCTGCTCGTTAAACATTCCACAGATAAGTACGAGAGATTATCTCTTAGCGATGTCACAGAGGTATTGTATTTTCATCTGAATGGTCTTGGCAATAGAGACGTAAAGGATTATGTCATCTATTGATTTATTTGCATTCCATATTGATTTTTTTACATTCATTTAAGGAATTCGTTTTCGACACTCACGCGCGAGCAACGGATTATAGCAAAAAAATAATAAATGGCGGCCGCAGCGTATTGCTGTTTCCAACTTTTGTTCAGGAACGTTTCAGATAAGAAAACCAGAATTTCACAGGAAAGAGCTAAATTATTCTGAAAACCTGAGAAAAGGCGAAACGTTCCTGGATTTTATATGGAACGTTACCATTTTTTTTTACAGTGTACAAAGATCCTTCAATACTACGATAGAAATTTAAAGTTAAGAAATTAATTTTTATAGGTCTTCGAAAACACAAAAGTGATTACTCACTCTTACTTACCTATCTCTCTCTCGCTCTCTCTCCTAGTGTCTCATTCTTCCTTCCAAGTATAAAATTAACTACACTGTAAAGGAAAAAAATGTAATTCTACTGATGTAGAATGACAAAAATCTCTATACTAAAATTTTATCTGTACACTGTGCAACCCGGTTGCAGTTACATAAAAAATTCTCGGCATTCCAGTTTCCTAAAAAATTCTCAGTAACCTTATAAAGTTTTTGATTTACAGTGCAAAAGTATATCTGTTACATGAATTTTTGTTGTTGTCGTTACATAAAATTTCTAGGAATCCCAGTTTCCTAGAAAATTCTTAGAAACTTAATATATATATATATATATATATATATATATTAAGTTACTAAGTTATAAGTTACTAAGTTATTATATATATATATTTATATATATTGCAGTGTATATTGCAGTGTACAGGATTTATTGCATTGATGATATCGTTTTAAAGCTTAACTTGATAACTGACGTATAAACACATGATTTTTAAAATTGTGGTAATAATGCATTATTTTCGTTTTAGAAAGTATGATGTGTCAAAATCAATTTCAAAATAGAATTAAAAAAATTTTTGATGTGTAAACATACTTATTTTACAAAATAATAATAATAATAATTTTTTGGAACTATAATTTTTTTAGCAAATATATATAATACGGTGTATAATTATTCCATATTGATTAGAAATGACAGTACATAAGAATATTTATCTTAAATAAGGTTAGTTTTTCCCATTCCATTTTTATTATATTGGTATTTCATGCAAAGCTTTTAAAACATTAGCCGATTTTTTTTTTTTTTTTTTTTTTTTTTTAAGAATTAAATTTATTATATGTAGATAATACAATGAAAATATCTGCTTAGTAATATCCCATACATTGATAGATACAATTGCAACACTTTATAAATACTGTTTGAAATTTAATTTAAATTGCATTGCAGATCTATGTAATGAGATATTTGAAAAGATCAAACAGAAATTGAAAGTATTTTTTTAAATGTAGTTTGAGAAGAAATTTAATCTGCATACACCATGTGAGATATTAATTTCCGTTCAAGAATATATTTATCTGGACTTAGTACATATTTTCTTTCATTAAACTCTTCAAAAATATCATATAATAATTTCATATGGGTTTCTTTTCCATGAGATTCTTCAATAAATTTTACCGTATGGATATTATTATATGGCATAATGTAGTAATTAATTATGGAGATTTTATTTTCTTCAATTAAACTTCATAATTAAACTGTATTCAGAGTGGGATTTTTTTTTCAGAAATATATATATATATATATATATATATTCTTTTTTTTCAATTTGTATGAAATTGCAAAAATGTTTTTTAAAATGTTAACGTAGTAGAAATATTTTTAATTACACTGGTTTTTCTAGACGTTTCACATAGGAGCGATACACTGTAAAAAAATCTGCAAAGTTATTACTATTTTTCTAGGAAACTGGGTTTACTAGAACTTTTTATGTAACGGCAACAACAACAACAACAAAAAAAAAAATCCCTGCCGGCCAGGCCTACAGGCAGAGGTAGATTTAGAAGTTAAGTATACTAATTTCACCAACAAAAACTAAATCATTATTAGATATAAATCCACTTTAACAGTTTTATCTGCCTGCTTTTGACGAGTTTTTATTTCCTTTTTATATAATAGCTGGTTTTATCAGAATCATGTTAAGGCGATATTAAAAAATATATTTTTCCATACTCAACAACTCGAAATTTTCTGGCACATTTTCAGATTCATTTAAAAAAGAGAGAAAAAAAAATGAAACATGCTGACGTATTTTTTGAAAAGATTGATAAGCGACCTGTGTTTTTATTTTTCTTTCAATTAATTAAAACTTGATTAATAAACAATTATTTTCTCAGTAGGGCAATATTTTTCGTTTATAACACAATCGCTTCGGGAAATTCTGTTCAAAATGCCCACTTTGACATCATTTTTTGAAATATATTCTGCGTCTATCAAAAAATCGATCATTACTGTACATTATAAAGTTTCTGAATAAGAGAATCTAGCAATTGGATGCGTTTGAGAGCAAAAGTGAATTTAAAAATGAGTAAGAAAATAGACAGTTTGGATTTGAATGCACCTTTAAAAAGATTATTCTTTTCTTCAACCGCTATGTATTTTTAATTTGTTTTTGCTGTAAGAATTGGCCCTATCAAAAACTTGCCTATATAAATGTTGAAGACAATATTAAGAAGATACATGATAAATTCATGGGGATTTTATATCTTGTGAATTGACGGAGTTATGGAAATGTTTCTTCTTCATCCCCGCCCCCCCCCTTTTTTTTTGTTTTCGTTTTATTTTATTTTATTTTATTTTATTTATTTTTTTTTTTTTTGCGGTACGATTTGGTCCTATCAAAAACTTGTGAATATAAAAGTTGTAGATAATATTAAAGAGATTTATAATAAAATTAATTGGATTTGATATCTTGAGAATTGACGAAGTTATGAATTTTTTTCTCCCAAAACCCTATTTTTTGCGCCCATTGAGCCCATTTTTAACTTTATCAAAAATCTGTGATACATAAAATTTTGACCCTGTATTTAGAAGTAATGAAAACTTTAAACTGATTTGATATGTACAAAAATTAAGAAGTTATGGAGGGTTTTCGGTATCACAAAACCCCTCCCTATTTCCATCTCCTTGTTCCGATTTTGCCCATTAATGAACTTGACCGAGATTTTATGCCCTTTGATTTTATGTATCAGTTTGGGAGAGATTGGTGCAGAATTAGGAAAGTTATCGTGTCCAGAAGAAAGTGTTATATATATATATATATATATATAGATAGATAGATAGATAGATAGATAGATAAATTTTTTTACTGAGGGTGGTTTTGGGTTCTAGGGGTCATGATCGATGTAGATCTGCAAAAATGTTTCAGAAATTCCAACATAGGAACGATCCCAATAGGTAATATTTCATACGAAATCTACCTAAAAATACCTGTAACAGAGTCTGTTACAGGAATTTTTCTTGTTGCCGTTACATAAAAAGTTCTAGAAAACCCAGTTTCCTAGAAAAACTTTAGTAACTTTATAGATTTTTTTTTACAGTGTATAGATCTAAAAGTATATTTATGATTTTTAGGAAGATATCGTGAGAAATACTACCTATTACATTATCAACTATGTCGGAATTTCTGAAATAATTTGTCAGTTCTATGGCAGTTATCATAGAACTCAAAGACACCCCCTGTTCAGAACTTTATCTATCTATATATCTACACACACTCACACACACACTCACATATATATATATATATATATATACTTATATTTCTTTTTTTATGGACACGATAACTTCCATAATTCTGCACAAATCTTTTTCAAACTGATACATAAAATCAAGTGGTAGAAAATCTCGGTCAAGTTCGTTTATGGGCAAAATCTGTCGAATGAAGTGAAAATGAGGAGAGTGCTCGCGAAAACAGAAAAAATCCCATAATTTCTTAATTATGATACATACTGAAACATTTTAAATTTATTATTAATTCTAGGAAAAGGTCCAAATAATTATGTATGAGAAGATTTTTGATGTCATTACAAATGTCCTCAAAGGTCGAAAACAATGGGGTTTTAAGGAGAAAATCATTCATAATTTCGTGAATACACAATATATAAAATTTGTTTAAATTTATTAGAAATCTTCATAATATTATCCACAACTTTTATATTGACAAGGATTCCATAGGACAAACTCTTACACCCCCCCCCCCCCACAAAAAAAGGTGGTTTGTAGAAGAAAGAAAAAATCTCATCTTCGTTAATGCGCCAATAAAAAAGTATCATTGGCGTGATGATATTTTTTTGACAATCCTCAGAGATACTGTATATAGGGTTGCGTTATTAAAGGTGCGCGTGTCTCAATAAAAATAACATCAGAGTTTAAAATATTGTGTTGTTCATTTATTGAAACAATCACCACACGGCTTAAATTTATTATATAAATCTGCATAATATTATATATAACTTTTGTAGTAACAATTATTTGATAATATAAACTCTATTACCCAGGTAGCACAGAGATATCGGCCAATGTCCCGATCAATATTAGCCAATATCTCGAAAATCACTGAATGTTGGAAGTCAAATTTGCAATATCTGCCGATGCTCACGGATGTAACTTAAAATTAGTTTTCAAAAGAAAGCATCCAAACGAACTTTTTGCATTACTTATAGTATTCTAACATTCAGAGATATCTATCGATATTCGTAAAATTACTATCATTTTTCAGACATTTCAAGCTATCTGTCGACATTTAGCATATCTAATGAAGTTTGTAATCTTGAAAAAAGTGAATAGAAAGTTCTGAAGGACCATTTCTGTCGTTTTCGTCGAAGAGTATTTGATGGAGACGCCTGCCATGAAAGTTGCATCATACAAAAGTTTTCTTTGGGAATTTATAGTTAGTTATACATATGTATATATTTGAAAAAAAAAATACGTAGAAATCTATAGAGATTTTATTTAAAATTTTCTGTAGTACAAATTATATAGAAATTTATGTAGATTTCAATAGAAAAAATCCTCAAGAAAAGAATTTCATATTAAAATCTATTGATATGGCTATGTAAAAACTTAATAAGGAAATCTGAAATTATTGCTCTAGAAATATTTGCATTTAACATTGTGACTATGAACTTTGAAATAAATACCTGCCTATAACCGATACTTTGGGAGATTTGTTTCAAACGCAAATCTATGTATATCAAAAATGTTACAGTTTTCTTGTCATTTAAAAAAATAAATCTCTTTATAATTAATTATTCTTATAATTTAAGGAAACGTTTATTTCGGAACCATCTTAGAAGAATATTATTTGGACATAAAATTCATTTAGTTCTTTTTTTTTTTTTTTTTTTTTTTTTTTTTTTTTTTTTTTTTTTTTTTTTGAGTATATGACAGATACTGCCAAGTTAAATCTGAATTTGCGTTCATAACATCCCATGTTTCCAACTGCGCAGAAAATTATAACAACAATTCTATAATCACTGCTTAAAACAATTAGGCTCCATTGGTCTCAATTTGGCAATATTACTTAAGGAATTTTTTAATGAGACTTTTATATATTGTTAAAAAAGTTTATGCTATTGCTATTTTGAATATATGAGATAACACATGTAATTTTTTTTAAAGTTTCTTTAGAATTTTCTATTTTTCAAAACGTTTTATTAAACCCTTTTTTATAAATTAAATGTACAAAAATGTTTAATTAACTGTTATGATATGAATATTTCGGAAAGGACATTTTTTTTGACAAATGTCAAATAATTATTCCTACTTTTTTTTCACACGAAAAGGTATTTTGGTCATAATAACATACAATAAATTGTTAAAATTGGAACTCTGGTTTACAAAAATTCAAAGAAATACAAAAAAAAAATTTTTTTTGTTATGATATTAGTGTATCTTACAAATTAATGAAGTAGATAGATCTTGATGTTCAAAATATAATTTTCGGAAGAACTTCAATAATAATAATAATAATATATCCGAAGCATAATGTGTGGAGATGTTTTCAGTACATACAAAATAAATACAGAAAAAAAGGAAATGAGACAAAACAAAGTATTTTTTAATTGAATCTTACTACTTATATTTAATGTTTCAATTACCCCTTCCAAAGACAAGTTTATTATCACAAACTAAAATTTTTTAAGGACCTCAGAAGACAAGGAATACAAGTAATAAAATTTAGATTTTAGGTAAATTGAATTCAAAGTTGAACATCAATAATAATAGACTAACTTAAAATATGAAACTGTTGCTTATTTCATAGTGATTTTAAATAGTTCATTATCGTATATAAAATCTATTGAACCAAAATAGCCTTAATATGCATGATGAAAACGAAATGACATATGTTTATTAAAATCTTTAATTGGTAATTCAAAATCTTTTAAGAAATGATAGAATTATTATGGAAAAACAAACCGCTTTTTGGGGATAAAATAAACTTAAATATTATTTTGTATAAGGTGTATTCATTCTAAATTAAAGGAATCACTTTCACAAATTATAATATGTAATCTAGTCTATTAAGTTACAAACAATAATTCAGATAACAATGAAAATGTTTCTTAAAAAAGTTTTAACAATTGAATGTAAAACTAAAGATGTAAATCTAAAGATATTTGTGCTAAATTTTAACAATTGATTGTGTGTTATGAATGTATTCATTCAAATAATTATTTATATTCACAGAAAATATTTGATATGAAATCTAACAAGCTGTATTTAAGAAAGTTATTTTAAATTAAATAATATATATATACATATATATATATATATATATATATATATATATATATATATATATATATATATACTAGGGGGCTCTGCCCTCTACGAGCTACGCTCATCAACCCCCGTTCAGACACCGCAGACTCTAACAGCATGATAATTTGATCGGCTTTAAAAAGTGTTCTGAAGATTGAATTATAATTTGAATCTGAGAATTATAATCTGACGTAATTTTCACCAAACTTTTCTTTTTTCATTTTAATATTCACGTAAAAATACTTTTGTTAGAAATGAAATATTATGATCATCTTAAAATATCAAATAAATGTCTCGAGCAATTTTTAAATTTAAACTGTTTAGCAATATTATTTTTTGTTCATTTTATATAATAAGCGTAGTGTGGCGTAAATGTGACGTAAATTCTCCTATTTAAGACTTCTAACGCATGTTTATGAATTTATTATTTTACAATATTCTGTCTCTTTTGAAATTCACGTGTAATTATAGTTTTTATGACGTAATTTTCAATGAGTTCCTGCTTTTTATATTTTCTGTTTATAATAGTCACGTGTAGAATATTATTTTAATTTGAAGTAAACATTGTTTGCGCTGTTTATACAACTGGCAACTGTTTAAATTAATAACATTTTCTAAAATTTGTAAAAAATATCTCTCGAAATGCTAAAAAAAATGAATTTAAAATTGAAATAAAACCTCAAAAAATGAGTCAAATAAGAAAAGTAAATACAATCTGCACACCGGGAACTTATAACGTATAAAATGATCTAAAAAATCATTAAATTCACATGTATTGATTTTTCTCCAGTAAAACTTTTTTAATGGAACGATTTTGTCCAATTTTAGCATTAAATATCTCTTAAAATAATTCTTCGATTTGAAAACTGTCTGCATCAGCGTGTTTGTCAAACATTTCTCTATAATACCACCGATTTTCATATTTTTGTATGCAACAGTTTTTTTTTTAATATTAACGATGAAAGGCCATGCTTAAGCATTAAAATTAGATGTGGATCTACCCGGAATATCTACGCAGATTTTCATTGGTCCATTTCCAAATCAAAACTTTTTTTTTATATATAGAAGGATATATATACATATTATAAATATTTAAAGCACTGTTCCGAAGCACTTGCATGAAACATTTTTTTTTTTTTTTTTTTTTTTTAAACTAGTTTTATAATGAAATAGGCTTGGTGGGATGACTATATCTGAAAATATACCTTTAATGAAGTTTCGAAGAGTACATGTGTAGAAAATATAATTTCAGATAAAATAAAACTATCTTAAATTAATTTTATATTTACAGTCATTTAAGAACATGTTTATCTGAATAACTTCGGCCCAAGTTTATTAGTAGAGTGATTGCAATACGCAATAGCTTTTAAGCATATATCATTCGTGTCTAAATGATATAACTGTTACTTGAATGCTGTATTTAGTTTTTTTTCATAAGTTATAGCAAATTTCGTGGAAATCTCAACAATACGCTGTGGGAAAAATTTCAATGTTGAGGCGAAATTTTTATATTAAATGATCATTATATTCCACACTTCTAAATATATACTTTACAAAAAGCCAGATTGTATTATCATAAAAAAATAAAAAATATTGTATATTACAAAAAAAAAAAAAAAAAAAAAAAAAAAAATCTATCATGAATATTTTTATAAGAAATTTGTGGCGAAAAAATTTGATTTATTTGTGTACACAATTATATTGGCGTTTTTGCATTTGTTCCGAAATATGTTCCTTATTGCAGATATTCAGACTTATTGTGCAACTTAATTTTAAATTAATGTTGTATGTAATGAACGATTTAAAACTATATAAATTATTAATAATAAATCACGTTCCAGAAACATCTTTGTTCATGTAAATACATGATTTTAAATATTTATAATACTCCCGCTAAAATAATATAAAACAGCAAAAAGTAGAAACAAATTAAGAATCTACATATCCAGGATCATTTGTCTTCTTTTAATATCAAGCAACTCAGATATATTCATTATTTTCCTAGGTTCCTACTTAATTGTACAATTAAATATGATCTAAAAACTTATTCGCTTGGAAGTCGTATTAAATTTTTCTTTTAAAAAATCTACAAAGACAGCGTAACCGAAAAAAAAATCCTTTTCTTTAATTTCTTGTAAAATATGCTAGCCTTATATATTTAGCCTTATACTTTTTAAATGTATGACTATTTTTTTTTCTCTAAAGGGATAGGCAGATATGTTTAATATCTATGCTTTTTTTTCAGATTCCAGCTATGACGAGTTATTTTACAATTCTAAAAATTAAAAACCTTTATTTTTATTGTACTTCTTCAAATTACTTATTTTAGTCGCTATTCTATCGAACTAGTTAAATTGAATTGATGTATTTTACCAGTCCTTATACTTTTCGGACTTCGTGTCTCATTCCAACGAATCTCCTCCTCCTTATTTCGGATTATCAAATCCGAATATATCGGCCAGTCCTGTTCTCTTAATCTCGCCATTTTCTACCTCTGTCAGATAAAGGCTTTACCTTTTTTTGAGATCTTTACCTTTTTTTAAATGTAGTACGTGTATAGTAAGTACTATAGTTAGACTGTATTTTTATCTGTTACGCAAACAGTTATCCTCAATTAGTGGAGTTGACTTTTAATTGGGTATCCCTTCAAAACACCAACTATTTACCTGTTTCATATCTACGACTAGAACAAGAATCTTTCAAAACATTACATTCTACATATAAATAATTAAACGTATTTTTCAAAACTATCTTAAAGTGTAAAGTATCATAAGAGACAATCATAATTGCAAAGTTTTCTACACTTTCATTTTAAAGTGACTTGAATGTGTAAGGTTTATTACTTTCTTTGTCTAGTTTATTAAATTTTAATCAAAATATGTTTAAAAATGTAATCAAAATGTAATAAAAATCTGTTAGCTAATCAAAATTTATTGACTTGTCCCATTATCCTAATCGGTCCGTCTTCTATCTCTATGACATAAAGATATTTCCTTAAAATTTTAGCTCTACCTTTTTTTAAAGTAGTACATCTATATTACTATATTTAGACCCTATTTTTATGTGTTACACAAATACTTATGCACAGGGAGTGGACTTGCCTTTTAACTGGTTATTTTTTCAAAGCATCAACTGTGTACCTGTTTAAAATCTTTACCAGAACAAGAATATTTCAATTCATTACATTCTATGAACAAATAATGAAACTCATTTATTTAAAACTGTCAGAAAGTGTAAAGTATTGAAAAGGGATATTATAATGGCAAAGAATTTTAAACTTTCATTTTAAAATGACATGAAGGAATAAGGTTTATCAGTTTC
Source organism: Maratus speciosus (assembly GCA_963932465.1). Lineage (NCBI taxonomy): Eukaryota > Metazoa > Arthropoda > Arachnida > Araneae > Salticidae > Maratus > Maratus speciosus. Next base: position 430,288,043 of record OZ010795.1, on the reverse strand, counting down.
TTTGTCTAGTTCGTTAAATTTTAATTAAAATATGTTTAGCAAAAAAATGTATCAAACTATTTTGAAACTTTGAAATGTTCGAATTAAAAAGGAAAAATGTTGTTCCAAGTCCTATACATTGAATAAAATGAATTTTGATATGCTTTGACGTTATTTTATTTTATTCCAAAAAATGTTATACAATGTTCATTCTTTATAAAAGATCTTTTTAAGTGGTTACGAAATTTTACTTTTCTTAGCATATTAAAATATACTCTCTCACTGCAAAATGAAAAAAAGGAAAGTATATATTTTCACAGATAAAGAACAAAGAATGTAATTTTGTATTTATTCAGAATTACTTTTAGTTTAGCGTAGTGAAAATCTCAAACAGAAATGTTTTATTTAACAAATATTTAATCACGTTTATTTTTATTTAATGTTGAGAAATTTTAATTTATTTGATAAAATATTTATTTTTCAAACTACAAAATATAATTAATTCTGGAGAAAACAAACATAAAAGTATCATCATATACTTTTGCTTTCTATACATTATATAGTATAGTTTTGTTTGACGTCCGCAGTTATTAGTTCACAAACTTATACATTATGGTATTTTAAACTAATAAATTAGTATGTACGAATTACGTACCCCATATTTGAAGCATTTACTTTTGATAAAGGATTCCCTGATGTACTGAAATTACATTTGAATTGCATTTTAGAAGTATTCCTTAGATTTATGTAGAGGAAATATTTGCAGAACTAATGTAGTTTTCTTTTAGTAAAATTACTGCGTCGCTTTTCTTGTTTATAAATGTCACAGAAATTTAATATTTAACAATAAAAAAGTAATGTACTATTAAACATATTTTCATTATACATGTTATTAGGGGATTTGCTTATATTGACAAGTCGTTCAGTTTAGACATATGTCAAAAATGAAATCGAAAATATTATTACATATTTTGTTATAATTGGTGCAGACGCTTCTTGAAAGAAATCTATAGAACTAATGTATTTCATTTAACAAGAACCTACTATACAAATACAAATGCTTTCTTATTAAAATGCAGTTTTGTATAAAAATATAATAAACATTACTTAAAAATATTGAAGGGTATTCTATGATATATCCATTATATGACTGAAAATAATAAAATTAATAAAATTACCTAATAAAATTATTCATCATTACCTTAATATATTTAAATAATATCAGGAACTGGATTGCCATAGATATTGTCAGATACTAAATATTAAATATACCTTACATTTTTGAATTTAAAAGTGTCAATTATTTTAACTATTGCATTTATATTACACACAGTATTCACAAACTGTTAAAATAAATCTAAGTATTCTACCTGAGGATGTAGCATTTGTTAATATAAAGAAAACTCAAGCACAAAAAAAAAAAAAAAAAAAAAAAAAAAAACAAAAAATATATATATATATATATATAATATATATATATACAGCAGGAAGTGAAAATATGAACATTTTATAAATGCTGACGTATGGAGTTAAATAATTCCTAAAAAACACACTTTTTAACAAGCCAAGTTATTAACTATGTAAGTATATCATTATTTAAAAAACTAAAATTGTACTTGCAATTAGTTTATTCGTTATTTTTTCATAGAGTTTTTTAAACATCTATAATAGTAAATTTTTCCAAATGTAAAAACTGGTCATTTCAATATAAATAATCACACTCACGTCTAAAATTATCACAAATTTTAAATCTGAGAAAACTGATAAACTATTCACTTTGTTGCCACGAAATTCAGCACAGAGTAATATTACAATGGGAGAAAGAATATAGCAACATAACAATATGAAAAAGATTTTAATTGTGAATTAAGATACCGGGTAAATTAAAAAATGATAAATCATGAATGAGAGATAACACATTTTTATCGGGCAAAGTCTGTCAAGTATGTAGTGTGACCACCGTGCACTACTATACAAGCCTCACAACGAGCTATCTTGCAGTTTATGAGTGTATCAATAAATGTTTGTGGCAACAAAACACATTATTCCAAAAAGACACCATTTAAATCCTGGCAGATCCTGGGATGGGAGTTACGCTGTGCAATGACTCTTCCTAGATCATCCTCCGGAGATCTCCACGGGTAATTCATACGGCAAATATCCTCTTCTTCAAGAAAATCATCAGCAATTTGAGCTCCGTCTGGCTTCGCATTATCTACCATAAACAGGATGCCCGGACCTACAGCAAGCCTTAACAACCTCATATAAGCTTCAAGACTTCATATATGAATTTAACCAGTCAGTTAATTTTTACAAAACGAATAATTAATATTCTTTAGATGCCAAATTTTATCTTCAAAAATAGTTTATACGTTTTACACACCCAGGACACATAATTATACTTTTGTGATACGAACAAAAACAACTTTTCCAAATTTGATTTTGCTTGTTGAAAAGAAATTACACACATAAATCCTAAATAATGACAGATGTAATTAATTAAATATTTTTTTTTATGAAATCGACAAGTTTGAAAACGTTTTCTTAGTAAACATTACTCCAAATACAATAACTAAATATCTCCCTCTCTCTATATATATATTTCCATGTGTTATTTTATTGTGAATTGATTTGGGATTTTTCGAGCCAATTTCGATGCCGTTTTATACCAAAAAATTCCACACACAATTACATAGTTCCGACAGGTGAGTTGTTTGTCTAAAACTTTTTTCCGAATTGAGAAATTTGCTGGCTTTGTGTTCTTTTATCTTGATCCATTGAAGCTGATGAGCGAACTCAGAGACATAATTTTTCTTTGTTTTACATTTCCTTAAACATAACACATTCATCAGGGAGATATGCAATAATGTTTAGCGTGTGAGTATCGGATATTAATAATTATTGTTACATATGTGGCGTACTTTATTATAGAAATTTTGGCTAACTTAATGGAATTATGTGCCATTAAAATGTTATAGGTATACGGCTGATGACAAATAAACTGCTGGCCATCCAAACTGCAACACCAAGAAAGACAAGAAATATCAAAGCCAAATTTATTTTAGAGGTTACACATAGTAGCAGTGTTAATTCATTCTAAATAATACCTTCTTTAAAATCAGGTAGACGGAAAAATCAGTAAGAACTGTTACCTCCACGTCTGCCAATAACCGCTGCTACAGGCCGCGGCATAGAATGAAAGAGGCTTTGGATGTGTTGTTGGGGAATTGCATTCCACGCTGCCTCCACGCGTAGCCAAAGTTCATCTGGTGTACTTGCGGGTGCGGCCTTCTGTGCTAGGCGTTCCCCAATCATTGATCAGACATGCTCTATGAGTGATAGATCTGGAGAACAGGCAGGTCAGGTTAACAATGAAATATGGGGAGCTAAGAAGAAAGCTTGAACATTGCGTGAAACATGTTATCGCGCATTGTCCTGTTGAACCGTGGCTGCAGGCAAGCCCTGAATGTGAGCGTGGAGAAAAGGTTGCAAAACGTCAGAGATATAGCGCGGGCTGGTAAGTGTACCGTAATTGCGTACTAGAGGGATGCGAGAGTCAAATCCAATACTACCCCAAGCCATAACACCGGGTACAGGACCAGTATGACGATGCATAATACATCAGTTGAGCAGCCTCTCCCCACAGTGTCTCCAAACTCTACTTCGACCATCGTGATACTACAGTCAGAAGCGGGATTCATCCGAAATTCACAATGTTGTGCCATTTGGATGTACATCTCTGCCGTTCAGTGCACCATTGTAAACGCAAACACCCGTGGTTTAATGGCAAAGGTATGCGAAAAAATGGACACTTAGCACACATTCCACTGTACTGCAAATAACGTCAAACTGTTCCTGCGGACACCGATTCTTGTGTTAGATACTGCATTCGTTGTGTTATGGTTGCGGATGTGATAGTACTTTTCATCAGTGCCATGCGCACAACATGCCTTACTTCACGTGGAGTGGTGTGATGAGGCGGTTGCAATCGCTCTTGTCGGTCTGTCTTTCACCCATGCATCTACCCTTTCTATATTATCATGACGGTTGTTTTGCTACGTCCGATACGATGGTCAATTTCTCAGAAGGATAATCCGCAATCTCTGTATGCAATGATTCTGACGAAGTCGAAACCAGAAACGTGCTCGAATGGTGCTCGTGTTTTTCTACGAGGTATACTAAATTTGTACACACAAAAAATCGCTCGAAAAAACAATGCACATTTTTCAAAACGACAATATTTTTTCCCTTTATATACAGATTGTAAGGAGCGCTGCAGTCGCCCACGATTTGCGCGATCGCTGAAATCGTAATCATTTTGAATATCCTATAGAGGTGCATGGTGTAAATTTCACGCTCCGCTCCCTTCATGTTGTTGCATTTTGGATGGCCAGCAGTGTATTTATTTATAAATATGTTTCGAATAATTCTATTGTAGAATTGCACTTGTTTGTTAAATGGACAGAGAATTTTCCATCTAAATATGTACATATGAATCTCCGAATTAAAAAAAAATCAAAAATGAAACAAATAGAAACAAACGGCTCTCTGTATTTTATCGAAGAAAATTACAGTAGACTAGAACTTCCCTCAGAGGGATTAGTCTGAGCGATATTACTGAGAACATAGATTTAATAATAACATGTGGAAACAAAGAAAATGAGATGTTATCTTTAATTGTCCATATGCTGCGATAAATTGAAATGATGAAAATAAACGAATCGTAGAATTACAAAATCTTATATATAAATTCGTATACACTGTTTTAAAAAATGGGAAATCTAACCATTCAAGACAGCCATGCATGGATATAAAATTGAAAGTACGCAATATATTAAAAGTAAAATAGAAAATGAAATACTAAATTACTTATATCGGAATTTTAACTGACTGTATAAAATGATGTCAAGAGCATAATCAGACGCTCCGCACCAATTTGAATAACTTTAAATGACAAATATATGATGTTTAAAAAGAATGGACTATACTTTATATGTGTGTGCTCCCCCGGAATAGTTAATATTGTACAATATCTGTTTTCCACGGATGCAATGAGGTTGTCGATAACATTTAAGGAATTCTCTCCTCAAAATCTAATATAGTATCAAAGTACCGAATACATAAACAGTGGCATGCAATGCTTCGTTTGAGTGTGTTTTAGATATGCTCGATCGGATTTGAATGATGAGTGTATGCTGGCCACTACATACGCTGTATTGTTTTGTTTTCAAACATATTCTGCATAAGTTGAGCTGTATATAACATATATTAAATAAAAGAAAACGGCAATGATTACAACATAAAGTATGACACAAGATCTGAATATATCGTCTGCATAACTTTTGAGCTATCAAAGTGTCATTTGAAGTAATTTACAAATCCATACATATTTATTCAGCAAATCATGCAAGCTAACATACGCCAATATGAACCCGATTATAAAATTTCACCAGAATAAGTTAATATATAAAAAATCTGCTAATGATAATTGAGAATGTGACCTTATGATAAAATGTCTAGAAAAATGAATCGGATAAAAAATTCATATCACATTTAAAACGGCACTTCCCTCTGTTAGTGACCTTGGCGAGAGAAAGAAAAGCCTAGAGAAGGAATACTTTAAAAAGTACTTTCGAGCAACCTACTCACTGTTTCATACAGGTCTTTATTCAATATTTACACAATTTATTTAATGCTAGGTGGGTATCTATCAGTTTTGTTTCATTTAAATCGCATGTTTTGCGGAGGAAATGCAGCATTATGAAATATTTAAAGTTGCTGTACCTAATAATTCCAAATTAATGGTAATTGAGATCGCTTTCCGTTAATTTCATCTTTTTAAATTTTTTAGAAACCATTCATAGAGACAATTGTATATTTTAAAACTAACCCGAAGCAAAATTTCAAGATTTTGGGTTCAGTAGTAACACAGAAATATAAAATTTTTGAAAGTTTTTTGTTTTTGCACTGTTTTATATAGCGACATTTTTAGAAATTGTTCTATTGCGAGAATTTACGTCATGATAAATACAGCCATGTCAATTTTCATGTTTATATTCCTAACAATTCCATGTACTTCGTTACTTAGATCATCTTTAGATGTTTTTCCGCTTTGTTTAGTCTTTCTATTTTTTAGAATTCGTTCTACAACGAGCATTTACATCTTATTAATTACTACCATGCCAAAGTTCTAGTTGCTAACCCCAACAGTATGCCAAAAATTTCAGTATTCCAAATAAATCATAGTTTAGAACCTTTCTAGAAATTTTTACGTTTATCCGTCAAATTGAACCTTTTAGAGAGCGTTCATTACGAGTATTTATATCTTAAAAGTAACTACCGCACCAAATTTAAAGTTTCTAACCCAATCAATATCGCAGAAATCACAATTTTAGAATTTTTTTGCTCCTGCAGCGATGTAGGTTCTTGCACTGACATAAAATAGTCTTTTTTCGGAGCAGAGATGGCCACCAACATTTTTTTTAAGTTGGCTATGTAGTTTCAGAGATAACACCTCACAAACGTACAAGCATTAATAATATTATATACTTTATAATATTATAACGCTTTATAATATTAGCATTAGAAGTACAGATACAAAAGCCATTTATCCGTTACAAACTAAAGTGCCGGCGTTGCCCAGAATTTGAAGGACGTTTGTTCTGAAAAATCAATTTCAAAATTTAACATACAATACAAAACAAACATTAAAAAAAGCAGTCGAAATGTTGTATGAATGAATCATATGAAAACGCTACATAAAAATGTATAATTGTATATAACAAACGCAAAAGAATACAGCTATAAATGAACTTATTTCAATTTATAATTGGAGTAATGTTAAAATAGGCCAATAATTTCCCTAATCGGGTTTTTATCATGCTGCAATACATTTTCCACGCTCATATGACTTTATACTATATCCACCACGTCCTTTATATTTCCAATATGACGTAATATTTTCCTCTTTCACGTGGAAACCTTGAAATAGAAAAGCTATGAAGTTATATTCACTTTCATTTAAATTCGTCAAACCATTTATTTCATTTTCATATTTCACGTGAATATCTTGCAATAGAAAAGTTATGACGTAATATTCACCTTTTTTTATAAATTCATCAAACTATTTATTTCATTTTCATTTTTCACGTGGAAATCTTGCAGTAGAAAATTAACTGTTGTAGTAATAATTTTATTGTGTTTTTTAATTGTTGGCAACTGCTATAATGAAAAATGTTTAAATTTGATAAGAAATTGCTGTTAAATTGGTGGTTTTTTATTAATTAAAAATTCACTATAAATTATTTCGATTCCGGATTACTTTAGTTGCCTCGGCCATGTTTTAGTACACATGTCCGTATCTTTTCACAATTTTGGCTTCGAAATTGTGGATTTTTATAAAATTACAAACAGACAGATAGACAAGTTTTCATTTTTATATATCTCTCTATTCTAAAAAAAGTAACTAACGCTGTCACCGCCGCCGCCGCCGGTTTTGAATTTTTTGTGACCGGAGGTCTTTCTTTGTTAATACTAAGAAAACTATTGCATACAAAAATATGAACATCGGTGGTATTATAGCGAAATGTTTGATCAACACGCTAATGCATACAGTTTTCAAATCGAAGAATTATTTTAAGATATATTTAATGCTAAAGTTGGACAAAATTGTTCCATTAAAAAAAAAATTATAGGAGCAAAAGCTATACATGGGAATTTAATCATTTTTAGATCATTTTATTCAATAGAAGATCCCGGTGTGCAGATTTCATTAATTTTTTTTTTTTAATTTGACTCATTTTTTGAGGTTTTATTTCTACTTTAAATTCAAATATTCAGCATCTTGACAGATATTTTTTACATATTTTAGAAAATGGTATTAATTTCAACTGTTGCCAACTGTATAAACAGCGCAAACAATAATGTTTGCTTCAAAAAAAAATATTTACACGTTACTATTATAAACAGAAAAAAAATTTCAAATTAGAATTAAATAATTAGGTATAAAAAGCAGGCACTTATTTGAAATTACGCCATAAAAACTATATTTACATGTGAATTTTAAAAGAGAAAGGATATTGTAAAATAAATTCATTAACATGCGTCAGAAGTCTGAAATAGAAGAAATTGCGTCGCATTACACTTGTTATGCAAAATGAACAAAAAATAGCATTGCAAAACAGTTTAAATTTAAAAATTGCTCGAGACAAAATATTATAGGTTAAATATTAGATTTTTTCAAAATTTTATTATTTGTCGTTTGATGTGAGGTGTTCAGCTATAAGTATGCAAATTTTCATGTCTCCAACATAATTAGGGGCTGAGTTAGAAAAATTGCTTAAAATACACAAGTTAGAGCCCAGAGGGTTAAATAATAGACTTTTTCAAAATTTTATTATTTGTCGTTTGATGTGAGGTGTTCAGCTATAAGTATGCAAAATGTTATGTCTCCAACTTAATTAGGGGCTGAGTTAGAAAAATTGTTTTAAATACAGAAGTTAGAGACGGGAGGGTTAAATATGACTTTTTCGAAGTTTTATGATTTATCGTGTTATCGCAAGTGTTCAGCTAAAAGTATGCAATTTTTCATGTCTCCAACATAATTAGGGGCTGAGTTAGAAAAATTGCTTAAAATACACAAGTTAGAGCCCAGAGGGTTAAATAATAGACTTTTTCAAAATTTTATTATTTGTCGTTTGATGTAAGGTGTGCAGCTATAAGTATGCAAAATGCCATGTCTCCAATTTAATTGGGGGCTGAGTTAGAAAAATTGCTTAAAGTGCAGAAGTTAGAGACCGGAGGGTTAAATATGACTTTTTCAAAATTTTATGATTTATCGTGTTATTGCAAGTGTTCAGCTATAAGTATGCAAACTTTCATGTCTCCAACTTAATTAGGGGCTGAGTTAGAAAAATTGCTTTAAATACACAAGTTAGAGCCCAGAGGGTTAAATATTAAAACTTTTTCAAAATTTTATTATTTGTCATTTGATGTGAGATGTTCAGCTAAAAGTATGCAAAATTTCATGTCTCCAACTTAATTAAATTAGGGGCAGAGTTAGAAAAAATGCTTAAAATACACAAGTTAGAGCCCAGAGGTTTAAATATTAGACTTTTTCAAAATTTTATTATTTGCCGTTGGATGTGTGGTGTTCAGCTATAAGTATGCAAATTTTCAAATCTCCGATATATATAGTTTCTGAGAACGGGCTCTGTGACAGACGGACAGACAGACAGACAAAGGAGTGTGACAGGTAGTGTTTCGTTAGATGAACGAAACTCTAAAAACATGCTGCGGATGACTGTAACAACATCCTAAAATTACATTACCATCAGCGATCTACCAATCCCGAATTTAGTTTATATTCGTTTCATAAATTCTTATTCTGCTGTGTGGCCCTGTAAAATAACTATCAAAATTATATACAGTAAAACCTCTGAATAGCGGACACCCTGAGAATGCAGAATTTGTCCTCTAGTTAGAGGTGACTGCTACTGAGAGTAAAACATGTACAGTTATTTAAGAGTTGGTAATCGAAAAAATGTCCGCTAAATAGAGGTATCCGCTAATCGGGTGTGTCCGCTATGGAGGTTTTACCAGTAAAACCTCTGAATAGCTAACACCTCGGGAGGGCAAAATTTGTCCTCTATTTGGAGGTGTCCGCTACTGAGAGTGAAAAATGTACAGTTATTTAAGGTTCGGTAAGCGAAAAAATGCCCACTAAATAGAGGTGTCCACTAATCGGGTGTGTCCATTATGGAGGTTTTACTGCATAATAATATCATCCTTTACAAGAAAATTGCATGCTGTATGATAGACAGACAGACATCCAGAGAAAGATAACCTCCGGATCAGTAAACACTCATGTCTTTGTTTTAATCATCCACAATTGTATGTCATACAACAGGCCAGATTTCATACAACAGGCTAAAAACGGTCACCGTGGTATGGAGTAATGTATTATTATTTGTTTGCCCACCAAAACTGGTTGCCACGGGTTGTTGCAAGGTTTGTGATCGTGGTTAAAACTGATCTATTCGATATTACTGCGTGCGTATTTTTTTTTATTTGCTCCATGTGTTCAAACCAGTTGTCTACGAAAACATCAACCGGTGAAAGTGACGCACACCAAATTTCTGTGACGTATGCAGATAAATTGGGTTTTTTTTTATCAGTTTTTTCTATATAATTTTTAAACGGTTTGGAACTTATTTTTCATAGTAGGTGCATTCAGTAGGTGACCCTCATAGGTACCTTCTGGTGCAATCAGAAACGAAATCCGACAAATATTTTTTGAGTTATGCTTTACGAAAGGTTTTTATTAGGCTTTTTTTTAGTAGGACATGGCGTTAATATCCATCGTAGTAGTAATGTGTCCGGACAGTGATATTTCGCTGAGTATTAGCCTTCGCTTCGCTCAGACATTTATGATCTGTCATTATCGTCCAACCACAATCTATAGATTTAAACCACGACTGCAATATATACTAGGGTGGAGCGTAGAATAAATTTTTTGAATTCAAAATCGGCCCGGTGTGCGAAAGTTGCGCATTGTATTGCTTACTACGTAAAAAAAAATTCCGCCCCCTGAATTGATATCTTCATTCGCCCCAAGGGGCGCGAAATCCTGGAATTTTAGCTAAATTACGCTCATTTTGCTGAATTTTAATATCTATTAAAAAAAATTAATTAGTTATTGGACCATTGGGGATACAATGCTATTATGTCCCCTTACCATATGTAAAAAGTTTCAAATTCCTACATCATCATCTTCATGCGCCCCAACAGGGTTAAAACAATATGAAACTTGACAAAATTTGACTTATTTTAGGTTTGCTTGAATATACTGCAATATAATAAAAATCAAGATTTACACAAATTTTTATTAATTTCGGCTATATATGTTCCTTTTACATATTTACATTTAACTCCTAAGTTTTAATAAACATCAAATAATTATAATAGGTAAGAGTAATATGAGTTTTTAAACACTTTGAGTTTGTAATTACGTTTTTTGTATGAAAAGTATCTCTCCTGGAACGTGACTCAATTTGAGTCCGAATGTATCCATCACTTCTTTCATATCCACATACTGCTTCGGAGGCCACTGTTACAAATTTAACAATTCTCTTAGTTGCGTGTGTGTGACTTGGCGATTTCAACAGGCTTGAAAGAAGTTTAATCCCTGGACCTAGTGCACCATACTTGAACCTTTCAATTTCTTTTGTCCCCACTCTCCGGGTAATTAGAGTCTCCATTCGTTCTTTCACATCCCTCTCTAATTTTTGATTCCCATCAATTGAATTGACACAGTCTTTTGCTTCAGAAGTTATCTTTGGAACCGTAATCTACCAGGAATTACTGTTTTGTAGATGACTTTGCTGCTGGCTTTGACATCACCCACGATGTTGATGCTGATACTTCTGAAATAAAGTAAGACGGGAGCGTGAGAACTTAAGGCAGGATATGTCATCATCACTATGGAATTTTTGATTAACTGCATTTTTTTTTCTTTTTTTTTTTACGGCCGTAAAGACAATACGTTGTTTCAAGAAAAAAATATTAAATTATTTCGAATAATCCTAAGAAAAGAAGAACACATATCATTGTTACAAGCGCCTGTTTCTATTTATATTCTGTTTATATTAATTCCATGTATCAGGAGTCGGATTTGAGGGATATTATTGACGTTCTGACCCAGAGAAACAACTATTTCGCTCATGAGGAAAACTCCTTGCTATCTTAGCAGATGATAGAAAGCACTCGTATTTAGAGGCATAAAAGCAGAAAACAATGAGAGCCCGCAGAAAAGATCGCATCAAAACAGAAACAAAAGGAAGTTTACGGTTCCAAAATTAGATTTTCCAGCAGCAGACTATGTTAATTTAATTGATGGGAATCAAAGATTAGACAGTCATGAGAAAACGAATGGAGACTCCAATTGCCAGGAGATAGGTGTTAGAAGAAATTGAAAGGTTCAAGAATGGTGCACTAGATGCGGGCACTGAAATTTTTTTAAACCTGCTGAAATTACCATGTCACACACAAGTAACTGAGAGAACTGTTATATTAGTAACATAATCCTTTGAATCAGTGTCTAGTTATGAATGTAGGGAAGGATAAATTGAAACTCAAATTGAGTTATGTTCCAGAATGAAGACTTTTGATACAAAACGCGATTACAAAGTGCAAATTGAAAGTATTTAAAAACTCGTATTACTCTTACCTATTATAATTATCATTTGCTTATTAAAACAGAGGAGTTAAATGCAAACATGGAAAAGGAACATTTATTATATCATATTGCTGTCGAAATCAATAAACCTGTCAAACATTTATGTATATATTGATTTCTATAATTTAATAATAACTTCAAGTAAGCCTGAAATAAGTCAAATTTTGTCAAATTTCATAATATTTTAACCCTGTTGGGGTGCACGAATATGATGATCAAGGGATTTGAAAATTTTTACATATGGTAAAAGGACATAAAAGCATTGTATTCATAATGATCCAATAACAAATTAATTTTTTTAAATAGCTATTAAAATTCAGGAATTTAGCGTAATTTAGCTAACATTCGGGGTTTTCGCGCCCCTTGGGGCGCATGAAGATGATGTTCAAGGGATTTGAAACATTTTACATATGGTAAGGGGACATAATAGCATTGTATCCATAATGGGCGAATAGCAAATTAATTTTTTTAATAGCTATTAAAATTCAGGAAAATTAGCATAATTTAGCTAAAATTCTGGGATTTCGCGCCCTTTGGGGCGCAGGAAGATATCAATTCAAGGGGAGGATTTTTTTTTTACATAATAAGCAATACAATACGCAACTTTCGCACACCGGGTCGATTTTGAATTCAAAAAATTTTATCCTATGCTCCACCCTAATATATACATCATAACCACGAGTTAAATCCATACGACATTCTAAAAGTAATGTTCCGTAGTTTCAAATTTTCAGTGGAGGTTTCAGAAATCGATAATTCGACAGGATTATTGTACAATTCATCGCATATGTATTAACAAACATATTTAAATATTAAATCTCAACATGCTCATAATTTATCGATTTTGAAATGTTTTAAAGGACTGAATTCTCTTTTTAAAATATTCAATAAAAAATACAGGGTGATTATAATAAAAAACCCACTTTCAAAATGCTGTAAAAGAGGAACCATTGGTCAGAATGACTTCAAATTTGAACTGAATATACTGGAAGAAGGGGAAAACAATATGGCAAATGTTGAGAATGCCAACTTTGCGATACTTGCCATTTCTATCCGTCGGCTGCTGTGGCAACCCCCCCTTTTATTGTTTTCTGATTGTCTTTTGAAGGTAAATGTAAAATTGGATTTGAACTGAACCTGTTGGTAAAAATGGGACTCTCAATTGAGAGTAATAAATATTAATATATTTATATATTTGTAAATAAAATAAATATAAGTTTTAAAATGAAAGTATTTAGTTCGAGTTTTTGTGTGTGTGCATTTCTTCAATTTATAAGTGAATCCTTTTCGAATTTGATTTATATAAAAGATTCGAGTTTCGACACAAAGGAATATTTTTATGTTAGTTTCGAGCCTGAAATCCGAATGACGAGTAGTATCAGCATACGAAGGAAAATGTCCGAAGTGTATCAATAGATGGCGATATAATCGGTAAAACGAAAGTGGATTCGGCTACAAATGACATTTTTAATCGACATACGACGGCTTTGGCATGAGTTGTACACTAAACAATCCATACTTTTCAATGTGAGTGAGTGATTCTGTTTTTGACTGAAAAATTTACTTCTAAATCAGTCAGCAGTTGTGGTATTCTTAGTAGAAAGCACACCCACCACGGTAAGGTCTACCCACATTAAATGCGTAAAATTGTATTTTAACTGTCATTGAGCCCAAACCACAAAAAAAACACATAATGATTAGTAATTTTAATTGTCCTCGGGTCAAAAACAGCATAAAAACACATAATGATTCGTGTTTTAATTATCGTTACACATGCGGCAGACAGGTTACATATTCTGTCCACCATTGTCCGCCACAAGTTGAAACCAATAAACTGTATAATCCACAACAGGCCGGAATGTCTAAGGAATGAGGTTGTGAATGTGTTGCGTAATCCGTGCCTTCAACTCAGCTAAATTTGCAATCAGGCTACTGTACGTAAATGTTTTAAGATAACCCACAGTCAGAAATCAAAAGTTTGAGGTCTGCTGATCTTGGAGGCCAGGCGGTTGGACAATGACTTCTGATAAGTCGATCATTTCCTAAATGCCTCTTGTGCAGCTGCATAACTAGATTTGCGAGATATGTAGAGGGCCGCCATCTTGCATGAAAATGTTTCTATCCAGACATGCACATTGATGGAATATTGGAATGACTTTGTTGCGCAAAAGTCGCCTATACAGTTTAATATTCACGGTACAGGTAACGTGACCCGCAGGATCCTTCTCCTTGAAATAAATTGTTCTACACACGATTCCGTCAATCTGCACCACACAGAACTTTGGCGAATGCATTGGTAATGGCTGAGTTGTGAATGGATTTTTTTGCCCATATCCCGCAACTTTGTGTGTTGACAAGCCCTTCGAGATCGGAAATGGGCTTCGTCTGTCCACAAAATGTTCCATGGCCATTCATTGTCTACTTTCATGGGACCGAGAAATTCCGGAAAAAACGTGTCTCTTCGTGGCAGGTCAGCAGGATGACACTCCTTAACATGGGTAATTTTGTAAGGATAGCAATGCAGGATATTGCGTATAATTTTACGCACCGTGCTCACAGGCACATCTAAAGATCGGAAAATTCCCCGTGAACTGCACGTTTGCACACCACTGCTCGTCATTTCCTCTAATGCTGTGGCAACATCTTCTACTGACGTGGAAAGAATTGATTTTCCCCCACCCTCTTCAAGATTTCACTTCAAAACAACACGCCTCTTCGAATATCAGAATCATATTCTTCCTACCCTTAGCAGACATCGGACCACAGCATTTTATCATAACCTTATAATATCATATAAGCTCACAGTCGCCGTTCTTGTAAAAGAGCTTCAGCAGCAGAGCGCGATTTTTCATTGAGAGATTCAAGACAAGCTGCTCAGATGCAATATGAGGGGAACGCCACATACCTCGCGCTTTTATACCACATGCGATGCGTCGTGCGCATGAATATCTTTTAATTTGCATAGTATGCTGCTTACATAGCCATCTATTGATACAATTCGGAACTTGTTTATTCTTATGCCAAAACCGTTTCTCCCTTCTTCCAGTATATTTAGTTCTAATTTGAAGTCATTCTGATTAGAGGTTCTTTTTTTTACAGCATTTTGAAAGTGGGGCTTTAATTTTAATTACCCTGTAAATAATTGAAACATTTACTCTTAAACGGAACACTGATAAGTAAAACTAAACAACACTTACATTTTACTTTGACATAAAAATAAACAATGTTTACAAAATATATAATATGAACTTAAAAAAACTCACAGTTTTATATAAAGGCGACAAAAAAATAACATTATTCATGCTACAAGTTAAAAATATACAACTTATTTAAAAATTCGTAGTACTTTTAGCCTGCAATTCCCGCGAACATATTCATAGATTATCTTTATTATTAATTTCTATTCCATTCATACAAATACGTCACTTCGTTTGAAAAGGAAGAGTCTAAAATTGTTAGGGTAGCTGAAATTAGAAGTAGCAGACATTGCATCGACCTTATGTAGAGAACAATATGTACCTGTCATTTTATTTAAAATTGTTTCTATAAATATTTTTCCGCACATATGTTCAATTTAAGATACTGATACGTCTACTTTGAGCTACCCTAATAAATATGGACTCAACCATTTCAAACGAAGTATGGCATTTATATGAATGGATCAGCAATAAATAATAAAAATATTATCTGGCGATGGCTGCAGGAATTGTAGGCCGAACAAAAAAATGTTATAAAAAAGTATATTTTGAACTTGAAACATCTATGGGAACGTCCATTCGTTACTCTTGTGATAATTAGAGCAAATTTCCATATATAATGCCAATTATTTTATTACAAAATATAATTAAGATAAAAATTGATATAACCAGGTAAATATCACTGTGTTCACACACAAACATATATCTAATTTGTAACAAAAAGCATTTTAGGTATGTATATATTAAATGACTCTGCTGACACTCTGGTCACAAGAGTAACAAAATTTTGATTGATTATGTAGACAAGGTAAATGCTTTTTGTTACAATTTAGATATATTTTATGCGAGTAGAACATAACTGTATTTAACTGGTTATATCAATTTTTATCTTAATTATACTTTGTAATAAAGTAATTGGAAGTATTTGTGAAAATTTTCTCTAATTATCACAAGTGTAACAATGGACGTTCCCCTATATTTTATTATTATTGACGCCTTCTAAGTAAAACGGCTAGCATTTTTAATATTCATAATGTGTATTTTGTGGTTGAATCAAGATGGATACTGCCTTTCGTCTTATGAAGTTATTATCAACAATATTCCTTTCACTGAAACTATCACGATTTTGAGGGGGTTCAATATAGAAACAATACAAAGTTATTTCCCATTTTTAAGATTTTTACTTTAACGATACTAAATATAGAAACAATAAAAAGCTATTTCCTATTTTAAACATTCTTACTTTAACGATACTAGACATTAATACATTTTACTGGAAAATACAAAAATAAATTTTCTAATGCATTCATAGATGGTATTTCAAATTGTTTATAAAAAGAGGCAAATATGTCTGATGTAATCCTAAATTTTGATAAAATAGCGTTTAAAGATATATTTTACATTGCATATTTAAGCATCAGTTAATTTTTAGAAAACGAGAAAGAAAACTACATTTTTATAAAAAAAAATGATTGAAATGTGCATAATAACAAAGTATTTTTATATTTATTCTTATCTTAAATAATGAAAAATTTATAAAATCTTTTGTTGAAAAATATTTTTGTAGGTTACGTACAGCCATGTATAATTACATGTTACAATTTTCACATGGTTATAAAAGACAG
The DNA here is from genome assembly GCA_963932465.1 of Maratus speciosus. Taxonomy (NCBI): domain Eukaryota; kingdom Metazoa; phylum Arthropoda; class Arachnida; order Araneae; family Salticidae; genus Maratus; species Maratus speciosus. The sequence goes on along the minus strand of OZ010795.1, from coordinate 430,271,007 downwards.
TTAGCTCCTGTTAAAGGGAAAATATTAGCAAATATATATATATATATATATGATTGTTTGTCTTAGTTACATTTTCTATGTTTTTAAATTAAAAACAAAATTAATTTTCCGAATAATGAAAGATTACCATGCCATGATGAAAACGAAATAAATATTTTATTTTCCTTTTTTTCAGCACGATACTTTAAATAGGGTAGACTAGGGAGGGTTGACCCACTTTTTACAAAATGATTTTTTAAATTTTAAATATTGAACGTAGAATAAAGTTTTATGTATCATATTATTCGATATAGAATCAGTTAGCAAAATAAAATTGCTACATAAGTGTAATATATAAGAAATTTGAAAAAAAATATTGATTTTAATCATGATAAAATTACGGGTCAAGACTCCCCACATATGGGAGGGTTGAACTACTATATGGAAGGCTTGACCCACTTTGTTTTATATTGAAACATATGTGAAGAGATATAAAATCAGTTTTAAAAAAAGCAAAATAAATTTATGCTATATGATTTAATTATTATAAAAAATATATTTTTAAAATATGATGCTTAAACAAACTTGTTTAGGCGCAATTGCATGTCAAAGAAAAAAAAAATGTTTTAAACAAAATGTTGTCTGGACAGGTGTAATTCTACAGCAAGGAAAATGAAATTTTAACATTTAAGACAGTATTCCGCTAGAGACAGGTTCCGTTTTAATAGTGTTTCATGCATTATAATGTCCGGATTTACTAGCCACTGCCCCCTTTTTTGTCTCCTTGCCCTACTTTTTGTGACATTCGACCTGACAACTTTAGTTGTCACATAGTTTGGCTTCATCTCACTCTATTCATCATGTTGAAATTTGTCTACATACCTTCCTACAGTTTTTCAATCAATGCTACGATCTTTTGTAGTCGCATGAATATTTAACTTATCATTAACACCTTTTAACGCGTTCAAGGGCAAAGTAATTTCAGTACTAAAATGTTGAAATAAATGTCTGGCACCGGAATATGCGAACAAATTTATTTGGAAGTATGAAGAAGGCTATATTCCACATACATATTAAGTGGAAAATATTTTAGCAAAATTCTGGGGCCATTGTGACGTTTGGGAATTAAAATTAAGTCGTTTCATAATCATACCACTGACCCTGAAACGGTTGAGGCTTCTTCTTTGGTAATTTCTAGTCCTTTCTAGTCTTTTCCACTGTTTCTATTTCCCTATTGTAAGAAATATTTAAATGGAAAAAAGTTCCTACCAACTTTCCTATTGATATTGCATTAGTTTTTTCGTGCAGTGAATACCACAACAATTTTTCACATCTTTTTTTAATCAATTTTGAACGTTTCCTTTTCCATCACCCCGGTTTAGCTTTGCAGGATAAATTTGCATTCATTTTTATATGAAACCCTTAATCTTTCATTATGCACAATGTATAATAAAAAGATGTCCTAAACCCTTTAACTAACATATTTCCGTCGGCAATTTTTATCAAATCTGATCTTTAACCCCTTAGTGACATTTTTTTTCTTACAATAAAATTAAAAATGGGGCTGGACACAACCTTTTCCATAAGTAGTGTGTATTTGACAGTTCCACGCCACCTGCACGCCTGCACGCTCTCAAGGTCAAATGAATGTCATTCGGGAGTTTTTTATCTTACAGTACGACGATGATAAGCGCGTTTTGGAGCGGAAGTAGACCGGAAGTGTTGTTAGATAGTGATATTTTAGCGGAAGTGTGAATGGATAAGGTTTTTTACGAATGATCGTGTTAGAGCACTCTGACAGATAGGGCGCGAAGATTTATTTTGAAAAGAATTTTTTTAATGATTAAGAGTTAAAAATTTTAGTTAAAGATTTTTTTTCAAGAGATGGAAAATTTTTCTTTTAAAAATTTTTGAGAATTTAATTTTTTTTTTTTCGCGTGATAGAAAAACTTTTTTCTTAAAAAAATTTTACGAATTTCATTTTTTTTTTTTTTTCGCGTGGTAGAAAAAACTTTGTAGAATTTATTTTTCTTTCTTAGAAATTTTTCTTTTAAAATTAGCAAGACATGTAAATTTTTTTCTTTTTAAAATTTTCTTTTACGAACTTAATTTTGAATCTGGACTCGTTAGAAAAATTTGTTGTTCGAAAATTGATTTTAACTCGGGTAATGTTGGTTGAATTCTTTTTCCCTGAACGCTAACATGGAATTCGAACACGGTAAGTTTGTGAAATGACCCTTCTTTCAGAAAAATGGTCCCATTTTAAATTGTCTCTTGTGAAATTCTGTTAAGTGGTTTTCTTTGCATTCTTTTGTTAATCTAGCATGTTTAACAAATCTGTAGTCATATAACAACAATCGCTGAGTTATTTTCGTGAATTTTTTCTGGAATGAGTGTGAGAAGATTTTTTTTTCACTTAAAATTTTCTGAAGTGTGTTGTTTGGGAAGTTGATATGTGTAGAAAAACCTATTTTATCATTTTAGTATAAATTTTTGGAGGAAATGTAATATAACATGACGATATATATTGTTTAAATGAATTAGCGAGACTTAGAAAATGTCGCGATTTGCTTAAAATTTTCTTATGTGTGTCGTCCCAGAATGGATGTTAGACTTTCGCATAGAGTGTTGCCACCGAATAAAGATTAATATAGTGTTGTCACTGAATAAAGATAAATGTAGATAACGAAATAAAATTGAAAGATGTTGGCATTCAATAAAGTGAAATGTATATGACGAAATAAAATTAAAAGATGTTGTCACCAAATAAAGATAGATATATGCTAAGACATAAAAGACCGAACTAAGAAAAATAAAGTGTTGCCATTGAAAAAATGAGAAATAATAAAATAGACATTTAAATTCTTCTTAACAACACATAAGAAAATGAAATGCAAAAATTGTGTTAAAATTAAATTTGTAAATTAAAGTGTTGCCATTAAAAAAAGAGAAATAATAAAATAAAATAAACATTTAAGATAACATCACATAAGCAAAAGAAATATAACAATTTCTTTAAAAAATAAATACGTAAATTATAATAATAATAATAATAACACTGAAACAACAATAAAGAAAACGTTGAAATGAAAAATAAATAAAGAAAGTTTGTCTTTTGACTCATACACATTTTTAGCGGTTAGTATATATTAGACAAAATGAGAGAAAATTCAAAGCTTCAATTTTTCAGAAAATTAACTTGATTTTTGGACGATTTAAACATAATGTTTGTATAAGAGATTTTTTCTTGCAAAGGAACTATTTGCCGTTTCTTTCATAAAACGGTAGTTTAACAATTATATCGACATTCAACAATTTAACCTAGTTTTTCTGAATAAACACTTAAATAATAATAAGTGTAAAAATTCCTTTTCCACAAATGATGTGGAATGATATTGACTCCCGATACTGTATGAAAATTCTTTCACCTACTCCCCGTTACTTAATTAGCATATCATCTTATACATAGTGAAACTTAGTTAAGTTTTTAAACATTGTGATTAACATGCTAGAAGAAAATTAAATAATTCAACGATTATTTAACGGAAAATGTAAGACATAAAATATTTGATTTAAGAGATTTGTAACAGTGAATTTATATAAGTTTTACATACATTTACCTAAATATATCTTTTTCTACATGATTGTGTGAGGAAATACCCAAGTTTAACATTTTACATATAACATAGTTGAAATAGTTTCGTTAAAATAAATTATTTGACTCGTTGAACCCTATATCATAAACTTATTTGAATTGCGCAATATTCACCCACTTAAACATTTTCTGAAGAAATTGTCATATAATAGCTTTGAAATTTCTCTAAAATTCAGTAAGAATTGGGGTTTGTTTGAACATGTTATCCTGGTGGATTTATCAAGACAAATACCTTTCAATGATCTTATCTAATCTTGCTCATTGAATAATCTACGTTCGCAAATAACCATGTTCGGGCTTGCTTAAGTTTATCTTTTCGAGAGAATGTTGTCCCGATGATAATTTTAAAAGTTATCATTTAACTATTGATTAGCAATGGTTGAATAATTGTAAAAGCCATGCACTGCTTTATTATTTAACACTGATAACACTGAATCGCGTTTAATGAAACATAAAATTCATTATTTATGTTTGCACATGTTTCAAACGTTATTATTCACATAAAATCATATAAGTTTTTATTTCTTTTGGAATTTTCCTAATGGCAAAGACATAGAAAAAAATTATGAAATTAGACATGTCAGCATTTAAATTTAAATTGTTTAATTCTTTTTTGTTTGTTTGTTTTGCTCGAAGAAATATTTGAAAAATCTGAAATTGTTCTCATTATTTGTAGAAATTATATTTCTCGCATATTTGAAAATTTATGCATGCTGAAAAATATGGAAAGACTTGAAAATATTTACATCACTCGTAGAAGACCTGATTTTTTTTCCCCTCGTGTCCAAGATGAAATTATGAAATTGTTCGCAGCAAGCTTCATTTATTTATGATGTACCCTTGAAAATTTCTACAACTATGAAAATTTTCACACCGCTGAAAAATATTGAAAGACTTGATATCGTTTTCATGTCTCGATGAAATTATTTTCTCACAATTAAGCACTTGAACAATAATGGAAGAAGTTTTTGTATTAACACCTTTGAAAGGAGGTTGTTTTATAATTTTCTTTGCAGCAAGGATTTTGTAGGAAAAACGATGATAGTCCTTGGCTTCATTCATTATCATGATTGGAAAAAAGATGATAGTCCTTGGTTTAATCCACTGTAAAAAAAAATCTGTAGGTCTACAGATGTAAAGTTACATGCTTACTAAACTTTCAACTGTAACTGTACGAAAAAAGCTGCAAATCTACAAAACTAGTTTTTGTAAAGCTACAAAAATCTGTAACTTTACAAATGAATCTGCTAAAATTTCAGTAATCTTACTAAACTTTTATTTGTAACCCTGGCTGCAGTTACATGAAATGTTCTCGGAATCCCAGTTTCCAAAAAAATTCTTAGTAACCTTACAGATTTTTTGATTTTCGGCGCAAAAGTGTGTCTGTTACATGAAATTTTGTTGTTGCCGTTACATGAAAAGTTCTAGAAATCCCAGTTTCCTAGAAAAACTTTAGTAACTTCACAGATTTTTTTTTACAGTGTCCATTCTCATGAATGGAAAAACGATGATAGTCCTTTATTTCTTAAAGTTTTTGAAAAATGTTTGAAAGATATGATTTCTTGATAACTGAATCTTGATAGTTTGATGAACCGCCACCACCCCCGTCGTCTTTGGATAAAGCACCACACAAAGAAGAAAAAGAATGTTATTTAAAATAATATTATCTTCACTGTCCCTTTTTTCCAGAAGTCATTTTTATGACTTTATTTTAAAAGATGGGTACATGATTGAGAATACTTGCAAGAAATATTGACGAGAGATCATTGTTAGTTTATGAAAACTCATTCTTGAAAAATTTCTTGTCTGATAGTTTTTGAAAAATATTTGACAAATGTTTGCTTGAAAGGAAGAACGATGAAAGTGCTTGGGTAGTTCATGAGAAGTTATTCTTGAAAAATGTGGTTTCTTGCTCAATATCAGGTATGAAACCCGGTCCGCTGGGGCAACCCAGCAGGTAGGGAACCTGATCATCGGTTAGAAAGAATTTATACTTGATTTTAAATCTTTGAAGAAGTACCTTTCATTCGCTGGATTCGCACAGAAATTACATCGCGTCAAAAGAAGAATTCCCATTGAAAAAAAAAAAGGAGAGAATTGATAACAGTTTAAATATTAAAGTGATTTTTTCTTTTCAATTGTTTCATGAATAATGATAACTACGAATTTAACAACATTTCCGCGAATGAAATTTTAAACACTTGCTATGCATATTGCAGGGTATAGACATATATTTAATTTCATCGACATTTAGAAACCTTTCGAAAGAAAGATATTTTACTGGCATATGGTGTTGCCAGTAAATAAAGCGAAATAAATTACCTTTCAAACTCCCCCCTTCTCGTATTATGTAAGTGGAAGCATTATTTTTACGTTTTACATATAAAGAGAAAAATTAAACATACCTTAAACCGCTTGATTTAAATGCGTCTGCATTCGTCACTCGCTCAACGTGAAATAAGGAAAACAAGTTGGAAATTGCTCGTCAAACGTGGCAAATGAGGTGCGTTCGTACTATAACTAGTTTTATAATTATTTTTTGCACCCCATATTGTACTGAATGTATAACTTTTTGCACTTCATAAAGAGCATAGTCTGATACATCATTAAAATGCACTTCCAATATTTTTTCCCATTTCCCGTAATGTAACGGAACATTTTTGACTGTCCCTGTAATTAAACTATGCATCCGATTTTCCTAAAATTTGAAATAGCTCAACAAAATTTTGCAACAATTATATCTTTAAAATTTCAGACCATTCGGAAGGCTGTAATATCATTAAAATGCACTTGCAATAATTTTTCCCATTGGCCGTAATGTAAAGAAAAACTTTTGACTGTCCCTGTAATTAAACTATGCATCCGATTTTCCTAAAATTTGAAAGGGCTCGACAAAATTTTGCAACAGTTATATCTTTAAAATTTCAGATCATTCGGAAGGCTCTAATATCATTAAAATCCACTTGCAATATTTTTTCCCATTGGCCGTAATGTAAAGAAAAACTTTTGACTGTCCCTGTAATTAAACTATACATCCGATTTTTCTAAAATTTGAAAGGGCTCGACAAAATTTTGCAACAGTTATATCTTTAAAATTTCAGATCATTCGGAAGGCTCTCATATCATTAAAATGCACTTGCAATAATTTTTCCCATTGGCCGTAATGTAAAGAAAAACTTTTGACTGTCCCTGTAATTAAAATATACATCCGATTTTCCTAAAATTTGAAAGGGCTCGACAAAATTTTCCAACAGTTATATCTTTAAAATTTCAGATCATTCGGAAGGCTGTAATATCATTAAAATGCTCTTGCAATAATTTTTCCCATTGGCCGTAATGTAAAGAAAAAATTTTGACTGTCCCTGTAATTAAACTATACATCCGATTTTCATAAAATTTGAAATGGCTCGACAAAATTTTACAACAATCATATATTTGAAATCTCAGACCATTCGGTTGGGTAGTTTTTGCTCTGTAACATGCGGACAGACGGACGGACAGACGGTCGGACAGACGGACAGACGGACGGACAGACGGACGGACTGAACGACGACTATAGGTGCTACGTATTTATATAATTACGAACGCACCTAAAAAAAGATGGTGAATTTCATATCAGTTAACATAATATCACGTGACAGCGTCATATCGTGCGATTGGTGAATAGCATAACCATGTGACTCGATATCAATGAACGATAACATTTCCTAGTTTAACGAATGTGTTCTTATCGTGTTTTTCGAGAGAATCGTCCTACCTCTTATCCTCACCTTGTGTAATCTTGTATTTGTTACCTTCCCTGAAATGTAAATGTTATTTTCGAGAATTGTTAGAGATGTTTATTTTTAATTAGTACTTAGATAGTTAAAGCCACCAATAGCTAAATGTAATTACAACATTAACTGATTTTTATTATAATTGGTTTATCTTTATATTATTTTAGATCGCATAGTTTGGTTTTAGAAATAAATTCATTTCATTATGAAAGCGGACACTCTCATTAATTTAGTTCAAGTATGTGAGTTTGAAACGGATAACTTATTTTCGAGGTGAATCCCGATTACCCGAATCGTAGATCGCATCAAGGGTTAAGATTTTTCTGTCATGAGTAGTGTTGAGACGGAAATTTGAACTTAGTTAATATATATTATCACTCTCGCTTACCGAAGACAACACTCTCGTTTACGTCTCTTGTGTGTGCAACGAAATATTACTCTATATGATGTAAAGTGCAAAAAGTTGAAGCAAGCGGATGTGCTTAATGATTTTAAAACTCTGATGTTTTATCCTGGTGAGCGCGAAGATTGCGACTTAGAAGTATTTCATAAGCACGAGTTGAGCTTCAAGAAAGTTTAACAGCTGAATATACACGAAAAGGGTCTTATTTAATGGAATTTGGTGAGGAAGATAGCGCTTTAGAATATGAGTGATAATCGTGAAATGCAGGAGATTTAATTATTTTTTCATTCTAAATGTTTCATCGAACTTTCTGAAGAAAATGAAGCACATCACATTAAACAAGGATTTTTAAAGATAAGTAAATTTTCTTTGAAGAAATCGATTTCATAAAAGGAAAATCCCTGAAAACATTACACTGTCAATTTGTCTCGACCCAGTAGGAATTGAACCTACAAACTTAGGCCCAGGCATTTCAATATATGACAAGACATAATGATTTGAGAAGCTATGCTATTTTTGGCGATCGATTATCCACATGAGGGATTTGAGATCGAGGAGAGATGGCATTCGTGAGGGTCGTTCTAAAGAATTACTCTGATTTCTGCAAGGTTTTGCAAGAAAATCACAGATATCTCTGTTTATCATGTTACTTTTACATATCACACTTAAAGACCACCATTTTAAAATCTCGGTTTTACCCAATTTACCTCTTTTACTCAACTTAACTTTGATATTTGACAGAAAATTATTTTTGCTGTTTGACAGAAAATCATTTAAACAATTTAACTTCCTCATTTTCAGAGTTATCTAACATACTATTAGTTATCAACTATTATGCACACATCCCACAAAGCAATGTCTTCTTAAAATACTAAAGAAAATTAAATATACATTGAAGGAAATTTGCAAACATCATTTAAAATAACAACAAACTCGATGTTAAGAGGTGAACGAAAAAAAAAATATATATATATATAAGACAAAATAAATAAAAAAGAAAAATTTACAAATGAACAAAAATGTATTAACTTGGTTAAAAGATTTTTCCAAAGTTTTCAAAAAGCTTTTGAATATTTACAACATAACAAAAATTTTGCATTCTCAAGCTAACAAATAAAAATATCCATTGAATGATACAAATAACATTTCGGTAGGCAAAATTTGAGAGTCCTTGTTTTCTAAGAAGTTTTATTTAATTTCTTTAAAGCTCATAAAAATCGCAGGAGGTGAACTCATGCTTGGAAGAAAGAATGATGAAAGTCCTAAAGTTTTTGAAAAATATGTGAATTGAACACTTGCTTCGAAAAAAGAAGGATGACAATCCTTGTTTTGTTAGAAGATTTGCTTGATTTCTTAAATGTTTTTGGTAATTGCACGGTTTAAACACATGCATGAAAGAAATGACGATGATACTCCTTGGATAATTCATGAGCGCTAATTTAAAAATATATGTTAGTTAACAAAACAAAGTTTTTGAGAAAATTAATTTAAAAAATATAAGGAAAGAAGAAAAAAAAAATTAGAAAAAAAAATGAAGTAGAGGAAAAAAAAACTTATGAAAAAAAAAAACAACTTAAGAAAAATATTATTAGATTGAACGTTTGTAAAATTTATCGTTTTCTGTTTTAACTCATGAATGAATTCATCCTACCATTCAATTGTTTATCCTAGCAACCATATGTTTATTCATCACATAACCAACCAACTTCTAACCACAGCAAACGATTATTTATAGTATTAACGATTTATTTCTGCCCAAGTGCAGAAAGTAAACCGATGACATAATCGAAAAATAAGGGAATATCAAATAGACTTTGTAGTAACTTGAAGTAGACAAACATTTTTGAAAAAATAAACTTAGACTCAGAAACTCATTTATCATAGAGTTCGAATAAAAATTTGAAAAGTTTGTTCATTTCCCGCGAAAACTCACTTATGCATTTTTGGACATATGTAAAAATCACCACAATGTTATATTTAAATTAATTAAATTCTTACTATTTCACATTAGTTTGCAATATAAGTAACTTGAAATATTTCTTTGCTAACTAGGGTTAACACAATTTTGACTTAAAAATTTCTTTTGCAGATTTTCTATGATAAACCTTTTACCATTTTCAGTTCAACTTGGTTTCATGAAATATATCTGCAGAATTTTAATCTTTACTCTGTTAGTTTATTATTTCAAATTTTCGTTGAATAGTTCCATTATTATTTGTAATAAATAATTACATACTATAACAATTTAATTTTAAATCACTGAAATTCTAACATCTAACTTATTTAAAATCATAAAATATTCAACACTTACCTAAAGCACCAGCTAACTCAAAAGACGTGCGTCTCACACAACGAGTTGGAATGAAATGGGAGAATGTTATCAGGGAGACCGGATGTCACGTGAATACTTCCTGCCGTTTGATTGGATTATAGCGCACTCACGTGATTCCTTATCAGTGACGTCATCACCTAGATAAGAACAAGTAGATAAGCAGCTTTCGCGGCATTTTCATAATTATTTTCGAGTGAGTGGACATGCATGCTTGTCTCTGCTATCTATGTCTTGTCTAAACTCGTCCAAACTTGTCTAAAACTGTTTGTAATAGTCTAAACTTACTGTTGCTTCTTTGTTACCTAGTTTATTTTTAATTACTATGCTAGATTAGATTATTGAAGCAATTAATTACTAATAATAATTATATGATTTCCGTTAATTGATAATTATATTAATAAGGAAGAACGATGACAACCGTTGGATGCGTCTTGAAAACTTACTCATGAAAAATCTGATTTCTTTTAACTCTTGAATAATGTATGATTAGTGTTTGCTTGAAATATCCAATGAGTGTCATCATTTTTTTCTTTCTAGTTTCCACACATAAGAATTTTCTAACACACGTACAGATTTGAAGTATTCTTTTTCGCTTGCAAAAGAAATTTAAGATATTTCTAAAATCGATACTATGTATTATGAATTAATTCATATATAAATCAATTATTATTGTAAATAATATGATTATTAATTACCGAAAATAATTTAATTACCATTAGCAATTGTTTGTTTCAATTATCTAATCTAACAAAAATATAAATATATGAGAAATCAGATTTTGTTTGACTAAGTTCTCAGAAAATATGCAAAGCCAATCATCCATCTATCTTTCATGTTTTCTCAAACAGGAATATTTTTTTAAATTAATATAATTATTAATTAACGGAAATCATATAATTATTATTAGTAATTAATTGATTCAATAATCTAATCTAGCATAGTAATTAAAAATAAATTAGGTAACAAAGAAGCAACAGCAAGTTTAGACAAGTACAAACAGTTTTAGACAAGTTTGGACGAGTTTAGACAAGACATAGATAGCAGAGACAAGCATGCATGTCCACTCATTCGAAAACATTGATGAAAATGCCGCGAAAGCTGCTTATCTGCTTGTTCTTATCTAGGTGATGACGTCACTGATAAGGAATCACGTGAGTGCGCTATCATCCAATCAAACGACAGGAAGTATTCATGTGACATCCGGTCTCCCTGATAACATTCTCTCATTTCATTCTAACTCATTGTGTGAGATGAACGTCTTTTGAGTTAGCTGGTGCTTTAGGTAAGTGTTGAATATTTTATGATTTTAAATAAGTTAGATGTTAGAATTTCAGTGATTTAAAATTAAATTGTTATAGTATGTAATTATTTATTACAAATAATAATGGAACTATTCAACGAAAATTTGAAATAATAAACTAACAGAGTAAAAATTAAAGTTCTGCAGATATATTTCATGAAACCAAGTTGAACTGAAAATGGTAAAAGGTTTATCATAGAAAATCTGCAAAAGAAATTTTTAAGTCAAAATAGTGTTAACCCTAGTTAGCAAAGAAATATTTCAAGTTACTTATATTGCAAACTAATGTGAAATAGTAAGAATTTAATTAATTTAAATATAACATTGTGGTGATTTTTACATATGTCCAAAAATGCATAAGTGAGTTTTCGCGGGAAATGAACAAACTTTTCAAATTTTCATTCGAACTCTATGATAAATGAGTTTCTGAGTCTAAGTTTATTTTTTCAAAAATGTTTGTCTACTTCAAGTTAGTACAAAATCTATTTGATATTCCCTTATTTTTCGATTATGTCATCGGTTTACTTTCTGCACTTGGGCAGAAATAAATCGTTAATACTAAAAATAATCGTTTGCTGTGGTTAGAAGTTGGTTGGTTATGTGATGAATAAACATATGGTTGCTAGGATAAACAATTGAATGGTAGGATGAATTCATTCATGAGTTAAAACAGAAAACGATCAAATTTTACAAACGTTTAACCTAATAATATTTTTCTTAAGTTGTTTTTTTTTCATAAGTTTTTTTTTTTCCTCTACTTCATTTTTTTTCTAAACTTTTCTTTTTCTTCTTACCTTAAATTTTTTAACTTAATTTTCTCAAAAGCTTTGTTTTGTTAACTAACATATATTTTTAAATTAGCTCTCATGAATTATCCAAGGAGTATCATCGTCCTTTCTTTCATGCATGTGTTTAAACCGTGCAATTACTAAAATCATTTAAGAAATCAAGCAAATCTTCTAACAAACCGAGGATTGTCATCCTTCTTTTTTCGAAGCAAGTGTTCAATTCACATATTTTTCAAAAACTTTAGGACTTTCATCATTCTTTCTTCCAAGGATGAGTTCACCTCCTGCGATTTTTATGAGCTTTAAAGAAATTAAACAAACCTTCTTAGAAAACAAGGACTCTCAAATTTTGCCTACCGAAATGTTATTTGTATCATTCAATGGTTATTTTTATTTGTTAGCTTGAGAATGCAAAATTTTTGTTATGTTGTAAATATTCAAAAGCTTTTTGAAAACTTTGAAAAAATCTTTTAACCAAGTTAATACATTTTTGTTCATTTGTAAATTTTTTCTGTTAATAATTCAAATTCTTCTTTTTTATTTATTTTGTCTTATATATATATTTTTTTTTCGTTCACCTCTTAACATCGAGTTTGTTGTTATTTTAAATGATGTTTGAAAATTCCCTTCAATGTATATTTAATTTTCTTTAGTATTTTAAGAAGACATTGCTTTGTGGGATGTGTACATAACAGTTGATAACTAATAGTATGTTAGATAACTCTGAAAATGAGGAAGTTAAATTGTTAAATGATTTTCTGTCAAACAGCAAAGTTAAGTTGAGTAAAAGAGGTAAATTGGATAAAACCAAGATTTTAAAATGGTGGTCTTTAAGTTTGATATGTAAAAGTAACATGAAAAAGAGAGATATCCGTGATTTTCTTATAACCTTGCAAAAATCAGAGTTAGCTTTCTTTAGAACGACCCTCACGAATGCCATCTCTCCTCGATCTCAAATCCCTCATGTGGATAATCGATCGCCAAAAATAGCATAGCTTCTAAAATCATTATGTCTTGTCATATATTGAAATGCCTGGGCCTATGTTTGTAGGTTCAATTCCTACTGGGTCGAGACAAAGTGACAGTGTTATGTTTTCAGGGATTCTCCTTTTATGAAATCGATTTCTTCAAAGAAAATTTACTTATCTTTAAAAATCCTTGTTTAATGTGATGTGCTTCATTTTCTTCAGAAAGTTCGATGAAACATTTAGAATGAAAAAATAATTAAATCTCCTGCATTTCACGATTATCACTCATATTCTAAAGCGCTATCTTCCTCACCAAATACCATTAAATAAGACCCTTTTCGTGTATATTCAGCTATTAAATTTTCTTGAAGCTCAACTCGTGCTTATGAAATACTTCTAAGTCGCAATCTTCGAGCTCACCAGGATAAAACATCAGAGTTTTAAAATCATTAAGCACATCCGCTTGCTTCAACTTTTTGCACTTTACATCACATAGAGTAATTTTTCGTTGCACACACAAGAGACGTAAACGAGAGTGTTGTCTTCGGTAAGCGAGAGTGATAATATATATTAAATAAGTTCAAATTTCCGTCTCAACACAACTCATGACAGAAAAATCTTAACCCTTGATGCGATCTACGATTCGGGTAATCGGGATTCACCTCGAAAATAAGTTATCCGTTTCAAACTCACATACTTGAACTAAATTAATGAGAGTTTCCGCTTTCATAATGAAATGAATTTATTTCTAAAATCAAACTATGCGATCTAAAATAATATAAAGATAAACCAATTATAATAAAAATCAGTTAAAGTTCTAATTACATTTAGCTATTGGTGGCTTTAACTATCTAAGTACTAATTAAAAATAAACATCTCTAACAATTCTCGAAAATAACATTTACATTTCAGGGAAGGTAACAAATACAAGTTTACCCAAGGTGAGGATAAGAGGTAGGACGATTCTCTCGAAAAACACGATAAGAACATATTCGTTAAACTAGGAAATGTTATCGTTCATTGATATCGAAATAAGTGGTTGTGCTATTCACCAATCGCACGATATGACGCTGTCACGTGATATTATGTTAACTGATATGAAATTCACCATCCTTTTTTTTTTCCTTATTTCACGTTGAGCGAGTGATGAATGCAGACGCATTTAAATCAAGCGGTTTAAGGTATATTTAATTTTTCTCTTTATATGTAAAACGTAAAAATAATGCTTCCACTTACGTAATACGAGAAGGGGGAATTTGAAAGGTAATTTATTTCGCTTTATTTACTGGCAACACCATATGCTGAAATATCTTTCCTTCGAAAGGTTTCTAAATGTCGATGAAATTAAATATATGTCTATACCCTGCAATATGCATAGCAAGTGTTTAAAATTTCATTCGCGGAAATTGTTGTTAAATTCGTAGTTATCATTATTCATGAAACTATTGAAAAGAAAAAATCACTTTAACATTTAAACTGTTATCAATTCTCTCCTTTTTTTTTCAATGGGAATTTTTCTTTTGACGCGATGTAATTTCTGGGCGAATTCAGCAAATGAAAGGTACTTCTTCAAAGATTTAAAATCAAGTATAAGATCTTTCTAACCGATGATCAGGCCCCCTACCTGCTGGGTTGCCCCAGCGGACCGGGTTTCATATCTGATATTGAGCAAGAAACCACATTTTTCAAGAATAACTTCTCATGAACTACCCAAGCACTTTCATCGTTCTTCCTTTCAAGCAAACATTTGTCAAATATTTTTCAAAAACTATCAGACAAGAAATGTTTCAAGAATGAGTTTTCATAAACTAACAATGATCTCTCGTCATTATTTCTTGCAAGTATTCTCAATCATGTACCCATCTTTTAAAATAAAGTCATAAAAACGACTTCTCGAAAAAACGGACAGTGAAGATAATATTATATTTAATAACATTCTTTTTCTTCTTTGTGTGGTGCTTTATCCAAAGACGACGGGGGTGGTGGCGGTTCATCAAACTATCAAGATTCAGTTATCAAGAAATCATATCTTTCAAACATTTTTCAAAAATTTTAAGAAATAAAGGACTGTCATCGTTTCTCCAAACATGATAGTGAATGAAACCAAGGACTATCATCGTTTTTCAATTCATGAGAATGGTTGAAACCAAGGACTATCATCTTTTTTCCAATCATGATAATGAATGAAGCCAAGGACTATCATCGTTTTTCCTACAAAATCCATGCTGCAAAGAAAATTATAAAACAACCTCCTTTCAAAGGTGTTAATACAAAAACTTCTTCCATTATTGTTCAAGTGCTTAATTGTGAGAAAATAATTTCATCGAGACATGAAAACGATATCAAGTCTTTCAATATTTTTCAGCGGTGTGAAAATTTTCATAGTTGTAGAAATTTTCAAGGGTACATCATAAATAAATGAAGCTTGTTGCAAACAATTTCATAATTTCATCTTGGACACGAGGGGAAAAAATCAGGTCTTCTACGAGTGATGTAAATATTTTCAAGTCTTTCCATATTTTTCAGCATGCATAAATTTTCAAATATGCGAGAAAAATAATTTCTACAAATAATGAGAACAATTTCAGATTTTTCAAATATTTCTTCGAGCAAAACAAACAAACAAAAAATAATTAAACAAGTTAAATATAAATGCTGACATGTCTAATTTCATAATTTTTTCTATGTCTTTGCCATTAGGAAAATTCCAAAAGAAATAAAAACTTATATGATTTTATGTGAATAATAACGTTTGAATCATGTGCAACATAAATGAAGAATTTTATGTTTCATTAAACGCGATTCAGCGTTATCAGTGTTAAATAATAAAGCAGTGCATGGCTTTTACAATTATTCAACCATTGCTAATAAATATATAAATGATAACTTTTAAAATTATCATCGGGACAACATTCTCTCGAAAAAATAAACTTAAGCAAGCCCGAACATGGTTATCTGCGAACGTAGATTATTCAATGAGCAAGATTAGATAAGATCTTTGAAAGGTATTTGTCTTGAGAAATCCACCAGGATAACATGTTCAAACAAACCCCAATTCTTACTGAAATTTAGAGAAATTCCAAAGCTATTATATGACAATTTCTTAAGAAAATGTTTAAGTGGGTGAATATTGCGCAATTCAATTAAGTTTATGATATAGGGTTCAACGAGTCAAATAATTTATTTTAACGAAACTATTTCAACTATGTTATATGTATAATGTTAAAATTGGGTATTTCCTCACACAATCATGTAGAAAATGATATATTTAGGTAAATGTATGTAAAACTTATATAAATTCACTGTTACAAATCTCTTAAATCAAATATTTTATGTCTTACATTTTCCGTTAAATAATCGTTGGATTCATTAATTTTCTTCTAGCATGTTAATCACAATGTTTAAAAACTTAACTAAGTTTCACTATGTATAAGATGATATGCTAATTAAGTAACGGTGAGTAGGTGAAAGAATTTTCATACAGTATCAGGAGTCAAAATCATTCCACATCATTTGTGGAAAAGGAATTTTTACACTTATTATTATTGAAGTGTTTATTCAGAAAAACTAGGTTAAATTGTTGAATGTCGATATAATTGTTAAACTACCGTTTTATGAAAGAAACGGCAAATAGTTCCTTTGCAAGAAAAAATATTTCATACAAACATTATGTTTAAATCGTCCAAAAATCAAGTTAATTTTCTGAAAAATTGAAGCTTTGAATTTTCTCTCATTTTGTCTAATATATACTAACCGCTAAAAAATGTGTATGAGTCAAAAGACAAACTTTCTTTATTTATTTTTTATTTCAACGTTTTCTTTATTATTATTTCAATGTTATTATTATTATTATTTTAATTTACGTATTTACTTTTTAAAGTAAATGTTATATTTCTTTTGCTTATGTGATGTTATCTTAAATGTTTATTTTATTTTATTATTTCTCTTTTTTTAATGGCAACACTTTAATTTACAAATTCAATTTTAACACAATTTTTTCATTTCATTTTCTTATGCGTTGTTAAGAAGAATTTAAATGTCTATTTTATTATTTCTCATTTTTTCAATGGCAACACTTTATTTTTATTAGTTCGGTATTTTATGTCTTTGCATATATCTATCTTTATTTGGTGACAACATCTTTTAATTTTATTTCGTCATATACATTTCACTTTATTGAATGCCAACATCTTTCAATTTTATTTCGTTATCTACATTTATCTTTATTCAGTGACAACACTATATTAATCTTTATTCGGTGGCAACACTCTATGCGAAAGACTAACATCCCTTCTGGGACGACACACATAAGAAAATTTTAAGCAAATCGCGACATTTTCTAAGTCTCGCTAATTCATTTCCACAATATATATCGTCATGTTATAGTACATTTCCTCCAAAAATTTATACTAAAATGATAAAATAGGTTTTTCTACACATATCAACTTCCCAAACAACACACTTCAGAAAATTTTAAGTGAAAAAAAAAAATCTTCTCACACTCATTCCAGAAAAAAATCACGAAAATAACTCAGCGATTGTTGTTATATGACTACAGATTTGTTAAACATGCTAGACTAACAAAAGAATGCAAAGAAAACCACTTAACAGAATTTCACAAGAGACAATTTAAAATGGGACCATTTTTCTGAAAGAAGGGTCATTTCACAAACTTACCGTGTTCGAATTCCTTGTTAGCGTTCAGGGAAAAAGAATTCAACCAACATTACCCGAGTTAAAATCAATTTTCGAACAACAAATTTTCTAATGAGTCCAAATTCAAAATTAAGTTCGTAAAAGAAAATTTTAAAAAGAAAAAATTTTCCATGTCATGCTAATTTTAAAAGAAAAATTTCTAAGAAAGAAAAATAAATTCTACAGTTTTTTCTACCACGCGAAAAAAAAAAATTAAATTCGTAAAATTTTTTTAAGAAAAAAATTTTTCTATCACGCAAAAAAAAAAAAAAAAAAAAAAAAAAAAAAAAAAAAATTAAATTCTCAAAAATTTTTAAAAGAAAAATTTTCCATCTCTTGAAAAAAAAATCTTTAACTAAAATTTTTAACTCTTAATCATTAAAAAAATTCTTTTCAAAATAAATCTTCGCGCCCTAACTGTCAGCGTGCTCTAACACGATCATTGGTAAAAAACCTTATCTATTCACAATTCCGCTACACACTTCCGCTAAAATATCACTATCTAACAACACTTCCGGTCTACTTCCGCTCCAAAACGCGCTTATCATCGTCGTACTGTAAGATAAAAAACTCCCGAATGACCTTCATTTGACCTTGAGAGCGTGCAGGCGTGCAGGTGGCGTGGAACTGTCAAATACACACTACTTCCATACTAAAATATTTACCTTACTCAATCGAAAAATATCTGACAATCAATAAAGATAAATTTACAGTTACAAATTAGTGGTATCAAAATGCTTTTAATAACAAAGCAAGCAAAGTGTGCTTGCCCGAATCTTGTTCGGACCACACTGTTAAGTTGTTAAAACAGTAGAAGCTGCTCCCTATTTTGAAAGTCTTTTGTAAATTGGTATTCTAGATAGGTTTCGCAAGTTTATATATCGGTAAATATCTTTCAATCCACGAATTTAATATTAAAATCTTACGATCTAAAAAAATAAGGACAACATAATATAAATGCATTTTCTTTTACGTAGAAGCCACGTCCTTATTCAATGATGTTTTTTGAATGAAAACGAGAATTCTCGTTTCCCGTCATGAATGTGTTTAATGAACCTTGAACATCTGGTCAGCTCTCCGTCACATTGACTGGGTCAAACCTCCGCACATAGTCCTTTTCTAAAGAATAGCACATTGCTATGTTAAACCTAACTTTCTGTCCTTAGGCCTGGAAATAAAACTCGGTATTTCTGCAACACTTAAAACCTACTTACTTAAATTTCTATGATATATTTTATCAGATAAAAACTTACGAAATACTTCTAAAAAATACAACTTTTACACATTAAAAATGCCTTACAGTTGATTTTTCCACACCTATTTCGATTATCTATATGAAACAGAGACTATTGTTTGAACATTACAGTAGCTTTGGTTGACACCTCTTGATAAAACTCTGAAATTCTTTTAAATGTGAAAACTAATGTGTGGTTCAAGCCTCTCGTGGGGTCGATCCTACCTAGTCTCTGTTACATTTAAAGAAATTTGTCGGTTTCTATTATTAAAACACACATATTCTCGGTAAAAAATCTATTAAACAGTCCCTTTTACTTGAATTTATAAACAATTTATATGTTCGTAAACAATATATCAAAAATTTTCAAAAGAAAATATAATAATTATTTTTATGTGTGTAACACACAAATTTTTGCAATTGGTCTCATAAAAATCCCTTGTTGCGTTTCACATTTATTCTCCAGGTCTGAAATTTTCATATAAATTTTCCGCTCATATGTGCATGTCTTCATGTTCAAGGATATTGAATCTGTCATCTGATGGTGTTGAATTAGGAAAATTCTTCATTCAAATTTTAATGGGTTGCGAAAGTGTTAAATCTGCAGATATTTTTTGGAACTACAAAGAAATTAATATTTTTTACAAAAATCTCATATTTATTGCATATTTATCAAGTAACTCTATGATTTATTATCAAGGTAGCATTATTTAGTACTCACACCAAACTGTTTGGAAGGTAATATAAATAATATTAAATAGTGTAATATCAATTTAAATAATATTAATAATTTGCAGGATTGTGAATCTCATGATATAAAACGGAATTTAACGTTTTAACATTAGTCAAAAATACTTTAGCTACAATGTTGAATTTAGTATATTTACGATTAACAGTAAAATTCTCAGTAAGAGATTTTTCACTGGACGAGAAATATAAATAAATCTCTTTTTCTAATATTTCTGTAAGAACCATTTATCTCCGTGTTTCATTTTGATTTGGGAAGCTGTTTCTTTATGTAATGTTGTAAATACTATAAGTTATTTAAGGGTCTTGAAATCGGATATATTTCTTAAATTTAAATAAATCTAACCAGCTGGTTATTTGAAATTGAACAAACAGCACAATAGGGTGTAAAATTCTTTGGTCAAATGCATAAATTAATAAAAAATACCAAAGTATAGTTAAATAGAAGGATTTTATAAATGATGTAATAACAAAGTACAGAGGATCAATTTAAATATTAAAAAAAAAATCAATCGAACTTATATTTTGCTTTCGGCGATGTGGCCTCCTTCACCGAGTAGTTTTGGCATTCGAGACAACAATTTTTTCAGTGTTTCGTGGCTTATGTTTATCCATGTGTCATGCAAACGTTATGAAAGATTTGGAATATTTTATGGATATTTCATACGAACTTTTCTGTGCATTTTATTCTACAATATCTCAATAGGATTGATATCAAGCGTTTGGGGTCCATATGGTAATTTTGAGAGCTTTTAGATTTTTCTTTTTAAATTATTTAAACGTGTATATATTTTGGGTCGTTAGCTTGATGAAAACTGATTTCTATGCCAATATGTAGAGTAAGAGATGAACATTATGTACTAAGATTCTTTGATGTATTTATAACGATTATCGCGTTATATATGTTTTCATTCTATCCCCCTCTCGTAGTTTCACTTTAAAATTCAATTTAATACTTTATTTATTTTAATGTACTATTTTCTCTCAGTGCGGTTCCTAAATTAAATCTAATATTTAAAATGTATATCACTTGTACTAATAGCCCCTGACATTTAAATTAAACTATTTTTAATTACTCATTTACTTTAATAAAATAAATCCAGTAATTCAGTCTTCCCATTCTACTTTGAGATATTTTCTCACATAGATGTAATCTTTTAAAAAAACAGCATTACAGCTGTCAGTTTATACAAAAGCATTTTAATTTCTCTGCTATCCTTATTTGGTCATGCGTCTGGCACATCCTCAAAAATCACTTAACATGTAGTCTATTCATTACACTTTTTTCTTGCGCTGTACCATAAAATCCTGACCGTTATATTTATATGTATTATAATGCGGCATATTTTTGTAACAGCTGAAGTCTACATTACAGACTGAACTTTGCGCTCACATCTGTCTCAGCAACCGCATTCACATACCTTTCTTCTAAGGATTCTGTGATTTCGAAACCCTTTGTCTATATTAAAAAAGCATTTTCCGTTTTTACTTAACCGCACTTGTATCAAAGTACGGTGTCTTTTTCATTTCCCATACAACAAGAACTCCTTCAGGAAAATCATATTTTTACATTGAATGCCTTTTCATAACCATGAAAAGTTTCTCAACACGTAGTAGCACTATTTTCCCGAAGGGTTTTTTTTTTTTTTTTTTTTTTTTTTTTTTTTTTTTTTTTTAAAGCACATTAACTGCATACATGCACATGCCAAAATACATCGAATATAGTGGATTTCAGTGCCGTCTGCATGGGAAAAAATCGAAGCCAGGCAGGAGGTATCAGAGTGGACTGGAAAGCAGGGGGCGGAGGAAAGAATCGAGGAGGTTGGAGTTTCTCTATTCAGAGGTGTTGACCAAAGGGGGGGGGGAATTAGCACCCGGTTGCACTTTCTAAAGCTACGTTCTGACTTGTATTTTGCCTCCTTCTCTAGTATTCTTGGAAAATCTTTTATTCTGAAATCATCTGCGGTTTATTCACAAAAGAATGAGGGGAATCAACAATGGGTCAGGAGATAAGGAGCTCAACTCTACTTGAAGGAAAGGTTCCTCTTTTGCCGGACATCAGTCCCTTTCCTGCTAAAGTCGTTAAAAATCAAAGACACCGAAAAGCCACAAAAACGAAGCCGACACTGAAATCAGTTAGAAGGATAGTGGGTACGCAGCCTTAAGCTACGTTCTGACTTGTATTTTGCCTCCTTCTCTAGTATTCTTGGAAAATCTTTTATTCTGAAATCATCTGCGGTTTATTCACAAAAGAATGAGGGGAATCAACAATGGGTCAGGAGATGAGGAGCTCGACTCTACTTGAAGGAAAGGTTCCTCTTTTGCCGGACATCAGTCCCTTTCCTGCTAAATTCGTTAAAAATCAAAAACACCGAAAAGCCACAAAAAACGAAGCCGACACAGAAATCAGTTAGAAGGATAGTGGGTACGCAACCTTAGGGATCAGGATTTCACTTATCTGGCTGTGGAGCTCAATGCAGAATTTTTTGGAGTCTGGCGTCAGTTCCTTTGACACTGGGCGGTCGTCTAAAGAAATGGTCGGGCATCAGACATCAACAGAACGAGTGGAGTAGGTGACAGCAGGATTCCAGCGAGTGAGACAGTCTATGCAGGGGGGAACAAAGCCAGGAAACGCGTACCTCTCCCAGACTTTTTTACTTTCTTCTATCTTCAATAGAAGAAAGTATTGTAATCGAAATTTTTTTCGACTTCCGGTTTTCGACGGATTTGCATGTTTTAGGGGTCAGAGATTCCAAAAAACATGTTTATAGAAAATGTCTGTCTGTCTGTGTGTCCGTCTGTCCGTCTGTCCGTCTGTCCGTCCGTCCGTCTGTCCGTCTGTCCGTCTGTCCGTCTGTCTGTCGCCATTGTACCATCAAAAAGTGTATGAAGTTATGTATAGAATTAAACCAAAATTTTATTATAAGTTTTTGGCTATGGCAAGCAGGTCCTCCAGGAATTTGGTAAAAATTCGCCGGTAGGGGGCGCTGATATAACAATTTATGTGCGATTTTGAATATTGTACCATCCAAAAGTGTATGGAGTTATGCATAGAATTGAACCAAATTTTTAGTTTAAGTTTTTGGATATGACAAGCAGGTCCTCCCTGAATTTGGAAAAAATTCGCCGGTAGGGGGCACTGTAATATCGATTTTTGTGCGATTTTGAATATTGTACCATCGAAAAGTGTATGAAGTTATGCATAGAATTGAACCAAATTTTTATTTCAAGTTTTTGGCTATGGCAAGCAGGTCCTTCCTGAATTTGGAAAAATTTCGCCGGTAGGGGGCGCTGTAATAGCGATTTTTGTGCGATTTTGAATATTGTACCGTCCAAAAGTGTATGAAGTTATGCATAGAATTAAACCGAATTTTTATTTTAAGTTTTTGGCTATGGCAAGCAGGTCCTCCCTGAATTTGGAAAAAATTCGCCGGTAGGGGGCGCTGTAATAGCGATTTTTGTGCGATTTTGAATATTGTACCGTCCAAAAGTGTATGAAGTTATGCATAGAATTAAATCAAATTTTTATTTTAAGTTTTTGGATATGGCAAGCAGATCCTCCATGAATTTGCAAAAAATTCGCCGTTAGGGGGCACTGTAATAACGATTTTTGTGCGATTTTGAATATTGCACCATAGAAAAGTGTATGAAGTTATGCATACAAATGAACCAAAAAAAATTTTAAGTTCTTGGCTATGGCAGGGAGGTCCTCCCTTAATTTGTAAAAAAATCGCTCGTAGAGGGCGCTGTAATAGCGATTTTTGTACAATTTTGTGCCATTTTGAATATTGTACCGCCGAAAAGTGTATGAAGTTATGCATAGAATTGAACCAAATTTTATGTGTTTATTTTTGGTCATGTCACGAAGGTCCTCCCTGAATTTGGAAAAATTCTGCCGGAAGGGGGCACTATAATTGCGATGTCTGTACCATTTTCATTATTGTACCATCGAAAAGTGTATGAAGTTATCCATATAATTGAACCAAAATTTTTGTGCATGTTTCTGGCTATGGCAAACAAGTCCTCCCTGAACTTGGAAAAATTCCGAAAGAAGGGGGCGCTATAATTCCGATCTCTGTGCCATTTTCATTATTGTACCATCGAACAGCGTATAAAATTATGCATACAATTGAACCAAAATATTTGTGCTTGTTTTTGGCTTTGGCCAACAGGTTCTCCTTGAATTTGGAAATATTGCGTGGTAAAGGGGCTCCGTGCTAGCAATTTTTGTATACTTTTCTTGATTTTTCGCAGTTCTATTGTGCAGCGGCGGCTCATGCAGCGGCGGGAACTCGCTTCCTGCCATGCCGGCTATTCGCAAACAGCTGATAACGACAGAATAAGGAAAAATTAATAATTTTAACAAATATCATGATATAGATTAACTCGTTTTTAGTCCGTTTAATTGACTTGAGCAGAAATTTAAGATGAAAATCAAAGTTGGTATAGTATTGAACTAATAATATTGAAGTATTAACATGTGTAACTAGGTTTTGAAATATTAAGATGTATAAGATAGAAGAAAGTTTTGGGATTGGCACATCCAACTAGTTTTGTATTGGAGAAAAAATTGGTCTCGGCACCATAGTTTTTATAAAGAAGATTGTCCTCTAAATCGTAACTGACCGTAAAAGGCAAACCCCAATAATGAAATGGGTGCAAGATGTTAAAAAATCTCCAATATGCTATACGAATATGACTTTATGTCACATAACGATTATCACGTTATAGCATTGTCTTATCCATTAATGAGCAAAGTTTTAGTTATTAACGAAAATCCATTAACACAAATAAACAAGAAAGAAAAACATCCGTTAAGCATCGATTATGAAACACTTTCCAACACATTCTGAATACTTTAACAAAATTTTATTATTTCGGAAATGATATAAATAAGATAATTAAGTTAAACATTTTCGAAAACTCATAAAACATTTTAAAAACTGCTTTTAACAGTTACCGTCTATAACCAAGTATGTATTTCAATAGTTTTGAAACCCCCTGTATTTGATCTGGAGGTTTATATATATACTACATTATGCAAAAGTTTAGTTTAGCAAGAAAACGCATAATGCGTTGAAATTTCTCTTTCATCAATTTATACCATTAGAGGGAAACATACTTGAAAACGTTTGTTCAGCTCTGTAATTTACCTAGTACCTTTATCACACGCTATTAGTTAGGTATTCAAACTAAAACATTATTTTTAAACACTATTAGGTTTAATTCAAACTAAAACACTCTTAAAACTAGTAAAATCACATTTTCAGAAATTATCATCCATAGACAGTCATGTTTCAAATTCTTTGCGTGGGCCTGTATATCATTTTATCTATGTTCTTTAAACATTTCTTAGTAAGCTAAATGCAGTTCAGCATAAAAATACACAACACATTTAAAAACCACCTTTAACCAAGTTACTCTGATACTCAGTAATCTTTACGAATTCTTTTGTTTAGCCCTGTATATCAACTATAGCATTTATACCCACCAAATAGCTTGCATAAATATAGTGAAACTTAAAAGCCCATACCATAACTAAAAATGCACTTGTTGCCATGGTCGCTAATATACAATACTTCGGATAGAATATACAACCTGAAATATTTCGTATATCTCTGTAAATGCTATGAGCTTCGTATTATACATGAAATAACTTACGTCGATCCTCAGCAACTTAAGTCCATTTCATTATATATTAAATATTTTAACATATCTAAAGTGCGCCGCAATCAATTTTCCCTCCCTATACCATTATGTAAAGAAATTCTTTTGTGTGGCCCTGTAAATGAATAATAAATATTCTTTGCACCGCATATCCTATAGAATGCCTATTTTAGAGCATTTCGCAAATGCATATCAATTTTATTATTCTTGAAAGTGCGTAACATTTTAAAAATTCATTTGAAACGATTTTTACCATTTACCGTAATGTAGCGGAATACTTTTGCCTGTCCCTGTAAAATATCTATACATGCTACAAACTTCATTTCAAATAGGGATTGTGCTATGGTAAGCGTCAACAACATCCAAACATTTCAGGGCAATCCGAGTATATTTATTAGAGTATATTTTTGGCAAGACGGCCAGATCGACAGACGGATAAACAAACCGAAAAAATAAACACTTTTCAACTTTGTTGGAAAGTGTTAAAAATTGAAGGGAGCTATGACTTGCTTATTTTTTTTGAAAAAATTACGATTACTCAGTATAATTTCATGTCAGAATTAAAAACATAATTAAAGCCTTAAACTTTGAAAAAGATGGCTAAATTATTATATTTAACACTAATGTTTTGAAGTTGTGTTAATGTAGCATTCCAAAAATGCATACATATCCAACAAATCTAAGGAATAAATTATTTATTCCTTTTTAAACGCTACGTAATTTTGATAAATTTCTTCAACAATTATGTTTTCTAAAATATGGATAAAAATACACTTAATTTTGAATATCTTAAATATTTCGCATTCGTTTAACAACTCAGTATTTATATGGAAAACCTTTTAAAATAGTTTTACTTTCATAAAATGTAACGAAAGACTGATTATTTTAAGGAAATCAAATTAATCTTTAAGAGAATTCCCAAGGTAAAGAGTTAAGGAAAGGTTTTAGAAAATATGCGAGGTAAATTCGAAGAATAAACTAATTATAAAAGTAACACGTTATTAAGAGAGAATATTTATTCCAGTGACATCAAAGGGAGAATTCTTCATGATACAAAATCCCATTTCTTAGGTAAATAGAAGAGCGTTTAAATAAATTCAGTTATTTAAAAAAGGCAATTTTAAATAATATATAATCATTTGTTACTTGTGAGAAATTGCAATCTAACTGAAAATGAAATACTTCATTTAATTAGAAATTACTATACATTTTAAAGTATTATTTAAAAAAGTTTTTTTTTTTCAAAATTCAGACAACATTGAGGTAAATCATTGCAGGGCTGTCGTAAAGAAAACTCTTTAAATATATGAGGCATTATCCACCTAACTGTTTGATATGTAGGTGTTTAAAAATACGCTTTCAAGAATGTGGTGACTGCACAGTAATCAAAATGTCACGGTTACAGTTACATTGACAAAAATATTTAAATGGTCAGTATTTCAGCACAGCACCTTTATCCCAGAAGTAAAAACACGTAAAATATATATCAAAATATTCATGGCATTAAAAATACAAAATAGTAAAATAAGTTAGTTTACAGAAGTAAGGAAAAAAAATAGAAACAAGCAACGATGAGTCAAAATATTTTTTTCAAATTTCAAAATTTCCATTTTCTGGCTTACAAAATCGGTGACATATTGGGAACTGCAGATACTGAAAAAATGAAGAAAGTGTTATGATATGACGAATGCTATAAAACACGCGTTTGATGCTATTTTTCGTGTCGCACATTCTTTACTCCAGCGAACTGTCGCACTGGGTAAATTGTAAAACAGAAACCATTTGAAGTAAGTTCAGGACGAAATGTTGACTATGTTGTCGCGAAGTATGGCAAGTTGACGATGTCATAAAAGTGTTCTTCGATCACACACCATCGCCAGCTGCTCATTTTTATTGCCTACTAATGAAGTGGCAAGAGTTCCAAGATCACATGCAAAACAGCTTTCATTAACGTCTTTTTCCTTAGGCAAAATACTAAATCTATTGCAATACCTTATTTGTAATTATTCTGGAAGTATTTGAACAACAAAATTATCTAAAAAATTTATATAGTTTAGTAAGAAATATAAAAATTAATGAGGTCCAGGACACATTTTAAAATAATTTTTATTTATTGAGTTAAATTTTAGAATTTTTTTGTGATGGTTAACCATATCATTTGTAAACAAAGTCACATGATAAAATTTCTCCTATTTTTTTTTTAAATTTAATTTAAAATTTATTAAAAATAGATAATTTTAAATCGTTATACACTGTAAACGCAAACGTCTGAAATTCAGTTTAAAAAGTGTCTTAAGTAGATGGTCACATTTTAAGTGAAAAAAAGTGTCTTACTTTTTAAGACACCTTTTTGCATCTGAAGTTAACACATTGGAACGTCTTAAAACGCCGTCATTTTTAAAACACTTGAAATGTCTTAAAAAGCCGCCATTTTTTACACATTCAAAACATCTAAAATGGTGCCATTTTTAAAACCCCTGAAACGTCTTAAAAAGCCGCCATTTTTTAGACATTTGAACATGTAAAATGAGGTCTTTTAAGACACTCGAAGCATCTTAGAAGATTTTTTTACTTTCTTCTATCTTTACAAGAAGAAAGTATTGGATTCATGAAAATTTTCGAATTCCGGTTTTCGACGGATTTACATGTTTTAGGGGTCAGAGATTCCAAAAAACATGTTTTTACAAAATGTCTGTCTGTGACTCTGTGAGTCTGTCTGTCTGTCTGTCTGTCTGTCTGTGTGGATGTGACACAAATTTTGTGGGAGCTCTATCTCAAGAACTAATGCACGGAATTTAATAAAAATTGATATTCAGTTAGTGCCTAATACAAATTGATGCTGATTAGTTTTTGGTGTAAATCGCTCAACAGGTGGCGCTGCAATACTGCATTTTTCACGATTTTCGCAATAGCTCTATCTGAAGAACTAATGCACAGATTTTGAGCAAACTTCAGATTTAGTTAGTCCTTGATATGAATTGATGATGATTACGTTTTGGTGTAAATCGCCCAACAGGTGGCGCTGTTATGATGAATTTTGCAGGATTTACACGATTTCCCCAATAGCTCTATCTTAAGAACTAATGCACGGATTTTCATCAAATTTCAGATTAAGTTAGTCCTTGATATGACTTGCTACTGATTAGGTGTTGGTGTAAATCGCCCAACAGGTGGCGCTTCTCTGCTGCCTTTTCCACGATTGCCTCAAAAGCTCTATCAATAGAACTAATGGACCAATTTTCATCTAACTTCAGATTTAGTTGTATGTTGACACAAGTTGTTGTTAATTAGGTTTTGGTGTTAATCACCCAATAGGTGGCGCTGCTATGCAGAAGTTTTCACGATTTTCGCTATTGCTCTATCTCAAAAACTAATGTACGGATTTTCTCCAAACTTCAGATTAAGTCAGACGTTGACATAAATTGTTGCTGATTAGGATTTGGTATAAATATCCCAATAGGTGGCGCTGCTAGGCAGCATTTTTCTGAATTTAGACGATTTCAGCGATAGTCATATCTCAAGAACTAATGCACGGAATTTCATATCGTTAGAATCCTCATGAGATGCATAGATTGCCATTTAATTTTGGCAGTGTGATAGCGAATTTTGAAGTATTGACATGTATGAGATAGAAGAAAGTTTTGGGATTGGTACATCCGACTAGTTTTCTCTTATTTACACTATCTCATTGACAGCAAGCTAAAACTTAAACTTACAAGCTACAAAGCAAAATAAATGTTTGTCCATTATGGAAGACTACAAGAGACTATTATTTAATTATGTATTTTATTATTATTATTATTATTATTATTATTATTATTTATTTATTTATTTATTTTTTTTACATTCAACAGATTCGATGCCAAGATATATTAATCCATTTTCAAGTATTTAAAAATATTAATTTTTCTTTGCTTACTTTAGAATGTAATCGAAGAAGTTTATTAATCATTTAGTCAATTTAAATTATTAGACATACATACAAACCATATCTGGGATTATTATTTACGTTATTTTTTCATAGATTCAATATAATTAAAAAACGAAATTCCCTACCCCTTCAACATTGTAGACAAAATAAATATAATGTTATTTTCAATCGACAAATCCCCCCTCCTCTATATGAAAATTTTTTATGCTTCATAAGGAGTCTGCTTCATAACAAGTTTTTATATTTCATTTATAATTCAAGGAAAATGTACACAAACATAAATCCGGGCACATTTTCATAAACAAACATTTGAAGCATATTTAAAATTTCTGATAACACTGCTTGTTTATTTATTATTATTATTATTTATTTTTATTTATTTATTTTTTTTTTTTTTTGTGTGTGTGTGTGATGTGAAATTAACATCATCATTTACGTATGACTTTATTATTCAAAATTATCTTGCTGTAAAATATTAAAATCACTTAAGATATCATTTTATGATACAACAGTTAATAATATTATTGTTAAGCAGGAGTAAATATTTTAAATAATTTTACACATCATTTCAAATTATTATTAAATTCACCGTTCATATATAAATATTTTCCATCAGATAACTAGAAAAATCTGAAAACATTGCATGCCTTTTTGCTTCAATTTAACATATAAGAGCATTTAATAATTAAAGTTGTCAAACATTTATATGTTAATTCATTCATGTTTCCATTGGAAAGAAAAAAAAAGCTTACTTAATTCCGTGTGTTTCAACAATAAAATAAATGTTTACGACTGTTGCAATAATACATATAGTTAAAAACGAGACCATTATTTTTTTACGCAAAAATAAATAAATAAATAAGTATGATTAAAGTTTTTTTTTATGAAAGAAAAACTGCCTAAAAACACCAAGTTAAACAATACTGTATTGCATTTTATAGTACGAAAAAAAAAAAACCCACAGTAAACAATAGCGTAAATATGGATTAATATTAATTTAAAATCTTAGACATAAATGTATACTTTAAATGCGAGACAAAATGGAGTATTTTATTTTATAAGTCACTTACCCCTTTCATGGCATACATTTTCTAGGATATTCCTTTGTCTAGATGGAGGAAATATTTTTTTATATCCAACAAAGATTTCTAGATAACTGATTAATATATATTCCATTTAAAATAACCAGCTATAATAGAAAACTCAATTAGACTGAAGTCATAATCACCACGAGGTTAAATTCACATAGCGTTTCTTTTACACGTGCACAGCATTCCACAGAGGATTATCCAGCGGTCAGGGGGGAGCATTGCATTTTCACTTGCAAGGTCTTGACAATAGAGACTGAAATGTTTGTCCACTGTTCATTTACTCGCATTTCACAGTGATTTTTTGACATTCATAGAAGGAATTAATTTTCGATCCGCGCACGGCATACAACAAACAAATATGGCTGCGGTGATAACACAGTGCAGTGAATGTCTGTAATTGGATATCTTAATTTGAGACGTTTCACCATATTAAGACACTTTATATTAGTTCATTTCTACTACCGGTTCATTAAGACACACAAGTATCTTAAATTAAGGTATCTATTATGTCTAAGCTCTATATTAAGACATTTGCGTGTCTTAAATGCTTTTTCAGTCGTTTTTCTGTCTTATTTTAAGACTCCTTTATTTGCAGTGTAGCTCGATAATTATTTGTGGAATTTAATTTTCAGTTCAGTTAAATAAACAGAAATATATAAGTTTTAACTTTGATCCACCATTTTTAAAAACATTAATTTAAATAAAATATAAAATTTCTTAAAAAAAAAAGTACCTTTAAAAAAAAATCTATTTTCAAAAAATATATATATATATTTTAATTTGATAAATCAAAATTGAAGTAAAATAATTGAAAATGACATGTTCCAAGTTTGAACCTTTTATCTTTAACGGTTCTTGACTTATAACAATTGAAATATGAGAAATGGTGAAAAAACTCATCATGAAGATAAAAGCATTTTCACAAGAAGTCATTTGCATGACAGCCATTGCTTGAAAGCTAGATTTTGAAAACAAACCAAAACGAAAAAATTAATATTTCCTGTTTCAATTAAGATAGAAACATGACTTGAACGTAATTTTAAGCAGAAAGAGACAAAGAAAATTTTAATGCAATAAAATGTTTTTTGAAGATTTCTGTGTCACGGACCTCCTAAAATATACAATAATTTCTAGATTACACAAACCAAAAATATATTATAGGTAATGGATTGATGAACTTCATTCTCAATATTTTTTGAATCGAGTTTAGTATATATATATATTTTAAATACGTATGAAAAATGGTACTCGCAGTGCAACTTTTCTTATAATAAAGATAAGTTAATCACTATATTTTTAAAATATTATATTCGACTGTCTATAATTTTCCCACTTTTATCACTTCAATAAAGAAGAATGAAATTATATGTAATACACTTTAATGGTTTCTCCTCCACAATAAAAGATTACAAGATCTTAATATTCTGATTTTTATGAAAAACGAAGTTGAAATTCGACGAAAAAAGAAGTGTTATTTAACTTTTATTTTTTCCTAATATATCACAGCTTTTGAAAAATATCTTTACATTGCGTGAACTACCACCTCGTAGTTTTATTAAAAAGCAATATTTCACAATTAAATTATTATTTTTCTATTTCCCATTTTGCGCCATGAGCAACGGCAGCAATTAGAAACATCTTGATCAATAAAAAGACATCGATTAATTACAATACCTAAATGAAGTTCTTATTTGACTCCTCCTTCACCCTATGTCACATGTAGTTATACACATGTGATACCATAATTTTTATGACGTCACATAATTTAGAGCTAATTTTATGAAAGATAGTTACATATGA
The DNA here is from genome assembly GCA_963932465.1 of Maratus speciosus. Taxonomy (NCBI): domain Eukaryota; kingdom Metazoa; phylum Arthropoda; class Arachnida; order Araneae; family Salticidae; genus Maratus; species Maratus speciosus. The sequence goes on along the minus strand of OZ010795.1, from coordinate 430,238,641 downwards.
TCTATTAGATATTAAAATAAATACTTTTCAGCACTTAAGAACTTGCGACCTTGTACTTCAATATTTTGCGATTAAATAAAAGGAAAAATATATAGATAAGATTATATGAATAAAAGTGTATTTTTTATAAAATTTTTCATGAGTAATTTTATTGCCACTTGCAAATAAAGCATAATTAGTTTCATGTTTAACAAGTTCACGGACGGCGCGGTGGGTCACACTCGACTTTCTCAGAGGTGCAAAGTCTCCGGCTTTTTGGATACCAGTATTTTAATACACAAAATGTTGTTTTATTTAATTAGAACAATTGGGCGATTTAAAAGAACAACATTTTCTGTAAAATAACAGTGGTGTGTAAAAAGCCGGAGACTTGAGAACCCTGAGACAGTCGAGTGTGACCCACCGCGCCGGCGTGAATGTGTTAATATGTGACGTCAAAATATGTTAATGTACCTCTTCTTCCAATCGTATTATTTCACATTAACCGCCACCCTCTATTGAAGTGTGGCGTTATTCCTAGATGGAACGTGACCTTCTAGTAAATATAGTAGTAACCTAGAGTTAATTTTTATTATTGTATTAATTCAGTTAATTTAATGTTGTTACTGTTTTGAATGTAATTATTATTTTTACTCTAGAAAACTATTTAAACACAGTTCTGAAACTCATGCATAAAACAGAATTAAATGTTTTATTTTCCAAAAGTAAGATTCTTTGTGAGCTTCAAGGCATAATCTTTACTTGAAAAGAAATTCTTTTTCAGAAACAGGAAAATGAATAGGTCTTATTTGATTTCAAACTTTACTTTTGGTTACTGGTGCGTAAATTTATTTAAAGTTCTTTTGACTTTGAATTTGCGAGATATATCCTTTAAAGTTAAATTTAAAAAAGAAGGAGATACTTCTAGAAGTTCAAAACAAATTGAAACAAACCATATTTCCTGATCAAAAATACTTGACATCTTATTGAAAGTAAAATATGTATATTTTATAAAATATTGCCATTTATGAAATAAGTTATTAGTATATATGAAAAGAAAATATTCTTTTTTTTTATATAAATGAATACATACTTGCTGTATAATTTAGTTTTAAATTCCAAAAACTAATAAGTTTTGTTGTGTTTATACTAGATTGTATTTAAATATGTTAAAAACACATGCAGAGTATTTTTTTAAACAGACAACCAAAATTTTAATTTCAACAATTAATGTGTTAAAATAAATCTAATTTTGTAATAATTGACACTTCCAAAGGTCACTCAAAATATTAAAAAATATATAATTAAAAAAATTATTCCACGTTTTGAGCTTCTTTGATTAAGACTGTAAAAATACAAAATTTATCGTAATTTTAAAAAATTTATAAACATTTTTTTATGTTGCAATAACTAAATAAAATAAAATAATCAAAAATCAACTTTTAATGAATTTAAAAGAAAGTTTTAGAAATTCACAATGTTTAAATCGCAAAATACTATCCAATGATGGAAATTTTAATTATTGTGTAAACGATTGGTGATGGTGATTTATTATTAAAAACAAGTGGGGAAGTCTGATCAAAGATCACACAGAGGGTTTCGTTTAATATTCCTTTCAAAACACTTAATTCTTTTCCAAAATCTGTTAGTTCCACATTTCCAAGGCGCACTCTAATCTACACAAAACTCTAACCGAACGAAACTCCGTTTTACAACCCATCCGTAGATATATTAGTCGTGGGAATCGAGCCCATATCACCCGAGTTAGGTAAGCGCCTCTGGCGGTAAAAAGTGGAACTGAAAGTTGTAAGGCTATGTGCATAATATGAAAGAGTGGTCAAAGGGGTGTCGGCAAAAGCTAGAAAAGTACCACTGGGTGCAATGGGGGGGGGGAGGTTAGAAAAATTGCTTAAAATACACAAGTTAGATACCGGAGGGGTAAATATAAGACTTTTTTGAATTTGATGACTTTTATGAATTTTTTATGATTTTTCGAGTGATCGCAAGTGTTCAGTTATAATTATGCAAAATTCCAAGTCTTCAACTTAATTAGGGGCTCAGTTAGAAAAAAAAAAGCTTAAAATACACAAGATAGAGCCTTGAGGGTTAAATATAAGACTTTTCAAAATTTTGTCATTCATAGTTTCATGTGAGGTGTTCAGCTATAAGTATGCAGAATTTCAAGTATCCAACTTAATTAGGAGCTCAGTTAGAAAAATAAAAAAACTTAAAATACGCAAGTTAGAGCCCAGAGGGTTAAATATAAGACTTTTTCAAAATTTTATGATTTGTAGTTTGATTTAATTGTTCAGCTATAAGTATGCAAAATTTCAAGTCTCCAACATATATAGTTTCTGAGAACGGTCTCTGTGAGGGACAGACAGACATAGGAGCGAGACGAATAGGGTTTCGTCAGATGAACGAAACCCTAAAAATATACGTTGCTTAATTGATATGTCAATATTCACACTTATTATTATTATTTATGTTTGAGATAATGAAATGTGGCATTCTTAAGTTATGGATTCCTTTATCAAACGTCCTGTAAGAGAAGCTTGTCAGTGAATCTAATAACGAGTTTTATCAGAGGAAAATGTAATCACGTATAAAACTTATCTTTTTAGTTAATGTACATTATTCACAACTGTTAAAAATTATATAAATAAATAATTAGTAATTTTAATTTAAAATAAATTTCTTGCACAAATAGCACAATGAAAATAACTCAAATCAAATGACAAAAACATGTGAAAAAAGAACTGAAAAATAACAGCAATGTTCATATGATCTTAATAAACATATTATGAAACATAGAATACTGCAATATGGATTAGTAAATTGAAGGTACAGTGCTAGCAGTTAATGAAACTTTGAAAAGTTTCTAAAATTAATTAGTGACACGCATGAGATTTAACATACAAATGAGTTTAATCGAAATTATTTAAATCTCTTAAAAAAATCACCAAGAATTTGCTCATTTATAGTTTTATGAGAATCATTACATGAGTAAATGACGAGTTAACGATCATGTACCTTATCTTGTTACTGCTTTTATTATTAAAATTTATTAGAATTTAAGGATTGAGATCTTGCATGTATATATCTATATAAGAACATACATTAGAATATCAGTATATCAGACAATGTCGAAAAGTCTTTTCTGATTATAAAATTGCCCCACCAGTGACCGAGAGGTTCTGCTCTCGAAGCTGGTAGACGGGAGGTGCTGGGTTCGATCCCAATTGCGTCCGTCGGCCTAATCGTTCGGAGTTTTCGTGGTTTTCTTCGAACATTGGCTCTCCAAGCGTTAATACGGGTTAGGTTCCCTTAGAAAGACTTCCATGGAAGGCCACCCCCCCCCTCTTAGGGCCTATATCCCACGTGCTGATAATTTCACGACATAAATCCAACCAACCAACCAACTGATTATAAAATTTAGTTATATTCCTGTAATTCACGATTCTTATATTAGACAAATTATCATCACTACTGCTATATTTGGAAATGCGCTGAAATTTAAAGTCTCAAATAGCTAAAATATGTAAAAATTTTAGCATTACTGTTATTTTACTATTTTACAGACATTTGGATTAGGTATGGAAAACAACACTTTCTAAAGTTCTAGATGTGCGTTATGGGTTATAGTATTACTTGTTTCATAGATCAAATACTTAATTCTGAATAATATGTTGCACTTTATTTTTATGTCATTGTGTTTAGTGCTCGATCGCCAGTCTCTTGGTAACAGAAAGTTTGTTAATATCGTAATAATCTCTTGTAAAGTTTTAATTATTAAACGAAAATCAAATAACACAACTAAGAAATACTTCTCTTCATATAAAGTGTAAGCATAATATTACAGCAATCATAACAAATCAATGCTGAAAAAATAGTTTTGGACATAATTCCAATAATGTTCAGAAGACTTTAACAGACCAGACATTTTTTTTCTTTAGATACGGTGCTCTGATATGTGGGATTAAGTGTAATCGTCAATCACTTTAATTCATTTTTAAAGTATCTCTCTATTCTAAAAAAAAGTAACTACCGCTGTCACCGCCGCCGCCGCCGCCGGTTTTGAATTTTTTGTGACTGGAGGTCTTTCTTCGTTAATATTAAGAAAAATAATGCATACAAAAATATGAAAATCGGTGGTTTTATACAGAAATGTTTGATAAATACGCTGAAGCAGACAGTTTTCAAATCGAAGAATTATTTTAAGAGATATTTAATGCTAAAGTTGGACAAAATCGTTCCACTAAAAAAGTTTTATAGCAGCAAAAACTATACATGGCAGTGTAATCATTTTTAGATCATTTTATGCGTTAGAATTTGCCGGAGTGCAGATTGCATTATTTTTTTTATTTTGACTCATTTTTTGAGGTTTTATTTCTATTTTAAATTCAAATTTTCAGCATTTCTAGAGATATTTTTTACAGATTTTAGAAAGTGATATTAATTTAAACTGTTGCCAACTGTATAAACAGAGGAAGCAATAATGTTTGCTTCAAAAACAATTTATACGTGTAAATAAATTAAAAATTTATTTACACGTGACTATTATAAACAGAAAAAAAAAAAAAAAAAAAAAACATTTGGAATTAGAATTAAATAATTATGTGCAAAAAGCAGGAACTTATTAAAAATTACGTCATAAAAACTATAATTACACGTGAATTTTAAGAGAGAAAGGAATTTGTAAAATAATAAATTTATTATCATGCGTTAGAAGTCTTAAATAGGAGAAATTACGTCATATTTACGTCACATTACAGTTATTACATAAAATGAACACAAAATAATATTGCAAAACGGTTTAAATTTAAAAATTGCGCTAGACATTTATTTGATATTTTGAGAGGATACTTTTCAACTGGTATTTTCACGTGAATATTTAACAGAGAAAGAATAGCTTGGTAAAAATTACGTCAGATTAAAAACGATTAATTTAAAATGTCTCATTTAAAAGAACTTTCTTTTCGCTTTGTTAAAAAATACCAGGATACAAAGACTCTATTTACTTAATTCCTTTTATATTAGCTTATTTTGAAATGTTGTTACACGTGTCTACGTCATCAAGTTATTTTTATTTCGACGTTTTATTTGTATTTTTATTAATGATGTACTAATTTATTTGTTCTTTCGTTATTTTAAATAAAAATTATGTCAATTTGTATAATTTGGCGAGTGGTTTGGCGATTTATATAATTTGGCGAAATTGGTCGACGGGATAATCAAGTAGTAACGCAACGGATTTTGCGTTAAAATTCCCCAATCAAAGAGAAATGAATAGAAATTCGTTTATAGGGAGATCGCCAATGTTTTTTCAATTATAATTCAATCTTTCGAAATCTTTTTAAAGCCGATCAAATTAGCGTGCATTTAGAGTCTGCGGTGTCTGGACGGGGGTTGGCGAGCGTAGCTCGTATGGGGCCGAGCCCCCTAGTTATAAAAAAATCTGTTACGTGTTATTCGGCATAATACATTATAATAGTATATAAAGCTTTATGATAATATCTATTTCTGTTCTAAATGTACCGATCTTCAATAAAAAGCGTTAAAATATACTTTTGTATCGGAGAAAATTTTGGTTTTCAGTGAACAATTAACTAAATACGAAATTTTTTACGGAAATGAAACATACTTTTTAAATTAAGAATGTAGATTATCCCGCTGCAATGAAAACAATGAATGGACATTGCTTTGAAATTTAAAAATATTTTGCAGCGTAATTTATAGCGGTAATTACTCAGTGTGTCTACCACTACATTTAATTGCGATCATGTTTGCGGTACACCGCCTTATATAGCATGGAACGTAATATCTCAGAAGAAGTCATTGTATTTCTCACCGTCCAGTTTTTATAAAAGGTTTTGCAGATAAAGAAAAACAGAGATTTTCGCATACAAGTACAGATGGTTGACAAAATAATACGAACATTTATGTTATAAGAGAAAAGCTTTATTAATAGGGAGTTGGACCACTTTTTGATTTAATTACGGATTGTATGCGACGTGGGGGGGATTCATAGAGGTCATGAACAGCAGTTAAAGGAATATTAAGTCATTCTTCGTGGAGAGCAGTCTCTTATTCCAAAAGTGTAGATGGCGGAAAAAATCGAGCACGGACTCCAAATATCCTCCCAAATATTCAATAATGTTCAAGTCAGAAGACTGGGGGGGGGGGGGGGCAAGCAAGATGTCCTACTTCCTTCTCATGCTCTTCAAATCATTTTTGGACGATTTTACCAGTGTGAATAGGAGCATTAACGTCTTGATAATGTGGACATTCTCCTGGAAATAGCGTCTGGATAAAAGGATGCACCTGATGAATATTGATATAGTGAGCAGCTGTATCTTCCACGCAAAGTAACAAGCGGCTCAAGGCCGCGCCAAGAAATCGCAACCAATACTATAAGGGAACCACCTCGAAGATTCACAATCATCAAGATGCAGTGAGGAGAAAATACTTTTGCGGGCTTTATCCACACATAAACGCATCCAGTTGTCTCTAATATGGTGCAGATTGGTGCATGAAACCAAATGACTTGTTGCATCTGTTGAGGAGTCCAGTTTTTGTGTGTTTTACACTATTGGCATCGCGAAAAGCATGACATGATATCACCAATGGCTTACGAATTGGAACTCCTCCATAAATGTTCGAAGCATGAAGTTTTCTTTGGACAGTTTTTGCTAGCATGGGATTCTGGAGATGACTATTTATCTTTGACATTATCTGGGATAACGTTTTCCTGCGCTTTCGGACCGCTATGCGGGTAAACTCTCTTTTATCTCTCTCATAAAGCTTTCTTTTCCGTCCACTGTTGTATTTCGCATACGACACTTTACCGCATTTCGTGTATGCTGCCAAAACGGCTGACAAAATATTCCTTGCACTATTCTTTTACCGAAATACTTGGCTGTTTCCGTCACGGAGCAACCAACGCACCGCATTCCAATTCTGTCAGGTTTGTCGAACTCTGATAGGTCAGTCATTATTGAGTTTATCAGAGAGTATGGTAAGAGCATGCAACACCTATTAACAATGTTTAGCGAATGATACCTTACCATTCATAACTACTAGGTGGCAGAATTCAGAGCAAAGTGACACGAGCGTTCTGCTTCTTTGAAATGGACAATGCCTTTTCCATGGGTGTTCGTATTATTTTGTCACCCTTCTGTACGTTATTTTTGGTAACATCAGAATAACAATTAAAAAACAATTAATGTCCTTGGTGTGATCCCATTTTGGAATTAATCAGACTATACCAGAGTTCCTACACTTTGAACTGAAATACCAGTATTTTTATGTAAGAAAACTCGACCTATAAAATCGCGAGATGGGGAAAAGTGAGTTTTTCTCTAAGAAGATACTGGTGTATATATGCTCTATTCTCAGGGATATTCCCTGACATGTAGGAACTCTGTTTATGAAGGCTAAATCATTATAACATTACTTGAAGTAATTATCGTCTACTGTCGATAAATTTTAGTAATTGTCTTCCTTCTCACAAAAATAGAGTGTCTATAAGAATATGAATCTGGAAACAACTTCCTTAAAACCTTGCAAAATAACTTACAACATTTCTCGTTTCCCATAAGCTTTTAAAAGTCATGTTATTCAGATGTTACATTTTCTGTTTCAATAACCACAAATTTGACACAATTTTAATTTAACGTAAAATAAGTAATGTTGTACTCTATATTTATTTTAAATATAAGTGTAAAAATAAGTTATTTTTCTAACTTTGACAGGATAACTACATTCCTATATTATTTTATTTTTTAACCCTAAAAGTTATATTAGACGGAAAGTATGTAAGGCGTTTACACAAAAAATAAATATTTTCTTCAGTCACCTTCAAAAAAATCATTACTTCTTCGAAATATTTCACCACAGCAGCCGATTAAAGAAATATCATTAAAGAAACAGCATTAGTTCGGAAATGATGATGTGGCTCACAAAGAAGTATTTTATTTCAGGAAATGTGCTCGAGTTATCCCCAGGTTATTACTGAAGGAAATGATTACTGAAAGGATATTGTTATATCATACGTTATAGAATATTGATGCTATAAAATACTTCGAAATATATATTTATTGAAATAATTTCAACACACTTACAAACACATACACACAGAGACAATTTGGATATTGCTTTAGATAATTTTGATACGATAAAAAGTTTCTTTAACCCATTTATGCGTAGCGTCCCATTTTTGGAACGTTTAGGATTTTAATAATTTTTTACCATTTTTTTCTTATTTACAACATGAATTGATGAATTTGTATGAAGGAAATGTCTATAATTATCTTTATATATTAACGAGAGATGACAGCATAAGATTGATATTTATTTGCTTAAACGAAGGCCTTTTATCGTTGTTTATAAATTTTACATTTTTCAAGATAACGAAATGTATAAAGATTGTTTATTTGTATTTTTTTGTATCAAGGATCCAAATAAATAAATCATCATTTTAGCTTGTTCACTTCTTTGAAATAAGTATTTTTTAAAATTGCGAAATTATATGTTCAAGCCTATTTTTTAAGCATGTTTGTAACGTACAAAATACAGCGTGCTAGGCACAGATGGGTACATATTGCTATTAGCCATTTAGGGGACAGTTATTTAATTAAGGTCCTTTTAAATATGATTTTGAAATAAATTGTTTATTAGCCTCAAATATGATTATTCTTAATTTATTATTAAAAATACTTATAAGTATATACTAAGTAATAATATATACTTAGTCTCTGTAAAGAAATAAATATATTTTTAATACTTCATACAAGTACTAATTATAGTATATAATATGCAAATTAAAAGCTTAATTTATATACATTTAGACGAAAAAAATAATTATGCATTTTCCAAATATAGATATTCCCATATTTAGTACATTTACATTTTATCAAATAAATACAGAAATATTTTAGCGTAATTTTTCTTACTATTTTTCAAGTTATTTTTCAACATTTTAAAGTGATTTTACCAACAAATTTGAATCAGGCAGAAATGGGTTAAATATTTATTTACTCTTACTAGGGCAACAATTATAGAATTGAAGAAAACAAAATCGAGGTATTCGAAAACATTTTTTCTCACGATATCGCAAAAATGAACACGTAATTTTAAATTAACATTAAATTGAATACGTAAAGTTCAGGACTTAGACGCCATACTATAGTACGTACTATCTTAATTAAATTCCTTTAACAGTCTGTATCAAATATTGAGGTACATCGAGAAAGCGTCATTTATGAAATAAAAATACAAAGGTAAACAACAAAAATATAATTTAAATGTTAGATTTTGTAAAATTATGAAATTAATTATAATAAAATTAATAAATTGCTATATTATTTACACGTTGATAAAAAATTATAACAGTTTGTTTATACAAAGAGCCTAACAGATTTAGGCACATTTGGGAAAAAAAAAAGTACTTCATTATATTTTTTTACATAAAGATTTTTATCAATTTTTCCTGTCTAGTGACTAATAATTTAAAATAATCTTGTGTACATATAATAAATATATATATTTTATATTGTTGGTGGAACAGAAAACTATATGTTTTAATGTCCACTTCTATTTCCAAGTCGAGTAATATAGCAACCCGCTCTTGTATTCTTCATCGGTTAAAATAACTCGAATGTTCTAAATTACGTGTAAGCCTGGTCTTAAAGATGGACAACCGAAAACTTTAACATTTTGGATAGATAACCACATTTGTCGTACTGTGTGAATTGTGATTTGAAGGATTGTGGTGCTGAAATCGCCACACAGGACTCTCTAATATGTCCCGAATTGTAAGCCGCTATTGGTCTAGTGTTTATTAATACTTTGTTGAATTATCTTCCATGAATACACCAATTTCTTTAAACCATTTAAAACCACTCAGCCTCACAAAACTCAAAGATTTACTGGCTCGTAGTCTACCGATAAAAGTATGTAGCTGTTACTTGATGACAGTAATAATTCCACCCATGAGTACTACTCGGATTCCTCCACATTTATTCGCTGATTAATATTAAGAGCTGCTTGATCCCATACGACATGTACAGTTGAGCGCAATCTATTTGGGCATGTTTTTGGGGTGATTTTCGTAACGGCTTGGAAAATATTTTCTTAAAGGCAATGTTATTGTAGTCATTTATGCGTCTATGTTTTGTGTTTTCTTAGACTTTGGTACCGAGATAATTTTTAGTTAGCCTTTTGGACAGATTTTACTTTGACGTCAATAATCATTTTCGATCAGTCTAAACATTGTTACACGTTGCTATTCGCGTCGTGTTTTTCTATAGAAATTGTTATTTCTAGCAAGTTCTCTATCCCTCACTTTGAACTCATTAATATTATAGAAATTTTACTAAAGGTTTTTTTTTCGATATGAACATAAATACCCTTAAAATTTCCTTTTTTGGCTGTATTAGTACTTGGGTTAAACGACTGGTTCGTAAGAAATACTACTTGATTTAAACCATTTAAGAATTTGTTAAAGTTTTCACAATGTTCCTAAACAATAGAAACAGGTGTTTATTAAACGATTAAAAATGGCGCATTATTTAAATAAATAATGCTAATGAACACATTATAATATATCTACTATATTTCATTTCCATTGCATTTTAAATATTTATTGTAAAATATTCCGAAGTATTCGTTTTCCAATCTTATTATCATATTTTACTGTGTGACTAAATTTTTGAGACTTATAATGTATACATACATCTTACGTACTTCCTGCATATTTTAGCATATTAGACATACTTTCTTTTAAGGTATTGAATTCAAAAAGTATATACAGACCTTTGCAAAAGTATATGCAATATTTACTAATGTTTTCAATAATCATGTTTAAATTAAATGTATGTATGCAGAAGTATAGTTGAGGCTAAATTCTGCAATGTTCAAATTCTATTTCATTTGAAGAAAAAATGACAACAAATTTATTCCTCGCAAACACCAGTTACTTTATACACTTCAAGGCATTCTGCGTATGAACCACAAGTGATGTAATTAAATTTAATTATTTAACTGAATCACATTTATTTGAAAATATATCATAAAAGTTTGACGGCCTGAGTAGAACAAGCTGTCTGATCAGTGATCTAGCTTAGACTTATTTACGCTCCAACTGGGAGGCCTGAAATGACTGAAAAGGACTTCAAGATAGTTAAATATTTTACAACTGAATATTAAATATTTTTTTACTGAATAACGCCTTATCAATTAGTTGTAAAAATTACATCCGTTATAAGGGCATTTTATGAATGTTCGTGAGTAAGAATGTGCAACTGTTTTTCTAATAGAAATTCCTTGAATATGCTAGTTTTCTATTATGAAACATCAAAGTTGACGAAAACAGTGTCTTGAATCCAATTACGTATAAACTTCTGAAAATTTTATACATGTCTTTAAAAAAAAAAAATATGATCAACGGCATATCGATTTACTCTTTTGAATACCCTGAATATTCTACAATGTTTAATTTGATTGCTTTTATTATATATGACATGGGGTTATTTCCGCAAATGAAACCCAAAACCGATATTATATGCCTTAGAAAGAAAAGTATTTAGTATTCTTATTACCAAATCCTTTTGTTATTTTGGTTGTTTATTAAAGTATCCAAAATTAATTAATTTTTCACTACATTTTGCAGCAGCACCTAGAAAATGAGGTACGAAGTTTTCAAAGAAATTTTACTATGTACAAGTATGTATAACGTTTAAGAAATTTTAAATAAAACAATAATTTCTAATGAAAAATTTGCAAATAATTTAAAATTTATTCACATATGTACTTCTATTTGGTTAATTCAAACATTATGAAAATGATTCTTTTAAAATTTAAGATTAAAAACAAATTAACTTAACAACATTCGAAAGTGAATATAAAACTTTTCTGACTGTTTACAAATTGAAAGTGAGCGACGTTTAAAATAAAAAAAATAAAAATAAAAAATATATATTAAAAGCGAAATTTGATCATCCATTATCAAAATAACGTCAGCGGTACGCATACATGCGCTTTGCCCTTTATAATATAGATTATGAAAACGAAAAGTTATATTCCGGCATTTATATCGCATTCTAAATTTCCTTTTGTTTTACTTTTAGAATTTAAAGGAAATATAAATCATTTTCTGTTAAAATTTACTAATATTTATATGTATATAAATAGATATATTATTTGAAGAAAAAAAAAATATCACACCTTTCATATTAATCATTATTTGTTGCTGGAGTTGATTGTTATAGAGTTCTATTACAACATGCTCGGATATACAAATGACACATTCATGAATTAATTTTACTTCATTGGCCACTTTCGCATATATTATATCTACCAACGTAAAGGACTTCGATCAAAATTAGCGTTGTGTTCAAGTCGATATAAGCATAAATTCTAGCTGCATTATTTCTATAAACAATTTATTTTAAACAGTCTAGAAATTTATTTCAAATTATAAAACAAATTCTTTCACCGAATTTCCCCAAAATTTCTCCAAATTTGGCAGCATTCTTCAATTTGGCTTCAAGCATGTGTTGAGAAAGTTCCATGTACTCAGATTGGTTAAATTAAGTTTTCGAGAATGTTCTATCGACTCTGATTGGTTAAATCATTTGTCTCTGCTGCTATTCAGAATTCTTGGAAAATTCGTTTATATTCTGAAATTCAATTTTTTTATTTGCCGCCAAGCGTGTGTTTTCAAACTGGTAAACTTGAAAGTCGCTTTTCCCTCAAAATCACGCTAATTTCCCCAATATTTCGCCAAATATCGCTAAATTTAGCCAAGTTATGCCAACTTTGCGGCTTCGTTGACTGCCAACTATTCAAAAACTTAATGACTGTTTGAACTTTCATTCCCATAGCAATCCATTGATCCATATGACAACAAATGTGATCCGCTAATGAAATTTTAAATATACACATATTTAGCGTCTGAATTTGAAACTTTTTAAACAGTAAATAAAATAAATAAAGTATTAGAGACTTGAATAATGTTTGAAATAAAATTTAAAAAAGTTTAAAATACTAAAAACATTAAAAAACACTTCTAGTAGTGTGTACTCTTTGCTTCGCCAAGCAACAGCAAGACCTCATCAGTTCAATATAACTATTCTGAAAATGAGAAAATCAAATATAGTTAAAGTTAAAGTTATTTTTTTCAGAAAAAAAAAACAGTATTCACCAGGAATAAAAATGCTGCATTAAATGTTGACGATCGTAATCGAGTGAATCAGCCTTCTAGGAAAAATCTACAATGATACCATTTACAACCTGATTTCAAAATACAAGAGTTCGCAAACAGCGATATGTGATCCGTTTCAAGAGAATGCTGGACTATTTTTTAGCTCACAGGCTATCAAAACCTGAGAGCTTATGTGCCCACCGGTTCTGTATGTACGTGCGTATGTACGTACGTATGTACGTACTTAACGCGATAACTCTTGATAGAGACATCCTATTTGCTTCAATTTTTTTTTCTAGTTTTGTTCTGATAAGCCGCTTCTTTGATTAGTTTTGGGGGTTCATTGGTTAAGGATAAAGGGGGAAAAGGGGGGTTAGTCCACCCCCCCCCTTAATTCAGATAAATGTGTTTTTCATGCAGGATTATTCGATTTACTCCGAAGTTGGTATACCGGTTTATTATGTTAAGGAACTTTCCTGATTAGTCTTGGGGGTTCATTAGTTAAGGATAAAGGGGGGGAAAGGGGGCTAGTCCACCCCCTTTAATTTAGATAAATGGGTTTTTCATGCAGGATTATTTGATTTGCTCCAAATTTGGTATACCGGTTTATTATGTTAAGGAGTTTCCTTGATTAGTTTTGAGGGTTCATTGGTTAAGGATAAAGGTGGAAAAGGGGGTTTAGTCCACCCCTTTTAATTCAGATAAATGGGTTTTGCATGCAGAATTATTCGATTTCCGAATTTGGTATACCGGTTTATTATGTTAAGAAACTTCCCTGATTAGTTTTGGAGGTTCATTGGTTAAGTATATAGGGGGAAGCGAGGGCTAATCCCCTTCACTTATTTTTTGAGGGGCATTATTCTTTAAAATAAGAGTATAATACACAATTAGTGCGAATAGCCTGCGAGCTCGATGCCATCAGTTTAGCTGGGCACTTTTCTTTTTTCTTTTTTTTTTTATTAGCCCCGGTACGGTATGCTATTTCTTTCTGCCATCTTATTTTGTGTCCAAGAAATAACGTTACCTTACAGAAGCCAGCAATTAACGAAGCACATGTATCATTGTACAATTAAATACTCAATAGCATTGTTTAAATTTCTAAGCATCGCACATTTTAAACTTTTATACCGTCGTATTGGAAAAAAAAGTACTTTTAAATGCAATTTGTTTGAAAACTGTATCTCCACTGATTTTAGAAATATTATTTTTTTTTGTAGTTTTTAGCACCATTTGTTTAATTTTGGCAACTTAAGTACTCCATTTATGTAGAAAGTAAAGGGAAAATAGTTGATAAATAGCAATTATATATTTTTCTTGCTATTTTCTCATAACAGTAGAAAGAAAATGTCATTAAAATGCGTGCTATTTTGAAAAAATATAAACGAAAAATTTCTGTTGAAACTTGGAGCTATTATAAACTATATTTAATTTTAAGTTATCTATATTAATGTTAGAAGCAAATGAAGGTCTATGAATCATTAGATAGCCGTTTTTTGGCGAGCTTCTTTAATGAAGGCATCTTTTTGCTTCATTTGTGTATTATTTGCGATAGTGACGTCCTATGCATGTTTTACTGTAGATAATTAAGTGTGGATCGTAAATGTGGAATTCTTAAGCGGAAGCGAATGACGTCATTTTGCATAAAATAAAAGTGTGTGCTTTAAGTCTTAAAATTGAAATAAGTTTTGTACTATTTATATGTACATATATTTTCTTCATCGGTGGCGAAACTAAATTTTGAAAAAGCAGAATTCCTGTTTCTAGTTTAAATTTGCTCTATTGAACGCATGAATATGTTCCTTCACGCAAATTTCCATCACTCGTTCTTCCCGTTTCACTAATATAAACTCTATCGCAATCTTTACAGGGAATGGTATAAACAACACCTGTAAATTTTGACTTATAATAATTAAATTTATGCTTATTAAAAAAGGAACTCATTTTAGTAATTAATTTAAAAGAAAAATGAACATTGAATGGCATTAGAATCCTAGAAATTTTATCAGAAATGTTATTATTATAAGGGATGCAGATAAAGAATTTTGCTTACTACGTTGAAAAAGAAGGGAGCTAGAATTAGCAAAGTTTAAAATATTTTTAAGGATTTACTTAACAAAGCCTACTGGATAGCTATTATTAAACAATTATTGATAATTTCGCATTTTTCTTTTTCAAAGTTATCTTTCTAACTGTAATATCTAATGGCTCTGAATGCTAAAGTATTAATAATACCTATTATATGGCTGAAAGGACAAACTGAATTGAAATTATTATATGTAGATGTATCTTTTTTGTAAACAGTAGTTGTAATATATCGAGAGATATTAGTGATTATGCGAATAGAGATATTGCGGATTAAATTATCGAGAAATGGAAATTTAAGATTATTTCCAATCTCCGCTGTAAAGTTAATAGGTTTAACCACTTGAATAATCTCTCAAACGTAAAATCAGTAGCGTTTTTTGGAGTAGGCGAAATATCATTAATTACTTTATTGACCAGATCGAAAGGAATAGAAGTAAAAAGCGAATCAATATCGAGAGAAGCAATGATATATCCGTCAGGGAAAACAAAACTCTGCACATCATCAAGGAAATAATAAGGTGAATTAAGACTGTAAAAATAGTGTAAGGTAAGAGGCATAAGAAGCGCGTTTTAATAACTAGAAAGATTGTATAAATTGGATTTAGAAAAATCAATACTGGGACGGAGTGGAACGGATTGCTAATGAAGCAAACTCATAAAAAACGAGCAACAATTCGGAAATAAATAAGTTCATCTTGCGTTGAGTAGACTACATCAGATCGTTCTTAAGAACGGAATAAGTATTTACATCATTAAGTTATTCTTGAGCCTTTGAGTCATTAATATCCGTACCCATAACAATAGTAGTTTCTACCCTTATCAGCTGCCGTAATTGTAATGGAATGTCAAATCTGAGATTCTTGATAATTCGTAAGGAATTCAGTACCAGCAGGAACATAGTAAATAGAGTTTAAGATGATGTAGAAACATGACATCTGATATCATGCTTTATCAAAGGACAAATTCAGTAGCAGCGAATTAAGCGGATCTACTGTTGAATTGAATTTTAATGATTGGGCTGTGAATATTTCGTCAAAAGTTTTAACAGAATCAGAATATTTTTTGCTCCATAAAAAGTTGAATTATTCTCTGGTTTCTACGAAATTGGATATTCCTGATTTACTTGCCGATGCTGACGAGACCTTGGGGTCTTCTTGATCAAGTCACCTTAAGCGCCACTCAAGGAGTCAATAAAGCGTGTTAGATTACAGTACAGTCGAATAAATTTCAAAATGTCTACTCACTTCCATCATAAACGGCCCCTTAAACCATCATTTTGCCGTTTTTAAGCATAATTTGAAAACTACTCGGAAAAAAATGTGAAATTTTTGAATTTCCATAAAGCAGGACTTAATAAATCTAAATCCATCAAAAAAATTGTAGGTTGCAATACATAATTTTTTCGAATATTAATTTCATAATTCATAATTCATATCATAAAATTATAAAAATTGCAAATTCAGCTTATTTATGTTTGGGTATATTAGGATTATTACTACAAAAAAAAAAAAAAAAAAAAAAAAAAAAAAGCACATTATGAGCATAATGTCGGGAGATATGAATAAAACTATGAAAATGTAATTTAACATTAGAAGCACTAAATTTTGAATGTTTATAATTCCAAAACTTATCATTCAAATGACTTGAAATTTTGTGTCTAGGCATAGTTTGAACTAAGATTTGAAATATCTCGTTAAAATTGGGTAATTGGGTATTGCCTTTGAAAAAAATTAAGTTTGGATCCGTTTTAATGCGTAGATGACCCCCTAAGAAAATTTTATATACATCATTTAAAAGTAGACTTTATTTCCAATCGTTCGGTACCAGTAACTGTCTTCTAAGATGATTTGTTGAGGAGTTAGTGAGGGGTGTTTACTTTTTTTTCCACGACTGTACTTGCAATTACCCTATACTTTTACTCAAAATTTAATAGATTTCTTTCATTTATTCAATTACCGATATCGGAGATTAAATGGATCAAAAATTACTATTAAATTTTAGTGATAAGAAATCTGAGTCAAATAATTGAATATGGTTGCGGTATGGCGATAATATCCTACATTGTATTTCTGTACAGAATAAGACATAAATCAAAGACAAAATCTATGTCGTCTGTGAAAAAATAAATAAATTTATTTTCAGAAACCCATTTATGGAGAATTTCAAATTTTAAGATATTTAACCCTTAAATGCCTGATTTTTCAAAAATCATTGTAATAATGTTTTTCGGCTTTCATTTTTTAAATAAATCATGGGAAAAATACTTAAAAAAAATCATATTTTTTTGTAAGTATAGTTTACGGCTAAAAAAAACAGTTTGTTACTAATCGGCAATACTGGTGTTTAATTGAAAAAATAATTTCCCTTGATGAAATTCTATAATATTAAACACACAAGAATTTTAGGAACTATAATAAGAAATAAATTTTACTTGCTCGCAGCAGGTCAAAATATGGTTTTTCGCAAGATTACAAACAAAACAAAAAGAACAAGTAGCAGCAATTGAAAAAATAAATCTATCTTTATTCTTAAACAGCACAAGTGTTGCCATCTGCATCTTGAAAATCGATTTAATAATATCTTCAGAATGTATCTTATTGGCAACATTAGGCATTATAGCTTCAATATTATTCTAATAGTATTTTAGAGCCTAAATTGGGTATGTTGCCGAAAAGCAACACCAGGCATTTAAGGGTTAATAAAAACTTTCTAACCAAGACAAAGAGGAATATTTTTACAGTTAAAAATAGAATGTAATTATCGGCAAGAGTCCAGGCTAACGCATTTTTGGGGGCAGGGATATTGTTTATTATTCCAAGTTCATTGATGTGGTTCCTGAACTGAAATGCAGTCGACCTCTCGTTTTCATGCGTTTTACTATATTTAAAGTTTTATTGAGTTGCGTTTAAGGTACAGACTAAGAAATTGGATATATTTTAGAATGCTTGAACTTTATTTTCGACACATATATATTTTTGATTATATATAAAGGGAAATTTTCAAATTTCTCTCAGATACATCTGAAATTAAAAACAAGACAAGTAAACAGATTAATGTGAATAAAGTATATTTTACACTGTAGTTTATCTATCTATACTCATATTATAAAGAGGGAAAAATTGTTTATTTGTCGGAGATAAGCTCAGGAACTACCGAACCGATTCCAAAAGTAATGGTATCAAAATGTTGGTGTTCGCCCAACTTAGAACATAGGCTATATCTTATGTCGGTGCCACTACCCCAAAGGGGGTGCAGGAGCAAAAAACTTTCTAAAAATGCGATTTTTGCGTTACTGAATGGCCTAGAAATATGAAATTTGGAATATTAGTTACTTATAAGAAATAAATGATGTCTAAGACCAGTTCTTAAACAATTCGAAATTTAAAAGGGGTGAGAATGCACAAAAAGCGTTCTAAAAAACGTTCTAAATGGTAGTTTCTACATAATCTCAGGAAATACCGAACCGATTCCAAAAGTAATGGTATCAAAATGATGGTGTTAGTCCAACATAGAACATAGGCTATATTTTATGTCGGTGCCACTACACCAAAGGGGGTGCTGGAGCAAAAAACGTTCTAAAAATGCAATTTTTGCGTTACTGAAGGGCCTAGAAATATGAAATTTGGAATATTAGTTACTTATAAGATATAAATGATGTCTAAGAACAGTTCTTAAACAATTCGAAATTTAAAAGGGGTGAAAATGCACAAAAAGCGTTCTAAAAAACGTTCTAAATGGTAGTTTCTACATAATCTCAGTAAATACCAAACCGATTTAAAAAATATTGTTGTCAAAATGATAGTGACAATGTTTGTTCCAAGATAGGCTATGTTTTATGTCGGTGCCACTACCCCAAAGGGGGTGTAGGAGCAAAAAATGTTCTAAAAATGCGATTTATGTGTTACTGAAGGGCCTAGAAATATGAAATTTAAAATATCAGCTACTTATTAGATATAAAGGATTTCTAAGAACAGTTCTTGAACAATTCGAAATTTAAAAGGGGTGAAAATGCGCGAAAAGCGTTCTAGAAAACGTTCTAAATGGTAGTTTCTACACAATCTCAGGAAATACAAAACCGATTTTAAAAAAATGGCGTCAAAATGATGGTGAAAATCCTTGCTCCAACATAGGCTATGTTTTATGTCTGTGCCACTACCCCAAAGGGGGTGCAGGAGAAAAACGTTCTAAATTGCGTTTTTTGCGTGACGGAAGGGCCTTGAATCGTGAAATTTAGAATGGTAGTTAGTTATAAGATATCAATGATCTCTAAGGGCATTTCCTAAAAAAAATCGAAATTCAAAAGGGGGGTCAAATGCGCAAAAAGCGTTGTAAAAAACGTTCTAAATTGCAATTTCTATGCAATCTCAGGAAATACTGAACCGATTTCAAATATAATGGTGTTAAAATAATGGTGACAGATCTTGCTCCAAGATAGGCTATATTTTTTTATATGTTTCCACTAATTCAGAGGAGATGCAGGAGCAAAATGAGGGAAAAGCGTTCTAAAAACGTTCCAAATGCCGATTTTTCACCAATATCTCAGGAAGAATCAAACTGATTTCAAAAGTAATGTTAAGAAATTGATGCTGACAGCCTCTGCTCTAACATAGACGCTATTTTAAGTCGGTATCACTATCACCTAGACGTTGCAGGAGCAAAAAATCGTTCCAAATTTCGATTTTTGTGATCGGTAGGGGCTAGCAACCTAAAATTAGGCAAGGTACATATGTATTACATATAAATGATCTTTAAGAACAGTTTCGAAAAAATTGGAAATTTAAAAAGGGGTGAAAATGCGCGAAAAGCGTTCTAAAAACGTTCTAAATTGCGATTTCTACTCAATCTCAGGAAGTTAAAAAAATATTTAAAAAGTAATGGTTGCAAATCAATGGTGACAGTCCCTGCTATAACATAGGTTATATTTTATGTTGCTGTCACTATCATCTGAGGGTTGCAAAAGCAAAACATGTTCTAATTTGTGTTTTTTGCATAACTGAAGGGTCTAACACTTTGAAGTATGGCATGTTATTTACTTACAAGATGCAACTGCTTTCTATGAACTGTCGAAAGAAAATTTCAAAAGGAAAAAGATGAAGTGAGCGAAAAGCGTTATAAATTAGAACTTTTATGTAATCTTTTCAAATACAAAACCCATCAAAAAAATAATGATAACAAATTGTTGGTGATAGAACCTGCTCAAACATAAGCTATATTTTATGTCTGTGCCACTACCACCAGAGGGTTGCAGTAGCTAAAAACTTTCTAAATTGCGATTTCTGTGATACTGAAAAGGCTAGAAACTTTAAATATGGCATGGTAGTTACTTATAAAATATGAATGCCCTCGAAGGACTGTCGGAAATGAATTCGAATAAAAAAGGGGTGAAGTGAAGGGAAGTGTGAAAAGCATTCTAAAAAAGTCCTAAATTACGATTTTTACGCTATTTCAGGAAATATAAACCAAATATAAAAGTAATAGTTGCACATCAATGGTAACAGTCTCTGATCCTACACAGGTTATATTTTATGCCGATGATTCTACCACCTGGGATTCACAGGAACAACAAACGCTCTAAAAAAGGCCTTTAAAAGCTTTCTAAATTACGTTTCTGTGGAATATTAGGAAATAACAAACCAATTTCAAAATTAATGTTGGCAAATTAACGGTGACAGTTCCTATTTCAACATAGCCCTTTATGTTGAAAGAGGTGGTAGGACTTGGAATTTGACATGATGGTTAATTTTAACATGTAAGAAGATGGTTTCTAAAAAATTCAAACTTCAAATGAATACTGAATTGAGCATAAAAGTTTCAAAATATTTTCTAAAATATTATTTATTTAGTTTTATTTCGTTTTATTAATTTAAGTCTCATTTCTGCCTTATGCAGTGTAACAATGATGTTTACTCAAACTGTGTTTTAAATAGTAATTTTTTTAAATTATTCCTAGAAGTAATAAGTACCTTTTAGAAAAATAAAATATTACCTTTTAATAAAATAAATATTTAGTTAGTACCTTTTAATAAAAATTAGACATATAAATATCACTTGGCATATTTCAAATATTACGCGAGCAAAGCCGCGGGGTTTGCTAGTAGTAGATAAACATATCGTAAAATTCAAATTTGAAAACATCTAAAATATAAATTTAAATATAATTTTATTCTCTAAATCACATTGATTATATGGTTTCTGACTCAACGCATGTTTCGAAGAAATAAAACAAGCGTACACTGAACATTACATTAATGGATTTTTCACCAATTGACGAGCCTATATATATATTAGGGTGGAACTAAAAGATGAAGTTTCGAATTTTATATTCTAATAGTGATTACTTTTTTCCTTTTTAACTCCATACGAAGAAAATATTTTTCTTTTAATTTTAAAATAATATTTTCCGGTTCCTCAAAGCGTCTGATTTTCAATAAAAAACGAATAAAGGTCAATAATTGCATGGAAAGTGTTTGAAGCTTATTGTTAAATTTATATTTTGCAAAATTAAATTAATGAAGTGTTAATGTCCTGTAATAAAGATAATAATTTCGTTTGTGTGCCATGGAAACTATGCCCCACTTTATTTTACTTTTGTAGAAGCCAGCTTCAATAAACAGTCGGTGTCGAATGTGACAATGTCTGCTAACGTGCCTAAATCTAGAAAATTGTTGAAGTGCCTTGTATTTCGAGAACCAAAACAATTAACATTAGACTGTCATCTTTGGCGAACATATGAAGATGTTTAGAAACGTTATTTATGGGTTCAATTTAACTTAAAATCTGCCTGTTGGAATCTGGAACACACTGTTTCTGAAATATCTAAAGCTGTTGCTGATACAATTAAAAGAGTATAGCTGAGACCTTCAATCCCAACGGTGTCTGATACACAAATCATAAAAAAATGATTAGACTATCATGAGAAATATCAAAATATGGAGTAAAAATATTAGGATTAGAAAGAATAATCCCACTCCAATATAAAATTCAAAATTTTAGGCAATCGTGCAAAAAACTTATCTTTGTGTAAATGCACTAAATATTATCGTGTATCAGATCAAGAACGTCAATTTCTCAAAGACCAAAGAAAGATGGGTTGATGGCAATAGGATCAATAGATATAAAGACTACAAACAAAATGTAGCAAGACTGGAAAAGGAAATACCAAGGAAAGAAAAAGTTATTATAAAACAAAAAAGTGAAATTTTGATTGAATAACTCGCCAAATAAAGAAAATAGTTCGGAAGGAAATAGTTCAATCGGTAGTTCTTCTAAACTAGAATTGGACAATCAACAAGGCTAAAGAATCGAAGTATTAGACCGAATTGCAAATATTACTGCAAATGGCACCTTAGAAGACATGGGTATTTCTGATGATAATAAAGAAAATGTAACTGAAAGAAGGACTTGAAGAAGACAAAGAAAAAGAAAAGGAAGTAGTTGAAAGAACAAGAATGACGAAATGATTTAATCTTACAAGGTTTGTATTTTGATGGCAGAAAGGATAACTCTATGATAACTAAAGCAAAGGGGATAAATATAACGACAAATCATTAAAGAAGAACACATGGTCTTACTTCAAAAACCAGGATTAAAATATATTGGTCATATTTCATTGACATCTTCTTCTTATATTAATATAGCCACTGCGATATTGGTGTATTTTCAAAATAATAATACGGAAATTTTAAGTTTGAAATTTATTGGGTGAAACAGAAGCAATGCAGGACGCAAATCTGGAGATGTCAAAACATTGGTAGCAAGACTGCAAAGCTTTACAATGGATAATTTGCTTATTACATGCATATGAACTGTTTTATTTTTTTAAATACAACAGGTGAAAAAACTACAAGTACTAAAAGATTTTCTGGACCAAAAGGAAAGTAACATGAAAAAATGCTAACATATTGAAATTATAATCTACAAATAAATGGATCCTGTCTTCACGGACTGATCGGATAAAGAATTTTAAAAATAGGTATAAACAGGGGAAATGCCGGTCTTTTAGATTTTCCTTGTCATACTCAAACAATAGAAACCTGTGTCAGATTTGTCTCACGAGCTGCGTCAACTTTCTTTAGATATTAAGCAAGAGAATTCCCGCAATGTAATGACAAAGGTTTTCTACGAAGACTTATAAGCCAGTAGGTTGAAAATCCAATTGCATTAATCCATAACAAAGGCAGGTAAGGAGGGTGGAAGTCGATATTTAGCCACCTCCTTGTGGTGACTTCTGGGTAGTATTTGCTTAATATAAGCAGATATGAGCTAACAGCTATGTTGTTTACTTTAAGTTACTTTATACTGAAATTTTAAAACTTTGACGTCCTTGAGGAACCATAAAACAATTTAATTTTAAGAACCTTTTCAGCCAATAGTTTAAACATCCAAAAAGGAAAAAAGTTTTCGCTATTACACATTGAAACAAAAAAGTTTTTTTTTTTTTTTTTTTTTTTTTTTTTTTTTTTTTTTTTTACCTTATACTTAAGTTCCACCCTAATATATATGTTTAAGAAAACCATTATTAACAGTTTTTAGGATATTCATCAGTTTTTAAGGGTTTTGAAATAAACGATTGAGTTTAAATGTTTCAAAAGCACACGATGTTTCACAACATGAAACATGTGTGCAGTAGATATAGCTTAGACGTAACCTGCTGAGCATTTGCATATACGGACAATATTTACCAATCGAAGTGACTATACATACAATGAAGAAAACCAGTATTAATGGTTTTGAAGATATTTATCAGTTATGGGGTTTTTAAAAGAAATAATTGAATTTAAATGTTACAAAAGCATAACGCAATGTGTTTAGTAACAAGAAACATGCGTACAGTATCTGCATCTTAGACGTAACGAGCATTGTATTTCATATATGAATGTATATGTAACCTAAAACAAATTTTAATAATGTTTTATTTTTAATCCTAATTTATATATATTATATATTTAAAACCCAACAAATTTTTCTTTACAGATTTATATTTAAAGCATCCATAACTTATTAAAGCCACAATCGCAAGTACGCCAGATTTAGGTTAGTTTTTAATGTTTAACAATCATACAAGCCATACTGTAAGTCTTTCTTTCATGAATATCTATATGCTTTAGGGTTATATACCGAATTTATCTTAAATTATCAATATTTAGGTAAGACGAGTTAAGCAAGTGTACTAAGCCAATACTGGCTGTCATCTGGTGTGTTGCAACCGACTCTGGACTCGACAATTGAACCCTACTGAGCAAATAGAAGAGGGGTCGCATAAGCTCCAGTTTATAGTCACATCGATCACCTAAATTTTTATACATATTTCAATACATGGACCGAAACTTTGTTATCCATCATTTTCGGATTTAATCAACTGAAGAAATTAATTAGCAGCTACAAAAAAGAGTGCTGGTTGAAGTATATCTGACGTTGTACACATGTCTGTTATCAGGATTGATTTTTAAGTAAATAGTGATATTTAAGTTATAAATTTTCTTTTTACTGGTATCTAGTAAAATTACTGAATAAATGAGAGGACTATCTCAGTTGATGCATAAATTCTAGTCCGATTTTTTTTATTCTCAACAATCAACAACTGCGTGAAATGACTGTAGTATGGATAATATTGACAGAAGTTTTTCAAACGGAAAACAGAAATCTGATCTTCCTCCTACAATAATGACTCACTGGTGCCTGGATAGAATGTGCTTTG
Source organism: Maratus speciosus (assembly GCA_963932465.1). Taxonomy (NCBI): domain Eukaryota; kingdom Metazoa; phylum Arthropoda; class Arachnida; order Araneae; family Salticidae; genus Maratus; species Maratus speciosus. The sequence continues at coordinate 430,213,676 of OZ010795.1, read as the reverse complement.
AAAAAATTCAAAGGAATATTAAATTTTATTTGGTAATCAAATAAAAAAAAAACGATAACAACACTTTTCCCCCCTTAAACTACCGGGTGTCCCAAAAAGGACTGACTGATTTTAAAATTCAATAACTTCCAAACGGTGACAGATATTAAAAAAATTCTTGCAGGAGGGTTATGCATAAAGTCAAAAGTTTTTTTACAGTGATTTTCGATTTTAGTTCGAATTACAAACAATAGATGGCGCTCTAAGCAATGGTCGCTAAATAGAGGCTCGATTTTTGGTCCTTTCTGTTGTTCCATGCAGAAAAAGGAGATGGAAATGTATTATCCGGGCCACGAAGTACCAAAAATCGAGCTTGAATTTAGCCTCTATTGATCGCAGCGCCATCTATTGTTTGTAATTCGAACTAAAATCGAAAATCACTGTAAAAAAACTTTTGACTTTATGCATAACCCTCCTGCAAGAATATTTTTAATATCTGTCACCGTTTGGAAGTTATTGAATTTTAAAATCAGTCAGTCCTTTTTGGGACACCCGGTATATATACATATATAAAAGTCACAAAAACCCCATCTTCCTTTTTTGCCTTGAGACGTTTGAAGATCAGGAAATTATAAAATTTCTGACTTTTTTTTTTTTTTTTTTTTTTGAAATTTCCAAATTATTCGAAGTTATATTTATATTGTTAGGATTGAAATTTAAATTCTGAGAGTATTATTGGCTATCAAAGTGTTAAACGAATAAAGGAATTTAACATGAATTGAATTTATGAAATATAAAATTTTCTGCGATATAAGGATTTTATGCTCTAGGGTTACTTTTGGCATATAGTGAAAAATTGTTCTCCTTATTTTATTCGTTTTGAAAGGAATCATTTATCAGTAAGACTTTGCTTATGATGAAATTATTTATAAATACATCATTCAATAATAAATCAATTACTATTTTGTACAAATTCTTAAAAATATACTTACATTTTACCGTGTCATATAGTTTTGTAAGAATTGAAGTATAATTTGACAGCATTTTATCACAAAAATGAATGATTTTTTTAATGAAAAAATAATTAGCGTAGGCATACATAGAAATGAAAGTTACTGAAACACACAGTGGCAGATAGTTTTAAAGGTGAGAAACGTGAATATCACAGATTGTAAAATATAGAACTATAAATAACTACTATAAAAGCATTACATGCGATAGTAATCGAGTAAATCAGCCTTTGAGGAATATTCTACCATGATAACTTTTAGAAGCAGATTTCAAAATAAAAGCGTTCGCAAACAGCGATTTGTGATCCGTTTCAAGAGAATGCCGGACTATTTTTGAATTTAGATTTCTTCTATTGAGTGCACTAATATATTCCTTCAAGTGAATTTACATCGATCTACCCGTTTGACCAATGTAAACTCTATGCATACTCTATGTATACTCTCAGAAAAATTTATAATATATGCCACCTTAAGAACACAATGTGTATTAGTGGTTGCCTTCTTCAGACTAAAGATAATAATTTAGTGATTATTCTGTTTACAACATATGAAACAATTTATTCCTAGCTTAGTTTAGCATATATGTGGCACAATTCAAGACATAAGGTGATTTATTTAAAACTGTTATTTCTTCATACGTATAAACATATGAAATAAATTAAAAACTACATAAATATTAAAAAAAATAGAATAATCAATGTTTCAGTCATCATCTACGATCATCGTTGGGAAATATACTGATGTCCAAAAAAAAGGAAAAGTCACAAAAAGCTAATTTTTAAGTGAACGAAAACTCAAAAGGAAATAATATAATTAAAAAAATTACTATTCCTACAGCACAGATAGTCCATATAGCATCTCATTTATGTCACACATGGTCACAAGTGTCACAGTCACTACGGTGAAAGAAAAAATAGGAAATTCCACACGTCTCATTATGAGTCTTAAATGATCACTATATGTGACTCCATTGAGACGTGAATGTGACTGCTGCTTTGTGACGAGTCACGAAGTGACTTTACAATTTAATTAAATTGTGACTCACATGTGAGTGTCATTTTTAGGCTCAATTTCAAAGTCATCATGGACTTTGCATTATGATACGTCACCAAATAATATAACATTATAGTCACATGGTGCCTTTTCACAAAAGAACACAATGGTGTGACTTCACAGTAATCTCTATGTCACATGAAAGTCATCATGGGACTTTAATGTTACATTATTTGGTGACTTATCACAATGTAGCGCTCACGATGACTTTCAAATTGAATCTACATATGACAGTCAAATGAGAGTCACAATATAATTACATTGTAAAGTCACATGCTGGCTTGTCACAAAGCAGCAGTCACAGTCTCAGGGGAGTCACATAGTGATCATTTGAGACTCATAATGTGATGTATGGAATTTTTTTTTTCTTTTTTGCTTCACCGTAGTGACTCTGACACTTGTGACCATGTGTGGCATGAGTGAGATGTTATATGGATTAGCTGTGCTGTAATTATTCAAATTATATTATTTCCTTTTGAGTATTCGCGTACTTGAAAATTAGCATTTTGTGACTGGTCCTTAAATTTAGACACCAGTGTACTTTACTTTGCTTTTTAAGAACAAAGCCAAACATTATTGAATTTAAAGAGTTCGTTCATAACGAGCTTATGAAGCAACGAACTTTTTAATTCAAGACGGCTTGGCTGTGTTCTTAAAAAGCAATATAAAACTCTTTTCTGCCGATGTCCATAGATGAAGACTGAAACATTGATTATTGTAATTTTTAATATTTATTTCGTTTTTAATTTATTTTATAGACACAATTCAGTATATTTTTATTTTATTTTCACGATAATATTGAACTTTTCATGGTGTTTAGTCCAGATGTTTCATTATTAGAAATCCTTCTTCATATCCTTTGATAGACCAGAAAATATTTTATTAAAAAAAATTGACATGTTTTGAAATTTTCTTTAGAAATTTTTCAGATAACAATTTCCACGTCACTTTCTGCCTTTCAATTTTAACGCACCTGTGACTTTAACATTTTTCTTAAAAAGTAAAAGATAGGATTCGACACACAAGAAATGGAAACTAAATTTTATATGAAATGTAATTACAAAGTTGAAGGATTAAGATAACACTATATTACAATTAGGTGGAAATAAAACTGTACTGAAAAATATTACAACTAAGATTACATGAAAAATTGTTTGAAATAATGTGTGATAAAAAAGTTTACGTTTAATATTGAAAGCTAAATATGTCATTTATTTCTGCATAAAAAAGGATAAAAATAACATATTTTCCAAAATTCTTAGAAAATAAAAATAATGTGTCATTGTATGTTACATGCAATAAAATTAAAATTATTTAACAAAAGGTACAGTCTATTTCATATTTTCAGAGTTTGTGCACTTCGTATAATCATTTTACATTGTAGAATTTTAAAATTTGTATTTATATTGGGCATAAACATACCGGAATGCCTATTGTTTTCCTGTAATTTTAAAATTGTGTACAGTTTAATTTTAATGCATTGTGACTTCAAAATTTTAAACTCATTAAATTTGTTTATGAAATCATAGCGTTTGTTTCAGATTAATCATACATTATACAGGACGTATAATAGACGCATAAGGTCTTATGATATTGAAAAAGTCACTGACTTGGTTCTGTTTTAGTTTTTAATTTAAACAAAAATCTGTTTCATCAAGGGTTTTTTTTTCCTTTAATCACGCCACATATTTAAAATTTAAAATAAGCATTATTTTTTAAACCACTTCCATCATTTCTTAAAATTCGTATTTGGGTGTTGAATGAAAATGTCTTAAGGGGTCCCAGGACACTTAAAACTTCAAAATTTTTTAATTTTTTTTTTTTTTTAGATGCTAAATTTCTATCTTGTCTGAACATTTTTATATAATTGTTTTCCAGAAATTATCATTAGAACAGAGCTCAATGGCTTAAGCGGCGTTCCCGAAACGTTGAAGTATTTTACTACAAATGACGCTTTTCGGCATAACGCGCACGATATCTCAAAATCGTCTGAATATGTTTATTAATTTTTCAAAACATACGTTTCATGTTAATCTGTATAAAATGAACCTGAAATTTCCTATTAATTGTTCATAAAAATATACGTTTTAGTTGATTATGTTGTTAAAATTTTCAAATTTTTGAATTAGCTTAATATACAACTTTGTATTAAAAATATATATAAATGCTTTAAATACAAATTTATTTAGGCTCAGGGTAATCATTACAATCTGAATTATAAGTAGGCATCAAAATTCACGTTTCAGTTGCAATTTTCTGCTTGTCAATTATCTGACAGCTTGAAACACCCTGTAAACGCTAGATCTGCAGCTTGCAATTTTTTTAAACATATAAAATGAAAATGTCTTTCTAATGTCTTTAATCTCAATAAAAACTGTGTTTTAAAATCATATATATTTTAGTATATTGAATGTTGAAAATGGTCATTTTTTTTCACCTTTTCCTGAACCCTGAAACACCTTAAATACCTTCAACAACAGTCAATAAATTATACTATATACTTACAGTGGAAAAAACTGCTACTACAGTTATTTTAAAATTGAAAAAGCAATATTTTATAAATTACAATATTTTAACTTTCAATTTCTTACTATTGCATATTTAATTTCATCATTATCACAAAACAAACATTATAATAATTAAAATAAAAAAAAAGAATAGAAGAAATGTAATAAAATAATTTATCTGATTAAATTATGCTTGTTTGATGCACGAAACGAACAAAAGATATCTTGTGTATATTCTTCAAATATGTATTGCATGCAATTCATTATTTTTTCCCCAAAAAAAATGTATATATATATATATATATATATATATATATATATATATATATAAATATGCACTATCACTGTTTCAAAAAAACTTTAAATCTTTTTTAAATAGATCTTCATAAGAAAGAAAAAAAAAACTTATATTCTTAGAACGGAATTCTGTCTTATCTGGAGGGTTTTATCATTTCATGAAAAGGATTTTTATTTAAGTGAGAAAAAAAAAATGAACGGTCTTATTTGATTTGAAATTGCACTTTTTGTTACTGAAGCGAAAAGCCTTTTAGATATTTCTTAGGCTTTTAAAGGAGGTTAAAAGATATTTTATTAAGTATTAAATTACAAACAAAAGAAATAAATCTTTGAAACTTTGATAAAATAGTACCTTTGTGCTATGTTTTCTTTGATCAAAAACTAATAATATAATAAAATACTGATTGTAATATTCAGAAATAAAATATTTAATTTAAGGTATATTATGAAAACGTTTAATATTTTTATATAAAAAATATGTGAAAAAGAATTATTGAAATTAATTAATGCTTGTAGAATAATATACTTGAAATTCAAACTGCAAAACATGTAAAAATCGTTTAATTAATATACTGATTCGTGTTCCCTTTACTTTGATGATTAGAAAAAGTATCCTTTGTAACTGTTCAATAGTAGAGTATCTATGTCCAATGTGTATGTCCAATAGTAGAATAAATACACTGGCCTCAAAAAGTTAAAGCACATGGACTGGATGCTTTCGATTTCACACGTTTTGTCGAATATATACCAACATTATTGGCGAATTGTTCTTGAACTTCTAGGATGTAAAGAACATGTTTTATTTTATATTTCTCGGTGAAGATTTATCGGAAGGGGGGGGGGGGGCTACAATTAGGAGGCTAATAATAAATTTAATAATAATCTAATATTTGCGATCACCTATGTAACAGAAAAGGCTGGAAATTGTTTGTCACTGTGGTAAATGACTATTTGGGTCCTGTGCAACGTTCGTATGCATTTGTGTGAGCATAGCACTCATATTCGTGAAGATGTTAACGTTTCTGTGAAATATTCAAAAGTTTTTTTGTTTATTGCATACAGAGTTTTCAACCAAATTTAACACAATTTTCCGAAAACTTGCCAAAGAATAGTAGCAATAGTATACTGCAATTAAAACATGAATATATTGAATAGTTGAGGAGATGTGGGCATTTTTATGAGATAATTTTTATCTGCGCATGCGCGGAAGATTTCAAAAATTTTATTTCATAATTTGGTAGTCAGTATTTTGGGGCAACTTCTCTAAAAATCCCATTCAAATGTTGTGATAACTTAGAAAGATATAGTGGGCTGATTGAAAAGTTGTGTAAAATCCCTTATAATAAAGCTATTTTGGGGAAGCAACTCACTATATCGACCCAATCTTTGTGTATTTTTGATATATTTGACTGAACTTTTTATGTAAGTTGCCCTAATGCTACCAAATTAAAGAATAATAATTTTAGGATCTTGCACTCATGTGCAGTTAAAAAATATTTCATACAAATGCCCATATCTCATCAAACATTCAATATATTCATGTTTTAATTGCAATATACTGTTGCTACTGTTCTTTGTCAGGTTTTTAGAAAGTTATGTTAAATTTGGTTGAAAACTCTGTATGCTATAAACAAAAAACTTTTGAATTTTTCACAAAAATGTTAACATCTTCACGAATATGAGTGATATGCTTACAGAAATGCATACAATCGTTGAACAGAACCCAAATAGTCATTTACCACAGTGACAAACCATTTTCAGCCTTTTCAGTTACATAGGTGATCGCAAATATTATTTTATTATTAAATTTAATATTATCCCCCTAATTGTACCCCCATTAAATCTTCGCCGAGAAATATAATATCAAACATGTTCTTTACACCCTAGAAGTTCAAGAACAATTCTCTAATAATGTTGGTAGATATTCGACAAAACGTGTGCAATCGAAAGCATCCAGTCCCTGTACCTGAACTTTTGGAGGCCGGTGTATGTTAATGAGACTTACTGAATACGTAATATTAGAAATATTACAGTAAACATATGCTACGAAACTATTTTTATAGTGTCTAACCACAATAAATTTTAGAATTATGTGAATTATATGAAAACAACACAGCCGACTCTATTAACAATAATTCATGTCGGTCACAAATTAATTTTAAAAGTCCTAATATAAACATAAAGCGTTACCTTACAAGTTTCATCGCATAGAACTTACACAACTGATTTCAGTAAAATTTCTAACAAAAGCCATTTCTGAGTTATAGATTTCCCTCTAGTTCTTGCATTGTTAAACTTGTTTAAGCTAGTAGATCACAATAATCTTCATACTATATAATATAAATAATTATATAAGGTGAGACTGGAGTAAACAAAGTAATATTATTATTAAAATATTAATTACTTTTGGTTTTTGGCATTTACAGAAAATTTTAAGAAAATCATTTTTTTTTTATATTAAATATTCAGAAAACAAAAATATCTTAACTGTTTTGAAACCTTTTATAACATAACACATGACACTGCGTAATTAACAAGTAATATAAAAATTTTGTTTTTAAAGTCAATTCCTACTTAGGCCATCAAAGAAAAATTTAATATAATCAAGCTAATATGAGTTTTTGTTGCATTAAAATATCTCAATTTGTTGATTTTCTATAAGCAAGTAGGTTTACAATGGAACTCTATGGGAATTTGGCGAAATATTACAGATATCGCCAAGTTGGCGTCACTTTTGGCGACTCATTTTGGCCGCCAAATTTGGCGATATATCGCCAAGTTGGCGACAAACTTGGTGGTATTTGGCGACAGAACAGGTCCCCCCCCCCCTACGGTAACCCTTATTGAAAATACTTTCATTGAAATTCAATAACCAATGGCGGCCATTTTGTTTCCCATGCAAAACTAAAATTAATTAATTAAAATTTAATTAATTAATTAATATTTGAAAAAACTTTATTAACATCAATTGTCATCCAGTACAAGTTTAAAAAAATTTATTTCAACCTGATAGGATGAATAATGAGTATTTTATTAACGATTGAAAATTTGTACAAGATAAATATATAAATATATAAATAAATATAGGGAGAGTGTGAGCTAATAGTAGGAATTGAAAAAAATAAGTTTGAGACTGTAAGTATGATAAATTTATACATATATTTGCTAAACATATACACTATATGGCCATTAATGGCCGACAACTTTCAATTTTAGACATTTTGTCGAATATTTAGAAATATGCTTGTCAGATTCAACTGGAAGTTCAGGATTAAAAAGAACAGGTATGAACTCATATTTACAATGCCGATTTAACAAGAGGGACAATTAGGGGGCCAACAAAAAATCAATGAAAAAAATAATACTTGGGATCACCCTGTAAAATAAAATACACGAAATGATCTATCGCTACAGAATATAAATAAACAGACATTTTGCAATATGTGTATTCATTTGTGTAAGAATAAGACGTATATTAATAGAAATATAGCGATTTTCTTTTAAAATAAAAAAATTCTTACATGTTTTTTGCCTATAACATGCAGGGTTTCCAACCAAATTTAACGCCAGTTTCAGAAAAATTGACAAAATGTAGTAGACAGTATATAGTGCAACTGGAATATAAATGTATTAAATATTTTAGGAAATATGAGCAGTTGTAAGAAATAATTTTTATCTACGGATGTGCGAACGATAACAAGGATATTTTTACATAATTTAACAGTCAACTCCACGGAGCAACTTATTAAAAAATCCAGTCAAATATCGTAAAAATTAAAAAAGATATCGGCGTTAAAGTGAGCTAATTTTTAGCTGCTCGCTAAAACTAGCTGAATGATAAGGGATTCTCCACAAGTTGTCAATTTTAATTTCAAAATGTTTTTAATTTTCATTTTTTATTGATGCTTTATTTTTTCTTAGATAACCACCAGAACGAGCCTATACCACGATAAAAAGAAGTATAAAAATCGAAGCATTTTTTCCAAATCCACTCGTTAATATTCACTAAATACTAACTTTTTATCTGAAAGTCATTTAATAAAGTAGTTGGATGTGTCAATCCCAAAACTTTCTTCTATCATATACATCTTAATATTTCAAAAACTAGTTACACATGTTAATACTTCAATATTATTAGTTCAATACTATACCAACTTTGATTTTCATGTTTGATTTCTGCTTCAGTCAATTAAACGAACTAAATACGAGTTAATCTATATCATGATATTTGTTAAAATTAATAGTTTTTCCTTATTCTGTTGTTATCAGATGTTTGCGAATAACCGAATTAGCAGGAAAAGAGTTCCCGCCTTTGCACGAGCCACCGATGGACAATAGAACTACGAAAAATCAAGAAAAGTATACAAAAATCGCTATAACAGAGCCCCTTTACCGCGCGATATTTCCAAATTCAAGGAGAACCTGTTGACCAAGCCAAAAACATGCACAAAAAAAATCAGTTCAATTGTATGCGTAATTTTATACACTTTTCGATTGTACAATAAAGAAAATGGCGCAAACATCGCTATTACAGCGCCCCCCTTCCGGCAGATTACTTTTTTCAAATTTAGGGAGGACTTGTTTGCCATAGCCAGAAACGCACACAAAAAATTTGGTTCAATTCTATGCATAAGTTCATACACTTTTCGATGGTACAATAATGAAAATGGCACAAAGATCCAATTATAGCGCCCTATTCTGGCGGATTTTTTTCAATTTCAGGGAAGACTTGCTTGCCATAGCCAGAAACACAAACAAAGAGTTTGGTTCAATTATATACATAACTTCATACAATTTTCGATGGTTTAATAATGAAAATGGTACAGACATCGAATTATAGCGCTCCCTTCCGGCGGAATTTTTTTCAAATTCAGGGAGGACCTACGTGCCATGACCAAAAACAAACACAAAACATTTTGTTCAATTCTATGCATAACTTCATTCACTTTTCGATGGTACAATATTCAAAATCGCACAGTAATCGCTATTACAGTGCCCCCTACCGCGAATATTTTCCAAATAAAAAAGGACCTTCTTGCCATAGCGAAGAACTTAAAAAAAAAAATTTGGTTCAATTCTATGTATAACTTCATACACTTTTTGATGGTACAATGGCGACTGACAGACGGACAGACGGACAAACGGATAGACAGAATTTTTCTATAAATATGTTTTTTGGTATCTCTGACCCCTAAACGTGTAAATCCGATGAAAACCGGAAGTCGAAAAAAATTTCGATTACAATATTTTCTTCTATTGAAGATAGAAAAAAGTAAAAATTTGGTTCAAATCTATGAATAAATTCATACACTTTTCTATGGTACAATAAGGTAAATGGCACAGAGATCCACTTATAGCGCCCTCTTCGGGCGAAATTTTTTCAAGTTCAGGGAAGACTTGCTTGCCATAGCCAGAAACAAACACGAAAAATTTGGCTCAATTCTATGCATAATTCATACACTTTGGATGGTACAATATTCAAAATGGCACAAAAATCGCTATTACAGCGCTCCCTACCGGCGAATTTTTTTCCAAATTCAGGCAGGACCTGCTTGCCATAGCTAAAAATTTAAAATAAAAATTCAGTTCAATTCTATGCATAAGTTTATACACTTTTGGATGGTACAATATTCAAAATCGCACAAAAATCGCTGTTACAGTGCCCCCTAAAGGCGAATTTTTTTCAAATTCAGAGTGAACCTACTTGCTATATCCAAAAACTTAAAATTAAAATTTGGTTCAATTCTATGCATAACTTCATACACTTTTGGATGGTACAATATTCAAAATCGCACAAAAATCGCTGTTACAGCGTCCCCTACAGGTGAATTTTTTTCAAAATTCAGGGAGAACCTACTACATCCAAAAACTTAAAATAAAAATTTGGTACAATTCTATGCATAACTTCATACACTTTTGGATGGTACAATATTCAAAATCGCACAAAAATCGCTGTTACAACGCCCGCTGCCGGCGAATTTTTTTCCAAATTCAGGGAGAACCTACTTGCTATATCCAAAAACTTAAAATAAAAATTTGGTTCAATTCTATGCATAACTTCATACACTTTTGAATGATACAATATTCAAAATCGCACAAAAATCGTTGTTACAGCTTCCCCTACCGTCGATTTTTTTCCAAATTCAAGGAGAACCTACTTGCTATATCTAAAATTTCAAAATAAAAATTTGGGTAAATTCTATGCATAACTTCATACACTTTTCGATGATACGATATTAATAATGGAACAAAAATCGCTATTACAGCGCCCCCTACCGACGAATTTTTTTCCAAATTCAGGGATGACCTGCTTGTCATAGCCAAAAACTTAAAATAAAAATTTGGTTCAATTCTATGCATAACTTCAAACATTTTTGGATGGTATAATATTCAAAATCGCACAAAAATCGTTGTTACAGCGCCCCCTACCGGCGATTCTTTTCCAAAATCAGGGAGGATCTGCTTGCTATAGCCAAAAACTTAAAATAAAATTTTGTTTCAATTCTATGCATAACGTCATACACTTTTTGATGGTACAATGGCGACAGGCAGACGGACACACGGACACACGGCCAGACAGAAATTTTCTATAAACGTGTTTTTTGGGATCTCTGACACTTAAAACGTGTAAATACGTCGAAAACCGGAAGTCGAAAAAAATTTCGATTTTAATACTTTCTTCTATTGAAGATAGAAGAAAGTAAAAATGACACTTTGTAGAAAATCCCTTTTCATTCAGCTGCGTTTAGAGAACAACTAAAAATTTGCTCACTCTAACGCCGATATCTTTCTGAATCTTTACGATATTTGACTGGATTTTTGTTTTATAAGTTGCTCCATAGAGTTGACTATTAAATTATGTAAAATGCCCTTGTTATCGTTCGCGCATGCGCAGATAAAAATTATTTCATACAACTGCTCATTATTCCTAAAATATTTAATATTCCAATTTCACTATACTGTTTCTACTATAATTTGGCAATTTTTCTGAAACGGGCGCTAAATTTGGTGGAATACCCTGCATGTTATAAGCAAAAAAACACATGCAAAATTTTTTAATTTTTTTTAAACAAATCGCTATATCTCTATTAAAATAAGTGCTATTCTTACACAAATGAATACACATATTGTACAATGTCTGTTTATTTATACTTTCTAGGGATAGATCATTTTGTGCATTTTATTTTACAGGGTGATCCCAAGTATTATTTTTTTCTTTGATTTTTTGTTTTCCCCCTAATTGCCCCCCATATCAAATAGACATAGCTAAATATGAAGTTATGCGTGTTCTTTTTAATCCTGAAATTACAAAAGAATCTGTCAAGTATATTTCTAAATATTCAGCAAAATGTTTAAAATTGAAAGTTGCCGGTACCGTATAGTGTATACATATATATATATATATATACATAGACACATACATATATACATATATACACATAGATGACAGGAAAGTGCTTTTTTTTTTTGAGGAATTGAGCGAAACGTAGACAAAGTACAGTTTTTAGAAATGTGGATGAAGTTTTTTATCTCAAAAAGAATCTCTGTGAAAAAGACATATGTATTTAAATACCAACGATTTTAATTTCCACACTTTCATGTTTTTTTTTTTTTTTTTTTTTTTTTTTTTTTTTTTTTTTTTTCAGAACTGAATTAATTTTAAAAGAAAAAAAAATCCCTGCCGGCCCGGCCTACAGGCAGAGGTAGATTTCGAAGTCAAATATACTAATTTCACAAACAAAAACTAAATCATGATTATAGATAAATCCACTTTAACAATTTTATCTGGCCGTTCTTGACGAGTTTTTATTTCATTTTCATATAATAGCTGGTTTTATCAGAATCATGTTAGGGCGGTATTCAAAAAAATACTTTTCCATGCTCAACAACTCGAAATTTTCTGGCATAATTCCAGATTCATTTTTAATTAAAAGAAATATGAAACTTGCTGACGTGATTTTTGAAGAGATTTATAAGCGACCTGTGTTTTTATGTTTTGTTCAATTAATTAAAACTTGATATATAAACAATTATTTTCTCAGAAGGACAATATTTTTCGTTTCTAACACAATCGCTTCGGGAAATTCCGTTCAAAATGCCCACTTTAACATCATTTTTTGAAATATATTCTGCCTCTATCTAAAAATCGATTATTACGGTACATTATATAGTTTCTGAATAAGCGAATCTACCAATTAAATGCGTTTGAGAGCAAAAATGAATTTAAAAACCAGTCAGAAAATAAGCAGTTTGGATTTAAGCGCATCCTTAATACAATGATTTTTCCAACACAATCCGCTTCGGTAAATTCGGTTCAAAAGGCCCTTTTTAACAGCATTTAAAAAAATATATTCTGCCTCTATCAGAAAATTGACCATTACGGTACATTATATAGTTTCTGAGTAAGAAAACGTACCAATTGGAAGCCTTTGAGAGCAAAAATGAATTGTAAAATGAGTCAGAAAATAAGCAGTTTGGATTTGAATACACCCTTACTAAGATCATTTTTTACTTCAACCGGTATGTATTTTTAATTTGTTTTTGCTCTAAGAATTGGTCCTATCCAAAACTTGTCTATATAGATGTTGTAGACAATATTAAGAAGATATATGATAAATTCATTGGGATTTTATATCTTTTGAATTGACGGAGTTATGGATTTTTTTCTTCTTCAAACCCCCTTTTTGTTTTCGTTTTTAATTTTTTTTGCGGTACGAATTGGTCCTATCAAAAACTTGTGAATATAAAAGTTATAGATAATGTTAAGGAGATTCATGATAAAATTAATTGGATTTGATATCTTGAGAATTGACGAAGTTATGGATTTTTTTCCTCTTCAAACGCCCTTTTTGTTTTCGTTTTTAATTTTTTTTTGCGGTACGAATTGCTCCTATCAAAAACTTGTGAATATAAAAGTTTTAGATAATGTTAAGGAGATTTATAATAAAATTAATTGAATTTGATATCTTGAGAATTGACGAAGTTATGAATTTTTTTCTCCCCAAAACCCTATTTTTTGCGCCCCTTGAGCCCATTTTTAACTTTATCAAAAATCTGTGATACATAAATTTTTGGCCCTATTTTTAGTAGTAACAAAAACTTTAAACTGATTTGATATGTACAAAAATTAAGAAGTTATGGGGTTTTTTCTGTTTTCACAAAACCCCTCCCTATTTCCCTCCCCTTGGTCCGATTTTGCCCATTAACGAGCTTGACCGAGATTTTATGCCCATTGATTTTATGTATCAGTTTGGAAGAGATTGGTGCAGAATTACGAAAGTTATCGTGTCCAGAAGAAAGTGATATATATATATATATATAGATAGATAGATAGATAGATAGATAGATAGATATATAAAGTTTTTTACTGAGGGTTGTTTTGGGTTCTAGGGGTCATGATCGGTGTAGATCTGCAAAAATTTTTCAGAAATTCCAACATAGGAACGATCCCAATAGGTAGTATTTCATACGAAATCTACCTAAAAGCAAAAAATCGAATTTTTGAATGTGTAAAACATTTAATGTCATCCGTTTTACTCATTCAAAAATCAATATTTCAATCTGTTACTATGTAGATTGAACGTATGTGTATTATGAATATATTTTTTTAAAAATACGCAGAATTGTTGTGTGAAGTTCAATTTCACATTCTTCATTAATTGATTTTTTTGTGTTTAGTTTCAATCTAAATATGTTTATTAGTCAGTGAATCAAAATTATTATTATTTTTTTTTATATATAATTTTAAGTAAGCTATTAAAACGTTATATGTGTATACCAGATGAAAATGGTTTTTTGACACATTTAAAACTCTGTTGAAAATAAGTGGGTTAAACATCAAAAGTTTGTTAATTTGAAGGCACTTTGTAGAAACACCAAACAAGATGAATTTACTAACAATTTTTTAACATAATTAGTAAAATATGTTTTAAATCATCATATATATATATATATATATATTACACTTCCTTTTAACAGGGATTGAAGACTTACGACAGAAAAGAGTAAAGGAAATATTTTTTTTTTTTTTTCAGATAAACGTACCAATGATCTCTGAACATCTACTTTTCTCTCTTGAGCATGGAAATTAATGTTCTAATTATTTCCTCTCTTTTATTGACACTTTTCATCTTATTAAAAAAAATAAATATTTTATATCTTCTGTTTGTCTTGCGTTTACTCTTTAATTTTATATTTTAATTAGGTTACTTTATTTAATTCATTCATTTATTTATTATTTTAATTTCTTTATTTTTTTTTCTTTAATCTTATGTTATCTGTTAACTTTTACTGTAATTTTGGCAAAACTTTACTCTTCTGCATGTGCTCCACTGCGATTGGTGTTTACCTTTCACCTAGCGCCACCCATTGCACACTTTTCAAGCTCTCCTCTCGACCTTTATTGTTCATTGGTGACCTCGTTTCCATACTGATACGATCTTACATTGGATGATGATAGGCAGTTAAAATTTCCCATCCGAAACGCGCCCAGTGTATTCTTTCGTTTTCTGGTGATTCATACAAAGTTTAATTATTTAAGATAGTTAAATGTGTTTATATGAGTAGAAAGTATCATCATATTTATTTTTTATTAATTATACGTAAGTTGTAAATGTCATTGTGAAATTACTCAATTTAATAAGACTAATTTGTCTTTAATAATTAATACAAAAAAATTATGAAAAGTGTGTTTACATTCAGCATACTGTTTATAATTTTAAAATAAATAGAAATTGAAAAAAAAATTAGTCTTATGTTTTGAAATAATTTTATGTTTTGAAGTGGCATTTATAATCATAAAAATATTTCACTGCACTAAAATGTACGAAAGAATAGATATTTAAATTGAATATTTTAAATATATTTACTATATATATATATATATATATATATATATATATATATATATATATATATATATATATATATATATATATATATATATTATCTAATACGTGCAATTTAAAAAATGCATTATAATCAGCATTATATCCATATATCTTAATTTGTCTTAAATTTACGATGACAAAATTATAAATATTACAAATTAAGTTGTAATATTTGACACATTTCAATAATTCCTAATCTTTAAAATTCTTAAAATTCTATTTGATATTATTTGAATTATGTATTCACAGGATTTCTATATCACCATCTATACATCCATCGCTAACAATAATTTAAATAATTAATAGTGTTAATATATAACATTGAATACGATGTCTGTATTCAAAAATATCTTTATACAATCCTGGTAAAAATATAAATAAAACATTTATTTAAATTTTGTCATTAAATTATTAAAAGAATTAAGCAGTAGGATAAATTTTAAATATATATTCCCATTAAACAAAAGCAATATATTTCTTCGTACAGTGTAAATACAAAGAAACGTGGCTAAAAATAATGTAGACGAATAAATAACAGAAAAAGTATTATATTAAAGCTAGTTGTGATTTGATTAAGTTATCTTTTTAATTTAAATTTAGAGAATTTAAATTCTAAGATTCAACTATTAATAAAATTAGGAGATTATTTCGTTAGAAAAAACTGACCAATTTACATTTAATAATATTAAACAGCAAATTAACATGGATGGAGTAGAGAGATATTTTTACATGGAAATTTTAATCTCTTTTATTAAAATTATCTGAAAGCATGTCACTTAAAAAATAGAGTTTAAATATTTAAATATTTATTTTTAAAAATTATGCAGATTTTGAAATCATACATTTCATTAATAAGTTTAAATTTCCATAAATATATTTTAAAATATAGAATAAATATTTCTAAAGGAAAATGACAAAATGAATCTTTCTTGTTAAAAATAAATCTGTATATGTTAATATAGCATATGATTTAAAATAAAATATTAACACATACATATTAATGTGTTAATATAATAAACGAAGAAACATATGCGAAATGCCAGTAGAAAAATTTCAAATTTTATAAAATTCAGTTTGTTTGTTAAAAAGACCATTGCGAATATTTTAGAATACCTCTGTTGATTTGTGTTTCCATTTTTCTATTGCTAGCTTATAGGGTGTTTAAAAATCGATTCCAGTAAATATTCTTACATTCAGAAGAAAAAATCCTATATTTATCTTATGTATCCAAGAACATTCTTTACTATAAAACTAAATTGGGTAGTAGAAGATTTACTTAAAGACCTTTACTTAGTTTTGTTTCAAAACTTGTTTATTGATTAAAATAATTATCAAATTTCTCTTTAAAATTAATATCAATATTTTTAAAACCATTGCAATTTATGACGATTTCAAAAACTACAACATTTCTGAAACCTTCCAAAGTGTAAATAAAAGTCATTTATAGCATATTTCAGCAGTTAGAAAGTCGTTATAAGATCATTTAAATGTATTTCAAACAACAAAGGCGAATTAGTATAAATCAATTTATCCCGCTGAATATTTGTGGCCCTGGATTAGGTTTCCACATGACATACGCTTTTCATACAATACAGAAAAGCAGTTTAACTAAAAACCACATATAATCAATGCTGACACCGATACAAGAATAGCCTCCCATAAAATGTAATGCATTCAACTTATCTGAACAATCAGGTATATGAAATATAGGTTACATACCCATTACATGGAGTAAATATCGTCTATCTGTAAATTAAAAATGATGTGTAACGCATTTATAACAATCACTGTTCACACACGAAAATAAATGCATATTACGTTTTGGCCATCGAAAAAATAAGATTGTTAATTGCACCATTTCTGAATATTATGCAAATAAGAACATCAGTAACTATTAATATTCAGTTTTCTATTAGAGAACTCGTTATTTATGTTCTTTATAAGAATTTCCTACTCTGCACATGTCACATGCAATTAGTTAAAATATTTCTCTGCTATCATCTAATGTACGTTTTCTCATCATGTTCCCAATATGTTCCATAAAATATCCTTAGCAGTAATTTTGAATTTTTCACAGAAAATTTACTAAATATTTCGTCTCCTACTTGTCTTTTATCTGAAGTTTAGTTTCTTTTTTCATTAATCAAACTTTTTTAAGAAAAGCACTAATGGTACGATAAAGCGTCAATTAAAATATACTAAGATACATGTTTTAATTTTTTTCTCATAAAATGAACTTAGAAAATTCTCTAAAAATGAACTTAGTGAAATCTGGAATATGTTTGCATTTCTTTTTGTTTAAATTTATGTGACGAAATATCGTTCGGTACCTTGTATTATAACGGTAAAATGTAGTTTAAATATGTCGAGAAAAGTAAACTTAAGTCACTGTATCACATTTAGGAAAACAATGCCTAAAAATATCACTTTACGAGGAGTTGAAATATAAGCAAAAAATATTTTTCGAAATTAATTTTACTCAAACATGGTAAAATAAATGAACTTTCATCTTTATAAAGATAAATATTTAGAATATACTCATAGTATGAATTTGGATTTTTTTCATCTGTCAAAGAGTTTGATATTCTTAAACTTTCATTGAAAGATATATATATATATATATATATATTGCATTCTTTAAGTAATCCTTAAACGAAGTATTTAAAATCTCTTTTATGCTTCACTATTTGTTTTAAGAGTAAATATTTTCGTTATTTATATGTTAAATGAAATACTTTAGAGATTTTTTATATGTCAAAACTTAGACAACTACGATCAGGATTAGATATTACGTTTAATATATTTCCTAATGTATTTTTAGAATGAATACTTTTAGAGAATTTTTATGAAAACTTAAAAAGTTCCAATTTTGTTCAAACTGAAATTTGAGGATTGTGTTATTTAAAGTCACATTCATTTATATTGCACAAAAGCTTTTTATTGTTTCTATATAAAAATTTTGAAAGACATCTGGTCTGTAATTAGCATATTATAATTGCAAACATTATATAATATGTTATTATGTATATAGCGTAAAATGTTGTGCCTTTATATGGGGTTCATTCTTAACGTTCCAGATAACAGATCATGTCTTTCAGTCGGAGTGAATTGCGTTCCTTGCATTTGTACACATTTACTTAGAAGGTACCGTGTTGACAGCTTAAAGCAAAAGGTCATTGTTTTTATACTGGATTGAAACCTTTTTTGTATTAGTTTGTAAAGCTTACAACAGTTCTACTAAATATTTATTATAATTATTTTAATAAATATGACTCTGTACACATTTTTGTAAATCCTTATTATTATAATAACACTTTAAATATTTTTTCTTTATTTAGATTACTATTCCGATAGAGTATAAATGTAAATATAAAATTATTTTCAAAAGTTTCCAGAAATATTCTTATACACACCACTTCGCCTTTGAATCTTCTGCGTCGAAAAAAAAGTGAAATATTCTGAAAGAAAAAAAAAAAAAAAAAAAAGCCATACCTTTTAAATATATAAAGAGTAAAAATGGATAAAGAAGTATTCTTATGTAAGAAATTTGATGCGTATCTCCATAAAATAAATGGAGCATGAATAGAAAATTTCATTTTCTATACTTAATTCTCATTAATGTGTACTTTATTTCTTCGATTTCGAATTATTATGATTATTTAAATCTGTCATGAATCAAGTTTGTAACCATTTAACTAGAGTCTAAAAAATTAAAATCAATGTATATCGCTTTCAAAATAAATAAAAATGAAAAAAAAAAACATGTTTAATTCTTCATTCGGCGGATAAATATTGAAAGAGATTTAAACAGTTACTAATTAAACATTTAAAATGTTTAAAAGCACTACTGAAACAAATTTTTCAGAATTTTTTTATTAAAATTTAAATATATTAGACAGTGAAATACTTTCTTAATGCTACTTATAAAAATGAAACTGTACTATTACCATATTCTTATCATGCATTTAAATTTATGTCTCAGTTAATAAATCTTACTAATTGTACATAGATTATAATTTTTTTTTCGAAACTTTTTGATCTAAAAATATATATATATCATAAAAAGTATTGCATTATTTCAAATTTAATGATAACTAATATCTTTTAACATTGAGAAATATTTCATGAATAGGTTGCTGTTATTCAGAGAGAATAATGTTATGTTTGAGGGAATATAATTACATTTGATTTGACTGCCTAAAAAATATTTCTCAGAAGGGGAAACCAAGTATGTAAAGCATGACGTCCCTCTGAGTCTCCTTTTATTGAAGTTTTAAAAAATACACTTTCAGCCAGAGCTTGATGATTTATATTTTAGAAATTAACCTTTAACTGATGTCACGCGGTCTCACAGACCCTACGACTCCCAGCTCTAAAAACTTCCACTCCTTAAAAGTGCAAATATTACTTACCCGTACCAGTAGCTTTTCCTACCATCTTGTCAAGGTCACACACAAAGAGATAATTCTGTGAGTTGATTTTAAACGTGTTATTCGTTATGCTGTGGTCTGTCAGACCGCATCACATCAGTTGTGTGATTATTTGAAACTGTAGTACAATACAGGTGATTAGTTGTGCATTTTTTTTCATTTCTTTGGTGTCTTTTTTTTTTTTTTTTTTTTTTGTAATATGATGTCGTCACAACGTCTAAAACATTCTACTTTTCTTAGTCAGAAGGAATTAGAAGATATTATGAACAACTGGTCGAATCAAGAAATTTCCGATATTGAAAGTTCTGACAATGCAGATTTTACTGACGGAAGAGATCACGATACGTATTCTGAACTTTCCGATGGTGAAAATGTAAATATTTCTGATGGAGTTAAACATAATTTTTATTACCGAAAGGATAGTTTAGAGAAAAACATCTTATAAGTGCCTTTTATCCAAAAGTCAGTATACGATTAATGTACATAAAAATATGTATTGACTGCAATAATGATGTACTTTGACTCATTGCATATTGGTCGGGTAAATATTATTTTTTTTTTAAATAAACACTGCATTTCAATTTTCAAACTTTGTTGCAACGATAATTTGTAAAAAAAATTGCACACGATTAATTTTTATATTTAATTAGCAAAATTAACAAGCTACCGTTTATTTTGAAAAAAAAAAAAAAAAAAAAAAAAAAAAAAAGTAATTTTTTCTGTACTGAAGTTAAATAACATGAATAAAATACTTTTTTCATGCAATTTAATTCACATGCTCCTAAGGGAAGTACAATGATATTGTTAGGACAATATTTAAGTAAATTCAACTATTTAAGTTATTTTTTTATTCATTTTATTTGAGCGGTATGAGAGACCGCATCACATCAGATGTGTGACAAATTTCAGTCACAGCAGTTAAAGGTTAAATAAAACTAGCAATTGGTATTTTTTATGAAATTTACAATATACATATTAACTTAAAAATGTTCAGCGATATTTTAACATATGAGACATCGTAAATAAGATATATTTTTCTTTCAGTGAATTATCGAATTTTTTTTCGAAATTTTTTTAATAATTATTCCATTTTGATTTTTGAAAATGAAAAAGTGTTTCCACTGGTGAATGAGCATAAGTCAACGTCATGTGCCAGAAGTGTACTAAAATTAAAAAGGTGGAAATAAAAAAAAATAATAATAACAGTAAAATCTGTAAAAATTTTAAACATGTGGTAAATAATAAAAAAGCAAAAATTTAGCAGTGAATACATTTATTGCAATTACATTTGTATTAATATTATAATTGCAGGTACGGCTTTACATAATTTTGATTTTTCAAACGCAAAATTTAAAAAAAAGATTAATTTACATTTCGACAGCATATATTGTTTATTTATTTTATTTTTTAGCGTAAGGTATACACTATGCAATATCAACTATCAATCAAACAATATAAATTATAAAATATATTTAATATCCATGCTGATTAACAGGGATATTAAATAAGTGACATATTAATACATGGAAATTATTTCAGAGCGAAACATTCGCTTTGAATACGATATTTCAAATGAAAATCATATCTCAAAGTAATTGCTTAAGAAGCGCTAAGCCAAGACATTGAAAAAGATTACATGCCGGGACGCGACTGATGGCCGGGGTTCGAGTCCCGGCATGGAATCCTTTTCACTGTGTTGGCCTTTGCGCCTCTTAAGCAAATACTTTGAAATTTGATTTATGGACAAAATTTTGTCCCCCCCCCCCCCCATTTTGTTTTGATTTTTTCAGAAGTGATATCGTTCAAAACCGGTTTTTCTTTCTCCATTTCGATCGCAAAGGCACTCTCTTTTAACTGTGACTGTATGCATGATTGTATTCCAGTTTGATGTACTGAGTAATAATATCTTGTGTGAAACAACTACATGGATGGTGATGAAAGGACGATTGAACAGATGAGTTTAAGATTACTCTTTGCTTCAGTTATATAGGAGTTATGTTAGTAGTATGTTAATATAATCAAATTCCCAGCAATGGTTACTAGTACATGTACATGTTCTTATTATTTAAGTTTTTAAATTTAAGCTGGATTAATAAATGTAACTGGTATTTTTAAATTGAACTGTTTGATCATTGTGCTTTATACATGACGCAATAACTAAGACTTTAAACCCTGGATTTTCATAAATCTGCTCTATTTATGAATTGGTTAAGGGGCCATTTTTTGCTTTTTAAAAATAAAATAGGTGTAATATGTTGTGATTTAGATGAAATACTTACTGGTTTGAAAATAATAGCACACGTTCCTTTGAGTTAACATATTAGTTCCCGAAACTATCAGATTATAACTATTTTTCTTGGAAGCTCGACGTCAAATGCGTATTGATTGATGGAAATTGCTGGGAGTTTATTACAAAACCAGATCTCGCTTTAAAAAATAAAAATAATATAACTGTAAAATAAAATGATATATATGTTAAAATAATTATATTGATTAAATTTTCATATATATTATATAACTAGAGTGGAAATTTATACTTATTAGAAAATTACGTTATTGAAATACACGATAACATATTACCTTTGCAATATGTAGCATTGCACATTTGATACTTTCCAACAGTCGAATAATAATAATAAAAAATATACATTAACATCTATTAGCAATACTTATTTTATGCGCGTTTTCTGTTGTAGTATGCGTTCACATTTTTAAGTATAATTTAGTACATTATCTTTGGTACAACTTATCCAGGACTACTTGCATTTTAATATATTACTTTTTCCCTCATGGTTTGCTGAATATGCGAAAACGGTTATTGATATTTTGTAATTAAAATAATCTTTATTATATGATTCGTATATAAATATAGATAGATTCATATACAATGCCGTGCGCAACACCTTTGGATTACACAAAGTGCATTTTCGTAAGGTTTTTTTTTTTTTTTTTTTTTTTTTTTTTTCTTTTTTTTTTTTTTTTTTTTTTTTTCTGTAGTTGAATTAAACGTGGTTGGTTGGGTATTTGTATTTTTCACCAAAGTATGAAATCATGTTTTGATGTTTATATACGTCTATTATAATTTCAAGATACACATAATTTTGACAAAAAATATTTGAATACTGTTATTGTATTACGTATCAAGTAATAAATCATTCTTTGTATTTTAAGCACAAAATACAGCTTTTTATTTATTCTTTTGATATAAATATGATATTATTTGAGAATCGATTTTCCTTTTTTAAGAATTATCTATTAAGAAAGTTGAAATATCTCCAAACATTTTTTTTAATGTAAATAATTATATACATCACTATATAATTATTTACACAATTATTTACTAATTTCATTATATTAATTATTTACTATACCACACATCATTTTATAAAATTAAATATTAAAGCAATTCAATTAGTTGAAACACGTCATAATGTATTTAAGAGAATTTGGCAAATGAAAATAAATTTATTTATGAATAAGAACATTAAATAAATACATAGGGTTTTTTTTCTTTTTATTAAGATTTTAAAGAGTACCTTAGATTTTTATGACAGGAAATCTAAACCTTTTCTAAACTTCTTATTTTTAAGTTATTAAAAAAAAAATCTGGTGATTAAAATCTCTTTTATTTTCTCCACTTTTTGAAACACTATTTTTTTCCCCATAAAACAAATTTAACGATTATCTTTTTAAAGACTTATTAACTTAAAAAATATAATTCAAGCACATTATATGCTGAATAGCATGTGACATATTTTCATTGTTAATAGAACAGCGATTTGTAGCGTAATTCACATTTTATAATATATTCACAAAGAAACGTAGACCCTCTTATATTGTATAATTTCTAAAAAAAGAAGTAGTGATTGCATGAAGTCCTTTATAACAAATAAGCATAAACTAAATTGAAGTACAATTCTACTCACATTAAATATACAATCAATTTTATTTAAATGGAATTTATTGTTAAATCACACTTAATTTCACGTCTTTGTTCGCATATAAACTAATAAGAAAAATGACTTTAATTGTAATACGAGTAATAAAAATCTTATTAGCTGAAATAGATATCTTTCAAAATATATTCCCTTGAAAATCTTTTAATATAGACAACTTTTCTAAAAAAATTTGAAAATTTTGAATTATCAAACAATAAATGATATATAGATGATAATAAGCTTATAACGTGTTGACATATAAATATATTAAAAAAATATGGTTCTTTAAGATCATAGAATCGGTATCACAGAGTTTTTAAGCAATCCGTTTAATAAGAAATTTCTAAAGTTATTGTAAAGGTAATGTTGATAAAAATAATGAAAAGTGGGAATGCCCTAAACAATGTATACTGTGTACAATTTATCAATATATAATAATACTAAAAGCATATATTTCAGTATGGTATATATTTTTTTCTTGATAAATAAAAAAAATACAGAAATAAATAATTTATAACAATAACTTTAATAACATAAAATCAAATATTGCACAGTTAAATGTTAAAATAAAATCTAGTTTTTACAGACTTTATATTTTTTAACGACTTCCAACAAAGTTGAGATGTGTTTATGATTTCCGTTTGTCTGTTCTTCTGACTGAGTAACATAGTGAATAATAGTAAAATATAGTTTTATTAAATATTACGCGTAATATAATTATATCGACATAAATATATTAAATCTACACTTATATATAACATTGACATGTAATTTAAAAACTTTCGCTGTGTCATGTTCGGTAATGAAAATAAAGTGCGTAGAATTCCTAGTTCGTTTACAGTGGGCTTAAAAATAATGCATCACGTAATAGTCTGTAGAGAATAAAAAAACTTTTTTGTGTAATTTTATGATTTAACGATATTTAAATAATATTAAAATTGACATGAATCACTGAGGTGAAATAATATATGTTAACAATACAATATGGTGTTCCTAGTACATATTGTTTACATTCATGCAATGCGAATAGGTTATAGTACTGTCTAAATAAAACTGTACTAAAAGATATTTCAAATTAAATTATTGAATTATGAAATAAACATTCTATAATGGTATTAAAAGTTACGGCAAGACATCTCAAGAAGAAATAAAAATATTTATTTAACATTATGAAACACAATAGGATTCTCATGTAAAAAATATTTATTTATATTGGTATATTTACTTTTATAACTTTAAACGCAGTTTTCAAAAATAAAATACAAATATATTTTTTTAATTAAAAGTATAATCTTTTAATATTGATTTTGGCACCAGCGCATGCACAAATAATAAATGTTTTAATTTTCCTTTTGAGCATTCGGCTTACCTTATGCAAGACGCAGTCCTACATAATATTAAGTAATATTTTTTTCTCTTTCATAAAACAAAAACAATGGATATACATTGAAAAAAATAAAGAAATGTAAATGAAATACGTGTATTATGAATTCGAAATTATATTTCGGTTGCTTTGACATTGAATAGGAAATGTCGATAACGTAGCTATAATAATTTTTTGGGGTACAGATGTCATATTCGCCCCATATTGGCGCGATTTTTTTCGGTTGCCAATTTGGCGAAAACATCAACAGCATAAACAACATAATCCGAGTTACCACATCAAGCAAAATAACGACACTTTGGCGCAAGTTAAGTACCTGTTGTCTATATGATATTGGCGACAGAAAAAAATCGCCCCAATATGGGGCGAATATGACATCTGTACCTTTTTTTGAAGTAGCCATTTCCTTATTTCTTAACCAAAGGTTAAGCCATCGAGCAAATTTCCTGAAATGAAGTAATTCTTTATGTGTGAGATTATTGTTTTACAATTCAATCATTTTCTTTAATGGTGTTTCTTTATCAGGCTGCTAAGGTGAAATATTTCAAGTAATCTTATTGAATGGTAATTGAAGGAAATATGTAATCGGATTTATATGCTTTTGACCTCTCTCTCTCACACACACAAATATATATATATATATATATTTGTGTGCTTATAAAATATATAAATTTTCACTTAAATACAAACCTTTATCTATCAAATTCAAGGAAATTTAATGTAGAATGTAATACAAAAAAAAAACAAAAAAAAACAAAAAAAAAAAAAAACAGAATTAAAATATTTGCAGTACGAAAAAAATTACGCTTAATTTAGTCTAAAATACAAACACAATTATTCATGAATGCTGAAGTGTATTGTAATAAAAGCTTCTTAGCTAATCACAATGACTGTTCTGAGAACCAATCAAATGCCAGTAACTAAACTGTAGTATATTTGCATTTGTAAAAGCTGTATTTTGATGGAAATAATTTTTTTGATGGATGAATACGTGAATACTAGTGTAACTAAATATAATAAATAATAATGATAATAATAATAATAATAATCCATTTTTTTTTCTTAACGCAAATAATTTTAAAGAATGTCTTCAACAACAAGAACTGATTGGACACCTATAAAAAGAACCAGAATTGTCATACTGAGAGAAAATTGTCATCCTAATGCTGAAATTGCAAGACAGGTTGGTGGATCAGTCAATTTGTCTGGCATACGAAATTTGTGCTTACGTTTTGAGGGAACTAAATCAGTCATAAATAATGCAATATCAGCCCGAAAAAAATGCACAAGTGTTTCTGACGATAGAAAGATAAAAGGATATGCCTCAAAAATAGAATAATTGCATCAGATGCTTTTAGATGTGAAAAGTATGCAATGTATATTTCAGTTAGTTCAAGAACAATAAGGAGAAGATTAGCAGGTTTTGGACTGAAAAGTAGAATTCCGAGGAAAAAAAATAAATACATCTTCAGAAGCTCAAGAAACGTGTTCAGTGGGCAAAAGAACACATTAATTGATCAGAAAAACAGTGGAAGCAAATAATCTCAAGCGATGAGAGTAAAATGTCTACTTTCATGGGAAACAATATTTTATTCATTGTTCATAACACGATACTATTCGTACGTATTTTCTTTTAAAGAAAGAATACAAGAATAAGAAAGAAAACAGGTCGGAGCAATAACCTCTGCAGAGAAGGGCTTACTTTCGACATTTGTAGTCTTCATATCTGCTGGGAGAACTGGATAATCCTCCATTCGTTACATTGATAGCCATTACTGTTTAGTTTATGTTTCAACGATTTGATACTTAAAATTTTACAAAACATAATACTTATTCTTTATTTGTTCTATGTTATATTGTGTTAATTAAATATACACTAGCAGGAATGACCGAGCTAAGCTCGGTCGAAATTAGCTTTTTATTTTTTTCGATATATTATTCCCATTGAATCATTCTTGCTGTTTTAGATGCAATTAGCTTGACCCTGATCCATATTGACCAAAAATGACCCACTAATCGAATTTTTTCGAACATGCGACCTAACACAATGCTTTTCTCGAACCTTAAAACGATGGAATACAAAATTTAGGGAAAATCTATATTCGTTTTCTAGATAAAATAGGCTTGACCCACGTTATTAAAAAATGACCCACTAACCGAAATTTATCGAACATGTAACCTATTCCAATGGTCTTTTTGTGCTGTGGAACGGTGTAATACAAAATTTTGTCAAAATAGTTTGAACCTTTTTGAGATACAGTTAGCTTGACAACGACAAATTATCACCAAAAAGGACCTATTAATAGCATTTTCTTAAGCATGCGACCACCCAAATGGTTTTATCTTGTCCAGAAACTGTGTAATACAAAGTTTTTTGAGAATCGCTTGAGCCGTTTTTTACATACAGTTAGCTTGATCCTGTTTCATTAGGACCCAAAATGACCCATGATTAAATTTTCTTGAACATGCGGACCTGCCCAATGGCCTTATCATTCCCGGAAACGGTAGCATACAAAATTTTGTCAAAATGTTTTGTAATGCTTTTTTGCTGACCCTGACCCATTGTGACCCACTAATCGAATTTTCTTGAACATGCGACCAGCCCAACGGCCGAAAACGATAGAATGCAAAATTTTGTCAAAATCGTTTTAGCCGTTTTTTAGATACAATTAGCTTGACCCTGACCCATTGTGACCTAAAATGACCTACTGATTGAATTTTCTCGAACATGGGACTTAGCCCAATTTTTTTCTCATACCCGGAATCGGTATAATACAAAATTTGGTCAAAATATTTTGAGCATATTTTTAGATTCAATTAGCTTGTCCCTGACCCATTGTGACCCAAAATGACCCACTAATTGAATTTTCTCACACATGCGACCCATCCCAATGATCTTATCATGCCCAGAAACGGTGTTATACAAAATTTTGTCAAAATGTTTTGTATCACTTTTTTAGAATTAGCTTGACACTGACCTATTGTGATCCAAAATGACCCACTAATCGAAATTTCTCGAAAATGTAAATTAGCCCAATGGTCATCTCATGCCCAGAAACGGTACATTACATAATTTTGTGAAACTATCTTGAGCTGTTATTTGATAAATTTAGCCTTATTCTGACCCATAATGACCTGTACATTTTAAAATACATAAAAAAAACGTAAAATAGCAATTGATACTAAAGTTATTATACTTACTATTAATATTTTTTTTCTAGAACTTTACTGATAAAAGATGTATCATAAAAATTCCTTAATCATTAGACTGGCCACATTACCATTCCTTTCCCTAATAAAATTCCATTTAAACAACTCACTTTCCCAATATTAATATGGAGTTTCTAATTTAAATAATAATAATAATTGTGGTATGAAAAGTAATTCCCAATAGCTTTTAGTTTTACTGACATCCTTTATGTTTTCAGATTTTAAGCACATCTTGGAATTTATTTTAATATTTGATAACAAGTACAAACGTAATACTTTTTCAGAAACTGAAACTATCAGCTCCGTGTCTTTCTATATCAAGAAAGATTAAGAGTTATAATTAAAGAAGGACTTACGATTTTATTATCTTTTTTATAATACGTTTATGAAAACAAAACTTTAAGTCTCTTAAAGAAACTTAAACTAGATAAAGACGTAATTTACTATCAAATAGCAATTTTGAAACTTCTACAATTTTGTGATTAAAATGCATTGCAAGTTCTTTTTTTATAGTCTATAAAGAATGTTAAATTGAAAAAAAATTACATAACATTCGTTACAAATGAATAAGATAAATTGTATTAAAATCTAAAATTATAGACATCTCTAGTTCAATCATACGTGCAGAAACTTATGCAGAGAGCGATGAACTATCCAGCTTTTATTATATTTATATTTTGGACAAAATGGCTAAAACGTTATATATACAGCTTATATTAAAACTAACTGACGCTTTTTAAAATTCAATAGTAATTAAAATGTGTGAGTTATTGAAGTTATTTTCAAATTAAGATCATTTATGAAATCAGATATTTCTATACACCTTTCTGTTTTATTTCTAAATACCATAGGTAGATGACGCTGCTCCATATCAAACTGTAATAATTCTCCAAATGTCACTGAAATGTGAAAATGAAAAAGCTCATTTTTAGCAATTCAGTTGCTGAAAAGAGTGAAGTGTAAAAACTGAGAACACTTTGAAACAATTTTGAGTCAATTTAAACATTCTGACACGTTGGAGGAGAAAAGCGACATTTGTGCTTGATAGATGTAAAACAAAATAAGGGGTGTCGTTAATTCATTGCTTCCCTTATTAATGTCCTGCATAAATAAGTTCTCCAGCTATCTCCGTTTACTTGATATAAAATTTAAAAATTGAGGATCGTTTTATGATACCATGTATCTGTTCTATGATATTAACTGTAATTATAATCGATTATTTTCTATTGTGATAAAGATTTATGAAACCCATTTTCTTAATCTATTTTTAAGTACATAAAATTTGTTTTGATAGAATTATTTTATATTTATCTATAATTAATTATTTTAAATAAATAAAGTCTATTTAAAATATATATTAAGTTACAACTGGGTAATTTACAAATGAGTAATTTTAAATGGAATAGGAGAATATACCTGATTATTAATTGAGATTTTAAGAGCCAAAACATTCATTCGTTTTACTTGAGTGATTTTGTTTTTACGAAAAATAAACAAAAACTCTCAATTTTTCTGATAATATATCCCTAAAAATAAAACAGAATAACTGACATTTCTGCACATATAAAATAATATTTTCTCATATTAGGTATTATATGTTTATAAATTACATTACATTTATGTAAATTTAATTAAATCTAGAAATCAATAATTGCTGATATTGGTAATTTACTTTATGAAACATGTGTACATTCAGAAATATTATTATTCTTCCATAAATGTTTGACGCGGATTTTATTTTGACACAATAGAAGTTAATGTAGGTGTTTTAATCTAGCGTAGCATAACGTTATCATGTACCTGCTATCAATAAAGATCTGGTTTCGTGTATTTTTTATTTTGGAAAATAATCATATATATATATATATATCTTTATTATATATATATCCTATATAGTTACAACTATATATATATATATATCTTTTATCAATGCTTATGTAAGCACATATATATCAAAATTTTCTATGACACGTCTTTGTTATATTTTTTTATTTCTGAAACATTGAAATATTTATAAGTGGAAGTCTTTTTGTAACGTTAGTATTTTAAATTATAAAATGAGTAAAATATTTATTTACGGGAATTTAGGAGAAAATCTTTTGAAGGTTCAATTAAAAAAAATCAAACAAAATTTTCTTTTATACAGCGTATGTTCTTTATTACTATTTAGAATTACTCAACTATATAGGAAGCTTTGTAAAATGTTCTCGTTTAAAATTTTGTTATTTTATATGATTTATTATAAGATATTGCAGGATTTTAAATATTATTATTTCCGGCCTTTCAAAATCTTTTACATCTTCCCATTTTATTCTCTTTATACAATCTCAAAATCTTGACTCATAAAGTCCTCATCTCTTTTAAATTATGTAAATATTTAGCATAAATTTGTTAAGAATTTAAACCACTCCTGCTATAGATAATTATATTTGATCTTCTAAGTATGTTTAATCTACACCATTCACTAATTACTTTGAGAAACTGCAGGAAAATTTGATATTTTCACATATTTTAATCTTTAAAATTTCATTCATAAAGATACCCAAGTAATTTTCACGTTCTCGCAATTACAGTAAGATAAAACTTATTATAAAAAATGTCATTTTAATTAATTTTCTAACTGCCATCGTTATATTTCCTTTGGTGATTTTAAAGTATTATATCACAACATTTAAAAAATAAGTGTTGTTTGCTAGCATCCCAAATGGTTAGATTTTTGAAACTGCAATTCCTATTTGTAAACTTCTATATGTGTATTTTAATTTCTGTATAAATTTGTATTATGAATAAAATTGAATACCTATTAACATATGCATTTATTTGGCTTGGCATAAAAGGATGAAGAACTATGCAGAAAAATGAAAATCTTTATACAAGATCTTTTCAAGTGAGAATGGGAATGAAATTTTAAAAATGCTCTTCATATATGATTGAATAATTTAGCTTTCAGAATAAAGGGAATATGCTTAGAAAAAGTATTGAAAAATTGCCACTATACCTTTCTGACGAAGATAATATCTATTCTTCTGTAAGGTTACTGTAGTGGTCGAGCTATCTCTGAATTTTTGCGTACGGGCATGGTGTCTTGAATATGGACTACCAAATGCCAACTAATAAATGCACTACCACATTTGGCGAAACTTCGCGAAATTTGGTATTGAAGTTAAAACTATATATAATTTTTTTCTATATTTTATTCAATTTTAATGAAAGTATGTTTAAATGAATAAAATTTACACTTATATTATTTTATTTATTTACATATTTAAATGCGTGTATATATCACCCTTTTAGCGGTGATTTTCTTCATGATATAACAATAATGTAACTGTGGTTGTGTTACAGCTATATTTAGTGCAGTAGGAGATGGATTCAGTTTCTTTTGAACGCGTCGTGATCTATGATCTAAGTGTTCTCTCGTAAAATTGATCTACATGTTAACTTCAATCGGAGTTTCCAACTATCAGTGTTGGTACAGTTATCGGCTGAGCTCTTTCGCCAAATTTTGAAAAAAAAAAGTTATTATTATTACAGCTGTCAACGTGTCGTCGGAATCCACGGGAATGCATTTTACACTTATGTTGATATTATTTGGTGAATTATATTTTTAGGTTCCTGCAGGAAGAAATGTGAGGTCATTTGAAACTGATATGTGTAGCTTAAATGTAATACGTTTTTTAAAAGGATTTCCTCGCCTCAGTTATTCCCAAAGGGATATTGTATTTTTCATAAACTGAAGTGAATGCACCAGCTTCAATTGTAATTCTTTGATCATTTATACGATTAAATTGTTGTTTTTCAATTAAATCTGTCTCATGACCTCTTTTAAGGTATACTACACGGAAGTGTATGTCACACACTGTGCTAGACTATAATAAAAATGCACATTTTGATTATAACTCCAGTAGATAGTTTTGACCGTTTATGAGCAGAATTTGAACAATTGTATTTTTCCCCGTCTGAATATATTTGCTATTCAACTAAGAATGGGCATGAAAAGCGTTTAAAATTGTTTAGTATCATTTCCGTCATTCAATTTTTTTTAGGAACCATATACCTTATCCCTTAAATGCTTCATTTTTCAAAAAACAATGAAAAAAAGTTGTCCTGCTTTCATTTCTTAAATAAATCATGAAATAATATTTAAAAAAATCAAACTTATTTTAAGTATGATTCACGGCTAAAAAACAGTTTGTTGCCATTCGGCAATACTGGTCTTTAATTGAAAAAATAATTTTCCTTTATAAAATACTATAATATTAAATTCACATGAATATTAAGAACTATGATAAGGAATAAATTTTACATGCTCACTGCAAAACAAAATAGGGTATTTCTAAGCTTTCAAACAAAACAAACAGCACATGTAGAAACAGTTGAAAAAATAAATATATTTTCATTCTTAAATAGCGCAAGAGGTGCCATCTAAATGTTAAAAATTGATTTAATAATAATTTCAGGATGTATTTTATTGGGAAGGTTAGGTATTAGAGATTCAATATTATTCTAATAGCATTTTAGAAGACTAAATTGGACATGTTGCCGAAAGCCAACACGCGGCATTTAAGTGTTATTAATGTTCATACGCTATAGCAGTGAATGCCATCATGTAAAATAAAATATTAAAAAGCATTTAGATTAATAATGGGTAAATTAACGTTAAGATTAAGCTTTTGACATGGTAGAAAAATAAGAAAAATGACTGTAAACGACAAGAATAAAGTCAAAATTTATTTGGGGTGATTACAAAAGATTATTTATCGTATGTTCATTAAAGTTACTCATGAATTGCGAATATTAAAGTAGATAGTCAGTTATTTTGAGGAGTGAATAAATTGTACATTATTTTAAAATAAAATACCATATATTAACCTGATAACAAGTGAGGAAAAAGAGAATTTTACGAATGCAAATATCAAACAAATCTGATATATACATATATCTTTGAGTTTAAAAGGGCGCACTGACAATCTGAGTGATAATTCTGTGCAAGGGAAAAAGTTGAAGTTTATATTTTACAAGAAATATTACTTCTGGAGACTTCCATATAGCATTTTATTGCATAGTGTATTCTCCAGTAATAATGTAAACATATCAGTGGCGGTTCATTTATATTCATATTATATTTTTATGTAAAGAAACTTAAAATTACTGAAATTTAGTGAATACACAAATAAAAAATGTATTATATTCAGATAAATTATATTATATTATGCATGGGTTTTAAAAGTAAATTATGTGAATAATAAGTTGAAGGTAAATTTGTATAAATTAAATGAAAGACATAATCGTAACTTTAAATTGGTAAAGATGCACACATAGGAAAAATAAATAAATATCATGTTGTAAATATTCTCATAGGTTCTGTAATTTCATAAAAATGCATATTTAACTTAAGATATCCAATATTTTTCTAATAAGCTAACAAAATATTTTATATTTATTTTTAAAGAATCATTTGTCTTTATTATACTATTATTCTTCAACCAAATAATCAATTAATTTGTATAAATAAATGATTTAACTCTTATCACTTAACAGGAAATTAACACATGAAATTTAAAAAGTTCTTTTATATCTGAAAAAAAAAAAATATTTTTTTTTTTTTTTTTTTTCGATTAGAGATTAACAATACACAATTTATTTAGTATTAGTCTGTTTTTTCCTAGTACTTTTCTATTTTCATTGTTGCTGGTGTGATTAAATTTTTCAATAAAGAAATTTCAACGATTTCTTTTTTTTTTAAAATAATAGGTGGAAAATAACATTGATTTTCGCATTAAATAAAACTAACTTTTACTTTTATTTTTCAAAAGTATGTATTTTTTTTCCGCTATATATCATTTATTTAAATTTAATATCAATTTCTAGCTCTATTGTTATTCCTACATTCCAATCTTCCACAAACTTAAATTGAATTGTAGAATTGACTATTATTTACAGATAACTGTAAATCCAAATATTTCTTTTATAAAATAACATTTATATACAAATCAGCCTGAATTATTTAGAATAAGCCTCTACCTATTTCACAAAAAATAATACTGAACATTTCAGTAACTTTAAGGGGACGAGGGACCTTAAAAATCAGTTTTTTATTTTTTGTAAATTTCCATTTAAATATTATTCAAATGTACATTATATGCATTATGGCATGCATTTGTCACAAAAAAAAAATAAAAAAAATGTTCTTTTTGAGAAAAAAGTGGAATTTTACGCGTTGTCTTAGAAATCTTCAAAATAACCCCTGCGCGTTCCATATCAATGAAAATCCCCAATAATTTTTATAAATTTTGGTTTATGTATATAAATAAAACTGTGCATTGAATTTTATTATTTGAATAAAAAGGTATAAAAAATTTCAATTATTTTTTTTTTTATTTTTTCAAAAAAAATTTCAATTTTTTTTTCTTTTTTTTTTTTTTTTTAAACCTTTATATTCAAATATGTAAAATTCGATGCCCAGTTTTATTTATATATATAAATCAAAATTTTGTAAAAAATATTGGGGATTTTCATTGAAATGGAACGCGGAAGGGGCATTTCGAAGATTTCAAAGTCGACGCGTAAAACTCAATTTTTTTTTCAAAAAAATATTTTTTTTTCTTGTGATAAATTGCGCGCCATAATGCATATAATGTACATTGAATAATATTTAAAGCGAAATTTACAAAAAATAAGAAAAATATATATTTTTAAGGCTTTTATGGTCCCTCGTCCCCTAAAAAGAACTAGCCATTTTCTTCATAGCTAGACAAAGAAAAAATAAAATAAAATTTTTGAATTTAAAACTTTTCTAAAATATGCACAGAAATATTTTGGAAATTGAAACACTAGTTTGTGTCGTACGGCGCAGTAATTTGGTACATTTTAACACAGTAATTAAATAATTTATCTTGCCTTTACCTTTGTCTCACACGTACGATTTCTATCATGAACCGGGAAAAATAAATCAATTCATGGAAAGTAATGGATTTTAAATATCAAGAATATATGCATATATATACACTGAACGGTGGTTTATTTACCGATTCTAGCTGGCCAAAAGTCGATTTTTAAAAGTTTATCCTAGCGTAAATTGTTTTATGTCTGTTATAGCTCAATAGTTAGGAATTTGAACCCTGGTATTGGTTTTGATATAAATATAATTGTATGACCGTAGACTAGTGCAAATGGTGATTTTTAGATGGGAATGAATCAATCAATTTGAGTATAGTTCTTTGATCTATTACTTGAAGCGGAATAAAATATACTGCTCGATTATGGACGCTTCCAAAAATATATGTACATATTTTATCGGATTTATGTGCTTAAAGTTTGCACATATCAGCTGTTATTTCACATTTAATGTCGAAAAATCTCTGTATTTTTTTACAATTTTTCAGTTTTAATATAGAAAAAGTTATACGATAAAGCACGATTAAGCTCAATTTTTAATATGATTAAGTAGTTTAGATTATTACATTTTCGTTCGAATTTAATTTATCTGCCCATAGATGCCCTGCCAGTTTTTAGAAATTATTTTAGCTTATTATGTCTAACTATTTTTTTTAATTTTAATTCAAGTACCATTTTTTTTAAATCAAAGACAGCAGAATTTAAGTTAGTCACATAAATAAACTTTTGCACAATTATGTAAGAGCAACAAGATTTCAATTTTAACGATAACGTGAATTTAGTTGAAAATATTTTGTGTATAGAGGAAAATTACAATGAAGAGCACATGAAGCTTTGCAAGAGCGAAATGCTTAGATTTATAAAAATATTGGACTTCAATTGCCAGTTGTATGTTGATATCTCAGGACAAAATGATTTAAAATATAATACTTGGCTGCAAATTTCGAGTGGTTAAAAATTGATCCAGACAAATTCTCCGAATTGAGATTTGTTACAATGCAAATCATAATGTAGGCATTTTATCATGATATCTTATGATTACCATTCTTTACATAATTTTCTTCTCTGCAGAGATAAATATAAATATACAGCAGGATATACAACAC
Source organism: Maratus speciosus (assembly GCA_963932465.1). Classification (NCBI taxonomy): domain Eukaryota; kingdom Metazoa; phylum Arthropoda; class Arachnida; order Araneae; family Salticidae; genus Maratus; species Maratus speciosus. The sequence goes on along the minus strand of OZ010795.1, from coordinate 430,176,976 downwards.
AACAATTTTCATTAAAGCTGTCCAATGTTTGCCCAGTATCTTAAAATTAGAAAAATAAATTTTAAGATTTGTTACAATAATACAAAAAATAGTTTTATCCCTTTAGCTTCCATAAGAAGAAAGAAAGTATCATAAAATTATCAAGAAGAACGTAAAATCATGCGTCAATCAGATTATGTAACATTTTTCAATGCATTCGGACTACCATAATAAAACTTCATAGATTTAATAACGTGCAAAAGAATGTATAAGTAATAATTTGTAAAACATATAACACGTTTGAAAACGCAATTTCAAACAAAGTAAAAAAATAGCTTAAAAGGCTGTATATCCCTGTATATGAACTATAGAGTTATGATATATATCACAATATGCTAAAATTTAAAACATTTAGTGAACGCGCAGCACAGTTGAAAATTCCTCGTCAGCAATGTCCGTCAATATACGGAAATGTACTTCAGATGTTTTGTGCTGCACTGTGCATGATTTATAGAAATTATACCGGCTAAATAGTATACAATTTTTATAATTTAAAAACGTGCTCCATAACTGAAACGCTCTACCATCTATTATTGCTCATACAGAAAAAAATATAACTGATCTATTTTGTGTGCCCCTCTAAATGAAAGATGAATAGCATATCATGTTCAATAGAAAGCATCTTATAGACCGACTCGGAGATCTATATCAATTTAAACACTTTTGAAATAGTGTAACATGAACAAAATACATCACAAACAATTTTTCTCCATAGACCATAATGTAACATAATTATTTTTTGTGTTACTGTAAATGGACGATGAATGCTATCCATGCCATATTCTATAGCAATCATCGTGTAGTCCACTTCATAGATCTATGTATATAAATTTCAAAGTATTTGAAATTATGAAACATCATTAAAAACCACCGTAAACGATTTTTACCCCATTGTCCATAATGTAATGAAATACTTTTGAATATCCCTGTAACGAAATTATGCCTTCTACATGCTACATTTTGCAGTACTTAACATTCAATAGTGAATATCAATAGCATTTTTCAATATCATAACGATGCGACTATATTGTTGCCAAAAATAATTTTAGCCAGCTAGAATCGGTAAATCAACCACCGTGCATTGGTGGACAAAACTTAAGGACAACTGTTATTTTGAACGATTACGTTTAGAAATGGATCCGTAGCAGCACGTTTAAATTCGCATAAAAGCGGAATGTACTCTATTTTGTGAAACTTTTGCAAATTTTGTACTTCCGATTTTGTCGATCACGTGACAGTAGAGATAAGAGATTTTAGGCGATCGGCGATTGCTGTGAGTTGTCATTAGATGTAAAAAATGAAGGACATGGAGTGAATCTAGGACCTTTAATTTTGAACATGTCTTTAAGGCATCATTTAAATGATATTACTCGTGGTAGAACAATCGGAAAATTGGAAGAATGACTCATAATTAGAGATGTTGCCCATGAATATAACATCGCGCACAGTATTGTCTCTAGGCTATGGGAGGCATTCTAAAAGAGTGGAATATATGCAAGACGCATGGGGGGATGTCTTCCTAGCAGCACGACGTCCCAAGAAGATCGTTATATTGCTATTTCGGCAAAAAGAATCCGACGCAGTACAGCTGGTCAATTAACAAATTAACTTTGTGCTACAACAGGAACTAAAATATCACGGAAAACAGTTGCAAGACGTTTGGAAAATGGTGGAGTATACGCACAAAGTCCTGTTGTGTGGTCCCGATTCTCAAACGTAGCGCTCGTTTACTTTGCCGTTATGCATCGAAATTGAACAGATGACAACTGGTCTACTATGCTCTTCTCTGATGAGAGTAGATTCAGTCTATCGTCAGATTGCAGACGTAAACTGATATGGCACGAGGTTGGTAGTGCTTACTGTCGCGAAAATATTCTAGAAAGAGATCGATATACGACTTCAAGTAACATGGTGTGGTCGGGTATCTCTACGTGCTTCACCAAGTGTCCATGACCAGTAGTCGGTGAACTGAAGATGTCCTACTTCCTCATGTTCAACTTTTTAGAGGTGCTGTTGGCGAAAAGTTTGGTTTAATAGAGTATAACGCACCTTGTCATCGCACACAGTCTGTATAAGATTGTCTTGAGGCCGAAGACATCCATCGCATATACTAGCCAGCACATTCCACTGACCTGAATCCCATTGAAAATGTATGGAATGCCTTGGGGTGACGTATTGCTACTCGACAATTTCCTCACACAAACAAGGAAACCCTCGTCCGTGCAGTGAAGGAGGAATGGGGCAACTTGCCTCAAAACTACTGAATCATGTTGTTCTGATTATGCCATGCCGTGTTGAAAGTTGTATCGCATTACCCGGTGGCCGCATCCCTTAGGTATGGCACTAATGATTGTTAATTGTGAGTATTTTGCTTTCTTTGCACAGTCCTGTTTTCGGACCTGAGTACATCCTTTAAACAAACTTTTTATATTAAATCATGTGTAACATTCTGTGAATACTATTGTTTGCTTCTTGGGCAACAATTTTAGGTACATTCTCATTTACATAAACATTTCTTCTTGGTCCTTACGTTTTGTCCACCAGTGTAGATTGGGTGCAAAGAAAAGTCCCTTTAACCCGAAATTACTTGCGAACTGAGATAGCTACATGTGAGCTGTTGAGAGAACTAGGCAAGTGAGGTAACAATATGGTATAGCGACAACGCCTGATTTAATGCAAATGACAGCAGCATCCCTAGTGGCAAAATTTGGAAGATAGCCATTGAAAATCGAAAACGAGAACAAATAGAGAAAAATTTTCAGTTAGAAAGTTTTAGAGCATCAATTAATTAGTACGAAACGATATTTGTTTTACATGGATAAGGTAAATTTTCGCCTGTATACCCAAAATATATCCGAAATCGATGCAGTCTATTTTGTATAAACTTTTGAATGGAATAGCCAGAAGTATAAAGAAATATGCACAATTTATTGTATAAATATGTACTTATCTCGACAAATTTTTATAACATCACACAAAAAAACAAAAAAGACTGACTGTCTCATAGTAATAAAAAGTTAATATTCAGTATATTCGAAAAGCTCGCCATTGGTCAAGATACACGGTTGTATTCGTGAGATTAAATCTGCATGCACATTTCTCAGCATGGGACGCCTATTGCGAGCCTCTTCAATACGAAGACGTAGATTTAACCCTTTCAAAGGCGGTGGTAAGATGGTCTAGCCACATAATATTTTGCTTCCAAAACTGACAAATGACACCAAGAATATTTGAATGTTTTTGTAATGAAAGAGAAAATTAGCGGGTTTTTATTTTCTATGAAATTCGTCTGAATATTCTGGTGTCACTCAATTATTTCATCATTTTACGAGCAGAATTCTTCTGCCCCTGAAAGGAAAAATTTAAATGCATCGGAAATTAAATTTTTACAGGCATCACAGTATAGTACAACGTCATAATTTGCAATTGCGCACTGCTAAATTTCCGAAATGTGAATATACACTATAGCATTGTCGCTCATCGATTTCGGAAATTTGTGGGTATACAGGTGACGATTTATCTTATTCCTGTGAACCAAATGTGGTTTGGTACTAATTAATTGATGCTATAAAACTTGCTAATTGAAAATTTTGCTCTATCTCTTTTCGTTTTAGATTTCCAATGGCTATCTTCTAAATTTCGTCACTAGAGGGTGCTATCGTTTGCGGTAGTTTCGACGTAGTCGCTTTGCTATACCGTTACCTCACTTGCATGGCTGTAGCCCTCTCCGTTTGCAAGTATTTTCAGGTTAAACGGACTTTCCTTTGCACCCTGGAACACAAACTGTGGCTTAATTAGTAATTTTTGAATTATCCGTAGCAGTATAATTTCCTGTGATAGAAATAGGTACACAAATACTACTTGGCATATTTCAACAATTACGCAAGTAAAGCCGTGGGTTTTTCTAGTTTATTATAATTAAGGATAAAAAGTGGTAAAGCTCAATTTGGAGCAAAATATTTTGAGATTTGTAGCAGGAAGACAAATTTTAGGAGTTGTAGTAGATAAGCAATAAAATGAAGCACTTAAAATCCTTAAATATAATCTAAACTGTTCACATAAATAAGTGTGATAGTGACCTCTCCTTAAAAATCCTGAAAATGCTACAAGATAAAAAAAGGTCAGTTGGTTGATTTTTTATGGCTAATTCCATGCCATGATGCAGAGGTCTTTGCATCCATACTTAAAAAGCCCTAAAATAAAGAAAAGTTATGAAAGGAAAATGAGGCAGGTGAAAAAAAAAAAGTTGTTAAAATGTTCACAGTTGACATTTATTTTAGCGAATAAAATGTACTATAAGTTACTGTAAACATTAAAATTACTATTAAATTACAAAAGAAACTTTCTAAATTTCCATAATATAACAGTTTTTATTTAAACAATTTTCGAAAAATAATTTTAAAAATTCTCAAATGAGAAAGTGTAGAAAGATGTAGCAAGAAATTAAAATGGGAACAGAATTTTCAATCATGTATAATACAGGAATTAAAATATACAGTCGTGGCCAAAAGTTTAGGACCACTGTGTAGAAACTAGCGTTTTTACAATTGAAACCACTGATAACGTCATAAATCAAATCGATTGCGTCAGATGCGTCATTCCATCCGGCAGTGGAGTACTGTATTCACTTTTCGCTTGATCTTTGAGTAATAAACGCCGCAAATGCAATTGTTGCTTGTTTTACAAGTTTTTAAAACCTATGAAAATGGGTCGAAAATCGTCAGTTTCTGAAGCTCAACGCGCACATATTGTTATTCTTCATAATGAAGGATATTCTGGACGATTAATTAGTGAACTAGTAAGACGTAGTAAGAATGCAGTTCACATTGCGATCAAGAAATTTAAAGAAACAGGGACTTATGTTGATGCCAAAAGGTGTGGTCGACCTCGTAAAACCACACCTAGGGATGACCATGTCATTAGGAGAATTCTCCAATGAGTTCCGCAAGCAAGATACTGTCAGTACTGCTTACAAAAGGTGCGGATGTCAGTCGTAGAACAGTAAGTCGGCGTTTGTTCGACGACTTTCATTTAAAATCCCACAAACCTGCGAAAAAACCCAGGTTAACAGCGGCCATGAGAGCTAAGCTCTTGGACTTTGCCAAGAAACATGCCAAATGAACAATTCGTCAGTGGCAACGGGCTTTTTTTCGGACGCATCTACCATACAGCAGTTCTCTACACGCAAGTACTATGTCCGTACACCTCCTGGATAGCGATTCCATGAACGTTACACTTTATAGACTGTTAAACACTCACCAAGTGTCATGATTTGGGGTGGAACATAAGTGAACGGAACGGCTGCATTGTTCTTCCTACCACCAGGAACGACTATGATTGACAAAAAATACGTGGATTTGTTAAATGAGAAGTTAGAATTACACATGACAGTTCATAAATGCACAATTTTTATGCATGATGGTGCACTATGTTATCGCTCTAAAATTGTTACTCAGTTCTTGAAGACGAAGAAAATTCAAATCCTTGACTGCCCTGGAAACAGTCCCGATTTGAATCCAATTGAAAACTTATGGACTCTCTTAAAGCACAATGTCTCTAAGAAACAGCCAACAAGTGCTAAGAAACTGAAAAAAGCAAGTAAGGAAGTTAAGAATTATCAGCTGCATACTGCCGAAGTCTGGGAGAGAGCATGCCAAACGTTTGCAGGCCGTAATAAAAGCTAACGGCGGACCAACAAAATATGGATTTTTCTGTAAAATTTGTGTTTAATGTATGTCATTTATATGCGTAGAAATGTAATATTCATGTAATAAACTGAGTTTATAATTTTACTGACGAGTACGTATTCAATTTATTGTCTGGATCTTAATTTTCAGTGGTGGTGCTAAACTTATGGCCACGACTGTAGAATGTAGTAAGTAAACATTTATATTTTTAAAAAATCATCATTGGAATATTATGTTAATAATTCTGTAAAACTTTAAACTAAAATTAACTGATAATTCACATATTCAAAAAGTGTATTAAAATAGCAGGCCTACAGATTCAAAAGATAAAAATGTTAAGAACTAGCTACAAAAAATTGATAGGTTGAAAATCATACACATTATTTCTGATGTCAACATTTCTTTTTGTATGCACATACCAAAAGCACAATGATGAATAGTATATCAAATGAATGGTTTTGAACAGGCTTTTGGTATAGTACACACATATTTTCTTACAACATGGTACAGTATGGAACCATTTATCCGGAAACCAGTTAACCGGAAAACCAGTTATCCAGAATGATATTTCTAATTGACTTATTTTAGAAAAAGGAGCCATACAGTTTGTTTGACATATTAGGGCGTATCGAAAAAAATCGAAATTTCTTAAATGTTTTAGTGGTAGTGGGGTAAATTTGTGAACTCACTTCGTTAAAAATTTGCGGAATTTTAAAGCAGTTAGCTGATATCTTCTGTCGCCTCAGTGGGCCGAAAGTTCCGAAATTTAGAATAAAAATGATTAAAATACAAAAAATAATAAATGATCATAGATTTCGTTGATCGGTTTGAGGTAGTACTTAAACGGTACTATGTTCGAACAACAACAGCCTTTTTTTTAGAATTATTTGTTACTATCTTCTGCCACCTCTTCGGCATCGAATTTTGGAAGTTTTGACGCCTTTTTGGTACTTTCCTGCATAACCGTTTACTGCTTGCTCAATGTACAATCCAGACATACTGGGTTTGGCACTCTTCCAAAAAAGTGGAAGACCCCTATTTTTCATTTCGAGAAACAAATCACAGTGACCAGTAAATCACCTGACCACTCTGTTTCGTCCGGCTAAGCGCTGTAGGCAGGAGCTACAAACATTTGCAAGTAGCAACCGATTTTAACTCGTTTAAAGCAGCATACTTTTAATTACTGTGCGGTCTTTATAGTTGCTTGCACTGCAGTCGATTTTAAAGTAATTTGCCTTGTGTTTTTGTGTATTTCGCTATCATTTTCTAATATGAGATATTGGTAAGTATTTGAAATGTCAAAATCATCGCAGTGATTTTTTTCAAGTCGACAAAAGTTGCTATGCCCTATTGAGGGAACGCCGAAGGAGTTTTTACGAAGCTGCCAATGCATGAAGATGTCATAAGATGTTGCGATGTTGAGGAACTGGTGGAAGCAAAGAACCATGTTTTTTTCAGTTATTTCAGAAACTTTTGGTTTAAAGATGGAAAATTTATACATCGATACATCCATTGCTTAAGTTTTACATAAACGCGTTAGTGATATCATACACGCATACCATGGAAAATATAGACCAATCATGAAAAATATAAAACATCTTGGAAAACGTAAGACTACCCTCGAAAATATTGTAAACTTGAAAATGGAAGCAAAAACATTCTTGGGCGTATCTACCTGTAAATGCGCGATTTTTAAGGAGTGTGTTTGTCCGAAAGAAAGCAAAGTTTCTGAAAAAGAACACGTGTTTCTCATTGACAAAGAAAGGAAAGAAAAATGTTCGTTGGAAGTGTTGACGTTCCATAAACAAAACGACTCTAGAAATGTCAAAAGCGAATGGAACAGGATACTATTGGATCTGCAAACAGGCGTCTCCTGCTTCTGCTTTAAGCTATTCAGTGGAGAATTAAAAGGAAAATGAAATAGAAGATCTGGTGGATTTGGTGATAACGGAAAAGGTGGGCACCAAACACAGCTCTTATACAGCATCTCTTTAGCAGTCAACTAGGAGTGTTCAAATGCATTTAAAAGTGGATAACTTGTCGGTTGATTGTTCTTGTCGGTAAAAAATATGGTGTATCCAACAGAGCCACGGCTGCTACTGCATCGAGTTTTATGCAAGATTTGGGTTTAATATCGGAATCAGATACCTGCCTCGTCACAGACAAAAATAAAATATGAAGAGAAAAATCGAGAATTTTCAAAAATTGGTCTCAAAATAAAACGAAAATCGTTCAATATATCTGGCTTTATTTTGATGGACAGCATAACAACACTTTAACATCAGAAACACTAGAGGACAAACAGTTCCAAAGAACAATTGTAGAAGCGCATTACTGTATTGTATCAGAACCTGGTTCTACGTATATGGGACATATTACACCTAAAAGTATATGTAGTACTGAAATACCTAATAAGACTTACGAATACGTAACAAGTACTTTGTTGGATGATTTTAGTAATCTTATTGTTCGGGAGTGTAACGGCACTGTAGTGAATACAGGTGTGCATAGCTGCCAACGTTTACACTTTTTTCCTACCACTAAAATTTAATAGACATTTTTGCCTTCTTTAATCACGAGATTAAGATGATTAAGTAAGATTATATTTCCTGTAGAATTTTAGTGGTGCGAAAAAAGCGTAAAAGTTGGCAGCTATGGGTGTGTCTAGTGGTGTAATTCGCAGGTTTGAATTGAAACTTCAGAGAGCAGTTGATGAATTTTCTGTTTATTTCTGCTTATTATCTGCTTATTTGCTTATTTCAAATGTATACAATTATCTCATCTTCGAAAATGACAACGAAAAAGAAAAAAAAAAAAAAAAAAAAAAAAAAAAACAAGACAAATTTCTTTTAAAACGGCTGCACTGGAAGCAACTAGAAACACCGCAAACTAATTAAAAGTATACTGCTTTAAACGAGTTAAAACCGGTTGCTACTAGCAAATGCTTGTAGCGCCTGCCCTTAGCCGGACGAAACAGAGTGGCAGGTGATTTACTGGTCGCTCTGATTTGTCTCTCGGCATGAAAATAGGGGTTTTCCGTCTGGATTGTGCTTTGAGCAAGCAGTAAACTGTTATGCAGAATAGTACCAAAATGCGTCAAAATTTTCCAAAGTTCAAAATTTTCAAAGCCCATGCAGATGAGGCAGCAGAAGATATTAACCTATAATTCTAAAAAAAAAAAAAAAAAAAAAAAAAAAAAAAAAAATATTTGTTGCTGTTCAAACATGGTAACTTTTAAGCAATACCTCAAACCCATACACGGAATCTGTAATCATTTATTTATTTTTGTATTTTAATCCTTTTTAGCCCCATTTTCAGAACTTTAGGCCCACTAAGGCGACAGAAGATATCAACCCACTGCTTTAAGATTCCGCAAACTTTTTAATGAAGGGAGTTCACAAATTTCCCGCACTACCGCTAAAAGATTTCAGAAATTTCGATTTTTTTCGATACGCCCTTATATATATATATACAGAGTGTATCTGAAAATGTGGACAATACATTACGGGGTGATAGAACACATCCATACAAGCAAATTTCGTCAAAGAATGTATGGTTGGAACGCCAGCGGTGAGAATTAAAAGGTAGCTTCCCACCGTTCCAGTAAGGTGATTGGTCGAGGTGGCCCCATAGCTTAGCCACCAAGGTTGTCAGATCTCTCGTTCGTGTTTGGACTTTTTACTGTGGGGCAGTATGAAAAGCCTAATCTGCGAGTGCCCCATTGATACCGATATGGATATAGTCACCAGGATTGTCATTGTTTCCAGCGATTATCGGGAAATGCCTGGTGACTTCGCAAATGTGCGTCAGTCTTATCTCGCATGTGTGAAGCGTTAATCAGCTGGCAGAAGATCATTTGAGCATGTACATTAATTAAATTCCTGTTAATAAATTGTTTCCTGAAGTATCTCCTCTCATTCTTGTGTTAATTCTTTATCTGCGATAATTGAAAACAATCTATTAACTTCTCACCGTTTGCGTTCTAACCATACATTCTATGGCGAAATTTGCTCATATAGCTGGGTTCTAATACCCCGTAAAGTTCCCCCCCTTTTTCAGATACACTCTGTATATACATATATATATATATATATATACACAGGATGTTTCTGAATTCAACAGATAAATTCAGAGGCGTTATAGTAGGCATCAAGGGAATGAAATATTGAGACAGAATATGGGGTCGCAAACCGTCGTTGACGTTAAATATTTTGAGAAATATAAAAAAAATTGCAATGGAAAAGGAACGGAAAATATCTATTTTGTATGAAATGTCATATCTTCACAAAAATGTTCTCGAAAACATGGTGCTCAAAAAATCGGTGATATCGTATGAACCTAGAAATCGCAGTCCAAAATGTGAAGCGTCAAGCGTGTACTGTTAGCTTGCATAATTGAAATTTCTACCACTTTTTATATAATCACATTTACAACAGTGGTGAGAACGTCTATTAAAATTTTTATTATATATTACTTGATTTTTCTGAAAGTTATTACTGCCAATCCAAATTAAGTTTGTATAAAACAGACTTTATTTTTGATTAAATACGTGGTTTGCGACGCCATGTTCTATGTTTCATCAACTTGATGCCTTCTATCACCCCTCTCAATTTGTCCATTTAATTCGGGGACACCCTGTCTATATACATATTAGCTACTTTTTAATGTAACAAGTAAATTAAAAAAATCTTTAGCTACTGTAAAATATATAAGGAAAATGTGTATTTAAACAACATTAAACCAGAATCACAATAGCAATTCACTTACTTTTCATAGTTTAATCAGTTTACTTAATAATTTAAAATTTTACATTTAGATAACCATATTTTCCATTATGGTAATAAATTTTATGTAATAAAAAACTGATTTTAAAATCATGTTAACTTGTCGATTAAACTTTATATATTTTCTAATAATTGTATGAATTACGTTATTAAAGTTAAACAAATTAGATACTTGCGAATGTTTAAAGCAAACAACTTTAATTATAAAATAACATTCTAAAGCAATATTTATATATTTTTTAACTATTGGGATGAAAGCTGTTATTTTTTATTAAAAAAAATACAATTTATTTGAATCATAAAAATATGACTGAATCTATACAGTTCAATAAAGTATATATATATATATGTAATAATAATAAAAAAAAAATTCCCTTTTATCTTAGTAGAACTATTCAAAATTCTTAATATTTACCCCTTTTTTACCTATCTTTAATAATACCTTAAATATTTTTTTACTTTTATTTCATGCCTTTAAAGCTGTGTGCTCATTAATTATAAGTCTAAAAACATTAATCTGTGTGTAACTTATGAATGGCAATAAATTTATAATGTAAATAATAAAACTATGTTAAATAATTATTCTCAATTCTTATATATTAACTTTTTATTTTATATCATTTAAATTGTGAACAAGATTATTATATTGTCTCTGTATTTTATTAACAATTTCAATAGTTCGTGTTAAAAATTCTAAATTTTAAATTTAATATAGCATTTAGATATTTTTTTAGAAAGATTATTCTTTAGGGTTTACGCCAAGAGACGAAATTGTAACATTTCCCTTCCTATGTAACATTTCTCTTCTATTACCTTGTAGGTCATAAGACCTACCGGTACATGCATTTTTTGGGGTAGGCGGATATGTACTGTTAAAAACTTTCGCCCTTTTATCTTAGTAAAATAAATCCAAATTCTTAATATCAACCTTTTTTTTTTTACCTATCTTTAGAAACATCTTAACTATTTTTTGTCTTTAATTCCACGCATTTAAAGCTGCGCATTCTTTAATTATTATTCTAATAAGTTCATAATTACTTCTTAATTCTACTAAATTATTTCTATTCATTTTATTCTGTGACAATTCTTTCTTTTTCAATGTTTTTTTTTTTAAATATTTTTATTTGATGATGTTCCATATCCCATAATTCCTTGCCAGCTTCCCGCCAACATTTGTTTACGTTATAAAACTGACGCCAAGAATAAAGAGTTCATCATTGGCGTCACGCGTACTTGCCACTTACCCCGGTGCTAAATCGAATCGTAGCCTGTCCCCAGTCCTGTCCTTCCGGCTATTTTAACGGAGTTGGTTTTTTCACTTGTAAAGTATTCGTTCATGCTCTGTTTCGTTGAATATTTATAGTGTTGTATCGACTAGGAGGCCAGAATTTTTACGCTTTCCGTTTGTTTAATAAATCACCATCACTTGGTTGATCGATTTTAAATGTGTAGATTCTAATACCATGTAACACCATATAGTTATTAGGAAGTAATCCAGCTATATACTGAGTGCCGATGTATAACTTACTGGGGTTGTTTACGAAATGCGATTACAAATAAACTAGTTAAGTTTATACTGCCTCTATTATTTATTGAAGGGGAATTTCTTCCGATGTTTTTTGAGTCTGAATGCTCGGCTACTTTTGAAATATAACCCACTGCCGATGAGGCCGCAGCCTATTTTTTCCTAGTTTTTGTTAAAATTTTAATTTTTTACATACAGTTATTTTATTCTTGTTCTTCTTGTTCTGTGAGGTGTACGCTGGTTCAGGCTAAATATAATCTTATACTGGTTTATATATATATATATATATATACATATATATTGGAAAAAACAGCCATAAATTTACGTGGAAGTGCAAAATATGCTCTCACAAGAATAAACACTTTTATTAACTCTGAGCATACGTTTAAAAAAAATGATTTATATAATAAATTGGAAAAATTAGAAACTGTTTACTCAGACTTTGATATATGTGATGCTCAATTACCGACTGAAGCTTCTGAAATTGATGTTTTTGAGAAACAACATTAAGAAACCAAAGCCAAACTTCAAGCAGGACTGAAAAAGTGTCGGCGAATATTCATGCACATTCTCAATTAATGAATGACAAATTCCTGTTATTAATTCTACTGTGTCTAACAACTTTAAATTTCCGCGATTAAATATAGAACAATTCAACGGAAACTTTAAAAACCGGATGTCCATCAAGGACCTCTACATCTCGTTAGTTCATAATAATGGCAGCATAACTAACGTACAAAAATTCCAGTATTTAAGAAGGCTACTAGGCAATGAGCCAGCCTCTATAATAAAACGTATTACACCTTGCAATGCAATCACTCTTACTGCTGCCACAATTGAAAACTATAACATCATACCAGTTTATTCGAAAAAAAAAAATGCAAAATTACGCGATATCAACTTCGCGTTGAAATGAAAAACAGAGCCATGAAAACAAACCTGATTCAGAGGCCATTTTAATTCCCGATGTAAATAAAAAGGAAATATTCCCCTTCAATAAATTCCGTTCAAACAAGTTTCGCACTTTTGCTCACTGCTAGTGTATATATTAATGGTTGCATGGGCCAAAAGCACAATTTAAGAATTAGGTATGACAGTGGATCAGAGTCTCCGTGTGTTTTCTGAATTCTACATGAAATAGTTAGGAATTAAAAGGGAAAATGCTAGGTTCCCAGTAAAAGGTCTATCTACTTCAAAGATCTCAGTAACTAAGAGTTACGTAATATTTTATGCAATATCAATTCATAATGCTGACACCAAGTTTTCTGTGATGATATTTATTTTAGATTAATTATCTGCTTCGTTACCTGCGGAAAAAATAAATAAGAAACATTTTTCAGTTAAAAAAAATATAAACTTAGCAGACCCACATTTCGATACTCCAAATAAAATAGACATTATTTTGGGATCCGATTAATTTTTTCCTATTTTACTTCTTGGTAAAGTAACATATACTTAGAACAATTTAATTGCTCAAAATTCAATTTTTGGTTTTCCCGTATCGGGAAAAATGCCACATTCCGGTACATCTCCAAATTATATACATAATTTGCATATTTATGAAGTTAAAATTGATAAAGAATTGAAGCGTTTTTGGGAAGTTGAAGATGTATTTAATAACAATGCTCAAATTTTGCCGCCTGAAGAACAGTTTGTTCACTCAATTTTTTAGGAAAATTATTCAATTCATTTTGAGGGTCGTTTTGTGGTTAAGTTACTTTTATTAAATCTAAATCAGAATTAGGGAATTCTAAACCTGCCGCAATTTTTTGTTTGTTGGCTATGGAAAAAAAAAATAAAGAAAAGCATGAATTTGAAAAACAGTACAAGGATTTTATGGACGAATATAAAACGTTAGGCCATATGGAATTAATTGCACAAAATGACATTGATAATTTATGAAAATGAACACTATTATCTTTTTCATCATGCGATTGTTAACCCTCTAACTGCGTAATTGTTTTATCAAAATAGCTTTAAAATTTTCGTATTTAACCAATTCGCGACGATCCTCTTTTAAGCATTTGCATTCTTTTGTCACGTGATTTTCAAAACAAAAAATTTGTCTAATTTAATCGGGAAAATGCTCCGATTAAATAGGCAAATTTTAAAATAAAACAAATAACTGGTGAGAATAATCAAGGATAGTTAATTAGACGGAAAAAGTGCATCCCCGAGGAAATCTAGGGTTGAGCAAATTTTGCTACTTTTATGTTGCCCGAGGAAATCTCGTGTTGCGCAGCGAGAGACTTAAAACTTCTACTACGACTACGAAATTGAGAGCAGTTTTCGATGCTTCATTCAAAACTTTAAATGGTGTTTCCTTGAATTCCATTTTGTATATAGGCCCTAAGTTACAACGGGACATTTTCGAAATTTTACTTAAATTTTGATTTCCGAAAATAGTGTTTTCTGCGGACATAGAAAAAATGTACCGCCAGATTTTCGTTGCCGAAGAAGATCGAAATTATCAGCAAATTGTTTTTGGGTCTACTTCTAATGCAGAAATAAAAAAATACAAATTAAAAACTATAATATATGGTTTAGCGCCAGCATCTTTTCTGACCAATATATGTATAAAACAAACCGCTGATGATTACACAAAAAATAGCAGCATTTCGCGAGTGTTAGAAAAAGATGTGTAAACAGTACATGGTGGATTTATTATCCGGTACAAATACTGTTAGGGAAGCAATATAAACTTGCAAATAAATTACGATGTTTTGACGCGCATGGTTTCCACTTTCGGAAGTGGAATTCAAATTGAAAGAAATTATTTAATCAATTTAAAGATGGTTCTACTACCAAATCAAATTTTGAAACTATTCCCAACGATAACGGAAGCTCCAAAACTCTTGGCTTAAGCTGGAACTCTTCTTCAGATACTTTTATTTTTAAGACCTCACAAGTGCTCACTCCGCCTGTTACAAATAGGCATATTTTAGCTGAGTCTGCACGAATTTTCGACCTACTAGGACTAATTTATACTGTAACATTAAAGGTATTTTGTCAGAAGCTTTGGTGTACAAAGGGAGACTGTTACTCTATTATTCAGCAACATCTAGCAGGCGAATTTCTACAATTTTAAGGTCCGTTGAATGAAATAAGTCAGTTGTCTGCTCCTAGATGCGTCACACTTTAATCCGTTAATTATCATCCGTCAATCCGTGAATTACAATGATTTTCTGACGTCTCAACACTGGATTACGCTGCAATTTATTGCCGATAGACTCATAATGGCAAAACAAACGATTTTCTGTTAGTTTCGAAAACTAAAGTCTCTCCAATCAAGCAAAATTCGGTTCCTAAATTAGAACTTTGCAGTGCACACTTACTATATAAGCTGTTTCATTTTATTATGTAAACACTAAAGAATTACAAGTTCGATATTTTCGAAAGGAGGGGACAAATAGGAGACAAAGACGACTTAACCCGGGAGAACTCGCCAGTGAGAATGCCCGATTGCTTTTCTTTTACTTTACATTCATATAATATCAACTTTTTTTGGTTAGCTTAGTACTTTTATTCACAAAATAGGTACAATAAATGTAAAACATTTTGAAATTTTGATTAAAATGAAAAATGATTTAAATAAGAGTCTTAAAAAAGTACGACTGTGAGAGAAAATCTCATGCAGCGAGTTCTCTCGGGTTAAAAGTCGTATTTTCTTGGCTATATGCCCATCCGCGTAAATGGAAGTCTTATCGCGAATAGAACATCTCGAATCACCGAAATTCTACCTATAACGCACAGGAGACATGTCCTTCCAAAGAGAACCCCGCAGAAATCGCTTCACGCGGTATTGATCCTAAATGTCTTCCAAGATTAGACTTGTGGTGGAAAGGCCCAAGTTGGCTGGTTCTAGACCCATATAATTGGCCAAATGACGACTCAAATGCTGAGGAATTTGGTGAGTAAATCAAAGCCAAACATAGGTCTGATTCTATATTTTTAATTTAACACGCGCACATCAAATGATATATTTGATAATTTGTTTCAAAAGCACTCTTCACTTACAAACATTATCCGTATTTTGGCATGTTGCCAAAGATTCATTAAAAAATTCAAAAATGATAAGGAATTTCAAATTTCTTCGACACCTCTTACCTACAAAAAAACAAAAGCTGTCGAAGAAACTATAGT
The DNA here is from genome assembly GCA_963932465.1 of Maratus speciosus. Taxonomy (NCBI): domain Eukaryota; kingdom Metazoa; phylum Arthropoda; class Arachnida; order Araneae; family Salticidae; genus Maratus; species Maratus speciosus. Next base: position 430,160,798 of record OZ010795.1, on the reverse strand, counting down.
TCTTTCGATTCAAAATTCCTACTTCTACGAAGAAGTGAAATGCATCAAAGAACAGAAGGCTCTTTCAAAGAAAAGTCCATTACACTCCCTCCATCCGTTTATTGACGATAGTGATCTCTTACGGGTGGGGTACGTCTACAAAATTCAAAGTAAGCGTTTAATCAGAAGCATCCTATAATATCGCCCTCTCAGCACAAAATGAGTGAAATATTAATACAAAAACGGTATAATGCAACTTTTCATGCTGGGTATTCTCTTCTATCCCATATACTCAGACAGTCCTACTTGATCATTGGTGAGAAAAAGCTCATTAACTAATGCATCAATAGATGCTTAAAATGCTACAAATAACATATGCATTGCATAATATCCATTGCCACCCCTCAACTAATTGGTAATTTACCAAAGCATCGAGTGACCCTGAAACGTCCATTTTTCTCCAGCGGTGTTGATTACGCAGGCCCTAAATCTATTAAATTCAGTAAGGGTCGGGGTTCCAAAACCCCTAAGGTATATATTGCTCAATTTATTTACCTTGCCACCAATGCTGTGCATATAGAAGACATGAGTGATTTGACAGCTGAGAACTTTATGGCCAGCCTTCGACGATTTAGTGCATGACGAGGTGCCACGTGCCAGCTTTATAGCGACAATGTCAACAACTTTGTCGGTGCGTCCAGAAACTGGAAAAAATATACAAACTATGGCGGCCATTTCCTGAAAATGAAATCATGGCACATTATCTAAGAGAAACCTCTCTGGAATGACATTTCATCACTCCTTCTGTCCTCATTTTGGCGGGATATGGGAGGCTGCCATTAAATCCACAAAATACCGCCTAAAAGGAATAATATGAGAGTCGTTGCTAACCTTTGAGGAATTGAGAACGCTACTTGCTAAATTGAATCTCTACTAAATTCGCTGCTACTTATGCATATGACGATAATGATACTGGTTTCATAAATATGCTCATACCCTCACATTTTCTTACAGGGGATGTCTTATACTCCATACTTGAGGAGTCATCAGCCACTACAGCAGAACCAAGAATTCGCTGGCAGTTGATACAGAATATGAAATCGGGATTCTACAAGCGCTGGAGGCAAGAGTATCTTGCTTCTAAGCAACAGCGGACAAAGTGGACAGATGCCGCAACCAGCATCCAAGCTGAACAGTATTGCTGTGAGAAAAAGGCAATTTTTAAAATATTTTCTGACTCAAGAAATGGTTCTATTTGGTAAAAAAGACACTGGTGAAAAATTCCAGCGCAATTACTCATCGTCTTCAGGTTCCACACAGGGAATCAAAGTAAGGAATGTTAACTCAAAACTTTAAAAAATCAATTTTTGCTATTTAATTTTTATGTTTACATTAGCTTTATTTTCTGACTTAAAAACACTTTTAATTATTAAAAAGAAACAGAAAAACATTTTACTTTGATCAGTCTCTAATTTTGGCTTCCATATTAGGGCCAAAAATTTTAACTTTGGTGTCAAACTTTGGAAGCTCCTACCGTAACTTGATTCCACTGCGAATGTACCTATACCTGGCATCTGCTTCATATGTTGCCAACGATTTTTTTGTTAAAAGTTGCAAATGCTTCTCTACTGCTTGAGAAGGGCAAGAGAATTTTTCTATTTCAAAATGTGAACCGTTTCTGATCACACTTGCTATGTCTTCGTCACGGAGGTTCATGGTAACAGGTGATTCCAAAGTTTTGTCCAGGTGAATCATCTCAAAATATTCCTCTGCTTCGAAATTTAAATTTTGAGGTTAAAATTGGCATATTTTTCTCTACCAGTCAGTTTTCCTTGCTGTCCGTATACTCCTGAGGCACAGTTCTCTAATATGTGATCGTTCAATTAAAAGCATTGCAAACAGAGTGAGCAAAATAAAAGTTTTTCTTAATATCTTCATGAACAATTGACTTAAAACCTTCTGACAAAAATGAGCTTTTTTATCATTCTGCGCAGTTGACATTCTCCATGAGTAGGTTTTGTGATTTTCTTTATTTCAAACCAGGATGACATGTAAACTTTCATGGCATATTCCACTAGGAGCTTAATGTGTTCTGTTGGTTCTAAAGTGGTCACTTATAGGCACATAACTTTGTTGGCTGTAGTTAGCCATCTTGAATGAGACATCGTTCCGGAACTTCTGTTTGCGAAATCCGGAAGGCACTCCCAGAGGATACTTCACTATAAATACGGAACAGGTATTTTTGGTCTGCACCGAGGTCTTTTTATCAATTTCATGCAGAGCAAATGAGATAGAAAAAAAAAATCAGCAAGAGTTTCGCAGGTTTCCAGAGATTTTCCTAATGTTCTGGAAAACCGGCGTGGTCCAAATGTATTTCCGTCAATCTTGTGGAAAAGGCGGCGAAGAGGTAGTCCATTAGTTTGCAATAAGCATACAAACCAGTGAAATTTATGCCTAACAACGATTTCAAGCCGTCTAACTGCGCTATTTTTCTTACCCACGTTGACAATCGTTCCATCACTACTAACGGTAACCATTTCGAAAGTGTAATCCATTTCTGTGTAGCGAATTTTATAATTATTCCTATAACATCTGCACTAGAGCCTCAGTCCGGAGTCACAAGACATATATAATCAGAACCAGGTTCTTACAACAAAACAACATGCTTTTCCACAGCTATAGTCGTATATAAGTAACGCCCCTTCTTTTCTTGCATTATAGTATTGTCCATTCTTCCATTGAAGTACAGTCGAACCCGGTTAAGACGCGTTTCAAGGGAATGGACAGAAGTCGCGTATTAGGCGGGATCGCGTATTAAACGTGATTTGTAAAATGTTGCAAAAACTTAAATTATTTACACATTTAATCATCTAAACGTACTTTAGAACTTTCATTTATATGTTTACGTTCGAAAATTGTGTCTTTTACGTATATTAAAATTAATTATTTTCTACTTTAACTCATTGTTTCTTTTTATACGACCGACTGGAATAATAATGGAAAATAAATATGTAGTCCAATTTTTAAAATCATATTTAGTGCTTTTAATAATGAGTACCATACTATTATAATTTGTCCTTCTTTTTAGTAAAAAAAAAACTATCCTTATTAATTTTTGTATGAAAAATATTGTTAGCATGACAAAATGTAAAGAAAACACAAAAGAATTATCCAATCGCAGTCGTATTTGTTTAATCTGTACGAGTTTCATTCTTTGTTGCCTATCGTAATGCATTATAAAACATAGTTAGTGATATAATGTAAACTTAAAAGCTCACTAACAACAGGTATGATCATTTCTAATCATAATAATTTTTATCACTTATTTGAGTAACCTGAATTCATCTATATACAGTATCCACAGTAAAAACATACACGAAGCGAGAGCCAAAGAATGTTAGGAGGCGGGATCAAAGAAGAATTGCAATGTTGATAATTTAGCGGGGTTTCGTTTAATTCAAATATCTACCATTATTTCCGATGAGTAATTTTCGTCCTAAGTAATCTGCTATTAAGTAAAGTAAATAATACTATTTGGAAACAGTGATTTTTATCTGAATAAGAAAAAATCCTCTAATTTGGCAACACTTGAGAAGAAAGAAAGAATCCACATCTTGATCAACGAATTCGCGTCTTAAGCGACATTTTTTTACCTCAATGGACTGAAAATTTATCGCGTATTAAGCGGAATCGCGTAATACCCGTTCGCGTCTTAAACGTGATATTTTTGCATTAGCCTTATGGCCGGCGTTCAAGGGATTGGACAAAAACCCGCGTATTAAGCGGGATCGCGTATTAACCGTGAGCGTCTTAACCGGGTTCGACTATGGCGTACAAAGATTGTGTTACTTTTGTAGAATTAATCTCTGATCGTACCTTACGACGTTCTCTCCTCAGCGTACTCCTGTCAATAACTTTAGAGGAGTATCTTTGGATTAAATCCCTATATCACATAGTACATGGGATGCAATGATAGCAGCTGACATATCCGATACTTTCCGTTCTATCACATGCAAGGACTAGATTTGGCAAGAAGATCTTTCAATTCCTTCGTTTTAGATTCCCCATTTTCTCTTCTACGTTGACTTTCTCTAACACGCTTCAATTTTCAAGTTGCAGACTTTTCAATTGATCCTATTGCCTTTTATCTCTCCTGCCGTTCATCTGCAAAAAAGTTTTGTTCCATACTCGGAACATTTACGAAGAACTTGCATTGTTCTTAATTTAAACATTCCATATAGTCCAGTCATTTGGTAGAAAATAGGGGGAAGTTTTGGTGTAGTTTTGATATTTGGTGCCTTTATGTTTTTTGGGTCGCTGAACACGAATCTGAAGTTTGCCATCAAAATTTATCCCGGGAAACACGTTTTTATGGCAAAAAACTGGAAAAAGAACGGGATTTTCTTTGTTTTTTCAAAATAACTTCAAAATTATGCATTTTATGCAAAAGTCCTCAATGCATAAATTAAAGAGTATAAAATTTCCTACATTTTACGCATTAAAAGTTTTTTTCTCTGATCAATGGTTTAGCCGTGGCAACGCCGCAAAAATGGGTGTGAAAATAAAAAATTCTGAAAAAACGAGAATTACGGCAGTGCACGGTGGGTGATTTACCGATTCTAGCTGGCCATAATTATTTTTGTCGTCAATATAGTCGCATCGCCATGAAATTGAAAAATGTTATTGATATTCACTATTGAATGTTAGGTATTGTAAAATGTTGCGTGTAGCAGCCATAATTTCGTTACAGGGACATTCAAAAGTATTTCATTATATTACGGCCTATGGGGAAAAATAGTTTGTGTTTTTTTTTTTTTTTTTCAATAATGTTTCATAATTTCAATTTATATACATATCTATGAAGTGCACTATAACATGATTTCTTATAGAATATGGTATGGGTATTATTTATCGATCATTTACAGGGACACTAAAAAGAATTATGTTACATTACGGTCCATGGAGAAAAATTGTTTGTGGTATATTTTGTTCATGTTACACCTTTTCAAAAGTATTTAAATTGATATATATCTCCGAGGTGCTCTATAAGATGCTTACTATTGAATATGATGTGCCATTGATCTTTCATATACAGGGGCACACAAAATAAATCAGTTATATTTTTCTCTGTATGAACAATAATTGATGGAAATGCATTTTCAGTTGTGGAACACTTTTTAAATTTTAAAAATTGCATACTATTTAGCGTGTATAAATTCTATAAATCATATATAGGGCTGCACAAGACATCTATATACCCGCTTATTGCCGGAAATTGCTAACGAGGAATTTTCAACTGTGCTATGCGTTCACTAACAGTTCTAAATTTTAGCATATTGTGAATTATATGATAAATCTATAGTTCATATACAGGGATGTACAACATTTTCAGCTATTTTTTCGATTTTGGTTGAAATTGTGTTTTCAAACGTGTTATATGTTTTACAAATTATTACTTAGACATCGTTTTTCACGTTATTAAACTATGAAGTTTTATTATAGTAGCCCGAATGCGTTCAAAAATGTTACATAATCTGATTTACGCATGATTTTACGTTTTTTTTGATAATTTTAATGATACTTTCTTAACGGTATGGAAGCTAAAGTGATAAAACTATTTTTGTTTCATTATAACAAATTCTAAAATTTCTTTTTCTAAAATTTAAGGTACGGGACAAACATTCGACACCATTAATGAAAATTGCTGTGTTGCATATTCTGTTGTATATTCATATTTATTTCTGCACAAACCTTACAGGAAACCTAACAGGAACCTTATGTAAAGATAAGGAATCATAAGATATCTTGATTAACATATCATGAGAAAATGCCTACATTATATTTTGCATTGTATCAAATCTGAATTTGGAGAATTTGTCTAGATCAATTTTGTAACCACTCAGAATTTGCAGCCAAGTAATATATTTTAAATGATTTTGTCCCGATATATCTACATACAACTGGAAATTTTTGTCCAAATTTGGTCATAAATTTAAACATTTCACTCTTGCAAAACTTCACGTGCTCTTCATTGTAATTTTCCTCTATAAACAAAATATTTTGAACCAAATTCACATTTTTGTTACATTTTAAATCTTGTTGCCGTTGCATAATACTGGAAAAGTTTATTTATGTGACTAACTTAAATTCTGCTGTCTTTGATTTAAAAAAAAAAATGGTACTTGAATTAAAATGTCAAGAAAAGTCATGCCAGAAGGTATCAAATGATTTTTATTTAAAAAAAAAACATTTATTTTATACTGTTGGTAGTAATAAAAACACCCACTAATTCTATACATCTATTTTCTATGCTGTAGATGTCGGTGAAAAGCAGGGACCCTCAAGTAAAAGAAAGCGGAAATAATGTTTTTTTGTTTTTTAAATAAATGTACTTACTAATGTACATGTTTACTTATAATTAAATAATGATTCATAATGAGTCGTCCTATTTATTATCAGCCACTTCATTGTAAGATGTAGTCAATCATATAATCTTTAGGATAATTTATAGTCAATGCTTGTGTAAAATGGTCAGTTTTCATGTTAAATCTACGTACAGCGGCGTAATTCCCGTTTTCTCTGAATTTTTTGATTTTCACTCACGTTTTTGTGGCGTTGTCACGGCTAAACCATTGATCAGAGAAAAAAACTTTTAATACATAAAATGTAGGAAATTTTATCCGCTTCAATTTATGCGTTGAAGACTTTTACGTAAAATGTATAATTTTGACGTTATTTGGAAAAGAAAACAAAGAAAATCCCGTTTTTTTTCCGTTTTTTGCCAAAAAAACTTGTTTCCCGGGATAAATTTTGTTGGCAAACTTCAGATTCGTGTTCAGCGACCCACAAAACATAAAGGCACCAAATATCAAAACTACACCAAAACTTTCCCCTATTTGTCCTTTTTGAGCACCTAGTGCCTGGACTAATACAGAAATATCAAACAAAATACTGTTTGCTTGGTCAGAGAAATATTTCCTAGTTTTCTCAGCCCCCCTTTCAAGATTTGCGTATTTTTTTTTTTTTTTTTGTACTTTTCGTCGTAATTTCTAATAAGACGAATGATTCTTGATAATGTAACACAGGCATGGAGGCTTTCTTCCAAATTCTTTCAATGTCACAAGAAACAAATTAGCTGATATCATTTACTGAAGGATCTTTCTTGATTTCCTGCTTCCACAATATGTAATTTTTTATCCATAGAAAATGCTTCATTAATTCAGCATACGTGGGGTAACACTGTCTCTTGCATTTGTACTGGAGTTTCAAAAACACTATAAAAAGTTTCACTTCTAGTTGAGGTCATGTTTATATGAAAAATCTGTGTTGTCCTGTTCGAAAAATAATCATATTAGAGGTTGAAACAAAGACAACAGTTGCAAAAACGAATCTTTCCACGCAATTACGTGCTGCATCTATTAGATTTTGGAGTATAAATTTGCTATTTATATATGAAATGTCCTTTCTAGCTCTGACATATCACAATAACGTTTTAATAAAGCACTTTATTAATGGAAACATAATTAATTAATCATTATTTGAAAATAAATTAATTATTTACAAATAAATTAATTTTATAATTAATTAATTAATTACAAATTAATTAATTTTACAATTAATTATTTAAAAATAAAGTAATTATATAATTAATTAATTATTATTTATTTGATAAAAAATACATTAAAATCTTAAAGGAAAGGCAATACACACATTCATTTGAGATGTGGAACCTGAAGATGGCAACATATTGAGCCGGAATTTGGAGACAATTTGTTTCAGCCAGTTTCACACCATATAATGACTCAGGCAAAGTTGAATTTCAAGAAAAAGTTTTTTCGCTCCACCATACTGAACACGTAGTGTTAATTATGGAACACAGCCAACCACCAGGTTTATGGAAATTGGCACGGATAGTTGAGGTTCATCCAGATAAAGATGGGCTGACCACAGTTGTGACGGTTAAATGTGGATATTCACTATTCAAACGTCCAATAACAAAAATCACGATACTCCCTATATATCAGGTCTAAGTCCTTGATAGGTTGGGAGTTATGTTTAGATAAACGTTATTCATCTAAATAGCTCATAACTTCAACCTAAATGATTTTGAAATTTAGTGAAAAGCCTTATTTCATGTTTATGAAAAGAAAATTTATTTATTGATATAACTATTTGTGTTAAAAATACATTTCATCTCTTTATTGAAAGAACTCATAAATAATTACTGTAATTTAAGAAGCCATATCTCATGTGTGTTGAAATAGCTATTTAAAAACATTATATTTCATTTATTTGCGTAATAACTCTTTTTAAATGTATCTGTCTCAGTTAAATAATGTCAAGAACAATTTTCAAGGACACTTCCTTGTTCAGACTGATCTTCAGTGGAGCTGCTCAGATGCAGTTCAACCTCTGTTCAGTGAACACCACTGCACCAGCACCTTGTTTTCCTGGGAAATCTACACTCGCACTCGGATATCTCAACCCCGGTTATTGTTACCATTTAAATTTAATAATGACACGTTCCTGCGTCCATTCATGTAATTGTAACTTCGATAGCAGAATTTTATATGCATCTCCAGGTAATTATTTTCAACTTCTACATAGAGCAAATGTACAAACACCTACAAGAGCTATAAAAATAATAATAATATAATCGCCTGTCATTCTGTGCATAAAAAAATAAACATTTTTGTTTATTTTTGTATTGTAACAATATATCCTAAAACTTTAAAGTAACATTTAACGTAACACTATACTTTTACGAAATAGTAATCGAAAATAGATTTGTAAATCAAATTAGATCTAATAATATGTAAAATATTCCAACATTTGCTAAAATGCTTCAAATTTTGATTTGGCTGTCTGTCTGTTAGTATAGACCTCCTCTAACACACGTTTATATACTCGGATATATACTCGGTACGCTGTATATTACTCCTATTTGAAATCAATTAGCATTTATAATTCGGTTATAAGGACAAACAACGGAATTGTGGTACCTTGCGGCCTATGACGAAATTCCATTTACACTGCATTTTATTTAAATTGATTTATTTAGATATTTCATTTCATTTTATGAAAATTAAATTTCCCTAATAAAAATTTCATATTAACGTTTAAAAGTGTTTCATTTTAAATGCGTGATGCAAACTTTAATGACATTGCCTTTCTGTTAAATTATATTTTTCTAGAAGTAAAAACAGAATTGTCCATTTACAATCTAAAAGCCCTAGTTAATTGAAAGAAGAGTTCTCTAGGCTGTGTTTTTGCGTTATGTCTTTAGAGCTATCAAAAATTTCATTCAAACTATAACAAAAATCATAAAGAGTGTTACGTACTAAATATTAAAAACGAGTTCAACAGAGAGTATGAGTTAGGATTTAACCAGCGTCTGTTACTCCATCGTCTGAAGCTCCATAGATACAATTCTGCATGGTTTGTATTCGCATACAAAAAGTACTTGCTAGTAATCTGAAAACGTCTTATTGTACTATAGTAATGAATCTCATGTGGTAAATCGACAGCTGTTATACAGCAAATTTTAAATGCTAGTATCAGCAATGTTTCAAGTTAAACGAATGTTTTGTATTCTGATTGCTTAGTAACTACAACTTTCATTTTAAATTGTACCATTTTTCTTATTTGATCTGTCAGTAAATCCGGTGACTGTTAGATTTTTATAAAATGTTGTAACAATCACTCAATCTGAGAAAATTAAGCCCCCTCATATGTGAACCCTGAATCACAAAGTAAATGTTTTTTGTTTGGATAATTAAGCGCAATTAATTAAAAATAACTTTATAGTATCGAGAAAATCATTTGAAATTTCTTTCAAAAATTTGAAAAACGTATTTGATTATAATAAATCCATCAACAAGGCTTCTTATCCATAGCTAGTCAATTAATTTAGCAACATATACGCACGAGGAGAAATAAATTAATGCTCTTTTTAACCATTTGGAAAAATGGTTATAATCCTCTGTCAGGGTAGGAAATTAAAATATATATATATATCTGAAGAGTTTTATTCATTGAATCCGCATTTTATTCGCTTTCTAAGTGTTCTACACAGTAATCTGTATTTTCCCTTTACTTTCAACAGAGATGGATACTTCTGTTGCCACTATGACAAAAAGTAATAAATCTACAAAAAATTAATAACTGAGAAACAAATTGAGATAGAGCTTTCAAACAAATTGCACTTAAAAGTACATTTTTTTCTCTATACAACGGTGTAAAAAGTAATATTGTGGGATGTTTAGAAGTTTAATAATAAAATGTCATTTAAAACTGGTCCAGGAATATTAATATTTAATCCATGGCGTACGTAATGAATGACCAGCTCCGTAGAAATTTAAAAATTTATAGTACCGAAAAATGTAATCCATGGCGTACGTAATGTATGATCAACCCCGCGCGATTTTTTATGTCTTAACCCATTAGCGCCCAGCGTTCTCATTTGATGACGCTGTAAAAAAATGTTATTTCCTACATTAAATTTTAAAATATTCTTTTATTTACAAGTTGGTATGATAGATGACAGCATCATACGATATAATATATGCGATTTCTCTGGAACTAAGTAAAAGTGCACGGGAAAGATACAGTAGAATTTCCCGGTTTTTTGGTAATCACGTTGTTTATTTTTTATACTAATGTATGGAACTGGATTTTTGAGGTACATTCTTTCAATTTGGTATAAATGTAATCTAGATAGTCCATATTATGCCATTAGCATGTTTTTTAATATTTTTTGTTATTAATGTATCCGTAATAAACAGGAAAAGGTATCCATCATCGTTTGAGGACGCCGGGCGTTTGGATATAGTTTTTATTCGTATTCAAAATTGCTTTTTGAGAGTTTCTTACGGATTTTTGCAGATAAATCATAAAAGAAAATTGAAAAATGAGTAGAATAAAAGTTTTTAAAAGCTTAGAAGAGACATCAGTTTTTTTTTTTTTTTTTTTTTTTTTTTTTTTTTTTTTTTAAGGGTAACAATAGGGAAGGATGCTATAGGGAAGGACTAGAAATTTCTACTTAGAGCTCAAGAGATTATTACAGTTCCAAGATAACAAAATACATTAGTATAACAAATATGATAAATCATTTAAAGTACGTCCCTTGTTAGAAATGCTTTCCAAGAATTTTCAGAAATGTGGCACTTTACATGAAAATGTGTCTGTTGACGAAATGATCGTTCGGTATTATGGTCGTCATACACTGAAACAGTTTATAAAATCTAAACCTATTAGGTTTGGCTATAAACTCTGGGCTCTGTGTGGCAACGACGGTTACTTTTGCTATTTTACACTGTATTGTGGAAAAGGATCAAATACTTCTGAATCTAACTTCCTTTAGGTACAAGAGTGGTGTTAAATTTATTATGTATTGTTGAAGATCCAAAGAGCCATTGTGTTTATTTTGATAACTTCTTTACCAGTAATATGTTGCTAAAAAAAACTGAAAGAAATACAGTTTAGAGCTAGTGGAACAATACGAGAAAATCTTACTGAAAAATGTCCAATAATGAATGATAAGAAAATGAGTAAAAAAGAGAGAGGGTTTTGCGATAGTAGATTTGACAAAAAAATAATAATGAAATTTTTGTTGTTAAATGGAAGGATAATAACTGTGTTTCTTTGGACTCTAATTTTGATACAATATTACCCCTATCTAAAGTACAGAGATGGAGTGTAGAAAAAAAAAGAAATGGTGAAAGTCAATCAGCCTTATGCTATAAGTTCCCATACCTCATTTATGGGGGGGGGGGGATCTACCTTCATGATTGGCTTCTTGAGAAAAATTCTATAGCCATACGAGGAAAGAAATGGTATTTTTGATTGATTAATAGGCTGATATATATGGCTGTTGTCAATGGCTATGGCATTTATAAAGAGATCCACGGTTCTAAGTTGATGACAGTCAAAGATATTAGAAGGTATATTGCAGTAACCTGTTTTAAAAAGGAGCCGATTCAAATGCAATTCTGGAAAGACCAGTACAAAGGCAGATAACATCCAGACCCATTGTGCTTCCAGACATAAAATTCGACAATATATGGCATGTTTTTTGCAAAAAGGGGAAACAAATGCACTGCCAATATGATAACTGTTCTTCAAAGCCAAGAACATATTGTATGAAATGCAATGCAACATTATGCAAACAATGTTTTCCTCTTTTTCACACTAAAAATCAATCTTAAAAATGTAAAAAAAAAGTTTTCTTACATATCTAAAAATAATTTTTGATTTTTAAAATTATTTTGCCAATTTGTTTGCTTATATCTTAAAACTATATGATTTTATATAAAAAAATTTCATTTTTAAAAATTTTAGATTTTTACATACAAACGTCCAGCGTCATTAAATGAGGACGGCTTGAAAAATATGGTTACAGTTAATTTTTTTCAAAATGCTTTTGAAATACTATTAATTTATGCATTTCTACCCATATGTGTCAATTTCAACGAAAATTTTCAAAAATTGTTAATTTGGGCGTTAATGGGTTAAATTTTAGTCTTTGAAAAAATCATTTTTCAAATTTGTCTTTGTAATTTGTTAAATTGCATTCTTTTTTTATTATTCGATCTAATGACTAACATAAAAACGTGCTTAATTTTTATACATTGAGAAAAAAAAATAACACCTTCACCTTCAACGAATAGATAGTCATTTTCTGAATCAATAATCTAGAAATATATCTTTCCGAGCTATGAGATTAGGGTAAGCAACTACGATGAATAAACGAACAGATCTAGAATTTCAAGTATCTCGTTTTCTAGGTGACGAAATGATATCGAATCGTTTCAGTAGCGAGAAATTATCGTTTGGTTTCTGGAATGACTTCATAAACTAGAATTATAGATACTAAAACTAACCTCTTGTGTTCGCATCTATTTTCAGATATTTTTCAATAAGTTTGACCACGAGAATATAGGCAAGTGCTCTTGAATACTAGTAGGAGATTCTACAACTCTTTATCAAAGGGAACTAGAATTTATAGGGATGATATCGAACTATTTGTTCTAGAGCCACAATTTAGATTCTAGATACCAGACTCATATTTTTGTCTCAGTGTATTTAAAATATTAAAGTGTATATTTCCCGCTACCTTTCTACTTTAAATAATGATGAATTGTATGTTTACACTTTATTTGGTATGCGTTAAACGCAAAATGATTTTATCAATAGTTAAATATTTTGAATGACAGCAATATTGTATTTTGTTTTTTGTTGCATATATATCACGCACCACTATAATAGAAACAACAGAAATTATGGGCATAAAAGAAACATGACGTTTATTTTCTTAAAAACAAAATCTAAAGGATAAAAATGAGATTTTACTGAGATGAATGAAATGCATGTGTATATTCTGTTGATAATTAACTAGCAAATAATTATGTTATTATAAAGATTTACATTATATGAATTTAATACATGTACCGGTCTTTGTATTCCTAAGATTTGGCTATTTCTTACAAAATCGCCAAAATATGCATCAGAGGATTTTTCCTCTTATAATGCAACCGCAGTTTTATTTATTTATTTATTTATTTGTATGTCTGAATTGTTTTGCAAATTTTAAATGGAACTGACCAAGAATAGAAGATAATACAAAACTGCAATTCGAAAGAATAGCCTCAGAGATAAATAGTATTTTAATATCAAATATATTGTAGACACAAAGTTACCAACATATGGCGCTAATATAGATTATGAAGCATATACATGTATATTTAAATAAGACTTGTAATAGAAATCAACACACATGAAACAAAAACTGGAATCTATCGAATATGTTTCAAGTACCGGATATGTTCCGGATGTTAAATGGGCCCTCTAAATTTTAAATGAATGCTTGTCCTTTTGTCCTTTTGTATTTTGAAAAATTTACAGTGCTCTAGATACTGATTCACCGTTAGCTTAAAAATTTTAATGAAACATTATAGCATTGTGCAGTATTAAATTGGTAATGATAGATTTATCTGGTAAAGATAATATGCCTTCAGAAGAAATCGCGTAGATTCAGGCGTTTTATTTACAGCTTGATTTTTATCAATTTTAATTTCATCTTATGATGAAAGCTGTGTTTACTACATATAAAACTACATTTTTTTATATTCTATTCAAGGCTGGAGTAGCACAGTTGAAGTTTATTCCAACAGAGCGAAAAATGTCCAGACCAGGAATCGAACCTGGATACTTGGCGTGCCGTGGCAATGCCTTACCTTGTAGGCTATCCGGACGACACCTGGCTGACATAATTCACTCTTATTTGTTGGACTTGGCTGCGAACTGCAGCGCTGGTTTCATTCATCCGAGATTTAAGTATAGCATTTACATGATGAAAGTATGTTTTAACACGGAAACTCCCTGTATACCATGTAATTAGGTCGTAATGAAGGGAACGAATCCAGTTGAAAAAGTATTCGTTCCCTTCATTGTAACCTAATTACATGGTATACAGGAGTTTCCGTGTTAAAACATACTTTCATCATGTAAATGCTATACTTAAATCTCGGATGAATGAAACCAGCGCTGCAGTTCGCAGCCAAGTCCAACAAATAAGAGTGAATTATGTCAGCCTGATGTTGTCAGGATAGCCTAACAAGTAAGGGATTGGCACGGCACGCCAAGTATCCAGGTTCGATTCCTAGTCTGGACAGTTTTCGCTTTGTTGGAATAAACTTCAACTGTGCTACTCCAACCTTGAATATAATTCAATCCAGTTGAAATTATTCGTTCCTTTCATTATGATACTTTTTTTTTTTTTTATTATTATTAAGAGGAAACAATTTCGATCGTTCGCTTAGAACGGTCGTGAAAACACAATTCTTTATCATCATTTTAAATTTGTTACTTATATTTTAAATACGTTACGAAATTTTGACACACGTGGTACATACAGGGTGTCCCAAAAAGGACCACCTATTTTTAAAAATGAATAATTAACAAACGAATAGACTTATTAAAAAAATTCTTGCAGGAAACGAATATGTGAAGTCTGGAATTTTGTTTAGAAATCTTTATTATAATAGTTCAAAATCTGGCCGACAGATGGCGCTACAGCACATTTTGATGGCTATATGGACAAAAGGAGCATGCGTGAAGACCAGACAGAAGTAGACATGGTCAATGAAAATTCAGTAGCGTAAATTCTTCGTCGCGTAAATTCTTCAAAATGGTGTATTCGTTGGCGATATAGCCAACAAAATGTGCTATAGCGCCATCTGTCGGTCATATTTTGAACTATTATAATAAAAAGTTCTAAACAAAATTCCAGACTTCACACATCCGTTTCCTGCAAGAATTTTTTTAATAACTCTATTCGTTTGTTAATTATTCATTTTTAAAAATAGGTGGTCCTTTTTGGGACACCCTGTATGTCTGGTAAATGTGTTTTTTGGTTTACTAAAAATGTTTTCATTCATCTTTTAAAAAGAGTATTAAAATACTTTAAATATATTCCAAACGAAGTTTTTAAATATATATATTTGCTATACAATTTTTCAAGAATTCTCAATTTTTTTGTTTAAAAAAAGGCAATTCTTCTTTTGAAAATATATTTTGTAATTTATTTTTACATTACGCGTTCACAGAAAAACAAAAACATCACACATACCAACTTAAACAAAGAAAAGTATTACTTTTCCAGAAATTTCTATTTTCATATCAAATACGTATCTACTTTTCCTTTATTACCGCCAGAAAATAGATTTTCTGTATTGTTATCACAGACTGCAATTTTCGCAAAGCTTACAAAAAATAAATATTTTTATCTTTATATACCTACCATCATTATATTTATACGGAAATGTACTTTTTTATTAAAAGAAGAAACTTATTTCATATTTCAATCAAATATACTTAGATAATAGTACTTATTTACACAAAAAAAACTCATACAAATTATTTAACAAATTTTTTAACGTAAATTTTCAGACAAAAGGAACTATTTCACAGTAACAACATTTAATGAAATTCGCAATAAAGTAAAAATTATCTCCTACGCATTCCGAAATAATTCAGTCTTTATCTTATAAAAAGTATATTTCAAAGATTTGTTTGGAAAGGAGAATACACTTCCTGATATCTACGAGGAACTTTTTTATAGATAATTGTTAAGAAATATCAATTCAAATCTAACTACAAAAACATTTTCTCATACAAGAAAATCCATTAAACATTTCAATGCCTTATCCCACGAAAAAACTAGAAATCGAAAATGTCGTCATTTATATTTTTATCAGAGATGGAAATGAACGTAGAGAAATAAAACATTGAAAATATATTCGTCTAAACACAAAAGAATGATTTAATTAGAACTGAAATTAATCGATATAATATATCCGGAGTCGTATGCTTCACGAAATTTTTCAGGACAAATACCTATATTTTTTTTACAGGAAAATCAATCTCAGTTAAAGGGGCGATATTTTTCCTTATTTGAGAAGGGATTTTCTAGAAGGAAATACCGAAGAATTTTCTGCTCTTTAAATTTCAGGACAAGTACGACCCCTGAATATATGTTTCAATAAAAGAATATTTGAATTATTATGATTCATTTTCTAAACATAAACATAAATTATTTGGAATGTACATATGTTCTAAATTTATGACTACAAAAACTGTTAAATAGATTTAAATTCACATTGCATTGGTAATGACATTACTCCTGTTTCCCAAAGAAATAAATACTCTGACTCCATGGTGCAATAAGACAGAAATATGAAACATATATGACGTTTTTCATTCTTCTTCATAATCACTTTCGTATAAATATCGAATTAATAAAACTGTTATAAAATTTTCTAATTGAATTAATCTATATGGTCATTTCAGATTAAATCTAATATCTGGTAGGTTCAGTGTGTTTAATTCGAAAAATAATCAACAGTTATTACGGAACAAAACATACATTTAATAACAAAAAAAAAATATATAAAAAATCTATTTAGAGCCATTCGACGCAATACATCTGAAGAATTCTAACATCAACAATAGATTAGTTCGTTTCAATTCAGAAGTGATCAGTTCAAACGGAGCATCCTTTGGCTAAATAGCTGTTTAGAAAATTAGGCGGAACACATTTATAAAATGTAATGCACATTTTTTTAATTATCGAATTTATTATCATGTCAAAAGTAACCAGGCATTTTCAATTTTAAACATAGGTCAAGAAATACTAGACGAATAGCACTCGGACATTTGAGAATCTTGATAATATTCTTTTTCTCATAATTGCCAGTGAAAATTTAGTCATTGGCACGTTTAGGGGATCATTTTTTTTTTCTAACTGAGCAAAAATATGCCGAGGCTTGTAATCGAAACCAGATCCTTGGTTTACAAGGCCAAAGCTTTACCGTTTTAAGCTAACTGGACCAACAAACAGCCAGCATATTTGGCTCAGAAAACCTTATTGGTAGTAACAACTGGTCTGTCATGTAGACAGCTCAACAGAATAAACCACAAATAAAGGAACTCAATCTAAACGATGGAACCTAGATGAAATATAATTTTAACACAATAAAACTTTTCGGTAAAGTTATCATACGAATTGAATATTTCCAACTGAGCGAAAAAACGACCAGGCTGGGAATCGAACCCAGATCCTTGGCTTACAAGGCTAATGCTTTACCGTTTTAAGCTAACTGGGACGACAACTAGAAAGCATATTTCTCTGTTCGCTGTTACTACCAATAAGGTTTTCTGAGCGAAATATGCTGGCTGGTTGCCGGTCCAGTTAGCTTAAAACGGTAAAGCATTGGCCTTGTAAGCCAAGGTTCTGGGTTCGATTCCCAGCCTGGGCGTTTTTTCGCTCAGTTGGAAATATTCAATTCGTATGATAACGTTACTTACTTCTATAAAGCTCAATAATAGTCTAAAAAGGAAGCATAAAACTAAAAATACCGGGTGAGTCAAAAGTTCGTTAAAAATTTAAAATCTCATAAAAAAGTGAGAAAATATGATAAAGGAGTGCGGTTTGCAAGATATGGCTCACAAAGTAGTCGGATTCGTTTTAGCAGCAAAATAATATTTTATATAAAATATCACATGTAGAGGACGCTGACGACCCGAAACACAACGATATTGACAACAATACATTTTTTCTTCCAATAACAAAGTCCAACATGACCTCCAGAACATTCTATGACACAGCTCGTGTTGTGTCGTAGTACCTGTTCATTGTGTTTCGGGTCATCAGCGCCCTCTACATGTGATTCTTAGCAAAACAATTTTTTTTGCTAAAAAAATGAATATACGATTTATAAAATAAAATGCAGGCAATGTCATCATATGGGTTCTGTTCTTACTCAATACGTTTTCTTTACATTATGTCCTATCATCTTTTTTTCCAAGTTTATAGAATATTTCATAGTTTCATTATTTTGGTATATGAAATATCTAAGGTTAAACTGAAAACTTTCTTGAACTATTCAAAGCAGTTTATGATAAGACGTCCAAGTCCAATTAACAGCGAGTGCATTAGACCCCACGGTAAATTAATGATTCTTCAGAAACATTTTAAGGCAAGTAAAAAAATGAATATAAACAGTTCCAGACAAACTTGGGAATCTCTTTACAGATTTCTACTGATTTATAAATATTTACGTTGAGCAACACTTAAATAAAAACATTCAAATACACTTAAAAGTGCTATGAAGAGCAATCATTGGAAATATACAGACAAATTTCGTGACAAAACACAGAGAAGATGAGTTTGCCAAAATTCGCCGGTTCTGTGGAATTCACATTAGTCGTTTTTGTAAAAACTTTCAAAATTCCTTTTATTGTTTTACTTGAAAGAGTAATCGTTTACGATTCTATATCAGTTTTAATTTATGCATATTATTACTTGGAGGGGAGTTATAGCCAATATAATAATCTGAAGGTAATGAGTCAAGCATCGGAAGTGAGAGTTGGAAGGCCTGGAAAATATAAACAATGTTTCTATGCATCATTTTCTTACGTTTTCAGCATTAAAACACTAATAAACCTTAATTGACACGTCCATATTAATTTTGTATGTATCAGAAAGATATAAAAGAAATCTTTAAGTGAGAATTCTGGAAATTCATTTTTTCAGTTATATCCATGTTCGATAAACTTCTTTACATAAAACGTATTAAAAATGTTTGAGTGAAATTTTGGCAGAATGCTTTCGATATTCCTCACTATGTTCTGAACTGGAATATAAGCTCTATGCGATAATGTAATTATTTTATAGGTACTCGAATATAAAAAAAAATGGTAATATTTAATAATTTTTTTTTTGGGGGGGGGGAGTACTAGGAGGCTCTGCCCCCTACGAGCTACGCTCGCCAACCCCCGTTCCGCCAACCCAAATTTTAAAAGCAGGCTAATTTCATCGGCTTTAAAAAGATTGAATTATAATTTTAAAAAACAGGGGTAAAAATAGTTCTAACTGTAAGCGGGTTTTCATTCATATTTCTTTGATTGGATATTTTTAAGACAAACTCAGCGCTTGTTAATGGATACAATGGCTGTTTTCTTCTTTGATTAAAAAAAAAAAAAAAAGTTAAAAACTTGAAAATAAGCTAATGTAAAATGAATTAAGTAAACAAAGTCTTTGTCTCTCGGTTTTTGACAGCTCTATAAGAAAGTTCTTTTAAATAATACATTTGAAATGTATCGTTTTTATATCTGACGTTATCTTATAGTTTTCTTTCTCTTTTTAACATTCACACGAAAATACTTTTGTTGTTAGAAAGGAAATATTATTTGCGCTGTCTTAGAATTCACGATAATAGTATAAAAGATTATCTCAAAATATTAAATAAATGTCTTGCGCAAATATATTTTTTAATTACGCAAATTTCATCCATTTTAGGCTTTTAACACTAATAATGAATTTCTTATTCAAACATATTCTCTCTCTTTTAAAATGCATGTGTAACTATAGTTTTATGACTTAATTTTCAATATTTCCCTGTTTTTTAACACGTAATCAGTTAATTCTGATTTGAAAGTTTTTTTCTGATTATAAGAGCCACGGGTAAATAAATTTTTAATTTGGTCGAAATATATTATTATTTGCGGTGTTTTTAAAATTGGCAACAGTTTAAAATAATGACCTTTTGTAAAATATGCAAAAAATAGCTCTCAAAATGGTGAAACTTTGAATTTAAAATGGAGATAAATCCTCAAAATATGAGTAAAATTAAAAAATTAAATGCATTTTGCACACCAGGAACTCTTAATATATTAAATGATGTAAAAATGTTTAAATCCCTATGTATAGATTTTACTTATATAATTTTTTTTTATGAAACGATTTTGACCAAATTTAACATTAAAAACCTCTTAAAATAATTATTCGGTTTAAAAACTATCTGCATCAGCGTGTTTATCAGACATTTCTCTATAATAGCAGGAATTTTCATATTTTTGTATGAAACAGTTTTCTTAATATTAACGAAGAAACGTCCCCTGTCACAAGAAATATGGAAGCTGATCAAGGAGTGTACTGGAAGATCTACACATATTTTTATTTGTCCATTTCCAAATCGTTACTTTTTTTATATATATAGAAGGATTTTGAAATATTTCAGTTAATTTTGAAGATATTGTAAAATTCCTAGTTCAGTGCACAGGTGAGTGCAATAATAGTATATAGCACACGGGAAATTGAAATGTATTTAGTTTAATTGAGTGTATGTTGTCTGACATGACAACGGAATCTCTCTATTCTAAAAAAAAAAGTAACTACCGCTGTCACCGCCGCCGGTTTTGAATTTTTTGTGATCGGAGGTCTTTCTTCATTAATATTAAGAAAAATAATGCATACACAAATATGAAAATCGGTATTATGCAGAAATGTTTGATAAACACGTTGATGCAGGCAGTTTTCAAATCGATGAATTATTTTAATAGATATTTAATGCTAAAGTTGGACAAAATCGATCCACTAAAAAAGTTTTATAGGAGCAAAAACTATACATCGGAATTTAATAATTTTTAGATCACTAGGGGTCTCTGTCCCGTACGAGCTACGCTCATCAACCCCCGTTCAAACACCGCAGACTCTAAAAGTACGCTAATTTGATCGGCTTTAAATAGATTTCGGAAGATTGAATTATAATTTAAAAAACAGTGGCGATCTCCCTATAAACGGATTTCTATTCATTTCTCTTTGATTGTGGAATTTTAAGACCAAATCCGCTGCGGTACTACTTGATTATCCCGTCTACCAATTTCGCCAAGTTATATAAATCGCCAAAACACTCGCCAAATTATACAAATTGACATAATTTTTATTTTAAATAACGAAAGAAAAAATAAATTAGTGCAACATTAATAAAAATACAAATAAAAAGTCGAAATAAAAATAACTTGATGACGTAGACACGTGTAACTTGCTTAAAGTCAAGTTAATGTGACATTTACGATCAACCATTATAGGTATTTAATCTTATAGTTTGGCGAATGATAGATTTTTGGTCGACGGGATAACTAAGCAGTAGCAAAGATGCAATAGCTGTTTTCGTCTTTGATTAAGTAAAATAAGTTAAACATCTCAAAATAAGCTAATATAAAATGAATTAAGTAAACAGAGTCTTTGTCTCCCGGTATTTTTTAACAAAGCGAAAAGAACGTTCTTTTAAATAAGACAGTTCAAATTAATCGTTTTTAATCTGACGTAATTTTGACCAAACTATTCTTTCTCTTTTTAATATTCACGTGAAAATACTTTTGTTAGAAATGAAATATTATTTGCGCTTTCCTAACAAAAATAGTTAAAAAGTATCCTCTCAAAATATCAAATAATTGTCTAGCGCAATTTCTAAATTTAAACTGTTTTGCAATATTATTTTGTGTTCATTTTATGTAATAACTGTAATGTGACGTAAATATGACGTAATTTCTCCTATTTAAGACTTCTAACGCATGTTAAGGAATTTATTATTTTACAATTTCCTTTCCCTCTTACAATTCACGTGTAACTATAGTTTTTATGACGTAATTTTTAATAAGTTCCTGCTTTTTGTACATATTTATTTAATTCTAATTCCAAATGTTTTTTTCCTGTTTATAATAGTCACGTGTAAATAAATTTTTAATTTGAAGCAAACATTATTGTTTGCGCTTTTTATAAAGCTGGCAACAGATTAAATTAGCACAATTTTCTAAAATAAGTTAAAAATAATATCTCTAGAAATGCTGAAAATTGGAATTTAAAATAGGAATAAAACCTCAAAAAATGAGTTAAATTAAAAACAGAAATATAGTCTGCAGACCGGGAACTTCAAACGTATAAAATGATCTAAAAATGATTAAATTCCAATGAATAGTTTTTTTCTGCTATAAAACGTTTTTAGTGGAACGATTTTGTCCAACTTTAGAATTAAATATCTCTTAAAATATTTCTTCGATTTGAAAACTGTCTGCATCAGCGTGTTTATCAAACATCCGATTTTCATATTTTTGTATGCATTATTTTTCTTAATATTAACTATGAAAGACCTCCGGTCACAAAAAATTCAAAACCGGTGGCGGCGGCGGTGACAGCGGTAGTTACTTTTTTTTAGAATAGAGAGATTTTATACGTTATAATTTCCCGGTGTGCTGAATTCATTTATTTTTTTAATTTGACTCATTTTTCGAGGTTTTATTTATATTTTAAATTCAAATTTTCAGCATTTCGAATTAATAAAACTGTTATAAAATTTTCTAATTGAATTAATCTGTATGGTCTATATTTTTTACTTATTTTAGAAAATTGTACTAATTTAACCTGTTGCCAACTGTATAAACAACGGAAACAATAATGTTTGTTTCAAATTAAAAATTTATTTACACGTGACTATTATAAATAGAAAATGTACTTTCAAATTAAAATTAAATAATTGCGTATAAAAAAGCGGGAACTTATTGAAAATTACGTCATAAAAAGTATACACGTGGATTTTAAAAGAGAAAGGATATTGTAAAATAATAAATTCATTAACATACGTTAGAAGTCTTAAATAGGAGAAATTACATCATATTTACGTCACATTACAGTTATTACATAAAATGAACAAAAAATAATAATGCAAAACAGTTTAAATTTAGAAATTGCGCTAGACAATTATTTGATATTTTGAGAGGATATTTTTTAACTATTTTTCTTAGGAAAGCGCAAATAATATTTCATTTCTAACAAAAGTATTTTCACGCGAATATTTAAAAGAGAAAGAATAGTTTGGTCAAAATTACGTCAGATTAAAAACGATTAATTTAAAATGTCTCATTTAAAAGAACTTTCTTTTCGCTTTGTTAAAAAATACCAGGAGACAGAGACTCTGTTTACTTAATTCCTTTTATATTAGCTTATTTTGAAATGTTGTTACACGTGTCTACGTCATCAAGTTATTTTGATTTCAAAGTTTATTTATATTTTTATTAATGTTGTACTAATTTATTTGTTCTTTCGTTATTTAAAATGAAAATTATGTCAATTTGTATAATTTGGCGAGTGGTTTGGCAATTTATATAATTTGGTGAAATTGGTCGACTGGATAATCAAGTAGTACCGCAGCAGATTTGGCGTTAAAACTCCCCAATCAAAGAGAAATGAATAGAAATCCGTTTATAGGGAGATTGCCACTGTTTTTTAAATTATAATTCAATCTTTCGAAATCTTTTAAAAGTCGATCAAATTAGCGTGCATTTATAGTCTGCGGTGTCTGGACAGGGGTTGGCGAGCGTAGCTCGTAGTGGGCCGAGCCCCCTAATTTTGCTAAAAAAAAATAGCAAAAATCCCAATTTTTACTTTCTTCTATCTTTACAAGAAGAAAGTATTGGATTCGTGAAAAATTTGTACTTCAGGTTTTCGACGGATTTATACGTTTTAGAATGCCCAGAACACGATTTGATGGTTTTTAGAAAATGTCTTTCTGTGAGTCCGTCTGTCACCCTGTCAGTCTGTCACTCTGTAACTCAGTGAGTCTGTATGTGACAAAAATTTTGTGGATCCTCTATCTCCAGAACTAATGCACGGAATTTTACAAAACTTCATATTTAGTTAGACCCTGATATAAACTGTACTTGATTAGGTTTTGGTGAAAATCGCCCAACAGGTGGCACTGCTATGCGGCATTTTTCACGATTTCTTCAATAGCTATATCTTAAGAACTACTGCACGGATTTTCATAAAACTTCAGATTCAGTTAGACCAAGATATCGTTTGGTGCTGATTTCTTTTTTGTAAAAATCGCCCAACAGGTGGCGCTGGTATGCTGCATTGTTCATGATAATCGCAATACCTCTAACTCAAGAAAAAGTGCACGCATTTACATCAAACTTCAGATTCAGTTAGTCCCTGATATAAATTAGTGCTGTTTAATTTTCTAATCTCCCAACTCTAATCTTTCCTGTGTAAATCTCCCAATAGGTGGTGCTGCTGTGCTGCTTTTTTCAAGATTTCCACAAGAGCTGTATCTCAAGAACTATTGCACGGATTTTCATCAAACTTCAGATTTAGGTAGTCCTTGACATGAATTGACGTATAAATTAGTGCTGTTTAATCTTTATTGTAAATCGCTCAACAGGTGGTGCTGCTATGCTGTATTTTTTGCGATTTTCGCAATAGCTTTATCTCAAGAACTAATACTAGGATTTTCAACAAACTTCAGATTCAGGTATACAATTCCGTAGCAGCATTACATGTTTGCACTAGATCAATATATTTACTATTAGTAATATTTTCATTACAATTCAAACTTTTAATTTTAAAGTTTAATTTATTTCTATAAGATATTATTTTCTGCTCATATTCATCAATATTCAGTAATTCATACTCCACATTTTTCTCATTTATTAAACTTAAAATGTTATTATCTAGATACTTAATAGTCTTACATTTAACATTTAATGAATAGACTAATTCTTCTAAATTTTCTAAAGAGTAGTCAGTACTAGCTAAACCCTGTTCAATTTCCTCTAACAACAACAATATACTAGTTTAAAAGGTTATGAATATATTTCTTGAGTTTTATGTTTTTTCATAGTTCTGTATAACAACTGAACTTAATATATTTGTATTTGTTAAAGATTGTGCATTGTTTTAGAAAATGCGCCCCGCACATATCTAGATGTATTAAAACTAAATAAATTGATAACAGCTGTAAATTTTCGAAACTCAGGGTCCTAGGCAAAGTTGAAAATAAATGATTTCATGTTTTTTTTAGAATAACAATTTCCGTATGATAAAATATTTTTCGAAACATTAGTTTTAAAATGAAACTGAACTATATTTTACGTGTGTCTTTTGCCTCATTTTTGCAATATTATTTTCAAATACAATTAATAAATCCCGTGATTGTCAACAAGCTTACGCTACCTATCAACACTGTGCGAGGATTCTGTTGAAATAATTTCTAAAATATATCATTTCTAATCATGTAATCATTTCTAAATGTCTAAATGCATTTTTTTAATCATCGAATTCTTTATTTTGTCAAAACTATCCAGACATTTTCAATTTTAAACATACGAGAAGAAATACTTGACAAATTACACTCGGATATTTAGAATGTTGACCATTAAAGACGAGTATGTTTTACACTTCTTTTAATTCTTCGACACCAGTTCTTCACACATTGTAATTTTGAATTATTTAATCGCTCAAAATTCGAGATTATATAATGTGAATATTTCCAAAATAAAATACTGGTACTCAAATTTAAAAGCTTTGTTTGCCTATCATGGCAAGTTTTCCTGCCAACCGGCTTTAACCTTCTCGCTGTGCATTTCTTTTATCGAAATAGCTTCAAAAATTGAGCATTTAACCCCTTCGCGAAGAGCGCCTTTTAAGATTTTTTATTTTTTTATTTTATCACAGATTTTTCAAAACAAAATTTTGTGTAATATAACCGGGAAAATGACCCGATTAAATTAGAAAAAAATTACAATGAAAAATAACTGGTGGGAATAATCATGGAGGGTTAATTAAATGTGAAAAAAAAAATGAATCTCCGAGGAAATCTCGGGTTGCGCAAATTTTGCTACTTTTACGTTACCCGAGTAAATCTAGGGTTGCGCAGCGAGTGGGTTAATGAGTTAAGGACATGCTTTTTGTGATATTTGTCAGTGAAGATTTAGTCATTAGAGCATAACTAGAATTATCATCAAATTTAATAGAAATACTATATATTAGGATGGATGAAAAAGTATAGGATTTTTTTTTTATAGAAGTTTCTTATGGCGCGGGGTGCAAAAATTCTCCTTTATGGATCACATCTATTTATTTAGTGAAGTACATTCATATCTTTTTGTGCCATAAGTGCCCAAAAACTGTTAAGAAATGAAATTTGTATGAAATTTTATATTTTCTTTGTTTTTAATTTTTATTAAGAGGGTTGTTCTCAATTTCAAGTTTTACCTTTACTGCACTATACCTTTTCTCAGTTGTTTTTTCGGCTCCAAAAGTATAAACGGATAAAGTTTATTTTCTAATAACCAGAAATTTTAAACTTTTGTGAAATGTCGCGAATTATGACCGTTTTCATGCTACCATTATCCAATAATACACGATCTGGTTCATCATCTGGTTCATTGTTATGATATTTAATATATTTTATTATAGAAAAACATGTCTTCAAGAAAAAATGTTGTAATGCATGTTTTCATTCTGTACATTACTAGTGGAATTGTTATCACAATGAGAAATAGAACCGAAACTTTTATTAACATTTACCTTATTCATTTTCCAGTTGAAAACAAATAGCTCTATTATGTGTTTTACCACTAATATCGCACTTTTTTTTCACTTTTTGTCTTTAATTCTGTGTTTATACTGTAAGCATAAACAGCCTCTCCCCTGCTTTTTTAATATTTCTTTCTTCTGATCGATCGTTAAAGAAATACAAATTTTACTATTATGATTAACAGTATTCTGAATAAACATGAGGTGTTTTTTTTTTTTTTTTTTCTCTTACAGAAGTCGTTAATACAGTAACTGAAACACGCTTTTGTTTAAATCATCTTGTATTATAATGATATATCGACTTATATTTCGATTGCTTATCTGTATATTTTGGTCTATATTCAATTTTATTATTTTTAGAATATGATATTTTAGCATCTAAATCAAGAATAGTTGATACTCTTTCTCTACTTTCAACTTAATTTTTAAGAAAACACGTAAGTACATTTATATTCCACATTTCAAAGTCCTTTAGATTTCTATAAACTCCAGTGTCAAATCTGGGAGTATTAAGTTCAGTAAAATTGGGCAAAGTAACCCACTGTATATATCGGATTTTACACCCAACGACTATAAGTTTCAAATTTGCGCTAGACATTTATCGTACAAATTTCTTAAATCACCAGTGTCAGAAGAATTTAGGAAGCCTCTCATATTTAATAAATTACTTATGCGAGTATGTACGAGCATGTCCGTTTTACCGTACCTTTCATTCAAAAGTGATACGGCCAACGCATAATTATTTTCAGTCAACACAAAACCACTAATCGTGCTAGCACCCGCTCCTGAAACCAAACTTTCTAAATGCGTAAATTTTTCGATTTCTGAGATAGACTTGCGTTTTTGCCTATTGCCAATACAAACTGGTTCCAAAATTCTATAAAATTGTCATGTTTCCGAAAAAATAAATTTTTTTGCAGCTTTGGCATTTTTATCCTATTCAATTCCGTAGCAGCATTACAGGTTTGCACTAGATCAATATTATTACTATTAGTAATATTTTCATTACAATTCAAACTTTTAATTTTAAAGTTTAATTTACTTCTATAAGATATTATTTTCTGGTCATATTCATCAATATTCAGTAATTCATTCTCCACATTTTTCTTATTTACTAAACTTAAAATGTTACTATCTAGATACTTAATAGTATTACATTTAACATTTAATGTATAGACTAATTCTTCTAAATTTTCTAAAGAGTAGTCAGTACTAGCTAAACCCTGTTCAATTTCCTCTAACAGGTTATTCAATAGATTTCGATGCCTTTCACGCATCTTTCTTTTCTTGTTTTCATTCATATTCAAAAAATAAAATATAACAAAATCAAACCACCAACTTGTTGTCGAAACGAAACAAACTTTCAATATATTGCGCAATACTTATTTTTTCGTCAAAGCATAAAATCGTTTAAAACCGATGCCACCAATTTTGTAAAGTTTTCTGATCGAATTAATTTAAATATTCATATCAAATCAAACCTAACGTCTAATAGGCTCAGTGTATCAAATTCGACAAATAATCCATAGTTTTTACGGCACAAATCATACATTTAATAACAAAAAAACATAAAAAAAAACTATTAAGCGCCATTCGACACAATACATTTAGAGAATTCTAATATCAACAACAGATTAATTCGTTTCAGTTCAGAAGTGGACAGTTCAAGCACAGCAAGGGCTGGCAATGTACCTGTTCAGAGAATTACCAGAACAAAAACGGTGATGCGTTACACGTATTATGCAGAAGTTTTATCTTTTTAGCATCATAATTTCAACTGTCAATTTCGAATAAAAATACAAATATAATACAAAGATACAAATGTAATTAAAATTTAATGCAAATATAAGGAAAAGAGAGGAGGGTTCGCGCGGTAGGAGAGATTGCGCACGAAGAGATTCGACGGGAAGGAGTAGAGTGCGCGCGTAGCGGCTTCCGGTAGTTGTACAGCAGCATTAGTGCAATGTCTACATGAATGTTTATATTGACTGTTCCAAGCGTCTTGGATAATGCAGTGTTATTTTTTTTGTTTTTCCAAACTAAGTGCTTGAATTTTCATAACTGTTCGTCAGAATTTTTATAGAACGTCAGTAATACAAAATATTTTCAACTTACACGATATCTTATAAACTACTAACCTGGACTAAGTACGCAGACACCAACAATTCATTTTAGAAGTGGCCATATTTAAATAAAAGGACGCGCAATCTTTCCTACCAAAATAGGAGAGTTTGCGCATCTGCTACTTAGGAGAGATGGCGCATTTCTCCCTAAGTTTAAGTGCTAGGAAAAATTACGCAGCTTATTGATAAATTTGTATGAATTGCAAATTACGTTTAAAACATATGAATGAATCAATTTTGAAAAAAAAATCGGAAAAACACATAATTATCAAAACTAAATTTGGCATCAAATTAATTTGCAAAAAAAAAAAAAAAAAAAAAAAAAAAAAAAAAAAATACTTTTTCAGATAAAAATTTTATTAATAAATTAATAATACAGTTGTTATTAAATTACTTTTATGTAATTATTTTTGTTAATAAATTAATAATATATTTGTTAATAATTAAATTAAATTTATATATATATATATATTATTTATGAACAATTAATTTGCTAATAAATTAATTTTGTTAACTAAAATAAATTTTCTAATATAACGTTTTGAAAAGCTTTCACCCATTCCAAGTAGTGTAATGCCATCGAAATCAAAAGGAAATAGAGTGCAACTAATGTTATTAATCCACAAAATATACATGAAAAAAGACTTAAGAAGGATGCCGCTACAAATAATAAACAAAAAGCAGCTGAAAATAAGGTGCTTCCACAAAAAGTGGGATAAAAAAGAATTCAGGGAAAAAAAAAAAAAAAAAAAAAAAAAAAAAACGAAAGTTAATAAGGATGAGTGCGTTCAATCTCTGGAACTGTACCAGAAGACAACTTCGGAAACTAATGGGATTCAATGTCTTGCTTGTTGCAGGTGATTGCACGAAAGATGCATGATTTACAACAATAAGTGCATCGATTGTGAACGACGACATCTTCGGTTAGCAAACAAAATACAATGAAACTGTGGAAATGGAAATGAAGTAATTTTCAAGTTAAACATGTTATCTACTAGATTAATGTTATTTTGTAATCTTAGCAGGGCTTGCTTTTTCTGATATTTTAATCTATTTAAATTAAAATTTTTAACTGTTTTTAAAATTCATTCTTTTATTTATTATTTAAACATTTGAATGAAATAGTCATTCATAATACAACAGTATTTGCTCCCAAAAACCTTTCAATAGTGTCAATTAATTGTAATTATTATTGTTAACAATTTAGTTGTAGTTATTATTAATATCAATCTCTTCTACCTATGTGCGCAATCTCTCCTACCCATGTGCGTGTTCTCTCCTACCCTGTAAGGAGAGATTGGGCAAAATAGTTTTCTTGGTTTTATTAATGCTGTTTTATTAAATTACAGTATAACAACAAAATAACAATGGAAATGTATAAAAAACAAATGAAGTTAAAATTATTCATGCATAGTTTATCAAAATATTAATATTTAGATTTTTTATTACTATTCTTTTGAAATGTGCACAGACTCTCCTCGCTTTACGTTAAATAAATATAATTTTGTAAAAAAAAATACTGTTTAATTAAAAATACACTGTCCGAGTTATAGATGTAATTTAAAAGATTTTTCAGTTTACAAAGATCACCCAAATCTAGTAACAAATTGCATAGCTTAAAGTTAGGTGTCGAACGCTTCAAGGAATTTTTCAGGACAAATATCAGTATTTTTCTTATAGAAAAATAAATCTAGGTTAAACGCATGAAATTTCGCTTTATTTAAGAAAGGATTTTCTAGAAGAAAATACTGCTACCGAAGAATTTCTGCTCATGAATTTACAGGAATAGCGCGCCCCCTGCTTAAAGTATATCTGTGTTTGCGAGAAATTTTATCAACATGTAAAACAGTGTTAACTTTTAATGTAGTTTAAAAGTAACTCGCAAGTAGTTTAACTTAATTATAATGACCTTATATTAATTTGCCTATCGATAAAATAATAAATTACAATATTTAAGTATTAATTAATTCATTACGGGATTTATGTCATTGTAGTGCTAGCGAAAAATTCAAACGAAATTAAGTTCATTAATTCTTTAAAGTGAAAGTATCTGAAATAATTTGTATTTTCACACGTATCATACGTAAACAAGCTAACTCGGATCTATATTTTACCCAAAAACTACAAAAAAAAAAAAAAAAAAAAAAAAAAAAAAAAAAAAAAAAAAAAAACTGAGTAGCTAAATTTAATGTGATCATTCATAAAAAAAACGAATAAAAAATATAATAGCTATCTTAATATTTTTTAAAGAATATTTCTCTTTTTGTCCAAAAATTCTTAACTATTGCAATACTGGTTATTATTTCTTACAGGGCAAACTATTTATAGTTTTATAAAAACTATTGAATTCGCTTTATTATTTCTCTTCTAAACGATACTTCGATGACAGCTGTTTTACAAGCGCAAGTTCTGTCGTCCTCTTAAACATTACAAAATTGAAATTTTGCATTAAGGTCTAACAGTAAACAAAATTTCTGATAACAAAGAAGAGAAGAAATCAGAAAAATGCTACTAATAAATATTCAGACGGTAGTTAGAAGGAAAATATTATATGAATGAAAAAACAATATTTTGTACATTAATGGTATTTATTGAATCGATTTTTTAAAAGTCACTTTCATTTTAAACTAGCATTGGTGATAAATAGGCCTTTGAAAAAGAATTCAATATTCGTACTGTAGGGTTTCTTATAATCCATTCTTTGTTTCATAAATACGAGCAAACTGTTCAATATGTTAACATATAATTTTTTAGATGCATTTACTTATTGTAACAAATCATCAGTTGTTATATACAAATAGATTATCACAAAGAATACTTTTAGTAAAATAAATACTATCATAACAATCGATTAGTTTTATTTTTACACCTATTTTTATAATTTTGCGAAGAATTCTATGTCCATATTATCAAACATTAATTTAATATCATCATGACCTAAAAAAAAATAATAATAAAAAAAATACTACACACTATTTTATATCTACAATTAATATTATCAGCATTGAAATCATAAAGAGAATAACATCTTTAAAGATGACAATCTTTTTAATTATTTATATATTATAAACAAACTAACGAAAGTTTACCGTTCTTTAAGCAGTGTTATCCTTTTGCAATGATTAATTATCTACTGCGATGACTTATCTCGATGTGTCAAATGTCAGTGAAACATAATACCCATCTTAATCAGTGAAATGTTTAAAATATGTTATCCAAAGTCAAGGGTATTCTTTAATGTTTTCAAACATGTATAAAAAAAACTTTATATATGTATGTATATATAAATATATATATATATATATATATATATATATATATATATATATACAGTAGAGCAAGAGTATAGGAACGAACATTTTACTGACTAAATAATAAATACGATTACATTAATCCACATATAAACCATTAAAATTGATTTTATCAAACTAAATATGCAATATAAACACACATAAATCCTACTAAAATACTCTGAATTGTAAAGGACAAACGATTCATCCAGAATCAAATTAAAACTTCGTCAATATATAAATAACAAAAATAATATAATATAATATAAATGAAACACAAATGTAACCGAACATACACTTAACACTCTGAAATGATTAGCTTTTAAAATTTTTAAAGCTGTCTTTGTATACCTAATTGATATTTTTGATATAAAAATGTTTTTCGGATTTTTAATGGGCAATCTAAAAATATATATTAACTGCTAAAACTCAATTAAAGTTTTAAAAACAAATTATTATAACCTATGTACTGTAACTCTGGATGTCCAGGTGGGATCACCTAGTTGACAATAATAACTATAATAACAGTAATAAATTGCGTTTTCATTGAAAATGTAATAGTAACGAAATGATAGGAACGGATCAGAATTTACTAAATAATAGAAATATTACATGCCAATTGTACTTCCGTTGTGTTTAATGACACATGTCAACAACATTCAGGTTTTGTTATGTTTTTTAACCTTTCAATTATATATATTTATATTATTTTTATGGCTGCATTTGAAAATGACCTTCATTTTTTACCACCTTGTCATGAATTTTTGCAAATCGCAGATTTTAAAATTTTTATTAAGTCGAAATACGGTAAAAATATGATAATATAAAAGAGTCGTAAAGCGTTTTTTTTTCATAAAACTGTATAGTTTTTTGAGCTTATACTGCGCATGACGTATGCCCACTTGCATGCACGTCTCTCAGGCTGGTCAAAGAGCACCAACCGTTCCCCTCCGCCACCTTTCATCATCATATTCTTCGACTGTTTAGTGAATAAAATATTGTTTTGGTGTCTGAAGGTATAAATAAAATATTATGCGATAAACTTTTTGTATATGTTTTATAAAATCCAATTTTCGCAATATATCAAATTTTAACATTTTAGAAATTTACAATTTTCAAAAAGTCTTAACGTGATGGTATAAGAATGACCGCTTTCAAATTTATGGCTGCAGAATACATAAGAATCAACTATCTAAAGTTAAAAAACTCAAACACCGGAGGGTTGCGTAATATAAATGCAGCGTTGCGGTATAGATTTTGCAAGGTGTCAAACAAGGTGACAAAAAAAGCTCTGATTTAAATAGCAGATTTAGATTATCTTTTCCAGTATACTGAACCATTCAAATATTTTTCGATACATATTGAGTGCTCCAAACTCCAAACGTACCCCATACGTTGTAAGTCTATTTGCATGTCTATCAAGTGTAGCAATAACACAGAGTGTCTACAGATTAGTTGGGCAAAAAGAATGATTTATTGAATAGAATTGAGTGGGAAAAAATAAAATACATATTGTTGAAATATAGAAAAATAGTTCAAGTTTACCATTATCACAATTGCCACAAATTTTACAGCATGTTTCTGTCGATCAATTTAATTGAAATGCAGATTCTTGAATTCATTTCAGGAATGGATGCAGGAAGTGGCGGTTTGTTCACTTGATCTTTTACAAAACACCATACACCAAAATAAAATGGTGAAAGATCGTGCGATCGTGGTAGCCATTGAATAACACCTCCGCTCGCTAAGCGGTAGCGTCAGTAATGATACCGAACGCCATCTATGAATAAACTTCGGCAATATTACTACTAGTCTGACTTTCAACTAGTTAATTTCCTTTATTATTTCGAGTGTTCTTAACTTACGAAATTGTCCAACAAATTTTTAGATACCCTTTATTATCTGGAAGCCACTTCTCTGTGTCTTTTCCATAATGAAGTGAGAAATTGTTTAGTTGCAAAAATAGTTATGAGCGATATTTTTGGAACTCTGTTCAAAAACTAGCTTTCCGACATGTGTATATAAATATGTCTATTTGTTCATCCTTGAGAAAAGCAGTTCCAAGATTGCCTTCTAAGGGAAAAGAGCTAAACATTAAGGACTCTCCGCTTTGTTCAATAGTGGAAAATAAGTCTTTAACTTTCGATGATAATATGATAACTTGAATGAGTGGGATTTCGAACATGTAAAATAAACTACTTTTCATTACAAAAAATATTTTTAGACCAATCCTTTTGTTCCTTGAGATGCATGTCTGCAATCTGAAATTTTTTTTGACCAGATGTTCACACGAACACCACTTTTTTTTTTTAGATATTTAAGTATTCCAGATCAATTCTAAAGAGCAATTGCTTCAAAAGATCGAGAACGACATCCATTTATGCAACACATATTTTTCCAGGAAACTTTAAGTTAACATTACAATAAATACTGCTATTTTTCACCAAAAACACAGGTAGATACATACAGTCGTGGGGAAAAAAAAGGTAAACACCCCTTACTAACTCTGCAAAAAATTATCGTAGAAGAAAGTTACTGGTACTACACCATTCGTCTAAAGTCTACTTTTAAATGAGGCATATAAAGTTTGCTTTGGGGCCATCTACATATTAAAACGAGCCATAGCTTTTTTTTTTTTTTTTTTTTTCAATAGCGGTGCACAATTCTGACAGTATAAATTAACTCTACACTTTTCAATTAGCCTAAAAATAAATTTTTATGCAATTCGCACGATACGTTTCGGAGAAATTATTTTAAAACGAACTATTTTAAGGGCTGTATCCAAATTGAAGTTCGGTACTCGATTGTTTAACGATAGAGACACCTTCTTGATTAAGGCATTTTAATCCCCACTCAAGCAGTCATTGAAGACTGCTAGATTACAGGATAGCACAAGAAATTTCAAAATATCTAGCCACTTCTATCATAGACGGCTTAAAACATCATTTTGCCGTTTTTTTAAGAATATCTTGAAAAGTACTTGGAAGAAAAAAGTGAAATTTTGGATTTCCATAAAGCAGGACTTAATAAATCTAAATCCACCAAAAAAAAAAAAAAAAAAAATGTAATTTGCAATTCGTAATTTTTTCGAATATTAATTTCATAATTCATAATCCATATGCTAAAATTATAAAAATTGCAAATTCAACGTATTTATGTTTGGGTATATTAGTATTATTGCCACTCAAAAATATAACACATTAGGAGTATAATTTCTGGAAATATTAAAAATATATGAAAATACAATTTAACATTAGAAGCACTAAATTTTGAATTTTTATAATTCAAAAACTTATCATTCAAATGACTTGCAATTTGGTGCCTAGGCATAGTTTGAACCGAAGATTTGAAATATTGTGTTAAAATTGGGTATTGCCATTGAAAAAAATAAATTTTGTGTTAGTTTTAATATGTAGATGGCCCCTCAGCACATTTTATGTCCATCACTTAAAAGCAGACATTATTTCCAATCATTCGGTCCCTGTAACTTTCTTCTAAGATGATTTGAACAAAAACACATTTAACAGGATAGTCGTTATAGTAGGGGTGTTTACTTTTTCTTTCCATGGATGTACGTACATATATATATGTATGTACGGAGAAGTAATTTCGGCTAATGTAAAGGGAAAAACCTACATTACATACCTAGGGTAACCTACATTTTTAAAACTCTCTTTCAAAGAAGATCTGTTCAAATTACTCTAATATACGAAAAACAGACAAGACGATTTTTTCTTTAAAAAAATAAAACGCTAAACGTCAAAAACAATTGCGGAAACCATTGCAAGCATGGTAAATATTGAATAAATACTGAAAATAAATTCTCACGAAAATAGATTAATAACAAAATGAAAACACATTTCTAAGTTTCTTTAAAAGTAATTGTTTTTGTGTACTAGTAGTAAACGGGGAAAAAATGTAAGATACTCATCCCTCCATAACAGTTGTTATAAATAATGCAATATTCATACTTAAACTTTGCGTATTAAGATACAAAAGAAAAGAAACTTTGTATAATTTTCCGAAACAGCTAATATTCGAAATATGTTTCATTAATTACTAGAAGAGTATATGTGTAAACAAACTTCGTAAATTAGTGACACATCCGCAATCTTTCCTTTTACTAAATGATAAGTTTTTGCTACTGTTTAAACTTAGTTTATTCTGTTATAGATATTTAAAAGAACTTAAATAACAATTTTTAAGTGGTTATGTGAAAATATGTTATCGATTAAGAATTGAAATAGATTTTTTACTTTTTTTAATCATTTCGGAATATAATTTTCAGTCTTTTTAATTCGTTAAAGACTATGCAAGATTTGTACGAATAAGAGTTTTGAGTCGTTTATATGAACATTTTAGACATGTAATGAATAAGCTAAACAAATGAAAACACTTATGTACGGTGGCTGTTCAATAAATAAGAATCATATTTTTTCTTACTAGCATAATTTATTGCACAAAAATTCACTTTTAAGTTCCATTATTAGCTTAATGTGTACTGGATAAATGTTATTTTTTTTCATTTATTTACGTCAACTGCAGCCATAAAAATTCAGATAAATTCAGTATCGCCAATGGAAACGATGGAGGCAATACGCAAGGAGTAGCATTTTCTTGCCTGCTAGAAATTTTGTATTCACCTGAAGAAATCTTCAATCGATTCTTATGCTAATTATGGAAAGTCTGTTTAGAAGATGATGTTATATGTTTAAGAGCCATTATTTTGAAATTCTGACAAAAAAGTGATGTTTTGTTTGTTGTAAATTTTAATTGGCTTGATTTTTTTTTACATTGAAGTAGATTATATTTAATAAATAATGTGCAATTTTGGAGCCCTGAAAAATTTTCTATTTCCTGTAGAAAATGTCAAATTTCAAGATCATGTTTCCCATTTTTTATGAAAATTAAAATGCCAGTACTTTTGGATTGCTATATCTTTGGAAAGCAACAACATGCCAAAATTATTTTGTCATAAACTGTTAGTAAAATACTACCTGCTTAGTAATGTTTACTTGGTTATAAGGGGCATTGTTAATTTTCATTGTTATGTTGCCACAAAATGCAATCAAATTGGCATTTTTGTCCGTTTATGCACTTATTATTTATTATGTACTCATTTTTTTTATTTCTAAAAATTCAAAATTTTGAGCTTCTAATGTTCAATTACATTTTCATATTTTTATTAATATATCCTGAAATTATAATCATAATGTAATAATTATTTCTTTTGTTATATTACTTAAAAACCCAAACATAAATACATTGAATTCATAATTTAAAAAAATATATATAATATCAATTATGAAGTATGAAATTAATATTCGACACAAATATGAATTGCAACCTAGAATTTTTGACAGATTTATATTTATTATGGTCTGCTTTATGCAAATTCTAAATTAAAAATTTTCTTCCAAGTAGTTTTTGAATTAAGCTTAAAAAACTTCAAAATGACCTTTTAAGGGGATGCTATGATGTGCAGTAAAGCTTAGTTTGAAAATAATATATTTTATTCATTTTATTGACCCATTTGTTCTGGCAAAAGTCGAAACATATTAAGCAAGTGAAATGGTCGTATTGGCAAGAAATATTAGATTAATTGAAGTCACATTGTCATTCGGTAGTATTTCAACAATCGAGTACCTAACATCAATTTGGATACAACACTAAGAAACGCTCATTTTTTAATAATTATTTTTTCTGAAACAAATCGCATGAATTTCATGAAAATTTGAAGGTTAATTGAAGGTTGTAGAATTTATTTATGGTGTCTAGTAAACAGTGAGACAGCAGCCACTTTCACATATAGTTGTAACATTTTCTCGAAGTTGGCACACTCACATAACGACCTCATCTTATGCAGCACGTGAATGTAGTTTCGGCATTTCAGTTACTTGTCCGTCAAAATACTAAATAATTCTTTATTTATAGTAGTTAAAGTTACGTAAACGTCTATTTTAGAGTTTATTTCCTTCAGTATGACACATAGTTTCTTAACCAAACATAGCTAGATCTAATAATAGACAATTTCGACAAAACGACATAAACTTTTTAAACCGATGAAATTGGTGTAACAGAGATGGCATTCATTTTGTGTCAACGTAACTAAAGTACACAGGGAGACACACATTTGTGGTACACAGTGAGACGTGTCTCATTCTGTACTTACTATGTGGTTCTGATGCTAAAAAACAGTTGTTTATTAGTAAAAGAAGATTTTTCTATCTCTTTCTCTTTCTCTCTCTCTGTGTGTGTATGCGGGGGAGGGGGGGGGGGGGGTGCGACAGCTAGGGAAATCTACTAAACGCAAGAGGCTGAAAATTTCAATGAAGGTAGACAAGGTCCATTCTGCACCTGAGACTCATATTTTTAATATTTTGAAAATCTAGAAATATTAATTAGAAATCAAAAACTGCTGAAAATTATTGATAGAGTGTAAACATGTATGTTTTATGTAAATATACACATTGTCTCACTGTGTATCACAAGTGGTACACAGTGAGACAATTTCCAATACTCAGTTATGCTGCTTCTGTGCTTTTATAAATAACTTTTTAAAAACCATATATACATTAATGTGTAGCGTATTTAGGTAGCTTAAACATGTAGATTTTTTTTAAGAATAAAAATCGTGGTCATTCGTTAAGTAATAATAATTTTCGTCTCACTGTGTGCTACCCTCCCCTACTAATTATTATTTTTATTTATGTGTACATAATATATAGTGTATTTCCATTTTAATCTTAAAAGTAAAGTCAGAATGTTCTAAATATCATCCGACATACCTATGCATTAATTTATCAGTCATGTTATTTCTATAATGAAAAAATGCCATAGAAATTCGCTATTTCTAATGTGAACTATTTAAAACGTTATGCGTCATCATACATAAGCTTAAAAAAAAAAAAAATAGTTTTTGAATGCTGATCTGCGAGTAGCTCTTATCGTATCTCTCAAAATTCTAAAAATAAAGGACTATGGCAGAAAAAAATTGCATGGGGAAAAAGGCTTGGCTTGTTTTCGCATAA
Source organism: Maratus speciosus (assembly GCA_963932465.1). Taxonomy (NCBI): domain Eukaryota; kingdom Metazoa; phylum Arthropoda; class Arachnida; order Araneae; family Salticidae; genus Maratus; species Maratus speciosus. Next base: position 430,121,659 of record OZ010795.1, on the reverse strand, counting down.
TTGATTGTCACAATATATACGTTTTACATTATTTATCTGAGTATACCTCCAAATTAACTTTAATACTCATTCATATTTATTGAACTACAACAGCATCTTGTAATATTGTGAATTGCCCAAAATAAATTAGTTCTTTGACAATATGATATACACTATATGGCCAAAAATGACCCGTAACTTGCGATTTTAGACGTTTTCTTAAATATCTAGAAAAATACATGAGGGATTATTTTGAAATTCCAGTTATGTATACATAATAGTACAGTTCATATATTTTCGTGACGATATTTTCTCGAAATCCCATAGGGTACCGTCAACAAATTAAAAAAAACGAATAGCTTTTCGATAACCCTGTCAAAACTAATGCGGCAAAAGAGTTCAAACTGTAGATTATGATTAAGTTGCTTATTTTAATACTTTTTGCTAATTTTTATGAGGATAACACATATACTTGAAAAGAAATTCTATGTTTTCATAAAAACAAGCTCAAATTTTGCCAAATTTTTTGCTTATATTTTGCAGAGTTCTTAATATAAAAAAAAAGTTATGTTAAGAAAATATGACAAACAACATTGTACATAATATTCTCTAATCAGAATTAAAATATAGTAAAAATTGTATGAAAAATGAGCCGGTTTACTAAATAATGTTTCACTGCGCATACCCGAATGCAATCAAAATATAATGTACAGTCGTGGAAAAAAAAAAAAAAAAAAAAAAAAAAAAAAGTAAACACCCCCCTACTAACTCCTCGACAAATTATCGTCGATAAAAGTTACTGGTACCAAACGATTGGAAATAAAGTCTACTTTTAAATGATGTATATAATTTTTTTCTAGGTGGGTCCTCTACTTATTAAAACGAACCATAACTTTGATTTTTTCAATAGCAGTACACAATTCTGACAGCATAAATGAACTCTACACCCTTCAATTAGCCTAAAAAATAATTTTCATTCAATCCGTGCAATAAGTTTCCGAGAAATTAATTATTTTATAAAGAGCGTATTTTAAGGGCTGTATCCAAATTGAAGTTCGGTACTCGATTGTTGACCGGGAGAGCCTCCTTCTTGATCAAGACATCTTAAGCGCTACTCAAGTAGTTATCGAATAGGATAGCAGAAGAAATTTCAAAATATCTAGTCACTTCTATCATAGATGGCCCCTTAAACCATCATTTTGCTGTTTTTTAAGCATAATTTGAAAACTACTTGGAAGAAAAATGTGAAATTTTGAATTTCCATAAAGCAGGACTTAATAAGTTTAAATCCATCAAAAAAATTGTATGTTGCAATTCATATTTTTTTTTCAAATATTGATTTCATAACTCAAAATTCATATCATAAAATTATAAAAATTGAAAATTCAACGTATTTATGTTTCGGTATATTAGTATTATTGCAACACAAAAAAAATAGCACATTAGGAGTATAATTTCAGGAGATATAAATAAAAATATGAAAATGTAATTTAACATTAGAAGCATTAAAATTTGAATGTTTATAATTCAAAAACTTATCATTCAAATTATTTGAAATTTCGTGTCTAGGCATAGTTTGAACGAAAGATTTGAAATATCTTGTTAAAATTGGGTATTCCCATTGAAACAAAATGAAGTTTGGGTTCGCTTTAATATGTAGATGGCCCCCTAAGCAAATTTTATGTCCATCATTTAAAAGCAGACTTTATTTCCAATCATTCGGTACCTGTAACTTTCTTCTAAGATGATTTGTTGTGGGAGTTAGTACGGGGTGTTTAATTTTTTTTCCACGACTGTACATAATGTGTTTGCGAAATGTATAGAGCAACTTTTATAAAAGTCTAAAAAGTATAGGTTGAAAATTCTGAAAATTATCATTGATAGAATAAGCTCAAAATCCGTTGTTCTCAAAATGAAGCAAAAAGATGAGGGGATGTATCCATATATCCATTGGTTAGTGACAATATATCATACACAATATTGCACGTACTACTGCATTTGGATACAACCCCTCATCTCTTTGCTTCATTTTGGACATAACGGATTTTGAGCTTATTCCATCAACGATAATTTTTAGTCTTTTCAAACTATGTTTTTGAGACTTTCAAAAAAGTTTCTCTACACATTTAGCTAACACATTATGCAAATTATATTTTGATTACAATCGGGCACGCGCAGTGAATCATTATTTAGTGAACCTGCTCATTTTTCATAGTTTTTTTTTTTTTTTTTTTTGTTGTTATTTTTTAATTCTGATTGCAGGGTATTTTGTACAATGTTGTTTGTCATATTTTCTGAACAGAACTTTTTTTTTTTTTTTAAATTAAGAACTTAATAAATTATAAGCAAAAAACGTGGCAAAATTTTAGACTCTTTTTATAAAAACCCTAATTTCTCTACGAGTATACTCGCTATTCTAATAAAAATGAACACAGTTTATTACAATTAGGCGTTTAATCATAATCTACGGTTTGAAAGCTTTTCATACATTAGTTTTTACAGAGCTATCCAAAATATATTCGTTTTTTTCAATTTGTTGACAGTTTTATTTGGGTTTTTGGGAAGAAAATCATCTCGGAAATATATAGCCTGTACTATTCTGTTTACAAACGTGGAGTTTCAGGATAATTCCTCATGTATTTTTCTAGGTATTTAAGAAAACATCTAAAATCGCAAGTTACCGGTGAACTTTGTCAATACAGTGTATTTACTATCCGAGGTGTAGTAATATGAATATGTAAATAAATTAATCGGCGTCAGTTCGTTCATTGAATATACATTTATCATGATATATGAACATTCATTCATAGCATTGTTTAAAAAATAATTTATTCGTGTTTACAATATTTGTTGCATTAAAGAATATTACCATTATAGACATACCTCATATTTAATGTGCTGGAAAAAAATTCTGAAAAGTTAAGGCAATCACATGAATCCATTCCATAAGTAGTTCTATGAAAATCGTGAATAAATTAATCGGCGTCAGAGATCGGCTTGAATATTCCCATATTTAAATATTTTAATATCAATTTTAACAATTTCCAATGTAGTTTAAAAGTGTTTATGAATTCGGTTTGTCTGTCCGTCTGTCTGTCTGCCTGTATTAACTCGCGTAAGTGCATTCCAATTGCCATGAAATGGATATATGTTATTGGGTATCAAAATGACATGCTTGGGATTGAATATGAAGTGTGTAACATTTACGGTTCATTTACATGGGCACTCAAAGGAATTCCGTTACATTACAGTCTATGGGGAAATATAAGTTTGCGGTGTATTTTAATGATATTATGTTATATTAAACATTTTGAAATGATTATATATCACTGCGGTGTACTACACGGCTCTTAGTATGAAAAGTGCTGAGCATAGAATTTATCGTTCATTTACAGCGACGCACAACTACGGAAGAAAATAAAAAAAAAATAATTGAACTATTGAAGCATACGAACAATAACTGTTGGAGTGGGTTTTCAGTTGTGGAATGAGTTTTTAAATTTAATTACTTTTAAAATACTACTTAGTGTGTGTAAATTCTATAGATCATGTACAGGTCTGCACAACAGTTTTCAACAACAGCTCTTTGTTGGCGGAAATTTTGAATGGAAATTTTCAACTGTCCACTGCGTATAGCTGAACTAACTCTTAGGATACTGTATAGTACACATACAGGTAATAGTGAAATTTTTCCTTAGTTAATTTCCTTTAGTTAAAATCCTTAGTTAATTTATTCCAAATTCTTATAATATCTACTTTTTTTACCTGTCTTTTAATAATAACTTAAATATCCTTTATATTTTTACTTTTTTCTATCTTTACAAGATGAAAGAATTGGATTTGTTTGAAAATAATATATTTTATTCATTTTATTGACCCATTTGTTCTGGCAAAAGTCGAAACATATTAAGCAAGTGAAATGGTCGTATTGGCAAGAAATATTAGATTAATTGAAGTCACATTGTCATTCGGTAGTATTTCAACAATCGAGTACCTAACATCAATTTGGATACAACACCTAAGAAACGCTCATTTTTTAATAATTATTTTTTCTGAAACAAATCGCATGAATTTCATGAAAATTTGAAGGTTAATTGAAGGTTGTAGAATTTATTTATGGTGTCTAGTAAACAGTGAGACAGCAGCCACTTTCACATATAGTTGTAACATTTTCTCGAAGTTGGCACACTCACATAACGACCTCATCTTATGCAGCACGTGAATGTAGTTTCGGCATTTCAGTTACTTGTCCGTCAAAATACTAAATAATTCTTTATTTATAGTAGTTAAAGTTACGTAAACGTCTATTTTAGAGTTTATTTCCTTCAGTATGACACATGGTTTCTTAACCAAACATAGCTAGATCTAATAATAGACAATTTCGACAAAACGACATAAACTTTTTAAACCGATGAAATTGGTGTAACAGAGATGGCATTCATTTTGTGTCAACGTAGCTAAAGTACACAGGGAGACACACATTTGTGGTACACAGTGAGACGTGTCTCATTCTGTACTTACTATGTGGTTCTGATGCTAAAAAACAGTTGTTTATTAGTAAAAGAAGATTTTTCTATCTCTTTCTCTTTCTCTCTCTCGGTGTGTGTATGCGGGGGAGGGGGGGGGGGTGCGACAGCTAGGGAAATCTACTAAACGCAAGAGGCTGAAAATTTCAATGAAGGTAGACAAGGTCCATTCTGCACCTGAGACTCATATTTTTAATATTTTGAAAATCTAGAAATATTAATTAGAAATCAAAAACTGCTGAAAATTATTGATAGAGTGTAAACATGTATGTTTTATGTAAATATACACATTGTCTCACTGTGTATCACAAGTGGTACACAGTGAGACAATTTCCAATACTCAGTTATGCTGCTTCTGTGCTTTTATAAATAACTTTTTAAAAACCATATATACATTAATGTGCAGCGTATTTAGGTAGCTTAAACATGTAGATTTTTTTTAAGAATAAAAATCGTGGTCATTCGTTAAGTAATAATAATTTTCGTCTCACTGTGTGCTACCCTCCCCTACTAATTATTATTTTTATTTATGTGTACATAATATATAGTGTATTTCCATTTTAATCTTAAAAGTAAAGTTAGAATGTTCTAAATATCATCCGACATACCTATGCATTAATTTATCAGTCCTGTTATTTCTATAATGAAAAAATGCCATAGAAATTCGCTATTTCTAATGTGAACTATTTAAAACGTTATGCGTCATCATACATAAGCTTAAAAAAAAAAAAAAAAATAGTTTTTGAATGCTGATCTGCGAGTACCTCTTATCGTATCTCTCAAAATTCTAAAAATAAAGGACTATGGCAGAAAAAAATTGCATGGGGAAAAAGGCTTGGCTTGTTTTCGCATAATTGATTGTCACAATATATACGTTTTACATTATTTATCTGAGTATACCTCCAAATTAACTTTAATACTCATTCATATTTATTGAACTACAACAGCATCTTGTAATATTGTGAATTGCCCAAAATAAATTAGTTCTTTGACAATATGATATACACTATATGGCCAAAAATGACCCGTAACTTGCGATTTTAGACGTTTTCTTAAATATCTAGAAAAATACATGAGGGATTATTTTGAAATTCCAGTTATGTATACATAATAGTACAGTTCATATATTTTCGTGACGATATTTTCTCGAAATCCCATAGGGTACCGTCAACAAATTAAAAAAAACGAATAGCTTTTCGATAACCCTGTCAAAACTAATGCAGCAAAAGAGTTCAAACTGTAGATTATGATTAAGTTGCTTATTTTAATACTTTTTGCTAATTTTTATGAGGATAACACATATACTTGAAAAGAAATTCTATTTTTTCATAAAAACAAGCTCAAATTTTGCCAAATTTTTTGCTTATATTTTGCAGAGTTCTTAATATAAAAAAAAGTTATGTTAAGAAAATATGACAAACAACATTGTACATAATATTCTCTAATCAGAATTAAAATATAGTAAAAATTGTATGAAAAATGAGCCGGTTTACTAAATAATGTTTCACTGCGCATACCCGAATGCAATCAAAATATAATGTACAGTCGTGGAAAAAAAAAAAAAAAAAAAAAAAAAAAAAAAAAAAAAAAGTAAACACCCCCCTACTAACTCCTCGACAAATTATCGTAGATAAAAGTTACTGGTACCAAACGATTGGAAATAAAGTCTACTTTTAAATGATGTATATAAATTTTTTCTAGGTGGGCCCTCTACTTATTAAAACGAACCATAACTTTGATTTTTTCAATAGCAGTACACAATTCTGACAGCATAAATGAACTCTACACCCTTCAATTAGCCTAAAAAATAATTTCCATTCAATCCGTGCAATAAGTTTCCGAGAAATTAATTATTTTATAAAGAGCGTATTTTAAGGGCTGTATCCAAATTGAAGTTCGGTACTCGATTGTTGACCGGGAGAGCCTCCTTCTTGATCAAGACATTTTAAGCGCTACTCAAGTAGTTATCGAATAGGATAGCAGAAGAAATTTCAAAATATCTAGTCACTTCTATCATAGATGGCCCCTTAAACCATCATTTTGCTGTTTTTTAAGCATAATTTGAAAACTACTTGGAAGAAAAATGTGAAATTTTGAATTTCCATAAAGCAGGACTTAATAAGTTTAAATCCATCAAAAAAATTGTATGTTGCAATTCATATTTTTTTTTTCAAATATTGATTTCATAACTCAAAATTCATATCATAAAATTATAAAAATTGAAAATTCAACGTATTTATGTTTCGGTATATTAGTATTATTGCAACACAAAAAAAATAGCACATTAGGAGTATAATTTCAGGAGATATAAATAAAAATATGAAAATGTAATTTAACATTAGAAGCTTTAAAATTTGAATGTTTATAATTCAAAAACTTATCATTCAAATTATTTGAAATTTCGTGTCTAGGCATAGTTTGAACGAAAGATTTGAAATATCTTATTAAAATTGGGTATTCCCATTGAAACAAAATGAAGTTTGGGTTCGTTTTAATATGTAGATGGCCCCCTAAGCAAATTTTATGTCCATCATTTAAAAGCAGACTTTATTTCCAATCATTCGGTACCTGTAACTTTCTTCTAAGATGATTTGTTGTGGGAGTTAGTACGGGGTGTTTAATTTTTTTTTCCACGACTGTACATAATGTGTTTGCGAAATGTATAGAGCAACTTTTATAAAAGTCTAAAAAGTATAGGTTGAAAATTCTGAAAATTATCATTGATAGAATAAGCTCAAAATCCGTTGTTCTCAAAATGAAGCAAAAAGATGAGGGGATGTATCCATATATCCATTGGTTAGTGACAATATATCATACACAATATTGCACGTACTACTGCATTTGGATACAACCCCTCATCTCTTTGCTTCATTTTGGACATAACGGATTTTGAGCTTATTCCATCAACGATAATTTTTAGACTTTTCAAACTATGTTTTTGAGACTTTCAAAAAAGTTTCTCTACACATTTAGCTAACACATTATGCAAATTATATTTTGATTACAATCGGGCACGCGCAGTGAATCATTATTTAGTGAACCTGCTCATTTTTCATAGATTTTTTTTTTTTGTTTGTTATTTTTTAATTCTGATTGCAGGGTATTTTGTACAATGTTGTTTGTCATATTTTCTGAACAGAACTTTTTTTTTTTTAAATTAAGAACTTAATAAATTATAAGCAAAAAACGTGGCAAAATTTTAGACTCTTTTTATAAAAACCCTAATTTCTCTACGAGTATACTCGCTATTCTAATAAAAATGAACACAGTTTATTACAATTAGGCGTTTAATCATAATCTACGGTTTGAAAGCTTTTCATACATTAGTTTTTACAGAGCTATCCAAAATATATTCGTTTTTTTCAATTTGTTGACAGTTTTATATGGGTTTTTGGGAAGAAAATCATCTCGGAAATATATAGCCTGTACTATTCTGTTTACAAACGTGGAGTTTCAGGATAATTCCTCATGTATTTTTCTAGGTATTTAAGAAAACATCTAAAATTGCAAGTTACCGGTGAACTTTGTCAATACAGTGTATTTACTATCCGAGGTGTAGTAATATGAATATGTAAATAAATTAATCGGCGTCAGTTCGTTCATTGAATATACATTTATCATGATATATGAACATTCATTCATAGCATTGTTTAAAAAATAATTTATTCGTGTTTACAATATTTGTTGCATTAAAGAATATTACCATTATAGACATACCTCATATTTAATGTGCTGGAAAAAAATTCTGAAAAGTTAAGGCAATCACATGAATCCATTCCATAAATAGTTCTATGAAAATCGTGAATAAATTAATCGGCGTCAGAGATCGGCTTGAATATTCCCATATTTAAATATTTTAATATCAATTTTAACAATTTCCAATGTAGTTTAAAAGTGTTTATGAATTCGGTTTGTCTGTCCGTCTGTCTGTCTGCTTGTATTAACTCGCGTAAGTGCATTCCAATTGCCATGAAATGGATATATGTTATTGGGTATCAAAATGACATGCTTGGGATTGAATATGAAGTGTGTAACATTTACGGTTCATTTACATGGGCACTCAAAGGAATTCCGTTACATTACAGTCTATGGGGAAATATAAGTTTGCGGTGTATTTTAATGATATTATGTTATATTAAACATTTTGAAATGATTATATATCACTGCGGTGTACTACACGGCTCTTAGTATGAAAAGTGCTGAGCATAGAATTTATCGTTCATTTACAGCGACGCACAACTACGGAAGAAAATAAAAAAAAAAAAATAATTGAACTATTGAAGCATACGAACAATAACTGTTGGAGTGGGTTTTCAGTTGTGGAATGAGTTTTTAAATTTAATTACTTTTAAAATACTACTTAGTGGGTGTAAATTCTATAGATCATGTACAGGTCTGCACAACAGTTTTCAACAACAGCTCTTTGTTGGCGGAAATTTTGAATGGAAATTTTCAACTGTCCACTGCGTATAGCTGAACTAACTCTTAGGATACTGTATAGTACACATACAGGTAATAGTGAAATTTTTCCTTAGTTAATTTCCTTTAGTTAAAATCCTTAGTTAATTTATTCCAAATTCTTATAATATCTACTTTTTTTACCTGTCTTTTAATAATAACTTAAATATCCTTTATATTTTTACTTTTTTCTATCTTTACAAGATGAAAGAATTGGATTTGTGAAAATTTTCGACTTCCGGTTTTCGACGGATTTATATGTTTTAGAATATCCTGAACACGATTTGAGGGTTTTTAGAAAATGTCTATCTGTGAGTCTGTCTGTCACTCTGCACTCTGTGAGTCTGTATGTGTCGAAAATTTTCTGGGCGCTCTATCTCAAGAACTGATGTACGGAATTTCACAAAACTTCTTATTCTGTTAGACCTTGATATAAACTGATCCTGATTAGTTTTTCGTGTAAATCGCTTTAACAAGTGGCGTAACTATAAAGCATTTTTCACGATTTCCGCAATTGCTCAATCTCTAGAACTAACGAACGGATTTTCATCAAACTGCAGATTCAGTTATTCCTTGACATGAATTGAAGTTTTATACATTTTGGTGTAAAATGTATCTCAAGAACGAATGCTCTATCTCAAGAACTAATGCTTCTATTTTCATCAAATTTCAGATTCAGGTATACCTTTATATGATTTAGAGCTGCTTATGTTTTGGTGCAAATCGCTCAACAGGTGGCGCTGCTATGGTGCATTCTTCAGAATTTCCACTATAGCTGTATCTCAAGAACTAATGCACGACATTTCCCCAAACTTCAGAATCAGTTATTACTTGACATGAATTGACATTTTATAGATTTTGGTGTAAATCACTCAACAGGTGGCGCTGCTATACTGCATTTTTCAGAATTTAAACTATAGCTATATCAGGAATTAATGCACGAATTTTCACCAATCTTCAGAATCTGTTAGTCATTGATATTAATTTAAATTTTGTACATTTTGGTGAAAATCTCTCACCAGGTGGTGTTACTATGTTGTTTATTGAGATTTCCGCAATAGCTCGATCTTAAGATTCTTGGCTTTTCAACGAACTCCAGATTCAAGTATATCTTGATATGAGTTATTGCCCACCAAAGAAAGAAACAGTGGGCCATCAGCTGGAAAAAAGATGGCAGCCAGCAGTGCCATCAGCGGTAAAGTGCAAGGGTTCCATTATTAAACCTGTCGAAAAGTGTCCAAGCCGAATGCAGCTGGCCCATCAGTGATGGCCAACAACAGTCCAGCATTGGTATGCCATCAAATTACTTCAATCCGGCACTTTTCCTGAAGTGCTAGCACCTATCCCACTGTTATTCCTTTGCTGGCCCAGCACTTTCCCTTACAAAAATTTCATATAGAATTCTATAAAAAAACAAAGTATTATATAATTATGGCTCTTTTTTCTATAAGCTAGTTTCACCAAGAGCTATAGAAAGATCTGTAGAAGTGTCCATAATAGAAATGTCTGTAGAAATACTTGTACTTTCATTGGTTTCCATGTGGTCAAACTCGCAAGTACTAACCGCGCTCGATGCTGCTTGGTTTTCGTGATCGGACATGAACAAATGCTTTCAGCGTACGCTACGACTGTTCGTAGTTTGCAAGCTCTCATTACACTATTTCAAGTTTGTTTCTCTTGTGATTTACGTTCCCAATCATTAAACCGGTATAGAAATTGTTCTATTGTATAGAAATTCTATGTATTTTATACGTTTTTATTTATTATTGATTCTGAACTGCGTAAATTATGAAAACCGAAATCCTTTGTAACCTAGTAAAACCAAATTTAAGGAGAAAAAAAAAAGTGTATTAAAATAAAGAATTTATTTATTTATTCATTTACTTATTTATTTTGTTGGTCGCAGTGGTGCTATATGTTTTACAGTTTAAAAAAAAATTAACTTCACAGATTAAATTGTGTTAAGATATTCATTTCAGATTTATGTTCAAATACTCAATGTATTTGATATTCGCAGCGCCACCTAGCGTAAGGGTTCCCAGCAGTAATACTACAAAATATCGTGCACTTCCATGTAGTGGTGGGCCAGCGCATGAGTTAAAATGGATGCCCACCAGAATTTTATCTGATGATTTCCAACAGCAAAGTTCACTGAAGCTGTCCAGCAGTAGTCATGCAGTGGTAGACCATCAGCCAGCACTACTCCATCATTGCCAGCACCTATCTTGCTGCTGGCCAGCAATTTCCTCTTTGCTGGGTGCTGTTTATGTTTTGGTGCAAATCGCTCAACAGGTGACGCTGCTATGCTACATTTTTTCAGACTTTCCACTATAGCTATAGCTCTAATAACTTTCCACTATAGCTCTAACTAATGCACGAATTTTCATCAAACTTCAGATTTAGGTGGGTCATTTTCAATGAATGCATACAATTCAGAAAAACATTTAAAAAAATACTTTTAAATTTCACATTAAAAATGAAATAAGTGATAATGTATAAGTTAGATGTGTCTGTAAATATAATTAATTAAGCACTTTAGCTTTTGGTATAATTTTTATACACTATTTTTCTCAAAATTGTAGGACATTTTCTCAAGTCCGTTACCAGACATATTCTATGAACGTTAGTACACATCAATAAATAAAAAGTTCTCAAATTTAGTTGAAATATTTAGGTTTTGTGTCCCTTTAACTAGGAACATAATCTTTTAAGACTTAGTGATTTTTTAAATTGGAATAAGAGCAACTTACCTTAAGAATTTTGGAAAACCTTTAATAATTTGCACACTCAACTTTAAATCAAAGTTGAAAAGTGTTTGTAAATTACTAACTTTTATAGAGATATTTAATAGTTATCCAATCTTCATAATAAATTAAGAAATGCTGGAAAAAAATTATAAGAATGACAATAAAACTATTAAAAATTTTATGGTAAAGGATGTGACATGAACTAACGAATTTGACATAAAGTAACAGATTTGACATGGATGATCAAAATAAAGCACAATTTGATAAATTAAACTAATATGCCTTGAATTCCACCTTTATTTTACATAAATGACTTTTACATTATTTCTCAAATATATCAAGAGGCATTGAAAATTCATAGAAAATACGATCTCCCTTCTTATTTAATTTTGGTGACGGAACAATTGCTCTTATTTGCTCAAATTTTACATCAGATACATCACTTTCATCAGGACAAAATAGTTTCTTGTTACAGTCATTAGCTTTTAAACACATCACCTTCACTTCACCTTCCTCATCTATCTCACTCTGAACAATAGCTGCGTATGTATATATTTTTTTTTCGGGTACCACCAACAAATTCCACAAGAACACAAGCACCAGGGTGAATTTTATTTGTAGATACATCTTCTAAAAACATATTTTGATCCATCATTTCTGCAGCTTCGGATAAAAGGTTGTCATTCAAATCACTGTCTGAATATAAAGACATCTCATCATCAGAATTAGAAGAACTACTATATATGTTGACCCTTCCCAAAATTTTTTCAGAACTTTTTTTTGTTCTATTTTCCTTTTACAAAATGAAAATTTCTTTAATGGGAAACAGTCACAAATACCACTTCTTTGGCAAAAGCAACTGACATTTCTGAATAGAAATGTTCCCTTTTCAACACTAATTATGTGATGTACTTCAAATGTTCCAGGAAGTGTAGAAATATTCTTAGGCAATATTTTCTCAATTTTTGCAATGTCTGCTTTATTAATAAAAAATAGTTTAATAGTTGTTTCTCTATAAAGCTTTTCATAAAGTACAGTTGCATTGCTGATGTCTCTTCCATGTGAAACCAATCTGTCTGCAGTTCGTTTAATTGTAGCTCCAATACCAACGCCTTTGCTTTTCTGCTGGTGTTAAGGGCATTCTACGATATAAAGATTTTAAAATCAGTATATAATCTCAAGCATCAAAGTCAATCTGTTACCATACAGTCAAATCCGTTACCAGTAACATGGTAACAGACTTGACTGGTAACAGACTTGACATTAACAGCAAAATATCTTCCAAAACCTACATGCAAATTATTAACACTAAGAAACAAAACAAAATCTTTAATATATTAACTAGATAATAATATTCAAGCAAAAGAAAGTACTAAACTTATATTTTTAACATAAAAAATTAGGTAACCGACTTGACATTGAATAAAAATACTCACCTTTATAAAAAAATTCTTTACGCCACTACACTGTTGTTTTTCAACTGCAAAAGAAAATGGCTGCAAGTAAATATTTAACTAGTATAAGTGTTTTTATTGCAAGTGTGCTGCCATCTCTTGGTGAAATTGTCAACCTTTATTTCATGAAATTGTAGCTTGGTAACAGACTTGACAAAATATGAGGGAAAAATTGTTTTGTATATTTTCTTTATTTTTTTATTTTATTTTATTTATTATTATTATTATTATTATTTTTTGCTGGAATAATGTCAGAAATTTAAAATAATGATGATTTATCTCATTAAATGTCCCAATTACTTTCCTTTTAAAGTGAAAAATGAAGCGAAAAAATACTATAGAATTATAAAATACAGAAGAGGGACAGCTATTTTTTTCTTCTACTAGATGCAAAAATCTGCATCTTTAGGAAAAAAATATGAAAGTGATTATTTTTATGTTTTAGAAATATGTTGTGTAGCGTAATTAAATAAATATAATATTTATAGTCAGTTTTAAATAATATATTATGAGTTCATTTTTTTTTTTTTTATTGTGAGACAGCATATGTATGCATATTTTGAAAATCACCCAGGTATACCTTGATAGCAATTAGTGTTGTTTATATTTTGCTGTAAATCGCTCAACAGGTGGCGCTGCTATGCTACATTTTTCAGCATTTCCGCTATAGCTCTATCTGAGGAATTAATGCACGGATTTTCATCAAACTTCAAATTCAGTTATTCTTTGATATGAATTGGTGCTAAATTGATGTAATTTCTTGTACAATTTAAATGATTTAATTGACGTGATTTATATAGAAGAAAATTTTGTGATCGCCACAACATACTAGTTATCCCATGTCTTTAATCCAGCACATTCTTTTGCTTCTTATTCTAAAAATATTAATATGTTAATAATTACACTTCTTTGTAAAACCCACTCAATTACTTTATTATTTCTTATTTTGAGACCATAAATTCTGTGTTCTTTCGAAGTTTAGGAAATAGCATTTTATTTTTATATTAAATTAATTAGATTTCCCATGAGTCTTTGCGAGAGCTTTGGTGCGCTAGCCTGTTTTCGTGTTAAAACCTCCACCTTTAGGTTAAGATTCCTGTGTCCATTTCATGCGTCTCCGCCCCCTCGCGGATTTTAATCCGGGGGGACTATGTCCATTTCATGGGATAATCAATCAAGTAGGGGAAAGTGTGCGTCAAGTACCTCATTAACGACATGGTTACAGAAAATAATAAACAGATTAAGAACTCTGCTTCTAAAATGTTCTCTTTTAAATATCACCATTTGAATTGGAACAAACATCTTTTGAAGAGTAAATGGATCATTTTAAAAGTGTTATATTGACATTATTTTTTATGCATTGTTATTAAAAGGGATCAAATTTGGGATTTATTATTAAGCTTGAATATTGTATCTTGCTTCTTGAAAATAACTACACCCGCAAATAGCTGCTATAACTTCAACTAAAGCATAAATGCCTTTAAGATTTTGCCCCATTTACATACATGTAATTATTTATCTCGTCTTTATTTTTTACTTGAGTTATTGTACCTATAACTTGACAACTTTTAACGTGTTAAGTAAAATAATCTAATTAAAAATAAATTATTTGTGTAAAATACTTAATTTTGAATTAGTATATTTTGTACTGATAATTCAACGAAAAACGAACAGCACGAATTCATCAATTTAGACATTGTTACATAATTTATGCCCAGTTTTATAATTATTATTATTATTATTATTATTATTATTATTTTCATTTTACTTGCTCTATCTAATGTTTTTAATGTGGAATGTGTTTCTCGCACCATCCCCTCCCGTGAAATAGACATCAAGCCATTGCTTGCGTGGTGTTTCCATTTCTCTCCCCTCTATCTTCGCTGGATTGGCTCGTTGCCATGTAGCCGTACGCTTGCTTTCTTACATTTATAAGCTTACACTGACTTGCGAGAAGATGTTGTACGATTTTTGTGTTGCTTAAAAAAACTGCTTCACGTGGAGAGTGGTTTGTAGTAGTTTAACCGTGGTGTCATTTCTGATCATTTTAACATTTTAAATCTATTTTTAAAAATGTGACACTACTTGAAAAGGAATATATGAAAGACCAGTGAAGTTATAACAATTTACATCTCACTTATAATTCTTTTGATTAAATGTTATGGCTTCTTCCATTATGCACGGAAAACACCCAAGGAATCACATCCTGGGCATCCATGCCAACCACGAAGGTACGACTGTAACCAATAATTCTGGTTGGTGGTTTAAGAAGAGTGTATTTTCCTATGATCTTACAATTTATTCTACAGGATTCAATTCTTACAAGTTGTCGACAGTCACAATGCTACATTCATATTGATAGATCATATCGCTCACTCGCAAGAAAAGTGACACATCTCGCAAAAATTCATTTTGCGTTTTATTCCACTAAAAGTTTTGAAACTGTTTGCTGCACAAACAGTTTCATAAGTGTAGTTACAAGGAAAATCAAGTTATTACGCTATATGTCATTTGTGACCAAAGAAGAAGGGTTGATTATGTGGGGAGGTAAAATTATCCAACCTTCCTAATCACATCCTACGTTTTCATTTTTAAGTGTTTTACGCTTTTATATACTTTATTATTCTTGCACGCAAAACTAAGTGCTATAATTTCATATAACAGTAAAATCACGCAAATTTTCCTTTTGCCTCTCCTGTGAAATTTACTTTTGTCAAGATGTGGCACTTTCTTTGCGGGTGAGCAATATACAGGTCTCCACAAAAAATTGCATATTTTCCCGAATATTAATTTCAATCTCAGAAATTGAGTTTTCATATGCGTCACGCGTTTTCAAAATTGTTCACTCAGTTAAGTTCTTATCTTTCACCTTAGTTAAGTGTGAACTTTTGTTACAATAGTCTAAATGTTTTGGAAAGTGTTTCATAATCTGTGCCGTATGCATGATTTTTCGTTATTGCTTTCAAATGGTACACAATTACGCAAAGAAAAATAATGTGTTTGGCAAGACAATAATGTTGCTGGAAGGCATCAACTTTTTTGTGTCGCAAGTGAAAAATTGATGAAATAATTAATGTCAAATAGAAAAGTAATATTTTTTAGCGTTTCATTTACGAACTATGGTGTTTATTGATATTTGTTATGGTAAAGTTTACATCATACCGATATAACTACTGTGTGTTTTGTTACTAATAAAGCTAAAAATCACCACATTTTTACAAAATATTTAAACAATTTAACGAATCAAGCTTCATATTTAAATATCACTAATTATTAAAATTAAACTTACTGTCTCTGTTCATAAAAGTATATTCACGTTGTTTAGAAGCGGTAGAATAGAAAATTTTAAAATAAGTAAGTAGTTTTAAAAATTGCCAGCATTGAAAGACTTGTTTATTATGTTATTGCCTTTTTAGATACATTGCAAGTATTCCACAATACATATCTTTATTTTTCCGACATTTTCTATAATATCTGACAGAAAGTTTTCAAAAACATCCATTTCAATAGATAAGAAATATACATAAAACAAACAAATTTCGAGCATGCCTCATTATTCTTCAAAGTAAAGTACAATTTGTTTTATGAACAACAACAACGTTTATACGTGTGTCAAAGAGAAAAGTTGAAAGAATTATTCACGTTACCTATCAAAGCGAAATTGTTTAACACTGACTTACAAATGAAACTTGTACGTTTTCTTTTGCGAAAATATATGTTTTGTTAGATATTTTACTTGTTACAAACAAAAATCAAATTGTACGACATCTTTTCCTATTAATAAAATCATGTCACGAAACATGTCTGATATTTAGAAATGTCTCTGCGTATATGAAAAAAAATTCTCTATGTGTGTCTGTATCATTTTGTTTTATTTATTTATACACAGATTGTTACAATATGCGGATATTGCGAAATGTTTAGAAAAAAAATATTCTAAGTAGTATCGTTTTCACCATTTGAAAGGTGACATTTATTACCAACGTAGTGCTAGGTCAAAGTTTTTTTTAAACATATTTTAGCATTAAAAAAAATCTTTGAAAATTTATCTTAGAAAAACTTAAAAAAAACATCAGTAGCAAATAGAGAACATTTTATTTTTAAAAAGCTCTACACCTGCATGGTTCTTCTACTTTCTGATAGTGAAAATTACATTATACTGTAAAAGAAGAAAAATATTTCTTTATATAGGGAATCTCGAACAAATACATATAATAACCTCTTTGGAGTTACCCTGATTCTTAAAAAAATCATTTCCCAATTACTGAATCAAAACGGAAATATATAGATCATAGTTCGAGAGTATTTTTCTAATGTTTGACTCAGTATTAGTTAGGAAGACAAAACGTCTGCGTTCAAATTCAGCGATCGTAGATTGTCTTTCAAAACAAAAGTGCGAATGGTACGTCACAAATTTATTCTTTTAAAACTTCCTTTAAACTGATTTTACGCACATAATGATAACATATAAATAAATAAATAAACGTAAAGTGAAATTTTCAAAAAAAAAAAAAAAAAAAAAAAAAAAATCTCTCTTACGAAACGAATTTTATATTAATCCAACTAATCTTTATGACACTCTATGAAACATTAAGTATGGCACAGGGTTCGTACGCTTCAAGGACTTTCAAGCACCTTTTACCAGAATTTTTGTAATTCTATATTTGCCTTATTTTTGGAAAATAAATTCTATCATTAGATATAGCGACGAGTACTTTACGAAATTTCTGGAACTAAAACACCTACAATCACCTGAAAACTCTGATGCGTACGAACCCTGTGACACACTATTTTAATTGTAGATGAAGATAATAATTCTAAAGCCCGACATATTAAACGCCTCGTGCGACGTGCAATATACTTAAAATGTTGAATTTAGCCTTTATTTTTTTATGAAATATATATTTATCGCACAAGAAAATAAAATAAACGGTCAAGTGAAATTATTACTCGTGCACAGAGTATTCCATACAATAAATATATGAATTAGTAATTCTATTATTTTAAAAAAAACCGTTGCTAAAAGAATACTAAGTCTTTGTAAAAAAACTATGCAAAGCAGGATTGGGTATAACACTATATACTAGAAAAATGTAAATTGATATACCGTGAAAGTTCAAAGAGTTATGAAACCGAAATAATATCAAATATAGCTATTCTGTGTAACTCCTTTTTACTTTCTTCTATCTTTACAAGAAGAAAGTAGTGGACTCTTGAAAATTTTCGAATTCCAGTTTTCAACGGATTTCTACGTTTTAGGGGACAGAGATAACGAAAAACATGTTTTAGAAAATGACTGACTGTGAGTCTGTCTGTCAGTGTGTGATAAAAATTTTGTGGGCGCTATATCTTAAGAACTATTCAACGAAATTTAACACAACTTTAGATTCAGTTAGTCCCTAAAATAAATTGGTGATGATTATTTTTTGATGTAAATTGCCCAGCAGCTGGCGCTGCTATGCTGCATTATTCATGATTTCCACAACAAGAACTCAAGAACTAAAGCAATGATTTTCATAAATCTTCAGATTCAGTTAGTACTTGTTATAAATTCCCGATATGTTTTGTAGAAAAATTGCCCAAGACGTGCCAATGCTATGCAGAACTTTTCACGATTTCCGCAATAGCTCTATCTCATAAAAAAATGCACGGATTTTCATTAAACTTCAGATTCAATTAGAATTTCACGTAAGTTGTCACTGCCAAGTTGTGGCGCTTCTGTGCTGCATTTATCAAGAAGTATTAAAATGTATGAGGTAGAAGAAAGTTCAGCGATTGATACATCCAACTAGTTTAACGTTATCTTAATCTGTTTATAATGAACTTAATTCGTTACTGACAATAAAAGGAGTGCATATTTAAGCTTCATTTGGCATTTCATAAAACTAAATTCAGCAAAGTAATAAATAACCTTTCTTTCTACTGTGTAGCTAAAACAAAATATTCGTTCAAAGTTTACATTTGGCATTGTGCTACGCGCGCTTCGAAAGGAGGTCGCATTTTGCAATGCACCCTTGGTCCTTGCCGCGTTTTTCCAGATAGGTTTTAATTAACTCTTAACCTTTATGTCAATGACCGGGAACCCGGGTACCTTTTTCTATTTTCATTCCGTTTTCAAAGTGTTAATATCAAAAGAAACCAAAATGAATTTAGATTCCCATTATTTGCAGTATTCCCCGTCCATTAGTATAATCATTTTAAAATTTGGAATTTTTTTATTACTGTTTTGGGGCATTAAATATTTGTATATCTTGCATCAATGAACAGGGTACCCGGGTACCCATGCGAATTTTCCGTGGAAAAGTATAGAAATTGCTTGATTTTTTAGATTTAGATCAGTAAAACTTGAAATTAGTTTGAAAATAATAGTTGAACATATCTTTAATAAAAAAAAAAATAATAATAATTTATGTGAAATTTTGTGGACAAGCTGTACAAGAGCAAAAGGTGTACGAATGTATATTACCATTACATACTGGCTTTACACGTTGTTTACATCATTTTCTGGCTTTTCTGTGCCGTATTTGATCCACTAACAAGCTCATGTGATGCCAGCGTTGTTTATTCTTCTTGATTTCTCTCGCTTTTACCTCTTTGGATACGGGCAAAGATTGTTTTCAGTATACTTTCAATTCCCGATTTGGTCGGAAATTTCTCATAACCTGCACATTTTGCAATTGATTTGGAAGGATCGAGGTCTCACCTAATTCCCAGAAAAACAGACGACGATTGTCTGTTTTATTTAAAACTATACATTTATTTGCAGTATGTATAATGTAAGCAGCAAGTGCTGCGATATCCACAATATAGAAAAATAACGCGGTGGTGATTGGCCGTGTGGTTGTACGCTTATATCTTGTATATTGTCGAAATACTTTATCCATTGTATCCACTTCAAATTTCGTTTCGTTATAAAACTGAATCATTCTGGTTTCTCTTCAGTCCCTTGATGGCTTTATCATGGTGCATAGTAGACATTAGAATGACAGCATTGTTCCTTTTTGGATTTACGAACAAATACTTACATCAACATGAAATCCAAATTCTGTGGATAAAACTTGCGCGTTTTACAGGGCCTCATTTCTTCGAGAATGTAAGGTTTGTTTATATTCAAAGTGATCAACCATTGTGAGATTCCAGTATAATAAATGCTTGGCCAAAGAAATATAAGAAAAAATGATCCATGGTGCTGTTTCGTCTACAATCGTTGAATGGAGCGGCCAACTCTTTCTCAACTGCTCGCCTTGGTTTATTTTACGGTCTGTACCTGTTTCTCTGGTGCACAGTTGGCCTTTGAGAGGGTAATAATTATTTGCCTGGTATACCCAACTTATTTTGATTCCGCATTTAGGCATTTAGATGGAATATATTGGATGAATTTTCTTTTTCCTCGATGCGGAAATAACTGCTCATTAAGATTTAAGTCTTTCGGCAGCTTCTATTTTTTCAATAAGTTATGATTTAGCATAGTCCATAAATCACGAATTCCTGCAGCTTTATTCGAAGACGTTCTATTTGTGTGTGCTGGTTCTCAAAATGTGTGACCTTTGTTTGAATTGGTACATGAAGCAATTAATTTTCATAAAAATGCGCAATTTCCTCTTCTCTAAGGGACATTTTTTTCATTTTATGAAGTAGGAGTGTTTCATGGCTCGCGTATATTAAAATCGCAGCAGGTACAAGCGTACCCCGGTCATTGGACACAAGTGTAAATTTTGGTCATTGACATAAGGGTTAAAGTCATTCGAGACGTATTGAAAGATACATTCAAAGCAAAGTAGCCGCCAATCCCATAGTATTTATGTAATTCATTCTAATTAAGGGGCCTGAGGCCTCAAAAAATTGGAAAAAATGAAAAAAAGAACATTTTGAACATTTTAAATCTTAAAATACATGTTTTTTTAAAACACAATTTTTACTGGAATGTAAGATATAAGTATTGTCTTTTATTTCATGTATTTAAACAATGCAAGATGCATAATTAGCATTTATAGAGAGCTCCAAACTGTGAGACATTTGACAAGCAAAAAACTGGTATAACAGTTTAAGCGCAGGATTACCAAATAGATATTGCAATTAGAATGAAATTTTTGGTGCCTACTTATACTTCAGATTGTAGTAATTACCCTGTACTTAAATAAATTTGTATTTAAAACATTTTTATATTTTTAAAATAAAGATGTATTTAGCTAATACAAAATTTCAACAACATAATTCCCCCCCCCCCCCCTTTTTTTTTTTTTTTTTTTTTTTTTTTTTTAAGGAAATTTTAGGTTTAGTCTATACAAAATAACATGCAACGTGTGTTTTGAAAATTGCATGAAAAAATATTCAAAAGTTTTTGAGATATCGTGCGAGTTATGTCCAAAAAAGTCAATTGGAGTCAATTGGATTTAAGTCAAAATGACTTAAAAGTTTCGAAAATGCCGCTTCAGCTATTCAGCGGGTATAATTCTAAAAGCCATAACATCTGTTCTAAAAGACATAACTTCTGTTCTCATGAGAATTTAAAGGAAACATTTATATTAAAATGTTCAGAAAAATCAGAAGATTATCTTCTAAATAATCATCTAAAAAATTGACAATTAAAAATTTTTTTGAAGCTGTAAGAGTCCTGAGACCCCTTGAATTAGTCTGCTTTTAACAATTTGACGTTTATTGATTTTATACTGTTACTGGACATTGCATTTCACATTAGGGTGGGTTGAAAAAAACCGAAATATTTTTAATCGAAATGTAATAGAGCGGAAAAAATGCCTTTTGTAATAAAGAATAAATTCGTAAAATATTACATCGATCAGTTAATATCTTTTACCACCGCAAGGGGTCCAAAGTTTCAAAAAATCGGAAAAAAAACATGTTTTTTTTTTTCAATATCTTTTTAAATTATCCAAACGTACGAATACAATTTCTAATAGAACGCAATCGCTACATGAATATATAAGAAATGTCCCGGTAAATGTTTATTATGATAAAGTCATATCTTTTACTGCCGCAAAAGGAAAATATTTTTTAAAAAAATTGTAAACATTTCAAATTTTCATTTTTTTCTAAATTTTTATAATTTCTATAATATGTCTAGAAGTAAATAAATTTACTTCATATCTATTAATATGTCATATCTTTTTTTTTAACTATTTGTTATAGACTGGAAAATAAAAACGGTAATCATTCATTTTTCTTGAAGATCGCTTCATCTACTGCTGTTTTGCTGCATATGAACAGTTCATATACCAAAAATCAAAAAATGATATCAAATGAACAAAATATTTTAGAATTTTATTAATTAAAATACAGAGATGTTTAACCGGAACGGATTAAATAAACTTAAAATGAAGAAGTATTTAAAGTAATTGAATTATACAATATGACTTGCTTCCAAAAAAAGCCATTGTTCCTCGAGAGGCTGAAATTGATCATGTGATCCTCACTCTGTTCTGGTCAATAAACTTTACCAGCATTTCAGAGATTAATTTCAGGCATCTTTCTACTGATTGAGTGGGACAATTAAAATTAAAATAGCTGGTATCTTTAATCGAACATTCTAATCTCACCAGCCTCGTTAGATCGTCAGTCGATAGATAAACCGTAACAGGTGTTTTCGTTAGTTTACGGTTTTGCCCTCAATTAAATCCATACAATTTTAAGCTTCAAAGTTCAAGTCTGGAAAGACGAAGTGACGGAAGGCACTATTTGTGTCTACAGGACTTCGGGCTTTGGCAATTTTCTTTATGGCTAGGGTACTGATGTCCTCTCCTCCATATGCTATCATTCCAATGAGGCTATTTTCATGATTTGCGAAACAGGCATTTCGTGAAATTACAGGAACTATAATATTTCGTATATTATATGGCAAGTAACGGGTGTTACTAATTATAGGCCACTGAAGATGAAAAACATGATGCATTCATTTTAATTGTGAACCAACTGATGCAGTACACTTTCAGGATGTACTCATTGAGTACATCCTGAAAGTGTACGATCAGCCGATTGCGAAAATTGAAAATTACCAAAGCACGAAGCTCTGTGGACACGAATAGGGCCATCCGTCATTTGCATTCCACACTTGAACTCTGAAGCTTAAAAATGTGTGGCTGTAATCAAAAGGCAAAACTGTAAACTAACGAAACCACCTGTTACGGTTTGTCTATCGACTGACAATCTAACAACGCTGGTGAGTTTAGAATGTCCCATTAAAGATACCAGCTATTATAACTTTCCTTGTCTCACTCAATCAGTAGAAAGATGCGTGAAATTAGTCACTGAAGTTCTGGTAATGTTTGTGGATCAGAAAAGAGTGAGGATCACATATGATCAATTTCGGCCTCTCGAGGAACAATGTCTTTATTTGAAAGCAAGCCATATTATAATATTCATTTACCTTAAATGCTTCTTCATTTTAAGTTTATTTAATACGTTTAGGTTAAACATCTCTGTATTTTAATTAATAAAATGCTAAAATATTTGTTTATTTTATATCATTTTTGTGATCTGTGGTATATGAACTGCTGATATGCAGAAAACAGCAGTAGTTGAAGCGATCGTCAAGAACAATGAAGGATTATCGTTTTTATTTTCAAGTTTTTGACAAATAGTTAACAAAATTTATGACATTATTAATAGAAATAAAGTAAATTTATTTACTTCTAGACATATTATAAAAATTATAAAATTTTAGAAAAAATGAAAATTTGAAATTCTTACATTTAAAAAAATATATATATGGTCCCTTTGTGGCAGTAAAATATATGATTTTATCATAATGACCATTTACCGGGACATTTCTTATATCTTCATGTAGTTATTGCGTCTTATTAGAAACTGTATTCGTACATTTAGATAATTTAAAAAATATATTGAAAAAAAACAGGTTTTTTGCGTTTTTTTTAAAACTTTGGCCCTTTTGCGGCGGTAAAAGATATTAACCGATCGGTATAATATTTTATGAATTTATTCTTCATTACAAAAGGCAACTTTGCCGCTGTATTACATTTCGATTGTAAATATTTCGGTATTTTCGACCAACCCTATTACACATATATAACATTAAAAGTAGTTATCTAGTCATTAAAAGTCGATGGTACATACAGTACCTCGCCTCTGTCCTTATGTATGTGTAAACTGTCCATATCTTTAAGGATTAATATCTCGGCTAATTACTAACAATTTTTTTTGAAAATCATGATCAACAATGCTTTTATACTTCTGCTAAGATAGATAACAGATTCAGTAGATAGATAATAGTTTCAGTAGATTCGGAATTAGAGGGGGTGGGGGGTATATTTTTGAGTTATATTTTCGGCGATATGTTTGAAAATATACTACCTAAATTAAAAGAAATGTATTTTTGAATTCAGCCTTACAAAAGCTTTCACGCGATACCCCACACGGAATGCACGGAAAATATTTTTTTTTTTTTTTTTTTTAAGTAACTTAATTTGGCCCTCCACATTTTTAATAAATATATTTATAAATGTTTAATAGTCTGAAAATATCTGGGTCAATATTCTTTATTTTTTCCCCCAATTTGAACTTTTCACGTTCCATAGTTTACAAGTAAAATGGTTGTGACAGACACAGGAGTGATATTATGATGGTTCCGTTTTTATTTTTTAAGTACGGAACCCTAAAAAATATTTTGGACAAAATAAAGAATTTTCATGAATATTTCCAGCTTTATCAAGTACTTTAAATATGTCTCAACCCCACTCCACATCAATTTAAACCACCGATATTTTTTATGACAGTTTGGTTTACATATACAAATAAAACTGTGCATGGTTTTTTAAACTAAAAATAATTGGAAAAGAAGCAGTAGAGCACAGAAATATGATAAAAAATGCTGCATTTTTCATAAAATTTATATGTATATAAATTTATATATATATTTAACCTTTATATTCAAATATAAGAAATTCGACGCATAGTTTTATTTGTATGTGTAAACAAAATTATCATACAGAATAGTGAGGATTTTAATTATTATTGAATGAAGTTTGGGCATTTTGAAAGTTCTAGACAACACTTAAAATATTCATGAAAATTCCTTACTTTTCGCTATTTTTTTTTAAATTAATTGTGTGATAAATATATGTCATAATTCAATAGTGTGCTTTTGAATAGTACTTAAGGTGCAAATTAAAAAAAAAATAATAATAAATTAGTTTGAAGGACCCTTGTCCCCTTAAAAGGAACTGAACCTCCAACGAGCAAAACGTGAGACTTCCTAATTTAAATACTAACATATTTTAATGATTAAAAAATTGGTTATTAATTTATAAATCATTATTAGTTTTATTTAGAATTTTGTTATTTTAAATATCTATTAAATTAAATGTTCCACGAAGTGATAAAAAATTTATTATTCAGGAAAAGTTATTATTAGTGCATAATAGCTGTGCTTTTTAACAAATGAAAATGATAAAACATAATTGCAATCGGTTGTATGCTTAAATCAAACAGTCCTTTTTTGACGTTAAACAAAACGCATAAATTGATAAAGTACACTGGTGTGCAAAATTAAGGACCAGTCTCAAAATGCTAATTTTTAAGTAGGCGAATACTGAAAAAGAAATAACATAATTCAAATAATTACTATCTCTACAGCACAGCTAGTCATTATAGCACCTCATTCATGTCACACATGGTCACAAGTGTCACAGTCACTACGGTGAAACAAAAAATAGGAAATTCCACATGTCTCATTATGAGTCTCAAATGATTACTATATGTGACTCCACTGAGACGTCAATGTGACTGCTGCTTTGTGACAAGTCATCAGGTGATTTACAATGTAGCTACATTGTGACTCTCTTGTGACTGTCATTTTTAGACTCAATTTCAAAGTCATCATGAACTTTGCATTATGATAAGTCACATTTTAGTCACATGGTGACTTTTCCCATAAGAGAACAATGGTGACTTCACACTTGTCTCTCTGTCACTTGAAAGTCATCATGTGACTTTAATGTGACAATATTTGGTAACTTATCACAATGCAGCGTTCACTATGACTTTGAAATTGAGTCTGCAGATGACAGTCAGATGAGAGTCACAATGTAATTAAATTGTAAAGTCTCATGGTGACTCGTCACAAAGCAGCAGTCGCAGTGAGGTCTCAGTGGAGTCACATATAGTAATCATTTGAGACTCATAATGAGATGCATGGTATTTCCTATTTTTATGCTTCGCCGTAGTGACTGTGACACTTGTAACCATGTGTGATATTAATGAGATGTTATATGGACTAGCTGTGCTGTAGAGATAGTAATTATTCGAATTATATTATTTCCTTTTCAGTATTCGCGTACTTGAAAATTCGCGCGTAAAGAATTTTTAAAAGATATATATTTATAACTGTACTAGCAAACCCCGCGGCTTTGCTCGCGTAATATTTGAAATATGCCAAGTGATATTTATATGTAAAATTTTTATTAAAAGGTACTAACTAAATTTTTATTTTATTAAAAAGTAATATTTTATTTTATTAAAAAGTTTTTTTATTAAAAGGTACTTATTACTTTTAGGAATAATTAAAAAATTACTATTTAAAACACACTTTGATTAAACATCATTATTACACTGCATTAGGCAGAAATGAGACTTAAATTAATAAAACGAAATAAAACTAAATAAATGATAATTTAGAAAATATTTAGAAACTTTTATGCTCAATTAATACGCTCATTTCAGTATTCCTTTGAAGTTTTGAATTTTTTAGAAACCATCTTCTTACATCTTAAAATTAACCATCATGTCAAATTCCAAGTCCTACAACTTCTCTCAACATAAAAGACTATGTTGAAACAGGAACTATCACCATTAATTTGCCAACATTAATTTTAAAATGTGTTTGATAGTTCCTAATATTCCACAGAAACGTAATTTAAAAAGCTTTCAAAGCCCTTTTTTAGAACGTTTGTTGTTCCTGTGAACCCCAGGTGGTAGAATCACCGGCATAAAATATAGCCTGTGTAGGATCAGAGACTGTTACCATTGATTCGCAACTATTACTTTTATAATCGATTTATATTCCCTGAAATTGCATAGAATCGTAATTTAGAACTTTTTTAGAATGCTTTTCGCAACCCCCCCCCCTTTCTTCGTTTCACCCCTTTTTAATTCGAATTTATTTTAGACGTTCCCTCGAGGGCATTTATACTTTATAAGTAACTACCATGTCATATTTAAAGTATCTAGCCTTTTCAGTATCACAGAAATCGTAATTTAGAAAGTTTTTAGCTCCTGCAACCCTCTGGTGGTAGTGGAACAGACATAAAATATAGCTTATGTTTGAGCAGGTTCTATCACCAAAATTTGTCATCATTATTTTTTTAATCGGTTTGGTAATTTATAAGTTTGCTTAAAAATAGTAATTTAAAACGCTTTTCACTCACTTCATTTTTTTAAAATTTGGAATTTTCTTTCGACTGTTCTTAGAAAGCAGTTACATCTTGTAAGTAAAAACACATGCAATACTACAAAGTGTTAGACCCCTCAGTTGTGCAAAAAACGAAAATTAGAACATGTTTTGCTTTTGCAACCCTCAGATGGTAGTGACAGCAACATAAAATATAACCTATGTTATAGCAGGGACTGTCACCATTGATTTGCAACCATTACTTTTGAAATAGCTTTGGTATTTCCTTAGATTGAGTAGAAATCGCAATTTAGAACGATTTTAGGATGCTTTTCGCGCATTTTCACCCCTTTTTAAATTTCCAATTTTTTCGAAACTGTTCTTAAAGATCATTTATATCTAATAAATATGTACCTTGCATAATTTTAAGTTGCTAGCCCCTACCGATCACAAAAATCGAAATTTAGAACGCTTTTTTGCTCCTGCAACCTCTTGGTGATAGTGATACCGACATACAATAGCGTCTATGTTAGAGCAGGGGATTTCAGCATCAATTTCCTACCATTACGTTTGAAATCATATTCATTCTTCCTGAGATATTGCGGACAAATAGGCATTTAGAACGTTTTTAGAACGCTTTTCGCGCATTTTGCTCCTGCATCTCCTCTGGGGTAGTGAAAACAGATATAAAATATAGCCTATCTTGGAGCAAGATTTGTCACCATCATTTTTACACCATTATATTTGAAATCGGTTCAGTACTTCCTGAGATTGCATAGAAATCGCAATTTAGAAAGTTTTTTACAACGCTTTTTGTGCATTTTGACCCCCTTTTAAATTTCGATTTTTTTTTAGGAAATGTCCTTAGAGATAATTGATATCTTATAACTAACTACCATTCCAAATTTCACGATTCTAGGCCCTTCCGTAACGCAAAAGCCGCAATTTAGAACGTTTTTCTCCTGCACCCCCTTTGGGGTTGTGGCACTGACATAAAACATCGCCTATGTTGGAGCAAGGGTTGTCACCATCATTTTGACGCCATTATTTTTTAGATCGGTTTGGTATTTCCTGAGATTGTGTAGAAACCACCATTAGAACGTTTTTTAGAACGATTTTCGCGCATTTTTACCCCTTTCAAATTTCGAATTGTTTAAGAACTGTTCTTAGAAATCCTTTATATCTAATAAGTAGCTAATATTTCAAATTTCATATTTCTAGGCCCTTCAGTAGCACATAAATCGCATTTTTAGAAAGCTTTTTGCTCCTGCACCAACTTTGGGTTATTGACACCGACACAAAACATAACCTATCTTGGAGCAAGCGTTGTCACCATCATTTTGACACCAATATTTTTAAATCGGTCTGGTATTTCCTGAGATTGTGTAGAAACTACCATTTAGAACGTTTTTTAGAACGCTTTTTGTGCATTTTCACCCCTTTTAAATTTCGAATTTTTTAAGAACTGTTCTTAGAAATCCTTTATATCTAATAAGTAGCTAATATTTCAAATTTCATATTTCTAGGCCCTTCGGTAACGCAAAAATCGCATTTTTAGAACGTTTTTTGCTCCTGTCCCCCCTTTCGGGTAGTGGCACCGACATAAAACATAGCCTATGTTGGAGCAAGGGTTGTCACCGTCATTTTGACACCCTTATTTTGACACCATTATTTTTTAAATCGGTTTGGTATTTCCCGAGATTGTGTAGAAACCACCATTTAGAACGTTTTTTAGAACGATTTTCGCGCATTTTCACCCCTTTCTAATTTCGAATTGTTTAAGAACTGTTCTTAGAAATCCTTTATATCTAATAAGTAGCTAATATTTCAAATTCACATTTCTAGGCCCTTCAGTAGCACATAAATCGCATATTTAGAACGCTTTTTGCTCCTGCACACCATTTTGGGTAGTGACACCGACATAAAGCATAGCCTCTCTTGGAGCAAGCGTTGTCACCATCATTTTGACACCAATATTTTTTAAATCGGTTTAGTATTTCCTGAGATTGTGTAGAAACAACCATTTAGAACGTTTTTCAGAACGCTTTTCGCGCATTTTCACCCCTTTTAAATTTCGAATTGTTTAAGAACTGTTCTTAGAAATCCTTTATACCTAATAAGTAGGTAATATTTCAAATTTCATATTTCTAGTCCCTTTGGTAACGCAAAAATCGGATTTTTAGAACGTTTTTTGCTCCTGCACCCTCTTTCGGGTAGTGGCACCGACATACAACTTAGCCTATGTTGGAGAAAGGGTTGTCACCGTCATTTTGACACCCTCATTTTGACACCGTTATTTTTTAAATCGGTTTGGTATTTCCCGAGATTGTGTAGAAACCACCTTTTAGAACGTTTTTTAGAACGATTTTCGCGCATTTTCACCTCTTTCAAATTTCGAATTGTTTAAGAACTGTTCTTAAAAATCCTTTATATCTAATAAGTAGATAATATTTCAAATTTCATATTTCTAGGCCCTTCAGTAGCACATAAATCGCATTTTTAGAACGCTTTTTGCTCCTGCACCAACTATGGGGTAGTGACACCGACATAAAACATAGCCCATCTTGGAGCAAGCGTTGTCACCATCATTTTGACACCAATATTTTTTAAATCGGTCTGGTATTTCCTGATATTGTGTAGAAACTACCATTTAGAACGTTTTTTAGAACGCTTTTTGTGCATTTTCACACCTTTTAAATTTCGAATTGTTTAAGAACAGTTCTTAGACATCATTTATATGTTATAAGTAACTAATATTCAAAATTTCATATTTCTAGGACCTTCAGTAACGCTAAAATCGCATGTTTAGAACGTTTTTTTGCTCCTACACCAGCTTTGGGGTTGTGGCACCGACATAAGATACAGCCTATGTTCTAAGTTGGATTTACACCATCATTTTGATACCATTACATTTGGAATCGGTTCGGTAGTTCCAGAGCTTACCTCCTACAAATAAACAATTTTTTCCTCTTTATAATAGGAGTATAGATTGGGATTATTCTAGGACATTTAAATTAAATTTTATTAGATTAAATTTAAGTTATTTAAATGTTCAACGCACAAGATGAAAATGTAAGAATTAAAATTTGTTTAATAAATTTAATGATATGAATCTTTTCTACATAAAAATGTTGAAATACCAAATCTAAATAAAATTTGGTATAAAATAAAGGAATGATTTTTTTTTCTGTTTTTTTTTTTTTTTTTTTTGCAAATAATCTACATTTAGTTAATGCATAACTCACAGTCACATTTTTCGTATTATTCAGCTTATTTAAAATATTTTAAAGAATCACGTGTAATAAAAAATATCAAATATTATTTAATTATAATCACAAACTTTGAAAAAAATATTACAACATTTGTGTATATAAAAGCTTTATATGAAGCTGATATATTCAAACACTGGTTTGAATAAAATTCATATTTTTAGAATTGATAAACAAAAACATGTATTATTTCAGCGAGAAGTATACAACTTTTGCAAGCTATTGTTGAAATTTTCAAACGTAGAAATTATGTTGAAAGACAAAATATTGTTATATAATTTTTTGTGTAGAATGTTTCCTCACGATTAAATATTATATGAAATATTTGGTTTATAGATTTAACAGGACAATTCGATATCAAAGTTTCGAGTGTTTCTAAAGCGATTGAAATATGCAAACAAAAATATACATATTTCAGTTCAAAATATTTGGTTCAACTTCCTAAAAACTTCCTTACCTTTAGAAAATTCTAAATACATATATCTGTTTCTTAATGTTAGAAGCAGATTTATAAAGTCCAAATGGTAATTTTAAATTACTTATGTAATACTTGAAATATTTCATCAAAATGCTTGACTTTATTTTAAAATAATTAAATTCTATGCAATCGTTATTAAATACCGAATCGTGTTTTTCGTTCCATAATGAAAATACATTTTTCATGTTTTATAAATAAAAAGAGCTGATCAATGTTATATTTATGATATATATTCATGATTTCGGTAATTGGGAATTACACTAAAATATTTAAGGGGACAGTGAAGCTTAAAATCATTTTTTTTTTTAAATTTCAACTTAAATATTATTCAAGTGTACATTATATACAATATGGCATGCATTTATCACAAAAAAAAATTAAAAAAAAATTATTTTTGAGAAAAAAAAATGGAATTTTACCTTAGAAATCTTCGAAATGCCCCATGCGTCTTCCATATCAATGAAAATCCCCAATATTTTTTATAAAAGTTTGGTTTATATATAGAAATAAAATAGAGCATCGAATTTTATATATTTGAATTTAAAGGTTTAAAAAAAAAATAAATTTTTCAAAAAAAAATTTTTTTTATGATAAATGCATGCCATAATGTATATAATGCACCCTTGAATAATATTTAAGTTGAAATTTACAAAAAAAAAAAAAAAAATGATTTTAAACTCTACCGTCCCCTTAAGGGTACATTTTGGTACACTAATTTCTCTGATAATTATATTATTTAACATTTTACTAATGAATTAAAAGACTTGGACAATGATAATAGTTACTTTCAGAATGCTTCAATAATATTTATCAAGATACATTTTCGTACTCCTAAAAAAGTTTCGGTATTTTTTTGAGGTTAGAAATTAAAATACACCTGGTGGCGCCCTAGGCAGTTTCACTAAGTAGCACTTGGCTACAATACTACACGTACACACCACTTTTATTAATACTAGGTGATCGTACCCGGGCTTCCCGGGTTAAAGAATATAGGTGAAAATTTTTTTCTTAATTGGAAACTAATAATTTTTTATATGCGATAATTTGTTTACATTGACCACTTACATTTAAAAAGCATTTTTCATATGAAAAATACGAATTATACAATATTTTTTTTTTTTTTTTAATTTATCAAAAGCGATATTTTCTTTTAGCCGCATGCTAACAGTTATTTGACCAAGATTTTGCTACTTACGGCATCCTTTTATATTCTGATAATTTCAGAGCTTATACATGTTTGTTAAATTTGTGTTTTATTTATATTATTTTATTTATTTATGCATATGGAAGTTTTTTTTAATGGATATTAGCCGTAAGAAAATGATGAACTCTTTATTTTGTTTTAAGGGCAAACGGATTAATCTTTCGTAATCGAGCTCCGCGCAATATAGATAAATTTAAAAATATTTCTCGCTTTAAAATTGTTTTTAAAATCATAGACAATCAGTAAACTGAGATGAACTTTTCAAACAAATTCCATTTGAAAAAAAAATCCTATTTTGTGATCTAAAAATTTAAACTGTACGATTACAAATATGTTAGATTTGTGTTTTTTCAATATTATTATTTTATTTGTTTATAAAAGAAGTATTAATTTCGGTAATAAGTCTTTTACAAATATGTTAGATTTGTGTTTTTTCAATATTATTCTTTTATTTGTTTATAAAAGAAGTATTAATTTCGTTAATTTGTCTTTTACAGGTACGTTAGATTGGTATTTTTTTTAATACAGTAAACTCCCGACTATCCGGCCCAATGTGGCGGAAGGGTAGGCCGGATAACAAAAACGCCGGTTTAAGTTTACCGGTTACGCCGGTTAACAGGACGAAGTTTATAAAATATTTACTTACTTCCTGCTCCCCCCCCCCATTATATTAAAAATGCATGTTACATATTTTAAGATAAATTTTATATATACAGTACATATAGATTCAAAATAAGCAAAACATTAACGTAAAATGTAAGCTTAATTCTTAAAAAAATGAGTAAATCTTATTTCACTGTTTATTAATAAATGATTTCAGAAATATGAAAAGTTTTGCACAAGATAAATGAATCAAAATTTAGTTTTTGATAGATTTCTTCGCTCATCACCCATTTTGTTAATCTTAAATAAATAACGAAGCACACCAAAAACTGTATGAATGTAATCAGGATAAGCGGAAAATAACGTTCACACTTGTTAACATCCGTTTCATAACTGACGACACAGGTTATCCTTAACCCCCCAACCCCTCCCTTCCTGTCTGTCTCTGCTATCGCATTCTGTAATCCTTTCTGGATCCTTCCTGCCGTGAGTTAGCACATTCCTACGGACTGGAGCTTGCCAGTCTCGGCCGCTTGCAACATTCCTCATTTTTTTTACTAGGCCGGATAGTACGGAGAACCTGATAGTCGGGAGTTTGCTGTATTAATCTTTTATTTGTTTAAAAAGGAAGTATTAATTTCGTTATGCAAAAATAGTCAGAAACAAATGCTGAAAAATGTTCGTTGCTTTATGTGCAAAATGTTTATTATCATTATGTATTGAAACCGGCATGTGATAACATAAACTTAAAAAAAAAAAAAAAAAACATGCTTAAAAGTTATTTTAGAAAATATAATACATTAGTCAATTAAGATACAGTTTTGAAACAAATTCCATTTGGAAATAAATTCTTTCTCTATGCGACGAAAATTGAAAATGTACGATGGTCAGAAGATTAAAAAATTGCAGTAGCGAAGATTTCAAGATCAAAATTTTACCGTGAAATGTTGCCATTCGCAAAATGACGTCAGCGTTACGCACAGATACGTTTGTCCTTTATCATATAGATACTTAATCAGTAAAATATAATAAAGATCATTTATTAGGATGTGGTTATCAATTGAGGTTCTTATGCCTGATATTCCGGAATGAAAAACAGCAATTTTCACCTACTAAAATTTGCATACGCAATTCTCATATGTATTTTGTTTGATCATTTAAAAATCCTTTTAACTCAAAACTTGAAATCACGATTGTCAGCAACATCTTTTATGTGAACAGACGCACTCTTTACTTGAGATTCTAATCTCAATTCCGGAGAGTAAAAATTTCCGTAATTTATGTTTTTTAGACGTATTTGTGTTAAAATGTTTAGTTTTATCTAAGAAAATGATCCTTTTCTTTTAAATATGACTTCATTTTCAATTAAATAAGCATTTCACCCAGTGTTTGAAACTTAGTATCAGTACACATGCAGAAGGAAAAACAATATAGAAAATTTATGAGGAAAAATGCGTGTTTTCAAAAGCAATATGTCATTTCCGTTATTATGCCCCTAATATAATATTCTGCTCTTAATGTGATTTTGCACCACCAAACCCTATACAACATTTTTTATCAACAATTTCGTATTTTTATCAGAAAATAGCATGAATAAAGATAAAAATACCTCATTATTTCTCTCTCGTCTGCAATAATGAAAGCAATCTACTTTTCACCATTTTGAAGAAATTTCATAAAATGCTTTTAAAATTAAAATATACAAGTGGGGTTATTTAAAAAAAAAAAAAAAACAAATAGTGCGATCACATCTACAAATGAAGAGCGTTTAGTTAAAAAAAAATAGTAAAATTGGTTCAGCAGAAAGATCAGGGCAAATGACTGAAAAACACACTTGGATTTTAAATATATAGATTATATAAATTAGGAAAAAATAAAATTAAGCAAATCATACTATTTCGATAAAAATATAGTAGAATGTCTTGAAGAATAGCATTCTATTATTCGACAGAATTTTGGACAAAAACTTCAGGAACATGATATTATTTTAAACCACGAATTATTTGTTTGCTTGTCTAACTCGGCGAAGCAAATCCATCCAGGCGAGAATCATCAGTTTCTGTAATATAAATCGCTATTATTTGCATGTCACCTCTAGTTTATAAAGACACTCTAAATTTTTGTAAAACATTGTGTTTTATCAGTGTATGATTTCGATTACATTATTCTCAAAAGTGAGGCATTTTCACCTGTGAAGAATTTCAATGCAGCTGGGCTGTGAAAGTGACGCACTTCTACAAAACATAATTCAGGTTTAAGAATTAAAATACACGCTTTTTTATAAAATGACGTCAATTTGCATCCGCTAAAGCAATCCACTTTTAAAATATAGTATTAAACTTCGTCTATAGAAAAGTACGCATAGGATATCATTATCCCGGAATAGCAGATAATATTCTTGACTAAGCCTATATTTTAATTTCAAATTTTTTTCAGGTTTTATGAGAAAATGGCAACAAAAAGATACAGTATCTCCTATCTTCTACTATTTTTCGTTTACTTTCGATAGAAATGGGGTACTTTCATTGCCACAATTAGAAAAATGGTATTAAAAAGTACAAAAAAATTAATATCTCAAAAAAATTTTGAGATACAGCTTTCAAACAAATTGCATTTAAAAGAGCATTTTTTTCCTTATACGACGGTGTAAAAATTTAAAATGTGCAATGTTTAGAAGTTAAAAAATTGCAGTAGAGAAAATTGCAAAACCAAAATTTTATTTCAAATTTCAAAAATGTTGCCATTCGCAAAATGACGTATGCGTTACGCACATATATGTTTGTCCTTTTTAATATTGATAGCAGCAGCCGATTCGAAGTTAAGACGGTGGAAAGGGACTTTAGTGCTAAATTTATCTTTACCCTGTATCTACCCTATATATATAAAATCCTAATGAAACGAATTTATGAAACGAAAGTATGAAACGGAAGTATGAATCGACTGATTAAACGACTGTTTAAGTTTCACGGCGATTTCTCCTAAAATATGAAATACTTTGCGATGAAATTGACACCAAAAATCAATATTAATTCGCAGATTACAAAACTGGTATTTGAATTTTTATATTCAAATTCGTTTTCGAAATATTATTTCTTTTCTAATTTTATATACATTTTTCTTATGATGGCAACTCAAATTTTAATCACACAGATATTTTTGTTTTTTTTTTTCAGAAAAGGTTGACATGGTAACCCGGCTACTGTTGTTTATTTGATAATAAATGTTTATTTACTTTTATTTCTTTTTAAAATTATATAAATTATTTTGTTCTATGATTATTATTTTTTTTTATATTTCCTTTGGAAAATAATAGAAAATAATTAAGAAATACAGTACTACTTAGTTACTCCGGCGACCAATTTCGCCAAATTATATAAATCGCCAAAACACTCGCCAAATTATAAAAATTGACATAATTTTTATTTTAAATAACGAAAGAACAAATAAATTAATATAACATTAATAAATATACGAATAAAACGTCGAAATAAAAATCGCTTGATGACGTAAACACAAGTAACTTGCTTAAAGTCAAGTGAATGTGACATTTACGATCAACCATTATTCGCATTTAACCTTATAGTTTGGCGATAGATTTTTGAATCGTCGGGATAACTAAGGAATACCAAAAATGCATATGTAACTGGCATTTGAAAATGAGGTTTTCGCCAAATTTTCGTAAAAAAATAAAAATCACGCCAAGCCTGTACATCTGTAACCGTGTATATCTGTAACATGTAAAACCGTATCTGGCCGAATATTACAACTCGAAAAAAAAATGCTAACTGGCGAGTTGAAAAAATGCTATTGGCGAGATTTGCATCCTGCTAGCGTAACAGCACCAATAATTCTTTGCGACCATGGCAACTTCTATGTAGTTATTTTCGAAAAAAAATAGATTTTTTAATCAAAATGGAATACTTACGGTCCCATATTGGCGCGATTTTTTTTCTGACGCCAATGTCATATGCGGAACAGGCACATAACTGGCGCCAAAGTATCGTTATTTTGCTTCATATGGTAAGCCGGATGTTGCTGTTTATGCTGTTGATGCGTTCCCCAAATTGGCGTCGTTAAAAAATCACGCCAACATGGGAAGTATATGACATCTTTGTCAAACTTTCAAATGAAAGGCGAAGGGATCAGACCGTATTTGTTTATGGCAGTTGATGACTTGAACTATTATAATATAGATGAATTGATGGCGATAGAATAATATTTGGTGACTTATCACCTGTGCCTGGCTAACATTAATGTACCCAAATGGCACCTAGAGTATAAAAAGCGAAGTGGTCCGCCTGGAACTGTTGATGATAGTCACATGACTTAGGCTATTGTTACAGAGATTGTTTTAAAATACCGGGAGACAAAGACTCTTATACATAATTTATTTTATTTTAGCATCTTTTCAAATGTTTATCCGATCCTCTTTAATCAAAAACGAAAACAACCATTGGATGTTTTAACAGCAACTGATTCGCCCTTAAATTTTTGCAATCAAAGGGAATTGAATGGAAACCCTTTTACAGGGAGATCTGCACAGCTTTTTTCAGTAGAATTCAATCTCCTCTAATATTTTTAAAACCCATATTTTTAAACTCACAGATTAGCGTGTTTTTAGATTCTGCGGTGTCTGAACAGGGGTTGGCGATTGTAGCTTGCAGGGGGCAGAGACCCCTAGTATACATATATAATCCTAATGAAACAAATTTAAGAAACAAAATTATGGAACGATTATATGAAACTATTGGTTTTTTAAAGAAATAAAATATGTTTCTTTGTTTGTTTGAAGTAATCTCTGGTAAATACCGAACCGATTTCATAATTAATGGTATCAAAATGATGATTTTAGTCTCTGTTCCAACATAGGCTATATGTTGTATCTGCACGATAAACTCAAAGGGGGTGCCAGAGCAGAAAACATTTTAAAATGTGAATATTGTGTTACAGAAGGGCATGGAAACATGAAATTTGGCATGGTAGTTACTTATAAGATATAAATGCTCTCTAGGAACATTTCTTAAATAATTCGAAATTTGGAAGGGTCGAAAATGCACAGAAAGCGTTGTAAAAAACAATCTAAATGTCGATTTCTACGCATACTCAGGAAGTACCGAACCAATTAAAAAGATAATAGTGTCAAAATGAGGGTGACAGCCCTTGCTCCAACATAGGCTATATTTTACGTCGGTATCACACCCCAAAAGGAGTACAGGAGTGAAAATCTCAAAAATGCGATTTTTGTGTTACTGAAGGACCTAGAAACATGAAATTTCGCATGGTACTCACTTATTAGATATAAATGACATAAAGAACATTTGTTAAAATTTTCGAAGTTTAAAAGGCGTGATCATGCGCGAAAATCATTGTGAACAATGTTCTAAATAGTGATTTCTACGCAATCTCAGGAAGTATGAAACTTATTTTAAAAGTAATAATTGGAAAGAGATGTTGAAAACCCTTACTCTGGCATAAGATATATCTTATGCCGGTGTCACTATCAGCTGGATGTTGCAGGAGGAATAAACTTTGTAAATTACGATTTATATGTTACTGCTGGGGCTAGCAATTTGAAATTATGCTTGGTAGTTACTTATAAGATATAAATGATCTAAAAAAAACTGTTCCTAAAGAATTCAAAATTTAAAAGGGGTTAAAATGGGCGAAAAAGGGCCTAAAAACTTTCGAAATTGCAATTTCTACGCAATCTCAAGATGTACCAAACCAAGTTGAAAAGTAATGGTATGAAATTGATGGTGACAGCCCTCGCTCTAACACAGGCTCACTTTCATGTCATTGTCACTAACACCTGTGGGTTGCTGGAGCAAAAAACTTTCTAAATTGTTATTTTTGTGATACTGCAGGTGCTAGCAATTTAAAATTTAGCACGATAATTATTTTTAAGATGCGCATACTCTCTAAGAACACTTTTAAAAAAATCGAATTTTAAACTGAATGGAATGCGCGAAAAGTGTTCTAAAAGCTTTCTAAATTACGACTTTTATGCAATATTATGAAATACAAAACAGATTTTTAAAATAATCGTTACAAATTCGCGGTGATAGAACCCGCTCAAATATATTTTATCTTGTTGTCACTACCACTGTGGTTACTGGCGCAATAAATGTTATAAATTTCGTTTTTTATGATACTGTTGGTTCTAATATTTTGAAATTTGACATGGTAATCACTTAAATGATGCAAATGCTTTCTTAGAACCGTCTAAAAACAATTCCAAATTTAAAAGAGCGAAGTGAGGAAAAAACGTAATAAAAACGTTCTAAATTGCGATTTCTATGATACTGAAGAGAATAGAAACCTTAAATATAGCCATAAAATATAAATGCCCTCTTTAGAACAGTCGAATATAAAGTCGAAAATTAATAGGGGTGAAGCGAACAGAAAAAAGCGGAAAGCGTTCCAGAAGAGTCCTAAATTACTATTTATAGTCAATCTCAGGAAATAATAAACCGATTACAAAAGTAATGGTTGCGAATTAACAGTGTATATCTTTGATCCTATTCAGGCTACATTTTATGTTGTTGCCACTTCCACCTGTTGTTGTCAGGAACAACAAACGTTCTATAAAAGCCTATAAAAACTTTCTAACATTTTCTATAGAATATTAGGGAATATCAGACTGATTCTAAAATTAATGTTGGCAAATTTATGGTGACAGTTTCTGTTTCAACATAGGTATTTTGTATTAGAGCCCCTGCCACGAGACAGTTGAGAGACCCTTATGCAAGAATCTTGGAATTTAACATGATGGTTAATTTTATGATGTAAATGCGTACTAAAAACTGTTTCTATAAAATTCAAAACTTCAAATGACTACTGAAATTAGCGTATGAAATGAGCATAAAAGCTTCAAAATACTTTCTAAATGAACATTTGTGTAGAATTATTTTTGCTTCTTCTTGTTAAGTCTCATTTGGGACAATGAAGTTTAGTCAAACTTTGACTTAATTAGTAATTTTTTTAATTATTCCTAAAAGCATAATTTTTTCTAAAAGAAATTAGACATACAAATATCACGCGGCATATTTAAACTATTACGCGAGCAAAGCCGCGCCTTTTGCTAGTCTTTTATAACGGACATTTAACAAATGTTTATGCCTTAGGTTAATTAAGATTATGATCTTTAGAAAGAGCCAGTTTTATTGAAAAATCCTATTTCTCGAATCTATTTGAAAATTTTTAGGATTAGAGGAAAGAAGCTTTAGGCTAATTGGAAAACTAGCCAGTTTTTCGAATCTGATTAATAATTTTCAAGTTCATTACATTGAGTTTATTGTTTTAGTTTGACCAGAAAATTACAAACTTTGTCCAAACATTGTGGTTGAACCAGCTTTATCCAGCTTTATCCAGCTTTATTGCAATAACTGAAAGTACTGTAAAACTTTTATTCAAAATTGCCAATTTTTATGTGTCCTAATTCCACTAATTTACAATACTTTTTCTTTTTTTTTTTACCTTATTTAATCATAAGGTTTCTGTGATTAGTAAATATTTTCCTTCTATTTTAAGTGAAAAATTGGTGCAAACGCCTCGAGATAAGTATCAATAAAATCTGTAGATGAGATTTATTCATTTTTTCTTAGCTTTACGTAGGGGTTGCTGAATGAAGATAATAAAAAAATAATATTCTAATGTGTGTATGAATATAAACAGCATTTGAAGATAATATTTAAGATTTTTCGAGCAATTCGTAGAGAAGATGAATTGTTTAAAGAAAAAAAAAGCCTTATACGAATTAAATAACATGTTTTATTGGCAGATGTTAATTACGCACCCCATTGTCGGACATTAGTATTTTTTTTTTATTATCAGTGTATATTTTATCCAAACAACCCTCCTACATGGATCCGGTTAGTTGCTATGGACATTGGTAGATTTCAACA
Organism: Maratus speciosus; assembly: GCA_963932465.1. Taxonomy (NCBI): domain Eukaryota; kingdom Metazoa; phylum Arthropoda; class Arachnida; order Araneae; family Salticidae; genus Maratus; species Maratus speciosus. Next base: position 430,080,678 of record OZ010795.1, on the reverse strand, counting down.
AATTCTCCAGCCTTACGTTGAAATAATGTCCTGCTGAATGAAGATATTTTTTTAAATATATTTTTGAAAAATTTTAGTTATACTCCTTGTTGATAAATAGGATTAATAAAAACTTTTTTATTCGTTTAATCGTTAATATCTGAGCTGACACACACCCAGCATCGTAAAGATACAGCGTCTAAAATACATAGTGGGGAAATCAGCTATCTAAACCCTGCTAAAATTTTATATCCCTTAAATGTGCAACGGTCCAAATATCCGATTACAGCGACATTTGCGATATATTTTCAAATTTGAATGCAAAAATCGTATTATTGCAGCGTCTTCATCAAATCGTCTTGGAGTTTTAGAAAATATCCTGCAGATGTGGCTGCGATATCCCTGACTTTAAACGGATCCAATATTTTAGCACTTTTTTAAGTATTATTAGAATAGCCGATTTCTACACTATATATTCTAGTAAAGGTCTGAACAAAATCTTCAAACAATGCAGATTGTTGTATTATTTACTGATTTAAGTTTGAATGATATTCATAAATTAAAATAAACATATAAATTATATTAAAGAGCTTTCTTTAACAGTGACTAAATTATACAAATTTTACAATGCTTCTTTCAAAAGTTAATTCACAAATTAATTAAGATTTTCCCTTTACAGTTTGAAGTTTTAGCTCAAAATATTTAGATTTTATGACTGATCAGGTCCACAAAAAAATAAATAAATAAAATAAAATAAAATAAAATAAAATAATAATAATAACTGTTTTATACTTATTATCTTCCACTTCTAATTAGCGTTTAAAATGAATTCTATAAATTAATTTATGTATAGAACTTGTAGTGTTCATCAGATTAAATTATTATTACAATACAAATATATTTTAATGTATTTCCTCATGAAATTTTTATGCTTAACTGCTTAGTGTTTCAATATACTAAAAGCTCAAAATTTATGCAACTATGATTTCATGCACAGAATGAAGTTCTGTGAATCATCATGAAAAATGTGTTTTAAGCATATAGTTTGTCATGTCATGCTTAGGTAAAACTAGCTTTAATACTTTTAATAATGTTTCAAGCAATTTTTGCTAAACATATCTTTTCAACATGTTTTTTTCATGATGTTAATATATTTGGAGTAAAAAAGGCAAACCTTCTATTAAAGGCAATTGAAATGTATACTATCACTTGAACAAAAATGTATATTATACATAAATGTATATCATTTTTACATAATTATTACTTGAACAATACTACTTTTTTCAGATATTTTATGATTATAACTTTTGAATTATGTGTTCTTTTATTATTATTTAACCACTGCGAAAAATCTTTAGTATTGTTTCTCATTCTCTGTAGATAAAATGTTGTTTAACGATGACAAGGAAAGAACTTTTTTAAACAAAATTTAAGAGAATTTTTATAAAATTTCAAAAACATGTTATTTTAGAAACTGTTTTCAATATCATAAAAAAATAAAATAAATAAAAATTTAATTTTAGTAATATTTAGTTAAAAATGAGAGAACTTCTAATAATTAAACATGGGATAATAAAATAAATATAAGACGTAAGATAAACATTTCAAAAATATAATATAACATTTCCTCTGGTGTTTTTTTTTTTTTTTTTTTTTTTTTTTTTTTTTTTTCTTTTTTGTCAGAATATTTTACGTTAATGAAAATTCAAAAGATGAAAGAAAAGTATTGTATCCATAAAAATATTTTTACTATTCATTGTTTATTTAGAATAACGTATTTTAATGACATTGAAAGTTCCTTTTTATATTTGCCCGAAAGTATTTTATTCTTTTTATTTATATATATAAAGTAGAAATATTTTCACTAGTTTTCTTTTTTTTCAAGAATATTTCTGCATTATAAAAGGTATATTTGTAAAATCTGTGGTATTGATATTCATAATAAGTTTCGCTTATCTTGAAAAGAAAAAGGTTTTAGCATCTATTTTTTATTTCATACTTAAAACGTTTTGAAATATTCCATATGGGTGTATTTAAACCTTCTGGTTTGGCAAATGTTCCTCTGCAATTTAAAAAATACGAGTAAGGTATACATCTTATTTTTCACATATCTCATCAGAATTTTAATATTCTCAGGCTAATGTCAGACGGACGTCTTTTTATACGCTTTTTCCTTACTTATTATCCCTACACAATGCCACTAGCATTGTTAAGGGATAATACGTAAGGAAGAATTCGTGCAAAAAGACGTTCGTCTGACATTAGCCTCAATCTTTCTGCCAACTCTTCAGAGTGGATAGGACTAACAGGTTTGTTTGACAAAATATTTATAAAATAGTGCCTAAATTTTGTATTTGAGATGTTAAATGTATGAGAAGATGACGAGCTGTAAGTTTTCCACTCGAGTTGTATTAAATCACAATTACTTTTTTGAATTTGTCTTCAATTTATACTCATCTTTTCACTGAGCTTACAACTTTAAAAACAACAAAAGTTAATCGATAATATATTTTTTTAGGAATAAGGTTTTCTTTTATGTTCGTTTACCCGTCTCTCTGCGCTCTTAATGTCTTAAATATACTCTGGCTACCAATAATTTCGAAACGTTATTAATGTTTACAGTAAAATATTCGGTATTGAAAATAAAAAATGTTTATTCTATATACTTTGCTTAAATGGAAATACAAATGAATTGTGTTATGGTTTATGGGGAAATATTACAATTCTTAAACGTAATGAATTTGATATTCATCGGTGGGGTGGAGAAAAACCTGCTTTTTCGGGACTGTACAGCAAGCAGCATTTATAGTTCATTTACAGAGATTTGGTTCACAAAGATACACTAATTTATTATTTTATAGGACGAGAAATAATCACTATAAATGAATTAAAAAGTAAAGGTCTTAATGTTGTTTACGTGTCGAAAAATGTCTCATGTCTATACCTTGTGCAATTTTTTTTCTTTTTTTTTTTTTTTTTTTTTTTGTAATTATACTCTTTAATTTTTTAAATGTTAACTTTAGATATATTTTATTGTTTCTACAGTCAGATGGAAACCAGTTTAAAAATCAGATTCATATTATGAAACTTATCAGAAAACTCGAGATTCACAAATTAACGCAGCCATTCAAAGTTTAAGTGAAACACAGTACAGTGGTCAATCATAAAGTTCTACTATAACAGTTTCTCATTACTTAAAGTCTGATATTTGGATGTTACCCTTGAATATATATTGAGATTATAGTTAAAGCCTTTAAAAGTTATTTCACGAGTCCTAATATTCTGTGAAATTTAACATCGATATTCTGCTGTCGTTCAAGACAGAAACACATTCTCATTATTCAACCGATTAATATCAAATAGGATTGTGATGCGTAAATTAGTTTTACTCATTAAATTTTAAAGCAGAAAAAGGAACTATAATTGTTAATTTCGAATAAAAGAAAGTTTTTTTTTAATTTTTTTATTCTGCCATATTTTTTATTCTGTCATTCTTATATATATATAAATAAAATGAGGGATTAAAACACATTAACATTTTTGGAATTGTGAAACATTTATTTCTTTATTAAAATTTTTATTAAAAATTTATTACTTTCTCATAAAAGTTCAATATTGACGAAAACTCAGAATTTTGTGTAACCGGGTTCTACGGATTTTACCTTCAGATGCATGAGTAAATCTAGCCTAAATCTTAAATATTATGAATAGGGAATCTACCTTATCATCCGGGAACATGCCGGAAGATCCCTTTAAAGATCAGTAATATTCATACATTTTTTAATACCATTTGAACGCTACACAGAAACGTAATTTAAAATTCAGTATCCATTTGTGATAGAAACTTTTGTACAATTCAAAAGAACAGCTTTCTTTATCTTCATGCATTAATTTTGACTGGTAATCTTGTATTTTTATTGTCCACAAGTGTCTCTGCATTTCCCAATATTTCTAGATTTGGAAGATTTTGGTATGCTTCATCTGTTGAAATAAATTAGGATTTATTTACGGAAGAGCTAAAACACTTTTCTCAAAACGAAATTTAGGATTTCCAAATTATATATCAATTGTGTTGAAAATATTATTAGAAATAACTGGTTAAGAAATGATAGTATCTTAAAATTGAATACATTAGCATTAGTGAATTCCAATGAAAGGGTTGTGTAAATAAATGTAGAAACAACCAAACGGAGTTTTTTTAAAGTCATAATGAAACGTAAAAAATAATAATTTCATTTTTTATCAATTTTTCGTGAACATATTTAATAAAGGCAGGAAGCAAATAGGACTAACTTCAGATAAATCTTAGTTAATAAACTTAGTAAAGATAGCTTTCAATAAAATAGTAGGTTAAATAAATATTCCTCCAATGGAGATCATTAAAAGTACGATCTTCAAACATTGTCATGTGGATAAATAAATCATATGTTTTCTTGTATTTCATACTGACCAGTGTCTTTCCACAAGCACCACATTTTCCAAAGAGTTCGCAACAACAAACATTTAATTTACATTTAAATGACAAAGTCAGTCAAACATTACAACATTTAAACGGGTGAAGATTTAATTTTTATACAACAATTTTCTTTGTGAAGTAATATTATTTCTTTAAGAAAAATAGTTATAAAAAGTGTACACCACTTTTTGTAAACATGAGTACAAATGAAACTATAAAAAAATTGTCTTACATGGCTATAAATACTTTTAAAAGTTATAATGATCTGTGTTTTTTATACGTTACTATGAAGATATTTAAAATGTTAGCTATGGAGATTGAAATACGTATAGGTTTTTTAGTGTATTAGTCGTGTATATGTGTATATTTTATATATGTGTAGGACACATTATGTTTTTTTCCCAGGTAACAAAAAATGCTACATGTCGAGTTATAAAAGAAATTAAACAACATAGAAATTCAGCAGATAACAATAAATACAAAAAGATATGATTTCAAAATTCCAAAAATTAAAATTAAAATCCGAAGTTTCTTTCTCCTAACTTTAAATCTCATTCTAAAACCAGTTTTACCCCTTGTAACTTTGTTTCCCAGCAATACATCTTTTTAGTTTCAGATATCATTTTCGGACGATCTTTAAGAGTAAAAATGCTGACGTTCGGAATATTCTCATTCAGTAATGGTTAGCTGATTCCCGGGCCGGCCAAGCCCAGGTTTGTCATCTGAGCCTGGGCAATCAATCCTGGGTAATGAACCAAATTAAAGAAATGTTCCTCCCAAATTTACAAATATGCCCTCTGCTGGAAAATATGATAAATCCCAAGATATTAGCTAAATCCCGCGCCAAAAACAGGAGGATTTGCACTTTTGAGATGCCTGCAAAACCTATGAAGATGTAGCTCCTAAAATCATCGCGTAACGGGCTCGAAGACCTCGGACTGGACTCGCGAAACGGACTGTAAGATGGAGCATCAAATAAATGAGTTCGGTCCAACGAGAGGTTTCCGATTTAAAATTCTTATCTACCAGTTCTGTCAACCCCAAGATGTACTTGTATCTTAAAGCCGGCTGTACGTACACATGCCGGGAAGTGAACGGCCAGTGACGACCCCCTATACAAGTCCGGAACGCTCGCGATACATTACATGCATATATTTTTGGAATTATCTACAGATTAAAATAAGTAAATGTATTGGTAAATAACAAAGTTAATTATATTTTAAAAGATAAATCAAAGTAATTTGATTCCTTATAGGGTTAATTTAATTATCAAAACTAAATAAGGAACATCCGCATATAGCAGTTCTGTATATAGACGAAATTGATATCATTCGAAAGCTGATGATACCAGGATTAATAACGGTATAAGAACTGAACTAAACTCATGGTGCCAATAGGTTACGAAATATTCGCAGTGCAATAAAGCAAACAGAAAAAAGGCTATTTTCTGAAAACTGTTTACAAATTAGTGGGTAATAAATGCAAATTGCGACTACAGTATTATTAGTAACAGAAATTAGTAAATCGACTGATCTTAAAGAATGGAAATAGGCCATCTGCAGGTAGTAATAGGTGTAAGGTGGGAAGTTCAAGGAGTGGATCAAGACAGCGGTTTTACTAAAAACAATAATGTCCTTCATCGTCCGTGCCTTGTGTAAAAAACACTTGTGTTTTCACCACTTTGACGGAAAAACCTATAATGATTAATTATAAGAAAACATCCCAGCCATCCAAAGTTTTTGAAGGTATTATATAATGCTTTTCACTTATTTATTTATTTTCTTCCACTAACATATCTCGTGAACTGCGGGAATATATCAGCATTCGGGAGTTTAGTTCATATTCATTTCTTGATCCTCGTGACAAGATCTTTTGAACGATACCACTGTCTTTAAAATAGAGAACTGGTAGTTGGGGATGCTAAACAGAATTTCATAAGCATCGCAAAAATGCAAAATGTAGAAGGTAAAATAAGATAAATAATAAATAAAAATTCGTTACGCTTTAACTTAATTAGATAAAACTACTTCGATGTGCCAATCCCAAAACTTTCTTCTATCTTATACATCTTAATACTTCAAAAAGTAGTTACACATGCTAATACTTCCATATTATTAGTCCAATACTATACCAACTTTCATTTTATTCTGCTTCAGTCAGTTAAACGGACTAAAAACGATTTAATCCATATCACGATATTTGTTAAAATTAATAGTTTTTCCTTATTCTGTTCTTATCAGCTGTTTGCTAATAGCCGCCTTAGCAGGAAGCGAGTTCCCGCCGCTGCACTAGCCGCCGATGGACAATAGAACTACGAAAAATCAAGAAAAGTATACAAAAATCGCTATCACAGAGCCTCTTTACCTCGCAATATTTCCAAATTCAAGGAGCACCTTTTGGCCATATCCAAAGTTATGCACAAAAAATTTGGTTCATTTGTATGCATAATTTTATACACTTTTTGGTCGTACAATAAAAAAAATGGGACAAACATCGCTATTACAGCGCCCCCTTCCGGCAGATTTTTTTCAAATTCAGGGAGGAATTGCTTGCCATAGCCAGAAACATATACAAAAAATTTGGTTCAATTCTATGCATTACTTCATACACCTATTGATGGTACAATAATGAAAATAGCGCAGACATCGCAATTATAGCACCCGCTTCTGGCGGAATTTTTTCAAGTTCAGGGAAAACCTACAGACCATAGCCTTACACGTACAAAAAAAATGGTTCTATTCTATGCATAATTTTATACAGTTTTCGATAGTACAGTAATGAAAATGGTACAGACATCACTACTACAGCGCCCCCTTCCGGCAGATTTTTTTTCAAATTCAGGGAGGACTTGCTTGCCACAGCCAGACATATGCACAAGAAATTTCGTTCAATTCTATGCATAACTTCATACACTTTTAGATGGTACAATATTCAAAATCGCACAAAAATCGCACAAAAATCACTATTACATCACCCCCAACAGCCGATTTTTTTCCAAATTAAGGAAGGACCTGCTTGTCATAGCCAACAACTTAAAAAAAAACGTTTGGTTCAATTCTATGCATAGCTTCATAAACTTTTCGATGGTACAATATCCAAAATTGCACAAAAATCGCTATTACATCGCCCCCTACTGACGAATTTTTTTCCATATTGTATGAGGACCTGCTTGCCATAGCCAAAAACTTAAAATAAAAATTTGTTTCAATTCTATGCATAACTTCGTACACTTTTTGATGGTACAATGGCGACTTACACGCGGACACACGGACAGACGGACAGTCAGACATTTTTTATAAACATATTTTTGGGGATCTCTGACTCCTAAAACGTGAAGATCCGTTGAAACCCGGAAGTCGAAAAAAATTTCGATTGCAATACTTTCTTCTATTGAAGATAGAAGAAAGTAAAAAAGAAAGTAAGAAAGAAAACGATTATTTCTCTTCTCTCATTTAAAAAAAAAAAAAAAAAAAAAAAAAAAAAAAATGTGATTTGTAATTTTTGTGATATTTATCTGTTGGAGTCAGGGGTCGTACTTGTCCTGAAATTTCACGACCGGGAAATTCTTCGGCGCCAATATTTTCTTATAGAAAAATATCTTCTTAAATAAGGCTGAATTTTGCGGGTTTAACCAAGATTTATTTTTCTATAAACAATTAGTGGAATTTGTCCTGAAAAAATCCCTTAAGCGTACGACCCCTGGTTGGAGTATAACGATTCAAATATTTAAAAAAATAAATTACATTATAATTAGAATCTCCCTAACGTAAGAAAGATAAAATTATGTACTTTTTTATTAAAAAGGAATTCTTTAGTTGAGAGAAAAAAGTAGTATTAAAATGCAGGTAATTATTTTATTGAAATGAAACTCTTAACAGCTTTAAGAATTTTTCTTTTCGATTTGGTTATGTTGCGTTTTTTTAATTTTTCGTATTTTCCATAAGGTATTAAAAAACAATTTAGGATATCTTTTTATGGTTTTTTCCGGTAATTAACATAATATATCACCATGAACAGAACATATTTATGCGTGAATGCGTTTTAAATTCGAATGATTTTAAATTTAAAATTAAAAAAAAATATACAGAAAAATTTCTATAGATTGAAAAAAAAAGTAATTGTTATTTTTCATGTTATTAAACGAGAATAGTCATGAATACAAGCAGAAATTAGGTACCACGTGGTATTTACTGAAAAAATTGTTGCTTATATGGAATAAAAAAAAAAAAAAAAAAAATAACACTTGTTTGGAAATATTACTTTAAAGCGAGTTTATCTAATTGATCATCAATTCACAAAAGTGTTGTAATTTACAATTTGAGTTGATATATTAAAAACAAACACAAAGTAATGGCATAAACGTTACACTTATTGTGGTTTCTAAAGTTTGAGACAGGTAGTCATCATCTGTTTGCTCAGTTGCTTTCAGAAATCAAGTGATAATTCTTCATTTAAGGACGTCAGATTCAAAATTCGTGTTACACTGGAAAAAAATGTAGACAATGTTTTATTCAGAAATCCGAAGTATGTGTGAAAAGTTTTGAAAGTAAACCGATATTTTACAATACCAGATGTACAAAGTAAAACTTATTTTGGTGCAGATCTTAATGTTTTTCCGGTGCAGGATTACTAGCAGAATAAATAATTAGATCAAACGTGATTTTGATTTTTTTTCATACAGTGAGTTTTAAATCTCAATTCCTAATTTGAACAAATAGATAAGTTCAATGAAGAATAGAAATATATTTGCATATAATTATTATTTTATCAGCCCATATAATGCAAAACTTATTTTTGCGCACGATATAAATTTTCTTTCCGAATTAATGTATTTCGTTTTCTTTCTAACACTCCTTAAGTTATCGCCAATATATATAGTGCGTATGAGTCTTCTATATCGAATCTTTGACATAAACTTTCATTTATTTAATATTAATTTATAATATCAAAATAAATACTTGGTCGTAATCAGGGCATATCCATATAAAATCGATATTAAAATACCTAACACATACTTAAAATACGCGATGTAGCGAAATTTATCTTTAAAATCATCATTTGGGAGTTGACCTTTGCTTACAGTTTATGAACATTTTACACAGTCAATAGCTTGAATTAAAACATTGATACAAAAAGACACAGAGATTAGATCTGAGACCATCACACCAACTGCTGCCGATCAAAATTTTAATACTTTCAATTTTTGACGAAATTACATCTTATATTACAAATAAAATTCATTTAAACTACTAATCCAAATATATGGAACTTGAAATAAAATATTTACGTTGCAGACGTTGCTTTACTTAAATTTATCTCCATATATTTATTAAGGCTTTAAAAGGATTAGAATATCTCGAAATAATTTTAACATTTTCGGAATCAACCTTTGTTAATGTATATTGTTTTTTGAACAACTTTCTTACTATGAATATGATAATATTGTTAACTTCATTAACCTGAGAATACATGTAAATTTATTTGGATAAATAAACATGTGCTTACTAAAATTTTTTTCAGGACGTAGCTGCTTTTGAAGCTTAGTAACCTACACACAGTTTGACCAAAATTTAGTTATGTTGCCAGACAATATTGTTAGGAATATAGGAATTTGTTTTAATACATAATATTTGAAAAATAGATATACAAGATTTTATGTTATTATTTTCTACTAAAATCTACTTAAAAGGAATAAATATTACTATGACATGAATGAAAATTTTAAGAGAAAGTTAATATGCGCTCAAATAAATACAACATTCAAGTAGAAATAGATAAATACGAACAGTCGTTTATATATCACATCCCTTAATGAGATTGTAAACAGCATTTATTCTTAAAATGTAGTCTATTTCTAGTTCAGCAGGAAATGATACAAGATAATTTTGAAAATTAAACTCTATGAAATACAGTAGTTTAATGAATTTTATTTCATAGTAACGTCGAGAAAATTAATTAAGATTACAATGCTAAGTTTACGATTCAAGTTTTAAAGATTCGTTTACATTAAAATATCAGATATATCTGCAGTTTCTGAAAATAATTAATGAAAATATTATATGTCCAGGATATCAAATATAAATATTCTATGCAAGAATAGCCAAAGTTATTTTTAAAATATTGATTATAATTTATCGTTATTTCTCACTATAATTTACCGCTAGTATGTCTGTGTTTAAATGAACACACAAGAGAAAAATATTGCTAAGCTTATCATTTTGTAAACTACTGAAATATAGAAGTAACACGAAATTAATTGGGACTGTATTTTAATGTTTCCAGTATCTCTCTATTCTAAAAAAAAGTAACTACCGCTGTCACCGCCGCCGCCGCCGCTCCCGGTTTTGATTTTTTTGTGACCGGAGGCCTTTCTTCCTTAATATTAACAAAAATAATGCATACAAAAATATGAAAATCGGTGGTTTTATACAGAAATGTTTGATAAACACGCTGATGCAGACAGTTTTCAAATTGAAGAATTATTTTAAGAGTTATTTAATGCTAAAGTTGGACAAAATCGTTCCACTAAAAAAGTTTTATAGCAGCAAAAACTATACATGGCAGTGTAATCATTTTCAGATCATTTTATGCGTTAGAATTTGCCGGAGTGCAGATTGCATTAATTTTTTTATTTTGACTCATTTTTTCAGGTTTTATTTCTATTTTAAATTCAAATTTTCAGCATTTCTAGAGATATTTTTTACAGATTTCAGAAAATTGTACTAATTTAAACTGTTGCCAACTGTATAAAAAGCGCAAGCAATAATGTTTGCTTCAAATTAAAAATTTATTTACACGTGACTATTATAAACAGGAAAAAAACTTTCAAATTAGAATTAAATAATTACGTATAAAAGGCAGGAACCTATTAAAAATTACGTCATAAAAAGTATACACGTGAATTTTAAAAGAGAAAGGATATTGTAAAATAATAAATTCATTAACATGCGTTAGAAGTCTTAGGAGAAATTACGTCATATTTACGTCACATTATAGTTATTACATAAAATGAACACAAAATAATATTGTAAAAAAGTTTAAATTTAGAAATTGCGCTAGACATTTATTTGATATTTTGAGAATTAATTTAAAACGTCTCATTTAAAAGAACTTTCTTTTCGCTTTGTTAAAAAATACCAGGAGACAAAGACTCTCTCTACTTAATTCCTTTTATATTAGCTTATTTTGAAATGGTGTTACACGTGTATACGTCATCAAGTTATTTTTATTTCGACGTTTTATTTGTGTTTTTATTAATGTTGTACGAATTTATTTGTTCTTTCGTTATTTAAAAAAAAATTATATCAATTTGTATAATTTGGCGAAATTGGTCGACAGGATAATCAAGTAGTACCGCAGCGGATTTGGCGTAAAATTCCCCAATCAAAGAGAAATGAATAGAAATTTGTTTATAGGGAGATCGCCACTGTTTTTTAAATCATGATTCAATCTTTCGAAATCTTTTTAAAGCCGATCAAATTAGCGTGCATTTAGAGCCTGCGGTGTCTGGACGGGGGTTGGCGAGCGTAGCTCGTAGGGGGCCGAGCCCCCTAGTATCTAAAAACAAAACAAAGAAACCAACCTTCTCTTCTAATTTGTTTCTTTTTCTATACTTAATCGTTAGTCCCTATCACTAAAGAAATATTCCATTAATTCAATTTCTAATATTGTTATAATTTTTACATCGTAATTAATAAATCATTCAATTTGTATTTTAATGAATTTTAGCTTTTCCATTCCAAAAATACTTGCTTCTCGGGAACTTCTACTTAATTTATATCTTTTTAGTATTCTAATTCATTACTGTTAATGGATGTAAAACTATTTTGCAAAGAAAATGACCGATATTAATGTGTAAGTATAAATATGAATTAGATGTGCTACATCATATTCGGCCAAATTTTGAGTTCGTACATGGTCAATAATGAGAATTTCTAAAAAATATAGTTTATTTTTACTTTACTTATCATTTGAAAAAAATAATAATATTATAAAAAGCACCAGAAGAAGTGTAAATTAATGTACTTACATATATACTAACATAAATAATTTATACATAAAAAACAATATTTTATACATGTATAAATAAAATGTTTATATCATATAAATGCATATATATATAACACTAGGGGGCTCTGCCCCCTACGAGCTACTCTCCACAACACCCGTTCAGGCACACCAAAATCCAAAAAGCACGCTAATTTGATCGGCTTTAAAAATATTGAATTAAAATTAAAAACAAAAACAGTAGCGATCTCTCTGTAAACGGATTTCCATTCGTTTTCCTTGGATTGGGATTTTTAAGACCAAATCTGCTGCTGTTAAGAGATACAGTGGCTATTTTCATATTTAATTAAAAAAATTAGTTAAACATTTGAAAATAAGCTAATGTAAAATGAATTAAGTAAACAGTGTCATTGTCTCCCGGTATTTTTTAACAACGCTATAAGATAGTTCTTTTAAATAATTTATTTTAAATGTATCGTTTCAAAACTGACGTAATTTACACCAAAGTTTTATTTCTCTTATTAAAATTCACGTGAAAATACTTTTGTTGTTAGAAGGAAATATTATCTGCGCTGTCTTCGAATTCACGATAATAGTTGAAAAGATTATCTCAAAATATCTCGCGCAAATATATTTTTCAATTTAAATTGTTTTGCCATATTTTTTGGCCATTTTAAATATGACGTAATTTCCTCCATTTACAAGTTTTAATGCATAGTAATGATTTTTTTTTTTTTTTTTTTTTTTTTTTTTTTTTTTAAGATTTTGTTTCTCAAATTCAAGTGTAAATATGGTTCTTATGACGTAATTTTCCTGTTTTTAACATGTAATCATTTAATTCTAATTTTAAAGTTTTTTTTTTTTTCTGTTTGTAATAGTCACGTGTAAATAAATTTTTAATTTGAAGTAAACATTATTGTTTGCGCTATTTATACAATTGGCAACAGTTTAAATTAATAACATTTTCTAAATTTTGTAAAAAATATCGGCACAGATGTCATATTCGCCCCATATTAACGCGATTTTTTTCTGACGCCAATGTCATATACACAACGGGTACTTAACTGGCGACAGAGTGTCGTTATTTTGCTTCATGTGGTAACCCAGATTATGTTGTTTATGCTGTTGATGCTTTCGCCAAATTGGCAATCGAAAAAAATCGCGCCAATATGGGGCGAATATGACATCTGTGCCATAATATCTCTCGAAATGCTGAAAATTTGAATTTAAAATAGAAATAAAACCTCAAAAGATGAGTCTAATAAGAAAAATAAATGGAATCTGCACACCGAGAACTTATAACGTATAAAATGATCTAAAAATGATTAAATTCTCATGTATAGCTTTTGCTCCAATAAAACTTTTTTAATGGAACGATTTTGTCCAAATTTATCATTAAATATCTCTTAAAATAATTCTTCGATTTGAAAACTGTCTGCATCAGCGTGTTTATCAAACATTTCTCTATAATACCGCCGATTTTTATATTTTTGTATGCAACAGTTTTTTAAATATTAACGATGAAAGGCCATGCTTAAGCATTCAAACTGGATGCCGATCTACCCGGAATATCTACGCAGATTTTCATTGGTCCATTTCCAAATCAAAACTTTTTTTTTATATATATAGAAGGATAAAAGTTCAGAAGGTTTGTTTTAATAGTTGTTTATGTCATTTGGCAACATATCTCAGTTTCTGAATCCGAATTGCGCCAAGATGTTTAAAAAATGCCAAGGTCCGTATAGTGGAAAAATATCCTAATTCGCATATGAAAGTTTAAAAATATCCTTTTAATTAAATGAAATGTGTAACTAATAAAGCTGTCTTTAACGATGTGCGATAGATTCGGCGTCCGAAGAGCGCTGCTAATGTTATTATATTGTATTATTAGCCTACTTACTGTTAATTAACTGTTAATTTTAAATCTGTAAAAGAAAGATTATAGTTATAGATAAGATATGTTAGTCGTCAAAACCCGATTACAGAAAATTTCCCTGAGTTATAGGGGTGTTACATGAGTTCAAGCTGAATGAATTTTTATATGATTTTACAAAAATCTTAATAAGGAAAATCTTTCAGTTTATCTGACCGTCTTTCTACATTTTACTTCCTTAAAGCAAATTTGATTAAAGACCGAGAGGCGTCTGCACCGATCATCACCTCATCGAGTTGACGACTGAAATTTTAGGATTAGTTGAAAATTGATTAGCGTATTAAAATGTAACTGGTCTGCCAAGTCATATCTTTGTGGAAACCACCTACAGACCGGATTTTTCCGGTTAATTGGTGGATTTTCGATTGTGTTTTCCTGCACCCTTTCCTCCATGTTTCCATACTTTTGAATGCAGAAAAATAAAATAGTAAATCTATCAGTCAACCACTAAAAGTGGGTCTTCAGATGGTTTCTACCATGATATAACTTAACAGACCAGTTGCATTTTAATATGTTAATCTATTTTTAACTAATCCTACAATTTCAGCAGTAAACTCTATGAGGAGATGGTGTGCGCAGACGACTCCCGGTCTATTATAAATGTCGGAATTGTAATCTCAAGAGTACTCTGGTCAATGTGGCTCCCTACTATTTATGGACTATCCCTACTATTTACCAATGTGTATCCCTACTATTTATGGAACACTATTCCTTTAAGTGCGTTTTAGTGATGTTTATGAACTTTATGCATATGCATCATACATATTATACATATGCATATAATACGTAACACATTTGCTAATACATATTATAGGTTTGTGTATAATACATAATCCATATGCATCATTATGATGTCAAATAAACAAAACATTTTTTGTCGCCAAATTTGAGAATTGACATGATATATTATCAAATTTGGTGACACTTCGCTAAATGTCACTAAGCTTGGCGAGTATTTGACGCTAGCGGCTATTTTTCGATGAGTTCATAATTAATGCGAGCCATCTATTTATATTTTTCCGCATATCATCTGAATAGTTAAATGGTATAACGTACGAATATTTCCAACTTCGTCACTGCAGAAAACCTCTGCTTTTGTTATTATATTGTACTGTTATTGAACTTACTGTGACTATGTTGTTAATCTTTACTCTGCTAAAACTTGTGTATTATATAAAGAGAATTTTCGGGAACTATTAAAGCACCGAAGCTGCCAATTCTCCTTATGATTATTATAATTCTATAACATGTAACCTGTTAATCGATATGTACGTTACAATAAATCTTCTATAATCCGGTTCTTTGCATTTTAGTTTTCAGGTTTCAAATAAAATTAGTTAAAATCTTAAAACCATGGCACATTGGCTAATTCTTCAACTCGATCAGATGAGAAGAATGATAGATTTTCAAATGGATCATGGCAGTCACCTATGAAGAGATTTGCTCCCGGCTAACAAAAAAACACCGAAATTTAAGTTTTTACTTTCTTCTCTCTTCAATAGAAGAAAGTATTGTAATCGAAATTTTTTTCAACTTCCGGTTTTCGACAGATTTACAAGTTTTAGGGGTCAGAGATCCCCAAAACATGTTTATAGAAAATGTCTGTCTCTCCGTGTTTCCGCCTGATCGTCTGTCCGTGTGTCCGTGTGTCCGTCTGTCTGTCGCCATTGTACCATCAAAAAGTGTATGAAGTTATGCATAGAATTAAACCAAATTTTTATTTTAAGTTTTTGGCTATAACAAGCAGATCCTCTCTGAATTTGGAAAAAAAATCGCAGGTATGGGGCGCTGTGATCACGATTTTTCGGCGATTTTAAATATTGTAACATCTAAAAGTGTATGAAGTTATGCATAGAATTGAATCAAATTTTTATTTTAAGTTTTTGGATATCGCAAGTGGGTCCTCCCTGGATTTGAAAAAAAAATCGCTTGTAGGGGGCGCTGGAATAGCGATTATTGTGCGATTTTGAATATTGTACATTCCAAAATTTATGAAGTTATGCATAGAACTGAACCAAATTTTTATTTTAAGTTTTTGGCTATGTCAAGCAGGTCCTCCCTGAATTGGGAAAAAATCGCCTCAAGGGGGCGCCGTAATAGCGATTTTTGTGCCATTTTGAATATTGTACCATCCAAAAGTGTATGAATTTATGCATAGAATTGAACCAAATTTTTATTTTAAGTTTTTGGCTATGGCAAACAAGTCCTCCCTGAATTTGGAAAAAAGTACCCGCTAGGGGGCGCTGTAATAGCAATTTTTTGCGATTTTGAAAATTGTGCCATCGAAAAGTGTATGAAGTTATGCATAGAATTGAACTAAATTTTTATTTTAAGTTCTTGGCTATGGCAAGCAGGTCCTTCCTTAATTTGGAAAAAAATCGCCGGTAGGGGACGCTGTAGTAGCGATTTTTGTGCCATTTTGAATATTGTACCATCGAAAAGTGTATGAAGTTATGAACAGAATTGAGCCAAATTTTTTGTGTTTGATTTTGGCCATGGCACGAAGGTCCTCCCTGAATATGGAAAAATTCCGACTTCGAGGGCGCTATAATTGCGATGTCTCTACCATTTCCATTATTGTACCATCGAAAAGTGTATGAAGTTACGCATATAATTGAACCAAATTTTATGTGTATATTTATGGCGATGGCAAGCAAGTCTTCCCTGAGCTTGAAAAAATTCCGCCCGGAGGGGGCGCTATAATTGGATCTCTGTGCCATTTTCATTATTGTACCATCAATAGGTGTATGAATTTATGCATAGAATTGAACCAATTTTTTGTGTACGTTTCAGGCTATGACAAACAAGTCCTCCCTGAATTTGAAAAAAAAATCTCCTGGAAGGGAGTCGTTGTAATAGCGATGTTTGTGCCATTTTATTTATTGTACATTCGAAAAGTGTATAAATAAGTAAGTATGCATACAATTGAACAAATTTTTTGTGCATGTTTTTAGCTTTGGCCAACAGGTCCTCCTTGTATTTGGAAATAACGTGTGGTAAAGGAGTTCTGTGATAGCGATTTTTGTATACTTTTCTTGATTTTTCGTAGTTCTATTGTCCATTGACGGCTCGTGCAATTGCGGGAATTCGCCTCCTGCTAAGCCGGCTATTCGCAAAAATCTGATAGCAACAGAATAAGGAAAAACTATATATTTTAACAAATATCATGAGATAGATTAACTCGTTTTTAGTTCGTTTAATTGACTGGAGCTGAAATTTAATATGAAGATCAAAGTTGGTATAGTATTGAACTAATAATATTGAAGTATTAACATGTGTGTGTAAATAGTTTTTGAAACATTATATGTATAATATAGAAGAAACTTTTGGGATTGGCACATCCAACTAGTTATATATTAATATAGTTTAGAAAAACAAACTTGAAAAACATACAAAAAGTAATGATATATCAACAAAAAGTTTTCGGTAAATAAAAAAAGCGCCAATTTCTGCTTAATGTTTCGGCCAGAAAAAATAGTGATATCTGAAGTTCGCGCAAGTTAAAAGCCAAACATCCAAAATCTTTCATTGGAAATGGCTTCCTGTGACTTGGTCGTTAATGCCTTCGAGAGGGGTTTTCAAATTTTAAAGTATGTATAAATGAGCTACATGCCAACTACATTTTTTGATTATTTTAGGCATTTTGTGGCACAAAGTACAGAAATAAAATAGACATTTAAAAAAAGCATTTAAATCACTTCAGTCTATTTAAATGATTAGAAGTTAAAAATAACAAAATACTTGTATTCAGAAGATAATATCCCTATCTGATAAAACATAATTAGTATCAGCTTTTAACAATTTATAAATCGAATACATCTTAATGGATGCAAACAAAGTATAAGAAATGTTCAAACGAAAAAAATCTCTTTCGTCAATGTACAAGATTTCAATATCATACAATAAAATATAATGTAAATTATTGTGAAATTTGAAGTAAGTAAATTTTGTTTTATTTCTTGGGTTTTACGTTAATGAATTTAGCTTTAGACAGTACAGAATGACAATTAAACCACAAGTGGACTAAATGATCTGTAATCAAAACTAATGTTTGTTGAAACTGAATGGTATTTATCAGAAATCTTTTACTTAGAATGTCTTTATGTGAATTTGCATCTTTGCATTCTAATATAACTTTTGCTATTTAAATAATTCATAAATGCGTAATTTCCAGTTATTAAATATGAAATGTTGTAGAAGACATTAACGGCCAAGTCGCAGGAAGCCATTTCCAATGAAAGATTTGGGATGTTTGGCTTTTAACTTGCGCGAACTTCAGATATCACTACTTTTTCTGTCCGAAACATTGAGTAGAACTTGGCGCTTTTTTTTACCGAAAACTTTGTGTTGGGATATATTTGTCCGTGAGGTTGGCCATCATATCAGTCCCTCTAACAACACATTTAGGTTAACAGATATTAGGTGGTGCTGGCATAATTATTTCCAGTGCAACAGCAACTACAGTTTAACTATTCACCATGGATGAAGGAAAGTTATTTTTCACTTTGTTTTATTTTTAGAAATATTTAGTTTTTGTTCTGATAAGGGATGAGTATTTTTATAGCATCATTCATGTCCACATATTTAACTTTTTATCTATAAAAATAAAGCTTATTGCAACTTTATTTCTGTAACATACAAATGTCACATGGAATATTTAATCATTTACATGTGTTCAAAATGATTCAATAAAATGGCTGTGTAGATGTTAAGACAAAAACATCACCTCGGTCCCCATCACCTCAGTCCCAATTATTAGACACTGAATATGGTGTTAACAGGCGCTTTCTTCCATAAAAGTTTAACCTACGCATAAAATATACCACCTTGATCTCAAAATACAACAACAATCAAATGACAAAACATGTATCATAGTATATAATTGTATTTGGAAGTTGGTACATTAACTCAAAAAAAAAAAAAAAAAAATATGGAGTGAAAATGTCCAGTTTTCAGATATTGACTCATAATACTTACCATTACGTATGAAAAAGTTATTATGGGTGATCAGAATAAGTCCAGTTTTTATTCTTAATTTTATATCATCATCAAAATCTTCTATATGTTCAATATCTTGACAAAACTTATTACAAATTTCCTGTGAGCCAATTGACGGATATAACAATACAAAATCAAGATTAGCCACTATATAATTATTTGGTTATTGCAATATGTTTGTTTGTCTGTATAAAATCTTCTGTTGACTTAATAGTGAATCTAGATTCGGGTAATATCTGCTTTAGGAAAGGAACATAAGCTATTTCTTAATGTACATAAACTGGATGTTATTCGTAGGATTATTGGTAGACTGAAAGGTCATTAAAAACAATATGTTATTACGCAATATTGTTTCGAAGTGCTCCGGACTAACTTATTTTTTACAAAATGCGAATGCTTGTTTCTTAAAGCAGATATTACCAGACTCCAAATTCATTATTAAGTCAATAGAAAATTTTATTCCGAAAAACAAACACGTAAAATTACCAAATAATTATATTATGGCTAATCTTGATATTGTATCATTTATTAAAAAACTATATGATATTCATAATTTTATTATTATGGTCACTGCAATGTCTATTGTTAAAATTTGTAAGGAAAAAATTGATATCTCTAAAAAAGGATTTATGCGAATTACAGTATGTAAAAAAATCAAACATATTTTACATAAAGTTCGAAACTTTTAAAATTGCTGTATAAAAACAATTAGCTTTCTTACCTTAGTGTATAATGATAATTCCAAATAAAGTTTTTACATAATATGTGTATATTTTTGTCTTGAATTTACCCTTCTGATCGTAATATACTCTCTTATACTCGAATTTCTCTGACATTTGCATATTACCTGACATTGTTACCTTAACAATGACAAATCACTGTGTCGGTAACAGTATCTAAAACGATTATGCACACTCAAGAAGAAATTAAGTTATATACATTTAAAATAAATTGTCTGTTTTTATAGATGTGAATAGTGTGTTTTGAAAATATATATGTTATTAAACATCGATATAACGAATTACATGAATGCAATAATATAATTACATGAATAATATTATACATTATTATTATGTCTCAAACAAATTTCACAACTTTAGTAAAATATATGATGTATTTTTTTTTCTAAAGTCCTCCGATTTCTCGAAAATATAAGATTATGTGAAACACGTAACAATGAGATATTTTTACCCCCATCTAATTATTGACTCAATAATGTCGAATTATCAAACATTCTGTACATTTAGGTCAGTGTTTGAAAAAATTCAAACGCCACAAAAAAGTAATAATTTTAATTTGCAGTTGATCAATTTTTTACCATTTAATTTGAGATATTCGAGCAGTACGAATGTTCGAATTAAAGTATTTCCGAATTTTATTTTAATTAACTGTATCGATTAGTCTGTGCCATTTCCATGAATTTAAATGTATACATATTAAAACAAATATTTCTATGAAAAAGCCTTTAAGTGATATCTCTTAATGAATCATAC
This sequence comes from Maratus speciosus, assembly GCA_963932465.1. Lineage (NCBI taxonomy): Eukaryota > Metazoa > Arthropoda > Arachnida > Araneae > Salticidae > Maratus > Maratus speciosus. The sequence continues at coordinate 430,059,812 of OZ010795.1, read as the reverse complement.
GCAGTACTATTATGCAGTGTGCATTATAGAATACATACTGCAGATATCTAATTTATTTAATATTAATTTTCCTATGAAGACGTTTGATGCGCATAAAGATTATATTTCAATGTAAATTTTTCGTTAAGAAAAAAAAGACATAAAGCTAAAGCTTCTTTAATATTAACAAGAAAGAAAAATCATCAGTTAAGTATAGTTTATGAAACATTTTCCAACACTTCCTGGATGATTTAACAAAACTTCGTTATTCAGGGAAATAAGGCAAATAAGATAACTAACTATACATTCCAGAAAACGATTAAATCTGTTGAAAAATTGATTTCAGCTGCTACCGTCCATAACCAAATATATATTCCATTTTTTGGAACATCCCTGTATTTGAACTGTAGGGATATATATATATATATATATATATATATATATATATACGATATTATGGAAAATATAGTTTAGCAAGAAAACGCATAACACGTTGAAATTTCTCTATCATAAATGTATACTAATAGATGGAAACATACTTGAATACTATTGAAATCCCACTTCCAGAAATTATTATTTATAGAAGGCTATGTATCTGTTATGGCCAAAACCCGAAATTGGCCAATTCCCGAACTGGCCAGATGCGATCGGCCAATTCGCGAAGTGGCCATACGCGATCGGCCAGTTCGCGAAATAAGTATATAGAAACCAATTTTTACTTTTTATCCCTTTCTAACATAGTTGAAACTGTTGATGAATTCAATTTGTCTAGCAGTCTGCCTGTCAGTGCTCTAACTCGAGTGAAGACTCGGATTGACTTGTAATTGTTATATTATTTAGGTTTATAAATTAATTTCGATATTGAAAGTGAAGTGTGTACTATTTTTGGTTAATTTACAGCGGCAAAATAAAGTATTTCGTTACAATATCATCAAGGAGAAAAGTTTTTCCGGTGTATTTTAATGTTGTTACATTATCTCAATTATAATGAAATTGGTATGCATCATTAAGATGTACAACAAACTGTTATCTGAGTGTGTGAAATCAGTAGCAATTATAGTTTGTTTACAGAGACATTTAAAAGTATTTCATTACATTGCAGTGAATGGTGAAAGATAATTTTTACTGCACTTAAATGATGTCAATCTATTTCAAACATAATAAAATTCACACGCCTCACACATGTTGGGAGCAATATCTTTTTTTGTAGAGTATTGATTAAGTAGTCATTATAGTTCGTTTATACGAACTCCAAAAAAATTCCGATAAAGAATTATGATATATGTGAAAAAATCGCTTATAGGGTATTCTAATGATGTTACACTACTTCATACATAATGAAACTGTTATACATTACTATTATATTCTACAACATGTTTTCTATAGATTATTGACTAAGTAGAATTTGTAGTTTATTTAAAGATTCACTGAAATAATTTGGGTTATTGGTATGGCTATGAGCCATTATTGCTTGATGTGCGTTTTCAGCTGTGATAGGCTTTTAAAATTTAATTTATATGCAGTGTATTATGAGGTTTGTAGATCCTATGCAGGGCTGCATGAAAGTTAAAAGAACCACATGACAGGCTGTGGATACCCATTGCTGAACACTTCATATATTGGCCAGGGCTTGCCGGCCAGTTCGCGAATTGTCCGGCCAAAACACGTAATAAGCTGTTCATTTCATGTATTTCGGGTTTTAGCCAGGAATCTCGGACAGTTCGCGAATTGGCCAAGCTCCGGGTTTTGGCCGTAACATATCCAACTATTTGCGTGACGCTGTATATCGTTTTATCTGTATTCTAAAAACATTTCTTAGTAAACTAAATGCAGTTCACCGTGCAAATTCGTAACTTATTAAAAAAACACCTTTAAGCAATTTTCTCTCATACCCAGCAACCTTTAAGAGTTCTTTGTGTAGCCCAGTTTATGAATTGTAGCATTTATAAACACCATATAGTATGCATAAATATAGTGAAACATAAAAGCGCATATTATAATTAAACGTGCATTTCCAGCAGTCTTTGCTAATGTACAGTACTTCGGATACAATATAGTATCTGAAATCTTTTGTGTGTCCCTGGAAATGCTATGCACTTCGTATTATATATGAAATAAGTTTTAGTAAATCTCAGAGACTTATATCAATTTCATTACAAATGATATAGTTTCACATAATTAAATTACGCAGCAAACAATACACTCCACCCCTATATCATTATGTAACGGATTTATATTCAGTGGCCTTGTAAATAAATAATACGAATACTTTGCACCGCATATTCTACAGAATGCAAACTTTATTGCACTTCATAAATGCATATTAATTTTTTTATGTCTGAAAGCGTGTAACTTCATTAAAAATCATTTGAACATTTTTTCCCCATTGGGCGTAATTTAACGCAATAATTTTGATTATCCCTGTAAATGAATTAAACATGCTACAAACTTCATTGGAAATGTGAAAACGTCAAAAATATCTAAAAATTTCAGAGCAATCCGAGTATATTTACGACACGTAGAGCGCGGACAGACGGACAGAGAAACCGAAGTCATAAACACTTTTCAATTTTGTTGAAAAGTGTTAAAAAGGAATTTTTTATCATGTTTTAACATTAATTCCTCAAAAAATTAAGTACATTATTAAATTATATATACATTATATATAATTGTATATAATTATATATAAATTATATAAGTAAATTAAATACTTTAAAAATACTTTTTTTGATCTCATATAACTTATTTGTTGGTTTGATGTTCATTTCAATTGACATGACATACATGTGGATAACAGGTATAAAAGAAGATGATTGATTGCAATAGAAAACATGGCTTCAAATAATAAACCCAAAGTTAAGCGTCGGATTCAAAATTTTAAAACCAATGACTGATCTCTTTTCATTTTCGTCATGTCATATTTTTGAAATGGAATTAAATTTATATTAAAGTAATATACGAATTCAGATTAATTTTATGTAGTATATATATATATCCATACATCAATCTCTGCAGAGGACTTGGTAATCAACTTAGCATTAATTTTGAATTTAATGATATGTAAATAATGATCCTATTTACAATTTAATATTTATTATTCTAAAATTCATTACATTTGAAATGGCTGATATGAGGAATAAAGTTGATCAAGATAATGATTAATTTTAATATGGAAAACAGCTTACAATAAAAATGGTGGGGTGTTTTGAGTACTCAGTATATAAAAAAATAATGTCTTATGTTTTTGCATTGAATGTATCACATTGAAGAAATGACTTTTAATATTCATTCATACTATTTAATTCAATGTCTGAATTTCGATTTTTTTTCTTATCTGTACGTACTCACAAATTACGATATTTAATAGACATTATGCCATATTAACACTAATCGCATATATATATATATATATATATATGATATTTTATTGTTTGTATTATTGTATTATTTTATTTTTATTTATTTATTTTTTTATTACTTAAAGACGTGCTGGGCAGTGTTTTTTCGATATAAATAAAAAATGGGATAATCTCCGTTATTGTGAAGTCTTGAGTACGCTGTTTCATGAAACCCCTTTTTACCACTATACCACACGCTTCTATTTACCCATCTGGAACGTTTTGTTCTTGTATTAAAAAAATCGTACTCATTTCGTGTTACTTATATGATCACAGAGCAGCAGTATAGGGTACAGTTTCCACTAAACAGGAATTTTTGCTTGTACCGTTTCAACAGGAAAATATGAATATTATAGGGGCTAATTTAAAGCGAGTCATTCCGATCTCGTGCTTGGGATGCCTACTATCAAATGGGACTCCAAAATATTTAATTGAACTTAATAAAACAAATAGTTAAAACTGCATGATTCTGATACTAAAATGGTATTTAAATTGTTAACTGATCATTCTCTAAGTATTTGCAAAATATTAAAAATTAAATATTAGAAGAATCAGGATTGGGCTACAATAGCTTATAAATTATTGACATCCATACTATACTCTGATGAATATATATGATAAAGTATTGCCTTCTCTGCAATACTTTACTTATATTGTTTATCCGAAGTGTGATCCTATTTAATCAACTGCCATTTCCTTATTTTTTGTTTAATATTTGTTAAATTTATATATATATATATATATATATATATATAATTATTATTATTATTATTAATCTCTGAGTTTTGTTGTCAGGATATTTCCTACTTGCATAGTCCAGCTATAATAAACATAAAAAAATCATTGCACTTTCAAAGAATACATTGACTATCCCGTTAACATAGAGAAAGAAAATTTCGTTAATTCACCATTTAAAAAATTTCCTTTTATTTTCTCCGTTTTTCTGAGTTAAACTTTCCAGAAAAATTTCAAAGATATATGCTATACGTCATTTACGCTATTCATTTATAAAACTCTTCACTGTACTTTTGTAACGACTCTCTCGGTGTTACATTTGGAATTTCATTTTCGCAATTACACTTGTACAAAGGTAGAATTTATGATATTGTTTCTCTACTTAAGAAGCTCACAAAGAATGAAATATTTCTTTCTTAATAAATTGTTTTTATATTGGAAGGAAAGTTTTGTGTAGAACGTAGATTAGTTTATTATTATTGACTTACTAATATATATAGGCTTCATACAATATTCACATAAATACTACTTATGTATATACTTTAATAGAATTCCATTACTTTTTGTATCTTCCTAAAATTGAATAATCTGTATCTTATATTAACCTTTAATAAATAATACACAAGCTAGCCAAAGTATATAAAGAAGTTTTATTACAAGGAAATATAAATTGTTTTCTTTTCAAAAATAATTCATTTCACCATTTTTATAACACAATATTACAGAAGAAATATCCACATATAACACAAAAATGAAAGTAGATTACTACATTTTCAGATTTTTTTTACTTTGCTTTCTAATATATATGTAATTTTTAAACATTCTCAAGAAAATTGCTTTCCAGTATTGTTATCTTTTTCCATCGATTTATTATAAGGAACGAAAAATAAATATGTTTATAATACATGTTGTATTTTTCACACATTGATTGAATTTATATTGCAATCGTAAATTGGAAATAAATAAACGTTTCAGCAATGACAAAAACTGAAAATAAATGATCTACGTGTAAATGTGTACATCTGCACTACCCGTGCAAATGTGCAATTGTTTAAGTGTTAACTACGTGTTCAAGTGTATATGTACACTTTCAAGTGAAAGAGGATTTTATGAGAAGAATAAGATTATTGCGATATTTCATCAATATACCCGTGCCCGCTTAAAGGATGAACCATTTTATCAGGAATCAATATATTTGTGAAAATATAAATTACATTTAACATTATAGTGCAAAAGTTGTATAAAATAAATAATAAGTTGCTATTGCAATTTATTTTATGTAAAACACAATAAAATATATCACGGATAAGAAAATTACTTTAAAAGTATATTTTTTAGAACAGACTATATTTTTAGTTTTGATGCAATTTTTATCGGTCAAAAATTATTCATTATTATTTACAGCTTTACTCTCGATATCCAAACTTACTGAAGATAAAAAAAATGCTGTCTACATAATTTTCCTAAATTTTTTACCTATATTTCTTGAAAAGTACTTATTTAATGAACTTAAACATTAAATTAATTTAGTTACATTGCAAGTGGAAACATACTTGGAAATTTAGATGTTCTTCGAGCACATATTTAATTTAATTTTTATTATTATTATTATTTTTTTTTTTTTTAGCAATTGAGGTTGTAAAAACGTTAATTAAAATTAATGATGTTAATTAGATTATTTATTTTCATTTTCCATAAATAATGATGTTGTTTTTAAAAAATTATATATTATATATATATATACTTGTTACTGTTTTTTTTTTTTTTTTTTTTTTTTTTTTTTTTTTTTTTTTTTTTTTCCCAAAATATCATTTAAATCTTTTCAACAAGAAATTAAATATTTACGTAATAATCAAAAATAGTTACTGTAATGTAATTCACAATACTTAAGCTCTAGATTTTTTGTTTTAAAATATATTAAGTAGTGGTTCATAAGACGTAAGGAGCTGTTAAAATGTATTTAAAAAAAAAAAAAAAGAGAGAAAAAAGGGAAAAGATTTATCTTTTAAAACTTTCGCGATAATGTATATCTGAAGCTGTAATTTCTGAACTAATGTTTCATCACATATAATTACCAGTTCAATTACCAGATATAATTACCAGTAAATTTTGAGATTTATTTTATTTACGAAGAATATTTCAAAACAATGTATAATAGAATAAAGCATGTGATGGATGATACTTCTAGTCAGTTATCGTTAACCTAATCGTAAGTTAGAGGTTCATTGTAACTTTGAAAATGATTTTAAAGCCATTTACCTTAATCCTCAGAAAGCGTGAACTTCGCTGAATTAAATATACCTAATTAAATGTTTAAAAATGATACAACCCAAAACACTTTTTTCGTATATTATTAAATACAAATTATCTTACATTTAGTAGATCTTGCAATTGATAATTTACCTTTCAAAAGAACATTAAATTAAACATATAATTGTTAAAATAAGTATATCACATTGAACTTATTATTTAAAATTATATATGGATTGGGATATTTTTATGATAAGAAAAATTTAATTTATTATTGCAACAGCATTTAAATTTAACATTTTAATATATGCTTTTGAAATAATTAGTAAAGGAGAAGCATAATGTTAATTTGCATTGTTTTAAATACTGCTTTTTAGTGTATAGGGTAATCTCGACAGTAGTTGATACTGCAGTAAAATATGAATTGTTTAACACGGGATATTTAGTAGTAGTGGAAAACCTTTTAATTCTGTTGAAAATAAAAGTGTAGTAAAAATAAGTTGAATTGAATTAATGTCAGCTAAAATTCTATGCAGAGTTATTTTGTTGGAAATATTTTTTAATCAGCACTTCTAGAATTCCTAGTGACAATTTGCATTGAATATTATACCTCCTATATAATTCCATAAATAATCCAGATTTTTAAAGTGATACCTTTATTTAGACAAACTGTGAGCTATATAAAGAATTTTCTTTCAATAGAGAAATTTATGCTCACACAAAAAAAATCTTTAAATGCATCTCATTTTGGTTTTATAAACCTTCAAAATATAAAAGATAATGCTTACGGTATGACAAGAAAACACTCATCACATAAAATAAGAAGACATGCATAAAAAAAGAAGACAGAAATATTAATCAAATTATTTATTCGAAACACTAAGCATAAACAGCATTTTTAAAAATATTTTTTTGCAAAAAAATTGGAACTTGAAAGTGTGAAACAATAACTTCTTCACATTTTATCATAATCAAGCGAACAGGATTCTTTTTAAAACCATAAATTCATACGATCATAAAATTTTTCTTTAACCAGTATTATAATATTGTACGAAAAATACATAAAAAGTGCTTATCATTGCTGGACTCCACGCCTTGCCCTTGCAGACCAAAAGAACAATTTTTTTTGTATACTATCATAAAAAAAGAAGGATGAGGTTATAATTAGAAAACTATCCTGAAAATCAACGTGCTATTACCATAGGTCATTCTGATACTCGTTTTTACGCCGCAGTTGAACTAACCAATGCACATACCGGGTGTCCCAAAAAGGACTGACTGATTTTAAAATTCAATAACTTGCAAACGATGACAGATATTTAAAAAATTCTTGCAGGAGGGTTATGCATAAGGTCAAAAGTTTTTTTACAGTGATTTTCAATTTTAGTTCAAATTACAAACAATAGATGGCGCTGCGATCCATAGACGCTGAATTCAGGCTCTTTTTTTGGTACTTCGTGGCCCGGATAATACATTTCCATCTCCTTTTTCAGCATGGAACAAGAGAAAGGACCAGAAATCGAGCCTGTATTTAGCGACTATTGCTTACAGCGCCATCTATTGTTTGTAATTCGAACTAAAATCGAAAATCACTGTAATAAAACTTTTGACCTTATGCATAACCCTCCTGCAAGAATTTTTTAAATATCTGTCACCGTTTGCAAGTTATTGAATTTTAAAGTCAGTCAGTCCTTTTTGGGACACACGGTATATCTTTGCATGCCAAAGCTGCCGATATTATATAATACTCTGTCTTATCATCCATGAAAAATGTGTAATTAGCGCTCATCTACCTCCACGGCATGTTCAGCCTCTGTCACGTATAAAACATATTACTCGTACTTACAACGACTTACGACAAGCGCATTCGAATCGAAAAAAATGAAATTCTTATTGGCGAGAAAAAGGGGTTAAAAAACTACGAAAAAATCGCTAAACAAAATGCGGATGAAACCGAACCAACACCTGACAGTGTAACAGGCTGCGAAGATAGCAAAATATCGGGATGCCAAGAAGGGATAAAAGGATGCCAACGGGAGAATTGAAGCAATTAAAATAAAATTAACAAAGATATTTTAAATCTGATTTCATACCAAATACGGTGACGTCATGTAAAGATAAAATTCAAATAACCAAACTGAAATAATGTTTGAAGCCACCAGGCTAAACAAAAACGTAGAAAAATGAATAAATAACTAAAAATAACGATGGCAGTGCTGGCAGGGAAAAAAATAACAAAGGGTACAGAAAAAGGAGGGGGAAAAGTAAATGAATTAAATGGCTTAAGCGACCAAAAGAAGAATATAAAAAAAGAAATGTGGTAAAATTACCACAGTTACCCCTCCAGTAGTTTATGAATACTATATATATATATATATATATATATATATATATTGCTCCATTTCAGGCGGAAATGAGTTTTACACGTGGTACTAGACATAATATCTTTATTTGAATGTTGGAGCACCTGTTGTCACATTGTTTTCAGCTGCCTGCTGGAAGAGAAGCAATTTTATGGGTTTTTTGAATTAGAAAATGTAAAAACTTAGTTTTTGATTAGTTGGAGACAATTACGGTAAGCTAAAATATTTCACGTCCATCTTGCTTATTTCAAATAATAATTTTACAGGAATTATTGTTAATCACAGCTCAAGAATGATATTTTAAAGATTAATTTTTGAATTTTTGACTGATTTCTTCGACTGGTCAACTACTGGGAAAAGTGCAATCAAATAAACTATTTATTTACAATTTTGTGGCTATTTAATTTCAGCAGATTGCATTTTGGCCCACTATAGGACATTCATTAAGGGCGGTAGCCATCATGCTACTTTACTTCTAAAATTTAAAAGGAAGGAAATATAATAAAAACCCCGTAGCACTGACCTTATTAGATCAACTACTGCCTCAGTCACCCTATTTTGGAAAAGAAAAAGGTATATTGAAGGAAGCACAATTTTATCCCTTAGATTAACTATAAAAACGCTATGGATAGCGAAGAAATTTGGGCAGTATCCCGTAAAGCATGGTGACGTCACGGCGACGTCGTCGTGAAGTCAAACTGTGATTATGTGACTGTCGATGTGACGTGACGTGAAGTCGATGTGACGTCATTTAGAATGCGAGGTCGTTATGGCCGTTTTAAAGGTCGTTTGTGACGTCACATTGTGACCACTCTGTGAAGTCACGGTGTGACAAATTTGTGAAAAGTGTGTCATTTGTGACTATTTTGGCATTAACTTTGTGACGAACTTGTGACGACAGCGACAATGCTTTGACGTCACACTGTGACTAATTTGTGAAATATGTGTCATTTGTGACGAACTTCTCATAAACAATGTGATGATTTCAAATGAAAATCAAATTTCAAATTAATTGCTTAAAAGGGTAAAGGCCAACATAGAGTAAAAGATTCCAAGCCGGGACTCGAATCCGGGCCATCAGTGTAGCGCACTCACATTCTACCGACTAAACCACATGGAACGAGACCCAGTCTGGGAAATTTCTTACTAGTACATGTTTGCAAGGCTACAAACGCAGCACAAGATGGAATATTTATCGTGAGCCGCCAACATCGGGTAAACACGAAACTTAATTAAATCCAGCATCGATTCAAACTATATAAATACTTGGAAATTTTTCCATAGAGAACCATTCGCCTTGCATACAATATTTCAAATGAAAATCAATTTTCAAATTAATTGCTTAAAATGCAATTTTAATTTGAAATTCGATTTTAATTTGAAATATGCAAGGCGAAAGTTTCTCTCTGGAAAAATTTCCAAGTATTTATATAGTTTGAATCGCTGCTAGATTTAATTAAGTTTCGTGTTTGCCCCATGTCGGTGGCTCATGATAAATATTCCATCTCTTGCTGAGTTTCCATTCTTGCCAACATGTAATAGTAAGACATTTTCCAGGCTGGGTCTCGTTCCATGTGGTTTAGTCGGTAGAATGTCAGTGCGCTATACTGATGGCCCGGATTCAAGTACCGTTATGGAATTTTTTTCACTATGTTGGCTTTTGCGCCTTTTAAGCAATCAATTTGAAATTTGATTTCCATTTGAAATATTGTTTTCAAGGCGAATGTTTCTCTCTGGAAAAATTTCCAAGCATTAATACTGTGATTCATGTTATAAACACTGTGATGAATTTTAAAATAAAGTTTTGTTCGAAATATACAATATTATCTTTTTACCGTATTTTTTTGCAAAGTATCGCTATTTTGGAGTCCTATTCTTCTAAAATACTTTTAATGTTTACACTGAAAAAAACAATGCTTATCAACTGGCATCCTTTTTTATTAAGTTCTAAGCTTGATCTTGAGTTCAAGCTTTATATTAAGAATGTGTAAGTTTTTATGTGTTGTGCTTTGTTATTATTTTATTAAATACGAACATGGAGTCTAACGGATATTAATATATTTCCTATTTAAAGTAGAATAAGATAAGCCATATTTATTTAAATTTTTTATTCCCGTGTATATTGTATTTTGTTAATGTGATCTAAATAGATTTGGTATGATTTATAGGAAATGACTGATCTGGGAAATAGAAAAAACAAGTAAGAAAAATCCTGCGTTAAGCATAGATTATAAAGCACTTTCCAATGCTTCCTGAATGCTTTAACTAGACATCGTAATTTAAAGAAATAACGTAAATAAGATAACTAAGTAAATATTTTAGAAAACGCATAAAACCTTTGAAAAACTGATTTCAGCAGTTAACGTCCATAGCCAAATATGTTTTCCAATTCTTTTGAATAGCCCTGTATTTAATCTGTAGATTGATATATCTATTACATATATATAATCCAAACGGAAATTTCGTTCCGAACGCCGAGATTTCGAGTTCTACCGCATGTATTTTTACGGAACTTATACCGTTAGATAGGTATCGTTCCAGGGAAGGTTTTAAGCTATAACACATCATTCTACCTACATTAGTTATAGAATTGTTACGGAAAATTCTATTATTTTGGACTTTGTTACTTCATATTTCCTTAAATATCTGGGCTCCTATTGGTCGTAGAGCTTAGATCTCGCGCCAAAAGTAGCTCCGAAGCACCCAAGCAAACTTTTCCCCGCGATTATTTTGCCGTCTTCCGATTTCCTCTAACTCTATTAGGGGCCCGCGTAGGGCCCCTTTAAAATATTTTTCGTAGTAATTTCAGCAATTATCTTAAATTATTGGTTAAGACCGCCACCCTCCCGATTCATGTATCTACGGAAAGGTTGCATGAAGGAGTTTCGTTCAGATACGCTTTCGTTAAGAATAGAGTGCGCTCCCTGGTGGTGGAATGTGGAACTAACATAACGCGATATTGTTAAAATTAGGAAATCTAACAATGCGATCTGTTTTAAACTTTGAGATAGTTCATAACACATAATCTATTATCTATTCTATTATATATATATATAAAATCTATTATCAATTCTATTATCTATTATATATATAAAATCCAAACGAAAATTTCGTTCCGAACGCCTAGATTTCGAGTTCTACTGCATGGATTTTTACGGAACCTATACCGTTAGATAGGTATTGTTTCAGGGAAGGTTTTAATCTATAACACATTATTCTACCTATATTAGTTTTAGAATTATGACGGAAAATTCTGTTATTTTGGGCGATAAGGTTACCATTTTATTTCTTGGCGAAATTCATCGTTGATAAAAAAAAAATTGAAACGGCTATTAAACCACGAAAAATAAAAGAAAAACTGTTACTAATTTTATTTAAATGAAAAAAAAAAGAAAAAAAGAAGAAGAAAATCCGTTTTAATGAGTGATAATATTAAAAAACGGAAACATTTAGTCAAAACCTGAAAGAAATATTTGTAATGCTTAAAAATTAATTTAATAAGAAATATTACACTCGATACGCAATATTTGGCTCTTTATCGCTTGCGTTAGATATGGAAACGAATCTGAAAATTTGATTAGATGAAATTTTAACGACATTTTCTTTCTGTTCTGTTCTTTTCCCTTTTTTTTATATCTAATTGTCCCATCACGTGACTTATAGAAGAAACAAGCAGATGTAATTGTGAGTCACATGTGTAATTACTATTTGTTTCTTTACATTTTTTTCTTTTTCTTTTGTCGCCAAACAATGTGATTTTAAGCCAAAAATGCATAAGCGTGACATTAGCTTGAGGATGTTCTCACAAATGGTGTTTTTTTAGGTAAAAGAGATCATTTTTTGAGTACATTTTCATATTAAATTGTAACTTATATAGATATCAGTTAATATTTTAAAAATGGAATCGAATACTTAAATTTCAGTGTGAATTTCTGCCACACATACATATTGTAAAATAATTTCATACTTTTTAAAATGTTTTTCGCCGTAATTCCGAAAGCATGTGATATTTATAAACTGGAACTCAGATAAACGAATATTACCCATTGTATTTAAGCAAATATTATCTATTTTCTCAAGTCATATCGCCAATTTCATTTATAGGAAAATTCACAGATTCGAAATCTAGGAAATAAAGATAATTTTTAAGAAAATTTATGTTTTAATACGTTATTACTATGAAAAAATTCAACATTTTGAAAAAAAAAATTACAAGTCTTTTGTAATTCGTCATTTCTTCTTCGTCTTTCTTCGTACTTTCTCCTCTGTTATGTAATATTTCAAATGATATTGGACTAATTTTCGATCATCGATTCACCGCAAAATCGCATATCTAATATAGTATATGAAATAAAGTCTGGATTAGGGGACTAATTAACGCACAGCGCAAACTACTGAACCCAGTGTAGATTTCAGGGGGGGGCCCGGGGGGGGACATTCCCCCCCGGAGCAATGAGATGTCCCCCCCGGAAGATTTGAGATTTTGTGTTTTCAATGGTCAAAAAGTGCAATTTCCCCCCCGGAACTCAATAATGTCCCCCCCGGAGCCACAGAAATCTCTCCCGGAGAAAAGTGTCTGAATTCAACACTGACTGAACCTAAAATCTTGAAAATCGTGGTAAAAATACTTCTTATGACATAAACTTCTGCTAAGAAAGGATTTTCTAAAGTGTCACCCCTAATGGTTTTTGCACGGGGAGGAGGAAAAAATCGAATATCAAAATTATGCGTCAAATGATAGCATATTTTAATGTAGTTTTGTATGCTGAATCGAATGCTACCAAATAAATTTTTATAAGTCCAACAGTTCATGACACATTTCATTTTTTTTCTAATTTGGCGGTATCTTTGGCATCTTAACCTCAAAATATCTATCATTACATCCGTTACTCTAGCAACGGAAAAAATTCAAATCAACCCTTTTGGCTAAAAAATAAAAACTCCTCTATGAGTTTGAAATAAAAATGCAAGCATCTTAATTTTTTAAAAAAATAGTGATTTTATGTAAAATAAAAGGGAAAAAATTACTGAGAATTTAGCGTTATAAAACAAAAATGGAAAAGGTACTACTTAGATATTCCGTCGACCAAAAATCTATCGTCAAACTATAAGATTAAATGCCAATAATGGTTGATCGTAAATATCAAATTCACTTGAATTTAAACAAACTACACGTGTTTACGTCATCAAGTGATTTTAATTTCGACGTTTTATTTGTATTTTTATTAATGTTATACTAATTTATTTGTTATTTCGTTATTTAAAATAAAGATTATGTCAATTTATATAATTTGGCGAATGGTTTGGCGATTTATATAATTTGGCGAAATTGGTCGACGGGATAACAAGTAGTACCAATGAAAATATTTAAGTATGAAAGCAATGTTTGTAACGACTTAAAAATTATTTTCATATATATAAACTCGGTTTATGGCGTCAGATGCCGTCATCCGAAGAATCTACAAGAGTCTTTTTCCATTTTTTCCGGTCATAGGTTCCTCAATGAAAGAAATTGGAATTGGAATAATATTGTGCGATTTATAAATTGCTCCTCGATAAGAAGAAAAAATCGGTACATTTATAACAACCGTGCGCACATCTCGCTGATAGCATTTTTAAAATTCCCAGTAGAAGTAGTTACATTTTGCGTATGTAAATTAAAAATATTTTTTTGCTTTTAATTATGGCATTATTTCCTGTTATTGTTTATCTTTTCAGTTTTTTAAATGAAATTAGTACAAGGCATGCATTTTAAATTAAATGAGTGAAAGGTTTGTGTTTTAAATGAAAATAATAAAATAAGAATATGCTATGAAAACAATCTTTATTGATTTATTACCTGCGTCCGGCTGACATAAAAGCATCACAAAAGTCACATATTCACTTTTCTTTGAGTAGTTGCTCATGAGAATTCAAGTTAACCTTCCGTAATCGGATACTTCACATATTGGTGTATTAGCTTTAATGTTGAAAGCATCGTTTTTGTTTGAAGCGAAAACTTTACTATTACACAAAATCGCATCATCATCATCTACTATATATTTACAACGGAAATTTGTATTTCATTCCGATTGTTTATAATACTTTCGTAGGATATACCACAATTAGTTAGGTAATAATTTTGGAAAGGTTTTAGTGTATACATATTGTTCAAGGGTACTTAGTTATAGAGCAACAGTAAAAGTTCAAAAATTAAGTGAACCTGATTATGAAAGTTTAGCCTTTTTAAAAAAATCTATAGAACATATTTTGTTACAAGTGGCCCTGTTGCATCACTTTTAGGAATGGTGTTTGTATATACGATTTCATTATATGTTGATTAGTTACAGAGGTATTAATTCCTGTTGTCATAACGGTCTCATTACCCGACCATAAGTGCGCTGTTTATAATCAACTAAAACAATTACTTCTTAATTGCTAAATTTTGTCCAACGCTTAAGGTAACATTATATCGCAATGGCGTTCGCATCGTTTTCAGTAATGTGCAAGGTCAAGCTGAAGATCCATATTGTTTAAAATACAAGTTCAAATTCACCATTTAGTTTAATCCAAGGTTCATTTGGAAATATTGACCAGCGCAGCGGGCATAGCCTGCTAGTACTAGTATATAATGCGAAAATTTAGTTTATCAAGAAAACGCATAACAGGTTGAAATTCTCATTCAGCAATTTATACTAATATATGAAAGCATACTTGAATACTTTTGTACAACCCTGTAGTTTACCTAGAATCTTTATTACACGCCGCTATTTAGTTAAAATTTAATTCAAATTAAAACACTCTTAAAACTGCTGAAATCACATTTCCAGAAATTATAATTTATAGACGGCCATATATCCATTTCCTTGCGTGACCCTGTGTATCATTTTATCCATATTCTACAAACATTTGTTAATAAATTAAATGCAGTTCAACATAAAAATCCATAACTCATCTAAAAAACACCTTTAAGCAATTTGCGCTCTTACCCCTTAACTCTTACGTATACCTTTGTGTAGCCCTGTATATGAATTATAGCTTTTATACACACCATATACTATGCATAAATATGAGAATCATAAAACCGCATATTATAATTTAAAATGCATTTCCAGCTATTATCGCTAATGAACAGTACGATATCAACTTTTATAAATATAATAAATTATAAATATTTTTTATAAATATTATAAATATCAAATTTTAAAAAGTATAATAAAGCAGTTTAATCTATAAACTTGTTATCAGGCATAAAAAACACTTTATTTCAATGTTTAATGTCATATTTTATTTTTTTAATGCGAAGTATCGAACGTGTATCGAAAACGTAGAAAATGAGTTTACAATCGAAGAAACTTTAATAACTGATTCTGAATGTCTACAATTAAATGTTTGATTAAAATCACGAACAGTAAAAACGTGCTTACATACAATTTAAAAAAATAAATATACCAATTTGAAAAACACTAAATAATTACTATTTATAATTGTACTATTAAACAACAACAAAGTACAATAGATGAATTAAATATATTATTAGATTTAACAATTTCTCAAAAATCTCTCCATATGTTACAAGGAATTCCTATCATTTTATAATTTTGGCAAATGTTAAATCTGAAAACATTGATATGAAGATTTAGGATTTTAAATAATAATTTAAAATATTATTAGCAATGAAAAAAAGTCTTTCAAAAGTTTCACTACTATAGTATGTAAAACGACATTTCCCATTCAGTATAATGTTAATTTCTAACCTGAAAAACAAAGCCAGATCAGTCTCTTTCTATAGGTATAATACAAAACAATTTAACTCATCTCACCAAATATACAAAACAGAAATAAATAATTTAAATTAAATAAGACCTACTTTAAGCTCCATAATTTAATTATTAATATCCGTGTGTATCTGAAAATGGCGACGTCTTTTTCTTCCATTAAAAAAAGCACACGCAGAAGCTTACATTTTAGACTAGTAACTTACAGCATGTCTTAGAACAAAAAGTTCTCTGTTTACCCTGCGGTATCGTGGCAGACGATTTTGGGCAGGTGTTAGTTTATTTGCTTTTATATAAACAGATTTGGAACTTACACATGCAATCATTTTATGAGACTGTCTGTATTTAAATTTTTGTATTTGAAGAATTTTCCAATGCATTTTACCTTTTCTTTTTATCAGTTTTAACCCCCCCCCCTTCCTATTTCTAAGTAAAGATTGTTTCACACATAATAAATACAAAATATCTTTCTAAAAAATAATAAGATATAAATAAATATCGAGGATAAAAAAAATTTTCTTTGTCAATCGTCATTTTTTTCATGTTAATTTCCTGTATAATAAAACAATTCGTAAAATAACTTTTTTTTAGAGTCATATCTCTAAAACACAAATTTGAAATACGAATAATAAATTATATTATGGGTTTTGCAATTTTTTTTTTTTTTTTTTTTTTTTTTTTATTCGGAAAATGCTAATTTTATTTTAAAAGTCTGACAGAAGTTGAATTTTTTTTAAAAATAGTTACTTAAAATAGGTACACTAACAGGAAAAAATATGACTTGAAGGCAAATTATAAAGCAAGAAATGTATGTATGACTAAACTCTGAAGACTCTTTCTTCGTGCTCATTAAAAGCTGCAGACTTAACTATAATAGCATTTTTTTAGTTTGAAGCTACAAAAGTGTTTCGAATACCAGTGGTCGGTAAAAATAAATTAAAAATTTTCCTTCCTGCAAACTAAATATGTAAAGTGTATATATTTAATATTCCTAATTCTAAATATGTTATCCAAATTGCTCCAGCACGTACCATTTTTCCGAGAAACACTTTTATAATAATAAGAATAAGAGAAGGATTATTATATTAAATTGCAATACTAGGTAAAATTGAAAACAGGAAAAAAGCATACTTTCACTCTCTTAGATATCAAATTGATAAAATATAGCATGAAAATCTAGTTTGTTGATACTTGTACTGTGCATTTTCCTTTATATGCCCTCCCCCAACCATCTTTTCGTGTCTGAATTTACTATTTGCTATCCACTAATATATTTTCACTCCTTATGCCGCTGTAACTCGGGCCTTTTTAAAACATTTCTCTTCATTTTCAAAGATTTTTGAAGTTCATATTTTTCTCACACTGTGACTTACAATATGGGGGATTTTTTTTTTGTGAGTGTGACGTGACCTACGTTACATGCAGTGACATAACAATTCTTTTTTATTGCCAAAAAGTAAAATTTTACAGTAACAACATGTTTTGAAGAATTTTTGTAATTTTTTAATGTTTTCTAAGAAGTTCACATCTCAGTCACAATGTGACATCACTGAGTTGTGGCATTTCCGTCACAGATGTGACGTGACCACAGTGACTCACAGTGACGTCACAACGACGTCACTTTGACCATGCATGCTATGAGGGATGGAACCTCATACTCCTCAATTTGTATACTACCCAGCAAACACATACCTTTCGGCACACGATCGAACCGCAGCCGGTAGAGTCCGTTAAGTGTCGGCAGGGCACAGTGGTTTCGGTGATGTGTCGGCAGCATGTCGGCAACTGAAACTTAAGAATCTGCTTTTTCGACTCCCGGTTTCCGTAATCGGCCACCTAATAGTATTATATCGGCAAGCGATTGAAACCGGAAAGTGACGCAGGACCGATATGTGATAGTTGTTGATTCTGATGTTGAGTAGATGTTGATTCTGATAGTTGCCCGATTAGATTTGCCAACATCGGTCGGAATTCGAAATTTTTAGTCTTAGCCGATATTTTTTTTCAATTTTGTTTGAGTTTGAGTTTTGATAGGATATGTATATTTCGTCTATTTCATATGAAATTCTAACAATGATAAACAAAAAAAAAATTCAAAAATAGACTATATTTATTTTTTAAAGCTGTTATTGAATTCATTTTAAAAAGGACTTACAATTATTTGAATAATCAAAAGTGTTTTTTAAATCGCTCCTTAAAATTTTTATTTATTATAAATTTAATTGTAGAAAAAAAATTCATAAATTAATTATTTTGTAACTATATATTCATTTTAAAAGCAATAGCTATGTTTCTTATTTTATTTAAAACTCAAATTATTAATTTTTAAAATATTTTACAAGTTCTAAAAATATAAAAAAAAATTTTTAGCATTAAAATTTAATAGAAAGACTTAGAAATCTCCCATTTCAAAAAAAAAAAATATATATATTTACCCCCCCCCCCCCCCGAAAAAAGGGTAAATTAATATTTCTATTTTATTTGATGATTAAAAATGTTAATAAGTAAAAAAATTATTACTGCTACATAATCACTAAAAATATATTCTACATTAAATCATCAAATGGCAAAAAATGAACTCTTATTCTAATTATAAGTGATTAATTACCAACTTACTTTTTTATTAAAATTCGTTTTCTATGTTACAAATATATATTTCTTGAATTAGCACATTTAATTACATTATAATTCCTAAACAGAAATTTGTATTAAGAGAAAAACCACTAAATGCCAGTTATTATATTTAATAAGCATTCTTAAATCTATAAGAAAGATTCCGATATATCCCCCATTTAAAAATTATCTTCCAGAAGAAAATAACATGTATTTTTATTTTATTTTTAAATTATAAATATTGATAAGTATCAAAAATAATATTGCAACATACTCATTAAATATATCTTCTCCTTTAAATCATCAAAACGACATAAAATGAATTCTCATTCCAATTAAAAGTACTAATTAAATCTAATTAATCTAATTAAATTTGCAAACTATTTATTTATTAAAATACATTTTCCATGTTAAAAGTACATATTTTATAAATTAACGCAATGCATGTAACTACATCATAATTCCTAAATCATGAAGAATCCTAATCAAGCTCCTAAATCACGCTAAGAAAATTTTGTTAACTGTACAAAACCTCTAAAAATATTTTTTAATACATACTTATTCTTATATTTATATCTATTCTTAATTATTCTTAATTATAGATATATGTTAATTATTCTTAGATTTATTCTTAAATTCGTTTTCTTTAACGAATTCGCTAAGATATTTATTTCATTCATTTAAATATTTAATTAATCTTTAAATGCACGCGCGTAAGACCATTACAAATAAATAAATAAATAATAAAATATGAAATAAAAAACTTCAAAACTTATTTTCCCATCTACTATTTACCTTCAACGACAAACCATTATGTATTGATTAGTCTTCCCCTTATTACCTCATAGAATCCTCCCCTGATGAAATCTGAGATACCAAGTGGTTAAGGCGTCTGTCTCCTGTCCTTGGGTTCGTCGGATCAAGCCCAATCTCTCCCAGCGCCAAAACACGTTCCTTTCAAATATACATGTCATGATGGCTCATAGACAGCGCCATCAAAGCAGGTTTTTTGTTTTTTCAATTGATGCTGGTGTTGGGCTGCGGCCGGCATTCGTATGGATAGCTGTCGGCATAGTTTTTTGCGGATACCGGAACGGCTGCGCGCCTCATGTATCAGGCTGCATTCCTGCGACGTATCAGAAAATATACGGAACCAGTATCGGCAACCGGTATCGTGTCAATATCGCCGGTAGTGGCAAGCGGCCGTTGGCCGGTTGCTTACCGATAGCTCTGTGTTTGCTGGGTATTAAATAAAGTGTCTTGCTTTATATTTTGAATCTGTCACATAATCATGTACTCTCGGTTCTCGGTATATTATGCGATTGATTTGGAATATCTATAAAGTTCTACGATGTATATTAAAATTATTCCCAAGATAAAACTCATCAGAGTTTCCACAGGATTCTTATTTAAGTGGCAAACATTTTGAGTTTAGCTCATCTCTGTCTGCCTTTCAGTATTTCTTTCTGCGCTTAAAATTGTTTGAGTTATTCGATTGTAACGTGTTAGTCACATTTTCCAAATCACCGATGCGTGATATTATATTCAAAATTAGCATTAAAATGTTTGCATGAATTCTGAACTTTCCTACCGAATCATTTTGTAATATCGCATTTCTTTAAAATAACAGCTTTTGATCGAATTACTTTTAAAACTCTAAAATATGAATGTAAACGAGTGAATTGAGATTAAAAAAAGTTTGGCATCGTGATGAAAAAAGCACATGGAAAGGGTATACTTTTAATAAGAGCACATGCAAGACATATATTCAGTTTTTGTTTTATCAGTAAGGCATGGCAGCTGAACTGTACAGAATAAATCACCGGTAAGTGGAGTTTATTCATAATTAACTGAAGAAATTCATAAAATCATTTTATTTTTTAATCCGGTCAGCATGCTTTGGTTAACATACTTTGATTTGTACGGTGCGCAATTTAAAATCCTGTACCTTCTGATCATACAAATGAAAATATCTGGCATGCCTATAATCATTTTATCGATACAGCTAAATGATGATTTTTTCCTTCAAGTCTTATAGAAAATTTTAGCTTTTTGTAAGATATGAACATCACTTACATATATTTTTGATTGGTGAAACTATTTAAAAGTTTATTTAACATTTTATAGCTGCATTTGACTACCAAACCCATTTGCTTCCCACTACGGTTTCTGCTTTTTTATTCTAAAATTTTCTTAGTTACAGGGTTCGTACGGGTTCTTGAATTTCATGACTAAGAAATTCTTCGGTACCAGTATTTTCTTATGGAAAATCTCTCCTAAAATACGCCGAAATTTCGTTCGTTTTAGACTAGACTACCTAGATTTTTTTCTATAAAAAAACTCTGATATTGGGCCTTGAAAATAACGGTATCCGTACGAACCCTGAGTTACACTGTAAAAAAAAAATCCGACCAAATTTCCTGTAGGAATCGGAAAAATAGTTGCCCTCATCATACCGGAAATTTTTCCGACCCAGCTCCGAATAAAATCCGTATAAAAAAGGAAATATTCAATAAAACGGTATTTTACGGATTTTATTCTGATTTTACGGATTTTATTCCGAGCTGGGTCTGAAATTTTTCCGGTACGATAAGGGCAACTATTTTTCCGATTCCTACAGGGGTCGTATTTCTTTTTATAGTGTAAGGATAGTCAATATAAGACAATTTAATAGAACTATATATGTTCAGTACGGGTAATTGGCTATGCAAGTTGAATATAAATATCGATTATGAGAGATCTAAATGATTTATGTAACAGAATAAGCGGAAGTGGAGGATTTGCAACAAACATTTGCTGCCTAGTGTTTTATATACTTAATAAAAGTATTTTCATATGTAATGTTCTTGAATATGTCGGATTTTTTTATTAAAAAATTATAAAGTAAAATAAAAAAAAATTAAACTATCACGATTTTTTTTACTTATTTTATTAGATAAAAGCATTAAATAGATAACACTTTAATGAAAGTTGAAATTATAAAAAATCATGTTTAACTATTTCCGTCTATTTTAACTTAAGTATACATATAAAGTATATTTCATACTCTATCTTACCCTTAAAAATACACAAACGGCTCAGCCAGCTTTTATGTTGATAGAAGAAATAAATCAAAGAAATGCGAGAAGAAGTCTATTTAGCAGGTTTCTTTGATTTCGGCAAAATGAATAATTCATTTTGCTGGCTTTAAAGAACATTGAATAAACAAAAAATAGTGTTGATTTTAGAAATTTTAGCTCCCAGTAAAATTCTCCATTATAGACTTAGGTAAAATATTAATTTGTAAGATATAATATAGTTCAATATGTATACTATCTATGGAAAATGCTGAGTTCAAAGAGTATGCATAATGTAGAACTAATTATTATTTTAGATTCATTTCTTTTAAGTTTGTTTTAAAATATTTGCAATCAATTCGTTTATATATATATATTATATATAAATAATGAAAAATTATTGCGCAACTGGCGCTAATAGCAGCTCATGTCAAATGCAACAAAATGTATTTCATCACTATTTTAAAATGCAAAAACACCATAACTCCGAAAAGAAAGTGTATATCTGCAATATATAACTATAAAAAACTCATAAATTTTCCAAAATACAGGTAAAAAACAAACAAAAACACAGGCAAATAACAGTCTGTTCTTCATCAGTGCGAGGACAGACAGACCTAACTCCACCCCCACTGTTCAAAGTCTCCAGGTTTCTTAACACACGTCCATCCTGCACTCAATACAGAAAAAAACTATTGTCATTTAAGAAACTAAATTCAAAGAGGCTAAAATAAAATTAATTTATACAAAACAAAGTATAATTTAAAATACAAAAACAAAATTCCTTAAAAAAATTATCTTTTAGAAAATTACTTTAAAATTTACGATTTAAATAGAAACAAATAAAATTAACATGTATGAATGCAGAGAAGAACGTGCACCCTCCCAAACCTGCAAGGACAAATTTTCAAAAACATGAAGACAGTACCTGTATATTGTTCTTCACCTGTCAATAACAAAACTATTAATTTTCTCTCCGAGTCCATTGTCAAAAACTTGAAATCGATATCTGCATACCTCCTTTGATTCAAAACATCCTCGCAAATCCGTTCTTTAAACAAGACTTTAGAATTTACGTGTCATATGGAATGTTCTGGAGGGATGCCGCCATAAGTTGCTCATGCCGCCAATCCACAATGTTGGCACTCACTTTTTAAAACTCTGCCTATAAAAATTACTATCTCTGCCACAAATTTTATTAACACGGATTAATTGATTAATTATAATATTTATGAAAATTTTCTTATGCAAATTTCAGAAGATTGCATAAAAATTGTAATTTAGACTGTTTTTGGAACGCTTTTCGCTCACTTCATTCTTTTAAATTTGGAATTTTCTTTCGATGGTTCATAGAAAGCATTTACACCTTTTAATAAATTACCATACCAATTTTCAAAATCTTAGACCCCTTAATATTACAAAAAAATGCGATGTAGAAAATATTTTGCACCTGCAAACCACAGGCGGTAGTGACAACAATATAAAATATAACCTATATTTGAGCAAGGGCTGTCACAATCAATTTGCAAGCATTACTTTGGAAATTAGTTCGATGATTGCGCAGTCCTGCAATTGCGTAGAAATTGCAATTTAGAACGTTTATAGAACGTTTTTCGCGCATTTTCACCCTTTGTAAATTTCGAATTTTTTAGAAAAAGTTCTTTGAGAGAATTTGCATCTTATAATTAATTACCATATGTAATGACAAAAATCAAAATTTAGAATTTTTTGCTCCTGCAACCCCCCAGGTCGTAGTCACATCGACAAGAAATGGATCCTATGTTGGAGCAAGGGCTGTTACCATCAGTTTCCAACCATCACTTTTAGGTGGCTTTCATTACAAAATTAAAAAAAGCTACCTATTGTAGCCGTCCGGTCGAAAGCACTCCCGGAAAATGTTGGTATATTTTCATCGATCATGACCTCCTATTAATTGTATGCATAGTAGATACAAGTGTCTCGACCGAGTTTGTTTGCCAGCTTCATCCGCCATCTTGTTTAAAAAAAGCGGGCATTTATTTATTTTTTTTTTTATTTAAAAACTTAAAAAGTGTTGCAAATAATTTAAAAACTGAAAAATATTATTTTCCTAAGAGTTTGACCGTAATACAAGGATTTAGGAGCATATTTTGTTTTGTCTTTATCTTAAGAAATGGCTGAGATATAGCAGTTTGAACTTCTAGGAGGGCATTTTGGCTTCATCTACCATGTTGTTCGAAAATGGCGGCCATTGGTTATTGAACAGCATTCGTTGCATCCCCAGACAAATAAGGGGTTTACTATAGGAATGAACCCTGTTCTGTCGGTATATGCCGACAAGTTTGTCGACAAGTTGGCGATATAGCGATAAGTTTGGGGACCAACATGAGTCACCAAAAGTGACGCCAACTTGTCGATATCTCTAATATTTCACGAAATTCTCACAGATTTCCATTGTAAACCAATATTGTTTACTTGCTTACAGAAAATCAACAAATTCTGATATTTTAATGCAGCAAAATCTAACATTATCTTAAGTGATTATATTTCTTATATTTAAGGGTTCTCAGGACTCTTAAAGCTTTAAAATTTTCGAAAATTTAATTTATTTAGATATTAAACTACTATCTTTTCTGAACATTTTGTTATAAATGTTTCATTGAAATTCCTATTAGAACAGAAGTTATGGCTTTTAGAATTATACACGCTGAATAGCTGAAGCGGCATTTCAGAAACTTTGAAGTCAGTTTTCTCCGAATGACGTTTTTGGGCATACCGCGCACGATATCTCAAAAACTTCTGAATTTTTTTGCATGAAATTTTCAAAACATATGTTTCATGTTAGTCTGTATAAACTGAACCTAAAATTTCCTTCTTATTGTTCAGAAATATATTCTTTATAGGTGATTATACAGTTGAAAATTTTTAAATTTTGCATTAACTGAATACAACTTTGTATTAAAAATAGAAAAATGCTTTAAATACAAATTTATTTAGGTTCAGAGTAATTATTATAATGTGAAGCATAAGTAGGATCCAAACTTACCTTCTAATTGCAAAATTTATTTTGTAATCGTGCGCATAATCTGTTATGCCGATTTTTGGCTCGTCAAATATCTGACATTTTGGAGCCCCCTGTAAATTCTAATTCTGCTTCTTGTAATTTTTCAAATACATGAAATGAAATAACATACTTATATATTTCATCCCAATATAAAATTTTGTCTTAAAATCAATTACATTTTAAGATATTATATGTTAAATATGGTCTTTTTTTTTTCTATTTTTCCCATTTTAAGAGTCCTGAGACCCCTTAAGGAATTCCAAGTAAATTAAATTATGAATAAAAGTAACATTATAAAATTCTTAGCATGCTTTTTAAAATATAAATTTTAAGGGAGACTAAACTGGTCGTCAAGGGTGGCTAGTAGCTTATTAATATGGCGCAATTCTCATTCAAATTCAGCACTGACGAATATTCTCTTATCAAGCTCTTCGCATTTTAGCTTCCTAAAATTTGAGTAAAATTAACTTGAGCAAATCGAGAAAAACTTGCAAAATTTTAAAAACAGGAAATATGAAAGCTACCTCTTCCTCCCTGCACTGGACGAAAGGACTTTTAAAACAGGCTTGGTGCTTCATGACATAGCGTAGAAATCGCAATTTAGAAGGTTTATGTAACGCTTTCTGCCCATTTTCATCCCTATAAAATTTTTACTTTTTTAGGAAATGTTCTTACTGATCATTTCTATCTTATAAATAACTACCATGCGAAATTCCATGTTTCAAGGACCTTTAATAACACAATAATTGCATTTTTTGAACTTTGTTTTCCCTCCTGCTCCCCCTTTGTGGTAGTGGCATGGACATAAGATATATCCTATGGTGGAGCAGTGACTAACACCATCGTTTTGATATCATTACTTTTTAAATCGGTTTGATACTCATACTTCCTGATTTTGTGTAAAAATCGCCATTTAGAAAGTTTCTTAGAACGCTTTTTGTACTTTATCACTCCATTTAAATTTCGATGATTAATATATATATATATATATACTTAGAAATCATTTATATCTATTAAGTAATTACCACGCCAAATTTCATGTTTCTAGGTCCTTCAGTAACACAAAAATCGCAGTTTTAGAATGTTTTTTGCCCCTGCGCCTCTTTTCGGCAAGTAGCACGGACATAAAATATATCTATGTTGGAGTAAGGGTTGTCAGCATCATTTTGACACTGTCATTTTTTAAAACGGTTCGGGACTTTCTGAAATTGCTTAGAAATCGACATTTAGAACGATCTTTACAACGCTTTTTGCACATTTTCACGCATTTTAAACTTCGAATTTTGTAATAAATGTTCTTAGAGATCTTTTTATATCTTATACGTAGCTACCATTCCAAATTTCACCTTTCTAGGCTCTTCGGTAACACATAAATGTTATTTTTAGACTTTTTTTGCTCCTGCACCCACTTTAGGTTAGTGGCATGGATGTAAGATACAGCCTATGTTCAAACAGTGACTAAACCCATCGTTTTGATACCATTTCTATTTAAATCAGTTCAGTAGTTCAAGAGATTAATTACCTCCTACAAATAAACAAACTTTACTTCTGTAAAAATTAGTAAAGACAACAATCAACAACTGAGAAAGAAGGAAATCATTATTTACATTTCATGACAACTGTGATGTGGCCACTTAAATATTTCTTCATTACCCATTAGCATGCAAAGAATTCCTCATTTCAGCTAAGCTGTAAAATATAGTGTCATTTTTAGTAAAATAAGAGAGAATACATTATTTGCGAATTATTTTTACTTAATGATATTTTATCTTATGGTTGTCGTGAATGATAAAATTTTTTTATTAAATATTATTATTGTTTTTTTGTTTCAAAAATTTGCATAATGCATATTTTTAAGTTATTGGTTTTATATTTTTATAGAAATATTCTGATTCTGACGTTCAATCTGCTTCTTTTGTTAATTTAAGCTCTAAAATTAAAATGGAAGAATCTAAATTTTTTTGCGTTGCTTTTATTTTAAAACTTTACATAAATATACAAAATTGGTTATCATATTTTTATAATCGCTGCAATAAAAATTAATTAGATTGTACATTATGTGTTTCTGTTAATGATTGTTTAAACTGTGAAAGTTATAATAAGATTACTGAAATCGTCATCGCGAAACTCGTCAGAATTAATGTACTCAATTTACTGATTTCAAATTTTAATTTAAGTACCCTTTGAAAGAATGCCTACACAAAATTTGAAATGTGGTAGGGTATTACGTTTAAATGCAAATCACATTTTGCAAAGCCTAGAGCAATGTTTGAATGCAGAAAATACAAATTTTTTAAATTGCATATGGCTACATTACTTCCCAAAGACTGGTTCGAAGTAGTAAGTAGATTAGTACTATTACCGGCATCTATGTCTGCAAGTGATAAGTTCATCTGAATATGTTAATATTCAATAATCATTTAACTATTGCAACTTTTCACTGGGTCAGACAAACAAATCACCATTTTCTGTACAATTAACCAAGATCTTTTATCCTTAATGCCCTAACATGCATTATCAGGAAAAAGTTACCAATAAAACCATGTCGAATTTGTACTAAAACATACATTACGAATTCTTTCACTTTAAAAGAGATTCTTTTTTTCGTGCAAATGGAGCATTATTTAAAAATAATGTTAACATTACCCATCTCATATTAGTCAATTAATGTTTTCATGTTATTAAGAAAAGCATTATATTACGGTGTTAATCACACATGATCAACAATTTCTTTATTTTCTTTTTCTTTTTCTTTTTTTTCTTTTTTTGAAAAAGCATTCTAGAATAAAATATGTTCAACCTATCATTAATGGTATGGACGAAGCCAAACAGAAAATTAACAAAGACGATAATTTATGAAATAAGACTTTATTTTGATTGTGATATAAAAAATGCTTTAACAATGCCAATATTCTTGATTATGGAAGATGCTTTAACCCTCAAAATTATCTAGGGATAATTATTTTTTTTAATGAAATAATTAATTTAATTTAAAATGAAAATTTAAAGCATTTAAAGAATTTGTTGCATATTTGTTCTAAATATAAATATAATGTTGTTAAAATTTAATTTTAACCAAAATGGTTTTAATCAATTTTTTTTAATCAATATCACCTATATATTTGGGACCACATCGTACATTTCCCCAAAAGATAAAATAAATCAATATAAAATTCAGAATTACTTAGAACATGATTTAAAAATATACGTATATAAGAAATATTCTGGCCGTGTAACTTTAGTTATGAAACATGATGGAAGTTTAAATTAAACAACACTTAGTGAAAAGTACAAAAATTAATTGACTTAATTAAAAATGATAACATATTTGACCTCCCGCTAATAGCCTTCTTTATAAATTAAGTCATGCAAAATTATTTTCCACTTTCTATATAGCTTCTACACTGTAAAAAAAAAAATCTGTAAAATTACTAAAACTTTTCTAGGAAACTGAGATTTCTAGAACTTTTTTTGCAACTACAACAACAAAAAAATCATGTAACAAATATACTTTTGCACTGTAAATAATAAAAAAAAAAATCTGAAAGGAT
Source organism: Maratus speciosus (assembly GCA_963932465.1). Classification (NCBI taxonomy): domain Eukaryota; kingdom Metazoa; phylum Arthropoda; class Arachnida; order Araneae; family Salticidae; genus Maratus; species Maratus speciosus. The sequence continues at coordinate 430,031,067 of OZ010795.1, read as the reverse complement.
AGTAAGATTTTTTTTAGGAAACTGGGTAAAATAGAACTATTTATGTAACTGTAATCCAGGTTGCAAATAAAATGTAGTAATATCTTCTGTAGCTTTGAAAAAAACTAGTTTGTAGATTTACATTTTGTGTACAGTGTAAAGAAAAAATTTTAATAAAAATACAGATTTCTGCAACTTTGCATCTGTAGATTTTTTATAGTATAGCTACCGGCATATAAGAATGCACCAGTTAGATGTTGAAAAATTAGAATTAAATAATAAAACTTTGGATTAATCACCATACTTCAAAAGAACACATGGGACGCGTTTCGGGTTGGACATTTTAGCAGCCCGTCATAAGCAAAAATAAACACATGTCCGTAACAAGACAATTACATTGTGACTTTGTCCCCATACGTACACTTGTCTACTTTGGATGATGATGAATTGACCTTGTGAACTTAACCCCTTTGAAACCAGCGTTTCTTAATCAAACTTTACTCAGTTGGCACCACTTTTTAAAAAGAACTTACCTTTACTTACATAATTTTGAAAATGCTCTAATTAAATAAGCCAAATATGACTTTTCTTTAGTACTGGCGCCAAAAACATAATTTTGCATGCACCTTTTAAATGTGCAGATGTGCACTAGGGTGGAACTTAAGTATAGGGTGAAAAAAAAACTTTTTCATTTTAATGTGTAATAGTGAAAACTTTTTTCCTTTTTGGATGCCGTGAATATCGGCTGAAAAGGTTTTTTAAAATTAATTTATTTTCCGGTTCCTCAAGGACCTTAAAGTTTTACAATTTCAGTGTAAAGTAACTTAAAAGGTGCCTGCCTACGTACGGAGCAATTTTTTCCAAAAAAGCTATTTAATTATTTTTTTAACTTATTTTTACTAAGATTAGGACTAGAAAATGTGAAAAAAAGTAAAAAATATTTCATTTATTGATAAAATTTTGGTAAATGGAGGAATTTATAGTAAAATTTAGTGAAATTTGGCCCGAAACGCAAAACGCTCTAAAGGATATTCTACTGTATGTATCTTAATTTCCTTTTTACACTTCATATTTATGACATTGGTGAAGGCAATGAACTAAAATCTAAGAGATTCTTTAAGTATTTCAAAACTTATAGCATATCGCACCTGTTTACATGTTAATTTTCGTAAAATTCATCGATGTTATTCCACAAAAACATCCATAACACAAAAAATATTTATTCTAACTTTAAATCTTTAGTTCATTGCCTTCACAATAGTGTAAATAACATATATTTTAAATTTCATAGTGATAGTCCAATAACTTTTTGAGAAATCATGTTTTGCGTATGGAATTTTCACCGAAGATTACATTTTCCAAAAAATGCATTTAAAGTTTAGATTTATGTTTTACTACAAGAATTTACAGTAATATACATCTAAATTTCATGGAGCATATTATTTACATTTCTTATTAAACAAATGCATCCAAAATCGCGAAATTTCTCCAAATATACAACCCTTTAAAAGCTATTTAAAAATTTAAAAATTTTAAATTTTAAAACCCTTTAAACAGCACTTTTAGTTTGAGTGACAGCTGTTGAGTAGTTTTAAAACTGCTATAACTCCGGATCTATTTATCGTACAATAAAAACAAATACAGTTTTGTAAAGGTAAAGAGTTGGTCTTTAATAAAATAAAATAAAATAAATTTGACAATTTTGGTAGAAAATTGCATTTTCAACGTAGTCAGATACCTTAAAATGAACAACACAGCTGATAGCTCATATAAGCTTATATTAAGCAAATACTACACACAAGTCACAACGAGGTTGTATCTATTTATCGGCTTCCGCCTACCTTCCCACCTTTTTTTTTTTATTAGCTATTCAACTTTCTGCCTTATAACCCTTCTGTGCACCAAACTTTGGCATTACAATGAGGGATTTTAACTTTCCCAAGATAAAGCCATCTCTAGCTTCATATCCAGAGATATTAGATTCCGTGACAATTTTGACACATATTTCCAATGTTTGAGTATAATAAGGGAAACCTAAAAATAAGGTGTTTCCCTGTTTGTAATTTTTTTTTAATTCTTCACCTGATAAGTCCTACAAGACAGGAGATTCTGTTAGCCTACACTGATTCCAATTAAATATTTGGAAGCGTCAAAGTTAAGACCTCAAAGTTAACTTCAAAACTCCTGACATATTTATTAGACTTGGATCTAGATGTTATTATCCTTCTATATCTGAGGTCTCTCATATGTTTAAACAGATCTATATTTCTAAGAAGTTTTTAACTTGATGTTGAACCGCATATGACTATAAATTTTAATAACATATTCAGCGACAAACTTTACATTTTCATAAGGAGTCTTACAGCATACAAAATTACGCAACATTTTCTTGGCTGTTGGCTATTCCGTCTCATCCAATAAGTTTCAAACTTGAAATGTCATATTATTATTTTGAAAAGACACCAAAATTCCATTGGCTACATTAATAATTAATAGCTGAAGAAGATATCAATGAAATAATACCAATATATTTTTATCCTGGTTTTTAAACTAAGACCACGTAATCTGTAATGATTTTTTAGTACACTTTCCCCCCTTTGCTTCAGTTGTCATAGTGTTATCCTTTCTGCTATCAAAATACAAATCTTGTACAATTAAGTGATTTCAAATTTTCCCTTTCCTTTTCTCTTTGTCTTCTTAAAGTAATGTTGTCAATTAACTTTTCTTTATTATCATCAGAAATACTCACGTCTTCTAAGGTTCCATTTGCAATAATACTTGCAGTTTTGTCTAATACCCCGGTTCTTTCAGCTGGTTGATTACCAAATTCAGGGTCCGCAGAGCTACCGATTTAACTATTACCTTCCGAACTATCTTCTTCAGACAGCTAGTCGCCCATCAAAACATCACTTTTTTGTTTTCAAATGACTTTTTCTTTCCTTGATATTTCATTTTCCAGTCTTACTACACCATGCACCATTTTCTTTATAGTTTTTATATCTATTGATCCCATTGCCATCATCTTTTCCTCTCTTTGGTCTTTGAGAAAGTTGCGTTCTTGTTCTGATATGCGCAATATTTTGTGTATTTACACAAAGAAAATTTCTTTGGACTATTACCTAAAATTTTGCAATTTTATATTGGATGTGGGATTATGATTTTTACTATTAATATTTCTCTTCAAATTTTGACAATTCTCATGATAGTCTATAAACATTTTTATGATCCGTGTATTAGAAGCTACTGTTATTGAAGATATCAGCCACACACTTCTAATTGCATCATCAATAGCCTTATATATTTCAGAAATAGGGTGTTCCAGATTCCAGATGTCAGATTTAAAGTTAAATTGAACCCATAAGTAATGCTTCATAACACCTTGATACGCTGGCAAAAGACGATAGTCTAATGTTAATTGTTTTGGCTCTCGAGACACAAAAAATTCTAGTTTTGGGAATTTTAGAAGATATTGGCACATTTGTCACTAACTGTTTATTAAGAAATAATCGATGAAACTGCTAACACACAAACACCGCTATTCGCTAACCCGAACTAACTCGTAGTCAAGTAAAACAGAGACAATGGCAGATAAAAACACACGAAGCTGGCTTCTGCCAAGGTTACATAAAGTGGGGAAATTTTTTCCATGAGATTAAAACTAAATTATTATCTTTATTAGAGGACCTTAACAGTTTATTATTTTAATTTTGCAAAATATAAACTTATTAAGCTTAAAATATTTTTAATGGAATTATTGAGTTTTACTCGTTTTACAGGGAAAATCAGGAGCTTTGAGGAACCGGAAAATATCAGTTTAAAATTAAAAGAAAAATATTTTCTTTTTATGGAGTTAAAAAGGAAAAAAATAATCACTATTAGAATAAAAGAATCGAAACTTCGTTTTTTAGTTCCACCCTAATGTGCACCCATGTTCCCGAATGTGTTAAAGAGAGTTTACTTTGGGTAATGTCGGGTTGTTAATACTTCCAGTCCGAAATGCGTCCTGTGCGTTCTTTTATTTTAAGGTGATTCATGCAAAAATATATTATTTAATTATGATATATCGCAAGATTTCAGGGCTATTTCAACTGAAAAATTAGCTTTAACTACAAAATCGATCTTATTTGAGTGGGTCATTTAACTTTTGCAATCGAGGATGGACAGACAATGTTCATTAGAACACTTAGAAGAATATTTAATAAATATAAAATAGATTTTGATTGCCATAATTTCCATGATATTCATTTTTTTCTCTTCTTTCGAAGAACATATTTAACATTTAACTCATATATTGAATTATATAGCCAAGAAAATATTAAATTGAAAACTTCAAATTGTACCTTCTTCCTTCTTAGGATTTAAGGGATTGTGTAGTTTATGACATTCATAATGGAAACATAACACCAGCAAGTGCTATTACTGAAGTTATATAAAAAAAAATAATAATAAAGCCCCTTGCCAACATTTCGCCGTCAAGTCACATATGTGGCTTAAGTTAGGATAAAGAATTTTAGTATTTCAGACGTGCAAAGAATATTTTATATCCGAAGGAGGAAATTTGATAGAAATTTGGTGATCGATATTGATCCAAATTTAAAATATCAGCAAAGAGTAACACTTAAAATGTTTTTCCAAATACTCGAATTTCTGATTTACTGCACCTTGATTTTTTGTAACCCCTTCTCTGATACACTCGTATATCTCTATGATAAGATTTTCTGCTATTTTCATTTTAACATTCTCTTCTGTTCTATTCAAAAATTTCATGTGCTGCCTGATAAGATTTCTTCGCTACATTCTTTTCTAATTTTTCTTTTATTTCTTGTCTCCCTTTTCTTAATTTTGTCGTTTATCAATTCATATTTTTTGTAGAAACGTATACTTTAGAAATTTGTTTTTTCCATCTTTAACAATATATCTTCTACTTCACCTATTTTATATGTTATCGATCTTAACCCTCTCTCCTACCGGTCATCCATATGAAATCATTTTTAACACTTTTAAGGTGGTGGTAATTTTTTGGACCACTTAATTTTAATTCCTAATAGCCGCATTGGTACCAGAATTTTAGAAGGAAAATTTTTCATTTATTAAGTACATGAAGAAATGCTTTTGCCTATTTCGAAATATTTTTTTTTTTTGTAAATTCTAGTTTCATTCAATCATTTTAGTATTTTAAGAATAGATGTGCTTTGGCCCTGAAAGTGTTAAATATCTCTTGTTGCACGCAGCAATACTTTCCTTAATTTCTCTTGATTAGCCACTATTTTTTGCCATCTAATTTCATGATTCCTTTTCTCTTTGATGGATTTTATATTTTAAGCGAGTGAGTATTATTTTTTTAAATTTCTTCCAGACTTCTTCATACTTAATACACCATTCGGTCTTATCTGACTTTCTTTCTTTCTTTTTTTCCATCCAGTGATCATTTTATTTCGGTGAAAACTTCATTATTAGCTAAAGTGCTGAAAATCCTAGGCTATGGTAATCATAGATTTAGTTGAAAACTATTCAATTAAACTTGACATTATAAAAGTGATCACAAGTAACCCGACACGCTTGAACCGCGTGTTACTTAAATCTGGCAAGTGAGAAATGGTTGTCGAAAGGAAAATATCCCCAATACATATATCCAGTAACTATAAGATAGCATGGATCGTAATGATTGTATTATAGTTCCAAAAATAGACAAGAAATTTGGAAAAAAAGTCTTTGACATCTACAAAACAAATATAAATATTCCGCAAAAAATTTTAAGCCTCGATTAAACGTACTTACTATCGATACAAACAACTTATTTCAACTACTCAATACTAGTCTCAATCATATGTGAATCTATGTACGAAATATGAAAGATCTTGACAATTGTAGTTAGATATTCACGAATAAAAACATACAGACCAAGCCTGTTCGGTGAATCAATAAGATAAAATTCATTAAAATTTCAAATTTCGTAAAATTATTTCTATTTCTCTTTCGATTTTTAATGGCTTTAGTTACAAAATGTTTTGTTTATATTATCCATGTGTATATTAATTTACATTTTGAAGTTATTAATTTCCCTGTAGTTAGAGTGACATATTTTCTTGTTTAGAAAAAATGTATATAGAATAATTTTTTAATGGTTAGTGTGCAGAAAACAACATTATTAATTTTCATTCTAAAAATTCAACTTGCATGTAAAAACATTAAAATTAAATTGTTCATGACTTATTCTAAAGAAAGAAATATTTCAAAAATTAGAAGAGGAAGATATGTCCAACTGTATCTGTCTGTTAGCAATCTAAAACATTCAAGGCCAATTATTTATTAATTTAGGAGTTTTATTTGTGGAGCATGCTCATAGAAAGTGTCTTCGTCATGTGGTGCATAATGTTTTTTTTTTTTTTTTTTTTTTTTTTTTAATATATACGAGGACTGTTCATTATAGAATGATCCCATTTTTAAGTCGATTAAAACATCAAGAAAAATGAAATGGATATTGTATATGTAGCAAGATAAGTGAGTAATATGTGGCGCAATATTGAGGGTCATGACATCGATGTTGCGTTTTAAAGCCGAACAAGTACGCATAGTTTCCCTTCCGCCCACAAAAAACATGGATGTTAGAAGCGACAAGGTATACACTGCATTGAAATTTCGTTCCCGCCTTAAAAAATCGTTATATTAAGCGTATATTATGTTACAGGATGCTTATGGGGAGATTTCCGTACCCTATATCACACTAAAAAACAATATAACATGTTTAAAACTAGAGACAATCGATTTGAAAGGAAGATGAACGTGCCTCTCCAGTAACTGTTCTAACGAAGGTAAACACCCGCACCGCGGCTGTGATTGGGAGAGAAGATTGTAGGATCACATTAAGATGCTTATCAGAAAGAATGAACATCTCGTTGGATTCCAATCACCCCTTGCTCTCAGAAAAACTGAATATGACACGTGTTTGTGAGTGACAGATTAAGAGGCTAATCATTCTCGAATACAAGGAAATATCCTTGGAGGTATGTTTACAGTTGAAACTGAGGCTACAAATTGATGACTTGTTTCTTTCGAAAATCATCTCTAGTGATGAAAGTTAGCTTCAGCATTATGACATTGAGTAAAATAAGGGAAGACATCTTTCATCATCAGAAACAGTGGTGAATGCTGCGGAGACGATTTGGAAGAACATGTCAAAGAATGGCTTCCTGTATCTGTAAACAGACAAATGTGAAATATTTGAGTTCTAATTTTTTCTCTTTCTTTTTGTTTTGTGTTTTCGGGGATCAGGGGTGGGGGTGCGGTATATTTTGAAAAACTATCAAAATTTGGAGCATTTGCATAGGTATTTGTTTAAATTTTTAATCAATCATCATTGAAGGGCCATATTAGAAGCATATTCCTTTATATAATTATTAAGATGGAGCTTGGTGCGATATAAAAGAAATGTAAAAATATCAACGTTGAAAGCACCAATAATTTTAAATTTTAAGCTTACCGGTTTCGGTAACGTATAGCGTACTGTCCTCAGTGCTAAGGAGGGGGGAATTTGCTCACATATATAGGAGAGATGGGGATCCAAGTTAAAGGTTTATTGACCAATATGAAAACAGAGAATTGAATAGAACATTCAATAGGAAAATAGATGGGAATTGGAACCGATGTAGCGAGAAATTGCTAAAAAAATATAATAAAAGGAGGTTTTTATGGAATATTTCCAACAATCTGTTAATGAGGGAATAGCGAATTCACAATTAACAATATTTTCAAATTTTTTATAAGTATGAAATGCTTCAAAAAAGTTAAGTTTGTATATATAAGTAGGTTTAGATATTATTTTAACCAAATAAAAGTCAAAAGTATGATTCATATCCCAGCAATGTTTTGCAATAGAGGATTTATTGGTTTCATGTATTTTGATATAGTGTTGATGTTCTTTAATACAAAATTTTAGGAAACGTTTCGTTTGTCCAATGTAGGAAAGACTGCACTGGCAATAATACTATAGTTTCCCCATGAATTGGATAATTCAATATGCTCTTCGGGTTTGGAGAGTGTCAGTTTACCGGTAGGGGCATAGATTATTTTGAAATCAGATTGTCTAAGAATTTTAGCAATAGAAAGCTTGATTTAGCAAAGAAGGGTAACACAATGCTAATATTGAAACTCACCTCGGTTTTCTACTCTTAACAAAATTAGCATTGTGTTAACCTCCTCATCTCTCCTATGGATGTGAGCAAATCTCCGGTATGCTTAAATTTTAAAACTATTGGTGCTTTTGACGTTGATATTTTTACATTACTATATTCCTTTCTAAATGGTGTAGGTTCATTCTACACAAAGTGATGAAATTAGTCGCTATTTATTTTCTCTCGAAATTATAATGATGTTTTTTTTTTATTATTTTTTTATTATTTTTTTTATTTTATTATTTTTTATTTTTATTATTATTATTTTTTTTAAATCTGCGTATTTTATAGAATTGGATTAAAAAAAACACTTTGGCAACTTCTTCTAGTATGTACACTCTTCTAATACGTACATTAAATAACATTATATTGAATGTTTTCAGAATGTCACAAACGTGATAAAAAATCCCAATCTGTATTTTCTCTACGTCTTTCGGTAAATATCACGGTTAAGAGTATCCCGCCATAGAAAGTTATACTGACAATGCCGCAGAATGCAAACAAACTTCCTTTTTTTTTTTAACGTAACATTCATATAGCTTCCCGATGCTATTTCGGCAGTTAATGTACTAAATTTTTTTAAACGACTGTTAGAAAATAAGTATGCTTTAAAATTGTTTTTTTTTTAATATTTTCAACTGATCACAGTTAAATGAAATGTTTCAATTTCAGTTATTTTAAATACAATTAATCCTTCAATAAATGCATCTTTATGCATTAATTACATTAAATGGCAAAATTAAGTAGATTTTTTTAGTGCCGTTTATTTAAAAAATGATCTCAGCAGAAGCATATTCTTTTATTATTACTATTAAACTTCTAACTATATAAAGCTGACATTCTGATCGCGGTAACACAAAATCGTCAAAAATACAGTTTTACTACAAAATGTGGGAAAATAAATTAAGTAGAATAAGTAAGGTGAAAAATTAAATCTATAAAATTTAATTTATATTTAACATACGTGTATTTATTTTAAAAATAAGAAACCTTTTTAATGTTGCCTAAAAATCAATGTAAAATGCAACAAAATTCATGCAAATTTCTAAAGTTTATTAAAATATTTTCAATTACTTTCTAAGTTTTTTTTTTTACCCATTAGTGATTAATATCTTGATTTTATCAGTGCGATTGTTTGTGACCTGACTGTAGGAACTTTAATATACTTTGCTCTAATGATTAAAAAAATCCATATTTTATCATGCGCGAACTAAATTTCGAAAAAGTTTCGAATTTTTATCGAAAAGAATTAGAAAACATCCCTAGATTTGACTTTGGATAATTACGAAGAAAGAGTTTTAATTTTACCTTCTTTCAGAACTTTGATATGAAATTTGAAATTTAAAAAGAATGAAACGCTTTATTTTAATAAGAATGTTGAAAAGCGATTCAAAATACGGTTAAAAGTTTGTCAATTATTTATATATTCCATATTTGGATTCTAACTGTATATTATCATTATGTAATGTGTATGTTATCGTTAATTTTGTGACATGCATTTAAGTTTTATACTTGAACACCACATACTATTTTTTGATATCATATTGAACGTTATATAAAAGGCAATATTACATTGTATGTGTTATGAACTGAAATTATAAGCTGAAATTTTTGATGAAAATTAATTTAGATTGAACACATATCAAGTAATGCGTAATTTATTAGGCGGAAACTATTTATTTATAAACAATAAGTACATCTTTTTTGTACCTACAATCTTACAGTACCTACAAAGAAAGAAGTTATATGAATTTTTTGTGTTTGCTTTTGTAATTCTTGTAAAGTTTTATAAATTAGTGAAGAAAACAATGTGTCTTGCATACAAAGTTATTATAAATTTTAAGTAAAATATATAAGCTAAGCTGAGGTAACTTGACCCATAGGCTATTTCATAGAACACAGTCCATGTCTTTTTAGTTTTAGCATTTGTCAACATTGCACCGCCATCTCTACTTCTTAAATCAACGTGTGTCAACTCAAACATATCTATGTTTTTGCTGTGATAATTATCCGAAAATTTTGCTTTCGTTTTTTACAAACAACGTTGATTTGGTTGAAGTTCCTCGACATTTTTAGTAAAATACGGTAAGAGCTTTTATTAAACGATTTTGTTTTTCAAGGTATGCATTGCTGATAAACAATTTAATGTTTGATTCAGTCGTAAGTTGTCTCAGGTAATGCTCGAACGCTAATCTATCAGCAAGTGCTCGTATCTTTCTAATTTAGCGTATTCTTTGCTAAAGGTACTTCAATGAGAACTTCCATTAAATGATAAACTTTAGTAAATGTGACATACCCTGCTTTCAGGGACAACTCCTTTGGATCAATATTTACAGCAATTTTTCACAAAGTTAATCTCCGGGATTTTTGTTTGATGGCAGAGTATGCAACTTTTCAAAGCAACTGATTTCATGAGCATAAGACATTTACTTCTTTCCAAAATTTAGAAATATGTCTCATAAGAAAAAGTCCATTAGCTAGAACTTTCCCATTATGATTATAAAAAACTACTATTATACCCTTTAGCAAACCTGCAGACTGAAATCCTGTGACATAGATATTTACTTTTACCGTACACAGTGTGCCGATTACCAATCCACACTAGCCCATATATTGATACGTAACATAACTCTGCATCCAATTGCTAAGAACTATTTAGCCTGAATTCCAGAAGCTTGATAATTTTCGCTAAATCATTCTGTTAGATTACTGTGATTTGCAAATGTTCATGCCATTGTCCATTTTGATTTGTAAGTATTTCTTGATTTTGTTCTTTAGCTTGCTTGTTTGAGGGGGGAAAAATATGGCTCTTAAAATCATACAAGTTCTGACTAACGCACTAGCGATGAGTAATCACCTGTAACCTGAGCAACGGAAAAAGAATCAAAAAATTTTCGAAACTGTATTTTCTGATCGTGGCTTTGTCACCTTGACTATGTAAAGGTAAAATATTTTTAACAGCCCTATTTGTATGATTAAAGAAAAAAATGTCTGTTATAGAAAATCTCTGATATAGAGGTGTGGCTTTTGCTGGCCGCAGCTGCCAAATATCTTCAAGGATTTAAACCAATTATCCTGTAATATCTCAATGATTCGCGAAATCTTTTTTTTTTTTTTTTTTTTTTTTTTTTAATCAGCCAAGATATGACAACCAACAATTGAAAAGTCGCCAATAATGAGAAATGACAGTGGAACCAAGGCGAGCTCTTGATTTCTTGCTAGCTGACTATCTAAACCCTTGAATGATTTAATACACTTTGGTACTTTTATCACAGAATGATTTACCCGCTCGGCATTATTTGCATATTACATGTAAATCTTGTTTCTAAAGAGGAAAGAACTTTTGTGTATAATTGAAGTATCTTCTTCTGCTCATCTTGATCTGAATTCAGAAATATCGTAATTTTGAGGCACTGTAAGTTGTTGTTCTTTACAAGATTTCAGAAATGTTGTAGATAATGAGAAACCACTGGATAAGGGAGTATACGGTAAACAAAAAACACCAAATGTATTGGAGAGATTATCATATGTTCTATGTAGATCAGATGTTTCAGACAATTAAAAACTGGTACTATGTCCATCGATTTAGTGGGAAAAAAAACATCATGACATTCTCTCTTGACTTTCATATCGTACACAGCCCAAAGTTATTTAATATGATGTAATTAAATGTTTCGTAATAGGCATTTCAGGATATATAGGGATCTGCGATACTTTATATCAAACTTGATAGTTCCATTCTTCTCTGTTGTTGTAATATCGTTACTTTTCAAAAATTTGGATGCCTGCTGGATACTTGTTATGATACCTCTCCACATAGAATGAGACTGGACAACACTTTCATCTTAACTAATTGCTTTGTTTTAACTGGCAATTTTGTTATTTCTGTATATAAAGTTACACATATAAAAAATTTTACATTATTAAAAAGTACAGTATGACTAGGCAACAGATTTAAAAAAAAAAAAAAAAAGGCATTATTTATGCATTCGAATGTGATTTATCGCAGATTATCTTTCAATGTTTAAAACATTTTTCCAATCATAGGCATGCAATTATATAATTATAAACGTCAGCGTGATACAGTGTTTGATAGCCTATGAGGTAAAAACTGCTCTTCGCGAATGTGAAAATCCTGAACATATTCGAGAAAGCCTTAAATAAACAACGAAATTAGCAAAATTCTAAAAATTTAAATACATTTAAAGTCGAATAACACTGCCACACAACTGTTATTTGGATTGTTTATTTAATGGTTTATTTATTTATTTTCCTTTAAGTTTATAACCTTAAAATGTCCACAGACATAATTTCTATACATTTCTTTACGATTTTTGACAACTGGATAATATGTGTATCGCACGCTCTATGCATCTATTTATAAATAGGAAATATAACTTTTGATAAAGTATTTAGATTCTGATTTCGCTAGGCTTACTTAAAAAAATAATGTATAATACTTTAAACATGAGTTATTATTTTAACTAAACAAGTTATTCTTAGGTCTGGGAAATTTGATTTTGATTTATTTAATTTTATGATACTAACTACGATAGAAGCATTGTAAATATGTAATATGAAATTTTAAATCACTTTATCCGTCCATAGTTAAATGTATATTCAAGGATATATATATTGAAAGTCATGAGAATTTTATGCTGAGTAATGCATTTAATATAAGTACTAAAACTCGAATAAGTTGGGCCAGAATACCAGTACATTTATATTTTGTTCCAATCTACGTACATCAAATCAAATATCTAACTGCGATGTTACGTAAAAAGCTTCATGACTTTATTTGCATCTTAATTGAATGACTTACTTTCGGAAGTATGTTTAAGACCTGGTACACGTAGCGTTTTAGTAGTCGTAGAAATGAACTAAACTAAATTTTCTTTTTTATGTAATTTAAAATATTATAATATATTTTATATCGTCTGAATTAATAAATCAACATTTATCATTGAGTAGTATTTTATGTAATATATAAGGAAATTCAAAATTTAAAACTTAAAATGGATTGTCGGGGATATGTTATGAGACTACTTAAAAAATTAAATAATTATTTGGAGTTCGAACTGCTATTAAATTAATATTAAGCTAATAAATATAAAATAGATAAAGTTTATTGGCAGATTTTAAAGAAAACAAATAAATTTTTAAAGAAAACAATAAATTATAAATTATTTTTATAAATTTGTTGTTTAAATTATATTTCGTTGTTCAGACAAATAAATACATAAACGGATGCTAAATGCATTTTTATTGCAATATATTTACATTAAACTATTTTTAAATATTCATTTTGAATATTATCAGTAATATACATTCATGTGTTAAAAAAATATTCATTTTATAAACTTATTCAAGCTAGATTTTACGATGTAAAATCATTGGAGTTTAAAAATTATCAATAAAAAGTATTCCAAACCATTAATAACAGAAATGTAAAAAACAATATAATAGAGTAAATGTGACATTCGATTGTCAATGATCAAAAGTATACTTTCTCAAATAATATTGCATTAATGACCCTCATTGAATGTATACTGAGTGGGTGTTATGATTACGACCAGTTTTAATAAAAGACTAGTGTAAATGCCCGTGTTAGGACGGTGGGTAAAAATTGTGTTTTTCACTTAAAATGTGAAAAACCTTATAAAAATAATTGCCAATATGGAAGTATTTAGATGAGCAAAGTTAGGCTAGTTTAAGTTCTAACAAACACACTATTATCATTTATAATACTTCTGTTAAACCAGGCTTTCCGGCTATTATTCCATAACAAAAATAAGATTTCTTAATAAAACAAAAATTTAGTAAATATGCAATAAAACTGCGTAGTTAAAAAAGTTTACTGCAACTATTGAAATAATACTAATAATTAACACTTTTTTAATAACGTTTTGAAATACGCCCCCCCCCTCTCCCTCCCCAGCCAAAAAATATATATATGTATACATATGTATGTGTGTATTGATTAATAAATAGGATAAATTTTAAAGAAATAAAAGTCAAAGCGTGTTTTAAATCTGCCAATAAAACTTGTAAGCAAAAGACCAAAGCTATTTTTATTCAAGGATAAGTTTTACAAATGCCTTCTAGTGTTTCGTAAGCTTATTTTTTTTAAACAAGTAGTTTTTAAATTTTTGTAATACAAAGAAGAATAAATCATAGTTAATGCATATTTTCAATAACTGTACAAAATGTTTTTTGCTCGAAAACGATTACATTAAAAAATATTCAAACTAAAATTAGCCGCTTCCTTTTTATCTTATTTAAATGAATTTGACTAAATGACTTTAAATATATACATCTTCAAACTTCAGTTTTATCAGTCATATAAATGTTTATTTATTATTAATATTTAAATATTTTTAGTAATGTTTAATTTAATATTTATTTTTATCAATGTAGTTTTGTTATTTTATACAATATTTATTTATACAACTAATAAAATTATAGACCATTATGTGTATTATTTACATAATAATTTGCAAATAACACATAAACTATATAATTTTTTTAGAGAATGGAAAACTCATATGTTAGCTTTATAGTTTATAATTTTAGTATGTGTAGATCTTTTATAATCAGATTTTCTTTTTTATTTAAACGTAAATAATATTCCAAATGAAAAATATAAATAAAAATATATGTCTAAATGCAAAATACAAATATATAATTTTTTATGCTAAAATAAATATTTAAAATAATATTCATGGTTATTTATTTAAATTTCATGTTTCCACATTAAATTATTTTAAAATGCACGTAAGCCATTCTAGTGATATTGTAAACTCCCCCGCCCACCTCGTTTGTTTTGCTATCAGAAATCAATGAAAAATTTCGAAAGCGAAGGCGATCATCTAATTATTTTTGCTTACACTCATCTGACTATTATTCTTAAGTATAACACAACTATTTTTTTTTAGTAAATAAATAAATAACAAAAAATTCTAATTAGATTGAGCTAAAATTCAGACAGACATATATTAAAGTCACTACAATTAAAAACAGGCATTAACAATTTTTTTCTTCTTTGTATTATAATTCTTAAAAACTACATACATATCAGAAAAATTACGATTTTTAGGAAACAGTGAAAAGTGTTCATAAAACTTACCTGTGAATAAAAATAGCAATGTATATCCTTTTTTGTTTAAAAATTTTATCGAGTTTTTATGCATCTAATGTTGGTAAATTGTAGTTAATGTTTTAATGTATCAAATGAAAATAATCGTATCTTTTCAATGAACGACAGTTGAACTTTGAAAACAACCACAAAAGAATCCTTTGGGTCCGTTTGGGCTTTGTCCATTCTAGTTTTGGGGGTGCGGGAGTGGCAATTCCCCAGCATGTTTTTTTTTTTTTTTTTTCTTTTTAGGATCTTTGCGCACATTTCAGCAGAAACGATATTAATCGAAGTGTCTGTTCTTGTTGGCAGTTAGAGGACCGTAGTTGATGTGTTTACTGAAGTTGATTTGCGCCTCGAGAAGAATACCTCCGTGGTTTAATTTCTTTTGAATAAATCAAGTGAATTTTTCGCTATCACTTGTTTGCGCTTTACGGTACGAATTTTTTTTAAACGGATTTCTGAAATAGTTCTTCAACTGCGCAAATCATTGAATTGAATCTTTTACAGAAAATTATGTTGAATAGACGGGTTTTCAGGTAGAAAAAAATTGTATTTAGGCAGATAAGTTTTTTCTTACACATCTCAAACCGAAATTAAGCCTAACGTGGTTCCGTCTTATCGGATACTGATAAGATCGTTTGGTTCGTCCCGGATTCGTTAGACTGTGTTTTATTATCCCCTTGGGGACGAGCGACCGGTATTCGTTCCGCGTAAGTCACTCAGAATCGGTGATTATTCTCACCAGTAAAATTGTATTGTAACTTTTGCCTTATTTAATCCGAGCATTTTCCCGAATAAATTAGGCAGATGTTTCTGTTTTAAAAATCCTGTGAGTAGAGATTAAAAATTCTATAAAAGACGTTCGTCCCGAAGGAGTTAAATAGAGATATTTTGTATCACAGAATATAATTGACTTTTACTTACACTAATAGGTAATATGAACCAGATCCGTCAAATGCAAAAGTCATTGTAAAAGTAACAGTATGCGATAATTTTTTAAGCATTTCGTATCATAAAAATTAATATTTCGTTGTAAATAACTGGTGATGTTAATTGAAGTATTTGATTGTGGACACAAGCAGATGTCTAAACTGAAATTTTTCGTATAATTAAGCACCTCAATAAACAAAATGTATTTTCGTAGGTCAAACGAATCTTCAACAACAGGAATGTACCATCAGTACAAAAGTATTATGTTGCATCAGATGTTTGGAATATGGCGAGCATTTAATTGCTATAATGTTGCATTTTACAGAATGCACACTGGATAATATACATGGAATTTTTTAGTATAAACTGTGCACGCTATTTATTTTCAGTTACATTGTTTATAGTTTTTTTTTTTTTTTTTTTTTTTTTTTTTTTTTTTTTTTTATCTTTTGACATATAAGTGTAAAATTCTAAGTAAGGAATGTTTCGAATTCTTCTTAAGGCGCAAAATTATTAAATGGTTAAATTTGAACAAATGTTTTAAATTTCTATACCTAATTCAGTACAAACTATACAATACGCTTAACGGAATTTAAAAATTGATTTTTTTGATCAATTACTATTATGTTATAGTACATTAGATCAAAATATGTTCTTCAATGCTTGAAAAAAACAGTTCATAGTTATTATTTTTTGTAATAACAATTAATTATTTTACTTTCTCATTTAATTTAACTGAATAAGTAATGTATGAATTGTACAAAAATGCAAAAATTATTGTCATTATCGAAACGAAGGACAGCGTAGGAGACAAAAAAGGAACTTTTTAAATTTATTTCGACAAATCCCAAATATTTTTATTGAAATTTTATAGGCTTTAAAATTTAATTAGAAAAAAAAAATTCTTCAGCTCTTTAGCGTAATTGTGATATTAAAGATAAGATATTTATTTTTTTTAATTCGAACTATATAGCAATACTTGGCATTTTCTAAAATAAAAAAAATGTCACTTCTGCACATTTTGTAATAGACAAACGTAATGAACATTACGGCGATCTGATTAATATAAGGAAAATTGTTAAACCAGAAGCTTGCCATCCATATTTTGTATAAAAAACATAATATTTGAAAAATTTAATGAAAAAGGTTAAAAGTAAATGAATACATAAAATATTTTTTTTTAACAAAAAAGGTAATTTTTACTTGTAATGCTAAATATAAAATGAGAAAAGCTGCTTTTTTGTGCAATTCCTAAGCAGAACTAGAAGTGCATAATTTCAGTGCGAACAGTTTATTGAGCGTTCCGCCGTTTATTAAGATTCTTCTTGTATATGCATAATAAATATAAATCAAAACATGTATTTTAATTTTTAAAAAAGCCAAGGGAGTTAAGCATTAATGATAGATTTCGTAGCAATATAAGAAAAATTTCTTTGATTGTACAAATTTAAAGCTATCTTCTTAAAATTTATAGTACCACACCAAATTAATAATGCCTAATATATGGATATTTAAATTTTTTTATTCATTTTTTGCACGGAATCAACAAAAATAGAAATATGTAGGATTTTTTTTTCTATTTTTTGAATGAAAACCTATATTTTCTATGCACAGATAAAAAATTAATAATAAATAGGATTTCGAATTAATAAACTATCGCTTTAAACGTATTATTTTTACTATTATTTTGAATTTTAATTATATTTTTTCCGAATCACATCGGTATACTAAAAAATTAAATTATGCTTATTAAATACATTTTTCAATAAAAAAATCTGTTCATTATTCCGTGAACATAATATAAAAATTCTGTTAATAACTATGCATGCAAACTTTACACGAAATGTTTCATCTATACATATTAGGTTATTCTAAAATTACATTCTATTATAAGGATTACATTTTTTTTCATATAAATAGTTTCTTTAACATAATGGCATTCACTTTATATAAAGACAATTTTTAAAGATGTTTTGAAGTGTTATCTTGGGAACATTTGCTAACATTTCACATTTCACATTTAATTTTTTTATATATATTTATAAATTTAATGACACAAGTTCTTAGTGAAATCGATTTGCACCAAATCCATTGCTTTATTTTTTCTAAAATATAAATTAATTCCTAAATTTCTGTAGAAATATACTAAAGATACAAAAATTCGTATTCATTTTTAAAATATTTATTTTTCGATCTGTGTAATTCAGATCAACTATTAATTTTTTTTATTCAATTCTTATTTCTCTCCTATTTTATAAATTCTTATGACTGGAAGAGAAAAAAGAACGAGACATATCACTCTTTACTTAATTGATATATGGATTATAGTTGTTACAGAAAATGATTGATTATACTACTAAGCAGAGCCTACAAACTTTATGAATGAAAAATTTGATTTCTTTTTTTCACTTCACGAAAATAATGACAAACGTTGTATTAAAACTTTCGTCACATTCTTATACGAGATTAAATCTTCAACAATTTTATATGCATATTTTTAATTTGAACTACTAAAAAAAAGTTTTAATCATCATAAATGCAATGAATTAAAGGAAATATAAATGTTTATAATTAGATATTCTTAGTTTAATTCAGCGAGATTCATCTACAATAAAATTTGAACACTCAAAAGATAATTTATTGTGTTCTAAAATAATTTAATCATAGGTCTTTTACGTGTACGGAAATTGAAAATTGTATACACATACGGCATCGTTTTATAACGATATAAATTCCATAATAAAAATAATTTTCAATCTTAAAAAATTAAATATGTGTTTCGCTTTAAAACTTAATACTTACACTTACCAAAAATATTCAGAAACATTTTATTACTCATACGATATCTGTCAACATAATTATGTTTATAAATCAATAAAAATTCTATATTATAAGACGTTATTCAAATAAATCTGTAACAGTATTATTTTTCATAAAACACTGGTAAACAACATGTATTTGTTTCATTTACAAAAAAAAAAAAAAAAATAATGCTTTTCAAAAATCGAATCTTCGTTCTTAACTACGTTAAAGAAATAAGTTTTAGAAAACGTATATTCGTAATAGCGTGCCAGTTTAGCGAAAGACGAAAGAGTTTACACATCTAGTGGTATTCTTATTTTTGTTTCATTAATAAGTGATGTGATAGCGTACACATCACATTTTTCTTATAATCGCGCTTCACCATTACTCTAACATTGTATTATCAAGACACGTCATAATTGTAGTCACTGAAATAAACAATAAGATAGCATGAATCGTGTTATCCCGCCCACCATGATACTATACATCCTGAAATTTGAAATATTGCTTTTAATTGGTATTTGCACATTTAATATTCGATTTTATTATTGAAATTTTCTTACTGAAGATTTTCTTACTGAGGTTTAATCGTTATAGAACACAGCCTGAGAGCCAGACCACACCCATTTTTATTGCTTAAAATAGAACATTTTATGATGGCGTTTCCAATTACATAGTGTGGCTATAAAAACGATGCACAGTGGGGCAAAATCCCGAAAAGCTGGCCAAAAGTCAAAACATAAAGTTACTATTTAGGGAATTTTGACTATACATATGGATGGATAATGTTTGGAGGGTCAGAATCTATATTTATAAAAAGGTTTTCGTTTTGGCTTGACAACCTGTATCATTTCAAATGAGACGCTTGGAGGATCATCATCTGAGGTGAACAAAAAGAGCAAAACAATGGTTCCTCTAAACACGTGCTACATTTTCCCATATCATCCGATTTTAATGCTTTAAACAGGATTCACACAATGATAGAGTGTAAATTATTTGCGCGTGTTACGAAAATTCTTATTAAGCACATAAAAATTAATAATTTCATGATTATTTTTTATAAAAATTTTGAAAAAATATCGTATTTTTTTGTTTTTAAACATCAAAAAGTTTAAAAGTTCCAAAGTGTTCCGCAACGACTTATAATGGAAATAGTAGCCTGAACTATTATCTAATGTATAGTGAAAAACCAGCTGCCATAAACTGCCATTCTGCATTCTGTGCAGGTTTTTGTAACCACAAGTAAAAATGTCACTTTTTTAGTCGCTTCAAAAACTCTGAAATTTATTACTTGTCACAGTAATTGAGCTGGCAAACATTTTTGAAATTTTCAGATTAATCAGTTTTGTGATAGATTATTATGTATTTATATTACAAATAAGTATTATAATCATAAGCATAAATGAATTTCATAAGCAATATTAGTAAAACAAAAATTAAAATACAGTAAACTATCTGTAAGGCGGACTCTGTCTAAGACGGAAATCTGTCTAACTCGGAAAGATTTGCATGTACCTGTAAATCCATAGACATAGATTAAAATCTGTCTAAGGCGGAATATTGTCTACTACGGAAAATTTCCTCGGTCCCGATAGATTGCGCCTTAGACAGAGTTTACTGTAATTCTCTATCATCGATCCGATAGAAATACGTTATCTTTTCTTTATAGCTAATAATTCTGTTTATTGTAATGTAATTAGAATAAATATCTTTTTAATTGCAATCTTTGCTAGATCATACTGCTAAACGTGTTTTATTTTTAAAAAAACGGAAATTATTAAGAATCTGACTTCAGAGAACATTATCAATCTGAATTTGATTTGCAAGTGGGGATGTGGTGGCACATATGGTCAAAGTACCTTTAAACAAAAATTTAGCGATGATGATGGCAGAAAGCAAGTTCAAATACCTTTTTCACTTCTCTAGTGCCACTAGAACTTTTAAGTGTTGCGAATAATTCAGAAATCGTTATCTGGAAAAATTCGAGACCTTCATCTCCTAGATTTTTTAGGCCCATCAGAATCAATTTTTTCTCGAAAATACGGAAGCTACTGTCTGTGAAATGGATTATGTTGCAGATCAGGAGAGTAAACGTATTCCTTTTAAAGCAATCATTGATAGTAAATAAGTAGGCGTTCATTACAAACTAGATTTAAGGATAATTGATTGAAAAAAAATTTTAATGCCTTTACTAGTAATTTTTCAACTTAACTTTGGTAACTATGTCAGGCAACTTCAAGACAGTTTAATAACCTTGATGACATTTTCAAACTAAAAGTTAATGAAGGTCATTTACGATTCGGGATGACCACGTTACGTGCCTATAAAAGTAGTTTTGAGTGTAGCTTGCATTTGGCATACAAACGGGATATAAAGGAATGGCAAGCGCGCACTCCTGACGAAAAAAAATAAATTGCAAAACAAAATTTACAAAAAGGATTTAGTTTACAATTAGGAGTTCTCGTCGATAAACCAAAAGCCGTGATTTGGAAGCACAAATGATGACAGTACAGCTCGTCGATTCTTTGAAAACGCAACTATTTCTGCTTTCATGAAGAGAGTAGACGAAAATATGATCAAACGACTGCACGTCATATTAAAAGTGATTTTTTAGCATTCATTTGATCAATTTCGTGGATTATTGCTCACAAACAGCTTGTAAATTCGTTGAATTGTATTCCTAGTTCTATATGCCAACTTCAGTGACCAGAGTACTTATTCGTGGCAAAGAAATAATAGCTTCCTCAATATTACCAATTGGGAAGATGTCGGAAGACTCTCAAGAATCGTGCAACAAATTGATCAAATGGTACCAAGAAGATTTCTCTCTAAAATACAGTAGTAAAAAACAATGGAAGATGGTGCTTTTATCGGATTTGAATGTCATCAGATCCCATCATTTAAAGATTAGATAAATTACCGTAGAAGAAATTAAGATCCTTGTCCTTAGAGGCATAACAAATGCTGTAAAATATTTCGACAACTCCCATTCCGAAGAATCTACTTATAGATATACTTATATACGATAGATGATTCAGAAGACGAATTTCAGAATATCCTTTCCTTTTATTTTAATAATATAAAAATTAAACCTTTTAACATTTTACTTTCCATTAATGTACTTAATTCTGTTTAATGAATAAAGATTCAACGTGTAATTTCGATTAAACATATCTTAGTTCCTTGAAAATTCTTTGTAACGTTTGGTCTCGAAACTTCACATTTTATTTAAATCTAAATATTTTTAGAATTAATACGCAATTTTTTAAATTTTAACTTTTGAATCGTACTTAGCATCCTCAAACGCACCTGTATACGAAATTTCATAGAAATTGAGTAACTTTCAAAGCATTTTAATTTTTAGTCCGCCGTATTGGATTCGCCATATTGAATCCGCCATTTTTTTTTTTTTTTTTGAATTTTAACTTTAGAATCGTAATCAGCATCCTGAAAAACACCCGTTTACGAAGTTTCGTGCAATTTGAATAACATTTTCATATTTTGGCCAGCTTTTCGGGATTTTGCCGCACTGTGCGATGCTCCGAAATAGCTTCCAGTGTATTTTCAAGCAACGATAGTAAACATTTGCCATTCGTATAAAAATTAATGGTGATTACTTAATAAAAGAACTTTTTAATATATGCTGATTCTTATTAGCTGAGAAATAAATCTTTTTTTTTTTTCAACCTTTTGCAGAAGAATCACAATTGCGATGTAATAAATTTAAATTGAAAAGAATATGAAAATGTAAATTTAAAACAGCATATGCATGCACGTACAGAAACTTCATGGAAATAACTAATATAGCATCACATATGCGGCTTAGAAAATCATATTGAGCAACCTGACCAGCTGCGATTTCTAGAAGAATGCTTTATAAAGTTTGGAATTAATTTCCTCAAACTCTTGTAGGCCAGTTTTGAAAGTTGTCAGAGGATACAAAACTTCTTCAGAAAGCACAAGGAAATTAAGTTGTCAGTGCCAGAGTTGCCAATCCACTTGATCCAAAATTACATTTGTAACTTTGTATACAGAATGCGTTGTATTGTAGCACTTATTAAATTGGCTTCATCACTTGAATAGTTTCGAAATTATAAAATTCATTATGCAGCAAACATATTGCATTGCATGCAATGCTTTGTTACTTCAAATATATTTTTTCGCAAAAATGTGGGATTTCTGGATTTCAACGCCGCATGTGAAAATGCGGAAAAATATAGGATAGTTTGAAGTGAGATGCCATGTTGTACAAGATGCAGAAACACGTAGTTTCCATATGCGCAGGCGCTGTACGGAAGCACTGTTCAGTTGTGAGGAAGAGGATTCCTTGTCATACTTTAATTTTCGTTTGCGGTCCTTTAAAAAAAATTTAAGTGGTACATTTTTATTGCTATTTCTTCTTAACGTTTCTGCTAAGTGTCAAAAATCTTTTACGTGACTTCTTTATTTGCCTATATAAGGCTTAGTGTAAACACCAGAGAAATAAATCTGATTTTTTTAGAGAGTACTGGTATCTGGCCTTTCTGCAAATCATAAATGACCATCGGATTCGTTCGTGAGGGTACCGGAGTCTTGTCCAATACTTTCAGGTGAGTCGGTGAAAATTTTTGGAGAGTAGGATACCAGTTACTTTCCGCTGATTTCAAATGCCTGGTTGTTTCTTCATAATTTAAATTACGTTTGGCTATTAACTAACTTCTCAGGGATTTTAATCAGATAACTTAAATCAGTGATTAATTCGTGACTAATTAAAAAAATCATTGATTAAAATCATAAATTTTCTAAATGTTTAAAATTACAATAAATATTAAAATCTAAGATGAAGATAACTTGAAAGTTTTTTGTATGTATTCTGCCTTATAAATAAACATTATTGGCCTTATAAATAATTGGTTAATAAATATTAATTTTAATCATTGTTAGAAATTTGATGTTAAAAACAGTTATAAATAATTTTAATAAATGTAAATATAGGTAGTACATAATATAGTTTTAGATAAACATTAGGGTCTTCTGTCCCCTCAGTGGCTACGCTCCCCAACCACAATCAAGACACCGCAGACTCTAAAAACACGCTAATTTTATCTGCTTTGAAAAGATAACGGATTGAATTTGTTACCGAGATTCAGAAGATTATTATTTCTTTTAAGTGAATGAGAATCAGTGTTTAGAGTGTCCAGCAGAGTGCAATAAAACCTCTGAAAAATTTGATTGGATCAAATGCATTCAGTAAAACTGCTGGTTATATAAATGTTGTTCAAAGTGCCTAAACAAATACGCAGACTGTGGCAGATCTGAGTTACAGCTGAAAAGAACAAAGTGGCATATGAAAAGCACCAACGAAAAAGCTGCACGCTAAAGTATTTTTTCACAGTGGCTTTATCGTATTTAAACGTATTATAATGTTTAAAAGTGGGTATACTTAAGTGCCATAATTCTTTTAAATGTTAGTAGAACATAACTTTTTTTTTTTTTTCAAATATTAGTTTGTCCTTTTATTAAATTGCCAACGTTTGTTACATTCATATTTTTGTATATATTCCTAATATTAAGTAAGTTAACAACTTTAGTAAGTCTAAAATACTAAAGTTACTTTTATCTGTCCATTATATTTTAAACTGCTTCATAAAAATTATTGTTTACATTGAAACTCCACAAAGCATCTTACCCCAAGATAATAGATAGTTGGCCATCTTACACATAGGTATGGGTAAGATGCCGAAATGCAAGTGTTTACAAAAACAAAATTTTTGTTGCTTTTTATAATATCTGTAAGATGAAATAAGGTTTTAAATGAGACATAAGGGTGCAAAATTTAACAAGAAATAAATTAATAACAAATAAAAACAACAAGCGATGTTTGAAACAGTGAAGCATAAAACTACGGAATCTTCATCCAATTCACCCAACACTTAGCGAAATACAATGAACGAATACACTGACGAATAAAAATATTTTGAACTGATATTCATCTACTCGACGTATATTTCTTTTTTGTTTATGATTTTGCTACGCATATTTAATTTTTCCTTTTCATGTGTATAATTTCTATCGGTGAATTTTTTTCTGTTTTTTTAAAACAGGAAATTCGGTGTGAAATTTATTTTCAACAATATTTATATGACTTATAATAATTAATTATTTAAAAAATAATTTACACAAACTATCATAGGTCCATTTCATTTTTCTATTACTCCGATTTTAAAAGAAAACACGTGGAGTTAGTTGACTACAGATATTTTGATACACTCGTAAAGCCAAAAGTTTCTTAGATGTTAGAGAAATAAATCCTTTTTTATTGGAAAACATTTTGGAGGAGAATCTTTAAATAGTTGTTGTTAGAGTGTTCCTTTTGTAGCACTCCAAGAATGGGCAAAATCACTTAAGATGATATTATCGTAAGATATTTTTAAAGGAATTTTTCAAATTTATTTAAAACGGAAATATATTAAAAATAAATATATAAATACGTGATCTATTATAATAGATGAATTTTAAAAGAAATACAATTTTTACCAAGAAAAATACGTTTTTCAAACTGAAAGAATATTTAAATTATTTAATATTTGATATTTCTGTTTTGGGGGAGATTTCATTAAAGGAATATAGTATATTTAAAAAGTATTTTAAAAAATAAAACTAAATTTTAATTTATGATTTTGTGTTGTGAAGTATAATAAACAACATCATTTAAAATTAAAAATTTTAATTTTAGAGTAAAACTTTATTAAGCTTCAAGAATTGCATGCAGTCTTGATTTTCGTACAGTATTACACATAATAAAAAATCGATATTCGATATAATAATTTTCTTGCAGTAATAATTTCCTGTTGCAATAACCTGAGGAAATGTAGCCGAACGAATTTTCTGAAATAAAATAATACGGCATGTGTCGCATAATCATTTCCGAACTAAATCGATTTATTTAATGTTGTTTCTTTTTTTTACTACTCTGAAGAAATATTTCAAATAAGAAATGATTATATGAAATAATGATTGAAGAAATGTGTGAAAAGATTTACATGACTTCAATGTTTTAATCTTTCCTTCTATATCAGTATCAAAATAACTTTACAAATAAAAACTAAATAATAATAATAGTAACAAAAGAATAAGAAATGATTCAGGAAGCTACAGATAGCTTATAGACTCTCAAAAAGGAGACAATAATAAATTATATATATCACCATTTAAAATTAATGTTGTGTCATATTGATTGTAAATATAAAATGTAAAACAATTGAACAGTGAAATACACTTTTATTAATGCTAAATAATATTTCAATATTTGCTTTGTTTAGTCATTCATTATGTACGACTTCGTGCATATTATATTTTAAAATATGTCATGTGCTTTCAGAAATGTTTAAAAACCAACCGTTTACAATAAATATTATATTAGATTATCCGAAACAGTGCACTATAGATTACAAAACATTTCCATTGCAAAAATTCCGACAAAAAAGGGCTTTATGCCATCATGATTTAAATTGATATGATAAGTATTGTTATTGGATATTTTTTTAAAATTTAAAATTCCATTTCTTCTAAAATCTTTGTTATCATGATCATGAATCGATTTAACTTAGCAATGAACAATCTTCCACACAAGTTTAAATATTTCCAAAATATATATAATAAGGTTTAAACAATAAATATCATTTATATAAATTATTTCTTTCAATAAAAATCTCTGTTTGAATAAATCTGGTTGAACACCAATTTGTTACAAAACTAACAAATCTAATTAAATTTAAGCTTATTTCTCAAATTTTCATATGCTATTGAAAGAGGAATTTTACGAATTCACCGCCATGCACCCAGCTTTTCAAATGTCATAGCCCTAATCTTTGCTACAACTTAGTCTTTTCCATATTTTACTAAATTACTTACGTGCTTCAGAGATTATACTGTTTATTGTTTGTTGCTATTTATTCTTTTAATTATTCCTATTCTTCTAGTTTGAGAAATGATAAATGCATTTGAACATTTTCGTATAAAGTCTAGTACATTCTGTGATTTTAGATATCCAATTGATGTTTTTGAACCATGTTAAATTGCTATATCTAGGAAAACATCATTTAATCATTTTTGTACTTCATGCAATATAAAAAATAAATAAATTACAGTTTGATTTACTGTTCCAGGTGCACTTTAACGTTTTAGAATGATGGGAGTATTATCCCACTTCTTTTTTTACTCACTCCATTAATTAACTGAATTGAGTTACAGGAAAAGAAAAAAAATAATAATTAAAGTACTTTTTACTGCATATTGTACATTTTTTTTTGAATGAATATTGTAACAAAATATATTAGTTTTTCTATGCTAAAATTATGTGTTTTATTTTTATAAAATAACTTGTATATTTCATGTAAATTAGACCAACGGAGTGAATTTTTAAAATTCAAGCGTCTTTAGATTAACTGAAATTTCAAGAATACAGAAGAACTGCATGGGAGTACCAAGTGTGCTGCCCTGGGAAAAAGTGGACTGCCAATAAGGATGATTTCTCATTTAAGAGATTGCTAACGAATGGAATTTTTTATCCTAGTTCAGATGTTAGACAAGATCTGACTTGGATACTACCATTCTTGCTCTGGACTATGATATTCGTCTTATGCTTTTTCAATATCGGAGTATCATGCTTTTAAAGGACATAGTATTATATCAGTCGTTGTTTAGACATGAAAAATATTAGATTCCTCTGCAGGGTGAATATAAAATTTTCGGAAAATCTTTAAGGTGTGATAGTACACATGAAGACAAATAGCATTAAATAGGAAATTAAGGGACCCAAATGCCTTCCAAAGGAGATACGCGTCATTAAAATTTAGTGCCCAAAATTTCAAATAATTATATAAAAAAAAAAAAAAATCGTTTGCGGTTTTTGCTAAAACTATTCTTTATGAAAGTATCTTCTTGAAAATAAATTTTAAAGATAAAGTTCAAAAAATGCCGATAGAGGGAGCTTTTGACTTTGGAGTAACAAACAACTATTTTTTAGCGTTAATATTTGCATCTCATTAAATGCTTTCAATAGCTTAGACTTAACCTTAAATTTTGAGCTCAAAATCTGGATCGTTGGGAGTGGTTAAGTAGCGAAACTCAACTGTGTTCAGAATAGTAGGGGGGGGGGGGGGGCTTCAAATTCCAACTCCTGAACACAGTTCAGTTTGCGTTACATACCAACTCTCAACGATTCAGATTTTGAGCTCAAAATTTAAGTCTAAGGTTTTGAAAGTATTTAATGAGATACAAAAAATAACGCTAAAAAATAGTTGTTCGCTACACCAAAGTCTAAAGCGCCCTACATCGGCATTTTTTGAACTTTATCTTAAAATTTTATTTCAATAAAATACTGACATAAAGAATAGTTTTAGCGAAAATCGCAAACAAATCGACAAATCTTTTCGTTTTTCATAAACATTTGAAATTTTGGAAACTAACCTTTAATGGCGCCTATCACCTTCGGAAGACGTTTGTGACCCTTAGTTTCCCATTTAATATTGTTTCTTTTGATGTGTACTATCACCCCTTAAAGTTTTGTCCAAGAGTTTAGATTCACCCTGTATACATTTTATATATTTCCTGATTTAAAAGATTTTTAAGATGCCCCAATAAATATTCATTTTAGTAATTTTCTGAGGATGCTATAAAACAGTTTTGCTCCAGGAAAAAGAAATAGGAAAAAGGATAAAAGAAAATGGCTGTATATTTTATTTTCATAAAGTATAGTTTTAATATTTTCCACGTTTGGTGATGTCTTCCTAAGCAGTTTTCAAATGTTGCTCAGAGCACATAGCTCAAAGATATTTATAGTGACGCCGCAGTAATTTGATATTTACCTACTTCTCACCTCATGATGATGGCAGTTGTCTTTAAAAAATGGAAAAAAAAATTTTCGTTTATTAAATTATTCATAAAATAATTTCCTTCCTTATTTTGAGAAATTATGATAAATGAATGTATGAAATCTGCTCGCAATATTATTTTATTTAAACGTTGTTGAAAATTCATAGTTTGAGCTAATGTTATGCAACGCTCAGAAATACATTCTTTTGTGTAAATAAATTAAACAAAAATAATTTAAGTAATATCTCAGAAATACTGTTTTTTTTTTGTTTTTTTTTTTTATGACGTAAAATATAAAGAAATATAAAAATAGAGTAAGATAACAAAATTGAACAAAAAAGAAAATAATTTTCAGATTTTTATACAATGCGTAAAATATTGTAAGACATCGAAAATGTCCTTAAAGAAGCTAAAAATAATTTTATAGTCATATTTACTTTTTAAATTTTATATTAATTATATTAACTTACTTATATTTATTTATTCTACTACTTAGTAAAAAAAAAAAAAAAAAAAAAAAAAAAAGAGAATATTTATCTTTTAACAGGTAGTTTTCTCAAAAAAAAAATTGAAAGTACATTCTTTTTTTTTTCGAATCCCAAATTACAAAATGAATAAAGAAAGACAAACAAGATCTGAATTTTGGTTTAATTTGTTTAAATATTCTTTAATTAAAACGTTTCAAAACTTCAGTCGTCGTTATTATAATGTTTTTTTAGTTGTAGTTCTTTTCTTTTAATGTTTATTATGTAATTTATTTTATCTTTTTTGGAAAATTAAATGAATGTTTGTTTATTTTTTTTTTAAACGGAAAAAATCCTTATTATTATTTTTAAAAATAATATTACATTTTCCTGTTATCAAACAATGTTTTAACTTATTTTTAAACGATATTTTTAACTTGTGTGACTTATTTTTTTAAAAGAAGAATTATTAAAAATTACTAATAAAAGAAGTTTTTGAATTCGACGCGTATGTATTTTTTATGTGTGTTTACCAATTACTCCGAAACTATGCGAACGATTCACGAATTTTTTTTTATTATTAAAAGAGAATACTATTGAATTTGTTCCATTTAAATTTCATCAAAATTGGTTCAGTAATTTTGTTAGAAATTCAACAAAAACAAAAAGAAAAATAAATAAGCATCTTTAAATAATTTCATTTTCTTAGATTTTCATCACATGACGTATTGATATATAGTGTGTCCACGTATAACCTGACCGACCTTTATTTTCTCAACCGTTGATCCTAGATGCATACTTCCAGTTACAAAAGTCGTCAAAATTAGGTGCAGAGTTAAGATAAAAAAAGTTTGAAACGAAAAAACAATTTAGCGAAGAATTACATAACCTAAATTTTTATACGGTCCCCCGGTCCTATAAGTTATATTTAGTAAAATTTTCCTGTTACTCTGACAAAAAAGACAAAAAAAGTCCCGTTATTCTACGATTAAAATTGACCGAGTAATAGCTGTTTAAATTTGGAGCATATTTTTTGCAGCAAATTAGGGGTCAATCACAAATTTAGTAGAAATATAATTTCGTCAGATATATTAAAGAAATGGTTGAGAGTAAAATTAGCATTGCAATATATATTTGAAATCTTTATTCATTCTGACATATTACTGAAAAATATACAATTTGTACTGAACATATAAGAGGATAAAAATAACAGAATTTTTGTTCAATAAAAGGATGAAAAACAACAGCCTCATTTCTTTACAAAAATGATACATATTTAAAAATGCTGTTAGATTACATCGTCTTTCAAATGTTGGGTTGTGCAATGTCTTTTAGCTTTTGAAAATTGATTCACATGTATTTTTTAGCGCTGAATCCGAAAATGACTTTCATTTTAAATCATCATGTCAGGATTTTTCTTAAATCGCAAATTTCAAAGTTAAAAAGCTCAAAGTTAAATTGAGACCACCTCCCTTCCCAGCCTCATCGGACCCCTGAGCTTTTTAGCTGTGAGAAACCCAGTACAAGCCACAAAATTGAATAAATTATTGAATTAAATAAAATTAAACTGAATAAAAAAGTCTTATATCTATTTTATGGTGTCAGATTTTTCGCTATTTTTTAAACTTGAAATTTACGATTTGCGAAAAATCCGGACGTGATGGTTAAAAGTGAAGGTAATTTTTTATTTAGCGTTAAAAAATAGATAAAACGTAATTATAAAAGTTAAAAAACACAACCATCACAGGTTTATGTTATCCAATCAAAAACCATTTCTTAAACTTGTTGACGGTAATCTATCCGAATTTTTTTGTGTTATCCTGTAAGTATGTATAAGATGGTAAGCGTCGAAAATAATAATAATATTACATTTCAATCGGATTTTATTCAGTATGTAAAATTTTAACTTCTATCGGACATTTGAAAGTCAGTTAAAGTTCGGGTACAAATTTTAAACTGGAAAGACGATCGTTGCAATTTAAATAAAACCTTATGAAAATAACATATTTTTGTTGAAAGAAATCATACCCTCAAATCCTTACAAAATACAACATATGTTAAAATACGATTATTTTAACTAATCTGAAACTTAACTAATAAAGTTTACTCAATCGTAATAGTTTTACGATTTCTTTCAAACCGCAGATATCTTGAAATCAGTTTAAGTACCTTTATATACGACCCCTGATAGCATGGTCGAAATCATCTGCTTGATATGCAAAAAAGTGGTATAAGTCATGTATTTCAAGGTTTCGTAACTCGGTCAATTTTAATGTTAGATGAATGGGACTTTTTCTGTCTTACTTGTTAGTGTCACAGCAAATTTTTACTAAATATCACTTATAGGACCGAGAGACTGTATAAAAATTTAAATTTCGTAATTTTTTAATAAATGTTTTTCATGACCCAAATCTCTTTTAAAATAATTCTTTACCTTATTTAAACCATTTTTGTAATTGGAAGTATGCATCTAGGACCAACGGTTGCGAAAATAAAGGTCGGTCAGGTTATACGTGGACACACTGTATTTTTACCACTAATGTCGCTACGTGGTGACATTCCTGTCTCTCTTTATACGGTTTTGTTTCAAGTAATGTTGCAGGAAAAATAGAGAAAGTATGTTTTAAGGGGTCTTGTACCTTTTAAATGCGAAAATTAACGAAAATCTTCAAAGTTTGAATTAGTCTATCTTCAAAACCTTTTTATGTATAAACATGAAATTTCGGAGGTTGATTAAACAGATTGTGCTTTGTAATATGCTATCATTAGAAATTTATTAGCCTTTTACAGAATTCATGTATTGCTTAAATTGAAATAGCTCTTTTTTTTACTCCATAAGTCACTGCGGGCATGGTTTCATGAGAAAGTATGTATGGATTGTCATGAAATCTGTTAAAGATACTAAACAAAAATGTGTGTTTAAAATGAATTACTTTTAAGTATTTACAATGGTAATATTTTTAGATATGACTATTTTTATTCATTGAAAACATAAAATTGTTATTATTTTTATTTTTTTATATAGTTAATGAAATAATTTTGGCCTATGAGTAGTTCATTTTAAACACGAATACACTGGTGTGCAAAAATTAAGGACGAGATGGTTTTTTGAATGTATCGTCGCGCAGAAGTTTTCCACATCAACCGAAATAGTATCATTACCACAAGATCTCCATGATGTGAAAATATGGCACAAGTGATCAAAATTATGTAAACAATCCGTTTTGTTGCCTTGTTCGGATTTTAATGTATCTACTTCGTTCTTAATTTTTGCACACCAGTGCACATGTTTAGTATCTTTACCAAATTTCATGCTAATCCATACATACTTTCTCAAGATATCATGTGTGCAATGACTTATGGGTTAAAAAAAGAGCTATTTTGATTTCACCAATACAGAGATTCTGTAAAAGGCTAATAAATTTCTAATGACAGCATATTACAAAGCATAATCTGTTTAATCAATATCCAAAACTTCATGTTTATATATAAAAAGATTCTGAAGATAGACTAATTCAAACTTTGAATTTTTACGTTAAATTTCGTCATGTTTTAAAGGTACAAAACCCCTTAATAGGTAAAAAAGTTTACCACATCAACAATCAGTTAAAAATTATTGAAATTTGAAAGCTTTTAAATTTACCCAAGATTTCACGGTACACTCGCTTCCTTTCTGTATTTTGTTTACGGTAGAAAGATATATAAGCTAATACAGGATTGAACAAAAATCCTTGGAAAATTGTTATATATAATCTAATTTTAATATAAAGTTAATTAATTTACGTTTGATTTCCTTTTTTAAATTTTAAATTATTAGCTAACTACAAACTAAAAACACCTAGGTAATATCCATTGAGTAATTTATGTGTTATTTTTTATCCATTATAATTTATCTGCTTTTAGATTTCTTAAAATTGTAATTTTTTAAAATATTCTAAATACTTAATTTCATATATACCACATTTTTTTCTGAAAAACACATTTTTTTTTTCTTTTTA
This sequence comes from Maratus speciosus, assembly GCA_963932465.1. NCBI lineage: Eukaryota > Metazoa > Arthropoda > Arachnida > Araneae > Salticidae > Maratus > Maratus speciosus. The sequence continues at coordinate 429,997,730 of OZ010795.1, read as the reverse complement.
ATAAATATATAAAATTTTATATACACCTTTAAAGAAAACATAATTACATCTTTAAAATAGTGCTTTGTTTTTTTTTATTCAGAATATATTAATAAAGATCTTATATCTACATCAGGTAAATGTCGTTTTAAATGCATAATAGTATAAAAAATAAAGTTTAAGTTAATGGCTAAGTATTTGACTAAACGAAATGCTAAAAATTATATCAAATTTACATTTTCATATAGTAATTAAATCTGAAGGCCTACATATGCGGTTTCGATCATTAGTAAAAGAGAAAAAAATGATATAGCTTAACTTGGAGAGAGGTATTATGTTAATGAATTGGACATGAAAAGTTCTGATTGAGCAAGAATACGAAAATTACAATAAACGAAAACAAATTAAAAAAATAGGTTATGAATTTCAAGTTAATGAAATTCTGAAAACAGTACAAATAAAATTGTTTTAAAGGTCAATTAATGAAAAAAAATTATTTAAGTGCTAGATTCTAGTGGCAACGTTGTTCGGATTATAGGAGAAAATTATCTTTATTATCAAATTATCAAGTGTAAAAACACTTACTTGTTTTTATTAAAAGTTTAGATTTTTGTCCAACATTAGGTATTGATTTAGTAAAGAGCTGATTCTGATTCAAGGACCGAATTTAATTATAAAAATTTGTGAAATTCTAGTACAACTTCTCAAAGATTTTGGAGATATTTTTTAAGTACACGAAGACTTGCACTAACCGTAAAAATTAAATTAATAAAGCTGTTTTGTTAATTCCCATGACAACGAAAAATATATTTTGCATTACACAACAACTTGCCGTAATAACTAAACAATATGTTTAAATCTTGAATAATTTGTAAATTTAAAAGTCAATACAATAGGTAAGCAACATACTTGTAGTACATTTGCAAAAAAGCTGACAATTTATTTCATTCCAGGACCGAGGAATCGAAAACGGTGAAATACAATCCTGACTACACCATCCTAACTGCAGATAGATTTAAAACTATTTTAAAGTGCTGTAACATTTTTAGTATTCTTGATTTATACATTTCACTTCTGGCAATATGAAATGGATGCAAAATAATTTTAGCCGTCTTTTGGAAAGGTTCAGATTGCTTGCTTAACCGTCGAATTGGGCTTCTAAGGAATTTCAAAAGTCAATAAATAACATTTTCAATATTTAGGAAAAAATAAACTTTTGCTAGCCGCTCTTGGACACCAGTTTGCTCTCCCTTAAAATTTGTGTATGGTAAAGCATGCTAAGCATTCTATCATGTTACTTACATTCATAATTTAATTTACTTGGACTCCCTTAAATGTAATATAATCCCTTTAGCTAATATTAGTTTTTGTTGCATTAAAATATCTCAGTTTGTTTACATCCTGTAAGCATGTAAACCCTATTGGTTTACAATAGAAGTCTATGGAAATTTGGCGAAATATTAGAGATATCGCTATTTTGGCGATACGTTTGGCGACTAATTTTGATCGCCGAATTTGGCGATATATCGCGAAGTTGGCAACAAACTTGGCGTCAGAACAGGTTATCTCCTACGGTAACTACCCCCCCCCCCCCCTTATAGGTATGGGGAGGGATTACATGCTGTTCAATAACCAATGAGATGGGGTTCATTCGGGCATTGCCATTAAACAATTAAAAAATAATCGGGATTTCTGTGCCACGTACGATAGTGTAATATATATTTTGATTATGAACTACTGTTAAAGAAATTTAAATATGTTTAGTGTAATAAATAATTAATTTAATATATCTTAAACACATATTTTTAATAGATCATTCTAAGATATATAATGTTGTTTCCAAAATTTGAGGGCATAGTTTGAAAGCCCAACAAAATTTCAACATAAAAAAAAAAAAAAACTTTTTAATTGCGGTATGTTTTTAAACAAGGAATTTACAAACATAAATGATTATTGAAGAACGTTTAAAAAACTGAATCTTTGAAATAGTTTGACTTATTTTCTTATTGATACATTTATCTTTATAAGGCAGCCAAAGCCAAGAAATGTTATTTTATTATCATTATAATAATTAATTTCATGGAACAACGTGTCACATGAACTAATCAGTTTATTAGAATTTTGCAGCACATTTTCTAAAAGTTTTCATAAGCACTTTATTTCAAGAATTCCATTCGAGATTAAGATGATTTCGTGAAAATATCTGTTGTTTCATTATATTTTAATTAAAGAAATGCACGTTTGAAAGACATTTGTTAATTCATATTTAAATCACATTAGTGGTGCCTGAAACGAGTGATATTACACAAGAAATTTTTGAATTAGTAAAATATGAATATGACAATTATTATTTTGTGTTATATGTAAATTATCTATATATTTCGTATACTTTGTAACACGCTTCTTAAAAAAATTCAAAATTAACCCTCTATCACATAATGATTTTTCACAAATTGTTTATATAACCCAGGAAAATACACAGAAAATCTGGTGTAAACAGAGATTTTTATTAAAAAACATTAAAAAATAGGTCATTTTTTGCATTTTCCAAACTTGTCGATGGTCCCATAGTGAGCATTTTTCTCACGACCCTATTTAATTTAGAAATGATTATTTCTCTCCCGACCCTATTTAATTTAGAAATGATTTTGGGTTCACCACGTCCCCTATACCTGTGTTTTGTATTCTTTTAAATAATGTCTTCCAAAATCCGAAAGAGAAATCTTTGTAAATTGTTATGTGCGTCAGTAAAAGAGTGTTAACATACGAGATATAAAATTTCATTAGTTAAGACAATACTGATCGAAGGAGAAGTACCAAGCTCATTGGCGAGGCTACAATTATCTGTATGATAATGATTGCCAACTAGTCTTACTCATGTAAGCAAAGTCGTCCATGCGAGTATCGTCAAGTTCAGGAACCTAGTTTTTCTATAGTTTTGAAAAAAAAAAATACTGTATAATGACAGTCTCAGCATGCGCTCTGCGCGTTTGCAATCAATCCCCTATGGAGGCCCCATATTAAGGTGCTTCTGCTTGTTGTAGTACGATCATATCTCTCATCATGCGAATAGTGACCTTTTTTTCATAATTTGTTCGTTTTCGCAAGGTATTGATGAGACAGAATTTCAGGTTTATTCAGAATTCGAAATTTTAACATTATAGTTTGTCTCGTTTGCCATAAATCAAACTTAGAAGTTCAGTTATAAAAAGGGAAACGTTGAAATTTTCACTACGAAAGAAATGTAATAATGGACTTGCGAATTCCGAAATCAAAATACCTCTGTATACAACAAATGGTAAGGATATTAAAGACAGCTATATTCTTTACTAGAAGGTAGCCCGTCAGAATGACGTGTTTGCATTTTCAAAAGAATGATATAGCATTGCATTATAAAAAGAATTATGAAGTAATAAATTTTATCTTATCTGACTAATAAAATAAGGTGGGAATAAAAAAGATATAAAAACAGCCCATTTATAATTGAAACTTAATTTGCAAGAAAGAACTTCACTCACAAAATTTAAAGTACTTCACAAAAAACATGCAAATTAGAATTAATAATGCTATTTAAAAATATATTGTCAATTAACTTTCGTCTTCGTGCATTGCTTTAAAAAAATCAATAACCTTCAATTTCTTATAAATCATAATAATAATAATAATACAAAAAATTAAATAAGAGTCCTTCGCGGATTAATTGCCGATAGCTGACGCCAAAATAATAATTATATAACTTATATTTTAAAAATTTTAACTCAGATTAAATCCTCATTTTTTTTAAAACATGCATAAAGAAACCTATAATAAATTTTGATCATTAAAAATGATCCTTTATCACTTAAGTAAGTTGTAACTATTAATTGCATTAACAGATTTTTTTTTCTCAAATTCTTTTATTAAATTACAAATTTATTTTCCCTACAAAATACAAAAATGCAAAATTTTATTTCCATTGTTATATATATATATATATATATATGTGTGTGTGTACCTTGGAACAAAAAGGGCCAATGTCCAAAATTGAGAAATTTGAGTTAAATGCACGAATGAATTCAGGATGCCATATAAAGTAATTGTTAAAAGGGCCAAAGTCCTCCCAATATTAGATCATTGAGAACAAAATATTTTTTCGAGGCCAATGTTACTTACTGTTAATGTAAAAATAGCCAATTTAAAATGTAAAAAAAAAAAAAAAAAAAAAAAAAAAAAAAAAAAAAAAAAAATCAATTTAACATTCATTAGATTGTTGTGAGAAAAACATTACTGAATTGTCAAAGGTACAACTTTGAAAAATAATAGTACAGAAATCGTAGCAAGATTCTTAAACTTCCTCAAACTTAAATTGGGTTTCCTGCCATTTGAGAAAAATGGACATTGGCCCTTTTTGTTCCAAGGTACAGATATATATATATATTCTACACGGCATTAAGTATCCCTGATAGTCTAATTATATTTTATAAGAAATACTATTCATTTTTTCCCCCAATGTCTTCAGAGTTCAAAGAATTTCTAAAGAAACTTCTTTTTTATTTATTTTAACTACGACAGATGGCGCCAACAAAGCTCAAAGTTCACAATGAATGCGATACAAATGAATGTTTACTTATGGAGAGAGAGGGCCAAACGAATTTCAACTGAAGTTATCTCAGAATATGTACATAATTAAATGTAAGTCATCTCTCAAATGTTAATTTATTTTGAATAATCTTTCTAAAAATGTAACTTTTATGAAGTTTAATTCAAAAAAATAATTTTCAATAAAAATGGCCGAATGGAATACGATAAAGCGAAGTGGAATCCGGATGAGTTCAACCCCGGAAGCGTTATACACTTTGTGTCATTATATATATAATGTCGCAAATAATAAGAAAAAAATGTGATCTGTCCAGACATCAGGGGCAATTTTTGTAAAAGAAAGAAGTATTTTGACTTATCATACTAAGATTTTTTTTTTTAAGTGCTAAAAGTGAAAACGCTGTAACAATTTCAATGGTAGATTTTTTTTGAGATGATAAGTTGAATAAAATCGTCAACTGCACTAACATATAGTAGGATAAAATGCTGAAAAATCACACTCCTGAAAGACATTGCAGTGATACTAACACTGAAGAAATGGATGAGTTTTGGCAAGTTTTATTCTTAGAGTAAATGGGTCAGATATAATCAAAAAGGAATTTTCAGTGATGGTGAATTTATACTGGAGAGTTTTTGATTAAAAAATTGCATTAGAATATTTTGTTTAATAACGCATGTTGTAAGAGTTGATAAAATTATATATACAGACGTAGAAAAATAATTGATAATTTAAATACAAAAATATATATCTTTCCGAAATTTGTGCGTCAAACTGAAGATTACCTGAAAGTTAACAAAATGATAAAAACTCTTACATGTTGCTATCAATTCCAACAAAATACATAAAATTTGCTTGCTAAATAATGCTTGCTTACTGTTTACTAAAATATTAAATCATACTCTCAAGTACATGCTAGAACATTTATATTTTTATTGTTAGAAGCAACCTTAAACGCTTTTAACTTTGGTAATATTACAAATAGAGTAGTAGAGCGCACTATTTTTATTATTTAAAACAATGATAAAAATCACAAAGGATTGTTATTGCACAAAAGTTCAATTAATTTGACAGCGTTTTCGAAGGTCAAAACTACGAAATATTCTGTACACTAAGAAAGAAAACCCACCACAATTAGCCCTTGCTAGAGAAATACGCCAAACAAGCAGTATGTTTGATTACTTCTGCTGGAACCTTAGTATTTTATATCCGCAAGAAAGAAAATAATGTGTTATAATTTATCTTTTACCATAACTATATGCAATTTGCGAATTTAAAGGTGTATTATTAAAATAAATAGATTTTAAAATCTAACAAAGTGGAGTCGACGAGGTCGATAATTTCAGTGGTGCGTAATCTGTTTTTTTAATACGTCTTAGAGGGATTTTAACATTAATTATTTTATTTATGAGCATTGTTAGTATAAAATGCTATATTTTATATAGTGCAAATATGGATAATAATATGGGAAATTGTGAATTTCTGAAATTATTGACATAGAAGCGCACAAATCCTTATTATGTATCCCGCAATTCAGTTCCGAACTTTGTAACTTTCTAAAATACATAATTTTCTGAATGCATGGCGTTGAAGTTATGTTAGATACCAATCAAAATACGAGTGACAACAAGTTTTGTGCATTCTGTTAGCGAAGAAAGAAATGCCTCTATATTATGTAACGTGCATATTTTGTATATCACTCTCTATATTCGTTCCTAAACCAAGCGCTATTAATTCAAACTCTATATTTAAAACAACGCTTAAGCGCTATTGAACAGCCTGCCGTGAAGTTATACTGCCTGTCAAATTTTCTTTTATTTTAAATCTATTACATCAAAGATACAATAAACCCTTCTTCATCTGTTAATTTCCTTTTTAATTGTGTCGATTAAATAATTAAGAAAAATAACAAAAAATCCTATTTTTTTCTTTAGATATAATTTATTTTGTACATCACTTACAAAAAGTTTACTTAATAGTTTAATTAGGTGCGCAAAATGGAGTTAGTGTGACAGAAAGTCTCGCACGACCAATGTCATCATTCGAAAGAATGTGACCAATGACCTGTTAATCTGGTAAATGTATGCTGCTTCTCGCAATGCCAAAAGCAATATTAATGCATTTTATACATCATAAATAAATATAAATTTAGTATTTCAAATAATTAAAGTATACGTGAAAATATTTCCAAAATGTTTAATATCACAAATGGTTATATTATGCACTACAGACTTTATAAAGCCAAATATAATAAATCTAAGGAAATCTTCTCACCATTTTCGCAAAAAGATAAACGGAAAAAAATAAAATGTGTCTGCGTATTTCAAATTAGTTCAACTGAATGCCGCTATTTTTTATATTATATATTGCATAATTCATGTTTCGTTTAAACATTTGCACTCATTAATGCCTAATGTTTTTTAGATGTTTTATGTAACTCGAATTCTAAACTAGTATCCGTCAGGCCGAAATGTCGGAGCATGGAGTCGTATAAACTTAACACATAACATTTTAAAATTTAAAAAAAAAGTTTAATTTTAATGATTACTGTTTAATAGTACAAAATTAAATTTGAAATAACCCCGGTTGAATCCTCATTTTCTAGTGTTTAACTCAGTCATCAGCTGTCTCAGGTAATGCTCAAATGCTAATTTGCGGCATGATAATCAACAAAATGAACCATTATAGCCTGTGGCAAGACTGGGATTTGAAATTCTGTGTCATAGACAGTACCTTTTACTGTACTCAGTACACCGCTTATCAATCCGCACTCCATCCATATATTGGTATATAACATAAGTCTGCATCCAACTGTTGAAAAAAGCCAAGCCTGAAGTCCAAACACATGATCATCTTCACTACATCTTACTTTTAATTATTGTGGTCTACTAACATTCTTGTCATTGACCACTTTGATTTAAGAAGTACTTCTTGATTATGTTCTTTCGCTTGCTTGATTTTTGGAAAAAAGACATGTAGCATCTTGAAATCATTCAAGTTGAGCAGGAAGCAGTGTAGTTTTCCAACGTTGCATAAGGGTTGAGTGTAGTCTGAAACTTGACCCACGCAAAGCGAATATAGAGTCTTTCGATGCTGTCTTTGCTGATCTTCATTTTGTCTGAATGAGTTTGTTAATGTGAAGCAATTTTCAAAAGCTCTAAGCATTTTTTGTCTGCGAAGAGCCAAAATGTCTTTTATAGAACGTGTCTTACATTGAGGGATATCTTTTACGCGATGTAACAACCTAATACCTCCAAGGATTTGAACAAAGTACCTTTGCGACATCTTTGTTCAAGTTCAGCCATAAGACGACAATTGAAAATTCGTCAATAAAGGTAAACAATACTGTATCCATGCTGAGCTGTAGATTTCTTACTGCCTAACTTTTTAAATCAGCGAACTATTTAAAACACGGTGGTTTTTTAAGCACTGAGTGAATTAACTTTCCTTCGACATTAAGCGCGGAAGTACCTGTTAGTGCCAAAAGAATGACAGCTTCTGATCCTAACTGCTCTATGATTATTTTACTAATTTCTTTGATTATCCTACTTTTTCCAGCTCTTGTTTTTCCAATAATAAAAGTTGACTTAGGGAAAATTGTAACTTTTGTTTGCAATGAAGAAAGCTTTTCTGTGCATAACTAAAGTATTTCTGCTGCTCATCTGTAAATCTGATGTCAGAATTATCAAAATTTTCATGCAGCGTGATTTGTTGTTCTTTAAAATAATTGAGAAATGTTAAAAGTAAAGATAATTCCTTGAATAACAGATTCTACGGTAAAGAGAAAGAATAACCACCGGGGATGTGTTGAGCGATTTTGATTTATTTAATGTAGCTCCGATCTTTGAGACAATCAAAAATTGGAACTGGATCTATCGAGCTAACGGCAGAAAACTTCAAAGACTTGCATGTCTCGCATAGCCCAGACTTATTTAATATGGTATAAGGGAAAGGTTTATAACACGTATATAACACGCACAGATGGGTAATCTGCTATACTCCTCTATCAAACTTGATATTTTTGTTCATCTGAGTTATTGTTATATCGTTATTCGCGCAATTACTCGTAGGCAGCTGGGTTATTTCCATATGACTTTTCCACATAGAATTACGCTGAATAACTCTTTTCATCTCAATTGCTTTCTTTTAACCGGCATTTTCGAAACTTTTGTGTATAATGTTACACATATAAAAATATGAACCTTTCTTAAAATGTACTCTACATCTAGGCAACAGGTTAAAAAAATCACGGAATGATTTATGACTTTTAATGAAGTTGATTTCTCACGAATTATCTTTCATTGTTGTATCCATTTTCCGATTATAAGCATAAAACTATATAGTCATATACATTAACGTCAAAAGTTTCGCCAAGCTTGGGGACATTTCGCGAAATTTTGCCAAATTTGGCGACCAAAAATATGTTGATATAAATGCAGCGATTGTTGGCCGTAACTGCCAAATTTGGCGAAATTTCCACTGAAATTCAGCACTGATGATTCTTTTCTCATCGGGTTCTTCACATTTTAGCTTAGTATTTTACCGTAAAATTAGCTAAAATCTTAAAATCAAAAATATAAGTAATCTACCTTTTCTTTACGCTTTTAAGACTTTTTTTTTTATTTTGTTATCTACATATTTCTGTTTTCAAGTGTACATCTAGGCCAAAAATGCTTATCTCATTCACTTCAGAATGTTCACTCGCATTTTAGTTGCAACAAATTCACTTACGGTGAAATTAGAAAAAAATGAGAAACCTTCTGTAATTTCAACCACTACCAAATGGTTATATTTGCGCAAAAAACAGTGCTCACTAAATTACGAAATTTTCTACCAACCCGATTACGGAAATTTCCTAATACAAACATACATACCTCTGAAAAAAAAAACATACATAAGAATACACACACATAAGTAATACATAGATAACATTATATTTTTCTCGACTTCTTTTATTATCATTCGTTGCCATGCGGTTAATACTGAATCTGTTATCATGCATCTAACATAAAAAATCGTATTCTGCGTATTCGATTTCTTTTTATTTCTCTTAATTTAAAATTCAATGTGAATCGCATCGATTTGGTAGGTTACGGAAAATGTTCACTTGCATTTCAATTGCAGCACATTCACTTACGGTGAGTTAAAAAGTAAAATTAATAAACTTCTTAAATTGGGACCGCTACCAAATAGTTAAATTTGCGCATCAAACAACGCTCACTAAATTATGAAATCGTCTACAAACCCGATTACGGAAATTTCCCAATACAAACATATATACGTTTTAATACAACCATGCATACATAAGAATTCATACATATACGCAACAAATTTCTCTTAATTTAAAATTCAAAATTAATTGCATCGATTTGGTAGGTTATGGAGAATAAAAGATTCGCACCGAAAAAAAAGAAAAAAGTGGCCGTTACGGACGTACAAAGTAAAACTTCTGAATGCCAATCTATATCTCAGGTCACAAATATTGACGGCGCCATAACGATTAGGATGAGGTTAAAATGCATAATTAACAACAATGGAGCTAATGTTTTGTTTAATAACGAGATGAAACCCGTCGTATTTATACGAAAGAAACTGTTTAAAAAGGAACTCATACATAAGTTAATAATTACTCTCAACAATTATTATTTTTAATTTAAAGTTACCAAAATACTAATTCCATAAACTTCGACTGTTCAACGCATTAAATTAAAATGTGTTAGTATACCTAACCAAGAGAAGTAATTATGATGAAATTACCCATTGAGGCTCTTATGTTTGAAATTACCGATTGAAAATCAGCAAAAATGATTTCACCATGAGCCAATCATAGAATTATTTTCCGCGTGAAACCTAAACTTAACGTCATTTTCATCGTCTCAAAATGTTTATACGCATCTCTAAAATTTACATTCACCATTTCAAAAATATCGCAGAACGCAATAAGTTATTGATGCATATATTTCCAAACTTGAAATCAAGTTTGCTAACTACGACTTTGCATGTGAACATTCGCACTCTTGACTTGAGATTCTAATCTGGGTATCGGCGAGTAAAATTCCAGAAATTTATATCTTTTAGAGGCGTTCGTAGTAAAATATTTCTTTTTATCAGAGAATTTAAATATGATGTCACTTTGCCTTATTGAAGCATTCCACATAGCATCTCAAACTCAGTGGAGTGAAAAAGTTTTGAATTGTAATAACTTTTTGAGGAAAAAATTAGTGTTTTTTTAAAGCGTGACGTCATTTTCTGTTCCGTTTTTTTTTTTTTTTTTTTTTTTTTTTTTTTTTTTACAAAGATAATTTTGAATTTTATTAGAAATTGGCATCAATAAAGATAAACATACTTTATTAATTTTCTTTTCTTTACAACGATGGAAGTAATCCAATTGCGACCATTTAAAAAAAAAATCATAGAAAATTTTTAAATTATAAATTTAAATATAAAAATGCGAATATTTTAAAAATATAGCTAGTTCCGCAATTCTACAAAGAAACAGCTTTCATTTAAAAAAAGAATTATTAAAATTGGTTCAGAAATAAATTCAAGGTAGATGTCTAAAAAAAAAAAAAAATGCCTTACCTTTCAAATATATAGATTTAAAACCGCAATGTTATCTCTATGGGGAATTTTTGAGCAGACATTTCATGCCGTTAGGATTGGCGAATATTTATGATTTTCAATATGCACCGAGATTCTGGCACTACCAACGACCATTTAATTTTTTGTGTCGATACGATAAATATTTCGGGCACTATCGTGTTAACAATAAGTGTAATTTTTGCAGGGAAGCCGGAGCTGTACTGCGACAATAATCAATTAAATTTTAAGAATAAAAAAACCCGACTGCGTAAAAAGCGAACTAATTAATTATTTCTCATCAATGTGAAACATTTTTTTTTCAATTCCTACTATTAGCTCACACTCTCGCTATATATATTTTGTTAAAATTTTCAATCGTTAATAAAATACATATTATTCATCCAATCAAATAATCTCATCTCAAATATTTTTTTTTAACTTGTAGTGGATGACACTTGATGTTAATCCAGTTTTTTTCAAATATTAATTCATTTATTAAATTAAATTAATTAATTTTTAATAATCGAGAGAGCCCCCTTCTTGATCAAGGTATTTTAAAACCGAGAGAGCCCTCTTCTTGATCAAGGCATTTTAAGCGCCACTCAAAAGGGAAGAAGAATGGGAGAAAAAATTCTCTTATTGACCTAAGTAGGAATTGACTTAAAATATTTTTTTTTTTTTTTTTTTTATTATTTGATTAAATTACTTACCTATTTTTTTTATTTACTCGTATTGATGACTTTTAAGTTTAACTGTTAATTCTTATCTATAAACACTGTTTTGATAAGATCTATAGATGTGTATGATGGTTAGAGTTGCAGTAAAGCTAGAGATCCACAATACCTATTACACAACTTCCAGGTTGTATAATTTTTTAACGGAGCTTCTGGCTGTAAAATAGTCAAAGAAACATAGTTTTCACTTTGAAAGACCTATCCAATGATATGCCACTCAATAGGGTGCGTATATATATATATTTTTTGTCTGTACCGCCATTTTGTATTTTAGGGCCGCCATTTTGTATTTTAGGGCCGCCATTTTGAATTTATAAAAATAAAACCTAGCCTATAACCATCGGGCCGTTAAGACAAATCGATAGAGACCCCATTCATTAAAATCCATCCAGCCGTTGGGATGCTTCGAGGGTATAAAGAAATCCACATACACAGATACGCGTGAAACACATAACCCTTCTTTTCAGTCGGTAATAAACATTAATTGAATAGTGTAACTCGGGAGTTTCGTGATATTTTTTTGCCATTTGGCGTTTTCTATTGGTCTTTCGGTGAGCTATTATATTTTACTTACGCGTGATAACATGCATTTAAGGATTTTTTGGTATTAATTGTTATCACGGGGAGGTTATAATATCTTTTAGTGATACTGCTTGCAATGTGCTCGACTGGCGTTATCTCTCTATCTTTATAAGGTAATAATTATTAATTCAGCAAGCTATTAAAAGTATTATAAATATTATTATATCGTTTAATAGCTTCTATTGTGCCGTGTAAACACTTTACAGTAAGTATATAATCTAAAATTGTCATATTTGAGCAATTTCTCTTATGTAACTTAGGAGTGACATTATGGTATTATGTCCAACAGAAACATTAAAAAAAAATCACTATTTTTCTAACGTATAATTAACAAACATAGACTCAAATATAATGTTTTTCGAATAAAATTAAATAAAAAAATGCATCGAATGGTTCATATGTAGTTTTTTTTATTAACCGTATCAAAAATAGGTTATATATATTAAATTATTTAAGACAATGTAAAACAAGTCATTTGCCGTAAAACTATCATAGCAATTCCAGGGGTTGTACTTTCATGTTGTTGTAATATTATTCGCAGGAAATTCTTCGGTACTAGTATTTTCTCATAGAAATCCTCTTCTTAAATAAGGCCAAATTTCATGCGTTTTACCTGGATTTATTTTTTTTTTTATAAAAAAAAAAAAAAAAAAAATGGTATTTGTCAAGAAAATTTTCCTGAAGCGTATGACCCTTGCAATTTCTATCAGCAATGTTCATAATTACATGAAATAATGTCGAAAGTTCCCTATGACTTATTCTAGAAATTTAGAACGTACCATAGAAATCGGCGGTCGACCGCGACACAGCCCGTTGTAGGAAAGTTATCAGACCATATTCGATTTACATAGCCTGCAATCGTATATCTTAATTCAGTAGCACTCAAAAGTATTTTGACACCATTGTATTCACTCTTATTTTGTTTAATATAAAAATACAAAAGAAAATATTTTCTCTATCATTAAGAACAATATGACTGCAGTTATTCAAAGGTATCAAATTTCAACTTGTTTGTTTACATTCCGCACCATCGAAGAAAATTGACTTCTTCTTGGCTCAAAAGTATTTTGACAATTAGTTTGAATTTAGTTGTTGAAGACATCAGTTGCTCTATAGCTTCGATCAGTGTTTATATTGACTTATTGTGATTATTTTTAAATGCCGATACACAAACAATAATCTAGTGATTTTATAAAAGCCGCTGTAAATGCACTTAGCAAGGAAGGCCGCAAGCAGAAGTTGCTCGTTGTTTTTTTTAACGTGTCTTGGCAGATTGTTAGTACATGGAATAAAGTTTTTAATAAACCGTAAACTGTCGAAAATAAGCCCCGAAGTGGCCGTCCGAAAAAAAACAACTTGTAATGTTGACCGTATTATTAATATATATATATATATATATATATATATATATATATATATATCTACAAGTGATTGTCGTAAGTCAACTGTAGTAATAAGGAATGAATTCAAAGAAAATTATGGCACAAGTTTCAACTGTCAAGCGAAGCCTAAACCTCTATGGTTTGCATAGCTGATGACCAGTATATAGGCCTTAGATACCTAATAAGAATAGGAAGGCCAGACTGGCTTTCACAAAACGACATAAATCGTGGACAAGTGTAGAGTGGTCTAATGTTTTGTGGAGCGATGAGAGAAAGTTTAATTTAGTGTCTTCTGGTATTATCAAGTACATTCGACGTCCTAAAAACAAAAAAAAATATGTTCGATACCAAATACCCACCGTCAAACATGAAGACGGCAATGTGATTGGTTGGAGTTGTTTTTTTATTTATTTTTTTTGTTGTTGTTGTTTGTTTGTTTTCTTTTCGCAAAAGATTTGGACACTTAGTTCGAATTGAGGGGGATATGGATCAGTTCATGTACGCTGATATATTAAGACTCATATGCTATCATATGCTAAACAAAAGATGCCTGCTAAGTGGTATTTCTAGAAAGATAATGACCCGAAACACAAATCCAGTTACATAAGGGAATTTATGAAACGCAGAAAAGTCAAGGTTCAAGAGTGACATGACATCGCGGTGCTTAAGGAGTGCCAACGCGGCGTGAAACGCCGCCGCGCGTAACCTCCAACTAAAAATGAGAAAGGGAACTAGAGATGAATTTCGAAACAATGCACGGCCTAAAAGTATAATTTGGATACTCTGGAGGAGTCCCGAGGGCCATTCCAGAGTTGGAAGCACGGGGTTAAATATAACCACCAAAAGGGGGGCGCATAAGGCATCCAAATGAATTTGGTTGCCCTACACTTCGATGTCATTTCACTTACTGGCGTAGGTAAAGATCGGAGAATGCAAAGACAGTAGGGTACCAACGAGCACAGAAAAATCATAGCATAAGGTAGCCAAGCCTAACTAACTCTAAAACCTATAAAAAAAAAAGGCGGGCCATATAGCTCACTAATTTTGAGTGTCAGGCCTGGTGCGCATCACATTTCGTGGGTCTCCCAGCTGCAAACTCTTCAGCAGTTTCCCTGACAGCCTAGTGCTAGCATCTCATCACGGTTCAAAACGCATTCCTCATGCACCAACGGTAAAGCCTTGAAAAAGGCCTGGATTTAGATCCCCGTGAGAGAATACTAACATTTCGGACAGCCAGTTCGGCTACGTCTGAGCAAGAGTGAAAAACACCGCTAGTGCAATTAACACTTCGGCACTGACAAAGGTCGAAAATGGGGACAAGTTAAAAAAAATTAAAAAGCTGAAAACAACTAATAAAAATATAACTATAAACTGGGAAATGAAATTTTGCGACCGGGTAATTTTTTTTTTTTTTTTTTTTTCTAACTCCTGGTCGAAAAGTCCAAACATGGGGTAAAATGAATAAAATTGGCCGGGGTGCAGTGAGCAAACACCCCAAGGCCGGACTGGAGCGAGGAAGGCAAGCCTAACCTCGCCCAAGATGGAGTATCGTAACATCACAAAGAAATAAAACTGAAATTTTGCAACAGGATAGTGAGCACCCAAGTACAAAAAAAGCATGAAGGAAGGGAAGTTCCAAAATTATAATAAAATGATAAAATTAAAATAAAACAGAAAATTAGGGAAGTTGACATACGCGGCTGTTATCAATAAACAGTTTGCTGCATGACGTCAAAGGGGAAATGCCAATTCTAGATGAAAATTTCTTTCAATCTAGGGGAAATAAAATTTTTCCCGGGGAATCCTGCGTTTAAGTGACAGCAGAAGGATTTCTTCTGGAAGTTTTAGAGGGTGGGACGAAGTTATCGTCCCGAGTGAGAATAGCGAGAGGCCGTTTCCGATTTCTCCCCACTCTTGCATCATAATGTTGAATGGCATTTAACGCAGGATTCCGCACAGCTGGGATTGACCTGTGAAACTTCATCGCAAGTTTTCTGATTTCAGCAAAAATAGGTTTAATTTTAAGGTCACGATGAATGACGTCATTTCGGACATAGCGGGTCGCTCTCACAAACCTACGCAGAAGTTTATTTTGAAAGACTTGAATTTTATCAAGTCTAGTTTTAGCAGCATATCCATAGATTGCAGAACCATAAGTTATAATGGGTCCAATCATAGATTTGTACAGTAACAATTTGTTCTTGATTGACAGGGGGCTATTCCAAGCCAAGAGGGGGTTAAGGGAGCCCACGGCACGATCAGCACGATGCAGGATTTCCGTGATGTGCTGTTGCCATGATAATTTGGAATCCAGGTGAATGCCTAGGTACTTATAATCTCTCTTCCAGGGAATATTTTCATTGTTCAATTTAAAGTTTAAATTAGCAACGGGGTTGGTACGTTGATTGGTGAAGAAGATGGCGGCACTTTTGGCACTGTTCACTTTAATTTTCCATTTTCTAAACCAGGCCGAAAGAATATTAAGATAATTTTGAAGTTTAGAGAACATTGATAGTGCATGTTTGTGTTTGTGAAGCATGGCAGTGTCGTCGGCAAAGATTGCTAAGTCGACATCAGGCATTTTTGGAATATCGTTAACATAGATGTTGAAGAGGGTGGGACCGCTAAGAGAGCCCTGGGGCACAGAGCTAGAGATAGGATGAGAGTTAGAGTAGGAATTTCCAACTCTAACGACAAAAGATCTAAGTTTAAAGTAGTCATTATAGATTTTAATAAGTTGGCTAGGAACGCCGAGAGCAATTAATTTAAAGATGAGAGCGATGTGCCAGACCTTGTCAAAGGCCTTTTGCACATCAAGAAAGATTGCTCCTGTCACACCGCCGGATTTAATGCCATCGTGAAGAAGTTCAGAAACTCTCCACAACTGATGAGTTGTTGAATGACGTGCCCGAAAACCGAATTGCTCCGGTATAAGCACGTCATTAGAATTTAAGAACTCCTTAAGGCGGTTGACAAGAACATATTCATAAACTTTAGATAGACTTGATAATAAAGAAATAGGGCGAAAGCTGGAAGGGTCATGACTATCAGCCGCCCCACTCTTGGGAATGGGGACAACAATAGCCTTCTTCCAGCAATCAGGAAAAATTTTTAAAGTTAACATGCAATTAATTAGAATGACAAGATAGAGAATAAAGTTATGGGGTAAGTTAATAAGCATATTAGTAGAGATGCGGTCTTCACCCGGAGACTTGTCCTTTTTTAAGCCTGAGATGTACTCCCGAACCTCAGAAGGTGTGGTCGGGGATAGTGTGTTAGGTGTGTCAGTGTTTAAAAAATTTTGAACTGTGGTCTCCAACACAGTGGCAACCCTAGGGTTGTCCATACCAGAATTAGGTGTAAACTGACTTCTAAGACTTTCAGCGATAGCTTCAGCCTTTTCAGTGTTAGTATATGCCATGCCCGTGCCATTTGGGCAGTTAGGGCTAGTAATAGCCGGAATGTGTGTTCGTGTCCTACGGATGCGGGAAGCAGCCTTCCAAATTGTGTTGTCTTGTGTTGACAATGACTCAACAAATGTGTTCCAGCGTTCACTTCTAAACTTGGAGATAGCAGCCTTGACTCTCCTGTGCAACTGATTTAAATGGGTCCTAAAATACTGAGTACGATAGACCTGCCACATCCTACGAGCACGATTTCGTTCAGTTATCAATTGCCTGATTTCCAACGGTAGACGGAGTGTGTCGGCAGTATTGGTTCTCGGTTGAGAACACTGCTCATACACCTCTCTGAGAACATCCCCGAGTTGACTGATGGCTTCCTCCGCCTCCTCTTTTGTCTCTGGGACAATGTTCGGAGTCTCCCGCTGTTCAAGCAGGAAGGTGAAGTCTTCCCACCTTGTGCGGAGAAGCCTACCTAAGTCTAGGTTGTAAGTGTCAACTCGGTATCGAAGGATCGCTGGCAAATGATCTGAACTTAGATCGTTCAGCGTTTGAATGCTGTAAGGATAAGGGAAGTTGCGGGTGATTGCAAAGTCCAGATAATTATTAGAAGGTGGATATGTGGGTGAAGGGGGCGCAAGAGTTTGCGCATAATTTTGATTCACCCACTTCCTGAGTTTGGTTCCAAACCCATTAGTTGATCTACAGTGCCAAGAGGGATGAGTAGCATTAAAATCACCCGCAAGAATAAAATTTGGAAAATCATTAGTGAGCCGGGATAATTCTTGCTCCAGCAGGTTTCTATCATTTAAAGGAGGTACATAAATGGCTGCTATGAGAAGATTTGGAATATTGGGAAAGTCCAGAACAACAGAAGTAACTTCGATGCAATTTTGAGGGGGAAGATTGATGAAAGTCGCATTAAACCCTCTTTTAACATAAATAGCAGTGCCGCCCCAACTGTGGCCATTGGTGCCCCTACGAGCCCTGTCTACATTGAATAACTCGTAGTTGGCAACCTTGGAGATATTTCCCTGGGAAAAATGGGTCTCGCTGACCAAAACGATGTCTAAATTGTTACTGTAAACCCAAGCTTGAAATTCAGTTTCCTGACGTTTTAGTCCATTGGCATTAAATATACCAATGGCGAAAGAGTCCAAATTACTAGTAGCTGGGAACATGATGGGGAACAAAAACAGAACTAAAAATGGGGAAAAAATGCACATCCGCAGATGTAATTACCTAACCAATTTTGGATAAGTTAACAATTTTGGAATAAAGAATAAAAATCCGGTCAATCTCCGTAGATGCCAAACGGAGGGCCGGAAGGGATTCCGAAAATGCTTTGCAGACAACGTCTGCACTGTAGTTAGATTCAAATTTCATCAAATTTTCAATGAACTCGGCAGCCGAAAAGACATCCTTAGCTGGGGCCGAATTTTTTGAATTTTGAGGGTTGGAGGGGGGGGGGGGGGAGGTGATGCGACCTTACGTCCAATTGCAGCTTCCCTAAATGATTGGGAAGGTTCAAGAGTGGCCAAGTCAAATTCCGGATTGGAACACCGTAGTATAACATCTTTGGAAGTGGTTAGATAGTAGAGTAAGATGGAGATTCAAATAAGGAGGCTTTGTACGAAGCTCTTAAAAATGAGTGGGGCCAAATTATTTTAGATCGAATACAGAAGTTAGTTCGATGTCCGCGCGTTGTGAGGCTGTCATAAAGGCCAGAGGATATGCTAGTAAATATTGACTGGTACATTATAATATTTGATAATTATTTGTTAGAACGACTTTTTATTATAATGTCAAAATACTTTTGATTTATTATTTTTTTTATTTTCATGGGTTTCACGTTATTTTCTACCAAATGATAGTTAATTTAATAAAATTCTCTAAAATATTGAATGTGGTTAAATAAAATAAATGATTTTTTTTTTGTAGTTTATTATTTTTTTTTATTACTTTTCTGATATATCATTTTTTATAATAATTTTTATGATAATCCTTAATTTGACGTAAGTGCATGATTTCACTGTCCAAACTTTTAAACACGTTATGTTTAAATACTTTTGATACGCTAATTACTAAATGCATGCATGGTTTCGAAGTCAAAACTAAGTGTAGCGTTTGTATAGAGTAGTGTGTGCATGCTTACGCCATTCCCCTTAGCGATGGCAGGTAACTGAGATGGCCGATGTCTGCACCATGCAAAATGGGATACATGCTGCACTGTTATTCCGGTATACATGCCACAGTTTCTTTTGTACCGGATGATTAAGTCTTATTAACTTTTCCTTTTCATTTTGCACAGACTAACCATGTTAGGCATGTTATCAAGTTTACTAAAACCAAAGGAGAAAAAAGAGAAAATAAAATGTAAGAAGTACAAGAAAGATGCAAGTCAAGATCATAATGATGAAAAATCGGATTACGCGTAACGCAGACGTTCTTTGCAAACTACTCGAAAAAAAAGGAAGTGTAATTGGCTTCTTTGCATCAAACTACTCCAAAAAAAAAGGAAGTATTATTGGCTTCGTTGCATAATGAGTCTAAATGCAGTTACATAAAGACTGTACTTTTTGACACTTTTTCTATAGATTGTAGTCGAAAAAACAGGTCTCTTAACTCATTCGGGATCATAGGTGCATATAAGCACCTTCATAAAGAGCTTACAAAATTTGTTTCTAGCACCAGTAAAAAAGATAAGTAATATTTGCTTTGTTTAATTAAAGCAATTTCATGATTATTTAAGTAAAGATAACTTCTTTTAAAAAAGTGGTACCAACCGAATAAAATTTGTGTAAAAGCCACCGGTCCCGAAAGGGTTAACAAATAAATTATCTAAAGACAATGTTACTTTTTTTCTTTTCCCTTTCTAATACATTGATGTTACGTTGTTGCTGAAATAACGACTAAAATTTAATGTAAAAAAATAAGTCGATAATTTTAATAGTGAAAGTAGGCAACAATTATTAATTTGAATACACTAATACGTTTCATTGTACTCATTTAGTTTCATTTTGTTATTACATCGTTAATTATAGTCCCGATATGAATATATTTTTAAATATTTTTATTTATAATCTCATTCTGTTCTAATTACAAGCGCGGCATAACTACCACACAAGTGCGGTGTCTCAGCCTGAATGTGCGGGTGATGCGCCGCAGTGTGATGCTTTAGAAAAAAAAAAAATGTTAAAAAATATTAATAATTTGTTTTGAATTTTTTTGTCGCAGTACACGCGTTGTATATTTAACATTAAATAGCACAGCATGATTTTTTTTTTAATTTTATGTCCACCATGGGACTTTATACAGAAATTCAAATAAATGTGCGGCATAAATTCCGGGAATGAACCTATATGAATATATACAGCAGTGACCAAAATTGTAGACTTTTTTTTTATTTGCATGTTTAATAAATTTGTGAGCTTATAGAATATATTAATATTCACTTAAATACAAATGTGTATATATCAAATAATTCAAGGAAACTTAATGTAGATTTAATAAAAAATACATAATTAAAATATGTGCATTAGAAAAAAAAGTTACACTTACTTTAGTCTAAAATACAAATACAATTAGTTACGAAT
The DNA here is from genome assembly GCA_963932465.1 of Maratus speciosus. Classification (NCBI taxonomy): domain Eukaryota; kingdom Metazoa; phylum Arthropoda; class Arachnida; order Araneae; family Salticidae; genus Maratus; species Maratus speciosus. The sequence goes on along the minus strand of OZ010795.1, from coordinate 429,976,898 downwards.
GCTGAAGTGTATTGTAACAAAAGCGTCCTAGCCAATCACAATGACTGTACTGAGAACCAATCAAATGTCATTAACTAAACTGTAGTATGTTTATATACTGTAAACTGTATAACTAAACTGTAGTATGTCATATATTAACATTTGTATTTAAGCGATTTTTCTTTTACGTTCTTCACACACAAATTTATGAAGCATGAAAATTTCAAAAAATGTCACAATTTTGGACACCACTGTATGTGTATATATAACTATTAGCATAGTAGAAAACTAAAACATTAATGATTATAATGTGATGACGAATTCAATTTTACAGGGAAAGGTTGTATGATTTTTTTTTTTTATGCGATAATGCTATTAAAAAATTCCGCATTGTGATATATAAACATTTTTATTTAAATGTTTTACGACGAAATGTTTTACGTTCTTCAAGCACACAAATTTATGAAACGTGAAAATTTCAAAAAATGTCCAAATTTAGGCCACCATTGTATGTATATATACAGGGTGTCCGGTCTCAACAATGTCCAATGGCTAATTCCTAAACAGTTAGTCATAGACATATAGTTTCAATTACAAAAATGTTTTAAATCAGGTAAAGAAATATTTTAAAAGCGATTTGAGTCAATAAAAACATTTCTTTAAAAATTACGAAATTTAAATTTTTATACGGTCCTCCGGTCCTATATATTATATTTAGTAAAATTTCCTATTGCACTGACAAGTAAGACAAAAAAGTCCCATTCAATTAACACTAAAATTGAGCGAGTTATGGAACTTTAAAAATCCATGACTTATGTCACTTTTCTGCTCTGAAAACAATTGAGTTTGGCTTGCCTTTGAGGTGTCGCATAACAAGTGCTTAAAGTATTCGAAGATCTTATTTCATGTGTATCTGCGCTTTGAAAAAAATCGTACAAGTATTACGATTAAGTTAACATTTATAAAGTTTCAAATTGGCTAAAATAACACGTTTTATTTTGTCAGGTTTTGAGACTGTTTCTTTTATGATTTATTTTATCAAAAATCATGTTATTTTTATAAGTTTTTATGTTGCTTCAACGATCGTATGTATGTTTTTCCAGTTCAAAATTTGTATCCGAAATTTAACTCACTTTTAAATATCCGATCGAGATTACATTTTATATATTGGCACAAATCCAATAACAATCTATATTATTATGATTTTCGGTGGTTATCATTTGTACTTATTTTACAGGATAACACAAAAAATTTCGGATAGATTACCGCCAAGAATTAAAAAAAAAAGAGGTTTAGATTAGGTAATACAAGACTGCGATTGTTTTTTTTTTTTTTTTTTTTTTTTTTTTTTTTTTTTTTACTTTTATGTATTTTTAGCACTGAATCCGAAAATGACATCAGTTTTTAACCATCATGTCAGGATATTTCGCAAATCATAAATTGTCAAATTTAAAGAATAACAAAAATCGGGTACTATAAAGTAGAGGAGATGGTTGTGTTTTTTAACTTTTGGTAATTGATTTTTACGTACTTTTTAGCACTGAATCTGAAAATGACCTTCATTTTTAACCAAATGTGTAAGTTAAAATATAGCGAAAATTACTATAAAACATATGTAAACTTATTTTGTTTTATTTTATTTTATTTTATTTTATTTTATTCAATAATTTATTCCATATTTTTGCGTATCCTGGGATTCTTACAGCTAAATACCTGAGTGGTTCGATGAGATGAGGGAGGAGATTCAATTTTGACTTTGAACTTTTTTACTTTGAATTTTGCGAAAAATCCTGATGTGATGGTTAAAAATGAATGTCAATTTCAGATTCAGCGGTACAGGATACATAAGAATCAATTATCAAAAGCTAAAAACAGGACATAACCCAAATTTTGCAGGTTACTGTAATCTAATAATATTTTTAAATACGTATCATTTTTAAAGGACTGAGGCTGTTAATTGAGCATCATTTATTTAACAAAAATTCTGTTTTTTCTTTCTTTTTAAATGTTTATTACAAATTGTACATTTTGAATTAATATGTCAGAATGATTAAAGATTTCAAATTTATATTGCAGTGTTAATTTTACTCTCAACCATTTTTTTAATATATCTGACGAAATTATATTTCGACTAAATTTGTGAATGACCCCCAATTTGCAGCAAAAAATATGCTCCAACTTTAAACCTCTATTACTCGGTCAATTTTAATCGTAGAATAACGGGACTTTTTGTGTGTTACTTGTCAGTGTAACAGGAAATTTTCCTAAAAATAACTTATAGGGCAGAGGGACCGTATAAAAATTTACATTTCGTAATTTTTTAAGAAATTTTTTTATTGACCCAAATCGCTTTTAAAATATTTCTTTACCTGATTTTAAACATTTTTGTAATTGGAACTGTTATATTTTGTAATTGGCCTATGACTAACGGTTTAGGAATTAGTAATTGGACAACGTTGAGACCGGACACCCTATATAACTATTAGCTCAGTAGAAAACTAAAACATTAATGATTATAGTCTGATGACGAATTCAATTTTACTGGGAAAGATTGTGCGTTTTTTCTATGCGAGAATGCTATTAAAATATTTCGCATTGTTCCGACCTAAAAATTACAAATTTGTCAGTTGCTACATTGAATTTTACTTGCATTCCAATTATATGTCTTTTCGATGTTGTTTCAATTTCATTTAGAAAAAAAAATAAAATTTATGCGTCTTTTAAATATGGGAGATGCATTACACAGTTTTTCTTATTTAAAATAGTGTTTTGGGGGTCCAGGACACAAAAACCTTCAAATTTTCAAACACAGATATTATATTAAAATTTTCTCTGTTTCTTTCTGCTTAAAGAATGTTTAAAGACGTTTAAAGAATGTTTTAATCTTAATTGGAACTGGAAATATTATTTTTTTTCGTTTAGATTTCTTTTCAACGTCTAGCTTTGAAGCAATGGTTGTCATGGAAAGAGCTTCTTGTGAAAAGTCGTTTGATTTCACGATGGCTTTTTCAACATTTCTCGTTTAAAAATTGTAATCAATTTAAAAATTGTCAATTGTCAATTTAAAAATTGTAATGGGTAAAGAACCTTTAAAGTTAAATTGTTCAAACTTGTAACGTGTCTTTCTCAATTCTTTCACATTAATTTTGATTAGGCAAAAGAACAAATTGCTATGAAAATGTGATTTTTATAATAAAAGTTACATCATTTAAAAAAAAAAATTATATTAAAAAAATTAATTTATATTTAAATTAATATTTAAAAAAATGCTGAATGAAAGCTTAAAGTTATATATTTGTGTTTATTTAAATAAAAACAAGTTGGAAATTGCTCGTCAAACGTGGCAAATGAGGTGCGTTCGTACTATAACTAGTTTTATAATTATTTTTTGCACCCCATATTGTACTGAATGTATATTTTTTTGCGCTTCATAAGTGCATAGTCTGTAACATCATTAAAATGCACTTACAATAATTTTTCCCCCATTGGCCGTAATGTAACGGAAAACTTTTGACTGTCCCTGTAATTAAACTATAAAGTCGATTTTCATAAAATTTGAAATGGCTCGACAAAATTTTGCAGCAATTATATATTTAAAATTTCAGACCATTCGGAAGGCTGTAAAATCATTAAAATGCATTTGCAATAATTTTTTCCCATTGGCCATAATGTAACGGAAAACTTTTGGGTGTCCCTGTAATTAAACTATACATCCGATTTTCATAAAATTGGAAATGGCTCAACAAAATTTTGCAGCAATTATATATTAAAAATTTCAGACCATTCGGAAGGCTGTAAAATCATTAAAATGCATTTGCAATAATTTTTTCCCAATGGCCGTAATGTAACGGAAAACTTTTGGGTGTCCCTGTAATTAAACTATACACCCAATTTTCATAAAATTGGAAATGGCTCGACAAAATTTTGCAGCAATTATATATTAAAAATTTCAGACCATTCGGAAGTCTGTAACATCATTAAAATTCACTTGCAATAATTTTTCCCATTGGCCGTAATGTAAAGAAAAACTTTTGACTGTCCCTGTAATTAAACTATACATCTGATTTTCATAAAATTGGAAATGGCTCGACAAAAGTTTGCAACAATTATATATTAAAAATTTCAGATCATTCGGTCGGGTAGTTTTTGCTCTGTTATATGCGGACGGACAGACAGACGGACGGACAGACGGACGGACAGACGGACGGACAGACGGACGGACAGACGGACGGACAGACAGACGGACTGAACGACGACTATAGGTGCTACGTATTTATATAATTACGAACGCACCTAAAAAATGAAATTCTACAAATAATGTTTTGAGTTATAAAGATTTTAAATTAGCACAATTTTTTAATAAATTTTAAATTTAATTTTTTTATTATGAGAAGTTTTTTCATGCGTATTTTTTTTTTTTTTTTTTTTTTTTTTTTTTTTACTGTGTGTAATGATTCTTTATCCTTTGATATTCCAATTTTATGGTTGGAATTCCTTAATAAATACTTAAAAAGGGAGTCTGATAGAGGGAGCCGCGGTAGCGTAGGCTATTTGAGATCATAGAGGGCGCCATGTTTGCAGTTTTATGTTTTTTGGTTTTTAGATTATCTTTTGGTACCCAGTGTCATTCATTTCTATTGATTATGTGTGTGTTATGATTACGGTTTTTACGATTAAACCGAAACATGTCAATATATTTTGATTTTTATTTGTGACACCTATTTAAGTAAAATAAATGTATGTTTTTATGTTTTTATTTATATGATAAGAAAGGGTGAAGTAAAATGTGTTTGAGTTTTTACGAAAACTTACAACGGTTTTTGACATTGATATATTTTCCAGTTTATTCATTTTCTTCAGAATATCGAAGTACTTTGAAATATATATTTTTATACAACTAATGACTCATTTTATTTCGTTTTTATTAAGAGTTATTTTCTTTTCATTAATCAATTTTAACTATGAATCACGTAAATATATTTAAATACTATCATCCTTCAAAAATTATAAATGGGCTACAAACAGCAAATATAGACAGACATGTAAAAACGAGAGAAATATGTCTTGGTCTAGAACGAAAATATTAATAAATTTAATGAAAATATAATATATTTCTGGCTATACAAAAAGAAAAAAATATATGATTTGTTAACCATCAAGTTTCTAAATACATCTTTATTTGAATTAAAACTTTGAAATGAAGTGATTACAAACTTGATAGATGAATTTCGGACTGGTTATTAAAATAAAAATCATTTTATAGCTTTTTTAAATTATTGACATTTATAATGATTATTATATATTCATGGGAATTTTCAATAAGCGGATAAATTTGTTTTCAGATTTATAATAAATAACAACAAAAGAGATAAAATGGTTGACATTTTAAACCTGGAAAATATCTGATACTTTGAATTAAGGATAATATAAAAAGGATCAATATTAATCGAGATTTTCCATGATGATAAGGTAATTTATGCCAGTACAGTCTTTTATAATTTGTTTGATAACGTATATTAATTCTAATTTTATTAATATAACAAGATATTTCTTACGTTCTGCGGAAATATTTCAGATAATGTACGTATCATGTTTCCGAAGCGAGAGATATTGATAATTACTAATGAACCATACACCAATAATATACTTAGAATATATCTTAAATTTTGATCTTATATTAGAAAATAAAACTTCGTTAATTTATTTCGTCAATTGGATTATTATGTTGATTTTAGTGATATTAACCAATTTATTCAAATTATAATTTTTGTGTGATCATTTCAGTGCCTTATTAGAATGTGAAATGAGTCTTATCAGAAATATTAATAAAAAATAATTTATGGTATAAATCAGAGATATTAAATTTTTATTTTGCATTATGAATCTTTTTTATTTAAAGGTAGATTTATTTTCCTATGTAATAAATGTATATGAAACCACGAAATATAATCTTGCAAAGGTTTTATTTTAATCTACCCTATTAATATCTGGGCGCGTATTTATGTAACCTCAAAACCTCTGAAACCACAGGGCGCAGGGCTACGAAATTTGGCACACAGGTTGCTGGTCAAGGGCTTATGAATGACAGGGGCAAAAAGTTCGAAAATTTTAAATATGTTTTTTGACGAATTTTTGTCTTTTCTATGTTAACTCGTAATCTTGCGAGTTCTATCCAGTTGTAAATGTTTACTGCAATGTAAGATATACATATTACGTACGCCACGCTGCAATACTAAGGAGCTGTAGCGGGTATTACGATAATTCTTTAACCTCACGTGCAAATAATTAGAGATCTTTTAATTGCGCTTAACTATATCCTTTAAAAAATAAAGAAAATTATTTTATCGCAAAAATAAACAACTTTCTATTTTATATAATCCATTATTCCAAATATATCGTTTTATTTTCTGCTGCCACGGCAAAATTATAGTTCGGCAAAATTTAATATTTTGATTTTAGAATTAAATTCATGAACTCTTGAGCATAGAACTGGTTAAATTAATAGCTGTATCAGATATGGCAAAGTTCATAGAAAATCTAATAAAAGGAAATTTATCTATCCAGGAACTGTGATCATGCCCAAAAAAAGATTGCACTTCGAGGTTTCAAGTCTCGATTTTTGCTTTCAACCAGATTTGCCTGACGTCAATACAAAGGTGTCAATGTTCGGTATATTTCAAGAATGTAATAAGCTTGTTCTAGAACAGCGCTTACAAACTGAGGGCCATTATTTCTTATGAGTCTTTTTGGGATGCCATAACGAAGGAGAATCTCTTCAATAAGAGTACTCGTACATTATTGTGCAGTGGCAGATGTTAAGACAAATAGTTTTAACCATTTAGTGGCACAATCTTCTATTATAAAAATCCGCCGGTGGTCATCTTGACTAGTATGCAATGATCCTAAGAGATCAATGCGCGGGGGGGGGGTCTCAAACCACTAAGCATAAGCAGGTGATCGTAATATGACTAATGGTTTCTGATTTATTGTTTTATAACGGGAGCACTCTCGGCACTTCTTCACATATTCAAAAATACATGCTCTGATGCCTGTCCAATAATAATCTTAGCTATTCTATGATACATTCTTGTGCCACCATAATTTTCTGCAGAGGGATCGTCATGATGACAGTTTCTTGTAGTGGAATGGTCAGTTGCGCTTCCTCGGCATCTGATTCGTTACCATACCGAAAAAGCACACCTTGATTCATCAGGAATCCTCTATCAATCCAATTGGCGAAATCTTCGGTTTTCTGACCATCTTCAAAACAATCTATAAACTTTTTAACCCTTATGTCAAAGACCGGGTGCCCGAGTACATTTTTTCTCTTTTCTTCCGGTTTTCAGGGAGTTAATATCGAAAGAAACTAAAAGGAATTTAGAACCTCACTATTTGTAGTATTCACTGTCCATTAGTATAATCATTTTCAATTTTGGAATTCTTTTTATTACTATTTTGGGGCATTAAACAATTTTATACCTCTCATCAATGATCAGGGTATCCGCGTATCCACGGGAAATTTCTGTTGTCTATTGCACCATTAATATATCCGTTATATCCACTCCATAAATCGTTTTCTTTTAAAACAGAATCTTTTCGTGTTTATCTCTAGGTCCTATGATGATTTTATCATAATGCATAGTATCCATTAGAATGACAGCATTGTTCCTTTTTAGAACATACGAACAAATACTTATGTCATAATGAAATCCAAATTCTATGGATAAAACTTTCACGATTTACATGGCCCCATTTCTTTGGGAATATAAGTTTGTTTCTGTACAAAGTACCAACCATTGTGAGCTTCCAGTATAATAAATGTTTGGTCAAAGAAAGAGAATAAAATAAGTTGTCTTTGGTGATGTTACATCAAATAGAGAGGCAAATTCTTTCACTACTATTTCATCTTGGTCTATTCTCCGGTGCACAGTTGGCCGTTGAGAGGATAATAATTATTTGCATCACACACCCACCATATTTTGATCCCATACTAAGCCGGTGTTGATGAAACATATTGGGGTAAATCTTTTTCTTACTCGATGCGGAAATAAATGCTCATCAATCGTTAAGTATTCCGTCGGTTTGTATTTTTTCAATAGGTTAGGATTTAACATAGTCCATAAATCACGAATTGCAGCAGGTTTAAAACTTTGAAAACATCCCAATCGTGTGTTCTGATTGTCTAGACTAATAAATCTAAGAATATTCCAGAATCGGTCTACACTCATTCTTGCTCGATAAAACGTATATATATATTTTCCACATTCCTAACGTGTGATCTTTGTTTGAATTGTATGTACCTGAAATAAATAATATTTATAAAAATGCGTCAAATTCCTCTTCTCTAAAGGTGAGGGCTGTTACATTGTATGAAATATAGGTTTTTTATGGCTCGCATATGTTAAAATCGCATAGGGTACCCGGTAAATATTAATGAACCATACACCAATAATATACTTACAATATATCTTAAATTTTGATCTTATATTAGAAAATAAAACTTCGTTAATTTATTTCGTCAATTGGATTATTATGTTGATTTTAGTGATATTAATCAATTTATTCAAATTATAATTTTCGTGTGATCAATTCAGTGCCTTATTAGAATGTGAAAATCAGTCTTAGAAATATTAATAAAAAAATAATTTATTCTATAAATCACAGATATTGAATTTTTATTTTGAATTATGGATCTTTTTTATTTAAAGGTAGATTTATTTTCCTATGTAATAAATATACATGATACGACGAAATATAATCTTGCAAAGGTTTTATTTTAATCTACCCTATTAATATATATGCGCGTATTTGTGTAACCTCAAAACCTGTGAAACCACAGGGCGCAGGGCTACGAAATTTGGCACACAAGTTGCTGGTAGGGGGCTTATGAATGATTGGGGCAAAAAGTTCGAAAATTTTAAATATATTTTTTGACGAATTTTTGCCTTTTTATGTTAACTCTTAATCTCGCTAGTTCTAACTAGTTGTAAATGTTTACTGCAATGAAGATATACATATTAAGTACGCCACGCTGCAATACTAAGGAGTTGTAGCGGGTATTACGATAATTCTTTAACCTCACATGCGAATAATTAGAGATCGATTAATTGCGCTTAACTATATCCTTTAAAAAATATAAAAAATATTTTATCACAAAAATAAACAATATTTTCTATTCTATATAATCCATTATTCCAAAAATATCGTTTTATTGTTTGCTGCCACAGCAACATCATAGTTCGGCAAAATTTAATATTTTGATTTTAGAATTAAATTCATGAACTCTTGAGCACAGAACTGGTTAAATAGCTAGTTTAACTGATAATAATGATTAAGATTTAACTCAATATTTATAAATTTATGCAATCACATTATTTTAACTCTGCGTACTTTGATATGTTCGAAAGTTCATTGACGTTACAAAGAAAAAATTTTTATATCTTAAACCCTTCTTGTATGGATTCTAATTCTATCAACAATATTTCATTATTATTACTTATTATTAGTAGCGTGATTATTAATCTACTATGATAGTTAATTTCATTTTAGATTAATCATATTCTTACGGAATACTCAATTACTTGTAATAATTTTTAAAATATGTCTGATTGGGAAACAGCCACGTAAAAAATATTTTTTTCTTATTTGAAATCTATACTATAAATTGATGTTGAAAGAAATTTAATGTTAATCATTGTCAATAAAAATCCCAGTGTTAAATTTGTAAAAATCGCATTCATGTTCACTATTGTAGAAAACTCGGATTGGAAGTGCTATAATCGGTTTTCTTTTATGTTAAATTCACTTATTTGATCAAAATTAGCGGAATTTTTAAAAACAAGGAATAGGGAAGACACATTTCCTTCCCGGTACAGTCCAGAGGAACTTTTTAAATAATAGAAAAAAGTTTATATTATTTGCATCATAATTACATTTAGTTTCTAAATTTTGTTACTTTAAGCAAAAAAAGTTGCTTTATCACTTATTTAGTTTAATCAATAAATACTGGGAATGGCTCGATTTTCCACTGACGATCTTAATGTAAATATAAGGTATATTTTATTAATTTTACGCTTTAAAATAACGAAAAAATATTGATTAGCTGTAGATTATCTAATTGTTTACAAAACAAATACGGTACAGAAATATCTATCTTTCAGAAATACATTTTCTCTACTTTTTCCCGTCCTTATGTATTACAAAAATGCTATTGTATATTACTGAAATTAATTAAAGAATATAATAATTTGTCGGCTCGCTCCATTTAACTTCAAACAAATTTCTACATAAGGGCCAAGTGAGTTGAGACATTTGCCATACCCCTTTATAAGCTTCAAAAAGCTCTTCTTGAAAAAAATCAGGGCTCTGCACCATTCTGTTCCCGGTAGATATGGAGAGAAAGTGCGTTGTGAATACGTTTTCAATGAAGGAAGTGAGAGCGGTTGTTTGCTATGAATGGGCACGTAGAGTATCGGGAGCAGAAATCCATAACCTCCACGTGGGAGTCTATGGGCCAGATGTGATGTCGAAACAAATGGTGCGGTGATGGTGCCGACAATTCAATGAGGGGCGTCATCGTTGGACTAGCCGAGACCTGGACGGACGTGTACGGCCACTACAGACGAAAGTAATGCTTGACTACTTCTTTGTAAGCAATGCTGAAGCCACACAAGCCGTTCAACGCTTCTTTTGTATGCAGAGCCTTGTTTTTTTCCCTTGAGGGCTTTATGAAGCTTATAAAAGGTATGAGAAATGTCTCAACTCACTTGGCATTCAAGTACAAAATTAAGTTACGTCTTATCTTTAATGTTTCATTACATTTTTTGTCTTTTATACACACCTCTGTCCACAGTTGCCAGGGGAAACTTATTTTCCGACTCACCCTCGTAAATAGAACTTCACATAAACACTTAAACAAAATAAATGGCGCTAAGATAACTTTTTACATTCTCAACTCACACCTCAACTCTATCACTCTTCACACTCGCACTCTTTAGCATACCTCAACTCAGAACAGAACGAACAGCATTTCTATTCGACGAAGCACACGAAAAACGGTCACGTGGAACCGGTAAAGTCTATTTTTTTCTCAACGGGTACTCCGCGTTACATCCTCCCCCTCTGTTTCCGATTTACGTTTCGGAAAAGAAACGGGAAGCTCTTTGGGGTCTTCCTCTTTTTCTAAAGTGTGCAACTGGAATAGTATCAGATTATTGGAAAGATGACAAGGCGGAAATGTTATAATACCCAATTTACTCAGTAGTGTTGTCCAGGCCAACAATGTCATGTATCTCCAGTGACATTTGAGTCAAAACTATCTATGTATGACCCATTTCATTGATTGATGATTCATTTCAACACGCTCTTTCACACTTTTTGAAATATTTGCAAGACGCCTAAGATATGGGTTTATTTCCGGAACAAAATTGTCCTTATCCATAACAGCTCTGAAATCGTTCACCACATTATCGATTGTTCTTAGTTCTCGAACAAATTGCAGATAGACGGAAGTTTGACCTGTTGTATCAGATATGGCAGAGTTCATAGAAAATCTAATAAAAGGAAGTTCATCAATCCAGGAACTGTGATCATCCCCAACACAGATTGCTCTTCGAGGTTTCAAGTCTCGATTTTTGCTTTCGACCAGATTGGCCTGAGGTCGGTACAAAGGTGTCAATGATCGGTATATTTCAAGAATGTAATAAGCTTGTTCTAGAACAGCGCTTAAAAACTGAGGGCCATTATTACTTATGAGTCTTTTTGGGATGCCATAACAAAGGAAGATCTCTTCAATAAGAGTAGTCGTATATTCTTGTGCAGTGACAGATGTTAAGGCAAATAGTTCTAATCATTTAGTGGTACAATCTTCCACTATTAAAATCCGCCGGTGCTCATCTTTACTACGATGCAATGGCCCTAAGAGATCAGTGCTGATTGTCTCGAACCGCTGAGCATAAGCAGGTGTTCGTAATAAGCCAGCTGGTTTCTGATATGTTTTTTATAACGGGCGCACTCTGGGTACTTCTTCACATATTCAAAAATGTATGCTCTGATGCCTGTCCAATAATAATCTTAGCAATTCTCTGATAAGTTGCTGTTTCACCATAATATCCGGCTGAGGGGTCGTCATGATGAGTCTTTCTTGTACTGGAATGATCAGTTCTCCTCGGCATCTGATTCGTTACCATACCGATAAAGCACACCTTGATTCATCAGGAATCGTCTATCAGTCGAAATGGCGAAATCTTAAGTTTTCTGTTCGTTTTCAAAACAATCTATAATCTTTTTAAGATTTACATCTTGCAAATGCGCTTCTGTGATGTCTTTTGGGCTTCTTGTTAGCATGTTTATGCTGACAAAGTTGCATGTCTCACAGAAAGCAGATGGATGATTACAGACAGGGCGAACAGCATGTTAGCCACAACATTAGATTTTCCAAGTTCATATTCTATTTCAGTAAGAACAATTGTAATTGTAGAGCCTAACTTTCTAATCTTCCCGTTTGTCACTTAAGCATCAAAAGCCATTTTAAAGGTTGGTGAACCGTTGCTACAACCATATTTTAGCCTTCACATAGCCACGAAAAGGTTCTAAGGCCCAGACAACAGCCAAACCATCGCGTTCTGTAGTATAATAATTTATTTCTGCACTTGTAAGTAATAAGAAGACAACTAGCGTATTTTGGGTAGTTCTCAGAGGTATTTTCAGTACCCTGTAAAATTACAGCACCAAGAACATAGTTACTAGCGTCAGTTCGCAGAATAAATGGTTCGGTCCGATCTGCTTGCTTCAGCACTGGAGGTGTCATGAGATATTTTTTGAGAGTTTCAAAGGCTATTTGCTTTTCTTTTCCCCATTTCAAGGTCACTTTCTTTTTTGTAAGATTCCTAAGGGTTCTTGAATATCAGTAAAATTTGATATAAATCTTCTGTACCAATATCAGTTTTGTAAGAAAGGCGCTATCTCTTTAAAATTGTTAGTTGTCCATTTGAGGTTGTGCAGTGCCTTATGTACTTCACTTTCTCACAAAAGAAATGACATTTTTGATGTTTGCTATCTAACTTAAGATCAACAAGTCTCTCCAACACGCCTGTAAGAGATGTTTCTCAAACGTTTCTGACAAAACGACAATATCTTCTATGCACGAGAAAGCAAGAATTTCGTTAAGACCACTTCTATATGGATCTATAAATTTTCGAATCGTGGCAGGAGCATTTTTGAATCCGAAAGGCATCTTTAAATTTGATGTTTCAAAAGGTCAGACAAATGCAGTTCTATCTTGATCTGGTGGGTAGACTCGAACTTGCTGATACCCAGAACACAGATCTAAAGTTTAGATGTAAGACGTATGCTTGGCTTCATGTAAAAGGTCGTCTATTCGAGGTAATGGATATTTATCTGCTACTGTAACTGCATAAAATTTTCTATAATTTATGCATAATCTTATACTGCCATCCGGCTTTGGTACGAGAACCACTGGAGAAGCATAAGCTGTTTCACATTCCTCTATGACTCATTGAGCTAGAAGATTATCTATTTCCTTCTTAAGAAATTCTTTCTTAGCAAGAAACATCCGATAATGTAGCACAGAATGAGGAGCACTATCACCTATATTGATACGATGCTCCATAAACGGGACTGTCTCTCACCCTGGTTGAAATCATTTTTTCATAAATTTTTAGAAGATCATTACGTTTGCCCGTTTCATGGGAATTTAGATTTTTGCCTAAATCTTCAAGTAAAGCGTACATAATGACTTTAACCGCATCAGTTGACGTACCATTTTCTTCTTGGTATTCATCTACAAAGTAAAACTTTCGCTGAGGTTTATCACTGAAATGCCATGGTTTGTTGTCAGTATCTAACACTACGTTAGTATTTCGCAAAAAATCCATACGTAAAGGTGCATTGCAAAATAAAAATATTAATGCATCTGGAAATCTGTCAAATATCTTTGATGTATAAATTATCTAGTTTATGTATGAACACTTGACGGAACTACGAGAAATATTTTCAGAATTTAAGGATTATTAATATAAGGTAAGAGCCTAATTGAACGTCATGTATTAGTTAAAGCTTACATGTGAGTGTCATATTTATCAGAAAAAGCCAGTATATCAAAAGTCACTTGGTGAAATTTGAAATTCTATAAGAAATAATTTATTTGCGTATGAAAAATATAATTGTACAGAAATGCTTCTCTAAATTATCAATCGTGAATCAAAGAAAAAAAATAGTTCAAAAGTTTCCACGAGTTGCAAATAAATGTCAAAACCGCATATCACTGGATTTTAGTTATACAATATACTTCAATAATTCGTGTGGAAATTACAACTAAACTGTACTCACTTACTTTTTACAGTTTAAAACGTTATAGTACATTGTACAAAATATTAAATACATAATTGTTTTTTTTTAAATGATGGTTGATGATTTGCATGAATAGGTGCAAATGAGGAAACATTTGAGAAGTATTTTTTCGTTCAAAAAACGATCAATCAAACAATCATGAAACTGTCATCGAGGAATCCTTTTTGTCCAGCCTGCTCTGCGATACACAGTTACTTTATATTTTATATTTAATTTTAAAAATTATCAAGGATATCCGGCCCACACTCTATAGTTAGAGGGAGAAGATTTAGAAATAAGTAATTTTTATACCACTCTTATATATTTAGTAAGTAATTAATAATACAACTGTGAATTGACAAGGAAGCATAATAAACTTATAAACATTTACTTGAACGTTTCACAAAACAAAAACATCACTTACCAACTCAATCACATGACATAAAGCTATAGAACAATTCTCTCATAATGAATTGTGGGCGGAAAGAAAACTTTGGTGCTGCCATCTACATATATTAAATTGAAGCACAAACATGACAGCTCTACCCCACTTAATATTGTAGTCTTTCAGGAGCTCTTCTGCACCTACCGGATCTTCAGAGTATCTGTGGTGAAGAAGAAGAATGATTTTTTATAAGTTCAGCAGCATGAAATGTTGAAATAATGGGAACAGAAGGTTTGGAACTATTGACTCAGAGTCAGTTGATTTAGGACTTGAAGAATCAGTATAATGAAAGTCAGTTGGTGTAAGACCTGGAGTATTTGGATCATGAGAGTCAACTGGTTGCAGATCTGAGATACTAGGCTGTATTGTCGGAAAACCATCTTTCTTCAATATTGCGTTTTCATTTCTGAAATTTCCTGTATCACTTTCTTCAGAATTTGTATCATTAACTAAAGAAATCTCTGAACATTTGTTATTCAATCAACATGCCTTTTCCAAATATTCGAATCAACTTTAAGTCTATAATGTAATTTTCCTTCTTTTGCTATTATTCGAACAATTTTCCTCTTGGCTTCTGGAGTATAATTTCTTACAGTTACTTTCTGGTTAATTTCAAATTCTTCTATTTTTATCTTTGGACTTTTTCGCACCTTGTTTATCATGAACGAAATTTGTAACATTTGGCACTATCAAATCTATTTTTGTTCTTATATTAAGTTTAAGAAATAAAGATGCAGGACTCTCCCCTGTTGCAACATGAGGCATCTTCCTATATTGTAAAAGGAAGCTATTTAATTTCATTTGTAAAGTACCAGGTTCGGAAGCTAAGGCTTTTAATTCACGTTTAAGAATTTACACATATCTTTCCGCCTGTCCACTTGTAGCTAAATTGTATGGAGCACTGAACTTACGTTTTACACCATGACTTTTCAAAAATGTCTCAAATTCTTCAGATGTAAACTGTTTAGCATTACCTGATACTAAAGAAATTGGAAAACCGTATCGTGCAAAAATTGAAGAGAGACAAGGAATTGTATTTTCTGAAGTTGTACTAGGAACAATAAAAATTTCTGGCCATTTGCTATGGGCATCAAACACTAAAAGAAGCATTTTTCCCATAATAGGACCAAAATAAACAAAAAAAAAATTCTTTGCCATAGAGCTGCAAGCCAATCCCAATGATGTGTATGAACTTTGGGAGGATTATTTTTCAAATTTACACAATTAGGGAAATTTCGTGCAAGATCTTCAATATCTTGGTCTATACCTGGCCACCATACAAAATTACAGGCTAAAGACATCATTTTAACTATACCAAAAAGACCCAAGTGTAATTATTTTAGGATTAGGTTTCTATGAATTTCAGGTATCCTACATCCTTTTAAAATACAACTATATTGAAGAGTGAATTCTTCTTGTTTACCACCAAAAGTAAATTTTTAGGTATTTCAGAACCAAAAATGAGGTGATGAAAAATTTCACGTAAAAGGGGATCAGATTTTGTAGCTGAAGCAATAAATTTAGAATTTAATGGTAAGATAGCGAGTTGATTAATTTGAAGAATTTCAGATTCATCAATTGCATCAATTGAATTAAATTGTTGAGGTAAGACTTCACTACGTAAAGGAAGTCGTGAAAGAGCATCAACATTTCTGTGATCAGTAGATTTTTTTCTTTTATATATCTATCTATCTATCTATCTATCTATCTATATATATATATATATATAACGGATATTATATTGAAACGTTCGTAAATAAATTGCGTATCGTTGTATTATAGCAGCCGATAACACAGGAATACTTTTAGAAGGAGAAAAAATAAACACTAAAGGTTTACTGCCAGTAAGTAAGGTAAATCTGTTGCCATACAAATATTAAAAAAATATTCACAGCAAATATAATAGCCAGTGCCTCTTTATCAATTTGACTAAACCGTTTTTCTGCATTATTCAAAGTTCTGGATACAAACCCAATAGGTTTTTCAGTGTTATCTGGCATCATATGCGAAAGAATCGCAGAGGTACCATAAGGAGAATCATTAGTAGCTAAAGCTAAAGGTAACTTAGTATTAAAGTTAGTAAGAACCCTGTCAGAAGTAATTTATTTTTTTATACTTTTAAATGCTTTTTCACATATATAAGACCAATTATGTTTAATATTCTTGTTCAGAAAATTATTTAAAGGATCTGCAATAGTAGATACGTTTGGCACAAACTAAACATAATATGTAACTAAGCCTAGAAATTCTTTAACCTGGGATACATTTACTGGCCTTGGATCATTTAAAGTTGTCTCAATTTTATCTTCTGTTTTATGAATACCATGTTTATCAACTCTATAACCATAATAAGTAATCTCATCTGCCATAAAGAATGTGTTTTTCTTTATTTATCCTAATGTTTCCTAAATTCTTTATTTATCCCTTAATATTTCTAATACTTGCTTTAATCTTTGTAAATGAATGTCATCTGTTTCACGTGTAACCACAATATCATCTATAAAAATTGTAACTACCCCAGTTCGTCTTAAAATGTGCTCAAATATTCTTCGTCATATAGCAGGAGAACTAGCAAAACTCATGGGTAACTTAAGGAATTGGAATAATCCTTTGGGTGTATTAATGGTCAATAATACTTGTGATTTTTCAACTACAGGTAACTGAAGATAAACTTGATTTAAATCATTTTTTGTAAAATGTACACAACCAGCTAATGTAGGTAACATATCTGCTATTTTAGATAAATGATACTTATCAACTTTCAGAAATATATTTTATGTTATTTTAAAATCACCACTTAACCGAATTTTCCAATTAGGCTTAAACACTGGAAATATAGGAGTTGTCCACCTGCTGTTTGTAACTGGTTTAATAATACCTGCGTCTTGTAAATTTTACAATTCTTCATTGAATGCAGCACATAGTGCATAAGCGACAGTGCTAACTTTGCAAAATATGGGTGTAGCATCTTTTTCAAGATAAAGTTCTGTTTGTAAACCTTTAATCTCCCCAGCCTTATCAGTAAATAAATCAGAAAATTCATGTAACAAACCTTGTAATTTATCAGAATAATTTACAACTTCATTCACATATACTGATTTTAAATTATGCGGGAAAATATGAAATTCAGATACCCAATCTCTACCAAATAATAATGAAAAATTATCTTCTTTTATCAAATACAACTTTAGCTTTCTAGTTTTATTTTCATAAGTAACATTTACTTCAACATAACCTAAAGGTTTGAAAATTTCACCTGTTGCAGTTTTTAACTGAACATCAGGAGAAAAAAAAAATTATAATCAGGAAAAATTCTGCGAAATCATTTTAGAGGAGCAGCAGAAATTCCAGATTCAGTATCTAATTCCATATCAACTCTAGCTTTGTTTTCAATGAAAACAGACAACTTAATTGGATTTGAAACTTTATCATACTTTACAGTTTAAACATTTACAGTATGTAAAGAATTTACGTGTTTTGAGAATTTTTAATTCTACATACCTTGCTTAAATAACCCTTTTTACTACATAGGTTGTAAGTAACATTAATAAATCCACAAAAATTTGCTAAATGTAAAGCATTTTCAAATCGATTGCACTTTAACTTATTTTTATTCATGTCACAATGTATATTATTTACATGATTGTTGACATTCTGCTTTTGAGAACAATTTTGTAATTATTTATTTTGTATATTTTTCGTACTGGAAATTTTATTTACATTGAAATTTTTATGCTTAATTTCAGCAATTGCATTATCTACATTATATAAAGCTAACGCTTTCTCAACAGCTTTTTCGAAATTTAAATCATCAACTTGCTTAATCAATTTATTCGGAATGCTTTCATTTTTCACACCGCGCAGAAACTGTTCCATTAAATTTTCATTTAAAGCATCACCAGTAAATGAGCGAAAGTTCGTACCCTTTTTTAATCTAGCAGCAAAATCTTGAATTGATTCAATTTCATTTTGAAAACATTTTCGAAATTTAATGCGCCCAATGAATTTATTGGGGGCAGAGCTTAACCCCTTGCGGACGAGCGTCACGTATACGTGCCGCATGAAACGCTCACAATCTTTGTTTTTCCTCACCAGTAAAATTTTACTGTAAAATTTGCCTTATTTAATCAGGGCATTTTCTCGATTTAACAAGACACAAATTAGTGTTTTTTTTTAAAAACGGTGACAAAAGATTAAAAATTTCGTAAAACGCTCCTCCCCTGAAGGGGTTAAGGTTTAAGTAGAATATCAACAATTTCACTATATTTTAAGGTTTCACTATTCTTAGGTACACATTAGGGTGGGCCGAAAAAAACTTTTTTTCTCTTTTTGATTCGCTATACCGCGGAAAACTTGTGTCTAGGGTAGCTTAGTAAAATGCAATAACAAAATAAATAAATTTTTACGTTTGACGGTAGCGCATCGGGCTTAAAATTTGAGGTAAAACACGATTTTGATAATTATTCTAATAAATGGAAATAAATCAAATAACTTATATAACAAGCAGCTATAGACATATTTTAGTAGAAAAGAGTATAGGAATGATAAATAAATGCAAAATTAAATACATTTCGCAGCACATTGGCAGCGGATTATGTTTAAAAAAAAGGCATTTTTTTTTTAATGACAAATTTTCATTGAAATAAAAAATACTTTTCTGATTGCACTATTACCTGATCTGATTACCTTTATCTGATTGTACCTGAGTGTAATTTCACTTTGTAATAAAATATAGTCCTTTACTTGTCTTTACTATCTTTTGGAAGTTTGAAATAAGATTTGCTTGAAAAACTAGGCACTAAAGATCTCGAGAAAAGTGTCGTTCTTATAAAAAACATATCTGGACCCGAAGACTTTTTATGATGCCTCTGTTACCAGCATCACGGACCGTTCTACTGTTTGAGATTGACATGGGAATTGGTCAAATTTCCACTGGGCCGCTGTTTTACCTGATTCGACCTTAGACCAAATCTCTTCGTTGGTGGCTCTTCTCAGAAAAATGTGGTGGTGAATGTGTAGTAGAGTTCCAGGGAATCATTTTGATGTAGTCTGTAGCTATAAAAAATTTTGGATGTTTGAAAACACCTGATTGACTTTCCTTTAGAAGATAAGTTTCTAGCCTTTATAATCCTTCTGAAACATAACTCTCGTATACGTTCCCTTTTATCTACTATCATACACAAAAGCAAATTTTCTGGATTGGCAAAAAATGCGTTTCTCTCAGTTACTGGTTCAATGACCAAAAGCAAGTTTTCAGAGAGGAATTTTGATGATTTTATAACTTTCAATACATATTCCGGCCCATTTGTGAAGTATTTCCTTTTTTTAAAATACTTAACCATACAGGTACATAAGACTTTAGGAGATAAGAAACTATAATCCTGTGTTCGACTGTTGGATTTTCAATGCTTAAATACAACCGGAGAATTCTGTTCTCCATCGTTACCCACCTTGAGTGGAAAGTGTGCCAGGCTCAGAACAGATAAATCTTCAGGACAGCTGCCTGCTTTTATAGTACAAATAATGTCCAGTAGGTACTGCTGATCTTTGCTTAAATTTTGCCGGTCAGTTATGGAAATTCACACCCAACACTGTTAAATTTACCACTGGGAGTTTCTCGCATTTCCTGAGCTGCGTGCCAATCGGACTAGTGATTTTGGCCCAGGCGTTTCACAAAGTTTGAAACAAATCTAAAGTTTGAAACAAATGCCGGAATGGCAACTCATTGAAATGTAAGAGGCATACACCACCACCTCTCTCCACTGTAGTGGTCTTTTAACTTCTTCTTCAATGTGAATAATACCGGTTTTCTACACCATATTAGTAACAGTACCATCACATCCAATCACATTTTTTTGTTTCCTTTACGTCCACACTTCCGATTTTACCAATGCCATGCATTCTTTGAAAGTACAAGAATTTTAGTTCAATGATGGGTATATTTTTTGCTTTTTCATAGTTGCAAATAATAGAGATAGAACACTTACAAACCTCAGGGACCATTTTACAATTGCAGTCTAATGTCATTTTCACTTACACGCAGAGACATCAAACAGTAACAAAGATTTTTTTATCTTCAACTCTCTTTTTCAACATTTACTTTCCCTTATTACGCTTAAAGTACTCCATAAGATTACGATAACTGCCATGATATGCATTTGTTAACTGAACAATTCTGTAAGGCGTTACTGTCAGTATTGAAGCTTTATCAAACACAGATTTAACTTTTTGCATCACAATAACAGAAACGTGAGAAAAATTAACTGACCTGTTGTTTGATTTCAAGGCTAAGTTGTAATTTTCATGGAAGCAACACTTGAGAACGTCTTCATAAGTTGGAAGTTTATTCACCGGTAACTCTTTTGGGTGGCGAAATAACGGGCAATTAAAGTCACTGCGAGTAATTTCTTTGGTAACAGCCATAACACAGCGATCGAATCACTTATTAAGCGGTCATTAATTAAATCAGTCTTTAAGAAACGCGATTGAAACGCACAACAAGAACACACTGCTAATCATTGCCGAAAAAATTCTAGTGATCAACTCACAGGAACCGTTGTGTCATAAAGCACACACATGCGTAACGCACATTGCATTGTGAAGCGTTAGTGCAAGTAGTATTGACGGGCTGTAATTCGCAGCAGAGTTTTTCGCGCTTTACTGCTACCAAAGTAGGAGGACTCATCATACAGCTTGAATGCGTCAATTTAAGGATATTTTAATTGCTTTGCGCTACCCTAAATGAAGTAATTTTGTTTCTTTTTTTTATTACTAGGGGGCTCGGCCCCCTACGAGCTACGCTCGCCAACCCCCGTTCAGACACTGCAGTCTCTAAAAGCACGCTAATTTGATCGGCTTTAAAAAGATTTTGGAAGATTGAATTATAATTAAAAAAACAAAAGCGATCTCCCTATATACGGGTTTCTATTCATTTCTCTTTGATTGGGGAATTTTACGGAAAAATCAGCTGCTGTTAAAAGATACAATGGCATTTCAAAATCATCTAATATAAAATGAATTAAGTAAACAGAGTCTTTGTCTCCCGGTATTTTTTAACAAAGCGAAAAGAAAGTCCTTTTAAATAAGACATTTTAAATATATCGTTTTTAATCTGACGTAATTTTCACCAAACTTTTCTTTCCCTTTTTAATATTCACGTGAAAATGCTTTTATTAGAAATGAAATATTATTTGCGCTGTCAAAAAAAAAAAAAAAAAAAAAAAAAAAAAAAAGTTGAAAAATTCATCTCAAAATATCAAGTAAATGTCTTGCGCTATTTTTAAATTTATACGGTTTTGCAATATTATTTTGTGTCATTTTATGTAATAACTGTAATGTGACGTAAATGTGATGTAATTTCTCCTATTTAAGACTTCTAACGCATGTTAATAAATTCATTATTTTACAATATCCTTTCTCTGTTAAAATTTATGTGTAATTATAGATGAAGTAATTTTCAATAAGTTCCTGCTTTTTATAAGTAATTATTTAATTCTACTTTGAAAGTTTTTTTCTGTTTATAATAGTCACGTGTAAATAAATTTTTAATTTGAAGCAAACATTATTGTTTCCGTTGTTTATAAAGTTGGCAACAGGTTAAATTAGTACAATTTTCTGAAATAAGAAAAAAATATCTCTCGAAATGCTGAAAATTTGAATTTAAAATAGAAATGAAACCTCGAAAAATGAGTCAAATTAAAAAAATAAATTAATTCTGCACACCGGGAAATTATAACGTATAAAATTATCTAAAAATTATTAAATTCCGATGTATAGTTTTTGCTCCTATAAAACTTTTTTAGTGGAACGATTTTGTCCAACTTTAGCATTAAATATCTCTTAAAATAATTCTTCGATTTGAAAACTGTCTGCATCAGCGTATTTATCAAACATTTTTGTATAATACTACCGATTTTCATATTTTTGTATGCATTATTTTTCTTATTATTAACGAAGAAAGACATCCGGTCACAAAAAATTCAAAACCGGCGGCGGCGGTGACAGCGGTAGTTACTTTTTTTTAGAATAGAGAGATAATGTGCTTTTTGATCTTTCTTTTAAAGCCTTTTCACCATAGCAGATTTTTATCTTTTTCGTTTACAGCTTTAAAAATTCGAAAGAAAACTACTGCTTTTTCAATAAATTTCAAATATTCAAGTGCGATGCGCTACCGCCAAACGTAAAAAAAAATATTTCATTTGTTTTTGCATTTTACTAAGCTACCCTAAAGCCAAGTTTTCTGCGGTATAGCGAATCAAAAAACAAAAAAAAAGGTTTTTTGGCCCACCCTAGAACACATAAGTCACATAATAAACCATATAATTTCGGTCCTAATAATTTTAAAACAGCAGGAACTTTTTTTCTGTTCTGTTATGTCATACAGAACGAAATTTTTTTCTAATCTTTTCACGTAAGTTGTGAAAGATTCTACTTTTTCATCGAACTCCTTAAAATTTGTAAACATTTTACTTTACTAACACATTCACGCCGTCGTGCATCACCGGTGGGTCACGCTTGACTTTCGCATCAGGCGCCGTGCATCACCGGTGGGTCACACTGCAGAGTTAAACAGAATGCTTGCATTACAGGTGGGTCACAATCGATTATGCCATAGAGGTCGTGCACTACAGGTGGGTTACACTTGAATATTCGAAATTTAAGTAATAAAACCAAATGAATATTATAAACTTAATACATTCACGACGGGAAAGGAGAGTTCTTGTGTTCATTCAAAAAATATCA
This sequence comes from Maratus speciosus, assembly GCA_963932465.1. Classification (NCBI taxonomy): domain Eukaryota; kingdom Metazoa; phylum Arthropoda; class Arachnida; order Araneae; family Salticidae; genus Maratus; species Maratus speciosus. Next base: position 429,953,383 of record OZ010795.1, on the reverse strand, counting down.
TTGACTAAGGGCGTGGCTTCTACGTTACAGAAAATGTATTATATCATGTTGTCCACATTTCTTTAGATTGTAAGACATTTTATATTAAATTCGTACATATGTAGTCAATAAAATCATGTCTCTAAGTAATTTGCTTACTCCTTACGAATTTTCAGACATTCACAATCAACTCTGCTTGTCACATTCGAGTTCAATTTAATAAATATGAGAGGAGCGTGTTATTATATTCAGTGTCTGAATAACGGAAAGTACCGCGCCGCCAGTTGAAGCAAAACATGAATTCGAGTGCAGCCTCACATCGAAAAACATTAATATTGGCGATTTCGTGAACGCGTTAAACATAGCAAAAGCGTAAAAATATAAAATAAATATAATGTAGCACATACCACCGCCTAAAAGCTGATGATTTAATACTATCACATTGAAGTATTTATTGTAGAGAAGCGTAGAACTTTGAAAACGAAAGTAGCAATTTCCCACGGTACGATCATCATTTTCGTTAAACTTTTTCCGGTGAAATTATGCACTTATTTTCGTCATCGTCACTTCTTATATTTTTAGTAAGTAATTAATAATAATTAACATAACTATGAATTGACGAGGAAGCATCGTAAGCATATAAAAATTTATTTGAACATTTCACAAAACAAAAACATCACTTACAAACGACAATCACATGAAATAAAGCTAGAGAACAATTCTCTGATAATGAATTGGAGGAAATAAGACTTTGGTTCTGCCATCAACATATATCAAATTAAATCACAAACATGACACCACAATAATTTTTTAGTCTAGTGCTGCGAAAGAATTATAAATGTGTGTGTTTATGGAGATTTCATTTGATGATTATGACAGATTTTAACCCTCTAATTACTAACTCACTCACGGATTGCACAGGTTAAACTGAATAATATTTTGAAAGAAATCACCAAATTTAAATTCAGTCTAGTGTCCTGCAATACCTGACCCATCGACGAAAAAGTTTATACGAAATCCGTTCTAAACTTAAAAAAAAAAAAAAAAAAAAAAAAAAAAAAAAAAAAAATTAATCATAAAAGAGTTCTGGAAGTGATAAAAATATATATGTCGATCGGAAACCTCATACGCACACTTTTTTCCCCGTAACCGACTCAATCCAAATGAACGAGAAAGCTAATTCTCATTATCGTCTTAAGTGCTTTCCTGCATTTTCATAAAAATGCTTATAAAAATAATCTTAATTAAAATTTGCTTTCCCTGTTTGTATCTAAAATACACTTCGTGCCCCTTTATTTGATAGACATCTTTAAATACAATTTTGTTTAAAATAATTTTGTCTACAACAGATTAAATTTGTTTTTGAGAAACGGAAAAATACGTCAAACCGCTCCGACGGTTAGTACAACAATGGATAAGTAGCTTCTCAAATACAAGCTCTCAAATGCAAATTTTATTCATTTTTGTACAAAAATGATCATTTTTGCATTTAAAGTTTAAACATACAGTTATTTATTATGAAAAAGCAAGGCGTTCTTTAGAATGCAAATTATACAAGGCATTCATTTAAAAAATCGGGCGAACGCGAACCCGGCTCGATAGAGTAAAAACTTAACCCGAAATCAAAATATTTAACTTTAAAAGCAAGAAATATTATAAATTCAAATTGAATCGATCTGAATTGAGCGGAAAAATCGGCTTATCCAACCCAATGCAGGACTCTAGCTCAGAAAAAATTGCCTTTTTTTTAATATAACATGTTTTTATCAATGGTTCTTATCTAACCAGATGATTATTATAGTTTACCAAATTTCCTCTTCATATCTTTTGTCTAGCCACTCTTCAACTTTTGAACTCTCAATATTTATCATTCAATATTTATCTTTAGGACAATATTTTTGCGTCTATACGTATGAAAATTATCAAGTAATCATTTCAAAATTTCTTAATCCAATACGCATAGTGCAACACTATTAAAACCAGATAAAACGAACAAAATCCCTAAAATACCATACAGTTGTCTAATTTAGAGTCCCAGTAACGAAAAACAACTCATAAAACGAACACTGCTCCAGCATTTTTTTTTTTTTTTTTTTTTTTTTTTTTTCTTTTAAGTGAAAACTTCTTTAGGCGTGTTGAGCTTTTTTTTGAGATTGGGAAAAACCACTGATTTCGAGACACTGTAACGTAACCGACATGCTAGCATTTTGACACATAGACACTAGCGCGCCAAGCGGTGAATGACAGGAACTTTTCCCTCTTCAGCTCAATCCGCAAAAGAAGAAGGAGCTAAAACTCACCTTTTCTCCCGGCGTATTTCTAAAACAAATTATTATTTTGTTTTTCGTCAGTTAAAAGGAATTATACCGTATTCGTGACCTACCTATTTGGTGTAACTAAAAACCGATAACGCTGTATTTTATCGTGTTGATGGTCTGGTCAATGACCAACAGTATTGGCGGGAATTTCGATTACGGAAGATAAAATACGGGGCACAGATGTCAGATACGCACTTGGGTACCTAATTGACAGCAAAATGGCGTTACTTTATTTTACAAGGTAACCCGGCTACTGTTGCTTATTTATTAATAAATTGTTCATTTACTTTTATTTTATTTTTTTAAATTGTACAATTGTTTTGTTCTATAGTTATTAATGAAATTACCGTTTATTTATTGTTGTTTACTTTTTAAAACAATAGAAAATAATTTAAAAATATATATTGTAACTGGTATTGGATAACGGGCTTTCGCCAAATTGACGTTAAAAAATCGCGCCAAACCTGGTTCGTATATCACATCTCTGCCAAATTCTCGGTTTTTTGATTTTTCGACTTTTTATCCAAATTTTCCGGATTTTTTAAATTTTCCCTTTCATTGTATCCCAAACACTACCTTCATACAAAATTCCAAGATTCTAGGGATACAGGACGTACCTCTGAGTTTTGATGATCGGTGAATCAGTGTCGAAAAGGCGAAAGTTTAAGTTCATATATCTTCTGAAATAAAAAAAGATAGAAACGTGAAATTTCAGCATTTAGTTCCATTTCCACATTACTTTAGATTTACGAAGTTTCAAGTTTTTGGGAATCACCAACACAAAGATATTGGGGGGATCAAAAGTACCCTGAGTTGCTTCCAGAAAAAGATGCTTACGGCTGTGCTTTCAAGACTTGGCAGGGGCACTGCCGTGTCCCCTGATGCTTTCATTAGTGCTGCTACACAATTCAACGCATAAAACATTTCCTGACGATTAAAAACACACACACGTAATTGTTGAAGTTTTCACTTCTATTGGCACTCCCGAAGTGCCACTGTTTTTTTTTTTTTTTTTTTTTTTTTTTTGTCGAAACTAAAGTGTTAAGTTTGTAAATAACACGTACAAGCTAACAACTTTCCGTTTCAGGTTTGTTTGTTTTTTTACTGCCGCCTCTTTATTAGTTGCACATAGGCTATAGTCTGCACAAGCTACCGGACCCGCTCCAGTGGAAAGTCTACGGAGCCAGTTTTTTACGCGATGGTGTACGGTACAAAGTCGGAGTCTCATAACCTTCCATCGTTGTGTTCGTCAAGCATTTCGGCCCTAAATTAACTTACTGTGACTAACTTGCCTGTTTGCGGCGCCCCATGCTTACCCCCCCCTTTCAAAGCACCACTTTAATATGACAAGCCTGCACCAAACATTCGGCTTCCGAACTGCAGTTAAATCAGAAGTATATCGGGCAGCGGTGGCCCAGTTGGCAGAGCATCGATCCCGAAGCTGAAGGCCGTGGGATTGAGGCTTACTGCTGTCTAAAATCCGCCACGTACGCTATCGGCGCCTGGTGCATGTAAAATTTTTCGTGGATTCAAAGTCCTCCAAGTTTCCTGTAAATTATACCTCAGGAGGCGCTTTGCCAAGTGAAGGTCACTTTACCTGACCAAGGTTTCAAATTACGAGATCAACATGAGTAGCAATGTGCAGGTTCCAAACAACAGGATATAAATGTTAATTAACCGACATGACATCATTCTTAACAAAGAAATGGACACTGCCGATACCATCAAGGCACTCGTTATGTTTATTGACGCTACGTGGCGAGTATGCGGTCACTCGATCCGATACCATGTATTAAACCCGTTCAGCTGGGGCTACCCGACAGGTAGGGGCCTGGTCATATGTTAGAAAGAAAGAAAGTGTTAAGTGTGATAGTGGTAATAAATGCTAATCCTCATGAAAATGAGTATTTTACTATTAAATATAAAAGAAAACATAAAAATAATCAGTCGGAAGAGTTATTTTACACTTTCGATTGGGAAAATATCCTTAAACTAAAATTCAATTACAGCTAAAAAAATTTATATCAGTGTTTTTTTTTATTATTATTATGCGTATAACGTGTTTTATTTTCTAATATGTGAATTTTAATTAAACTTCCTAAAGATTTAAAAATATGCTGCAGAAAAAAAATAAAAAATAAATATTTTATAGTATAAAAATCGTATTATATTTTATATGAACATTTTTTTCGATTAACATACTTAACATTTTTTTTTAGCATAACTCGCACATTAGCTATTTAGAACGAAAGCAGCAGACTATGTAAGCAATGATTATGCTTTTCAGATTTCTGATTGACATATAAAAAAATGTTTTTTTAAAGAAATATTCTTTTTCTTTAGAGACTTTTTTTTTACAGTTCAAATAAGTGATAAATAAATGAAATATTTACGATTACTTTTAATTTAGCTAGTGTAATAAAAAAAAGGTTTATTCGAGTTTTTATTTTTCCCTTTTTTAAGTAATACTTTAACTTACTTCAATTATTGAAAACGCTTGATTTATTTCTTTTTATGTAACAGTATTGCACTTAACATACAGATCAGATTATGTAACCGATCAATTGAAATGTTTTATTTTTTACAGATATATTTCTCTTGATGCACTTTTTCTGGCAAAAAATTAAGTACTTATATTTAAGTACTTTAAAATAAATTGCACAAATGATAAGTAACATTTTGCATAAAATTGTGTCACAAAAACTTTGTCCTAAAAATAAAATAAATAATTCAAAGAACACAATTTTGCAATTAAGAAGTTATAAAGATATTTTGTTTTAGATATTTATATTAAAACAAGCTGATCAAGATAATTATATTATATTTTTAATGGAAAGAAAAGTATTAAATTATTAAATTATTTAATCTATATACACAGGGTGTCTACAAAATAGTTGAGAAATTTCGTAATTTAAGAACATGCGAAATATTAAATGAAATTAACTAGTTCATTCTCCGACTAGTAGTAATATTGACGAAGTTTATTCATAGATGGCGTTAGGTGTCATAACTCACGCTATCGCTTAGCAAGCGGGGGTGTTATTGAACGGCCGTCACGATCACAAGATCACAAGAGAATTTTAACTATTCTATCTTACAACAAAACGTATTTTAATTTTCTTCCTGTCAATTCCATTCAATAAACCATTCTTTTTGCCCAACTAATTTGTAAATACCTTGTAAAAAAGATTTGGTTGGGTGGCCAGTTGTTCAGATGAAATACATAACCCAATAGTTGTAAACAAGGGTTTATTCTTCACCAGGTTCGTACAAGTCGAGATTTCTAGTATAGATAGTCTGTGCAGGAGAGGAGACCTTCTACATTTAAATTTTGCGGAATCAAAATCAAGAGAAGAGTCATGCCATTACAATTTTTAGGGAGCTGTGATATTGGCGATGAGCAAATTGCAAAAATATCAAACCAGTAGATATCTGACGAGATTTAAGTTGAGATGATTCACGTGAGAATTTCCGTTAATGTATTCTCAAAGATGAGAACGAAAGGTCAAAATATGAATTTTAACGCCAAAAAAGATAATCGGAAAAATATAGTCTGCCGAAAAGCACAAGGCCACATTTTACAGGGGGAGTTTGGCAAACCATGGCAAAAGGCGCCGCCGAACTGTTTGGAGGCATATGAAGAAAAAAAAAATAGAAGGTATTGCACACAAAATGTATGATAAGAATTTATACGTTGGGAAAATTATGATGCAGCTGTAGCAACAAAGTCAATAAATAAAGAAAGAAGGCATGAAAAAGATCCCGCCTTATAACCAAATTAAGCGCTCTAATGTTCTGGATAAATTGTTTCTATGCAAAAAAAAAGGAATTTAACAAATTACAACGTCCTTTTAGGAAAATGATTTTTTCGAAGACTAAAATTTAAGACATAAAAAATCGCCAATGAATCTGCCAATATTTGCTCTTCTTTGATATCCAATCTAGAAAGTTACATGCTGTAATATATATTAATAGCGTTAAAATGAGTATGTACCGCTTAACATACGAAATGCAGAAATATATCTTTAAAACATTATACTATCTACTAGGGGGATCCGCCCCCTGCAAGCTACGCTCAACAACTCCCGTTCAGACACTTTAGAATCTAAAAGCACGCTAATCTGATCGGTTTTAAAAAGAAGAATCAGAGAATAGAGAATAGAGAGAAGAATAGAAGGTAGAATCAGTTGCTGATAAGACATCCAATCGTTGTTTTCGTGTTTGGTGAATGGAGATCAGTTAAACATTTGAAAAGAAGCTAAAATAAAATGAATTAAGTAAACAGAGTCTTTGTCTCTCGGTATTTTTTAACAGCGTTATAAAACGATTGACATAATAAAATTACCAAAATTTGCTGCTTTAACCCCTTCAAGGGCGGCGGTTCATTTTTGGACCACTTAATTTTAATTCTTAAATACCACATTAGCATCAGAATATTGGGATGAAAATTTACCTTTTATTAAGTAAGTGAACAAAAGCATTTTTGTATTTCGAAATTTGTTTGTAAATTCTGGTGGCATTCACTGATTTCAAGATTTTACGAATAGAAGTGCCTTGTCCGTGAAAGGGTTAAACGCATATTAATGTATTTATTATTTTAAAGTTTCCTTTCCCTTTTAATATTCACGTGTAAATACAATTTTCAGGACATAATTTTCAATATTTTCCTGCCTTTAACATGTACTCATTTAATAGTATTTTAAAGTTTTTTTTCTGTTTTTAATAGTCATGTGAAAATAAATTTTTAATCGTTAGGAAATATTATCCTTTGCGCTGTTTTTAAAATGGAAAACAATCTCTATAATAATAGCCTAAGTCATGTGACTATCATCAACAGCTCAAGGCGGATACCTTCGCTTTTTATATTGCAGGTGGCCATTTTGGTACTTTAATGTAAGCCAGCCACAGGTGTGGTAAGTCGCCGAATATTATTCTATCCCCATTATTTCGTTTATATTATAATAGTCCAAGTCATGTAAGTGCCATAAACAATGGGCTGATTCCTTCGCTTTTCATAAGAAAGGTTTCCATTTTGATTAAAGAATCAATTTTTTTTCGAATAAAACTACATAAAAGTTGCCATGATCACAAAGATGTCCTGGTACTTTTATGTTAGCCGGGTGAAAATCTCCCCAATAGCTTTTTTTTAACTCGCCAGTTAGCATTTTTTTATTTTTCGAGTGGTAAATTAAAACGGTACTACTTGGTTATACCATCGACCAAAAATCTGTCGCCAAACTATAAGATTAATGGTTGATCGTAAATGTCACATTCACTTGAGTTTAAGGAAGTTACACATGTTCACGCCATCAAGTGATTTTTATTTTGACGTTTTATTTGTATTTTTATTAATGTTATACTAATTTATTTTTTCTTTTTTTATTTAAATATATATATATGTCAATTTGTATAATTTGGCGAAATTGGTTGACGGGAGAAGTAATAACATTAAAACGTTGCTTTGAAGTGGAAATTAAATCTCATGATTTGTTGCATTGTTACATATGCACCGGGTTTGGCGTGTTTTTTTTTTTTTTTTTTTTTTTTTTTTTTTTTTTTTTTTTTTTTTTTTTTACAACAATTTGGTAAAAACCTCGTCTTCAAATACCTGTTACATATGTATTTTTAAATTATTTTCTGTTATTTTTAAAATGAAATAACAATAAATAAAAAAAATAATTAATAACTATAGAACAAAACAATTTATAACATTTTTTGTAAATACAAAGAAAATAAATTCAAATAAACAGTTGTTAATAAATAAGCAACAATAGCCCGGTTACCATGTCAGGCCGTTGCATATATGACACCTGTGTCTAATATTTTTCTTTTCGTTTCGTTTAAAAAAGAATGAAGCAAAAGCCATTTATTTTAAAGGTTTCAATTTTAAATGAAAGTTTTGTAATAAATAAAATGATGATTAAATACAAATTGAATTCTGAATAAAAGTAACATGATGCATTTGTTAGAATACATTTAAGGGAGGCCAAGCTCGTCGCCAAATTAATTTAAAATAAAATTTTCTAAACTATGAAAAAAAAAATATATATGTTATGATTAAAATTTGTGTTGCCACCATCAGAAAAAAAGTATTTAAAATGAGAAAAAAAATTAATATTTCGAAAACATCCTATTTTTAAAATTCTAATACCAGTTTCGAGATCTGTGGATCAATACGGATTTTTGGTATTAATTTCATTGCAAAGTATTCCATATTTTAGGAGAAATCGTCGTGAAACGTAATCAGTTGTTTAATCAGTAGTTTCATAGAATCGTTACATAAATTCGTTTCAATTCGATTTTTTAGGATTATATATATAGAGAGTAGATAAGTATAATTTTATTGGTTATACGTTTTAAACTTTTATATATTTTAAACAGTTTCATTTTTATTTACACTGTTACAAATGGCACAATTTCCAAAATCTACGGGAATATAAAATAATCGCTAACGAAATTAAAAACTCTTCCGATTTAACCACGATTCCAAAAGCATTATCAATCTTTAGAAACGAAATAAATCAATATATTTTCAAAACCTGGAGAAGTATTTATAAACGCGAAGTTTATTTTGCTGCCACTGATTTTTGGAAACGTTAGTGATTACATTTTATTGTGTATTAACCCTTAACCAGAAACGTGAAAATCCAGTGCACAAACAGAAACATGACGTCTGTGAGACGGCTAATTTTTAACAATTGCTGCAAAATTTAAAAAAGAAAATAGCTGTTAATAATTTACCAAATACTAATGCATTAACAGGACCGATTTTTCAATATAACAGCATAAAAACAAGTTTTGAATGTCGGAGACTGAATTTTTTTTTATTACACATTATTGTTCAAAATATTTTGACAAAATAAAAAAAAAGATAAATGCTAATATTTTCATATATTTCGGTGTAATACGAATTAGAAAAAATATTAATTAGTAAAGTTAACAGAACGTTTAATTGTAAATATTGCAGCATGTCTAAATATCTGCATTTTTAAGCATTTTCTTAAAATGTTGAGTCACTTTTGTGTTCAGAATTTATATATTAATCATCTAAAATCCTTTCAACATCGCTTATATCACTTTCTACTTCATCAAACCATCGCTTAACAGTTTCTTCAGTCTTTATCCCTATAACGTACCCGCTTTGACGGCCGCTCCATTTCATTATCCGAGCGCAGATAGTTACATAAACGGAAACACGCCTCTTACCAGATTGCGTTGAAAAAAAAATTCTTTCAATACCGTCAACCGAGTCGACTTTGGTCCTTGCGGGGTTACTTAGTTCCATCCCATAAAAAAGGTTTTATGCTATGTATTGAACAAACAATACAAGACAATTCGGACTTTTTGCGCTTGAAAAATATTTTACACCCTACTATAGGGTATTTGAATAGTTTGAGGGTAAATAAAAATATTTTAAGAGCGACACTGGATGTGTTTGTAAACAACTGCTTTCGTGTGTAGATTTTAACTCCCCAAAATTTCTATAGTGAGGCAATCTGAATAAGAGATACAAATAAGGTAAGTGTCAAAATATTACCTTTAGTAACCTTTAACCCATATGTGAACATAGTTTTTCCTTTAACTTTTCATTTTGACAGAATATGTTTACGTTTTCATAAAGCTAACATGAAAACTAGTTTTTCGAGGCTACTTTGTGCCAGGCATTTTTTGGTCCGGAAGCAGCCCCAGTTACTCAGAAATGGCTTTTATACAACCAAATATCTTAAAAATGTATTAAGTAACATTTTTTTTCCAAATGTTACTTTAGCAAAATGTTACAGTAATTATTTCTGTTTCAGTTGCGGCGGATAACATGATGAAAACTGTCTTCAGAATTAAAATTTGTTTTATTGTAAAAAAAAAAAAAAAAAAAAAAAAAAAATGTGTATCAAGTTTGCAGAGTTAATTCATTAGCAGATCCTATTGCAATCAATTTCTAATTGCTTTCAATTTTCCAACATATTTATTGTATTCATTTATATGAAAATTAGTGAATGGACCAAAGAAGCCCTCAGCAGGGGCTGCTTTTTTCCAAAACTTTAAAAATAGTTAAAATATAAAAAAATAAAAAATTGCCTCTTTAAAAGCATACAGTTTGCTTCATTGTTTCCTGTTAATTGATTACAATTCAATTTCGACGTTGAAAAATCATATATTTTTTAATAATGGAAATAATAGTGGAACCAGGAAAAAGTGGCCTTAAGTAACGGTAACTAAAAATGCTCAGGTGTCGCAAATGTGTAGGGGAATTAGAGGCGCCATTGCGTGATAAGATTGAGACGCGTTCATTTGCATGTGAAGGGTAGATATGTAGTTGCAACCATCTCACAGACGGTATGTTTTGGGTTAAGAGTTAATCAATTTTCTCCAAAGTATATACGTTTTATTATGGGATGGTATCCATTATCATGAAACAAGTAGATCAATCATGATTTACAGACAAACATGTTAAGTTATCAACATTAACATTAAAGTTGATTATTTAATTAAACTGGATATTATTTTGTTACTCTTGCATGTATAAGTTAAATTACGCAGCTGAAAATGTTTAATTGAGTCTTGATAGCATTCTAAAAACCTATATTCCGGTTTTGGAAAACATATTAATAATCATTGAAACTACTCAGTCATGATTCCAAAAGGCAGTGGCAACAAACGAAAGTTTGCTTTTAGCGGTACGTTTTTAAACCTTGAAATTATATTGGTTTTATGGCTTTCTTACGAGGGGTGAAGCTCTTTGGTATAGTTGGAAACCTACATAAAGTTTGTATATTTTCTTTCATGGTTATATGTTATATTTTCGCAGATTACAAAACATCTGTCTGTCTTTGCAGTGTAAAAATCGGATATATCATGATGGATAATAATGATATGTATTTTAATGGTTTTCCTCATTTTATAAATGTATCTTCAAGCAAATTGATGGAATCGTAAAGCTTAATTGCTTAATTCTCGCTTCCGTGAAATTCACGGGCTGTGATTTTTATTCAGATTGTTTGATTTCTACTAGTTTTATAAAATGGTGTATTTGGCTTTATTATGGTATCATTTTACCTGTCATTAAATAAGGTGAATATTCATTTTTCAAAAAAGTGCCAATAAAAAATTTGAATTTTTAAACCGTAATTTAATGCAACCGTTAATGGGGATAATGCTACAAATAATAGCGCAAAAACTATATTAACACTTCTTTAAAGATTCATAACGAATACACTTTAAGTTAAATCTCCGTCATCGTGTCTAATCAATTACAAGTTTATACATAATTGCCTAGAAATTATGATATAATTTCTATTTAATATCGACGGTCGAATATTTTTAATTCAGAGATGAACAAAAATATATATATATCATTTATTATGTATGAATTTATGAAAATAATTCACATTTTTTTAAAAAGATTATAGAGATTTTAAATTAAAGAATCGTAGTTTTAAGATTTTCTGATTTTAATATTCATAACTAAAGAATCGTGAAAAAGTAATTACTTTATAAACTACCGTTTACGTACCAATTTCAGACAATATTGCATACTTTAAAGACAATTTTAATCACTGTTATATATAGAGGTTTGTTTCAAATTATATATTTGATGTAACACTTTAAAAAATATATTAGACGCCACATTAAAAAATATATATATATATTAAAAAATTCACCACAATAACGTTTTCGTTCCTACTGAAACATTCTCTGGAAACATATTTATTTAAATATTACATCAAATATATTTTATGAAACATACCTGAATATATCACACTGATTAAAATTGTCTTTAAAGTATGAAATAATGTCTGAAACTCGTATATAAACGGTGAATTATAAATACAGGGATTACAATTTAAAATGTAGATAACTTACATTTTTATACTTTATAAACAATTATAATATGAAAGTGAATATTTTCTTATGGTTAATAGAAACAATCACACTTATTTTACAATCACACTCTTTTTCTTCATCTACACACACTTATTTTACAATCATTGTACGATCACACTTATTTTAATGAAACTCACAAAATATATTTATGTTCTTCGAAATCAATTATTATGTAAACCTCTATTTTTAAATTTTTCTTCAGTATTCATATTTATTAAATAGACACCAAAAATCAGGACATTTAATGTTTTATTTTCTTAAAAGTTCAAGAAATATCTTTCATGTACTTGAATAATTTAGACTGATTTCTATCGAAAATGTCATTCGGAAATTAAGTTCGTGTATTGTACAGTCGTAAAACATGATGAATCTTAACACAATAATTAAAAGAACATAAATTTATAAAATTATAGCAACAGAAGCTAGTATTTAAAGGACAATATTTAAAATTTGTTAATTAAATATTAAATATATATAGATTTCTCGAAATCAAAAGTAAATTATTAATTTGAACGCTCTAAAAAACAATGTTACAAATTACTTAACATACAAAAGTATAATATATTCCCATAAGAAAATTTAAAATGGCACATTTCGAGTTACGCACGATTCCAAAATGTTTTCTTTATCTTTAGAAAACTCGCTAAAAATATAATATTGGAATTTAAAGATGTATTTGCAAAAAAAAAAAAGTTGATTTTCCAACCACTTGTTTTCTGAAACGTCAGCAAGTAGTTTTTTTATAGTGTATTAATAAATTATCTGAAACTTGGGATTTTGGTGTTTAGAAAGCTATCGACTATTAATTAAACATTTTTCACCAGTAATTGAATTTATGCATACAAGAGTAATAAGACAATAATATTAACTTTTGTAATAATGATAATGATGATAAGACATTGTCACTCAACAAGTCCGATTTGAAAAATATTTACTGAAGTGCTGGAATACATCATTTTAATTATATAAAAAAATCATTTAAAAGATAGAATCCACAAATATATATATATATATATATATATATATTGACTAAAAGGCACATATGCATTAATAAAAAATTAATACTTCCCAAACAAATTGTATATAGTAAAGTGAGGACAGATGCCGCAGTTTTTCTTTTCTTCTTCTGAAATGTACAATAAAACAAAAAACAACAAACCAAGTTTCAGAAATCATTGATCAAACCCTTTAGAATCTAATTTCTATGTTAAACAAGTTAAAACCTTCTTAATAAAGTAGTCATAATTATTTTCCCACAGGTCCTTTTTTAACATCATTTTTTAAGTGATGGATAAGATGCCGCATGGGGTGTGGGACAGATGCCGCATGGAGAAAAATGCTGGGGTGTTTTTTTTTTTTTTTTTTTTTTCAAGCAATCACATTTTTATTTTCTCAAACTAATTAAAACGAAAATAAATAACAGTAAACTTACAAAAATAAATATATCTCACTAAATTGTGAAAAGTTTAACGAAATTGCAAAAGTGCAAGTATGTCAAGAAATAACACTTAAGGCAAAAAAAGAAAAAAACATTTGACTGGAAACAATAGACAGCATAATTACAAAAAAGATATAAACCACTTGTTTATATCCAGGCGACCATTGTAGTTTGCTCTTAAGGGGGTCCGGGACACATTTTCAAAAAAAAAATATATTTATGGAGTTAAAATTTTGAAATTTTTTGTGATGGTTAACCATATCATTTGTAAACAAAATCGCATGATAAAATTTCTCATTTTTTTTTAATTTAAAATTTAAATTTTGTTAAAAAAGTGGGGTAGTTTAAAGTCGTTATAACTCGAAATATTATTTATAGAATTTCAATTTTTTTTTCATTTAAATAAACAGAAATATATAAGTTTTAATTTAGATTCAGCATTTAAAAAAAAATAATTTAAAAAATATTTAAAATATTTAAAATAAAAATTTGAGCAGGGTTATAAATATTGCACAAAATCACTCTAAATTCAAATTTAATTAACCCTTCTAAATCCTTCAATCCTTCTAAAATTCTTCTAAAATTTATTAAATGATTATTTAAATCTTCTAATGTAGTTTAAACAATTCACAAAAAATGCTTTAGAAGATAAAATTTTTATGAATTTTTAATTCAGTACATAAAGGGTTAAATAAATAGTAGCTAAATAAAGAAATGCGCTGAATATACATTCATTTGTAAGTTCTACTGAAATTGTAGTGATGAATTTATTGAACCAAAAAACAAAAATATATTTTGCGGCATCTGTCCTTCAACCTAAGTGAGGCATCTGTCCCACAGTGGAGGGTAAGATGCCGCACAACCATTTTGTGTCATTTGAATGACGCGAGAGAAAGGCAAGCACATGTCTGTATTCTACCAGAGTATAGTCTACAGTTACAATCGGTTTTGGAAATAAATATCTCTTTATTTGGCTTAAAATATGTAATAAAACTTTATTAGAATAACTTTAGCAAATAACCAAACCACGTAGGTTTGAAGCATAAAAGCTGGTTATAGTTAACTTACTGCTTAACTCATAGTTAAGCAGTGGAAACGCATACAACACAACAGACAGCACTTAGCAACACAAAGGAATTCATAATTTGGCCTAGGGAGCGCTAGTGGCATCTCTGTGGCATTCTCTGTGGCATTTGTCCGACCGCGGCGTCTGTCCTCACTGTACTATATTTTCTAATACAAAATAGTAAAGTATACGAAATTACCTTTCTAAAAATATGTTCTTGCACGCCTTTTTAATTTTAGAAAATTAACCGTATTGATTTTAGTAATAGCTACGGGAAACTGCTCAGATGATAAACAAAACTTTAGCGTGCAAAATTAACTCATCATTAGTGGAGTTGCCTATAGGTGTAAGTAGGCGCAGCCCCCATAAATCGCCTGTTTGTGGATATATTTCGCAACCAGTCACAGAGTACCTTTCTTCTTGCTTTTTACAATCTTCATTGTAGTTTTGCACCGTTACCTCCGTGCAGCGGATATTTATTACGATTTTTCTGTTTTTTACACTCATACGTAATTGTTTGTTGCTTTATTCTTTTTCTAATTTCTAATATTTATCTTAATAATTGCGATTTAACTTGAGCAGTTTTTCTTAGTGTATGATTAACTGTACCTACCCCATATGTGATTTACTTGGAATATTTATCTTTAAAAGGTTACTTCTCCCTTTTGTAAAGAAATTTATTATGGGGCTAGTAGGCGCATTGAACACGGGGCAAGTTGGCTCGATGTCTGGTATGTGCTGGTAGCTTGAAATACAGCAAACAAAGAGAAAAGTGGTTGCAATGCAAGATTTGGGGCACATAAGGCTTACCCAACGGAGACACTCGATTTTTTATTTGTAACAACTATAACTGTGATGATCATATCGAGTAGGATAGAAGTTACTCAATGTTAATGTTTTATTCTGGTAATAATAAAATTGATATCTCTTAAGTGCGTGTCTTATTTGAGTTTTATTTAAACTTTTATAAAGCATGTGCCAACTTACCCCATAGGTATAGGCAACTTGCCCCGTGACGGGGTAGGTTGGCGCATAATTTTCCTTTTACTTTAGGCTTCCGCTAAACATAAACTACAAAAGCTGTAAACTCAAAACTTCGGATATTTATAGCCAAATGCCCGTTCTTTAAAATTGCAGTTAAAGTTTGTTAAAAAACTTAAACAAAAAACAATAAAAATCAATAACAAAAAACTGCGCCTACTAGCCCCGGTCTCACCTACTATCTGTTGAAAATCCAGAGAATAATTTATATTAACTTCTGTGTTGCGAGATAGCAGCAATAAATAAACTCGTTTTTTAAAGCCCACTGTGTAGCACTTTAAAACCTGACCTACATAACTGATAGTTAGAAGGCGTTAACATTGGTAAATCACATAAATATAATCTGAATCCACAAGGTTCGACTGTAAGTGTTATTACAATAATTTAATGTGTTTTCCGGTGTTTTCATTAACAGATTTAATGATAACTACGTTATTTTCAGAGTAAGAAGTTCTTTATTTTGAAGTTAGCATTTTAATGACATCATCAGTACATATTGCTTTTAATATATCATCGTTACTGTTAATTTCTGTATTATTATTCACATTATTTGTCAACTTTCTATGAAGACGCGTCTGAACGGCCAACCATAATTTAAAATTTGCAGTGTCAAACCTTGAAAGATTTATGTAAACAAAAGACATTGTTTATACGCTTTACAAAAAAAAAAAAAAAAAAAAAAAAAAAAAAGAAAAAAGAAAACTAGATGTTAGTTTATTTTTTAACGCTTTTCAACGTAGGAGAAAATCTGTTATCTAATCAATGTGTTACTCCTTCGGTCTGTCCTTCTTGCCGCGTTCTAACCCACCTAAATAGAGTTAAAGTGAATGGTATTGATATATGTTATTGAGAATTATAACGGTTTGTTAGTATTAAAATGAAGAGTGTAGCACTTATAGTTTATTTCCTGGGTACTCATAATAATTCTTTTACACTACGCTTTATAGAGAAAATATATTTGCAGTATATATTAATGATGTTAAACTATTTCAAACATAATTAAACTGAGATACGTTACTGGTGTTCTGTAGAAAGTGATTATTAAAAATATGGTGCCCATGGAAGTTATCGTTTATATGGAAACACAAAATAATTTCCTTACAGTACGATCTTTGAAAAATAATTGCTAAAATTGAGTTCACATTTAGATTACGGATTTTTTAAATTCACGATTTTTTACTCGATATGTAAAAGTTCTATAGATCATATAAAGAGCTGCACAAAAGAATACACATAAATTTCCGACTTTATATTGGAATTCCTGTAATTGTGTTTTAAAATGTGTTATCTGTTTTGTAGATTGTTTACTTTGTGAAAAACAACTCAATAATTTAATACAGAAAATTAATCCATTTTTTACTACCCACTAGTATATGCACAATCTATATTTTAATAGAGAAAAATAAATCCTTATTCTTCTAGATATATCTGTATAACCATAAACTATATAATAATAATAATCTTACTATCACAAAACATACTTTCTTTAAATGTAAAAAAAAATAAATATATATATATTTTATAATACAATTGATGCTAAAACTAAAAGAATACAAACAAAAATTAATATATGTCATGGATTTAATAAAATGGAAGTAATAGACAAAAATAATCGTTTTTTTTACTAGTTACTATCGCATATAATACTTACCTTTTAATTAAAAAAAATTCAATCCCTGTACATTGTATCTTATGATTACAATCCAATTCTAATGATTTTTTTCTTGTGATTGTTTTCTGTAGCAAAATTTCCTGCAAAAAACATAAGTTCAAATCAAAATTAAATTCGCGCTTTATTAATCAGAGTCTGATATCGAGTAAAATTTTTAGAAAAATAATGTTATATATAATTTACTATCCGTAAGAAATGGGAGTTCCATTTAGGATATAATATTAAAAAAAAAACTTAAAAAAAATAAAGATTAATTTCTTTTTTACAAAATTTCCTCTCTCTGCACATTACTTTGACAATCAAAACTCTTTTAACACTTTCCTACAAAGGTGAAAAGTGTTTCTGCATTCGGATTGTCTTTCCGTCTGTCTGTCTGTCCGCTCTCTAACTCCCGTAAATATACTGGGATTTTCATGCAATTGATAAAGATTACGAGGGGAGGAGGGGTCACCAAAGCATGTTTGGTATTGTATGTGAAATATATAAGATTAATAGTTCATTTCTCGGGCACTCAAAAGTATTCCATTATTATTGTATCTGGGGGAAAATCGTTTGCAGAGTATTTTAATGGCATGACGCTATTTCAAATGTATTGAAACTGATATGAATCACTGAATTTCACTACGATCACGTTAGAACGGAGCATTCATGGCACGTTTATATTCATTTACAGGGACACACAAAATAAATCTGCTACAGTATTATCTTTGAATAATAATTGCTGGAGTGCACGGTTTAAAATTCAATTTGCGCTTTTAAATTTGTTTAATTTTTTTACATGTTACTAGTTTTATGTAAATTATATGCCTAATATAAAGGGATGTATAAAAGTATTAACGTACCATTCTCCTTATTAGAGGAAATTGCTGAAAGTGAATTTTCAACTGAAGTATATGTATTTCTTTAGTGAACTAAATTTTGGCATGCAGTTAATCGATACAAATCTATATATCATATACCGAGCTTCTAAAAAAATCATATAAATTCCCAATAGTAGGAGGGAATAGCCGAAATTGGGTTTTGAAATGTGTTATGCGTTTCCAAATGGTTGAATAAACATAATATTTTAATTTTTTAAATGGTGCAGTTATTCTGAATGTGTTGGAATGTGTTTCATAATCTATGCTCGACGCATGATTTTTCTTTCTTGTTTAGTTTTATGATAATGGAAAAATAAAATATCTTTTTTATAACTCTTTTACTGAAAATCTATATATTTTTTATTAAGTATATTTAAAAACGTAATCGGAATCGATCTATAATGGAACATTTTTCCCTTTCGTCTCGATATTTAGTATTTAGAAGTTTTAGTAATTATTTCAATTTAATGTAGTAATGGTAAGTGTGATTCGTCATATAGACTTTGCAACTGATTTATGGAGATTGCAGAAAATATAATTGCTTTATTTTCTAATGCATATTCTTGTGAAATAAACTTGCGATTTCATTTTCTTATTTATGTGTTTATACCGGTACCCTACGTGATAACATATCATAGAAAAATCACTTCATGCATTTTATGATAAATAAGTTAATTTGAAAGTTACATACGGAAGTATCTTAAGAAATTTTACAAAAAAACACCATCATTAGGAATTAAATAGATAAATAAATAATCAAACATTCTATCAAACATCCTAGCATTCTAAGACCACTGAGCCGGCCTATTTTTCTAATCGAAACTTAAATCAAACGAAATCTTTAACTTGATCTTGTACTTTTAAGCACAATGAATGTCCTTTCGCATTGCTGAAAACTATTCGAACGCCATTGCTCTGTTGTATTATCTTATACGTTGGGCACAATTTGGTCTATTAACCCTTGCAGTACTAAGATGGGATAAATTTGACCACATATGGACATTTTGCAGGGTTTTTTCATTTAGAATATATATGCTAAAATTATTTTCTAGGAATTATTCTATAAAAGACTCATTCATAATGTTGTCTATTTAGTAAGTTTCGTAGAGTTAACTTTATTTTGTTTATTTGTAGAAATTGCGAATGGGGTCACACAGACCCCCCTCTTAGGCAATCGGGGAATAAATGAAAGCTGTCTATCATGTATCACGTTTCAAGAGAAAGAAAGAAAACTTGTGGCATCCTGCCAAATGTAGGAACTAGATGGCCCTGTTGGTACAGCGATACCATGCAACCGAGTTTAGGCGCGTCCAACAATGCGCTATTTCTTTGTTCTTATGTTTAGCTGTGTGTAAGTTTCGATATTAAAAGAAAGGAATCGTCACCTCTTATGAATATTATAATTACCTACGGTGACCTAAATTACACATTGGATAATCCATTTTAAATATTAGGCATTTAAGTAATACTTTGATCTCAGTACTGCGAGATTTAAGAAGCAACTCTTTAAGTTGATCATTTATAGCAGAGTTTGTTAGGAAAATGAGGCTGTTATGGCATTTCGTCTAATCTCTCCATTATAAAATGTGCGTCAAAGAATTTGGAAATGTAGCCTGTTCGTTTTCAAGATCTGTAAATCAGACTGAAATGAAACTATTACAGCCGTTCAGGTATTTAAATTATATAATTAATTTCTGATATTTATTTTAGATACTATATAGTGTCTACATTGAAAATAAAGTATGCATTTTTATTCAGCACAAAATCAATAAGATTTGTTTTTATTATTAGAAAATTTTCTACCATATTTTGTCATTTTGAATGTGATTTCTAAGACAGAAATATTTAAATTTTTGTATAGTACATGCAAAATGTAAAATAATATGTGACTTTGGAATAAAATGTAAAATCAAATATTTGTATTAACATATTATTGTAAAACATTTGTATTAATATACACATTCATAAATAAGTACTTAAGAAATAAAAATATATTTATAGCAAACGTAGAATTAAAAATTAGCAATTACTTTTAATTTGAACCTATGAAAAAAACAATATTTTTTATTAGTAAATGAAGCCATAAATATATTTCAAATACCAATAAAAATGTTAGATGACACATTAAAACTCAATATTTCGGATTTCATGAAAAATAAGCTACCTGTTTTCAATCATTATCGTCTACTAAATAAAGTTATGGAAATAGACAGCATTTATCATTCAAAAAATTTATATAATTATCTTAAAAACGCGGGGTAATTAACTTTTAATCACTTCTCTGGATTATAATAAATTCAATGCAGAAAAATAACATTCTTTCTGTGGGGAGAATGAAATTCTGATAGTACATATAGAAATGTTTATTCTGCTGCCGTAATATTTATTGTTAAAAGTCGACGTTTTAGCTTTAGGAAAGAGAATAAAAGTATTAGGCAAACACGTTTAGGAGTCTTTAAAAAAATATGCAAAAGAAACATACGAATACATTTAATATATAATTATTTATTCAGCTGTTACTTTTTAATATGGGTTATTGTCAGAATAATCTAATGTCTAAATAAATTAATAAGTATGTACAAAAGTAACCGTATTAAAATTTTATTCTAAATAACTACTAATATTAATACCAATAACAAATGCATCAATGCAATTTTATTTAAATTTTCCATTTATTCCTTTAAAATATCAACATTATACTAAATAGCGATTAAAAAAACATATTTTAAAATGTGGAAATTACAGGGAGATTAAAAAAAAAGTTTATAAATTGGTATGGCAAATCAGGAACACAACAAGGAAAAAAGTCACATATTAATATAGGGTCGCAAACCACTTATTGAGTCACAAATACAGGGTATTTCATTCAAACTGAACCTGGGTTGACGGTAATAATTTCGAGAAAAATAAAAATATTGTAATGGAAATGCAACGATATGTACCTTGTTTTGTGCGAAATGTGATAACATCACGCAAATATCTGGGAAAACACGTTTTTCAAGCCATCGATGATACCGTATGAATTGATAATCACAGTCCAAAATGTGCTGCGTCATGTGCATACTGCTGGCGCGTATAATGCGAACTTCTATCACTTTTGTTTGGTGTTATGATGTTTAAAACAAAGGTAAGAATGCCTGTTAAGTGTTTTATTATAATATACTTCAGTTTTCTGAAAGTTAGTACTGCCAAACTAAATTGAGTTAGGATGAAACAGCCTGTATTTATGACTAAATAAGTGGTAAATAATAGAACCCTGTGTTCATATGTGATTTTTTATCCTTGTGCAATGCCTGATTTGTCATGTAATTTTGTAAATGTTTTTTAAATCACCCTGTATATTGAATATTACTGTAATAAATTAAAAATGCACAGATACAAATGAGTAATAACGTAATAACTTATAGGAAAAAATAGTTCTATATAAAATTTCAAATAATGATGCGTGTTACATAACATCCTTAAAGTTTGTCTTGTAGAAGATTCAATTTTACAGGCATTTGATATTAAAATATTAATTGCTAATAAAGTAGTAAAAAAAGTATTAATAAAAAATCTATAACTTTTCAAATATTTTGTTTTTGTTATGAATACTATTTAATGTCGAAAATATTTATCTTCTTCATTTAAAATGATTTAAAATTTTTAAAAATAAAAATATTATAATATATAACTAAAACATTAAAACTTTTCCAATTACGAGAGGAAAATTAAGCTAATTTTGTAATGTCAATTTCTTACTATATATTAAAGCCTGGCTATGATATCTAAATATTTTAAGATGTAGATAAGCATATTTACCCACCCCCCTAAATTATTGCATATACTGATGCTTCATCAGTCATTCAATCAATGATTAATTTAAACATCATAATCATATCTTTGTTTTAAATTTAATTTTTAAAGAATGCATTTGTACTTTATTAATAGCGTTTTCGAACTAATATACCTAAGTGACTTCAATTGTATTATGTTTTATTACTGCATATGATATTTACGGCACATAATAGATACAACTAAGAACTTTTGATTATAATATGAGTCAAGTATAAAATATAATAAATTAGAATTTTCTTTTTAGTCTTTATAGAGAAAACAAGATATTACATATTGATGTAAAACTTACACACAAATGACTGAGGTGCTTAATTTTAATGAATGTAATACGAGGATGTATCAATAAGTTTTTGCCCTCACATAGAAATAATTGAGTGACATTTAAGAAAATGCTACATTGTATTAGTGCCTTTCTATATTGTGGAAACTTAGCCTTTTCACAGTTTTCCACATGTAAAAACCCTCATAAGAGATACAGAATCACGGCCTATGGAAACTCCATGTATTCGCGAGAGACACTAGAAAATTTGTCTAAGTCTCAGAGTTTGCCAGTAACATAAAAGTAAATAACTTCAGGACGATCGATCTTACGAAGGTGACACTTTGGAACAACATAGATAAAGGGAGGGCCACTTGGTTCCCACTTTGTGATACCGAAATATGCCAGTAAGTGCTTCTCGACATTGCATATACAGGAGAGTTTCGTATGCAAAATGTGGGTTTGGCCTGCTCTGGCCAATAGAAGGCCAGCTTTCAAAAGCATTTTGATAGGCGAACCAATGCCAGTGGATGTTGGAGACTCGCATTGTTTTCCAGAGAAAAATTAAGGATATATACGAGATCTCGGAGGAGATCAGGGAGAGTTTAGAAGAAATAGCGTAAGCTAAACTGGAACGAGGCTCTTCAACCTGGGGGAGAGAAAAGATTCTCTCTAGGCTTTCACGGGATTATCTTTCGGAGGTCGCTCCGAAAGGAGAGGAGATTGTTTCTCTCAACGGCAACAAAAGCCGATCAGCTGAGATATAGCTGGGTGGATCAGCGGAGAAGCTGATTGCACGGATGACTGCTAGTCTGCACCTCTAAAGGACTTTTATTTACTTAAAAGGGATCATAGTGTTTCACAGAGACTCTTGAATTACCTAATCTGGACTATGATTTAGTATTCTGTCAAGAACTTTTATTAGATTATCCTACCTTACAAAAACTTTATTTCATCAAATTAACTTCTAAAGTATTTTGTTGTGTCAGTGTTGACATTGTATTTAGCCAAGAGTTCTCGTTGTTTTACGAGAATAAAACCTTCAATGTTCATCTTACTAAAACCTTTGTCGTCACGCCTCTGAGGAGATCACGTCACGCTACCGCCCTCATCTGAGGTCACCACAATATAGTAACCGTACATAGTAACATATTTCTGCAAATGGTAATTCAAAGAGAGGGGGCGGATGTATTCCAGGAGGCACGATAGTAATTTTTACCGACTACACATGTGACATATAGTTGGAAATGCCTGTGATCACTTATTCATGCTATGCACTTCCCGATCCCTTCCTCCCAAATTTCCGCCCAGGATGTATGAATTTAGAAATTTGCCCCGGAGGGCAAATTTGTGGAAGAGAGGGTTTCGGGAGGTGCATAGCATGAATAAGTGGTCACACGCCTTCCAACAATATGTTACATGTAGGAGTCAGTAAAAGTTAGAAAAATACCCCCCTTTGGGTCTACAATCACGCCTCCCGGAATACATCCCCCCTCTCTCTTTTTAATAGCTGGTTGCACAAATGTGTTACTGCACACACTGACTATATAGAAAAGGACTCATCAAATATAGCAATTTCATAAATTTCATTCCTTTATTTCTATGTGAGGGCAAAAACTTATTGATACACCCTCGCATTTTAAAATAAAGATTTGTGCCCTTTATTTTTGGTGAAAATTTCTCATATAATTTTACGTTAAATTTTGGCACAATAAACATAATAATTTTTGGTCGCTAGATATTTGTAATAAAATCATATTTTTTCCCCTCAATTAATTTTACCAAAAATATATCTATTCTAAAAGAGCTTCCTAACGCTGACGCTGCCTGTGCTGTACGTATATTATCCTTGTTCTTTGCTGATTTTGCGGAAACCAATGCATATAGAAACATGGAAACCAGTAGTTTTATAGCAAAATGTATGATAAACATGCTAGAACTAAATCTATAAATATTTGAAAAGGTATTCAATAATGAAATCGGTTAAAGAAGTTCCGATGCATGTTTTATAGGACCAAAGATAACGCATATTTACATATCTACTTGGAAAAAAAAAAAAAAAAAAAAAAAAAAAAAAAAAAAAAAACGAAATATTAACTATTCTTATCGACATTGGTAAAATTTACAAGAAGAGGAACATTCTCGATAATGAAGATTTAGATTATTTGTATATATGTTCTAGAGCAAAATCACCTTAGATTCATGTTAAAAAGATTTTATACAACGCTCCTTAGTTCTCATGAAATTGGTTGTCTATGTCTAATATTATAACGCAATTTACATTGTAATGATTGGCGTCAGCGCGTAATTGTCACTGCGTTGGTCGCCACTCAATTGTTATGCGATCTGCTCTTCTATCATCTGACCGGTTTGGTGACCGGAACATGCTACATTTGATTTTTTCATATTTATTTTTTTTTATTTTATGAATATACGGGGGTATGCTGAAAAGAAATGCACACTTGATTGTAGAACACGAATAAAAACCAATAGCAAGATCGGACAAAATATTAGATTATATTCATAAGTATATTTATGAAACAAAAAATGTGAAAATCCAAAGCTGAGTGTCCGGTCTCGAACCAAAGGATCAACGAGCAGCCGCTATTACATCTGAGATGCGACAAATGCAGTAATTTTGTTACAAAACAGGTATTTAAGTTACATTAAAATATACTGGCGGAAGATAATTTATGAAAACACGGTTTTTTAATAAAAACGTCTATAATATTCATTAAAAATGAATAAAATTTCATAGGATATACATAATACATACAACAAATGAGTTACAAAAATATAATTTTTAATAATATTAAACATAAACAAAACGACAAAAATTAGATTTTCGTAATATGCACTTATGAAAATTGATTTATGAAATATCGCATTTCATTTGCTATTCCGAAGTAATGCAGCAAAAATTTGCATAAAAAAGGTAACGTGACATGTACAGTAGACATAAAAAGAGTTATGCATTGGAACTAATACGTTTCGGTCATACATTCAGTAAACGAAAAATGTTGTCTGAGGAAGAATAGATGTATATAGAAGGTTTTGTTAGAAAAACGTGTTTTCACTGATAAATTTCCATAAGTGCATTAGACACCGTATTTCTAGAGACATAAGGAGCATTGTATAAAATACGTATGGGCTTTACTTTACAACGTATATAAAAGTAATCGATAACCAAGTTTTGCTCGATTGTGCACGATTACCATGTTCTGCCCTCTCCTTATTAGATGATCTACATATAGGGCAATTCCACAGAAAAGTATCACTTTGCTGAAAAAATAAAATTAATATTTCATTTAAGGGTATGATTAGAAAGCTTGATACTTATATTTTTATATTCTATAATAAATTCCTGATAATACCCAAAATGCTGCCCTCTATACACCGTGTAGATTACAACAAGTTGTTTGGCAATACAAGCACAAAAAGTGTATATGTTTGCAGGTGCGAGCAGCAACTCCAAGACAACAATAAGATTTTTTTTCTTTTGCAAGAAAATAAATAGATAAGAGATTATTTCAAATATTTTATGTAACTCTATACATTTTTTTCTTGGAATAAATTGCCTTTTAAAAGAGAATTTTTATTGTTACGTCAGTTACAAATTTTAGTGAAAAGTTAAGCCTACTCAGAATATTTTATTTTAAGAAAATTTTTAATCCATGAATCTTCTGAAGCATCCTTTCAAAAAATGTGTAAATTCGTAATTTCATTTGAAAAAAAGACTGTCTAAGATGTGTAACTGACGTAACCATAAAAATGTAACTGATATAACAAAGCATTGGTTAAGTCAGTTACACATTTTCTTTTTTGTTTATACACTGCTCAAAACAATTAAAGGATATTGCAGTTTTAGGTGGATTTTGTATCTGGTAAACTGTTTAGCAGATTGATACATGGTCGACAGACATAGTAGGTTATATGAGAATAAATTACACATGTTTGGCAGAAAAAAATGCATTTTATTGCGCATTTGTGTACTAAAGGAAAAAAACACAATTTGTGCATATGAGAAAAAAAGAATAAGAAAAGGTGTTTTCTTCAAAGAAAATCATTTTCAGTAGGGGGTATGGTTTCCACGGGCGACCAGCAACGTTGAACACCTTTGAGGCATGGACTCAATGAGGCTATTAATGACGAGTTGGGGTATTCTGCCCCACTCTTCCAGAAGAGCTCTTTCCAGTTCTTGGAGAGTATGTGGGGGTTGTTGGCGGCCAGAAACTCGTCTTCCTAGAGCATCCCAAACGTGCTCGATTGGATTCATGTCTGGAGAAAACGCTGGCCATTCCATTCGAACGATTCCTTCCTCGAAAAGGAAATCCTCCACCAGGTTTGCACGATGTGGCCTGCAGTTATCGTCCATTAAAATGAAGTTATCTCCGATTGCTGCAGCGTAAGGGACTACAATAGGTCTGAGGATCTCATCCCTATATCGGCGACCAGTCAGAGCTCCATCTCGAATGATGTAGAGGTCAGTGCGCCCGTCAATGGAGATGCCACCATACACCAACACTCCTCCACCGCCAAATCTGACACTTTCGTGCACGAACGCAGGATTATTCCTACTGCCACGGTCCCTCCAGATGAAAATACGCCTATTATCCGGATGCACAGAAAAACGGGACTCGTCAGAAAACATAATATTGCTCCATTCATTTCTCCTCCAGTTGACATGCTCGGTTGCCCACTCCCTGCGGTCGTGACAATGCCTTGATGTTAATCTAACACATACCATCGGTCGGCGAGCATACAGACCTACAGCATGGAGCCGGTTTCGGACAGTCTGAGTTGAAATCGTGGTGCCTGTAGCCGAGCGAAGGTGTTGTTGGAGAAGAGTAGCGTTCATGGTTCGGTGTCTCCGAGCTGTTAACGCTAAATACCGATCTTCATTGGGCGTTGTTGCCCGTCTACGACCTTGCCCTAGTCTTCGACCTGCACATCCACTCTCCAAAAAACGGTTTCAGATCCTGGAAATGACACTTTGTTTCACTCCAATGGCTTGCGTTACTTCGGCTTGAGTTTGGCCCACTTCTAACCTACCAACAATTCTCAAAGCTTCTGAATCTGTCAAATGACTTCGCTGAGACATCGTACTCATCGAAACAAAGCAATCACTGAATGCCGATCATCCTTGTCTTCATTCTCTTTTATCCAGTTGAAAGTCAAATTTCATTCGCTGCCGCTGAAGCGACGTTTTTGACGTCGAACTCAAAATTTGCATACTCCACAGTTTGAAAACCAGAAAAATTTGCATTTGTGATTCTCTTCTTCTATTTTCGGCAAAAAAAATTTCGTTTATATCTTTATTTTATATAAAACTTCAAATATCCTTTAATTGTTTTGAGCAGTATACATATGAATATTCCGCTGAAAATATATTTATATCTGTGGCAACTCGTTTTAAAGGCGCTATGGTTGTAGCTCTATGGACAAAGATGGAGAATGGACAAAGTAAGGCTACTCGCAAATATAAGTGCAGTAAGAAACAAGATCTTGACACGACAAGACAGTTTTTTATTTTGCTGGTAAATGGTAACGGTTATAAGCATTGTATTTAAGCTCTGCTGTTTGAGTATGAAGGCAGAGCGACAGCGAATGCGTGTTCACAGTAACGTTACTAACTGTTTAATTTACAGATTTTAAGCAACTGTTTTCTTAGTTTAATAAAAGTTGTTTGTTTCACATTTACGGAGTTTTAAATTTGACTACAAATGTTTTAGTTCACCACTAAGCACAAGTTAGATATTAACTTGCACATGGAATATATTTTAAGAGATAACGTTCTTCACGTCACACGCTTCCCTTGACCTCTCCTACAAATCTATGATGTATGTACTTATTTTTAATTTATAGTATATTTATATAAAAAAAATCATTAACCATTTAATATAAGCGTTTATAAATTTGTAGGAATATTATATGTAAAATGATAATATATAGATGATTTGAATAATTAGAAGTTGGAATAACAACACATACACTTTAATACATTTTTATAAAGATAATTTTACATCACTTAGTTGATACCTTTTTTTTTAAAATACAGTTCATTTCTCACTTAAAACTCATAATATACTTCTTCAGAACAAGTTAATTAGCCCTAACAGTGCCTTTCTTGGCATCTCGTAAGCCGATGCTTCATGAACAATACTATTTTATAGACTGACTTTTTTCTAATTTTGAATATGTCCAAACCTTGATCTCGTGATCATGAATTTTCATTACTCGTGTTTTCAAATCATGGATAATAAAAATACCAGAGCATCAGTTAATTTGATGATCATGCACGTTATGAAGAAAATAAAGTATGTAAAATTTCAAATCCTACAAATCGGTCATCCTGACATGATGGCGTCCCGACATCAATATCTTGGCTTACTATATTTTTATGCTCAAACAGCTTAACTCTTGGGAGTTTTATGTATTTATCTTTCACCTAAAATTTTGATTACACATGCAATACACATACACATATACATCGTCTACCTGTCTCGTCCAGGAGTTTAACCCATAGACCACGGCTTCATGCATTCGGCCCCAGTTGATGTCTTTCCTGGACGTTCATGATTTCCTACTTTCTTTACTTCATACCTATCATGATTCTTGGTTGCAGTTATCTGATATGGCCCCAAATATTTTTCTTTAAGTTTGATAGTATTGCCAAATTGTGTCCTCTTTATGGCGACGATGTGTCCCATTTAGTATTTCCGTGGCTGTTTTCTTTCTTATAAACCTGCGCCTTGTTTTCTTCTTGTATTTTTAGTATATTTTTCTTTGCTTCTTCTCTTATGGCTTCGCGTTCTTTCATCATACATTCGGTAAATCCTTCTTCCAAAATGTTCTTGATGTTTTGCATGACACTTTCCTTCATTTTAACTCCTATCATTAATTCAAAGGGACTAAACTTGGTGCTTCGTGTTACTGTGCTATTGATAATTCTTTGTAATTTTGGTACATACTTATACCATTTGGATTCATCATCACTAGATAATTTTGACAAAACGGATGTCATCACTCTGTGTATTCTTTCCACCTGTTCATTTCCTCTTGGCATCCCAGTTGTTATCTCTAGAGGTTCAATTCCTTCCTTTGTACAATATTCCTTGAACTCACTTTCAGTAAACCTTTTCCTTTAACGGTTATAATTCTAGTTGGGTTCCCGAAAGTTGTTTGTTGTAGTTCCAATTTGTCTATTACTTCCTTGGCCGACTTTGATTTCACTGGGTAAAACCATGGGAACTTTGTAAATGCATTTACTACGGTGAAAATATATTGATATATTTTATTTGTGAGAGTAATGGACCTATCTGATCGATGTAATAGGTTTCCAATGGTTTGTCTCCTTTTGGTATAGGGTTTAGAAAACCTTCAGCTTTTCCTTGTTTCCTATTATATAAGATACAGTCAACACAGTTCGAGATTATTGTTTCTACTTTCTTACTTAATCCAGCTATGTAAAATTGTTCCTTCACTAGATCTTCCGTCTTTGATACAGTAAAGTGTCCTCTTTCATGAATATTTCGAATAATTTATCGTTGCATGTCTTCCGACACCACCAACATTTCTTTTCCTTTCTCGAGTCTGTATAGTACATCATCTTTTACTAAGTAATTATTGGATGATCCATTTCTAACAAGCGCTTGATGCATTGTATAGATTCATCAAGCTTTTGCGCTATTGCGATTATTTTCGTTATTTCTCCTTGCGATCTAGTTATCACTAATACTGATTGTGTTATTGGTACATTTCGGCTTAATGCATCTACATGTTTCATTGTTGTTGCTGTTCTATGGTCTATCTCTTAGTCGTATTCTTCGATGAGTAATGCCCATCTTGCTACTTTAGGTGCTAAATCTTTTTTATTTAATGTTTTCTGGAAGGCAGCGCAGTCCGTTACAAGCTTGAATTTGTTTCCCATTAGGTAATTTCTGAATTTTTTTAGAGCTTCTATTATGGCTAATACCTCAATTTCATAACTTGCATATATTTCTCCTGTTGTGGTGAAGTTTTCTTGCTCATGTATTGTAATGGATGAAATTTTCAGAAAATCTCCTTTTCTGTAATAAAACTGCGCCAAATGCTTGGCTGCTTGCGTCAGTATGGAGTTCCAGTGTGGATCCTTGTTTATATGATTGAAGAACTGGTTTTATTTATAATATTCTCTTTAACGCATTAAAAGCTTCGAGCTGCTCGCTTTCAAATTTGAAACAATTTGCTTTCCTTAATAAATCACGTAGAGCTTGGCGATTTAGTCGTAATTCGGGATGCACTTTATGAAGTATCCTGATAAACCTAAAAAGGATTGTAATTGTTTTGTTGTAGTTGGTTTAAGGAAATTTTGCACATCCTTTGCTTTCGCTTCAGACGGTTTTATGGTCCCATTTTCAATTATATAACCCAAGAACTGTATTTCCTTTTTAAGGAATTGGCATTTTTTGAAGTTAATTTCTAAACATTACGCTGATGCTACTTCTAATACTCGTTTCATCTTCTTTATCCCATCTTCTTCACCATCTGAGGGATTCACAAAATCCTCCATATATAGAATGATAGTGCCTTCTCGCAGTAAATCCGGAATACTCTGTTTACATATCTTTGAGATTGATTACCTGATATGCACATTCCGAACGGACAACGTAAAAATTCGTTTTCCCCTTCATGTGTTACAGAAACTGTATATTTACAATTGCTTTCATCAATTTCGACGTGGAAAAAGCTGTTTTTGAGATCTAATGTCGTAAATACTTTTGTCTTCTGCAATTTATTGATAACATCCTCAATTAACTGTAGTGGATAGCGATCTTTTAATAGTTTTCGATTTATTTTCCTATAAGCTATACATAACCGGTGTGACCCATCTTTTTTCTTACTCAGGACGACTGGGGCCGCAAAATCTGAGTAACTTCGTCTAATGATCCCATCTTCCAACCACTGTTGTATTTGCTTACTGATGATTTCCTGCTCAACTAGAGGTATCCTCCTTGGTTGTTCACAGATAGGTTTTTCATTCGCCAATGGTATTTTCATCTTTAACCCAGTATCCTTTTTTTTTTATTTGATTTGTATCATTCAATTAATTCTCGTATTTTTTCTCTGTTAGTTAAATTTGTAATATGATTCAAATCCACCTCGGCATTTACGTAGTTGATATTAACCATTTCTTCCCAACCTCGATTATCGTTATGTATATTTGACGTGGCTACCTCATGTGTTTTGGAAGGTTCATTAATTTTAATGTATCCTACTCGAACTGAATTGTCGTTTATTATTTTAACAACATCTTCCACTACTTTTAACGTCAAGCCTTTGACTGTTTTTCTACCTCTTATTAAATCATATTTAGTTTCTTGTACCACGTAAAATTTATCTTGTATTTCTATACCATCTACATAAACATTATGCAAGAAATAAACGGTTGGCTTAATTTCTTTTCCACCTACGCCCGATATAGTTAGATTATCGCTGGTTAACTTTGGCGCGTTTATTGCAGTATGATATCTTGAATTGGCCATTGAAATATCACTGCCTGTATCGATTAATATGTTTGTTTTTATTCCTTGAATATCCAAGATTCTTTTTTTCTTACCATTTAATGTGCCCGTATTAACTACTCTTCTTTGTGTGTTTTGGCTCCAATCTTGGTATTTCGTTTCTCGCCAATTTTGATTATGTTGCGGGTTGTAATTTGAATAGCCTTGTTGTGTTTTATTCCCCATGGTACACTTCCTACTCACGTGATAAGGTTTCCCAGAACGAAAACAGGTTATATGCGCTTCGTTTCTTCCGTGATTCACATTGTGCCTATTGTTAACTTGGCGCCTTTACGTATTGGGTTACTCAGCCACTCTGGATAGTTTATCCTCAAAACTCCCGCTTGCATTCCTTATCGATTGTTTATTGCAAACCCTTCGAGCCGTTTCGTAAATATCTATCTTATTAACTAAGTCGTCTATTTTTTTTATTACTAACAATTCCTCTGCGAAATGTGTCATTGTTTCCCGAGGTAAATTATGACTAATTTGATTAACTATAATTAATTCCGATAATTCCTCAAAGTTATCTATTTGAAGACCGTCAATCCATTGTTCGAAGTACACCTTGATTTCATAAGCGAAATCGCGCCAATTAGCCGATGGCTCTTTTTTGAGTGAGAAAAATTTCAGCCTAAACTCTTCTGGCGATAGTTTGTACCGTTTTAAAAGAAAACTTTTTATGCGATCATAATCATGCATTTTCGGTTCACTCTCTCTGTTTATAATATCAATCACTTCTAATGGCATTAGGTTAATTAAATAGTTGACCCACTCTTTTTTACCAATGCTCGTTTGCGCCATTTGCCTTTCAGTATATTTTTCAGTATAAACTAATATCAATCGTACTATCATATTCTGTTAATAATCTAAGCAATTCATATTGTTTACCTGGATTTGTCCTTGTGTTCACATCGATGTGTTGTCTTGAATTTTTTTTGTAGTTGTATTTTCTTAATCGCAAACTGTCTTTCGCGATCTTTTTCTTCCAATTCTATTCTCCATTTTCTCTCTTCCACTTCCATTTTCAGTTTCTTTTCTTCGATCTCTTCTCTTAATTTCTGTTCTTCAAGTTCCCGATTGCGCTTTTTGTTTCTTCTCTTCTCTTTCCTCTTCTGCTTTCTCTTTTCCAACCGCCATAATTACTTATAGGCGATCCTTTATAAAATCTTCATCGTAATCCTCCCAGCTTTTAATCAGCTTTATTAGGGCAGGGATTGTCTATTTTTCTGTTGGTTCAATTCCACATTCCTCGCAGAGATTTATTAGATCAATTTAAGTATCCCATGATTTTCAAAGTTGTATTTGATAAATACGATTACAGTTTTAACATTTGCCTTGTTCATTCACAATCCATCTTTTGACAGTGGCGATTGACAACAATTTCTCTTCGATTAATATTTGACTATCTATTTCACTACTAGTTGTTTAATATCCTTTTAAGATTCAATTGCGTAATATTGATTATTTATTCCACTGATAGTTGCTTAATATCCCGGCATGGAGCCCCCAAATTTGTAGAAATATTATATGTAAAATGTTAATATATGCCTTGTATAACTAGACGTTGGAATAACAACACATACACTTTAATACAATATAAAGATAATTTTACAGCACTTCGTTGATACATTTTTTTTAAATACAGTGCATTTCTCACTTAAAACACATAATATACTTATTTCGAACAAGTTAATTAGGTCTCACAGTGCCTTTCTTGGCATCTCGTAAGCCGATGCTTCATGAGCGATACTATTTTATAGACTGACTCATTTCTAATTTTGAGTATGTCCAAACCTTGATCTCGTGATCGTGAATTTTCATTACTCGTGTTTTCAAATCATGGATAATAAAAATACCAGAGCATCAATTAATTTGCTGATCATGTAGGTTATGAAGAAAATAAAGTATGCATAAATTCAAATCCTACATATATTTATAATTGTTTTTCTTTTTAGAAATTAGATAAAGGCCCCAGCCAAATCTGCTGCTGAAAGAATGAGAGAATATAAGCAAAGAATGACTGTACAAAAGAAAATAGAAATGCAGCAGAGGACAGCTGCAAAACAAAGAAAGAGAAGAACAAATTTTAGCATTCGTAGGAAAACAGCTGATTCTATAGACTCCAAGATAAGAATGAAGAAAATGAGGGAAAAGACAAAAGCACAAACTGAACACTCTCAATGTACACCTACTGAGGCTTTTTCCAATGTGCCGTCATTTGGCTGAGCAATGTCAAGCGTAAATAAATCCCTTCCTCGTACTCCTAGGGAAAAAAAAAACGAGCTGTAGTTGTAAAACTTGCTGAAAAGTTTGGCATTAGAGTTTCAAACTCATCAAAACCTAATAAGGAGGAATATGGTGCTTTATCAGAAGACAGTATAATAGTGACTGTAATAGTGACTTAATAACAATTACCTTAGAAAAAAGATTTCAAAAAATTAAAAAATGAGAATGGAATTCTAAGAAAGCAAAAGAGAGTGTTAATGATGGCAGTTATGGAAGCATATCAGCTCTTTAAAGAAGATAAACTGTCTATAAAATTTGGAAAATCTAAATTTGCTGCGCTTCGACCACTATCAGTAACACCTAGTTCTGAGAAAGATCAACCCTTTTTTTGTTGCCGTTATCACGAAAATGGAGATCTATTAGTAACTGGTATTAGTAAAGTCGTGCAGAACCTGCCAGTTGACACTTATGTGTTAGTTGACAAATCCGTATGTAAATGGGAAACAATTGTTTACTTGGTGTGTGTGAAGCATGATATCAGTAATTTTCTTGATGATCTAATTCCAACATCAGACGCACAAATTTCAGTATCCTTTTACCAATGGAGTACTGATAATAAAAGTGTTTTAACTGAAACCACACTTTCAAATGCAAAACAAGAAATTTTAAATCAGCTGCCAATGTTAAGGAGACTCTGTTTTGTTGGAAAAAATCAACTTCAAGAAATCAAATTTTTGAAAGAGAATCTTTCAGAAGATGAAGCTATTCTCCATGAAGATTTGCCTTAAAAGTTTAATGTTCGGCAGCAAAATGAAATCATGTCAGCTCATTCGATTTCAGAAGGTGTTATACTTTTCACAGCAATAGTATACCGTAAACATCTTAATGTTTCTCATGTCGTTGTCAGTGACGAGTTGGCGCATGACAAATTTACAGTTCTCTGCTTTAACTCAGCTATCTTAAATCATAATATTAGTAGAGATGGACCTTTTGAACATATATCTTTTTTTCTGATGGTGCTGGAAGTCAGTTTAAGAATAGATGTATTCTTCCTTCAATTTTGAAACCCCATGAGATTCACCCATCCCTTAAATTTGCTGATTGAGGTTTCTTTGTTACAGCCCTTAGGAAAGGTGCTGCTGACGGTATCGGAGGCACAGTCAAGAGAGCAATTTGGAGACGAATATTTCAGAATCGTGTCGTTATAAACACTGCTCATGAATTTTTTGATGTAGCCAAAAATAATTGTCCTAAGATAAATTTTATTTATGTTTGAAAAAATAAAATCAAAAAAAAAAATCAAAAGAAAAATTCGAAAAAGAATTTAGTTTATATCCTCCTAAAAATTTTCTGATACTCATATAATTCATTATGTGAGACCATACACTTATCACGAAGTCGAAACTTCTATTGTCAGTCCCTTTTCAAAGCGTTTTGATTTTGATTTTAAGAAAGTAGAAATCAATCCAACGGAAGCTAATATAGAACATAACTCCCAGAATAAAAAAAAATATTAACCAATTCAAAATTGGAGATTATATGCTTGTGAATTATGATACTAAACAATTCACAGATATTGTAGAAGAAATTCTAATGTGTGAACTTAAAATAAATGTGATGAATCCTTGCTGCCGAGGTTGGATATGGCCATCTCGTCCAGACTGTAAATGGTACAACATTGATGACATTGAGAAAAAAAACTTCCAGTGTCACAGCCAATTAATTCCAGGGGTACATTTAAGTTTTCAGAAGGCGTTATTTAAATTACTGTTAACAAACTTAATTAAGTGCCTAGTATTGTCTATTCAAAACGAAAGTGTTACATCAGTTACATATTGAAGTTACGTCAGTTACATGAATAAATGTCATTTTTCTTTTTTTTTTATTCTTCAAAAATTAATTTAAAAGTTATAATCCTAATTTGTCATTTCTCAGTGATTTTAAGAAGATAAAATATTTTTTTCAATTTGATAGTTTTGCTAATTTTTACTCTTGAATAAAGGCAAAAAATGCTCTTCTATGTTTTATGTTACATCAGTTACAAAATTTTGAAATGTAATTTTAAGAACTTAAATAGATATTGAAAAAAATTTCAAATTCTTGGGTATTGAGACCTTAATAAGAAATATTCTAAATTATAAAATGTGTTCTAGTTTTATTAGTAAATTTTCTACACAGTTTTGAAAACAATAATTTATCATCAAATGTTACGTCAGTTAGGATAGAATTGACCTATAGTTTCTCAATTGTATTTGAGACAAAATTCTGTCCTATGAGTGTAGCCAAAATTTTAGGGATTATTATACTAATTTTACACAACATTCTTATTTGTGATTTTGCCTATTTATTATACTTCTTGAAGTATGAAATAACTTTCATATTAAAAACCAGTCCTAGATAATATCGATGTGTCTAGATAGTTCTGTTTCATTTTCAATAGAAGAGAAAACGATTTAAAAATAAAATAGTTGAAAATTCAATCGAAAATTTCTTGAAATTTGCTCTTTAGATTTACGTATTTTATTCATAATCATTTATAAAATCTTGGCAACTGTCCAATTCAAATTATGAGTTAACTATTATTTTGTTTACATTATTTTTTATTTCCATATTTACGTTAAAACTACCTATATCTTATAATAATATTAGGTTAACAATACACTTGTAAAATGTAAAAAATAACGCAGAGAATATCTATTCAAAAGGAATAAAAATATGTTCTTTTCAGAAAATATTTCTTTCGTTCTTTTTCTCACAAAACATTGCAAACAGTATAGAGATATCTAATTAATAAAAGTGTCACAAGACATTTTCGGAACCTCCATTCTTCTTTTTTTTATATCTCATTTTTGCTACTTTTTGTGTTAGAACTTTGTGTTTGCTGATAAACTTTTTTTGTTATTTTAGATAACTTAATTTCAGTAATTCATCCGAAGACATTCTTCTTTCGTAAGATGTGTGTTTTAACTTCGGAACTTTTGCATTCTTCCTTAATTGCTATTATAATAAATTTTATTCACCCAAACTTTTTCATAACATAATTCGCCTTCTTTTTTTTTTTTTTTTTTTTTTTTTTGTCAAATTGTTCGTAGCGAATAATTATAATATTTTGATTTAATATATTAGAGAATTAGTTAGAGAATTATGTCACAGAATTAATATATTTTTTTTTACAAATTTAATGTTGTAAGTCGGATTTTACTTTTTTGCAGATAAAGCTACAATATTTGATTTTTCTTTTTCTTATATTTATTTTTATGCTGTCTTTACTTTTCATAAAAAAAATCCAATAAATGACTATTTATCCATTTGAGAACGTCTATTCGACGAAATGCAGACTTTAAGTGAAACAGGAAGTTGTTCTTTTGCAAAGAATACTACTTTGAGTTAAAATTATATCGTAAATATCTTTTACAAATTCAACAACAACAAAAAATTATTTTTAACTACAAAACCGAAAATCCTCTTTAATGCAATAATTGGTCTCACTATCTAGAATTAATAATACAGGATAATGTAATTGACATTTTATAACAAAAATACAAATTTTTATATTATTTTACAGAAAATATTAAGACTACAGAGAAATAAAATGCTGTCTCAGATTAGATTGTTATACAATTTTGTACCGTTCCTGTTGATTATATTTCTCAGCTTATTATAATTCACGAAACATTACGCTTATGTTACTTATATGTTAAGCATATTTATAAATTTCTCGAAATTTTCTGCTGTACACTTTATGTTGACATTATATACGTTCTATTAAATTTTACTATTATAAGAGTTGGTTACATATAAACATTTGCATTTTAACTTTAAACAAAGTAATGAATTTTGTCATGGAAAATTTATGAAATAGCTATAAATATTTGAAATATTTAAAAGCATTTTTAAACGAAACAATTTATCAATAACTTATAATTTATCAATTATTAATATGGAAATTAATTAAAAAGTTTTATACATTTAGGAAAAAGTTATAATTTTCATTATAATTTTCATCATGTGTCCCAAAAGCCCCTGACACATTTTAAAATTTAATATAAAATCAAGTAACTGTACTGGGCAGCGGTTTGGATTAAAACACTTCTCACGACGTGAAACTTTTCCTTTAAAAGAAGGAAAATAGTCAAAACTTTGATCATAGTTGGCGCCCCTTCTCCGTATGTTTGACTTCAAACGTGTTTTTTTTCTGTATTTAAAATTATTTATGACTCTGTAACACAAAAATGAAACCTGAAAATATGATTAAGAATAGGAGATCAGTTAAACGCATGTTTGAAACCAAACATGCGGAAAAGTCGTGCCATCTATGTTCGAAGATTATAACTAAATATTTTCACATTTTTCATCGTGAGAAGCATTTTAATTGAAACAGCACTACTGTACAACAATTATTTGATGTTGTATTTAATTTTAAATTGTGTCAGGGACTTTGGGACACACTGTATGCCATAAATTCAAACACTAGACAACAAAGGTAAAAGATATATATAAAATGCAAATAGATGACGAATAGTAACAGGATGATCTTCCCAGGAAGATAATAAATTATAAGTAAAAAATGTTTTGAAGGAAATATTTTATTATAACATACTAAAAAAAGAAAAATAAATGGTGAAAGAAAATTGATTGAAAAAAAATAGCTTTTTAAAAGAAATAAATTAAATATCTTATGACTATTCATCAGTTTGATTAAAAAAGGAAAAAAAAAAATATTTACAATTTTAAATCCAGGTTCAATGGAAGGAAAAAATAATATTAACATCCACTTGAAGACGAACCTACATCAATTTACTCCTGTGCAGAACTGAAATATGGCACATTTACCAACCAAAAAATGGTTTAATGTTAGAAAATCAGCTTATTTCTGTAGCAATCAGTGATTACGTATGCATTCGATCCGAATACAATTCAATACGTCATGACATTTAAATACCCTTTTAATATACCCGTAATACCCATAAAATATTTTTGCTTTTCAAAGTGCGGCGGCGTCTTTTTCTTTAACGACAGAATATTGAATTGTTACTGAAGATATTTCAAACAACCAAAATTTAGGTCAAATATAGATCAGTAATTGTATCAAAACTGCATTCCAAGCTTCGAGATAGAACGGATAACAAACAATGCAAGTTAATTAAAATATTGTAAACAGAAAAAAGATGAAAAAGAAAATGTTAGTGAGTTACATCAAAAAGGGCTTTAAGAACATATGATTATAGGAGAAAAGCATACTATTATTTTGTACAATGCCAATTAGATATTTTCTTAGTTATTTTTTTAACATTTCAGAAGATTAATGCCAGCTTGTTTTCCACACTTTCAATAGTTATTAAAAAAATCACTAATTCTAAAAATATATTCTCTAAATAATAAAAGTTTTTTTTTTCCTATGTATGCTTTATTTTCACTGTTTTAATAGAACCGTATTTTAGTAGAAAGATCACACATACCTAATAAATGGAAGTGGTATATTATATATTGATAATTTTCTATTTTACTTTGTAATGTAATCTTATCATAGATATTCTCAAGGAAATTGCGTTTCTGTATTATTATCACTTTATGAAGATTCCTCATGAAAAATAACGTGAATACTCTATTTTATATATATATTATTTATTTGATGGATTAAATTTATATTCCTTTAGTAAATTGAAAAGATGTAAATATTTTGATGATAGGAAAATATAAATATGCATACGTTTACATATAAATTTATATACGTTTTCATCTGAAAGGTGAAATCAACAATAGATATTGTATTATAATGCAATATATATATATAAACTCGGTTTATGGCGTCAGATACCGCCATCCGAAGAATCCTCAAGAGTCCTTTTCCATTTCATCCGGTCAAGGGTCCATTCCTCTTCCAGACCTCTATCCCTCATTGCCTTTGAGATATCATTCATCCAGGTCTTTCATGGTCTTCCCCGTTTCCTTTTTTTGTTTGTTTCATAGTTGAATGTTATTTTGGGTAGTCTTTCATTATTCATTCTTTTGACATGACCATACCAGATTAATTGTTTTTTTTTTAATATCATCTAGTATGGTTCCCTTTATTTTCATCATTTCCTTGATTCTGTCATTTCTTACTCTTTCTATTCTTGATATCCTGCATGATCTTCTTAGGGCGTCCATTTCTACTGCCGCTAATTTCTTTCTTTCTGTCTCCATAATTCTTCATCCTTCTGCTCCATATAACAATATGCTCTTTACTTTATTATTACTTTATTACTCTTTTATTATAATACAATTAAATATTTAAAACAAAATACATGAATAAATACCCACAGGGATGTAGTGGAGGGTATACATGGGTATACGCCGTATACCCTCTGGATTTTTCTAAGGAACACCGTATACCCTCTGTTTCTCAAGAAAGCTATAGTATATGTACGCTAGGGCATACCCTCTGCATAGAACGTATGCCCTCTGTTTTTTTTACGACTACACCCCTGAATATCCAGAAGCTCCAGGTGTGTAAACAAAGTAGTATGGGTCATATATTCCCAGAAAGAATGTTTTCCCGAAACCCCATAGGGGACCTTCAACAAACTGAAAAAAAAATAAACCCGAATATCTTTTGAAAAAAACCTATAAAAACTATTACAGCAAAAGCGTTCATTCTGTAGAAAATAATTAAGAAGCGTATTGTAATAAAAAGTGTTTATTTTTATGAGGATAGAAGGTATACTCGTAGAGAAATTGGATTTTTTTATAAAACAGGT
This sequence comes from Maratus speciosus, assembly GCA_963932465.1. Taxonomy (NCBI): domain Eukaryota; kingdom Metazoa; phylum Arthropoda; class Arachnida; order Araneae; family Salticidae; genus Maratus; species Maratus speciosus. Next base: position 429,912,520 of record OZ010795.1, on the reverse strand, counting down.
CCAAATTTCGCCAAGTTTTGTGCATATGATTTGCAAACTTTTTAATATAAAAAAACGTTCTTTTCAAAACTATGACAAACAACATTGTACACAATATCCTGCTATCAGAATTAAATAAATAATAAAAATTGGACAAAAATGAGCAAGTTTACTAAATAATGTTTCACTGCGCATGCGCGAATGCAAACAAGATGTAATTTGCATAATGTATTAGCTAAATCTATCGAGCAACTTTTGTGAATCTATTAAAAGTATACCTTGGAAATTCTGAAAGTGATCATAGAGAGAATAAGCTCGAAATCCGTTGTTCTCAAAAGGAAGCGAAAAGATGAGGGGTTGTATCCAAATACAGTACTGCGTGCAATATTGTGTACGCTATATTGACACTAATCAAAGTTTATTTGGATACATCTACTCATCTTTTTGCTTCCTTTTGGGAACAACGGATTTTGAGCTTTTTCTATCGATGATAATTTTCAGAATTTTCAAGCTCTGTTTTTGAGACTTTCATTTAAGTTAATACATTATACAGATGAAATTTTAGTTGCAATCGTGCATGCACAGTGAAACATTATTTAAAAAAACTGTTCATTTTCATCCAATTTTTATTATTGTTCAATTCTGTTTGCAGGGTATTGTGAATAATGTTGTTTGTCATAGTTTCTGAAGAGAACATAGTTTTACATTAACCCTTTAAGACCGGGAGATTTTTTGGTAGAAATTTAATTTTGGGTGGTTTCCCCTTACCGATAGGACCGTGTTTGATTGATTTTTTTTTTTTTTTTTTTTTTTTTAAATACCCCATGTCAGGTTATGCCAAGGGAGGACACACACAATTGTGTGTGTTTGGGCTTAATGCAGCCGTTTATGGGTTGTATCTACACAATTGTGTAGTTTGGGATTACGTGTGCAAATATCTAAAAATAAAAGTTTAAGCAAAAAAAGTTGTTTATTGAGATAATTTTCATCAGCCACAATGAAAATCTTTGAAACAAATTTTGTTTTTGGACAGACCACTACAATTTCATTTTCTGAGATGTGCTCAATTCTCGCACCACTCTTAAGAGCCGTTGACAAATGGTATGCCCTTCACTCCGTTTGGATTGTGCCTGATCCTTCAAATTTCTTTTTTTAGTTTTACCAGCAGCGGTATTTTGTTGAAATAACGATCGAATTTCATGAAACTAGGTCTGAACCAGAGTAAGGACTACAGCAGGTCCTAAGCCCAGATCCTTGTGGACTAGGTCTGTACTTTCCCACTGGTAAACTACAAAATTTAAAACTATCCTAGGTGATACTGTTAAAACAGCGTGTGGTTTGTTTTTATATACTGCTTTATTGAAGCACGTCCTAAAAAAAGGAATCGTCTGCTCATATATGGGAAATTTTCCCTGATATCCTGGTAAATTCAAGCAGACACTACGGAATCTGCTGAACTTTCCATAATTTATTATTTATTCCTTGTTACTTAGTTACTGTGTCGACAAAATGGAATGAATTTATCAAACTTAAAAATCTATCTTGTGTTATGCATATAACTAATATAAAACTTATAAATCATATGTGACATCTATAACTCAGAGCAGAAACATAAAAAATAAATTGCTAAAAACATAAGTTTTAAAAACATCACTTTTATCACTTCAAAAAAAATCATATATTAGGAATTGTACCCATTTTGGAAACGGTAAAACCCGGATTCGCACAATTGTGTGAGTCATTTGTTTTTCAACATTTGTAAAGCATAATTAAATTTATCAAAGACAAAATCAATTAAAATCATGAATAAAGTATATGAAAAGAAAAATTAAATTTAAGCAAACATTAAAAATCATATTTAAAAGAAATTACTACAGTACATACTTTTTGTGTATTGCTCTCAGATGATATAGTCTTTTAAAAGCAGAAAATCTAACCCTGTATTTTAGTTAGTGCCCCCTAGTTGTGTCTTATCAAAACATCTGAAGCCAATTAACTCATATAAATGTGCATATTTTGTTTTAAATCTCACAAAATCAGGAAATTGTGTGTGTCAGGGCTTAAAGGGTTAAGAACTGTGCAAATTATAAACTAAAAACTTGGCGAAATTCGGTGCTGTTTTTATAAAAACTTTAATTTCTCTACTATTAAACATGCTATTCTCTTAAAAATGAACACAGTTTATTACAATAAGCCTGTTAATCATGTTCTACAGATTGAACGCTTTTACTACATTAGTTTTTACAGGGTTATCCAAAAGATATTCGTTCTTTTTCAATTTGTTGACGGTCCTTTATGTGGTTTTGGAGGAAAATCTTTGCGGAAATATATGACCTATACATTTTTGTTTACACTCCTGGAGTTTCGGGATAATTTCTCGTGTATTTTTCTAGATATTTAAAAAAAAGTCTAAAATCGCAGGTGACCGGTCATCATTGGTCATACAGTGTATATGTAAGATTTTTGTTAGGTTATTTTACAATGGCGCCAATATACTACTTTTAATAGTATATCAAGATGAGTTTATATAATATCCTACATATTATTAATTATTATTATTATCATTATATTATTAATTTTACACTGTCATACTATTTAAAGAATCATTAAAATAACGAAACCTTACCATTTGTAACTTGTAATAAATGAAATCTGAATAAAGAATTTTGATTTATTGTAATAAAATATCAATCTATATATTCAATGAAATTGCTTTTCCGTTTTGGTATGAATAAATATGTAGCGTATTATAAATTAATACGCTGCTTAAAAGTAATAGCTGTAAGTCATATCAAAATGTATTTTGAAAAATTTTACATAATTTAAGCGTATTAAAAGTATTCTATTTTAAAGAACTCTTTTTTTCCAAATTGATGTAACTCATAATTTTTGTTATGAATTAATTTAACTACGATGTACATAATCTGAAACGTATAATGTAAAAGAAAATGTTTTTTGATCTAGTAAGAAGGCTTATGGATATACGATATAACACTTTCCTTGATACCCAAGATTCCGAAATGCACAGCTTTGTCTTCATAAACCATACAATTGACTAGATTTCTAAAATGTAAAGAATAATTCATTAATTAATAATCTATCATACTGCCAAAAAATTTAGAAATTTTCTTTTTTGCAACGCATTAATCAGTGTCCAATCAATATATCATTTGTTTAGTCTCTTCCTGTTTTTAAACGGACATTGTCGGCCTCGTAACATATTTTATATAAGCATGATTAACAAATAAATATGAATTTTATTCTATTAATTTTTAATTAATTTACCAACTGCTTTTAAACAGAGAAATTACGCCTGAAATTATTGAATATTAAAGACGTGAATTTTCCCTTTGCTAACTAAACTTAAACCTACAGAGTAAAAATATCCAAGCCGGGAATCGAAGCTGGGCACCTCGAATAGCGCTCCAGTGCTCTACCAATTAGCCACGAAGAAGACACCCAGCTAGGAATCTCTCACTCATATAAGTCGATAAGACTGCTACCGCAGCTATTAGATGAAAAAGTCTTCATAAGCACACAATCTTGCGTCGTAGCATGAGATGCAAATGAATCCAGCATCGGTGAATATACAAATTTTAATTGATTTTCCAACTGCTTTTCAGCAGTGAAATTACACTTGAAATTATTGAATACTGAAGACGTGAATTATCACTTTGCAAACTAAGCGTAAACCGACACAGTGAAAAATATCCAAGCCGGGAATCGAACCCGGGTTCCTGGAATAGCGCTCAAGTGCTCTACCACTAAGCCACGAAGACGTTTCCTAGCTTGGCATCACTCGCTCACATAAGTCGGTAAGCCTGCTACAGCATATATTAGATGAAAAGTCTTCATAAGCACACAATCTTGCGTCGTAGCATGAGATGCAAATGAACCCAGCATCGGTTAATATACATTATTCCTTTTCTATTCAGCGGATTATTTGAAATGTATCTGCGAACGAATATTTCTGTAAAAATGAAATAAAAAGAAGAAAGATAATCAATGCTAGGCCTTTTTAAAAAGGAGACGATTAGTAGCCTAAATAATAAAACAATCATGGAGATCAAATCTAAATCCGCGTTTTCCACTATAGAAACACTTTTCTTTTAACAAGGCAATTTGTGTATTTATCAAAGTTATCCCAACAAACACAGAGCTATCGGGAAGCAATCGGACAGCTGCCGCTTGCCGACTCTGGCGGTACCGACACGATATCAGGTTGCTGATATCGGTTCCAACACTTTTGTGGTCCCCGGGTGATAGTCGGTCCATTGGGCTGGCACTTGTTCGGACCGGTGCCGGCAAGATCGGCGAGACCGCCGGCAGGATACTATGCCGCAATCTAGCCATGCGAATGCCGGCTGAAGCTCGACAGCAGCATAAATTGAATAAAAAATCTATCTTACCATCTATTATCCATCTTGACATTTATCTTTCTTAATACTTCAAGGGAGCGTATTTCGGCGTTGGAAGAGGTTGGTTTCGATCCGACGACCCAATGGACAGAAAGTAAAAGCCTTAACCACTCAGCCACTGAGCCCTGCTGAGGGGAGGATTCTTATGGGGTAATATGGAGAAGACATTTCTTTTGTGATGGTTTGTTGTTGTAGATAAATCGTAGATGGGAAAATTGGAATTTTGAAGTGTTTTAAAGTTGTATTTTTGTAATTGTCTTATCCGCATGTATTTAAAAGTTAATTTAATATTTAAATGAATAAAATAAATATTTTAGCGAATTAGTTAAAGCAAACAAATTGTTTTTTTATAAATTTAAAAAATATTAAATATTTAATGAAATTAATTATTTTTTGAGGTTTTGTTCAGTTAATAAAATTTTCATATAAGTAATTATAACATACATCTAATAATTACATGTGTTGCGTTGATTTATAAAACATATTTTTTTAACATGGAAAAACTTATTTTAATTAATAACAAATTGGAAATAATCACTTTAATTAAAATTTTAATGAGATTAAGAATTCGTTACCTGTCATTTGATGATTTAAAGAAAAATATATTTTTAATGACAATGTAGCAGTATTAATTCTTTTACTTATGAGCATTTTAAAATCTTAAAAAAAAATAGAAATATTAATTTTTTTCTTCGTTTGGTAAATAATATTTTAGAAGGGGGAGATTTCTGAATCTTTCTTTTAATTTTAATGGTAAAAAGATGTGTAGATTTTTTTTTTATATTTTTATAGCTTGTAAAATAATTTTAAAAGCTTTTAATAATTTGATTTTTAAATAAAATAAGAAACTTAGCTATAACTTTTAAAATGTATATATAATTGGAAAATAATTTCAATTAACTTACGAAGTATTTTTTTCTTTCTACGATTAAGTTTATAATGAATAATAATTTTAAGGAGCGATTTAAAATAATCTTTTGATGATTCAAAAAATTTTAAATCCTTTTAAAAATGCATTCACAACATTTTTTGTAATAAATAAATATAGGCTTGTTTTGACAATTTTTATGTTTATCACTGTTAGAATTTTACATGAAATATGTAACTCGATCTTATCAAAACTCAAACTCACACAAAATTAAGTAAAAGTAAAATTCCGTCTTCGGATCGATGTTGGTGTATCATCTAATCGTTCTACTATCAGAAATCACATATCGGTCCTGCGTCACTTGCCGGTATAAGTCGCTTGCCGATATGTAACCATAAGGGGACCAGTTACGGAAACCGGCGGTTCAAAAAGCAGATTCTTAAGTTTCAGTTGCCCATATGCTGCCGAAACTTCACTGAAACTACTGTGCCGATGCCGACACTTAACCGACACTCTCAGCTGTGGTTCGATCGTGTGCCGAAATGTATGTGTTTGCTGGGTACTTTTAAAAGCAGTCTATTTTTAACTTTTTCAAAACAATTTTTTAACAACTTTCGTTAACTCCTTAAACGTGCCCAAACGTTAACCCCTTTTTGCCCAAGTGCCGCTCGGGCAAAATATTTTTGCTATCTTCGATACTAAAAGCTTTTGGATACCACTTAATTTTAAATGTAATCTTTGGTTTATTAAATGGCATATATTTTTCGATTGTACAAAGCCAAATAATTTAGCAAAAAAAAAGGAGGTCGGGGTCGGGTCCTTCTTTTTAATTTATTGTGTAAAAATAAAAAGAAAATAGATATGGGGTTAATTAGAATTATGTTTTAATATTTGTTCTATATATTTTTAATACCTAATAAATTCTGTAAATTATTTTGTAGTGTGCTGCAAATGAAATGTAGAAACAAAAAAAAGTATTAGTTTTAGCAAAAAATATATGTATAACAATTAAAAAATCTATAATTTTTTTGTAAATTTTTAGATTCAATTTCCACTCATTGTAGATTTCAAATTCCATAGTCTTGAATCTACAATTCCTTGGAAATAATGTTTTAAAATGAGTTAGATCTGACAACATAAGCATGAATTATAATACATTATAATGCTTATGACGTCTACTAACAACTGGTTCCAAATTGTTATTTTTTAAAATCCAAAATAGCATACCCTATAGCTTCATTGACAAATAATAATCCTTTATTTCATAACAGAATTATATTTCATAAAAATTAGCGAATATTACTATCCTGAAATTGTTATCGATATTGTAAATGAAAAACTTTTTCCGTATATTGCCATCTGTTGTCTCTGTGTTGTTATTTATTGTTCGTATTTAAATAGTATAATACTTTCTTTGTCCATATTTTTTAAGTGACAATAAAATTTATTATTAAGATAATGACAAATTCTGTCATATAAATTTGTTACTAAACTGAAATCAATGTTATGTATTAAATAAGACAAGTAATAAAAAATGCTTTTCATCTGTCGCTTTATTGCATCTTGAAATTAAATCTTATCCCACGAAAGATGCGGAAATGTACATCACAGAATACATTAGTAAATAATCTTTATTAATGAGATAAATTCAATTTTTCTGAATGTGTTTCTCCGAGATAAATATATTAATATGATGGCTGTCTTAATTATAAGTTATCACAAAGCATCTTCGCTAAGTAATGTAAATTATCATTAATTTCAGGGAACATATATCTTATGATGTCAAAGTATTTATATTATTTTCTTAAGTTTATTTCATGGTATGGTGTTTATTTTTTCGGAATAAATTGATTTCTATTACGTACATTTAGGTGATATCACGTATTTTTTTACTGTCATTTTAGATTTGTTGCTTTGCGGAATCATTTTCATCGAGTTTTTTTTTTTTTTTTTTTTTTTTTTTTTTTTTTAAGATACTTAATTTTCTAGAAAGATTGCATATTAAAAATTTCACTTCATGCTTATCTGCATTAGTAAAGATTTTTAAAAATAATGATATGGATATGTTTCAAGTATATATCTACTAAAATGTTAATAATTCTATATTAAGTAAAATATTATATATTTTACAATTTTTTATGCGGAACTTATTATTTGCAGACATTTTGAATATTACAGTGAAATAATCGGTTTGCTATTAAAAAATCCAACGATTTTTATATGATTCATTTTGGGATGTATATTTATTGTTTATATGCATGATAATAAAGGAGTTTCACGATAAAATTCTATAATAATGTATGCAATATTTTATATTTCTCTTTAAATATTTTTTTAACATATCCAATTAAAATATTTTACTTTTATTTTTTGTAGATCTTAAGAAATGGTATTTAGTTAGAAATAATTTAAGTATCTAGTTGAAACTTAATAATTTTTATTTTTTTTCTAATTCTCTTTTGTTGTGTGATTTTATTATATCCCCGCAATTCTTATTTACAACAAGATCCTTTTGCGCCCTTTTAGCAATGTTTGAGCTATCAGAGATCTTCGGGATATTTGAGCTATTTTGCAATGGCTCAGTATTTTTTTAGACCGTGTATTAAATGTTATAAATAGCAATAATTATTAAAGTGCTTCATCACGTAAATGATTTTATGAATCCTAAAAGTAAACATTGTTATAGTAATTCAAATCTATAAAGAAGCATTTATCGTGTAAAATGTTACATTAGTGAAGAAAACTTAAATTTTAAATCAAATTACTAAGTAAGATGAAAAAAATAAAAGGTGCTTATTGCGTACAAAATCTATTTTTATAATTTTAATTAAAATCGTCATATAATCCTTTTGAAATTGTTAGAGGCATACATATTTAGGATTGAAATATATAAATGACGAAAAATGTAACATATAGTAAAATTAAGAAAAAAAAATGTTTAATTGTAAATAAATAACTGTAACTCACTCGAAAGTAAAGCTAAGTTGTTTTTTTTTTTTTTTTAAGCCTGTATGTTATCAAATTAAAATAGGTTTTTTTTTTATTATTCATTTAAAAATCTGCAGGTCTTCTTACATAAGTTTGGATTATTTACATACTATTTTTGTATTTTTACATAAATTAAAAATCTAGAAATGTTACTCTCTACAATGCAATATTTGAAGAATGTGTATTTGAAATTCATAAACATTTTGTCGTATAAATATATGCATACATATATATATAACCATTATATAATTACAATTCGTCATCTATTTCCAATTACCAACATTAAATTAATGTATTTAACTTTAATACATAACACTGACATTATACAAAATAAAAATGGAACCTTTAACTTGTAATACAAAATCAAGCACAATACCACTAATTCACTAGCACATTGCGGACGATTAATCCATATAAAACATATGAAAAACCACCAAATGTTGATACAATAACCTATAAAAGACAAAAGATACATATAAAGAGAGAAATATTGTTGAACCATTAAAAAACGTATAGTAAACAAATAATAGATCAATTGGATGGATGTAGCAGGAAGCTTATATAGCACTTCACTACTTCAAGGGTACATGAAATACAAATATAAGCAAGAATATAGTCGATTTCTGTAATAGAATTCAGCAATACGCTAAAAATGGAATTCCATTATGTACCCGATCGATTATACACCGAAATGTATAAATTTACTATGGCATATAAATTGAATTATATAAATCATTAATCAATGCAAGATCCGTAATAATGAACAATATGAAAAAAATGTTTGTACATTTAAATTTAAGACATACCCAGCAATAGAATTCCTATGACCATATCACGATCAAAACAAGGTCCCATTTTAGCACAGAAAAAAATCTCGCCAAATTAAATTGTACAGTTAAAAGCGAATCCTTACTGGTTCAAATCAGCACAGCTTGAAGATAATATTATCATTCTTATAAATATAATACTTATAATTAATTTAGATAGTCTATATAATAAAAATAATTATGTGCTATTTTAAGGATCCTAGAAAATTTATTACTAAAAAGTACAAAAAAAAAAAAAAAAAAAAAAAAAAAGAGAGAGAGAGAGAGAGAGAGATTTAAAATAATTAATTAATAAATAATATATATGATATAATATAATGAGATATGGCAACAATATTATTGTAGAACTGAAAAAATAATTATTTAATGCTGCTTGAACTTTAACCTGAATTTCAAAAAATTAAAAGGTAAAAATACGTGTTCACCATCACGGCAAAAAGAAGCAGAAATAAATTGTAGTGGTGACATTTATTGAAGATTGTCAAAAATAACTGTAGAAAAATTGCAAATTGCAAATATTTGAACATTAATCCACATTAAAACAGCAAATAGTACCATTCTAAAACTGCTCAACAGAATATCGATAATAATCATTTAGCATCTTTAACATAACGATTATAATTAGTTATGACAATTTTATTTAACAATAAATAAATTAATAATAATTTCAAATAAGTTACAATTATAATAATATGAAAGTTTGTTTTTATTAATCACTTAATTAATTTTGTGTTATAAATTTTAAATGTTTCTTCACAGATTGGGGGGGGGGGTGGAGGGGGGGGTGGATATACAAACAGATTACAATATTTTTATTTACTGTTAAATATATGCATCATAAACTGCATTAGCGTCCATTATTATAAATTATAATATTTTAAAGTAAATAAATTAAAGCGATGTAAAATAATATAATATAAATATCTTTATAGATTACTAAGGACAGTAAATGCAAAATGACCAAAATAAACATAGAAACTCATAAATCTTTTTTTTAAGTATATACAGGATGCAATATGTTATCTATCGCCGACCTTTAATATCTCAACCGTTAGTCGTAGACATATAATTACAAAATTTCAAAAATGTTTCAAATGAGGTAAATATTCATGCTGTGGCATTATTTAAAGTAAAAAAATAGATTTTATAAAAATTACGAAATCTAACTTTTTATGCGGTCCCCCACTCCTTATATTTATATTTAGTAAAAGTTTACACATATCATAACAAATACAACACAAAAAGTTTGACATCTATACTACAAAAATTGACAGAGTTATTCAATTTAAAATTTTGAGACTTTTGCACATGGTTTTGTCTTTCATTGAGGGATCAGTTAAAAGATGAATTAAAGCAATTCGAGATCAAAATCAGGATGCAATATTCTTTTTACGCCGAAACCACCTTTAGTCGGTATCGCCTGTAGCGCGCTGGTTGAAATTAAACAAACACAAACTTGACAATAACTCAAAACACTTGATAAATAACAAAGTGAGCTGTATCACACGTTTAATTATAAACCCTCTTGGTTTCACACTCTTAGAAAGAATAAATTACATGTCAACAAAAAAGAGCGTTGCCATTTTTTAGAAATTAAACTTACACAAAAATGCTCGCACATTGGCAGACGATAAATAAATTTCGAACATACACCCCCGGCCTTGAAATCTTCAAGGGGTACAAATAAAAGAATTATATATGTTAATGAAAGTTGTTAATAAAAGGGCAAAGGACAGAGTTTATGAACCGCTCGTTTAAAATTTCCGGCAGCAGTTCTTACTATGGCGACTCTCACACGACCATCATGACCGGGAAATGTCTGAATAAGTCTTCCTAAGTTCCACTGAAGAAGGGGAAGAAGTTCATTTTTAATTAGCACTAAGTCATCAACATTTAAATTTGCTGTCGCACACAACCAAATGGGACGTTTCTGGAGTTGAGACAAATACGTACCACTCCATAGCTTCTAGAAGTGCTGAAATACTCTCTGGGTTAATTACCAAAGGCGAAGTTTATTATGGGGAATTTCAGAAACGTCAAGTTCTGGAATAGCCGTCAAGGCAGCACCAGTCAAAAAATGACCTGGTGTCAGGACTTGTAGATCACTTGGATCGTTCGACAGAGGACATAAAGGTCTCGAGTTCAAACAGGCTTCAATTTGTGACAATAATGTAGAAAATTCTTCAATTGTAAATAGTGAATTTCCCATTGTTCTACGTAGATGATATTATACAGATTTTATGTTAGCTTCCCACAGCCCACCAAAATGTGGAGCAGAAGGGGGATTAAAGTTCCAGATGATACCTTCATTAGCCACATAATTCTGTAATGTTTGATCCTTACTAATGGAGGATACGGAATTGTATAACTCACGCAGTTTCCCTTGAAATTTCCTGTGCAATCACTAACCAACTCAGCTGGTTTACCTCTACGGGCAACAAATCTTTTCAGAGCAGCCAAAAAGGTGGAAGCTGTCAAATCTGAAACCAATTCAAGATAAAGAGCACGAGTTGAAAAACAAATAAAAATAGCAATATAACTGTTAAACGACTTGATATTTCTACGATTTCTCTCCTTGCACATAAATGGGCCGGCATAATCAATTCCAGTCTTTGAGAATGGACGAATTGGCCAAACACGTATGGCTGGAAGATCTCCCATTATTTGAGTGCCAACAGATGGTGAAGCCTGAAGACACTTTAAGCAACTCCTCACTATTTTTCTTTCTGCATCTCGACCACTTAAAATCCAGAAATTGGTTCGAAGAACAGCTAAAATAGGCTGTGGACCAGCATGTAAATAAGATATATGATAATGTTTGATAATTAATGCAGTTATATGATGTGCCTTAGGCAATAATATTGGGTGTTTCTGATCTTCTGAGACATTAGCATGTCTCAATCTTCCACCAACACGGAAAATACCATTATGATCCAGGAATGGTTTTAAAGACAAAAGTTTACTTGAAGATTTTAAAGATTTGTGATGACTTAAATCAGATATTTCATCACGGAAACACTCGTTTTGGACTATTTTCAGAATTTTCGTTGTGGAATTTGAAAGCTCTAAGACTGAGAGAAAACCATTTACTCGATTTGGTAACGACTTTCTTTCATTGTCTACAAATCGTAAGCACCACGCGACGATTCTTACTAGTCTATTCCAAGAAGAATATCGGAAAATCAGATGATCATCATTAAGTTTAGAAATATTTACAACGCAATTCCATTTTTTCTTCCTTTAGGATAATTTCTTGTACATCCTTGTCTTCAAACGATTCATTAGACGGTTTATCTCATGGCTCTCTAACCATTTAGAACCATGAAACCATAGCTCACAATTAACTAATACCGATGGTAGCATACCTCTTGTTCCGCAGCCAGCTGGATTTTCAAGCACGCGAACATGATTCCACGAAATATTAGGCAGTTTTTCTAGGATTTTAGCAACACGGTTTGCTACAAAGGTTTGTCATCTATGAGGCTCTGAATAAAGCCATGCCAACGCAACCTTAGAGTCAGCCCACGCAAATACCTCCTTGAGACTTAAGTGATCCAAAACAACTTTTAGCAAATTTGTCAAAAGAAGAGCTGAACAAAGTTCCAGCCTTGGGATTGACTGAGTCTTAATGGGTGCGACCTTAGTTTTAGATGTCAAAAGATTTACGGTGATTGTCTCATTCTGAGATACTGAACGCATATATATTGCTGCACAATATGCTTTTTCAGACACATCACAAAAGGCGTGAATTTGAAGGCTTATCTTATCTGCAGCTAATACAAATCGAGGAATTTTCAACTTAGAAATTACCTTTAAATCATTCCGAAAAGATGCCCACCGTTTACTATGTTCTTCACTAATTGGCTCGTCCCAGGTAAGTAAAACTTCCATAAGTCTTGCAGCAGTATCTTCATGAAAACAATACAGGGGAAAAGCAAGTCTAGCGGAACAAACACCTTTGCAATTTCTGACAAAATAACTCTTTTGGAATATCTGTCCTTTTTCTCTTGGTCTAAAGCAGTGAAATAGAAGAAATCACCCGTTAAATTCCATTGAATTCCTAAAATTTTTATCCCGCCATCATTAGTCAAGAGCAATGACTATGTACTTTTCTTACATTCTTCAGAAATATTCCTCAGTACTCCAGGTACATTCGAAATCCATTTTCGTAAATTAAAGCCACCTCGTTTCATTAATAATGTCAATTGACTAATTAGTTCCACAACTTCTTCCTCATTCTGGCCGCCAGAGAGAAAATCATCTACATAAAAATCTTTCAACACAGCTGCAGATGCCAAAGAAAAATCGCTTTTCTCATCTAAGGCAAGCTGAGGAAGAGCTCTTGTAGACAGGAACGGGGCAGATGTCGTACCATAAGTGACTGTTGTTAAACAATATTCCGTTAACGGATCCTGGGAATTCTCTCTCCAAAAAATTCTTAAAAAATCTCTATCTTCTGGATTAATCAAGATTTGTCTAAACATATTCTCTATATCTGCTCGTACAACAATAGGAAAAGCTCTTAATCTTAAAAGAATTGGAAAAAGTTCCTGTTGTATACGGGGTCCGACCATTAGAATATCATTCAAGGACACACCTGAGGTAGATTTAGCAGAGGGATCAAAAACAACTTTTAATTTTGTCTTCGAACTGGATTCACGAATTACCGGATGATGCGGTAAATAAAAAAACAAATGCAGGGACCCTTTCCGATTTGGATATCCGTTCCATATGACCCAAATACGAATTTTCCTTCATAAACTCTCGATAGTTTTTATAAATAGACTGTTGTTTTGAAAGATTACGTTCCAAAGAACGAAATCGCTGTATGGCTAATTCCTTAGTATCACGTAATTGCGATGGAGAATCTTTAAAGGGAAGTTTCACAACAAACCTTCCAGAACTATTTCGAAAATAATTGCTTTTAAAATGGTCTTCACATGCTTGTTCTTCCTTAGAAATTCGAACTAGCTCAGGAATGGAATCTAAAGACCAAAACTTTTGAACTAAATCATCTAGTTTAAATGTAATATTATTAACAGAAAATGTACGTTGACTTGTATCAAAAGAGGTAGTTCCCGTAATTATCCAGCCGAGTTTAGAACATACGGCGAAGGATAGAGTTTCTTCTCTTCTTATAACTTCCCCTTTAAGCAATGTAAAAAAACGTTAATACTTAATAAGATATCTACTGGTCTTGATTCAAACAATATTCGCCCTGCTAGAACTAAATCATTGAAATTATTCACAATATTTGAAGGAATAGAACTATACGGCACATTTGATGTGATTCATTTTATCACAAATGCTCTAGTGACAAATCACACTTCAGAATTAAAATGGGAAGTAAAATTTAAATTTACCTCTTCATTAGATTCAGCATTATAAGAACATAAACATGTAATCTGTACTTTAGTAGATTGCCTTGGCAAACATAATTTACGCATATAATTTTCACTTATGAAAGAGGATTCACTGCCACTATCCAGCAAAGCGCGACAGTTTACAAGATTACCCAGTGAGTCACGAACCTTAATCATTGCTGTACAAAGTAGAGTTTGCTCATTTTGCAATGAATGTAATCCCGACACAGGGTTGTTTGGAAATTCAAAGATGCTAGTACAAGAAGTTTGATTTAATGACTAAGTTGGTCTCGGCTGAAATTCTGGTGCGTTCGGAGAAAGAGGGCCAGCCGACGTTTCATTTACACTATCTGAATAAGATTTCTGATCTCTCGGAAGATGTAAAATTGTATGGTGAGGCTTATGACACACTTTACATTTACTTAAACTCTTACAGATTTTTGCATGGTGTTTATCTAAAAGACAATTGTAACACAAGTTAATTCTTCTAATCAATTCTATTCATGTAATTACACTTAACTGCAAGAACTTGGGACATTTATACAATGAATGTGATTCCTTGCATACACAACAACTAGCATTAGAAGACAACATTGTCGTTAGTCTACCTTTCTTTATTTCCTTTACTGAGGATTTGCTGTTTTGAAATGCCCTAGCGTGATCCTTCAAGAAAGATAATAAATTATCAAGAGTTCCCACCCTTTTTTAATGTTCTTTCCCACCAATATCTCGTATTTTTATCTAATTTATCAGTAATTACATAAAAAATCATTACTTCCAAAAATCCACTAGCGTCTTGTTTAAGCACACTTAACGAACGCACACATTCGTTTGTAATATCTACACTCTCTAAAATTGAATGTGCATTATCTGAAATACAACGCATTCCAACTAGTATCCGTTAGGCCGAAATGTCGGAGCATGGAGGCGCGTAAACATAAAATATATTATTTTAAAAAATGTTTTATTTTCTAGATTGCTGTTTAATAGTATAAAAGTACGTTTGAAATAACAATCGTCGGTACCTCATTTTAAAGTGTTTAACTCAGTCGTCAGTTGCCTCGGGTAATGCACAAACTCTAATCTGTCAGCAAGTGCTCCCATACATATAATTTGGGTAAAGCCTGTCCTTAGCGAAAATTGCTTCCATTAGAACTTTCTCTAAATGACAAACTACAGTAAAAATTACATAAGTTATTTTATGTTACAACATCTTTAGATGGATATCCACAGCAGTTTTTGACAATGTTAAACTCGAGGATCTATGTATGGTGGCAAGGTATGCAACAGTTAAAGGTAACTAACTTCGTGTGAATGAGGCTTTTTCTTCTTTCCAATATTTAAAAATAGGTTTGATAAAAAAAAAATATATAGTTAGAAATGGCTCATGATACTCAACAAAATGAACTATTATGGCCTGTGGCAAACCTCGAGGTTGAAAACGTTAGCCATAGGCAATATCTTTTATCGTACTTACGTTTACCAATTCTCACACCGTTCAGATATTGGTATGTAGCATAATTTATAACCCTGCATCCAGCTGCTGAGGAAAGTCTAGACTGAAGACCAGACCCGTGATCATCTTCATTCCATCTTGCTATTTAATCATTGTGATCTGCTAAAATTCTTGTTTATTGATCCCCGCTTTGTATAAGAAGTACTTCTTGATTATATTCTTTAGCCTGCTTGGTTTTGAGAAAAAAGACATATGGCACCTTCAAATCATTCAAGTTAGCCGAAAGAAATATATCTTTGTGTCGTTGCATAAGGGGTGAGAGGTAGTCAAAAACTTGACTCACGCAAAGTGAGTTCAGAGTCTTTCGGAACTCTGTCTGCTGATCATCGTTTTGTCTCAATGACTTTGTTAATGTGAAACATTTTTTAAAAGCTCTAAGCATTTTTTGCCCGCGAAAAATCAAAATGACTTTTAAAGAATGTCTCTTATATAGAGGGATGTCTTTTACGCGATGTAACTATGTAATACGTCCAATGATTTAAACAAATAAGCCTCTAAAAGGCTAAATGCTATCTATTTAACCTTCGCGATATCTTTGTTCAAGGTCAGCCATAAGACGACATCCTATCATTGAAAATTCGTCAATAATGAGAAATAACACTGTATCCATTCTGAGCTGTAGATCTATTGCTGACTTTTTAAATTAGCGAACTATTTAAAACACGTTGGTTCTTTAAGCACTGAGTGAGTTACCTTGTCTTTGACATTAAATGCAGCAGTACCTGTTAGTGCCAAAAGAATGATAGCTTCTGATCCTAACTGCTCTATGATTATTTTACTAATTTCTTTGACTTTTGTACATTTTACAGCTCTTCCTTTTCCAAAAATAAAAGTTGATTTAGGGAAATTTGTAACCTTTGTTTGCAAAGACAAAAGCTGTTCAGTGCATAACTGAAGGCAGCATAATTTGTTGTTCTATATAATAATTCAGAAATGTTAAAAGTAAAGAGATACCATTGGATAAGAGAATCTACGGTAAAGATAAAGAATTACCCCGGATGTATTTGAGATATTTCGATTTTTTTTAATTTACCTCCGATCTTTGAGAACTTGATCCATCGAGTTAGCGGCAAAAAACTTCAAAGCTCCTTCAAAGACTTGCTAGTCTGGCACAGCCCACACTTATTTAATATGGCAACAGGTAAAGTTTTGTAACACGTATGTAACACACATTCATAGCAGTGGCGTGGCGTGAAAATTTTCGGTGGTCATCGCAATTATTTAAGTTTGTGGTGAAAAATTATTAACTCTAAAATTCAATGGTTGAATGTTCAAAAAAGAAACTTTAAATCTTACCTTCACTTATACATGAACTCCAAATGTTCTGCTAAAACTGGATCGTAGAGTTTTAAAAGCTTATTAAGAGTTTTAAAATATTACTTGGTCATCGCCGCATCCAGCGATGACCGGACGCCACGCCACTGATCATAGATAGTCTGCTATACTCATCTATCAAACTTGATACCTTTATTCATCTGAGTTGTTGTTATATCGTTATTATGAAAATATAAGAAGCGTCTGGGTTATTTTTATGCGACTTTTCCACATAGAATTAAGCTGAATAACTCTATACATTTGAATTACTTTCTTTTAACTGTCGTTTTCGAAACTTCTGTGTATAACGTTGCACATATAAAATATGTATATTTCTAAAAATATACACTAAATCTAGGCAGTAGATTAAAAAAAATCAGGATTAATTTATGATTTTTAGTGAACATGATTTCTCACGAATTATCTTTTATTGTTGTATCCATTTCTCAGATCATAAGCATAAGCGATCATAGTCATATACCTTAACGTCGCATTTATCGCTAAGCTTTTCGACATTTGGACAAAATATAGCTAAATTTGGCGACCAAAAATATGTCGTCACAAATTAGGCGGTCTTTCGCCCCGATGCCAGGTACTAAACCCGTTAAGCTGGGGCAACCCGGCAGGTTGGGGCCTGGTCATCGGTTAGAAAGAAAGAAAGCCAATTTGGCTGTATCGGACTAATTTGGCGAAATTTCCATTGAAATTCAGTATTGATGATTCTTCTCTAACCGGGTTCTTCGCATTTTAACTTCGTGTTCTCCAGTAAAATTAGCCAAAATCTTAAAACCAATAAATAGGGAAGCTACCTTTTCCAACCCGTACAGGAATCTTTTATTTTGTAATCGACATATTTCTGTTTTCGTGTGTACATCTTGACAAAAAAAAAATGCTTATCTCATTTACTTCAGAATGTTCACTTGCATTGCAGTTGAAATACATTCACTTCCGAAGAATTAAAAAAAAAAAAAAAAATGTGTAATCGTCAGTAATTGGGACAGCTACCAAATTGTTAAATTTGCGCATCAAACAATGCTCAGTAAATTATGAATTTATCTACAAACCCGATTACGAAAATTTCCGAATAGAAACATACATTTGTCTGAATACAAACATACATACATAAAAATACATACATATAAGTAATGCATACATGACATTATATTTTTCTCGATTTCTTTGAGTATCACTCGTAGCCATTCGACTAATGCCCAAAATCGTATTTTCCGTATTTGATTTTCTTTTCGTTTCTCTTAATTTAAAACTCAAAATGAATTGTATCGATTTGGAAGCTTACAAAGAATGAAAAGTTCGAAAAAAATAGTGGTTGTTACATACGTAGAACGTGAAACTTCTGAAGGGGGGGGGGGGGGGAGGTTAATCTATATCTCAGGTCACCAATGTATGAACATCGACTTCAATATTCGACTCCATAATGATCCGCATGAGGTTAAAATGCATCATTTACAGCAATGGAGCTAATGTTTTGATTAATAACGGGATGAGTCTCGTCGAATTTCGACGAAAGGAATTGTTTAAAAACGAACTCATACATAGGTTATTACTTAGTCTCTTAAAACAAATATTATTTTTAACTTAAAGATCAAAATACTAATTCCATACCCTTCGACTGTTCAAAATATTAAAAAATTAAACTGCATTATTTATTATAGCTAATCAAGATATGTCATTTTGATGAAATTACCCATTAAGGCTGTTATGCTTAAAAGACACAGATGTCATCCTATTGGCGCGATTTTTTTCCCACGCCAATTCGGAGAAAAGTTCAACAGCACAAACAATAACATCCGGATTACCATATCAAGCAAAATAACGACATTTTGGCGCCAGTTAAGTACCCGTTGCGTATATGACATTGGCGTCAGAAAAAAATCATGCCAATATGGGCATGGTATATGACATCTGTGCCGTTTAAAATTGCTGATTGAAAATTTAAAAGGTACTTCTTAGTTATCCCGTCGACGAAATTACTGTCGCCAAATTGTAAGATTAAATGACAATAATGGTAGCCATTAATTAATTAATTGTAAGATTAAATGCCAATAATGGCCAATAAAACCATTAATTCGACGTTTTATTTGTATTTTTATTAATGTTTTACTAATTTATTTGTTCTTTAGTTATTTAAAATAAAAATTATGTCAATGTGTATAATTTGGCGAGTGGTTTGGCGATTTATATAATTTGGCGAAATTGGTCGACGGGATTTCTAAGAAGTACCATTTAAAAAAATGATTTCACCTTAAGTTAATCATGAAATTATTTTTAGCGTAAAATTTAAACTTTATGTTATTTTCACCGTCTCATAATTTGCATACGCATCTCTTATATTTACATTCACCATTTCAAAAATATTACAATGCGCAATATGTGATTAATACATATATTTCTAAACTTCAAATCAATTTTGTCAACTACGACTTTTCATGGGAACATTCGCATTATTGACTTGTGATTCTAATATCTGTATCGGCGAGTAAAATTCCAGAAATTTATATCTTTTAGAGGCGTTCGTAGTAAAATATTTACTTTTATCATAGCAAACGCGGCAGCGTTAAGCTATAATATGATTAAGAAATAGAAAATGCAAATGACTTTCTTAAATTTCTGGCGAACCAGTTGACATACGACAATGTTTTTTCTTTTGAAAGATAGAACTCGACGAGACGAATAAACTGATAGCATTTAAAAAATTACTGTAGCTTTCAGTAGTTTTTTATTTAATCTTAAACGAAAAAATGAAGACAAAAATTTCAACAAAGCGTAGCTAACGTTCCAGTGAGTGGATTAACTTCGTTTTTGTTTTATTTTGATCCTCTTGTTAAAACTTAGAATAGGTTTTTTTTCATCTTTGTATGTTTGACGGTCGATGAGAAAATCGAAATTGTCTTTTATAATGTCCCCATAAAATTATAGAAATCTCTCCTTTTCGTTTTCTAATTTTCTAATTCAATAATTTATTTCGTGTTGCCACTCCCTAAAAAGCAGTACAATAATTTTAAAAAAGGGATAACACGTGTAATTTTGTTTTTATAAGTCAATAAAAATTGAAATTCAACTGACAGATTTTTGTATTTGTGAACTCGACGTCAACCTAAACAGATAATGCATAATTGTCATAAATATATATATAAACTTTCTTGATTAATATTTTGAACTGGAGTAATATACACAATGGAGCACAAACGAGTTGATAGGAAAAAGAAAAACAGGGTAAATCCCAAGCTTCTGTTAAGGAGCTAAATGTAAGGTTTATTTTAATTATCATCATAACATCCTGACTTACACAAGCGATAGTTATGCAGTAATATAAATACTTCACATACTAAGCATACCTTAAAAAATACCATTCCATCTATTTTTAATAAGGAAGAGATGTCATATACGCACCAGGGTACATAACTGGCGCGATAATGGCGTTATTTTGCCTGATACGGAAACTGAGCTATTGTTGTTTATTTATCAATTATTTTTTTTATTTACTTTTATTTTATTTTTTAAAATTATATAAATTGTTTTGTTCTATAGTTATTAATAATTAAACTTTTCATTATTTATTGTTATTTCCTTTTTAAAATAATAGAAAGTAATTTAAAAATAGATATGTAACTGCTATTCGAAAACGAGGTTTTCGTCAAATTTGCGTCAGAAAAAAAAAACGCACCAAACCCGTTGTTTTATATGACAATCTGTGCCTTAAATAATTAGGGTTTCGTTTAACTTTAGGTACTTTTGCTTGAGATATTGTCGAAAATGTACAGCAAAAATATATAGTACTACTTGATTATCCCGTCGACCAATTTCGCCAAACTACTCGCCAAATGATAAAAACTGACATAATTTTTATTTTAAGTAACGGAAGAATAAATAAATTAGTAAAACATTGGCACAGATGTCATATTCGTCCCATATTGGCGCGATTTTTTTCTGACGCCAATGTTATATACGCAACGGGTACTTAACTGGCGCCAAAGTGTCGTTATTTTGCTTGATGTGGTAACCCGGATTATGTTGTTTATGCTGTTGATGTTTTCGCCAAATTGGCAACCGAAAAAAATCGCGCCAATATGGGGCGAATATGACATGTGTGCCAAAACATTAATAAAAATACTAATAAAAACTTGGGCACAGATGTCATATACGCTCAATATTGGCGTGAGTTTTTCCGACGCCAATTTGGCGAAAACCTCGTGGCACAGATGTCATATACGCTCAATATTGGCGAGATTTTTTTCTGACGCCAATTTTCGAAAACATCAGCAGCATAAACAACAATATCCGGGTTACCATATCAAGCAAAATAACGATACTTTGGCGTCAGTTAAGTACCTGTTGCGTATATGACATTGGCGTCAGAAACAAATTGCGCCAATATGGGGCGTATATGCCATATGTGCCAACCTCCTTAATATATCATCTGTATCCGGGTTACCATATCAAGCAAAATAACGACACTCTGACGCCAGTTAAGTACCCGGTGCGTATATGACATTGGCGTCAAAAAAATCGCGCCAATATGCGGCGTATATGACACCTTTGCCAAAACTTGAATTAAAAATCACTTGATGACGTAACAAACATGTGTATCGTGTTAAATGTCAAATGAATGTAACATTTACTACCATCCATTATTGTCATTTAATATTATAGTTTGGCGATAATTCTTTTGTCGACAGGATAATCAAGTTGTACCAAGTATGGTACAGATGTCATATACGCACCATGTTGGCGCGATATTTTTTCTGACGCTAATTTGGCGAAAACCTCGTTTTCGAATACCAGTTTCATATATATATTTTTAAAAAGAGATTAACAATAAAATTTAAAAAGTTTAATTAATAACAATAGAACAAAACAATTTATATAATTTTAAAAAAGAAAAGAAAAGTAAATAAACAATTTATTAATAAATAAACAACAACATTCGGGTTACCATATCAAGCAAAATAAGAAAACTTTAGCGCCAGTTAAGTACCCCGGTGCGTATATGACATTGGCGTCAGAAAAAAATCGCGTCAACGTGAAGCGTATATGACATCTGTGGCGGTTCAAGTATACTTCGGAACGTTACTTTGAAATCGATGAGTTTCATCGCCAAAATCGCCAAGATGCCTAATGATCATCGCCATTGAATATATAAATTATGCCATATTTGCAAACTTATAGGTCAAAATATAAGAGGAACCTCGGTTCACGACCGCTTCTGTTTATAACCAGTTCGGTTTATGTCCAACTTCGGTGATCAAAATTTGACTCGTTTGGCGTGCAATATCTCGGTTCCCGACCAAGGCTGCCGAATAGTTCAGTTGGCAACCCTCACATAACTCTTGTTATTAGTCAAGTTTTGACTAAGGTGTGCATATCAGAGTGCTTTGTGTAGCTTTATTACTGTAAAAAAATTAATTTTTTGTTTTACTTTTACTCAGGTTTGCGCTAATTTTAGCTCTCATTATGGCTTCTAAGAATGAAAAAGTGCTTAGTGATAGCAGTAGTAAGAAGCTTAAGCGAATTACGGTTCAATAAAAGAAATTGTAGCAAAGCATGAGAACGATGTTAGTATAACCGGTCTAACTAAACAATACGATGTGGCCTAAACCTTCGATTTCCACGATAATCTACAATATATGTTACGCTATCGTATGTGTCACAGAAATCGCGATTATTTGTTAATTGTTTAATGGCAACGCTCGAATGAAACGCATCTCATTGGTTATAGAACAGCATTTAATGCATCCCCATACCTATAAGAAGGGTTACCATATACGGGACCCTGTTCTGTCGCAAAATACCGCTAAGTTTGTCACCAACTTCGTGATATATCGCCAAATTCCTATAGACATCCATTGTAAACTAATGGGGTTTACTTGTTTAGGGAGAATCAACAAACTAAGATATTTTAATGCAACAAAAACTAACATCAGTTTAAGGAATTATATTAGTTATATTTAAGGGATCCCAAGTAAATTAAATTATGAATAAAAATAACGTGAATTTGATTAAAAAACCTGGAACCTCTTAAAACAATGTGCATAACTTGGTTAAATAGTGCATTATTGTGCGAAATAAGAAAAAAAGTATTGGGAATATTTAAAGCAACTCAAGTTTATTTATATTCAATATATAATTATCAAAAAATTTAAATGACTAGTATTAAAAAATGCTCTGACGAGCACCAAAAAAGGCTAATATGTTTAAGTATGAAAAAGGGTTTGACAAGTGCTTCTAATAGAGCATGAAAAAGGACAAGGGGTCCCTTCTTGGCTGCAGCTCACTGTCAATGCCAACTTTGAAAAAATCATATTTGCGCTTTTTTCATATAAAAAAAAAAAAATCAGCCACAGTTACGATAAAAATGTGTAGTGTAAAGACACAACCAGTAAAGACGCAGCCTGATTAAACATGAATGTAAGGCGACATAGTACCAAAAACCTTAGTTCCTACAGCGTATCACACTCATGTAGGGCCATCAAGCACGCCCGCAATGTACAACTGTACAGAAAACTGATTTGTAGTGCAGTGCAGACTGTTGCAGCACTCTGCACAGGAACAATTCCACATGTGCACGCATAACATTATATTTATTAATTCATTGATTGTTGAAATTAAAAGCAAGTGGCTGTGGCTGTACAATGTACTATACAGTACAGCAATGTGTGTAAATTATAAACGAACATTAGACGCATACACCTTTAATACGGAAGTACAAAAGCACAGTGTGAATGTGCGCTGAGGTTCAAAAATCAAAAGCATAATAGGAATGTACAGTGTAGTACAATTTATAGAGAAATAATGGTACACAGTGCACTGTACAAAGTTGCATTCCAGACGCATGCGCAGTACAACAGTGCAGTTAACATGTAAAGCGCGACGGAAAGTTATACTAAAGTACCGCGAATTTATTTTATATGGAAAAAGCGCAAATATGATTTTTTCAAAGTTGGCATTGACAGTGAGCTGCAGCCAAGAAGGGACCCCTTGTCCTTTTTCATGCTCTATTAGAAGCACTTGTCAAACCCTTTTTCATACTTAAACATATTAGCCTTTTTTGGTGCTCGTCAGAGCATTTTTTAATACTAGTCAGAGAAAATGATCGTTTTCATTTAAATGATGTCATTTTGCCTCATTGAAGCATTTCACCATCTCAAACTCAATGAATGAAAAAGAATTGAATTATAACAGCTTTTTGCGGAAAACTTGAGTATTTTATTAAAGCATGATGTCATTTTCTGTTCAATCTTTTCAGAAAGTTAATTTTGAATTTTATGAGAAAATGGCATCAAGAAAGATAAGCAAACCTTATTATTTTTCCTTTCTTTACAACAATGGAAGTAATCCAATTGCTACTATTTTGAAACAAATTCATAGAAATATTTTAAATTTTAAATTTCAATATGAAAATGGGAATATTAAAAAAAATAATAGCTCGTGCGGGCAAATCTACAAAGAAACAGCTTTCATAAAAAAAAAGAATTATTAAAATTGGTGGAAAAAAAAGCTCAAGGTACATGACTAAAAAAAGAAAGCCTTATATTTTAAATATATAGAATTAAACTCGCAATGTTATCTCTATGGGAAAATTTTGAGCCGACATTTCAGGCTGTTAGGGTTGACGAATATTTATGATTTTCAATACGCACCGAGATTTTGGTCCAACTAACGCCCAGCCCATTCTTTGTGTCGATGCGTCAAATATTTTGGACGCTATCGTGTTAACAATAAGTGTAATTTTTGCAGGGAAGCCGGAGCTGCGCTCCGACAATTAACCTCTTAATTAATGCGTTAATTAACTCACGCTTATTTGAATATCGCTCCTTTAATAATTCTAAAGTTGTCTTATAGTTTGAATCAGATATTGGAAGACTCTGAATAATTTTAAGTGCACTGTTTTTACATGCCGATTTCAAATACTGCAATTTTTGACAGTCTGATAAACTCTCATTATTATCCACACTAGCTTTAAATAAATCATAAAATGATATCCATTCTTCTAAATTACCACTAAACGTAGGAAGTGTCAATTTTGGCAGCTTTACTTGTATATTTGAGATTTAGAAAGACTATTATTTTGATTCGATTCATTTAAAGTAAATTTTGACTTTTTTCGGTTAACACTTAACCAAAGATTGTCAAGTTTATCCTGTACGGATTGTTGCTCATCAACAAAATTATCTACATCTTCTTCTTTACATTGTGAAAAAATTGCATTAAAAATTTCATGTAATTCCTCATTTAATTTTTCGATTTTATTTTCGAATAAAGCAAGCTGACTAGAATCAGCATCATCTATCGAACTAATAATATTATTTTCTAGTTTAGTGACAGTAGCTTTTAAAACTCGTTTTCTAACTAAAATGTCTTTAAATTCAGTCATAATGGGATAATATTAACAAAAAAGACTCACCATGTAGTACTGATCTTTAAATGACACAGCTTCTTTATTGATTTTCGCATCACAACTTCGGAACGATGACACGATTACTCTTGAAAACGAAACTCATCTTAAGTTCTACTATCACTCCATTAATAACAAGTTGGAAATTGCTCGTCAAACGTGGCAAATGAGGTGCGTTCGTACTATAACTAGTTTTATAATTATTTTTTGCACCCCATATTGTACTGAATGTGTATTTATTTGCAATTCATAAGTGCATAGTCTGTAACATCATTAAAATGCACTTGCAATATTTTTCCCCCATTCCCCTTAATGTAACGGAAAACTTTTGACTGTCCCTGTAATTAAGCTATACATCCGATTTTCATGAAATTTGAAATGGCTCGACAAAATTTTGCAGCAATTACATATTTAAAATTTCAGCCCATTCGGAAAGCTGTAACATCATTAAAATGTACTTGCAATAATTTTTCCCATTGGCTTTAATGTAAAGAAAAACTTCTGACTGTCCCTGTAATTAAACTATACATCCGATTTTCATAAAATTTGAAATGGCTCAACAAAATGTCGCAATAATTATATGTTTAAAATTTGAGACCATTCGGAAAGCTTTAACATCATTAAAATGCACGTGCAATAATTTTTCCCATTGGCCGTAATGTAAAGAAAAAATTTGACTGTCCCTGTAATTTAACTATACATCCGATTTTCATAAAATTTGAATTGGCTCGACAAAATTTTACAACAATCATATATTTAAAATTTCAGACCATTCGGTTGGGTAGTTTTTGCTCTGTTATATGCGGACGGACGGACAGACAGACGGACTGAACGACGACTATAGGTGCTACGTATTTATATAATTACGAACGCACCTAAAAAGAAAATATATCAAAGCTCCGGTAGACGTAACCAAAAATTATGATAGCGCGCTGGTTGAATTTAAATATACACAGACTCGTCAATGACACACAACACTTCATAAATAACAAAGTGAACTGTATCACACGTTCAATTATAAACCCTCTTGGTGTCATTAAATGGAGTGGAATGGAACTCATGGAATAAATCACAAGTCATCACAAAGAACGTTGCCATTTTTTAGAAATTAAACTTACACAAAAATACTCGCACTGAGTATTGGAAGACGATAAATACATTTTGAACATCGCCAATCGGGGTTTCACAAAGAGGGTTATTTCATTTAAAAGTTTAGCTGATTTTTAGGTGTCGTATGCAAAGCTAAGAATGAAATATTGAAATTAAACAGAAAAATAAATATCAATTTATTATAATATCAGAAAATGGTATAGTATTAAAAATTATTACATAAAATGCTGGAATCTATTAGAGAAAGTCCTGAAAGTGTTCTCCACTGGTGGCAATCCACAATTCAATGCGTGACACTATTGCGTCCTGGGCACGTTAGAGCATAGCAGGTGCGCAAACTGTGCGATAATCAAAAGGATGATACTACCTGGAAATCTCTACATTTCCCGGACATTACGACCTGGATTGTTCGACCCATCTTCTAAAATGGGACCTTAACGGGCGATTGTTACCTGCATCTGCTACAAAATACGGTACGTGACTGGTATGAAGAGTTGCTCTCCGACATGCCTGCCGGGTGTGATTTCAACATGATGGAGCCTTCTCCGCATAAGACATCAAACGTTCGGACGTATCTGGCCACCGAATTCGGTCAATAGATCCTTGGAGATAGTGGTTCGGTAGAGTGGGCTCCGCCGAATTTGACTTCCGAATCGGGCTTGACTTCCGTGGGCTTCTATCTCTGGGATTACTTCAAAGCATGTCTATGAGACTGAGACTACTTCTATGGTTTACCTGAAGCAGCGCATTATCCTTGATTGTCGCACAGTTTGTACACCAGCTATGCTCTAACGTGTCCAGGACGCAGTACTGTCACGCATTACATTGTGCATTGCCAGCTATGGAGAGCACTTTGAGCAGTATCTCTAGTAGTTTCCGGTGTTTTATGTATTTATTTTTTATAGTAGACCGTTTTCGATATTAAAATAAATTGATATTTATTTTTCTGTTTATTTTCAATATTTTATTCTTTGCTTTGTATACGACCATAAAAGTCAGCTCAAATTTTTAGATGAAATAACCCTCTTTGGTGATACCCCGATATGGCGATACCGGCTCTGCTAAATGTGGTTTCGCCGTAAAAAGGACATATCACCCTGATTTTGATCTCGAATTAAATGCATCTTTTAACTGATCGCTCAATAAAATACAAAATCATGTGAAAATATCTAAATTTTAAATTTAATAACTCTGTCAATTTTTGTAGTACAGATGTCAAACTTTTTGCAATATATGTGTAAACTTTTACTAAATATAATTATAGGGCCTGGGGACCGTACAAAAAGTTAGATTTCGTAATTTTTATAATTTTGATTTTTTTACTTTAAATAATGCCACAGCATGATATATACTTCATTTGAAACGTTTTTGTAATTGGATTTATATGTCTACGACCAACGGTTGAGAAATTAAAGGTCGGCGATAGATACCATATTGCACCCTGTACATTAAATCAGCATTTGCGTATACAATATCCCGACAACTCCCCCTCCTCAATAATTTAACATCTACCAACCCAGTTAACCTATTTAAACATTTTTTTATTATATTTTGTACTTTTAATTTTTTGTGTTTTTTTAGTTTTTTTTATATTTTTTATATATTTTTTTTAATACGCAAAATATTAATTGTAACTTACAAGTAACCTCCTTACAATCAATTTTATAGATCATTAATTAATTGTAGATTAAGGAATATATAAAGTTCTTCGGAAAACCATGATTTAATGCATCAAATATTAAATGTTTAATGTTTTTATTGAAAATATGTGACGAACATAAACTTTTGATTCTATACAAATTATTAATTAGCATATTATGGTAAACTGAAATAGTAGACAGGATTTAAATACAGTAAATGTATTAAAACTCAGTTGAAAGTCTGTACGTTATAAAGATCAGTAATTGTTTTGTTCTATAAAAATCCGTAATTGTTCTGCGATTATGAGTTTCAGATCTAAAACGTTAATAGTATTATTTGTTAATAGGTTTTCTGTCAATTCTAAATTAGTTGGATAATCAATTGGAAATAGAGTAATATTTGATTGTTTAGTGTCCATTAAATTTATGCCATCAATATAGCGGTACATTAGAATATTATTATTACAGAAATTACTTTCATATTCATATAAATATAAATCAACCATCAAACTGGATATAGATCCGCCTTGTGGTTTTCCTTCTATTTGTAGATAAATAATATTATCTTGTAATATATTTTTATTTTATATTATAAAATTAGTTAAAATGCGAATTTTATATCCATATATGTTGGAAGAGTTAATTTATTTTTATATATTTTAAATAGTGTATTAATTATATTATGCAGGTCTGTAAGATTTATATTATAAAATAGATCTTTGAAATCATATGCACGTGTATGTTTTCCACATTTAATGCCTTTATGTACCTTTACCAACTGATTGCTATTATCTGTTAATTATTTGTTTCTGTTGTTAGATTATAAATTTGACTTAGAATTTTTAATAAAATATTGTTAGTATAATTATTATATATATTACATCCAATAATAACAGTTCTGAATTTAATTGGTGTCTTATAAAATTTAAGAATGAGCACTAAATATGGATAGTTAATGATAGTAGGAAAAATATTTAGTAGTTTATAATGAGAAATAATTTTACGATTGTTAAGTATCCATTAAAATTATGCAATTAATATAGCGATACATTAGAATATTATCATTACAGAAATTATGTTCATATTCATATAAATATAAATCAGCCATCAAACTGGATATAGATCCGCCTTGTGGTTTTCCTTCTATTTGTAGATAAATAATATTATCTTGTAATACATAGTTATTTTATATTATAAAATTAGTTAAAGTGCGAAAACATTTTATATCGAAATATGTAGGAAGAGTTAATTTATTTTTATATGTTTTAAATAGTGTATTAATTATATTATGCAGGTCTGTAAGATTTATATTAGCATAATCTATACTTCTATCTATACTCCTATTATAAAGAGGAAAAAATTGTTTATTTGTCGGAGATAAGCTCTGGAACTACCGAACCGATTCCAAAAGTAATGGTATCAAAATGATGGTGTTAGTCCAACTTAGAACATAGGCTATATCTTATGTCGGTGCCACTACCCCAAAGGGGTTGTAGGAGCAAAAAACGTTCTAAAAATGCGATTTTAGCATTACTGAAGGGCTTAGAAATATGAAATTTTGAATATTAGTTGCTTATATATAAATGATGTCTAAGAACAGTTCTTAAACAATTCGAAATTTAAAAGGGTTGAAAATGCACAAAAAGTGTTCTAAAAAACGTTCTAAATGGCAGTTTCTACACAATCTCAGGAAATACCAAACCGATTTAAAAAGTATTGCTGTCAAAATGACGGTGACAACGCTTGCTCCAAGATAGGCTATGTTTTATGTCGGTGCCACTACCCCAAAGGGGCTGTAGGAGCAAAAAACGTTCTAAAAATTCGATTTTAGCGTTACTGAAGGGCCTAGAAATATGAAATTTTGAATATTAGTTACTTATAAGATATAAATGATATCTAAGAACAGTTCTTAAACAATTCGAAATTTAAAAGGGGTGAAAATGCACAAAAAGCGTTCTAAAAAACGTTCTAAATGGAAGTTTCTACACAATCTCAGGAAATATAAACCGATTTAAAAAAATATTGATGTCAAAATGATGGTGACAACGCTTGCTCCAAGATAGGCTATGTTTTATGTCGGTGTCACTACCCCAAAGGGGGTGCAGGAGCAAAAAACGTTCTAAAAATGCGATTTATGTGTTACTGAAGGACCTAGAAATATGAAATTTGAAATATTAGCTACTTATTAGATATAAAGGATTTCTAAGAACAGTTGTTAAGCAATTCGAAATTTGAAAGGGGTGAAAATGCACGAAAATCGTTCTAAAAAACGTTCTAAATGGTGGTTTCTACACAATCTCAGGAAATACCAAACCGATTTAAAAAATAATGGTGTCAAAATAAGGGTGTCAAGATGACGGTGACAACCCTTGCTCCAACATAGACTATGTTTCATGTCGGTGCCACTACCCGAAAGGTGGTGCAGGAGCAATAAACGTTCTAAAAATGCGATTTTTGCGTTACCGAAGGGCCTAGAAATATGAAACTTGAAATATTAGCTACTTATTAGATATAAAGGATTTCTAAGAACAGTTCTTAAAAAATTCGAAATTTAAAAGGGGTGAAAATGCGCGAAAAGCGTTCTAAAAAACGTTCTAATGGTGGTTTCTACACAATCTCAGGAAATGCCAAACCGATCTAAAAAATAATGGCGTCAAAATGATGGTGACAACCCTTGCTCTAACATAGGCGATGTTTTATGTCGGTGCCACTACCCCAAAGGGGGTGCAGGAGAATAACGTTCTAAATTGCGGCTTTTGCGTTACGGAAGGGCCTAGAATCGTGAAATTTGGAATGGTAGTTATTAAGATATCAATGATCTCTAAGTACATTTCCTAAAAAAAAATCGAAATTTAAAAGGGGGTCAAAATGCGCAAAAAGCGTTGTAAAAAAACTTTCTAAATTGCGATTTCTGTGCAATCTCAGGAAGTACTGAACCGATTTCAAATATAATGGTGTAAAAATGATGGTGACAGCTCTTTCTCCAAGATAGGCTATATTTTATGTCTGTTTCCACTACCCCAGAGGAGATGCAGGAGCAAAATGCGCGAAAAGCGTTCTAAAAACGTTCTAAATGCCGATTTGTCGGCAATATCTCAGGAAGAATGAATCTGATTTCAAACGTAATGGTAGGAAATTGATGCTGACAGCCTCTACTCTAACACAGACGCTATTTTATGTCGGTATCACTATCACCAAGACGTTGCAGGAGCAAAAAAGCGTTCTAAATTTCGATTTTTGTGATCGGTAGGGGCTAGCAACTTAAAATTAGGCAAGGTACATATTTATTAGATATAAATGATCTTTAAGAACAGTTTCGAAAAAATTGGAAATTTAAAAAGGGGTGAAAATGCGCGAAAAGCGTCCTAAAAACGTTCTAAATTGCGATTTCTACTCAATCTAAGGAAATACCAAAGCTATTTCAAAAGTAATGGTTGCAAATCAATGGTGACAGTCCCTGCTATAACATAGGTTATATTTTATGTTGCTGTCACTACCATCTG
Organism: Maratus speciosus; assembly: GCA_963932465.1. Lineage (NCBI taxonomy): Eukaryota > Metazoa > Arthropoda > Arachnida > Araneae > Salticidae > Maratus > Maratus speciosus. The sequence goes on along the minus strand of OZ010795.1, from coordinate 429,880,581 downwards.
AGGGTTGCAAAAGCAAAACGTGTTCTAATTTGCGTTTTTTGCACAACTGAGGGGTCTAACACTTTGAAGTATGGCATGGTATTTACTTACAAGATGCAACTGCTTTCTAAGAACAGTCGAAAGAAAATTCCAAATTTAAAAAAATGAAGTGAGTGAAAAGCGTTATAAATTACAATTTTAGAGCAAACTTATAAATTACAAAACCGATTAAAAAAATAATGATGACAAATTTTGGTGATAGAACCTGCTCAAACATAAGCTATATTTTATGTCTATTCCACTACCACCAGAGGGTTGCAGGAGCTAAAAACTTTCTAAATTGCGATTTCTGTGATACTGAAAAGTCTAGAAACTTTAAATATGACATGGTAATTACTTATAAAATATAAATGCCCTCGAAAGAACGTTGAAAATAAATTCGAATTAAAAAGGGGTGAAGCGAAGGGGAGGTGCGAAAAGCATTCTAAAAAAGTTCTAAATAACGATTCTATTCAATTTCAGGGAATATAAACCGATTATGAAAATAATAGTTGCGAATCAATGGTAACAGTCTCTTATCCTACACAGGCTATATTTTATGCCGGTGATTCTACCACCTGGGATTCACAGGAACAACGAACGTTCTAAAAAAGGGCTTTAAAAGCTTTTTAAATTACGTTTCTGTGGAATATTAGGAAATAAATAACCGATTTCAAAATTAATGTTGGCAAATTAATGGTGACAGTTCCTGTTTCAACATAGCCCTTTATGTTGAGAGAGTGGGTAGGACTTGGAATTTGACATGATGGTTAATTTTAAGATGTAAGAAGATGGTTTCTAAAAAATTCAAAACTTCAAATGAATACTGAAATGAGCGTATTAATTGTGTATAAAAGTTTCAAAATATTTTCTAAATTATCATTAATTTAGTTTTATTTCATTTTATTAATTTAAGTCTCATTTCTGCCTAATGCAGTGTAATAATGATGTTTAATCAAATTGTGTTTTAAATAGTAATTTTTGAATTATTCCTAAAAGTAATAAGTATGTTTTAATAAAAAAAAACCTTTTAATAAAATAAAATATTACCTTTTAATAAAATAAAAATTTAGTTAATACTTTTTAATAAAATTTAGACATAAATATCACTTGGCATATTTCAAATATTACGCGAGCAAAGCCGCGGGGTTTGCTAGTTATTATATATATTACATCCAATTGTAACTGTTCTGAATTTAATTGGTGTCTTATGAAATTTAGGAATGAGCACTAAATATGGATAATTAAAGTTAGTAGGAAAAATTTTAGTAGTTTATAATAAGAAACAATTTTAGGATTGTTAACAATAATATCATCATTAGTTTTTTGGAAAGACTTATTTGATGAAATACAAGATGTAAGAAGATGGTGATAAAAAATTTGCATATAATTGCATAATTATTAGGGGATTTATCAATATATGTGATTTTTGAATATTTTTAATTTGTTGGAAAATGTGTTTGGTATTGACTTTAACAAGATTACATATATTAGCCCTAAGTTCACCAGTTAACTTTTCAATAAACAATATTTTCCATTGATTAAAATATAGAATAGGTTTATTGTAATATATAGAAATTTAATATATAAACAAATCGATATCATATGTAAATTGCCTTATAATTGAATTTAAATTCAGTTTACGTTGAAGTGTATATTTAGTGCCATATCCCATTAATTTTCTTAATGTAAAATCATTTACAATATTAAAATTACCAGTGATTATATAACCATTATCTTTATTAAAGTATTGCTGTTGTGGGATGTCGTTGCAGTTACATGGGAAAGTACTTGTAGCAGATGTATTTTTTGAAAAAGAATTATAATTAAAAATCTTTCTCCATAAAAGAATTGATATATGTATATATATATATATATATATATATATATATATATATATATATATATATATATTAAAGACAGTTTTGAATTGGTGGATAAAATAAAGCCATTAACAAATGTCGATAATATTATTACTTTAGATTTCAGAGACCCATTTAATATTATCATTCTAAAATACTTGCATTCTGTTATCAATTCATTATTTATAGAATATTTTCCTTTATTAAATTTACCTGATAACATTGATACTGACTACTTCACATCTTTGACTAACTTTCTACTATTTCATAATTTTATTTTCCAAGACAATGCTTTTTTTATTCAAATACTTGACATGCCTGAAGGAGTTCCTTCATCAAGCATGTTATCTGATTTATATCTTTACTTTTATGAACGTAAATTTATTAATAATAATATATTGCTCTACAGATACATAGATGATATAATTATTCTTTCTGTTACAGATAATAATTCTATATCTCTTTCTGTAAAGTACCCTTCTAATCTAGAACTTAGTACTACCTTTTCAAATAATTCTAATATCAATTATATGGATGTTAAAATTGATATTCTCCCTAATAACACCCTAACATTCAACATTTTTGATAAACACAATGAATTTTCATTTAATGTGATTAATTTTACGAACTTTATTTCCTGCTTGCATATATCAGTATATAGAAATATTCTGCTTAATCATGGTCTTCGTATCAAACGTTTATGTCCCTCCCAATTCTTACAGCCTAACATTTTTAAATTAAAGCAATTAGCATTGTCTTACAATTATCCAATCTCTTTTGTAGCTGCATGGCTCAAATCATAATATTCATTTTTTTTCTACTTCTTACCAGTATAGGCATTTAATATGTTTATAAAAAACTAAAAAATCAAAAAACATTATTATGGAGGGTGGGATGTGGATTGTTGAAAAAATTATAAAAATCATACACACAAAAAATTATATGTATGCATATATAATATATATATATATATTAGGGTGTCCCAGGATATAAGTTAAAAATTTTTTTTGCAAAATCAACTACGCATACCCTCTATTTTTTTTCTATTTCACGTGAGAAACATAAATAAAAAATATTATTGCAATCAGATAATGGTAACCCGTGCCGACTTTAGGTCAAAATTGAACATGAAATATTGTATGGGGCATACCATGGAAAGATTGAATATATATGTTTCTTTGGTACATAAAACAGAATATTATTCAAAGAGGATATTTCTTAACATATTACAGTAAGAGAAACATTACTGAACTTATTTTCATTTCAATGATTTCTTTTTACAGTCTGGATAGATCTTCGTATATTCTTGTACGTAACATAACAAAAATTGTTTTTGTTGTTATGTTTCCTCCGTCACCGTTATTAAATCATGAAAATCTGCATCAATTTTATCTCTCTTTCAGCTGCATTGTTCATTGCTCTGGGCATTGAGATCGTCTTTTTCGCGTTTGGAAACGAAACATTATTATCCCATGAAGAGGAACTCTTCAAAACTATAATAAATTTTGAGTCTAGAAAACAATGACTTTTGACAGATATGAGATCACCGATGATTTTTTTTTTGTAAAAAAAAAAAAAAAAAAAAAAAAAAAAAAAAAAAAAAAAAACATAAAATAACAGGTGACAATCGTGTGATATAAATAAATAATTAAATAAACAGTTACAAAATCAATATATGAAACTCGCCATAAATTGAACCACTTTCTTCCTTCAATGGAATGCATGTTTTATCACGGGTCGAGAAATTTTCTCTATGTAAATTTGTCATCATTTTTAATTTTGTTTCTTTTTCAACATCATCATCATCAAAAAGTGCTAATATTGCTATTTTATCGGTCAAATACCATAAATGCTGGAGAAATTTCTGTAAAGCGGCTCTCGAGATACTTTCCAGTCACATTTTCGTAGATTTTCAAAGGTTTCAAAAAGCACAAATGTTTTTAGAGTTCTTTAATTGCCAAAATGGATTGAAGCCATGGTTAACATAGATTGTCAGACTGTATTTTAGCGGGATAGATGTTCTTCCATTTCTCTTTGTGCTTTTTAAAGAGTGTAATATTGGGACTTGTTGTCACGTGTTTAATGTTCACTTCGAATACAGCCTTTAATACCAGTTCGTATACATGAGGGCAGCAAGAAAAGAAAAGCATTACCTATCAATTTTGTTTTCGAGGAGCGCACAGGCACCATTAAAACGACCTATATTCGAAGCCATAGTATCACAACAGAGAATCTGGAATTTGTTTTCGAGATTCCAATCTATGATAGCCTTCCAAATAGCTTGCGCCTGCTCTTTGCCTGTATAATTATAAAGTGTCGACGCAGCAACGAGGTTTTCTTTAATTTCATATGAAATAACTATAAGCAAGCGTTCTTCTTTAGATTTTCGAGCACTAAAAGCAGGCAACCGTTTGCCACCCCAATGTAAGGTCACTACATCTGGTATCTCGTTTTGGAACTCAATTTTTATATTTTCCTTTCGTTCCTTCCGTGTTTCTGTTCGGATTCTTTGAATTGAAGACTTACTTAACGGAAATTTGTCAATGTTAAATTCAAGTGTCCCCCACCCAATAGTAGCTTCAACAATAACCACATAATCTCACATACATAATTGACACCTGTCTAATGCAACAACTCACTTTAATAATAAAATCTTTCCTCATTACTGATCTACTGTCCCAAGTTCTGAGATTTTGATCAGTGTTGGGAAATCTTCTTTATCCATATTTTTATTAGGATTCAAAGAGGAATATTCTTGCAATGGTTCGTATGATGCTGAGGATGTTGAAGTGAACCATATTTGATTCGCCAATTTTCTTCTTTGACAACTCGAAGTGGGGCCCTTTCCTCTTTTTGGCCATTTTTTCCCACTCTACATAACTGACCGGCTCGGCTTGGCTCTCTTTAGTGATGCAAGAACATCCTATCTTCCACTATTTTCATTATTTGAAATGCATCAGCGTGTGCAATGCCGAACAAATTGTCTAAAGTATTTACAAATTCTTGCTGTCACCGCCTGAATACGTCTTTTAATTTCTTTGCTTTTTTTTTTTTTTTTTTTTTTTTTTTTTTTTTTTTTTTTGTAAGGCTCTCCAAAGTTGATACATATTAACAAGTTTCCTCACACAATTTGGCAACGATTTCTTAGCCATGTGTGCCTTTTCCCAAATCATAATACTTTCACGAATAGTGCTATTTTCATTTTCATTAACAGTTAAATTCACTTCTCGAATATTGTAAAACAAAACTGCGAGAACTTGTCCATTAGACGAATGTTTTGAAACGTTATTTGATGTTTAATTTTTACTATTAAATATATCACTTTTTAGAACTACACAATTCCACTGTCATGTTCTGCTCACTGTTTAAAAACTATCCAGACATTTACTAACAAAAGACTAACTTGGAATTACAAGCACATTGACGCATAGACATTCGCTGTCCTGAGTAAACTGGTACTGACACGTTTCACAGGTTTCGCTCTGTTTCTTCACAGGTTGCGCATTGTCACAAGCATTCCAAAATCTTTCTTTCGTTTTATCTGTTTCATTTGCGGATGCTGGGTGCTCCGCTACAGACACGTGACAGGGTGACATGTGTCAGCGTTCGCTCGCTAAGTACACAAGTACTGATAGAGACATTCAGATGCAAGTCGGCACGGGTTCCCGTGGTCCAAATTACATGAAACTTTATTTATAATTGTTTTGACATAAAAGGAAAAAAATGAAAAAAAAATAAGGAAAAAAATAAAACGACTTTCACTTTTTTGGGACACTCTAATATATATTCTTTAAAAAAAAGTTTGGTGTATTTGTATGTTTTTCCATACATTTTACACTAAAAACATAAAAAATAAAAAAAATAAAAATACTATTACGGAGGGTTGAGGTCGGGAATGCTAAAAAAAAATTAAAACCTTTTATGTTTTTATGTGTGTGAGCGTGTATAAGTGTATGTATATATGCTTATATATTGTATGGACATATAATTAAAAAAAATACGGGGTATTATGCATTTAACATAATAAATTTTCACATATTGCATCATCATTTAAGGATATTTTTTACTATCTCAATATTCCTCATTGCTTTTTAAGTTTTCACATCTATTTACATAATACAAGGCTAAATTTTACTATCTCAAATATTCCTCATCTTTTTAAATGTTATTTATTTTCTCATTTTTTATATTACAAATTTTGTCTTTAAAACGTTAATTTAATCAATTGCCCTTTTATTTATTTTTATATAATTCTTTCTTTCTTTCTTTCTTTGTATTAATTTATTCCTTTTCTTTATTTTATTTTGTATTCACTCAGTACTTATTAAGTTTATTCCTATTTATTCATTCTAGTTTAACTAAAAGTTAATCTAAGTCCTTTCTTGATTTCTTCAATCATTTTCATTCCTTTTATTTATTTATTTTTTTGGCTTAAGAAGGCAACACTAAACATTTTTGTTATTAATCCAGTTCCAATTTACATTTTTCCTTTCTCACACCAGATGGAAACACAGTTATGGGTTTCACTCAGATGCTCAACTGTAGGTCACATGGTAAAATAGTCTTAACTTTGTTTTCCATGCTGATATGCAGTAGGTTTGACTCTTAGTATGTCATTCAGGTATTATGCTCTAATAATTTTTAATATCCTGTTAGAGGTGAGTCTTTCTTTGGATCTCTTAGCATTTTATTATCTATTTTCCGTAATGTTTGCGTTATTAGGAGCTAAATATGTTCATTTTAGGCTTAATGTCGACAAAATTGGATGAAATAACGCATCTTCTATGAATGAACTCACAATCTCCTCTGACGATTCTGTGAGTCATTCATAATTTCTTATTTTACATGCTGGCTTCCTATGTTCATTTCTTAATCATCTTTGGAACTTTATCAATTTCTTCATATATTTGTGATTTCAAATTTATTATATATATATATATATATATATATATATATATATGTGTGTGTGTGTGTGTGTGTATGTGTGTGTGTGTGTGTGTGTGTATATGAGAACGTCCACGGCAGAATTTTTTTTTAAACGGAAATATGAGGGTGATACATCAGTTTTAAGCTAAAGAGTACGAAGTACATAATTGAAGTACATAAATTTGTAAATTTAATTTCATAAGAGCAAGTGTTTACTGAAAATGAGCTGGATACTTACAGTATAAAACTACAATTACATTTGAGCTTAAAATACAACTTATTGAAATATATGATTTTTTTACTTTTTCGAATTCCATAAAATTACTATGCATTCAAATCAACAAACTATTAGCATATCTTTAAGATCTACATAGATAAAACCTTTTAGATAATGTCTTTAATATATATTTTGGCTGTATTTAAACGGTCATACTTAAATGTCACAAGAGTAACGGCAAACATACAAACGTTTTAATAAATAAAAAACAAATTATAATTTTTACCCAAATCTTCTAATTCTCTGATTTCGAGGTATAAGACATGTTTTACATTAAATATTCTGTTTATGCTATGCATGGAATAGGCTCTGGGGAGATGTCAGAAGAGTAACAAACGTCTGTGTCACAAGAGTAACATATATTACTTTTGTCGACAGTTTGATATAAAACTGCGTTACAACCAAAACAAACAGAATGCTTAAAGTTTTGTTGTTTTTTTTCTTTTATTAGAGCCGTTCTTGAAATAGTTTTAGCTATAACTAAGGTTATTTTGTAAATTTTAAGGAAGATAAATTATCTTTATTAGTGTTTTTAATGGGTGGATTTATTTTTATTCATTTTTGGTATTACTTAAGATGATAAAATAACCATGACAAGTGATTAAATATATAATAAAACAAATCAACCCGTGTCATTTTTGTGTGCTTTCTTTTGGTTTGAAGCACGTGGTCTTTGATTAGATATTTTATAGGCTTTGTAAAGCTTCGTTAACTAAATTCTGCTGTATATTTATAACTTACAGAGGTTCTTATAGTAATTCTTATGGAATGGGTTTTGATAGTATATTTTAAAGGCAAGATTTTAATACACGCTTCTTATACACGACAATGTTTTAAAGAGCAGGAAAAATTCTGCGAAGCGCCGTAAATTGTAGAGAAAAAATAAGAATGGAATTGAATATTTTGTTGTAAGAAAGAAATAAAACAAAATATATTACGATAAGGTGAAGAAAAGTCTTAGAACTAGAAAAAAGTTTCAGCAAGAAAATGGAAATATTAAGAAAAGGAAAAAGTTGAGAACTAGCTAACCCCAGATACTGTAACGGGAAAAAATCTAACCCCTCAGCTTTGGAGAATTTTATGTCTATGAAGATTTAAGAAGAAGTCATTCTTCAGCTGAATCTACGTTTGTTAAGCGTGAAAAAGGTCACATAATTTCATCAATTCTAGGGGACATTTAATAAGATAATACGTTTTTCGTTTAAAGAAGCTTTCCTAAATAAAAAAAATTGGAGATTTCTTTGCAGCTTTAAAGCCTAGTTTCATAAAACAATAGAAAATTACCCATCAGAATATCTCCATTTGTTGCTGTCACGAAAATATTCAAGCAATTCATAATGTATTAACTGATGTATTTCCTGCATTAAACATTCCTGTGATGGATTTAATGATTTTGTCTGCCGAGATACATGATAATAAGAATTTAGGAATTCCGAATGTCTAATTTTCGGAGACAACATCGGGGAATTATTTGAAACGGAAGTCCGTAATACAGAACTTCTTATAAGTTATTGTAAATAGCAAAATTTTGATAGACGTTTGGTATTGACAAAACGTTTATCAACATCCAGGACTCGCATCGTTCCTAAAATTTTGCTACCACTAAATTAAAACGATAATCTTTTTGTTTAATTCTATTATACATGTTAAAGGAATCTACCACGAATAATTCTTATTTAAAATACTGGTAGCAAATTGCGAAAATTTTAGGAACGGTGCTAGCCCTGAACATCTCCTCAATGCTGTTACTTTTTCAAAACGTTGACAAACGTTTTAAAAAAGTAACAGTTAAAGAAACCATTTGTGATTGTTTAAAAAATTTCGAAAGCAACTAAATCCAATTATGTGGCAGACATTCATTGAAACTTGTACAAGGGATTATTTTCGTAATGCCAAAAAAATAACCATTTCTCAAAGAATAGTTATGCCAGTGGGTTTTCTGGAAACTGTTTTATTTTAATGCCAAGATGAAATTTTGGTATGAAATACTACATTACTGGTCAAATCTACACTGTCAAATCCGACTGTATTTTCAGATTTTTATTTAGTATGATGCCAATAAAGTAAAATCCTATGCTATTATTTTAGACAATGTGACTTATAATCAATTTTTTGTAAATGCTTTCGTACGTAAAATTTCAACATTGCATCTTTAAGGGAATTTGTATTTTCCTAAAATGTACCTGTTTTATTTTCTATATGATGGTTGTGCTTTCCAATTAAAAAATGTATATAACTATGCAAATTTGCCTGCAATGAATGAGACTACTTTCTAAATTAACTTAATTGGGAATTTTTTTTTTCAAATACTCCTGGTATAGATGCTGTAGATTTATTTTGTGTTGTTGTATAATGATATGGAATGAAGTGCGTACTAAAAAAGCAATTCTAAGATATACTGCTTATTTTGTCAAAAGAAATAAAACAATAAAATTTCGTTACTTTGCGAGAAAATACCAAAAGCGAAGGGCATTCAAAAAATACAATTTGTTAAAACCATGAAAAATGACACTATCTATTACAAACCTTACACTAACATGATTTGTACAAAGAATTTGTGTTTCATTAAGTAAATCATGATACAGGAGAAGTTGCAAGTGATATTATTGATAATGAAGTCAATGGCTTATTCTGTTAAGTAGCAGAAACTGAGAGGTTGCTATGTGGTTATAGTGTTTGTTAATTTTAGAATTTCTTACATTATTTTGTGTTATTTTAAAATAAACCATCATTAAAAGTTGATCTGTATGGAAAGTAATTTTTTTTAACTTATTTTAATTATTTTGTTTAGTAATTAAACTAAATTTTTGCTAAAATTACATTATGGACAAAATGTCATAAGAGTAACGTCACAAGAGTAACACTTAACATTTTTCAAAATCAAATGTAACTAATTCATGTGTTATCAGATGAGATCAATGATTAATGCTTTTTAAAAAGATACAATTAAAATGCTATATTCTGTAAATTTTATTTCTATAGTCTCATATAATTCACAGAATTTCTGCGTCAAACACAATATTTGAAAATTGCATTTTTTTGTGGTCTCAAGAGTAACAAAATTTTCATTTATTATCTAGTCAAGTCAAATGCTTTTTGTTACAAATTGTATATGGTTTATGAAAGTAGAGAACATGTATTTTTAAAAAGTTGCATCAAATTTATGTTAAATATATTTTGTAATGAAAGAATTGGAAATATATGTGGAAATTTGTTCTGGTGGTCACAAGAGTAACAGTGGACGTTCCCATATATATATATACTGAAAAGTAACATTTTGCTGTTAAGATCTTAAAAAATCCGGATTTTATAAGAATTCCTTTTAAAGCAAAGTCAATGAAGAAATACGCAGTTAAAATACTATTTATCTAAAAAAAAACACTGACATCGCAAAAGAAGATACATTTTAAATCCCGACACTAACTTAATTTGAACGTAAATGAAAATTGTCAGTAGAGATGTTTCCTTTTAAAGTTAACTTATATTTACCGATACAGGATTTAAGAGAATTTCAGGAATTTAAACTGTAGAATATAGCTTTATACTAAAAGCATCCTTTTCTTTTTATTACAGTTCAATAAATTATTTAATAGATTTCAAGAATAAGATAGTATTTTTCTATATCTCAAGAAATAAAATGCTCTAATTCTTCTTCCAGTTTCGTTTAAGTGAATTGGAATTTAAATGCTAATGTATCCTATAATTTATGTTAAATTTAAAATTTAAAAAAATAAACAAAACAAATTGTAAAATACGAAAGAAAGGATAAAGCTAACACACCACTATGATACTTATTACGATATGATTAAAATTCATATAAAGAAAACAAATACACCAAAAGGATCATCCATATATTATGCATAAACAATAATGGAGAAAGATCCTGAATATATTTTCGAATATTTAAATTAAACATTTTCATCGATTTAAGTCAAGGAAAGAAAAACATTTAACATTTAAACCGTGTTATATTCATTAACACGTTCACGCGTTCGCTGTGGGTCACACTCGGCTGTCTCGGAGCTGCCAAGTCTCCGGCTTTTTTGATACCAGAATTTTATTACAGAAAATGTTGTTTTACTTAATTAGAAAAATTGGGCGATTTAAAGGAACAACATTTTCTCTGAAATAATAGTGGTGTGCAAAAAGCCGGAGACTTGACAACTCTGAGACGGTCGAGTGTGACCCACCGCGCCGGCGTGAACGTGTTAAAATATCATAAATTATACATTAATATTAGCCTTTCAATTACTAATAAATTTACTCTCCTTATTCTGTCATTAATAAAACTATATCAAGAGCCTTTAAACAATTTAAAATTTCCATTAATCATTTTATTTATATTTTAAAACTGTATATATTTACGCTGTTTATTATCACATGAATAACGATTGCATTATATTTTCTTAAATGTATCACAAAAGTCTAATTAATGGACATTTTAAGGAAAATCGTTTATCATGAGTAATTTTCAATCTATTAATCTTTTAAATGGTTACAACAAAATACAGAAATTTAAATTACTCCTTTATGTTTATTTATTACATATTATATTTCTGTTTTGATATTATGACAAAATGTATAACACATGCTTTCCATGTGAAATTCGAAAACTGTATTTTCGTTTAACATTAAGGTCACTTGCATTATAGTGCAAAATATGAAACATCACTCATAAAGTTTATGTTTAATATGAGTTTATTTTATTTTAATGATTATATTACAGTAAAAGTACTTTAAGATTTGGGGCTACATTTCTTTATTATTTGTGAATTAATCATCATTAAAAAATTAAAAGAATGCACATATTACAAAGCAATTAAATCTAGTTCGTGAAAATATTCCAAAGAGTACATAGGAGACGTATCATTACTACGTTTGTTTAGAAAAAATAAAAATTTAATGTAAAAATGGACTAATTTTGTAATAGTTCATTAATAAATATATTCAGATAAATGCAGTATAAATTTTATTAATAAAAAAAAAAATAAAACAAAAATTAAGTAGATGGTTTCTGATTTTAAGGTCATGGTCATAAAACAATAATTTAGTTAGAAAAATAGTTAAAGTTTTATTTTTCAGTGTCAATCCGAAAGTTCCTCTATGAGCAGGTAATTATTTTTTAAATATTAACAAAATTTATATTTTTGTTGCTGCTGTCATTCTATGTCAAGGACTGTATCTTTATTATCGATTACAATTTTAAGGAAATCAGTCTCAACATTCAAATATCAAAATCTAACGTAATATAATTAATATATTGTAAAAAAAAAAAAAAAAAAAAAAAAAAAATATATATATATATATATATATATATATATATATATATATATATATATATGGAAAAAATATATGGAAAAAAAACATTTATATATATATCTACCCTATATATATAAAATCCTAAAGAAACGAATTTATGAAACGAATATATGAAACGCCTGAAATGTATCGATTCTTTGAATCGACTGATTAAACAACTGACTTTGTTTCACGGTGATTTCTCCTAAAATATGGAATACTTTGCGATGAAATTAACACCAAAAATCAATATTGATCCGCCGATTTCAAAACTGGTATTAGAATTTTTAAATTCGAATTAGTTTTCGAAATATTAATTTTTTTCTAATTTTAAATACATTTTTTCTAATGATGGCAACTCAAATTTTAATCATAACAGAATTTTTTTTTCATAATTCAGAAAAGGTTACTATTTTAAATTAATTTGGCGACAGTTTGGCGTCCTTTAAATCTATGCTAAGAACAATGCTTTTTTTGTATTTCGTTATCATTTTATTAAATACAAAACTTTCATTTAAAAATGAAACATTTCAATTGATGGCTTTCACTTCTTTAATATATATATATATATATATATATATATATATATATATTAGGCACAGATGTCATATACGCACCGGGGTACCTAATTGGCGCACAAATGGCATTATTTTGATAGACATGGTAACCAGGCTATTGTTGTTTATTTAATAATAAATGTATATTTACTTTTATTTCTTTTTTAAATTTATATAAATTATTTTGTTCTATAGTAATTATTTTTTTTGCTATTTCCTTTTGGAAATAATAGAAAGTGATTAAAAAATACGGTATAATGTAGTAGTTATGACGTCATCCAATTTCGCAAATTATATAAATCGCCAAACCACTCGCCAAATTGTACAGTTTGACCAAATTTTTATTTTAAATAACGAAAGAACAAATAAATTAGTATGACATTAATAAATATAAAAATAAAACGTCGAAATAAAAATCACTTGATGACGTAAACACGTGTAAATTGCTAAAAGTCAAGTGAATATGACATTTACCATCAACCATTATTGGCATTTAATCTTATAGTTTGGTGATACATTTTTTGTCGACGGGATAACTAAGTAGTACCAAAAATACATATGTAACTGGTATTCGAAAACGAGGTTTTCGTCAAATTTTCGAAAAAAAAAAAAAAAAAATCATGTCAAACATGCGGCATACTGACATATGGATTAATATGACATCTGGCGAAATATTAAATTATGTAACAAACCATGACATTTAATTTGAACTTCAAATCAATGTTTTAATTTATCACTCGAACAATAAAAAAAAATGCTAACTGGCGAATTGAAAAAAAAAAGATATTGGCGAGATTTGCACCCGGCTTTTTTTTCTTTCGGCACAGATGTCACATACGGCCCCATACTGGCGCGATTCTTTTCTGACGCCAATGTCATATACGCAACGGGAACTTAACTGGCGCCAAAGTATCGTTATTTTGCTTGATATGGTAAGCCGGATGTTGTTGTTTATGCTGTTAATGCGTTCCCCAAATTGGCGTTGGAAAAAAATCGTGCCAATATGACATTTGTTCCAAACCTTCATATGAAAGGCGAAGGGATCAGATCGTATTTGTTTATGGCATTTGATGACTTGAACGATTATAATATAGATGAAATGATGGGGATAGAATAATATTTGGAGACTTATCACCTGTGCCTGGATAACATTAAAGTATCAAAATGGCACCTAGAGTATAAAAAGCAAAGTGTTCCGCCTGGAACTGTTGATGATAGTCACATGATTTAGGCAATTGTTATAGAGATTGTTTTAAAATATCGGTTGACAAAGACCATGAATGCTTAATTCATTTTATTTTAGCTTCTTTTCAAATGTTTAACTGATCCTCTTTAATCAAAAACGAAAACACTCATTGGATGTCTTAACAGCAACTGATTCTCCATTAAATTTTTGCAATCAAAGGGAATTGAATGGAAACCCGTTTACAGGGATATGTACACCTTTTTCAGTATAATTTAATCTTCTCTAATATTTTTAAAACCCATTACCTTTTTTAGATTTTTAGATTCTGCGGTGTCTGAACAGGGGTTGGCGAGCATAGCTTGCAGGGGGCAGAGCCCCCTAGTATATATATATATTTAATAGAGTAAATGAAAGAGTTAAAAGCATTTTTTTTTCTAGCTAGTAAAATGTATATTTATTAATATGTATCATATATATAATGTTACACAGTGTACGATATTCAGCTAATGATGTCTACTCTTATGTAAATATTCATTTAATAGCAAGAAAATTCATTATTTCTATTTATTTTTTAACAAGTAAAAATAATTTCACTTCATCAGTTAAATCTGTATTAATAGGATTGCCTGTATGACACTAATATCTCTTCAGTACAAACTATTAAATTTTTATGCAATTACATAAATTCTTTTCACTAAAGCGTAATGGGAAATTAGTTATTTCAACTTAATGTAATTCCATAATAAAAAAATCCCTGCTTGCCCGGGGGACAGGCAGAGGTAGAGTTCGAAGTTAAGTATACTAATTACACCAACAAAAACTAAATCATGATTAGAGATAAACCCACTTTAACAATTTTATCTGGTCGCTTTTGAAGAGTTTTTATTTCATTTTTATATAAGAGCTGGTTTTATCAGAATCATTTTAAGGCAGCGTTAACAAAGAAAAAAGAAACTTTTCCATGCTTAACAATTCGAAATTTCCTGGCACATTTTCAGATTCATTTTTAATAGAAAAAATATGAAACTTGCTGGCGTGATTTTTGAAGAGGTTTAAAAGCGACTTGTTTTTTTTTTTTTCGTTTAATCAATTAAAACTTGATTTATAAATTATTATTTTCTCAGGAGGACAATATGTTTCGTTTCTAACGCAATCACTTCGGAAATTCGGTTCAAAATGCCCACTTTGACATAAATTTTTGAAATATATTCTGCATCTATCAAAAAAATCGATCATTACGATACATTATACAGCTTCTGAATAAGATAATCTACAAATTGGATGGGTTTGAGAGCAAAAATCAATTTAAAATTAGTCAGAAAACAAGCAGTTTGAGACCCTAAATAGAATGATTTTTTTTTCTTCAACCGCTATGTATAATATATATATATATATATATATATATATATATATATATATATATATATTGCTTTAAAAACTGGTCCCATCAAAAACCTGTCAATATAAATAATATTGTAGACAATATTAAGAAGATATATACTAGATTCATGCGAATTTTATATTTTGTGAATTGACGAAGTTATAGATTTTTTCTTCTTCAACATCCAATTTTTTTTCTTTTTTTTTAACCATTTGGAAAAATGGTTATTGTCCTCGTCAGGGTAGGAAATCAAAAGCATATCTGAAGATTTTTATTGATTGAATCAGCATTTTATTTGTTTTCTGATTGGTCTATGCAGTAATCTGTTTTCCCTTTACTTTCAACAGAGATGGATACTTATGTTACCACTATGACAAAAAATAATAAAAACTCCAAAAAGAATTAATAACTCAGAAACAAATTCAGATACAGCTTTCAAGCAAATTGCATTTAAAAGTACATTTTTGTCTCTATATGACTGTGTAAAAAGTAATATTGTGGGATGTTTAGAAGTTTAAGAATGAAATGTCATTTAAAATTGATCAAGGAATATTAATGTTTAATCCATGGAGTACGCAATGTATGACCAGCTCCGTAGAAGTTTAAAAATTTACAGTACCGAAAATTGTAAAACTGAAATTTCTTTCACATTTTTTTTTCATGATGGGTCCAGGAATGTTAATGTTTAACTCATGGCGTACGTAATGTAGGATCAACTGCGTTCGATTTTTTATGTCTTAAATTTTAGTCTTTGAAAAAATCATTTTCCAAATGGTCGTTGTAATTTGTTAAATTGCTTTTTTTTTTTTTTTTTTTTTTTTTTGTAAGAATTGGTCCTATCAAGAACTTGTCAGTATAAAAGCTGTAGATAATTTTAGGAAGAATTATAATAAATTTAATTGGATTCGATATCTGGAGGATTGGCGAATTTGTGAGGGTTTTTTCTCCCAAAATCCCTATTTTTTGCACCCCTTGAGCCCATTTTTAATTTTATCAAAAATCTGTGATACATAAATATTTGGCCCAATTTTCAGAAGTAAGAAAAACTTTAAACTGATTTGATATGTAAAAAAATTAAGAAATTATCGGGTTTTTTCTTGGTTTTCAGAAAACCCCTCCCTATGTCCATCCCCTTGGCCCGATTTTGCCCATTAACGATCTTGACTGAGATTTTATGCCTCTTGATTTTAGGTATCATTTTGGAAGAGATTTGTGGAGAATTATGGAAGTTATCTTATCCAGAAGAAAGTGATATATATATATATAGATAGATAGATAGATAGATAGATAGATAGATATAGATAGATAGGTAGATATTGATATATATATATATATATATATAGGGATAGATAGATAGATTGATGGATATTGATATATGTATATATATATAGATAGATAGATATAAAGTCTTTTACTGAGGGAAATTTTCGGTTTTAGGGGTCATGATCGGTGTAGATCTGCAAAAAAATCTTCAGAAATTCCAACGTAGGGGAGAATGTAATAGGTAGTATTTCATACGAAATATACCTAATACTTGTAATAATAAATAATATGAAAACATTTTTCTGCACTTAAATTAGCTATTAATTTAATTATATTTATGTTATATATAATTATGTTATAATATTATATATATATATATATAATATCAATTATATTATATATATATTATATTATAGATAATATTACTCTGGCCGTCAACATCAGAAATAATTAAAAAAAAAAATCTTAGTTTGTTTGCCTTCCCTCTCAAAGTAATCTAATTATCCAATAATCGTCCAAATTTATTTTATGTACAAATAAGTGATTATATTGCAATTTCACTATTAATGATGTTACTGAGTTAATAATAACAAGGATGATAGAGACATATTATTTTCTGTTATTTTGTATCATTTGGTGCCTTCTATCCTTTTTCTGTAATTTATTACTCTCATTATGTTCCTTGTGATTGAGATTCCCAATGTTCACTTCCCGTTAAATTTTTCGTAAAATTAATTTACTATTAGAAACATGTTTCGCTCGATGACAATTCAAAATTAATATTAATTGTGTTATTCTTTAGCGTTATTATAAACTGAGGTAACTATATTTGGCTTGTTATACATGAAATACAAAATCTTATAAGTGTATTCATTCGTATTTTCACCTTAATGTATTTTTTTTTATTTCTTCTGATTCTGGAGTTACCTGCAGAAACGATGCATATGCCATATTTTCTAATAAAAGACACCTACATATTGCTGAACTTTTATTGAATGTCTCTCATAAAAGTGTTATACATTGAAGAATAGGGAAGTCGCTGGCCTTTTGCGAATAAGTGCTTCATGGCTTCATGAGTTCTCCATAAGTTCATAATTTGTGAATCTATTTTTTATTATTTTTTAATGAAATTTAAACAACTTCTTCAATAAAATCCCCCTCATTTTTAAAGAAATGAGAGTTCAACTAGCATGTTATTCCTTGGTGTTTCTAAAAGCATTTCATTCAATGAAAAACTTTTTTTTTTTTTGTACTTATATATTTTTTTTCCATAGAAAGTCTTCTTATTTTATGCGTAAGGTATATAAATCAGATATTATATTTTTTATTTTATTTATTAAATTATATAGATGAAAGTTGGATTTTGTTAATTTTTTAGATATTTTTTTTTAAATCTTACTTTAATAAGGGCATTTTTGAACTCCTTTGTTAAACAAGGAACTTTGTTCCATAAAACGCAGTAATATAACTCCATAAAAACGCTCTATACGTATTTACTCATGAGTAATTAAAGTTGAAATTTTCCCAAATTGGCCGAAAAAGTTTTGTCCGGGATAGCTTGGTTGGCAGAGCATTGGCGTCTCCACCCTGGATCGAATCTTGGCCTGGAAACTTTTTCCAATCTTGTCCTGGAAACTTTAATTCCTCATGTGCAAATATGTGTCCAGCGTTTTTCTGGAGTTATATTACCTGCTTTTATGAACAAAAAATGGATGTACAAAATTTCTTGGAGTTTCCATTACCTGTGATTTATTCTGCTTAGATGATTCACATATCAAACTAGATGTCATACTGTTTAGGTTTCTGGATGACTTAAGTGTCGCCAGGTTTCTTCGAGATAGCTCAGTTGACATATCATTGGCGTCTTCACACTGGTTCGAATCCTGTCCTGGAAAGTTTTCCGGCCAGTTTGAAGAAATTGCAACTTTAATTACTCATGTGCAAATATGTATCCAGCATTTTTCTGGAGTTATATTACCTGCGTTTTATAAAAATTTCTTGGAGTTTCCATTATCTGTGATTTATTCTGCGTAGATGATTCACATATCAAATTAGATGTCATAGTGTTTAGGTTTCTGGATGGCTTAAGTGTTCTCCAGGTTTGTCCGGGATAGCTCAGTTGGCAGAGCATTGGCGTCTTCACCCTGGTTCGAATCCTGTTTTGGAAACTTTTTCGGCCAGTTTGGAAAAATTGCAACTTTAATTACTCATGTGCAAATATGTATACAGCATTTTTCTGGAGTTATATTACCTGCGTTTTATGAAAAAAAAATTACTTGTAAAAAATTTCTTGAAGTTTCCGTTATCTCTGATTTATTCTGCGTAGCTGATTCACATAACAAATTAGATGTCATAGTGTTTAGGTTTCTGGATGACTTAAGTGTCGCCAGGTTTCTTCGGGATAGATCAGTTGGCAGAGCATTGGCGTCTTCACCATGGTTCGAATCCTGTCCTAGAAAGTTTTTCGACCAGTTTGGAAAAATTGCAACTTTAATTATTCATTTGCAAATATGCATCCAGCGTTTTTCTGGAGTTATATTACTTGCGTTTTATGAAAAAAAAATACTTGTAAAAAAATTGTTGGAGTTTCCGTTATTTCTGATTTATTCTGCGTAGCTGATTCACATATCAAATTAGATGTCGTAGTGTTTAGGTTTCTGGATGACTTAAGTGTCGTCAGGTTTCTTCGGGATAGATCAGTGGGCAGAGCATTGGCGTCTTCACCCTGGTTCGAATCCTGTTTTGGAAACTTTTTCGGCCAGGTTGGAAAAATTGCAACTTTAATTACTCATGTGCAAATATGTATCCAGCATTTTCCTGGAGTACCTGCGTTTTATGAGAAAAATTACTTGTACAAAATATCTTGGAGTTTCCATTACCTGTGATTTATTCTGCTTAGTTGTTTCACATATCAAACTAGATATCATAGTCTTTAGGTTTCTGGATGACTTTAGTGTCTGTCAGGTTTGTCCATGATAGCTCAGTTGGTAGAGTATTGTCGTCTTCAGCCAAAAGATCTCTTGTTCGTTTCAACGACTGGACACTTTTTTGCACAGTTTGAAAAAATTACAACTGAAATTACTCATTTGAAGAATACTTTAAAAATGATTTTGCTTACAATACTTTAAAAATAATACCATACATTATAAATGCTCCATTAAAATAATGTACATTTTTTATTGGACAAAGACACAATGATAACTTTAAATTTTGTATGTTCAAAAATATGAATATCAGTTTATTTTCAAATTTTCAAATTTATATTATTTAAATAATTATATGAATCAAATGTTTTTATATTTTACAGAACAGTGAATATTATGTACTCATAAAAAATTTATAATGATGTATATTTGTATTTATACATACTTAATATTTATATAAAAATATTTAAATTACAAGAAAAAAGCATTTTACAAGTAAGAGGCTAAAACAAAAGTATACTAAGCATTTAATTTCCCTTACTATTATAAAATATTTCCTGATTGAAAATAATTTGATACTGCAATAATGATACAAATCTTCATGCTTATCTTGGTTCTTAAGGATAAGTTTGAAAAACTATCCGATCACTTCAAAAATTAATAGTAGTTTTTTAAGTTAAGCGAAAATAATGTTGTTATACACTTTTTGTCATCCCATTTATGCATCTTCTATCCTACTAATTGAACATCTGATTTAAAACTAATGATTCAAGTGCTTTCTTTTTAGGAGATCTAAATATGTAGCTTTTCTCTGCGATGACTGTTGCAAGTCATGATGAAAATAATATATCACATTGCTTTATCTTTAAAAAATTATGCGAGTGAAAATTTATAACATATTATATTTTAAACAAGATCGTGTATAATATCTAACTAAGTCTCTTTAATTAATTCGAGACCACAGCCTAAGGGTACTAAATGAATCTGTTTTATAGACATTCATCTTGATTAAACAAAGCTTGCTTTACATCACAATCGATAATAAATTAACTGTTGTATTTATAAGGGTTTTGTATTATTATTTTTTGATATATTTCGAGATATATTAGAATCTACCCGCTGTTTGAAATGTTCCATATAAAGTTTCTTTTCTATGTAAAATTATTTTCTTATATTTCTATAATATATATTTTGAAAGAACTTAAATCGATAAAAATAAATTATGAAATTTATTTGAAGAATAAAATTTACTAAACTTTAATTTTGTGTTACGTAGAAAAAATATAATGCATTATTTAATCCGAATACTGAAAAGCTGTGTAAAATTTATCTATGCAATATTTTCAATTCGATAACTTTCCGGATCTTTCTTTATAATTATTTCCATAAAAGTTTGAAACATATAATATTTTACAATATATGCAGAGTCTAAATTGAATTTATGATTTTTGTTTTATTCTGAAATGAATTTTATCAAGTTTGTAAAGGGCAGGGTAATTATACCCTTCCACTGTGTTTAACGTTGAAAATAACAAATCTGGTATTTGGTAAATTGGTTTATCTAACACACCATATATTGCATTAAATATCATAAATAATATAAAAACATTCATTCGGATTAATATTCTAAGTGATTGCATCTAAGAGATGCAAATAATGTTAATTAGAAAAAAATAATCAGTTACCATTTGTCTCTCATAAATTCAGACAGTAGCATTAAAAAATAGTACAATTGGATGAACATTTTAAAACGTTATACACAATGCTATATTGTTGGAAATCCGAAAAAAGTTTTGTCTGTCAAAATTTATCATGTGGTTTGTTTGAAAGTGAGATTGTTTCGAACCGGTTTTATTTTCCCCAATTCTGCCGGCTCTTTTACCTGTAACTGTATGTATAATTTTATTCAGTTTGATGTACTGAGTAAGTATACCTAGTGTGAAAGAACTCCGTGGATTGTGATGGAAAAAGGAATAAACGAACGAATTTCAGCCCAATTTTCGTTGTAGTTATATTTTAGTTATGTTAGTACCACGTGATAATAACTAAGATCTCAGCAAATGCTGGAAGTACATGTATATGGTATTTTATTTTATTCTATGCCTAAGTGGAGCAAGATCACCAGATCACTAGGATCTGGTGTAGACATTATTTGCTCCAGCCGGTAAGTTCCCGACATGCGGGAATTCACTACACATAGTTCCAGTCCTCGGACAAAAGGCACATGCCAACGAGGGAAAAAATACATTAACACATAAAAACTAGCCACTGGAGCACAAAGCTCCTACGCGACAGGCAGCGGTGGGTTGATCCTGGAGATAAAAGTCCATAAATCAAAAAAGAAAATTTGAGGTTTGTATCATGATTTCGGACCACATCGTCCAGATGGTATGTGCGCTGGAGACCTGCTCCTGCAGGACAAGGGGCGCTAGGACTGCTAGGAACTCGACAAAGGCTCTAATGCGACAAAGGGTGACTCTCAGGAATGCAGATGCAGAACAGCTAGGAAGTAAGATTGGTCAGGTCCATAAGGAAGTGAAATATTTCTGCCTTGGGCGTAGTCTTGGGCGAGATAAGATGTTTTTGAGCCAAGTATCTGGGCGGGGGTTAGGGTACCTAAGGTGCCAGGCCTCTGTGAGTGTGCAGAAGAAATAATAATGATCTGGGGACCCAAAAGCCCCACACTCGCAGAGGTCCGTGCCAGGGCGTTTGGAATAATTGAGGTATGCTCTAAATGGACCATGACCGGAGAGGAAAGCTGATGTGGGATGGGAGAAAGCTAAGAGATTATAGGAGACTTTTGGGATTAAGGAATAGGTGTGCCTGCCTTTACGTGAGACATCCCAGTAGAGTTCCTAGTATGAAAGTATGTTCCTTTTAAGCAAACAACGAACATAAGATGGGGGAACAGGAAGGGCAAGATCTATGTTTGGACGTGAGGTGGCCACCTTGGCCAGCGTGTCAGCCAGCTCATTGCCAGCTATGCCGATATGAGCGGTGACATGACCGAGAGAGACCCTATGGACGAGAGTTTTTAAAATTAATTTAATTTTGAGTACTAGGGGGTGTTTAGTCCTATGGGCGAAGATTTCTTGCAGGCTGGAAAGGCTGTCACTATAAAGGTGAAAGTATATTGGTTGAGGATAGAGAGCAATCCCTTCCAAGGCCCGGAGGATTGCAAAGAGTTCAGCTTGGAACACTGAATTGTCATCTCCAATCCTGCATGCCCACCGATGAGCCACAAGGCCGTCTATGAAGACGCAGAAGGATGACACCACCCCCGTCTCCGTGCGCGACCCATCGGTGAAAATGGCTGGGTTATTCGAGGGGGTATAAGAATGCTTATTAATATTTACTTGAAGATGGGATGTCTCATCCGCCGGATGCATAGTCCAGCTATAGACATTCCTTTGTAAATGTATGTTTGAGAAGAGTGCTGACTGTGTTGGTTCGTGTTCTAGATGTAGTATTCTGTTTTTCTGGTATTCGTAAGTGAGTGTTAAGTGTATGGGTGGAATACCAGTAAGTACTGTGAGTGCATCCGTGGAGATAGTTTTGTAACCTCTAACCATCTGCAGAAGAAATATCCGCTGGATAGAGGCAAGTTTTTGCTTAGCCAATTTGGTTAGCGAACCTCCCCAGACGCCCACACAGCAGAAAATGATGCGTTGAATGATTGTGTGGTACCAAGTTTTTAACATGCTGGGCTTGATGCCCCAAGTTTTCGATGTTAATTTGCAGGAGTTATGGTAGTAATTTAAAAGATAAATTTTAAGTTCTTTGATATGTGGAATCCAGCTCTGATGTTCATCAATGGTTACGCCTAATAATTTAAGAGTTGGCACATGATGAAGGCTAACCCCACTGACTCGCATGACGCGTTTACGTTTGAGTTCTCTTGGTTTAATGAAGGTTAGTGCTTAGGATTTTCCTGGTGAGAGCTGGAGATGAAGATGAGCCAACAGCTGGCAAAATGCAGGGAAAGCTCTCGCCGCCTGCAGCTCGAGATCTAGACGACGGCCGCCCGAGAAAACAAAGTTCAAATCATCCGCGAAGGCATAAAGGATGAAAACGTTTTACGGTCCCTGTTTACTAGAAAACAGGGATTCTGCTTTTTCAGAAATTAGTGTTGCCCCCGATGAAAAAAAAATATATATATGTACCTGCAATATTTACATAATAGTACATATAATATTTCAATTTTAATTAAATTAGATTTCAATCTTATTTACACTTTTATTTTATATAAAATGAGGTCATTCGCATCCGCTTATGAATTCCACATTTACGATCCACTCTTACACATCTAGAGTAAAGCATGCATAGGATGTCAATATCGCAAAATAATACACAAATGCAGCAAAACGATGCCGTCATAATGAAAATCGACAAAAAAAAGACTATCTAATGATTCATAGGCCTTCTTTTGTTGTAACATTAATATAGACAATTTCAGCCCTGAAATCAGTCATGGCGGTTTGGTTGGAAACTGACTCCAAAGAAACGGTTGATATGTTGTATTTTCTATTTTGTTTGTGTGTTGCAGCTATATCTTATATCTATATCTCACATCTAAATGTTTTAATACTTGATATGTGCTGGTAGCATTTTCCATGATTTATATTTAAAAAGAAATGACACATAGCAAACGTTTGTTTGGAGTTAGTTTCCAACCAAAACATCATGACTGACGTCACACTGAAAGCGTCTATAGATACTTAAAATTAAATATAGTGTATAAGAGCTCCATGTTTTAACATAAATTATTTGTTTATATTTTTTTCCAAAATAGCACATATTTTAATAACATTTCCTTTCGGTTGTTATGAGAAAATGGCAACAAAAAGATATAATTGCTGTTTTTCAACTATTTTGCCTTTATCCTCTACATACATAGAGTACTTGAATTGCCAAAATTAATCAAACGGTGCTAAAAACTACAACAAAAATTAATATTTCAAAAATAAATGGAGATACAGTTTTCAAACAAGTTGCATATAGAAGTACTTTTCTTTCCAATACGACGGTATAAAAATTAAAAATGTGCGATGCTTAGAAATTTAAAAAATTGCTATAGAGCATTTAATCGTACAATGATACATCTGCTTTGTTTATTGATGGTTTCTGTAATGTAACGTTATTTTTTGGAGACAAAATCAGCTTGGAAAAAGAAATAGCATACCGTACCGGGGGCTAAAAATATTTTTAGGTGACTTCGTAATTATATAAATACGTAGCACCTATAATCGTCGTCTGGTCCGTCCATCGGGCTTTTTGTCTGTCTGTCCGTCCGCATATAATAGCGCAATATGTACGCAAACTAATTGTTCAAATTAAGATATATGTAGTTGTTTCAGAATTCTGTCGAGTCATACCAAATTTTATGAAATTCGGATGTATAGTTCAATTACCGGGACAGTCAAAAGTATTCCGTTACGTTACGGCCAATGTGAAAAATAGTTTGAAGTGCATTTTAATGATTTTACATCCTTTCGAATATAAAGAAATTGATTTTCATTTTTAAGTGCACTAAAATATACCTTCTCTTGAACATGCAATGCAAATAATGTTCATTATTCATTTACAGAAAACATTCACATAAAAGAAGCCCATTACATAATGGTATAGGTGGAAAAATTGTTTCCGGCGTATTTTAATGATGTTAAACATACTTAAAATTTAATGAAATTGATATACGTTACTGAAGTTTACTACAAGTTGCTTCCGGTATAATAGAAAGTGTATATATTTAAAGGGACAGACAAAAGTTTCCAGAACTGTACTCCATTTGAAGTACCGTATATTAGCAACGATTGCTGGAGGTGCATTTTTATTTGATATGGGTTTTTAAGTTTAACTAAACTTTTGCGTATTACGTTGTGTGTATAAATGGTATACTAGTTCCTATACAGAACTACTAAAAAGAATTCTTAGGAGTTACTGAATATGAACGAAAATAGCTTAAAAGTTTGTTTTTAAATGAGTATTGCAATTTTACGCTGAACTACATTTAGTACGTTAAGATATGGTTGCAGAATATAGATAAAATGATATACAGAGCGACGCAAAGAATTAGATACATGACCTTCTGTGGATGATAATCTCTGGAAGTGTGACTTCAGAAGTTTTAAGCGTGCTTTAGTCTTACACAAAATTTAGCTACAATCTATCTAAAGACGGTAGGTAAAATACAGGGCTGTACAAAATTATTCAAGTATACTTCCGTTCATTGGTATAAATTCCTAAAAGTGATATTTCAACCTAGTAACACTTTCCAACATTGTCCATCTCTCTGTCTGTCTGCAAGAACTCTGACTTCCGTAATATACTTTGATTGCTCTGTAATTGATATATATTATAGAAATTTACCATACCATGTTCGGAATTGAATATAAAGTGTGTATAATTCTTAGTTTGTTTACAGACAATCAAAGTTTGAGACAACCAAAGTATTCGTTACACTATGGGGATCGGCCCCTGCTCACTAACACTTGCCAACGCTCGTGAATTGCGACACAATTCACATTGGGAACGCTACGCGTCCCCAGATCGCTTCGTTTGCTCGACACTTTTTTCAGCAACTCTAGCCATAATGAATACTATCATAAATCCTTTTAACTTCTGAAACGTAAAGAAAGAAAAATAAGGTAAAAAAACAGTAATTGAAAAATTCTTTGAAATCACAATTCAAAATGCATTTAGTTGGTGCTACCAATAGTCATAAATCATTTTGACAATATAAAATTTATCAATTTTTGAAATGTAAAATAATTAACGCAAAAAAATGTCCTTGGAACACAATTAATTTAAAACTTATTGCGCATAATATTGTACAGATCGGCTTAAATTTATTTCTAAAAACACTAGCTGATACCAGGATAGATCACTATAAATCAACAAACACTATTATACGTTCGTTGGATGTGAAAAATACAATAACCCGCAGACATTTGGCAAGTTAACAAAACGTTAACAACGTTTAAGTAAAAACGTAAAGTTAACAACATGCTTTCTGATTTATCTAAAAGAAACTTTTGAACAAAAAACTGATTTTCTGAATGCATCACGTGACCGCAAATTGAACCAATGGCGATTGCTATTCTTACATCTGCCAAAAGATCGTACTGTGCTTAAAAATAGCTCCTGCTCTGAATTTTAATTTGCTGAATTAGATGTAAAGGCATATAAGAATATGACGCCATATTGACAGAAATTGTATAAAAATATTTCGGTTTTATATAGACTCTGAAGCTCATGATGTCACTGGTAGTTCCTAAACCTAGATCCGTATGGGGAAACTTTCGCAGAAATTGGTTGTTTGTTTCAAAGAATTCTACCGTGTGCCATAATACATTTGCAGTCCATATGAGAATGAATCCGTTCTTCCAAATATAACATCATTTTCACTCTCAGAACCATTCATCCCTTCCGAGATTAAAGCGTCATTTAATCAATTGTTTTAAAACTGCTGAGTTTGATTAAATATTCATTTTAATTAATTGGAAAGTATGTAAATTTCAGAACTATTTCACATTGTGTAGCCAGAGGATCTATAAATAAATAACACGAATCCAATCTATGTGTGAGTAGGAATAAGGATCAGGAATATGACATCATTACTGACACGGTTATAGAAAGAATATTTTAATTCATGGATGAAAATGCATCTTTTGTTTTCCGAATGACGTCATTATCTTCGTCGGAAGCTTTTCGTTTTCCATATTGCTTACTATGAAATATTAGTCACTGTCATTTTATTTACACAGATTACTTAATATTATTTCTCAATAAATAATCTGTGTTCTGCTCTTATGCGATTAGTTCATAATTAAATGGAATCGTTTTAATATGTTTACATTTTTATGAAAACCATTGACTTTTTGTTTTAATATGGCGCGAGTTTTTGTGGTGAAATCAATCTTCTGCTTGGTGGAATGTAATAAGGCAAATCACTTGTGTTACTGAGATTGTTGCCAAACGGCAAGCTACAAATTCAGTCCTTTTTTAGCGCCAAGCAAGAGAAATATGTATATATATTATGGTCTACGAAAAAATGTTGTAATTATACAAACGAACTGTTTGAAATTTAATGTATATATAATCGTTGCAAAATTTTGTCGAGTGATTTCAAATTTTACGAAAATTGAATAAAAACTTAAAAAGATATTAATAATAAATTTCTTCATTCTATTAAATCCTATCATACGTAATAAATTCAATTATATTCCATAATACGTAATGATTCTACGTTACCACGGTGGTTAAATCATATTTAAGATGAAGTCATGCAATTTTCTAATTACTGAATTTAATATATATAATCGTAATAAATTTTGTTTTGATGCATTTTTGTATAAGCGTGAACAACTATTGTACCAATAGTTGAAAATTTATAAAAGTAGTTATAGTACGAACTCAACTCATTTCTAAAGTTTGTCTTAAAATTTCCGACTTGATTTCTTATTTAAAATTTATACTATAAATGGATGTTGAGGGAAATATAATGTTAATGATTGTTAATAAAGTTTTCTGAATGAATTTTTCAAAAGCCTTATTGAGATTCAGTATTGTTCAACCATAGTAATTGATATGATATCTATATCTATCTATCTCTCTCTCTCTCTCTCTCTCTCTCTCTCTCCCGATATATATATATATAAGACAATAGAGGGGATATAAAATGTGTTTACTGAAAGAATATTTTTTGCGTAATGTAATATTGAGCAAATTATTCTTCATGCTTTCATAATTTATCCGTTAATGTTAATTAAGAAATACATATGTGGTTACATTTGAGAGAAAATCCTTCATGTTCTTTTTTATAATGGCTTTTTTTTATTGTTGTACTTGACTAGCGATATTTTCTCGTTGTAACTATACAGGGATGAATGGGCTCCCATTTCTTAAAATCTAAACATTTGAAGTTGTAATTCAGTTCCGTAAATATCGTTAATTATATTTTAAGTAAATGCGCTTATTGCTCTTCTGATTTGTTAGTATTCTTCAACATGATATATCTGACAGATGTGGTATTTTGCAGACTGGCCTAGTAAAACTGAATGAGTTGATGTGCTAATATCTATTGGTTAGTTCTTGCCTCATATTTAATTTTGAAAAAACTTGCGGAATTGGGTAAGGGTAATTTTTCAGCGTAATAATTGGGAAGTTATTTATTTATGTTATGGAAATATTAACATGAAATCATATTGATTCTTTACGAGGCTAACGAGAAAGACAGGCTACCGCGGTGGGTCCGATTTTTCTTTTTTTACAGACTGCTGGAGTCACGTGATGCTCTTTTCGCACACCTTCATTGGTGCATTCGAGCATCACGTGACTCCAGCTGTCAGTAAAAAAAGAAGAATCAGACCCGCCGCGGTAGCCTGTCTTTTTCGTTAGCCTTGGATTCTTTACTGGTGACTGTGTTGATTTAAAAAGATGCCTTAACATAAAATACAACAAATTTTAATGTTAATTTATTTTTTTGTGAAATATAGTGTTAATAGGTTTTGGAAATTTGTATAACGAAATGTCCATATTCTTATCTCTCGGTACGTTGTTTAAATTTAACGAAGCTAGTAAGGTGTTTTTACTAACAGTGCAAAAAACGCGAAGTCATTTTCTTGTTTATAAAAAATGTAAGTATAGATAAAATTGATTTTATGAAGTTTTACCAAGTTCTACCAATTCTACTCTAATTGCGACATATTTATCACATTCATCTAGATTTATTTATTATTAGCTACTTTTTTTAAATTATAACTTAAATGATGCAGCTCAAAATCTTATAGTGTGATTTAAAACGGCACTTATCAGAATGAATTTGTATAAAACGTAACTATAAACACTGTGGTTAAATATATATATATATATATATATATATATTAACTAGTAGTAATGGCATTGAAATATTATTGAAATATCATTCTAAATATTCAATTTGTATAGCGTGTTCAGCTGAAACCCGTTCGAAAGTTCTAATAAACGGATCATAAATAAAAGAAATACAAAACTGAATAAAATAGCAAGAATATTATATATTTAAATTTACTGCATACACATTAGTTTGGAAAAAGTCACCCATGTTGCTAAGACACTCATCTCATTGTTAGGGAAGGAGTCGAATGATTAGTAAGAGTTTCTCAAACTATGGTACGTGTACCAGTATTGGTAAGTAAAGCTCTCTTTACTGGTATGCGAAAGTCCGAATCTGGTACATGAAATAAAATAAAAAAATACAGCTATAATGATGAGTTGCCTGAATTCACATTAAGAACGATGAATGTATCAGAATTTTGTTTGGTGAGAAAAGAAGAATACTTTCTGCTATCCGCAAAAGCTATAAAATCCCTGCATGTATTACTCAAAACATATCTTTGTTTTAAATGCTTTCTCTTATATTAATTATATGAAATACAAGAATAAACAAACATTGAATCTGACTTACGTGTAAATCTAACTAAGTTTGACATTCACACATATGGAAGCTGTATTTGATATAGTAAGCACACTGTTATCATTAGTAATACAAGGCAATTAATAGAGTCACCCTACTGTATATGCATCAATTTACGTTAATATGTCATTAAGTATTGTAGCTTTTTTTCTATCAAAACACTTTATTTTGATAATATACATATTTTTAAAATGTAATGATAATACTACATTTTATTTTAGTATTAATATAAAGCAGTCAATCTAAGTACCAATTTAATAAATTTATCTTGCAATTACTTACAATACAATGTGCTCACACGGAAGCAAAAAAGACTGGAAAAATAGTTTTAGACATATAGTAAAATAATAACAGATGCCGCAGTTTTACTTTTCTTCTTGTAAAATGTACAATAAAGAAAAAAAACAACAACAAACTATGTACCAGAAATCATTAATGAAACCCTTTAGAATCAAATTTCTATGTTAAACAAGTTAAAGCCCTCTTACTAAAGCAAGCATAATTCTTTTCCCAAACGTCCTTTTTTAACATAATTTTTTATGTGCTGGGTAAGATGCCGCATTGGGTGTGGTACAGATGCCGCTTGGAAAACAAAAGCTATGCTGTTTATTTTTTTCAAGTAAATCACATTTTTATTTCCTCAAACTACTTAAAATGAAAATAAATAACAGTAAACATACATAAATTATATATATCACTAAATTGTGAAAAGTTTAACGAAATTGCAAAAGTGCAAGCTCAAAAAATAAAACTTAAGACAAACAATGAAAATGAAAAGAAAAACATTTGAATTTAGATGAATGGAAAGCATAATTAATGGAAACAATAGACAGCATAATTAGAAAAAAAATACACAAATCACTGGTTTACATCCGGCGAACATTGCACTTTGCTCTTAATTTATTACCTCTATTCTATTTAGGCCGTAGCCTGTTTATTTTTGGCCTTTCTTCTCATTCTTTGATTTTGTATTTCCATTCGTCCACAATCACACCACACTTCCCGTTGCAAAAGTAAAGTGAGTCTTTTTCATGCAGCTACGATTGAATTTGATGTACTGAATTCCTCACGCTTTAGACTTTGTTTCTTGATAAAACTCCAGACACTCAACACATCCAGAGTCATCAAATTCCAATCAAATACTGCCATCAGAATCCATATGAGGAACTATTTACTCATTGTCAGAAGATGGATCATATTTTAGTTTCTTTCTCAAGTAAGGTGTTTTCAAGTTTGATCTTTCCCTTCCATTTTTTGCATATTTTACTTCCGCCAAGCTGAAGTTCTTTGACGCTTTCTAGTTCCTTTTGCTTTTTATTTTCTTCTTCTTTTTTCTTGTTTATAAACTCTGTGCTTGTAATATTTGCATCATTTTGCTTTCTCTTACTTGTCTGTATATGTCTTTTGACCTATACAGACCTATATAGGATAGGAGATATTTTGTTTAACAGTTTAGACGGTGAGAATTGTAAACGGCTTACGGTTTCCTTATTCACACATGGTGAACTAACATTGTTGCTGAGAGTATTTTGATAAGTAGCAGAATGCGTTACTATAAGTTCATTTAAATGTAAGTTCTACTTAAATCGCAATGATGAACTTATTAAACCAAAAAACAAATTATATTTTGCGGCATCTGTTACTCAATCTCGGTACGGCATCTGTTACTCTATCTCGGTACGGCATCTGTCCCATAGTGGTGGGTAAGATGCCGAGCAGCCATTTTGTGTCATGTGAGCGACGTGAGAGAAATGCAAGCACGTGTCTGTATTCTACGTGGATCTAGTCTACCGTTGCAATCGGTTTTGTAATAAAATCTTTTTTTATTTGGCTCAATATTTGTAATAAATCTTTATTAGACTACTTTTAGCAACTCACCACTCAGGTTCGAACCATAAAAACTGGCATAAATATGTAAATACTAACAATTAAGCGATGGAAACGCATACAAAACAGCACACAGCACTTAGGCACACAACGAAATTCTTAAATTTGCGTAGGGCGCGCTAGTGACGCCAATGCAATCTCTGCGGCATCTGTTCCACCACGGCGTCTGTCCTCACTTTACTATATTCCGTTAACGCAGGTTTTTCTGTAATAGCTTCGAACTTGTAACCTGCTGTACGCGGAGGTATGGATTTCTATTTAGTGGTACGTCGTCAGTCTCAAAATTTGGGAACCCCTGCATGGGATTAAGGATGTCTATTTTTTCTCGATCCAACGGAAATGGTAAATTGCCTTGGCAAGTCAGGTATCATTCGTCGACGGTTCATCTTGACCTCAGTATCAATATCTGCAATTAATTTATCGGTAAAAACTTTGTAGGTCTGCTCAGAACGTGCCGATTCCGACGTTTACTCACGGAGGTTGCGGAACATTTGAGACAAATCCTGAGATTGTTTTTATTAAGTTCTGTTCTTCGTACACAGCAAACATGCTCCGATAAATCTCTGCAGGCTTGTAACCCTCTATAATAAAAATCATGTTACTGGATGTTGATTTTATTTGGACAGGTTTGTAATCACCCCAGCCATCTTGTATGTACTGCCATCTTCAAAGAATGAAATCAGAATGACCGTTTCGAAAACCAATGCATGTGCATACGTATGACGTTACTTGCTGATACGCATATACCACTTTAAACACCAATTTTTCAATTTGCAGGATACGAACGTGTTTCATATGAACACGGCTTGTATATGTTAATAAAAATTTAATACCGTTAACATCAGAATTTAGATAATAATAAAATAACACATCGAAAATGTACTTCTTAAATAAATGTGGAAATTTGTCTGAAATGAACTCACTGAACACATATATTGCCATGAGAATATTTCATTCGTCCTACTTTAAAAAACACATATATTTTCCTGATTGCGAGAGCTATATAAAAATCGGTAATGAATGAAGTTACATGATCGCCCGATGTGTTAAAATATCACACCTCCCAATCCTGATGGTCAATGTATTAAACTTATGGAGCGTTGTTTTTAAATTTTACCTTTAAAAACTCTCATGATCGAATAGGCCTCTACCGTTATAGTCAAATATTTCAGTGATATAGTGACACCCAATTGTCGAGCGGTAATCATTTCTGTCAAGTAGCACCTGTTTGTCTCACCTGCCTTTCCTGACTGCAGCCAAGAGCAATAATGAAATCGAAGCCGCGGATGTTGTTTGAAGTATTAACCGATCACAGCCTCGCCTACCCCTTGGTCGAACTGTTATATTTGTTGAATTTATCTTTAAAAGTTTCCACGTGGCTTCTTCCGTGAGCAGACGTGCCACTACCGTTCCGGGCTAATGTCTAAAATGTATACAAACACACCAATCAGCACGTGACAGCTTTTGTCGGCCTCATATTGCCGCTACTTTGCGGGAAAATTTGACCGCATTATCATCGGAAGTAACTTCATTTTTATATGGACAGATACGAAAATACGAATAGGATCATATAAGCTTTTTTCTGTTAAATAATTAAAAGCAAAATTGAATAAGTTTAAGACATTAGCAGGTAAGGTGATCACCGTACTTCGCAGAAATTTGGGCCGCGCAACTGTCGAGCTACTCAAAACCCTTTAGTGCACTTTACCGGAATAGTAGCTTCAGACCTAAGCAAGAAAAGTGCCACTGAAAAAAACTTAAAACTAAGTTCAACAATTTTAAGATATCAGTAGTTGTGACATCTTGATCGGGAGCAGACATCGCCATTACTTCCCGAATAAGCACTACCAGCGCCTAATCTGACATCCCTATGGGCTTTTCAAGGCTGCCAAGTCTCTGAACGGTAGCAGCAGTCCCAAACAGGGAAGTTGTAACTAGTGTGTTATAAAAATATTAACGGAACTTCATTTTAAAAAAACCTCAAATTCCAACTCATTCCAAAAACTAGCTTTTGTGCTATGCTTATGAAAACGCATTACAGTTTTTTTTGACTACACTGAAAAAAATATTTCCCTTACTTTACACCAAAAAGGGTGGCAAAAAGTTGCCACCACAAGTGGTGTAATGAAATTCCATTTGTAAATTGGTGTAATGAGCCACCAGCTATCAAATGGTGCGAACAAACACCATTTTTAGTGGCAACTTAGTTGCCACCCTTTTTGGTGTAAAGTTACGCTACTGCTTATCTGGTGTAAAGTCACACTACTGCATATTTGGTTTGCACTTTAACAGTAAAATAAAAACAATTTAATGATTACATTTTAAATCTAATGCAACCATAAGTTACAATAAATGGTTTCGTGCAAAGAGGCTGCTAAACATTGTTTTAACTGCGATAATTTATTACCTCAATTAGACATTTATTTTAAACATTTTAGTTTTAGTAAATAACGAAATTTCCTGACAAATCATTCGTTCGTTACATCTGGACTTACGTCATGTGTACTTGACCCTTTTTTTTAACTCAGCGTAGGCCTGACTGGTTTTCGAATAAATAGTCTAAGCACATTAAAATAAACATACCATGAATGCAAATAAACATTGCAAATTGTACAAAAATCAGATGCAGAGAGCTAAAAACCAGCAACCTCTCAAGCGCTAAAGAACAATTTTTATCACTTTTAAAATGCAAATTAAAAATACTTAACGGTATAATTAATTAATAAACACTACACCGCTAGAAAACTTGAAGTTTAAATTTTTAAAAGATACTAATAGTTAAGCAAAATGATAAGGTTTAATAGTTAAAAAAGGTGAAAAACAAAGTAAACAAAACGCGTAGCGCTATGGGAAAGTAGTCTGAGACAAAAACATTTATACCAAATTTCATGAATTTTTTAAACATATCTAAACTCAACCCAGGAATACACGGTGGGTGGCGGAGCAAAGCCCGTACTTTATAAAACATAAAACAAGTATTAGTTTTTTTTCAAAATAATTAATTAAAAGTTAAAATATGTCAACAACAGTAAAAATCCCTTGTATTTCTATGGGCGAGAGCTACCTACAAAATCGATAAGTGTCAACTTTTGAAACGCTCAGAAAATACACAAAAAATGTTCAAAACTTTTAAAACTAGATAGAATATTGAAGCTTAAGCATTAAATGAGCTGAATATCACATTAAATTTTCAGAAAAAGTTAGTTTTTGTAGTTAAAAAAGCTTAAGAATATATTTGTTTACGTAATGTATTTCCTATGGGAAAACGGAAGTCGTAATCCTAAAAACGGTACTTTTTAAAATGGCTCGCAAATAGTTAAAACTTATTGAAAACTTAAAATTCTTGGTTAAACAATAATCTACGATCTTTAATGTAGTTGAATCGAACATTATTTTAAAGTTAACAAGCTGAATTCATTGTATACTGAGCGTATCAAAAGTGACAAAAATGCCAAAATTTGAAAATGGCATCAACAGTAGGTTGACTTCATATACTCATAAAATTATAATTATAGCAGCAAGAGATACTTAGTAGGTATAAAAATGTTGGAAAATGATACCTTTCATCTCGGGTACTGCAACAGAATCTGGTTAACTGCTTTTTATTTAGTGATCATACTGAGAAACATTTTCGAAAAAAATCCGAGCCCTGGAACATGGCTATATAAACATAATTCAAAATGGCGGACAGGATCATATGTCGTTTAAAAACTTTACACCAGAACTGGTGTTCGGTTTCCACATTTTCTTTAAAAGATTAAAATTAAACCGTTTTGAGTGTATCATGACACTTTATTCGGTGTTTACACCAAACTTAGAGTATATTTAATCCTCACTTGGCATTTCATAAACTGAAATTAAGCATAACTATAGTCCTTTTTTTTACAGTGTATAAACAATGAATTTAACATTATAATTCTAAATTTTACATTTTCAAAATTTCCATACTTTAAAATTACTAAATAAAAAATGTGTTATTGTTCGTTATGCGGTTATAAAATATACTGAAAAATCCAAATATGATGTTAAAATAAATAATATATATATATTTGTATTAATACTTTCAAAATTGATGCATTTCTTTTAAATGACGATAGTCATTATAAATACTTTCCTCTTCAGACCAGAAGGTAAAATAACACTGCGGATACACATTCATCGATTTTGCACAAAAAGAAAGAGACCATAGATGAGAGAAGGAGCCCTTTTTCTGTAATTGATACTTTAGGATGACGGTAATTTAGGTTCGCAAAAACGGATTTAGAATTACTAACACCCTTAAAATATCTATTTAATTATTTATAACCTAAGTTAAGCAGTAACGAATTGAATACCATTAATTAATTAAATGATCTACAGACCCTCTAAACATTTTATTGCCAAGCGTTTAGGATAATTAATTATGAAAATATCTTACTTTCTTGAACACGCTATCTGGAATGCATTTTGCAAACTCAGGCGACAATAACTTTTATTTTTAGAGGAAATAAGCATCAGTGTAGCCATTTATGGGCTTTGATCCAAAGTAAAATATATTTATCTATATAGAAAAAATATAAAAATGTAAAAAATCAATTAGTTTAGTTTATATCCTCATTGGTTCTCAAAGTATCACATGCGATACTTGAGAACCGAGGAGGTTATAGCGAAATTTGATAAAAACTTATAAGAAAGGCATTATATTATTTAAGTTTAATTGCTTCATTGTTACAGATTATGTAGTTTAAATAAATTAATTTAAGCGATTTTGTTTTTCGCGTTTTAATGATTTATAAACATATTCTATTGTAATAAACGCAGTAAACAATATTAATAAAGTCCTGTTCACCCAATTAATTTCAGAAAAGGGAAAGGTACACAGGTGCGATAATAGAGCTTACCGAGCTATCTAGCGACTAACTGCAAATTATCTTTCATATCTAAAAAACGTTACGAGATTAGATGAATAAGACAGTTACAAAGTGATAGTGCAAATACAATTTGGTATGAAATAACGTCTGTTAAATAAAAAGTACATTATAAGAAGACATGGAATGTAATTTTTCATATCCAATGTCACTAACTGCTTGCAGAAATTTTGCATTATGATGCTCATACAAAATGACTAAGAAATATACGGAAAATATAATATATTTTATTCATACAATCAAATTAAATATCATCATTGGTTCCACTGTGGATAGAAATTGAGAACGATTTCTGCATATGCCTATATGGTAAACACATTGATCTAATCTAACTTAATTTTCTTGTGAAAGGAAACTGTAATTTGCTTAAAATTGTAACAGTCTGCCTTACAACGTCATAATTTTGTATGTCATTTGTGCATGTTTAAGTAATGAGAGGACATCAAAATTTCGTTTCAAAGTTTAGAATGATGGGGGGGGGGGGGGAGGTGTCTCTTTTTTTGTAAATCCCCATTTCAAAACAAAATTTGTCGATTGACGCTCTAAAAATTTGGAATTGACTTTCTCGTTGTCCGCACCATTTTTCAGCCGCTATTTTCGTTGCTTCCTATTAGAAGACATTGTAATCTGCCTCACAGTTCAGCCACCGCCTACTGAATATAAGCGCAACCTTATGACACAAAACTGGCAGATATCGTACTCGGACTTTTTTCTGTTTTTTTAATGTCCCCAGGATTTTGACAACACTATTTCCTTAAAGATTTCTTCGCCTTTTGTTACCTTTTAAATATGAGGTGAGCCGGACATTTACAATTTAATAGTATTAAAATTCAAGGCAACATACAAACTCTGCCTATTATAGACGGCATTTTTAGTTGCCTTCGTAATTATATAAATACTAAACACCTACAGATGTCGTTCAGTCCGTCTGTATGCCTGCCCG
This sequence comes from Maratus speciosus, assembly GCA_963932465.1. NCBI lineage: Eukaryota > Metazoa > Arthropoda > Arachnida > Araneae > Salticidae > Maratus > Maratus speciosus. The sequence continues at coordinate 429,842,696 of OZ010795.1, read as the reverse complement.
TCTGTCTGTCAGTCTATCCTTCTGTCCGTCTGCCCGCATATAACAGATCAAAAACTATCCAACCGAATGGTCTGAAATTTTAAATACATAATTATTATAAAATTTTGTCAAGTCATTTGAAATTTTATGAAAATTGGATGCATAGTTTAATTACAGGGACAGTCAAACTTTTGCCGTTACATTACGGCTAATGGGAATAAATTATAGCATTAATGTAAATTAGCATTTCAATGATGTTACAGCCTTCCGAATGGTCTGAAATTTTAAATATCTAATTGTTGGAAAATTTTGTCGAGTCATTTCAAATTTTATGGAAATCGGATGAGTAGTTTAATTACAGGGATTCCGTTATATTGCAGGCCAATGGAGAAAAATTATTTCAAGTGCATTTTAATGATGTTAAAGCCTTTCGAACAGAATGGAATTGATATGCACTTATGAAGTGCACTAAAATATACATTCAGTACAATATGCGGTGCAAAAAATATTTATAAAACTAGTTATAGTGCGAACGTACCTCATTTGCAAGTTAAACGAGCAATTTCTAACTTGTTTTGCCAATGCGTAGGTCTTGTATACAGGTGGCAGTAATGTAGGGTCTTCCAATTTTATTATAACCGTACACGACGTTCTAGAATAGATATAAATCATTGGGAGCTTACAGAACATTAGTGGATGACCATTATATAAAGGTATAGATATCCAGACGTAAAAGTAGCGCTATATTACCTAAAAAGGAAACAATTCAGGGTCATCAATTTAGGGTCATTCACGTTCAGACATTATGTGCCTTAAGAATTAAGTTTTTTTTTTTTTTTTTTTTTTTTTTTTATACATCGAAACTGTTTATCTAAACGGGTTTTTCTGGATCGTGTTGCATTGAAAACCAATATTAATATTTTTAAAAGCACTCAGTTATTTAACATTGATAAGTATATAAACTCTTGTTTAGTATGCTCATTTTAAGATCTAATTTGACGCCAAATAATTTAGTTACTTCATTTGAAACGTTTTCTCTCTTTGGAGAATAAAAAACTTAACCGTAATTCACCATATTGTTTTTCCCTTAAAAATAATTCTAAGTATGTGAACGCCTCTTCATAGCATTACATTCACGTTTCAAGTATTGCAAACGTGAATATAATTTGTCGAATATATTTCGTTTATCGTAATTGTACTTGTTTTTAAACAATTAGTGATCTTTTCACATAACGGTGAAATTTTACCTTACATTGTTTCATCGTTTTAGAAGATGTCGTATATTTTAAATATTGTGTGTAACAAGCCACAAGGTAGTTTTTCTTATAGAAAATATATGTTTCGGGATGAAAACGTGAAATATCTACTTTTAAGTTGATGCCAAACAATTTCACTTTGAGATGTAACATGAATAATTCATTCAATTTTTCTGTTTGAGAGGCAGATAAAAGTTGCTGTATTTTATCAAAGAAGTTGTACTTTATTTTGATGAATAATAAGAAGTCTTTAAAATACGTTATACTAATTTACTTTTCTTGTGTTTCGAAAATTATATGTCCGAACACTTTCATCCTACTGTTAAAGAAAATATCCTAAACGCAAGTAAATGAGTTTATCTTTTTTGTTTCTTTTCATATTTATAAATACAAAGATGGTAAAAATACAAATTCTGAGTTCGAACAATTGCTTTTCTTACAGAAATGCGTTAAACTATCCTTTGTACATTGCATTCTTTGGTATTGTCTCCTTCTCAGAACTTTTAATGATCTAAAAGCTAAGAGCTGCACAGCGTAAAAAATCGCTTTCAAGTATAAAATGCGCTGTCTTGTATCGAAACAAAAATTACTGGAGAATATCATATTTGTTTCATTTTTAATGATAAATTTAATAATTATAACCGATTTAACATTCATTAATAATATTACTTTAGTTTTCTGTGAAAAAAAAATGGTAATACGTTTATCAAGAAAGGAAAATTATAATATAAGTAAATTGTACATAAATTTCAATATTAGCATAACTATATATTGGATGTATAAATGAATATGTAAAAAACTTAAGGGATGTGCATAATAGGCTTAATTCGTTTGAAAATAACAGTATTAATGCAATTGGAAATCTGTCAATATATCTACCCTATCTATATTATAAAGGACAAACATATCTGTGCGTAACACATACGTCATTCTGCGAATGGCAACACTCTGAAATTTGAAATGAAATTTCGGTTTTGCAATTTTCATTGCTGCAAATTTTTAAACATCTAAACATGCACAGTTTCAATTTTTACACCGTAATATAGGGAAAAATATCTACTTTTAAATGCAATTTGTTTGGAAGCTCTATCTCAATTTATTTTTGAGATATTAAATTTTTTATAGTTTTTAGTACCAATTTTGAAATTTTTGCAACTGAAGTGCACCATTTCTATTAGAAGTAAAGGCAAAATAGCATGGTTTATTTATTTATTTTTTTTTATTGCTTATATCCTTATTGATGCCATTTTCGCATTACAAATAAAAGTAACTTTTTTTTTATAATTTTTGAACAAGAAATGACGTCAGCAATTAAAAAATAATAATAATAAAAAAAAAAATAAAAACCACGCATTTTTCTTCATAAATCAGTTACATTTCAATATTTTTACATTACGCTGAAACTGAGTTTGAGACGTTGGCAAAATAATTCAGTGAGTAAAAATGATGTCATATTTAAAACAAAACGATCATTTTCTTTGATAAAACTAAATATATGATCAATACTAAATGCACAATACTATGACAACTAAAGGCAAATTTCTGAATTTTGTATTCGTGGGTAATTAGATTAGAACTTAAAATTTGTGCGAATGTCCACATGCAAAGTTGTATCGGACAAAAGTGACTTTGGAAATACATTCATTAATAATTGCGCGTTAAAATACTTTTAAATTGTGAACTTGAGTGGTGCGTATGTAAATTTTGAGAATGTGAAAATAACGTACAGTTTAGATTTTATGGGGGGAAATTTTACGATGTAACAAAGCAAAATACTTTTTACTGATTTTTCCATCCCGTAAAAACTAACGTAAGAGCCTCAATCGATAACTTCATCATAATTATTCATCTTCATTACGTTTTCAAATACAGTTTAATTTTTCAATAATTTAAGCAGATGAAGTTTGTGGAAATAACATTTTGGTAATTTTAATTAAAAATATTATTGGTTTTAAGAGTTAGACAACCAATGTAAGAGTAATTTTTTATTGTAATTATTTTTGTAGGTTTATCATAAATTTGATCTAACAGTTTCTTTCTAAACATTTTAGTTCGTTGAATTTCGACGGGTTCCAACTCGTATATATAAAATCTTAATGAAATGAATTTATGAAACGGATATATGAATCAACTGATAAACAACTGATTATGTTACAAGCATTTTCTTCTAAAATATGGAATACTTTGCGTTGATATTAACACCAAAAATCAGCATTGAACCGCAGATCTCTAAACTTGTATTGGAATTTTTAAATTCGAATTAGTTTTCGAAATATTATTTTTTTTTCTAATTTTATATACATTTTTCTAATGATGGCAACTCAAATTTTAATCAAACACACATTTTTTTTTTCATATTTCAGAAAAGGTTGACATGGTAACCAGGCTATTGTTGTTTATTTGATAATAAATATGTATTTACTTTTATTTCTTTTTATAAATTATATAAATTATTTTGTTCTATAATTATTAATTATTTTTTTTTATATTTCCTTTAGAAAATAATAGAAAATAATTAAAAAATACGGTACTACTTAGTTATTCCGTCGACCAATTTCGCCAAATTATATGAATCGCCAAAACACTCGCCAAATTTTACAAACTGATATAATTTTTATTTTAAATAACGAAAGAACAAATAAATTAGTAAAACATTAATAAATATAAAAATAAAAAGTCGAAATAAAAATGTTTTGATGACTTAAACACGTGTAACTTGCTTAAATTCAAGTGAAAGTGACATTTATTATGTGAACCATTATTGGCATTTAATCTTATAGTTTGGCGATAGATTTTTGGTCGAAGGGATAAATAAGTAATACCAAAAATGCATATGTAACTGGTATTTGAAAATGGGGTTTTCGCCAAATTTTCGTTAAAAAAATAATAATAATAATAATAATAATGCCAAACCTGCTGTGCGTATATGATATCTGGCGAAATTACAACTCGAAAAAAAAAATGCTAACTGGCGAGTTGAAAAAAAGCTATTGGCGAGATTTGCATCCGGCTAGCGTAACAGTACCAAGAATTATTTGCAACCATGGCAAATTTTATGCACTTTTATTCGAAAAAAAAAATTGATTTTTTAATGAAAATGTAGAACATACGGACCCATATTGGCGCGATTTTTTTCTGACACCAATGTCATATACGGAACAGGTACTTAACTGGCGCCAAAGTATCGTTATTTTGCTTGATATGGTAAGCCGGGTGTTGTTGTTTATGCTGTTGATGCGTTACCCAAATTGACGTCATTAAAAAATCGCGCCAATATGACATCTGTGCGCGTATATGACATCTGTGCCAAACTTTCAATTGAACGCCGAAGGGATCAGACCGTATTTGTTTATGGCAGTTGATGACTTGAACTATTGTAATATAGATGAAATGATAGCGATAGAATAATATTTGGCGACTTAAGTATATCTTGCACCTGTGCCTGGCTAACATTAAAGTACCAAAATGGCACCTAGAGTATAAAAGGCGAAGTAGTCCGCCTAGAACTGCTGATGATAGTCACATGACTTAGGCTATTGTTATAGAAATTGTTTTAAACTACCGGGAGACAAAGAATCCGTATACTTAATTTATTTTATTTTAGCCTCCTTTCAAATGTTTAACTGATCCTCTTTAATCGAAAACGAAAACAACCATTGGATGTCTTAACAGCAATTGATTCGCCTTTAAATTTTTGCAATCAAAGGGAATTGAATGAAATCCTGTTTACAGGGAGATCTTCACACCTTTTTTCATTATAATTCAATCTTCTCTAATATTTTTAAAACCCATCAGATTAGCGTGTTTTTCGATTCTGTGGTGTCTAAACGGGGGTTGGCGAGCGTAGATTGCAGGGGGAAGAGCCCCCTAGTTTGAGTTATAAAATGTCTAGTTTATACGATTATAAGAACTTATGAAGTAACTCGACTATTTCCAGATTTAAGGATGATTAGGGTAAGGAAAGCGCTGTATTGAACGTCATGAATTCGTTGAAGCTTATCTTTGATACATTGAATTATTATCAAAAGACAGTGTAGCAAATGTCACTTGATAAAATCTCTAGGTCAACAAAAACTAATTAATCTATTTATTCCGAATTCTGTTTAAGAAATCGTTCAAAACTTGCCCCAGGTTGAAATGAAAGTCAAAACCGCAAGCCACTAAATTTCGTATATACAATACACTTCAATAATTCAACGTGTATGCTCATTGTAATTGAAATTACAACCAAACGGTACTCACTTAAATTTCACAGCATAAATCGTTATATAGTACATTGCAGAAAATGTGATTTTTTAAAATGATGGCAGCAGATTTGTATGAATAGGTGCAACTATGGGAAATTTTTAGATGTATTTTTTAAATGTGCTTAAAACGCAAAATTAAAAAAAAATATATTAAAAAAACATTTTGTATCCTATTATTATAATATTTATTTGGTTAAAAAACGTTATAGAAACTCATTAAAAGTAAATTAAAAATCTATATTTAAATGTTTCAACTCATTTTCTGAGTCGTCTTCAGAATGTATAACAGAAAATTACAAATGCATATGAAAAATAGAAAAAAATCATCGAAAATAAACAAGTAATCAGGTAACGCGCCCTACATTTTCGAGATTGCTCGTGTTCCCTCTATGTCGCGATGCCGTAATTTGTCCAACCATTCAACCCATAAATTCGGGTTACGAAAAGTTAATGTATCGTTACAAACTCCTGAACCTCTTAAATAAATTTCAATGGACTCTCTTATGAATAATTGTAAATAAAATTTAGACCTGTAGATTATTTTACTGTGGTTAGAAACTATGTTAATGTTCTCTATTTGATTTAGCCGGAATAAAGCAGTATTACGTCTATTGTATTCTATGTCCGCTATATGTTCTTTACATCTGATATTGGATTTTCGTTGGGTTATACCAATATAATGATTTTTGATTCTTCTCTCCCTAATAAATGGAATCATTTAAATTCCTGAGAGGAAAAAAAAATACTTTGTTCAGAGTATAATGCGTGGGATAACCTTTTACTACTCATTACTTTTTAAGCCATAGTATTTTTTAGTCGAATGTTACGAAATAATATTAAGAGATTATTTTGATGGAGATTTAATTAGATGATTAGGACAAATTTCCTTCTAAATAATTACCAATGCAGAGTAATCGGACAATGCTGAGTAACTTTCGGAAAAAATACCCACACTAAATTTCAGTTTAGATTCTTGCAATATCCGAATCAGAGACGAAAAATATTAAAGTTTAAATGAAATCCGAACTGAAACTGACAGAAAAATTTCGCCAATCTTTAAAAAGACCGGACACCAATAAAAGTAACCATCAACCGAAACCTAATTCGAAATCGATTCACTTTTTTCAGATACCGACCAAACAGATAGAATAATAATGTTAATTCAAACTTTAATACAATAATGGATAAGTAGTCTGTAATTATATCTATAATACATAAATTGGTATTTTTTATTATAAAAATGAACATGTATGCATTAATATTTAAATGTAGACTACTAATAGACGAATAGTAACGATTGAGACGAAACCTAACACAAAATCGACACGAACAATGAACATTTAAGTTCCATCGCACTCAATCTGAATTGAGGGTCTATAATTTTCTTCGAACCTTGGAATTCCTTGAGTCAATACGGATTAGGTTCCCTTAGAAAGATCCCCAAGGAGTGCATCCCCCCGCTGGAGCTATATCCCTAGTGCAGATAATCGGCCATCATAAAACAACACAAACACCAACACCAACACCGAATTGAGGGTCAATTCAGCTTCGGAAAAATTGGGTTACCCAGACCAATGCAGGACTCTAGTTTTGAAAAATCTGTCTGTTTTTTTTATTCTTGCAGGTTTTGTTGTTATAGCCAGGTGCTTTTTATAATTGTTGAAACTTCCACTTCAATTATCATTGTTTACCTAGACTTATAAAAAAGCGAGTACTGTCAGTCTTTCAATATTTATCGTTATCTTTTTTTTTTTTTTTTTTTTTTTTTTTTTTTTTTTTTTTTTGTGTCGCATGTATGAACATTGTCATGGAATTATTTCTAGAGTTCGCAATCCAATATGCATAGAGCAACACTATTAAATCCAAATAAAAGAACAAAATCGTTTACATGTCATACGTTTTTCTAATTTAGTGTCTCGGTACAGGAAAACAACCAATAAAACGAGCACTTCCAGTATCTTTTATGTCGAAACTAAAGGGTTGAGTGTAATATTCGTGATAAATCATCTACAGGATTGTTATAATTAACGTTACCCTGTTTAGAGATTCCAACAGTCCGTTTTGGTAGACAAATATCTGTAAAACATGATATATACTTTATATGGACCATGCGAAAAAGAATTCTCAATATAAAATTGTAGTTCAAATTTCTACCACCTGGTAAGAAGGGTGGCTGAAGACCAAAAAACTGGAAACACAAAACTTTATTCATTCACAGCATATGTTTAATGTGCATTCAATTTGAGTTAATCATATGTTCAAAGCCTGATACAGTGTGTTCAACAGTAGCGCGAAGGGCTTCTCGATATATTGCATCAAGCGCTTGCCTTGAAAACGGCAGGGTGCGTATTCTTCCTCCATATACACGATCTTTCAGGAATTCCAGAAACTAGAAATTACAGAGATTCAGGTCCGTAGAACGAGGAATACAGGTTGTTGGAAAACTTCTTGAAATTACCCAATCGTCTCAAAAGTGGTCACGAAGCAATGCAATCACTGCGCGGGCTATGTGTGGTGGTGTACTATTTTGAATGAAGACTCTAGTGACTAAAAATTCTCGCTTTTGTAACGCAGGAATTAACTGCTGCTGGAGAAAGTCGCAGTTACAGGTACCCGGAATGGAACACCTTACAGGACCCTGAGAAATGTTCTCCTAAAATAGGACCAAGAATGAAATCAGCTGTAAACCCACACCATACAGTACCGTAATCGGGATTCAAAAACTGTTTATTCTGAAAATTAGGATTTGCAGTACTTCATATGCGACAGTTCAGGTCATTCACTGCTGCATCTACGGTAAAATGTACCTCGTCCGACCACAAAATGCTCCAGCAATCGTAAAGGCTATTCTGGCCAAAAACAATCTCGCAAATTGAATGCGTGTGTCCAGGTTGAGGGGTTCAACGCTTACATAACAAGAATCTTGCGTGGATACACTTTACAACTTATCGAAGTACCTTTCGTACTGTTGACCAAGAGAGGAGCAAATCACGTGACACCGCTCGAGCACTTGTCGAAGAATATTGTGAACCGGATTCTCTTTCGACCACGGCAAGAGTGACTGCTTTGGCAGTTTCATTTGAGATCAGTTTCCGTCCTCTTCCTTGCAGTACACACAAATCCACCAGTCTCTTTGTCTTTAGCCATCTTTCTTAAAGCCTGCCTCGACATTGGTTCTTTTCGTAAGCCTTTAAAGCGTCAACATTCTCACAGTGCAGTTGACAACTACTGTTTTTCTGATAAAACAACTTCCACAGCAACAGTCGTTCTTTCTTCTTTAACGGAATGTTTCAGAATGAATTTACGGCAACAACTACTGGCATTTAAACCTCTCCAAATTTGCATAACGTCCTTTCTCGTAGGTAAAAACAGCCCCTTATCGGTCGGATTTGAACTAATATTTTTTACTAAAGATTTCTTTTCCCAAATGCCCATATAACGTACATACCAAGTTTCATCGGCGTGTGTTTAATAGAATTGACTCTACGTAAGAGTACAGTGTAACTTAAATTACAGAAACACTGCACATGAGTATTTTCGGAATAAATACAAATTTAAAGATAAAAATCATCAAGGAATTTTATTCGTTCGATTACGAAAATATCCCTACACTAAAATTGTTTTGCAGCAAGCATATATCGTTTATTATTATTATTATTATTATTATTATTATTATTATTATTATTATTATTATTATTATTTATATTATTTGTATAACGCGTTTCATTTACTAATATGGAAATTTAACTAAAATTATTTAAACCTGAAATATATGTTTTAAAAGAAACAAATAATTGTCTGAGCGAAGCGAAGGCTAATACTCAGCGAAATATTACTGCCCGGGCACATTACTACTACGATGGATATTAACGCCATCTCCTACTAAAAAAAAAAAAAAAAGCCTAATAAAAACCTTACGTCAAGCATAACTCAAAAAATATTTGTCGGATTTCGTTTCTGATTGAACAAGAAGGTACCTATGAGGGTCGCCTACTGAATGCGCCTACTATGAAAAATAAGTTCCAAACCGTTTAAAAATTATTTAGAAAAAACTGAAAAAAAAGTACACTTTATCTGCATACGTCACAGAAATTTCGTGTGCGTCACTTTCACCGGTTGATGTTTTCGTAGACAACTGGTTTGAACACATGGAGCGAATTTAAAAAAAAATACGCAAGCAGTAATATTGAATAGATCAGTTTCAACCACGTGATCACAAACCTTGCAACAATTCGTGGCGACCAGTTTTGGTGGGCAAACAAATAATAATACAGTACTCCGTACCACGGTGACCGTTTTTAGCCTGTTGTATAAAATCTGGCCTGTTGTATGACATACAATTGTGGATGATTAAAACAAAAGACATGAGTGTTTATTGCTCCGGGAGGTTATCTTTCTCTGGATGTCTGTCTGTCTATCATACAGCATGAAATTTTCTTGTAAAGGATGATATTATTATGCAGTAAAACCTCCATAATGGACACACATGATTAGTGGACACCTCTATTTAGCGGGCATTTTTTCGATTACCAACCCTTAAATAACTGTACATTTTTTACTCTCAGTAGCGGTCACCTCCAAATAGAGGGCAAATTCTGCCCTCCCGAGGTGTTCGCTATTCAGAGGTTTTACTGGTAAAACCTCCATAGCGGACACACCCGATTAGCGGATACCTCTATTTAGCGGACATTTTTCAATTACCAACTCTTAAATAACTGTACATGTTTTACTCTCACTAACGGTCACCTCTAAATAGAGGACAAATTCTGCATTCTCTGGGTGTCCGCTATTCAGAGGTTTTACTGTATATAATGTTGATAGTTATTTTACAGGGCCGCACAAAAGAATAAGAATATATGAAACGAATATAAACTAAATTCGGGATTGGTAGATCGCTGATGATAATGTAGTTTTAGGATGTTGTTACACTCACCCGCAGCATGTTTTTAGAGTTTCGTTCATCTAACGAAATCCTACCTGTCTCACTCCTTTGTCTGTCTGTCTGTCCGGCTGTCACAAAGCCCGTTCTCAGAAACTATATATGTCGGAGACTTGAAAATTTGCATACTTATAGCCGAACACCACACATCAAACGGCAAATAATAAAATTTTGAAAAAGTCTAATATTTAACCCTCTGGGCTTTAACTTGTGTATTTTAAGCAATTTTTCTAACTCAGCCCCTAATTTAATTAAGTTGGAGACATGAAATTTTGCATACTTATAGCTGAACATCTCACATCAAACGACAAATAATAAAATTTTGAAAAAGGTTTAATATTTAACCCTTTGAGCTCTAATTTGTGCATTTAAAGCAATTTTTCTAACTCAGCCCCTAATTAAGTTGGAGACATGAAAGTTTGCATACTTATAGCTGAACACTTCACATCAAACAACAAATAATAAAATTTTGAAAAATTATAATATTTAACCCTCCGGTCTCTAACTTCTGTATTTTAAGCAATTTTTCTAACTCAGCAACTAATTAAGTTGAAGACATGACATTTTGCATACTTATAGCTGAACACCTCACATCAAACAACAAATAATAAAATTTTGAAAAAGTATAATATTTAATCCCCTGGGCTCTAACTTATGTATTTTAAACAATTTTTCTAACTCAGCCCCTAATTAAGTTTGAGACATGAAATTTTCCATACTTATAGCTGAAATCCTCACATCAAACGACAAATAATAAAATTTTGAAAAATGTCTGATATTTAACCCTCTGGGCTTTAACTTATGTATTTTAAGCAATTATTTAACTCATCCCCTAACTAAGTTGGAGACTTGAAAGTTTGCATACTTATAGCTGAACACTTGCGATAACACGATAAATCATAAAATTTTGAAAAAGTCATATTTAACCCTCCAGTCTCTAACTTCTGTATTTTAAGCAATTTTTCTACCTCAGCCCCTAATTAAGTTGGAGACATGAAATTTTGCATACTTATAGCTGAATACCTCACATCAAACGTCAAAGAATAAAATTTTGAAAAAATCTAATATTTACCCCCCTGGGGTCTAACTTGTGTATTTTAAGCATTTTTTCTAACTCAACCCCTAATTAAGTTGGAGACATGGAATTTTGCATACTTATAGCTGAACACCTCACATCAGACGGCAAATAATAAAATTTTGAAAAAGGTCTAATATTTAACCCTCTGGGCTTTAATTGTATATTTTAAGCAATTTTTCTAACTCAGCCCCTAATTAAGTTGAAGACATGGAAGTTTGCATACTTATAGCTGAACACTTGCGATAACAGGATAAATCATAAAATTTTGAAAAAGTCTATTATTTAACCCTCTGGGCTCTAACTTGTGTATTTTAAGCAATTTTTCTATCTCGGCCCCTAATTATGTTGGAGACATGAAAATTTGCATACTTATAGCTGAACACCTCACATCAAACGACAAATAATAAAATTTTGAAAAAGGTCTAATATTTAACCTCTAATATTTTGTCTCGCGCAATTTTTTAAATTTAAACTGTTTTGCAATACTATTTTTTGTTCATTTTGCATAATAAGTGTAATGTGACGTAATTTCTTCTATTTCAGACTTCTAACGCATGTTAATGAATTTATTTTACAACGCAGGCACTTCAGTTTGTAACAGATAAATGGCTTTTGTATCTGTACATCTAATGCTAATATTATAAAGCGTTATAATATTATAAAGTATATAATATTGATAATGCTTTTACGTTTGTGAGGTGTTATCTCTGAAACTACATAGCCAACTTAAATAAATGTTACTGGCCATCTCTGCTCCTAAAAAAGACTATTTTATGTCAGTGCAAGAACCTACATCGCTGCAGGAGCAAAAAAGTTCTAAAATTGTGATTTCTGCGATATTGATTGGGTTAGAAACTTTAAATTTGGTGCGGTAGATACTTTTAAGATGTAAATACTCGTAATGAACGGTCTCAATTTGACGGATAAACGTAAAAATTTTCTAGAAAGGTTCTAAACTTTGATTTATTTGGAATACTGAAATTTTTGGGATACTGTTGGGGTTAGAAACTAGAACTTTGGCATGGTAGTAATTAATAAGATGTAAATGCTCGTTGTAGAACATATTCTAAAAAATAGAAAGACTAAACAAAGCGGAAAAATATCTGAAGATGATCTAAGTAACGAAGTACGTGGAATTGTTAGGAATATAAACATCAAAATTGACATGGCTGTATTTATCATGACTTAAATTCTCGCAATAGAACAAATTCTAAAAATGTTGCTATATAAAACAGTGCAGAAACAAAAAACTTTCAAAAATTTTCTATTTCTGTGTTACTGCTGAGCCCAAAATCTTGAAATTTTGTTTCGGGTAAGTTTTAAAATATACAATTGTCTCTATGAATGGTTTCTAAAAAATTTTAAATTTAAAAAGATGAAATTAACGGAAAGCGATCTCAATTACCATTAATTTGGAATTATTAGGTACAGCAACTTTAAATATTTCATAATGCTGCATTTCCTCCGCAAAACATGTGATTTAAATGCAGCAAAACTGATAGATACCCACCTAGCATTAAATAAATTGTGTAAATATTAAATAAAGACCTGCATGAAACAGTGAGTAGGTTGCCCGAAAGTACATGTTAAAGTGTTCCTTCTCTAGGCTTTTCTCTCTCTCGCCAAGGCCACTAACAGAGGGAAGTGCCGTTTTAAATATGATATGAATTTTTTATCCGATTCATTTTTCTAGACATTTTATCATAAGGTCATATTCTCTATTATCATTATTAGATTTTTATATATTAACTTATTCTGGTGAAATTTAATAATCCGGTTCAAATTGGCGTATGTTAGCTTGCATGATTTGCTGAATAAATATTCATGGATTTGTAAATCATTTTAAATCACACTTTGACCGCTCAGAAGTTATGCAGACGATATATTCAGATCTCGTGTCATACTTTATGTTGTAATCATTGCCGATTTCTTTTATTTAATATATGCTAAATACAGCTCAACTTGTGCAGAATATGTTTGAAAACAAAACAATACAGCGTATGTAGTGTCCAGCATACACCCATCATTTAAATCCGATCGAGCAGATCTAAAACACACTCTAACGAAACATTGCATGCCACTGTTTATGTATTTGGTACTTTGATATTATATTAGATTTTGAGGAGAGAATTCCTTAAATGTTATCGACAACCTCATTGCATCCGTGGAAAACAGATATTGTACAATATTAACTATTCCGGGGGAGCACACACCATATAAAGTATAGTCCATTCATTTTAAACATCATATATTTGTCATTTAAAGTTACTCAAATTGGTGCGGAGCGTCTGATTATGCTCTTGACATCATTTTATACAGTTAAAATTCCGATATAAGTAATTTAGTGTTTCCTTTTTCAATTTTACTTTTAATATATTGCGTACTTTCAATTTTATATCCATGCATGTCTGTCTTGAATGGTTTGATTTCCCATTTTTTCAAACAGTGTATACGAATTTATGTATAAGATTTTGTAATTCTACGATTCGTTTATTTTCATCATTTCAATTTATCGCAGAATATGGACAATTAAAGATAACATCTTATTTTCTTTGCTTCCACATGTTATTATTAAATCTATGTTCTCAGTAATATCGCTCAGACTAATCCCTCTGAGGGAAGTCCTAGTAAAATATTTTATGGCATTAAAATCGTATTATATGATATCTGAATATATTTTTAAAAACCAACAAATTTAACTAATTTTTTTAAGTATATCTTGCACATTAACTATTTAGAATGGATACAACAGATTATATAAGCAATAACTACGCTTTTCTGAGTTGTTATCGACAGATCAAAATAAAATCCCTTTTTCACATTTTATTTTGATTTTTTAAAGAAACTAATATATATATATATATATATATATATATATTATTTAAAGGCACCTTTTTTAAGCTCAAAATGGTGATAAATAAATGAAATATTTAAGATTACATTTCTTTTATTTAGTACTATAAAACTTTATTTATTGGAGTTTTTATTCTTTTTTGAGTAATGGTTTAACTTGCTTCAATTATTCAAAACGCTTGATTTATTTCTTTTCCTGCAAAAGTATTGCATTTAACATACAGATTATGTAACCGATCAATTAAAATGTTTTATTTTAATATATTTCTCTTAATGCATTGTTTTTCAGGCAAAAAAAATAAATTATTTAAAATATATTCCATAAAAGAAATCTCATTTTTCATGAAACTGTTTCGCAAAAAGATTAAAAATAAATAAATAAATAAATAAAATGAAAGAGCACGATTTTGCAACTACACAGTTTTAAAATATGTTTTTTTTTTTTGTAAATAAAACAAGCTAATCAAAATAATTAAATTATATTTTGGAAGTGAAAAAAAAAGAATTTAATTATTATATATATACACAGGGCGCGTCACAAGTTCGTGCTTATTAAAAAAAAAAAAAAAAAAAAAAAAAAAAAAAAAATCACAGTAAAAGAATTAACTCATTTTCGGTATTGCTCGAATATGATGATAGCGACATTAATTTTTATTTTCATGTATTAAAAAAAAATCTAAAAGTAATAGAAAGAGGGCACTCACATATCACATTGAGGAGTTTTATGTAAATGAGGTAAACACAGACAGATAGTGAAACAAATCAAAATAACATGACACTGTGCATTAATTTAAAGTAAAAGATGGACAACATTATCACAACCACCAGGTATTAGGCGCTTTTATATGACCACGCTTTGCCTGCATTGCAGGAAAGAAATGAGTTACCTGTCGTCACCTTCTTGTAGGATAGTACCCCGCCCCACATTGCACGTGAAGTCTTGACGTTCCTTTTGGACACTTTCACTGGAGACCGAGTGATAAGACAAAGTTGTTAGTTTGAGTGGCCCTCACGATCTCCAGATTTAACTCCGGCAGATCTTTGGTTATGAGGATACTTAAAGTCTCGTATGTAATGGGACTCCAATTTGGTGGAACTGCATGATGCCATTCGGCTGGCCGTCGGCGGCACGACATAGACTTATAACTGCACCTCACTTGGCTAATACCTGGTGGTGGTGGTCATGTTGAAAACCTTTTACTTTAAAAATAAAACAAACGGTCATGTTATTTTGATTTGTTTCATTTTCTGTTTGTATTTGCCTAAATTGCGTGTAACTTCTCAGTATGACGCGTGACCCCATATTTCGTTTATTTTTTCATGCACGGAAAAAAGACAATGTCACTCTGATCATATTCCCCAAAACCAAAATTTTTACCGAGCATTACTTCTTCTAATATGATTTTTTGAACCTTGCACGATCTCATGACGCAGTCTGTATATGTATGCATAAAAAATAATAAAGGTGAATGGGTAAATTATCTAATAAATTTTTAGTGATGCATCTGATACATCAAGATTTTATGAATAAGTTTTGTAAATTAACATACAGGGTTTGTCAAATATCTATGCTACATTATAAAATCAATTCACAATAAAGTAATTAATCCGGTAGAATACGGTTTTAGATAACAATACTTGTTGTGATCTTTTTTTTTTTTTTTTTTTTTTTTTTTTTTTTGCCATATTAAAAAAGGAATGCTAAGAATTATTCTTGTATCTTTAATTGTGAAAATAATCAGCCAGAATTCAAAATAAACAGTTACAAATAATTATTTTTGAACATTAAATTGATACAATCCAATGATTCATTGTTATAATTCACAATCTTTATCTACTTTAGTTATATTTTCTACAATTAGTCGATTAAAACTTAGAGTGGACTTCTTCTTGCGCGTGTGGTGAGAGGGGGACCATTGCGCAGTGTTCAGAATTTAGATTTTAGAATAAATTCTAATCCGTGTAGAAATAAAATCATTAATATTTAAATATAATTCAAACTACAAAAAGCATACACTTTGACATATTGTATTTAAATGTCGAAAATAAATCTCCGTGTCGGCTAGTGTTTTGTGTTTCTTCACTTTGAAGTATTTCACAATCAGTAGGCAATAATAATGAAAAAAATGTTACATAAGATTTCGAGAAATGTATTTTTTTCAAAAGTGCAGACTTTTTGTCTAATTATTTGATTTTATATTGAATTTTTAAAATATGGTAAAACGTTTTGCCCTAAACAATGCAGGTTTACTTCGAATTGAAATAACTATCTTAAAAATATATCCGAAAATGTTCAGTCGCGGCGATTTAAAAAACAGTGCTCATTTGCCAGCAAATAGAGCTGCGTTTTTAAAGAGGAAATATGTCTAATACAGTTTACGTATTGCAGTATATATTGCATACGTCGAACTGTAGAATTAAACTAGTAGAGTCTAAATCAATTTGTTAGAATGGCGTTCATGCTATTTTTTATACTATCGAAGCGCTAATTAAATTATGTAACATAATAATAATAATAATTATTATTATTATTATGTTACATAATTTAATGATAATAATTATTATTAAATAAATAATAATAGTAATTATATTAATTATAATAATAATAATTATTATTATTATTATTATTTCAATACGAGTTTGGTTGCGTTAAGGCAGTTTCGGGTTAAACGATTAAAAAAGACATTGCAATTTTGCATGCAAATATAACTGCGGTTTTAAAGAGAAAACGTGCGTATTACAGTTTACGTCTTGAAGTATATATTCTATACGTCAAAGTGTATAATTAAACTAGTAGTATCTAAATCTTTTAGTTAGAATGCTTTTCCTTATACTATATATATCGAAACGCTAATTAAATCATATCACAGAACATTTACATAAAATACATAAAACATTATATACATAAAACATTTAACATTTTTCATTATTTCAATACGCCTTTTGGTTGCAGAAATGTAGTTCCGGGATAAACTATTAAATAATAATGAGTGAATGATTTTTTAAATACTATGCACACACTCAAAAATTACTCTGCAAATATATCGTACGCTAAGTATTATTTAATGTAAATGAATTACATTTAATCTTTTATCTTCAAATTAATGATCTCTAAAGAATAGTTTTCTGAATATACTTTAAGATATAATTCATATATTTTTTTAGAATGCTATTTCCTTTTTTTGATTTTTGTACTATAAAATAGTGAACACCAGATAATGAAATATTTATATTTGGATTTGTTTCGTATTCGTTCTTCCAAAATATCTGCATATTATTCATGTTTTAAGTGATAATTAAATGTATGTATACACAATCTAAGAACACAAGCTTTTTGTTGTTGTCATATGCTATGTACCTCGAGCTTTCAACTCAGAAACTTTGAAAATTGTTATTTTAACTTAAAACTATTCACTTGCAAATTGACAGACATTAACTACTTAAATAAATATTTTTATGAGCTTCTTCTTTATTTATGTTTTGAAAAGTTTTTAATGAAAAAGCTGCAAATGATGACAAAAAACTGCAAAAGATGCAAATTGTGAACTTCTTATACAGTATTAATCAATTTTCTCAAAAAGAATATATGTATTTTGGAAGGTATCAATTGTTATGTAAACGTTTTCAAGTTCAGCATGTTAAGTTAACTGCATTAGCATTAGTGTTAATGTTAATATTATTTTGTTACTCTTGCATGTTTAAGTAAATTTAGGCAACTGAAAATATTTAAGTGACAATGGATAACATTCTAAAAACAGATACTCTGTTTTGAGAAATGTTATTAAAAATCCATGAAAACTGCCCAATAATAAATACAAAAGGCAGTGGCAAAACAAAGAAAATTTGTTTCTAATCATGGTCTTTAAACATCGGAAATATGTTAGTTTCATAGCTTTCTAAAGAGGAAGAAAACTTCGTATATTACTTAGTATAATACTTAGTATACTCTTAGAAATACTGAGGAACTCGCATAAAGTTAGAACATTTTTTTTCGTAATTATATTCCACCAATTAAATGTATATATTGAATATATACTTTACTGGAATGTCATATTCATCTTGTATTAAATCAATAACAAAATTAAGCAATTTCGAGAAAAAGGATTTTCGTCCCGTAAGAAAATAAAGTATTTATTGGAATAACCAGATGAAAGTTCAAAGACAGGTTGAATGAACATAGTCTAAGTGACATCAAGTTAAATGGACAAACTACAGATTTATCAAGGCTTAACCAAAAGCAAAATTTAAAAATATGTTTTAACGAAGCAAGAATCATTATTACTACGTCCCATTTTCGTATCTCAGTAACAAAAGAATCAATTGAAATTTCAAACAAAGGAAAGAAAGCAATTACTTATAATCTGTCATGTAACATACCAGAATTATGATTAAAATTTTTAAACGCAGCAAAATGAGTGTTATCTTGTGAAGTAATTTGTTAATAAACTACCCCAGCCCGCAATAGAATAGACTTACCCTATTGTCCAAATAAAATCAGAGAAAGCAAAGGTGTTTAGGGGCATACCCCGAAGATGATCAAGGTATGATAGGAAGTACTCGGCGTATTCTAGTTTTAAATTTTTCAAACTGTATGAAATGTTGTAACAACTTTTAAGTATTGAATGCATTTTTAGCAAGATTACTTAATTTTATTTTTGGTTACTCTATATTTTTGCAAATTAAGAAAAATTTGTCTGTTTTTACAGTCTAAAAATGGGATATACCATGATAAATGTTAATGATATTCCTTTTAAATGGTTTTCTTCATTTTGTAAATGTACCTTCAAGCAAATTTATCGAATCATAAAGCTTAACGATCCAAATGATCTGTCAAAAAACTGTATTAATACATCATTAACGATTCATAACGAATAATTTTTAAGTTAAATCTCCATCACCGTGTTTAATCGATCGCACGTTTTAACATAATTGCCTACAAATTATGATCTAATTTCTCTTTAATATCGACAGCCGAATATTTTAAATTCTGCACATGAACAAAAAAATATATATCATTTAGTAGATGGTAATTTATGAAAATGATACTCATTTTTTTTTTTTAAATCTTATACAGATTTCGCAATTAAAGAATCATAGTTTTAAGATTTTCTATTTTTGATATTTATAACTGCAGAATCGTAAAACATAGTTACTTAATAAATAATAAATATATGATAGTGAATCGTGTTTTATATGTTTTCTTATGGTTAATAATCAAGTCCAAAGACAATAATTTTACTGTAACTTGTAAAAAAATTATGTTCTTTAAAAACATTTATAGCTGTTGTTGGTAAAAAAAATATATAAAAGTCTGGTTTTGTTTCTGAGTATGTGAAGCTGGTTTTAGACTCTCAATTTGTTAAGTCTGATTTTATTTTCTCAGAATGTAAAGATTTGTTTGCAATCTCAGGGTAATCAGATGGAGTATTCCAAATGTCTAAGCAGTATAAATCAGGATCGCTCCGGAAGAATATATATTTATTCATCGGCCACAACTCCCCACTCAGGATGATGTGTTAGTAAGAGGTATTTAAAATTTATGTACCTAATTGTGTCTGAAAAATGTATTTTTGTTTACTAAATATGTTAGGAATGGACTACTGTAATCCATTAGTAGTTAATGAAATGAAGAATCTTATATGACAATTAAATGATAAAAAGGAAAACTTAACGACAACATGTAATATAACAATAAATTTAACTTAAACAATATAAATAAGAAAATTGAAGAGTCAGCCAAAATGCTGAACTTAATGTGAAGTGTTAATTTCCATTCTCTTTGTCCTATTTTAATGTTTAACTGTAAATATTGTGTTTCATTTTTAAAAATAAATAATCTAGTTTTAATTAATGTTATTTTCGTAATTGTTTCATCAGCACTATATGCATGTAATGTATTTTAGGTTGAAATAATTTGATTAATTTTGTAGGTAAATTTTCATTTTGTTTTGCTTTTTTAATTTGGTTTTCCCGCCAATTTCAATTTAGTTATTTCAAAAAAAGTTTCTTGTTAATTGTAAATATAAGTATTTAGAGCGGAAGGTTTAGAATTAAATCACTTCATGGAAAACCACTTCAGGTATGGGGAAACAGTGCTTTTAACCCCGAGTTATCTTGGGACAAACGGTGAATTGGCTAAAATTTATCCATATACTTTTTAACGTGAGCGTTTGCGTTAATAAACTTAAAGCTCGCGTTAGCCAATTTTTAGAACGATATTTATGCTATGATCACTATTTATGATTATTTTTATGGGTAAATTAATTGTACTAACACGGCTTGATGGTGGCGTTTTGTAAATGGTGGAAAGAAGATATAACAAATCCAGATATAATAAAAATGTGCACATTTCTGTCCAGGACTCAGCTTTGCCATCTCTTGAAATTTCACTGAAAAATTTATATTAATTTCTGTGTTGGGAGGTAGCAGCAATAAATATAATTGTTTATTAAAGCCACTGTAGGAGTAATATTGACTTTTGGGTTTGTTGCAGCTGTGCGTCGTGGCGATACAAATGATTTATTTATCCTGTTTGTCTATATTGCATATTTGTTCAACATGAAAATGTATACTTAATAGCATCCAAAAAAGCTATAATCCGTTTTGAGAAAACTGATTAATGTACAATAGAAAGTTCTCCGAAACGTTTCTATATACTAGTTGCAACAAAAAAAAACTTCTTTTATAAAAGGTTCTTTAAATCTTTAATATGCGTATTGGTTTCTCAGGTTGCTAATGATAAAGACCATTTATCGGAATCTTGGATAACATGGAAGAGGGTATTGTGTATCTTCGTTATCTTATATGTTTTCCTAAAATCCTTTATCGATGTCGCTTCTTTAACTTTCGCTAAGTGTGCGCCAATCTCCTGGAATTTGTTTTTCGCATGTACTTCAATGTTAATTAAATGTCTGTGGTAATCTATCTATTAAAATTAGATCGGTCGGTTTTAGTCGCATCTAACTCTTTGAGAAGAAGAAAGATGTTTATGGATATTGAGGTTAGTTTTCGCCACGTGCTGTAATTCCAGTGTCCATTTTAAGATACAGTTTAGAGCTGAAACTTCGAATCAGAGCTTCTACATCGTGGAAAGGCGCTGATATTGGCAAATGAATTAAGAAGAATCTGAATCCACGAGGTTCGATTGTAAGCGTTATTATAATAATTTAATTTTTTTTTTTTTTTTTTTTTTTTTTTTTTGTTTTCACTAATAGGTTTCAATGATAAGTAAATGGTTTTCATCTATCTATACTAATATTATAACGAGGTAAAAATTGTTCATTTGTAGGAGGTAAGCTCTGGAACTGTCGAACCGATTCCAAAAGTAATGGTATCAAAATGATGGTGTTAGTCCAACTTAGAACATAGGCTATATCTTAGGTCCGTGCCACTCGCTAAAAGGGGGTGCAGGAGCAAAATACGTTCTAAAAATGCAATTTTTGTGTTACATAAGGGCCTAGAAAAATGAAATTTGAAATGGTAGTTACTTATAAGATACTAATGATATCTAAGGACATTTCCTAAAAAAAAAAAAATCGAAATTAAAAAGAGGTGAAAATGCTCGAAAAGCGTTCTAAAAAAACGTTCTAAATGGCGATTTTTACGCAATTTCAGGAAGTACCAAACTGATTTTAAAAATATTGGTGTCAAAATGATGGTGACAACACTTGCTCCAACATTAGGCTACATTTTTCGTCGGTGCCACTACCCCTAAAGTGGGTGCAGGAGAATAAAAACGTTCTAAAAATGCGATTTTTGTGTTACTGAAGGGACTAGAAACATGAAATTTGGAATGGTAGTTACTTATAAGATACTAATGATGTCTAAGGAAATTTCTTAACAAAATCGAAATTAAAAAGGATTACACCTCGAGAAAAGTTCTAAACAACGTTCTAAATGGCGAGTTTTACGCAATCTCAAGAAGTACTAAACCGATTTAAAAAATAATGGAGTCAAAATGATGGTGACAATCCTTGCTCCAACATAGGCTACATATTATATCGGGGCCATTACCCCCAGGCAGGAGTAAAAAATAGTTCGAAAATGCGATTTTTGTGTTACTGAAGGGCCTAGAAACATGAAATTTGGAATCGTAGTTACTTATAAGATATAAATTAATTCTAAGAACATTTCTTTAAAAAATCGAAATTTAAAAGGGGTGAAAATGCGCGAACAGAGTTCTAAAAAACATTCTAAATGGCGATTTCTACGCAATTTCAGAAAGTACCCAACCTATTTCAAAAGTAATGGTTGGAAATTGATGATGACAGCCCTTGCTCCAATATAGGATCTGCTTCATGTCGGCGTCACTACTACCTTGCGGTTGCATTGTAAAAAACGTTCTAAATTGTGATTTTTGTGATACCGTAGGGGCTAGCAACACGAAATTTGGCATGGTAATTACTTATGAGATGTAAATGCTCTCTGAGAAGAGTTCCTTAAAAATTTGAAATTTAAATGGGGTGAAAATAAACAAAAAGCGTTCTAAAAAAGTTCTAAATAGCGATTTCTACGCAATCTCAGGGAATATAAACCGATTTCAGAAGTAATGTTTTCAAATTGATTGTGACAGTCCCCCCTCCAACATAGCCTATATTATAAGTTGTTGTCACTACCACCTGGGGGATACAGGAGCAAAAAATGTTCTAAATTGCGTTTTTTGTGTTTAAAATGGGGTCTAAAATTTTAAGTTTGGAATGGTAATTACTTCAAAAATGCAAATGCTTTCTAAGAATTGTCGAAAGAAAATGTCAAATTTAAAAGAATGAAGTGAGCGAAAAGCGTTCTATAAACTTTCTAAATTACCATTTTTATGCAATCGTATGAAATACGAAACCGATTTCAAACATAATGTTTGCAAATTGATGTTGATAAAACCTGTTCAAACATAAGCTATATTTATGTCGGTGCCACAACCCCTAGAGAGTTGCAGGGGAAAAAAACTTTCTAAATTGCGCTTTCCGAGGTACTAAAGAGGCTAGAAACTTTAAATACAGCACGGTAGTTACTTACAAAATATAAATGACCTCTAAGAACAGTCGAAAATAAATTCGAAATTAAAAAGGGGTGAAGCGAAGGGAAGGAGCGAAAAGCATTCTAAAAGAGTCCTAAATTACGATTTATATGGAATCTCAGGAAATAATAAAACGATTATAGAAGTTATTTGTTGCGAATCAAGAGTGATAGTCCCTGATCCTATACGGGCAATATTTTATGCCGGTGTCACTACCACCTGGTTGGCACGAACAACAAGAAAGCCTTTAAAAACATCTAAATCCCTTTTTCTATAGAATATTAGGAAATACCAACCGATTTGATGGTTAATGGCAAATTAATGGTGATAGTCTCTGTTTCAACATTTTTCAATACATTCTATTTCAACTCTGTTACGGCATTTTATGTTGGTGCCACTAACACCAGAGAGGTGGTAAACTGTTAGACAAGAAGCTTGGAATTTGACATGATGGTTATTTTTAAGATGTAAATGTGTTAAGATGGTTTCTAAAAAATTCAAAACTTCAAATGAATACCGAAATGAGCGTATGAAATGAGCACAAAAGTCTCAAAATTTCTAAATTATCATTTATTTGGAATTGGTTTTAGTTCTTATTAATTTAAATCTCATTTCTGTCGATTGCACTTTTATAATGAAGTTTAGACAAACTATGGTTTAATTTGTAATTTTTGAATTACTGCAAAAAGTTTTCTTCTAATAAAAAATAGTCATGCAAATATCACTTGGCATATTTCAAATATTACGCTAGCAAAGCCGCGGGGTTTGCTAGTAGTAAGATAAAGTAATATTTATTTAGTGCCCCGAAAACTTTCAGATTTGCCATAGATCAGTCATTTTGTTTTACAGTAGTATTAGAATTTTACAAATGCAGTAGAGCGCTGATTATCCGGACTCCGCTTAAACGGATTGTCCAACTAACCGGATCGATCAACGTCCATACCCTTTTTCCCCCGCCTTTTCCAAATTTTTTTAAGTGAAACTTCTTTAGGTGCGGCAGGGTAATTTCGGCTGGATGTCACGAAAGTTAACCGTTAAATAACCATTTCCTCATCCTGAAATAACAAAATCACCAACAATTGCAAAGAGAGAAATGCATAAAATCAGCTGTTGCTAGAAAGTTGTAGTGAAAGAAAAACACTTGAAACTTGAAACTTGACGCTTCAAATCTCGTTTTTGAAGCCTATGTAGGAATCTTATCTTGCTTGATAATTATAAAATAAAATAATATTTTGTGCATGAAATGCAACTTGTATTTGTATATTCGTTTAACTATAAAAATAATTTATTTGAGGAAGCACATTCATAAACTACAGAATTTCAGGTTCATCTATTTATCATTTACTAGATAGTGCCCGTCAAGATTTGACGGTAAATAACTTGAATGTTTCATCAAAAAATTCTTGAATTTTTAATTAGTGTTTTTTAAATTAATTATTGAATGACAAATTTCTATATTGCATAAGTGATTCATATTTCTTTAAGGTGATAGATGATGCCGTCAGTCTAACCTATTCAATGAAGTGAAAGAATTTTAAGTTTATAATTTACAACAAATCATATAACCTTTTTATCAGAAATTTACCTAAAAATGCCGGGTAGAGGATTTATTTTTACTTACTACGGCCTCTTATTTTTTTTATTTTTTTTATAACAATATTTATGTCCATTTATTTATTTATTTATTTTAAACACGACGATTAAAAGCTGCCATGAATTTTATATGTCTCATTCTCTAAAAACCTAAATTTGAAACTTGATGCAGGTAACGATTTATAATATACATTTTTTATTACTTGAATTTTATTATACATTTTTTAAATATTAAACCTGGATATCAAGGGAATTTCTTTTATAGCTCTTACACGAATATTTTTCTTTCTTTCCGCTTTATTTTTTACGGAAAAGAATGCCAAACTTTTCTTTCTGACACACATATATATTATGGATAATGGTTCTAAAATAGAACGAAAATTGTAGATCAGCTCAATTTATTTAATTAATAATTACATGCAAAACGTTTTAGCTTATTTATTTCTACCCTATATATGTAAAATCCTAATGAAACGAATTTATGAAACGAATATATGAAACGACTGAAATGTATCGATTCTTTGAATCGACTGATTAAACAACTGATTTGGTTTCACGGCGATTTCTCCTAAAATATGGAATACTTTGCGACGAAATTAACACCAAAAGTCCATGTTGATCCACAGATCTCAAAACTGGTATTAGAATTTTTTAATTCGAATTAGTTTTCGAAATATTAATTTTTTTCTAATTTTAAATACATTTTTTCTAATGATGGCAACACAAAATTTAATCATAACAGAATTTTTTTTTCATAATTCAGAAAAGGTTACTATTTTAAATTAATTTGGCGACCAGTTTGGCCTCCTTTAAATCTTATGCTAAGAACAATGCTTTTTTTTTTTGTATTTTGTTATCATTTTATTAAATACAAAACTTTTATTTAAAAATGAAACATTTAAATTGATGGCTTTGACTTCTTAAATATATATATATATATATATATATATATATATATATATATATATATATATATATACTAGGCACATATGTCATATACGCACCGGGGTTCCTAATTGGCGCACAAATGGCATTATTTTGACAGACCTGGTAACCCGGCTATTGTTGTTTATTTAATAATAAATGTTTATTTACTTTTATTGGTGCTTTTCGGTTAGCCGGGCGCCAGTGTTATATATACATATTTATATACATACATATATGTAAATATACATATATATACATATAGACATATTTTATATATATGCACACACACATATATATATGTAAATATATATGCATATATACACATACGTACGTATATAAATATGTATATAGAACACATTTCTTTTTTAAATTTATGTAAATTATTTTGTTCTATAGTTATTAATTATTTTTTTGCTATTTCCTTTTGAAAATAATAGAACATAATTAAAAAATACGGCACAATGTGGTAGTTACTCCGTCAACCAATTTCGCAAATTATAAAAATCGCCAAACCACTCGCCAAATTGTACAGATTGACAAATTTTATATTTTAAATAACGAAAGAACAAATAAATCAGTATAACATAAATAAATATAAAAATAAAACGTCGAAATAAAAATCACTTGATGACGTAAACATGTGTAACTTGCTAAAAGTCAATTGAATGTGACATTTACGATCAAGCATTATTGGCATTTAATCTTATAGTTCGCGAAAGATTTTTTGTCGACGGGATAACTAAGTAGTACCAAAAATACATATGTAACTGGTATTCGAAAAAGGAGTTTTCGCCAAATTTTCGTAAAAAAAAAAAAATAATAAATAAAGAAATAAAGAAATAAAAAATCATGCCAAACATGCGGTGCGTATAGGACATCTGACGAAATATTAAATTATGTAACAAACCATGACATTTAATTTCAACTTCAAATCAATGTTTTAATTTACCACTCGAACAATAAAAAAAATGCTAACTGGCGAGTTGAAAAAAAGATATTGGCGACATTTGCACCCGACTTTTTTTTTTACGGTACATATTCGTACGTGTCATATTACGGCCCCATTTTGGCGCGTTTTTTTTCTGACGCCAATGTCATATACGCAACGGGTACTTAACTGGCGCCAAAGTATCGTTATTTTGCTTGATGTGGTAAGCCGGATGCTGTTGTTTATGCTGTTGATGCGTTCCCCAAATTGGCATTGGAAAAAAATCGCGTGACATTTGTTCCAAACCTTCATATGAGTAGTATTAGAAAAGCGGTATTTGCATCAGTGTCAATGTTAAGATCAATCACGGCGTCAAGTCAAAGATGCAAAGTCTGATGCAAAGATTGTAAAGTCAAAGATATATAAAGATTGTAAGATGGATGTAAAAAGTGTAGAATCAAGCATGAGTGCTGACAAAATAAGAATTTAAGTATTGAGGATAAACATCTGTAGTTATCAATCAGAAAGTCAAGCATGGACTCAAGCATGGTATAAGACACATTAAGGCAATTTCATTTGTAACGTTAGAAGAAAAGGCAAAAATAACCTATGAAGCTGACTAAACGTGTGTTTGAAAGCATATACACAAGCACATGAATAATCAACTCAACGGGTTATATTTTATTCAATAAGTAGCGTTTGAACTTGAGATATGTGAGCATGAAATTCACGGACGCAGGCGTGGGGGTTTTATTACATTGTAATTAAAGACAGTAGTTATAAATCTCAAGGACGCAGGGCTTGAGAAAAAAGGATTTTACCATTTAGGTCGTTATCCTTAAATACCAAAATTGACAAAATGCGGAAACTTCAAGGCCGCAAATTATTATGGGAAAATTCAACTTTAGATTTGGTAACGGCTATTGCGAGAATGCTTTTGATCAGCGTGGTTCAAATGGTAAAGAAAGTGTGACATAAAACATAAAATTGAGTGCGCTGTCCTTTTCTTTTATCGTTAAATAGAGAATGTAAAAATAGTCTGTTAAGCGGACTAAACATGAGTTTGATAGCATATACACAAACCCATGAATAGACAACTCAATAGCCTATTTTTGGCCGTTGTGTTGTGACGATGTTTAGCAGGTGATGGTCAATATCAATTTGTTACCAATATTTAAAAAAGTTTTTTTAAAAAACATTTTTCCAAATTTACTTTATATAAAACCAAAAAAAAAAACAAAAGAATTCACAATTCCGAGTACGCAGGCTCGGTGAATAAATTAAACTGGAACATATGCGTGCCATAATTATAATAATTTTTTTAGGTCTCAAGGATGCAAACTTGAGAGGATTTTTTCTTTTTATTTTTTTACGGGCAATGTCAGCCTATAAATTGAATTGCCACATATGCACGGCATAAACACAATACTTTTTTTAGGTGACAAGGATGCAAACTTGAAAGAAAATTTCGTTTTTATTTTCGAGTAATGTGTTTTAAAACAAAAAAAGCATGTTTTTCAAAAACAAAAAAAAATGCGAGGAATGCAACCTCGTAGATTTCAATATTTGTTTTTTTTTTTTTAAATGCAAAAAAAATTTAGAATTCCGAGGACGCAGGCTCGATAGACGATTTGAAGCAAGTTGTAAGGCCCGTTGGCCTGCTAGGCATAGATTTTCCAGAAAAAATGATTTCAATTACAACATGTTTTCTGGGAAAATCCCCCGGCAGATCTCTGGTCTGTTGTGGTCGGAAACTCCAGGAAATGCGTCTTCTTTTGTTCGGTAGAGGGGAACGGAGTTGTTTTCAAAAATATATATATATCTCTTGTTTTGTTTCGTGACGAGTATATATAAACCGATGCGTGTTGCTTTTCGGAAAAGTCTAGAAAGTAGCATCGTGCACTGTAGACTCTGTGACGCTGTAGACGCTGTGAGGTATAAAAGAAAAAGGAAAAAACATAAGAATATGGTAAAAAAAGAGAGGTAAATAAAAAAATGTTAAAATTTAGACACCCTAGTTGTGCGCTTGTAATTGGTCCGAGTCAGATTGAAAAATCGACGCTTGTAAAACATATTATTCATAAAAATATGTACAATATCAAGTTTCGAAAAGTAATATGGTGTTATAGCTACCCTGCGAAATGGTTCGCAAACTATCGAAAATTTCATTTTGTGCATGGTTTACCGGAAAATTATGAAGATGGAGACCTTATTATTCTGGATGATTTGATGAGATCATTGAATGATAAAGTGGCGGAAATGTTCACTGCAGCCTCTCATCATTGTAATGTCAGTGTAATTTTAATTTTACAAAATTTATTTTATCGCTGCAAAGTGATGCGCGATATCAGTTTGAATGCACAATACATAATATTGTTTAAGAATCGACGCGATGTGAGTCAGATTACATGTTTGGGGCGACAGCTATACCCACAACATCCGCGATTTTTGTTAGATGCCTATATAAAAGCCACTTCCGAACCTTATAAGTATTTAGTTTTGGATCTGCATCCTCAGACAAAAGAGGAATTCCGAGTGAGAGACGGACTTTTCCCGGACCCTACTGGTATCCACTGGGTGTTCGAACCGAAATAAATTATGAAAAGACTAAAACAAAATTATTCTTTTTTACGTGTTTTGTCTCATTCGTCTCCGGCGCAGAAGCGAGCTTTGCTACGCACGGCAAATAAAGGACAAATATTAGCCTTGTGTGAAGTATGTTTGAATGTATTGTCTGGAAATGTACCCTGCCGAGTAAAGAAATTACACAAATATCGTAATATATTGAGAAAAGTTGCAAAAAAATCTACAAAGCTCGGTCATAAAAAAAAAATATTTATAAATCAAAGCGGTGGATTTTTGCCTTTAATACTCCGTGCGGTGGGACCTATTTTGTCAAGCATGCTGGGACAAGTTTTAAGTAATTCAAGTGAATAGATAAGAAAGGTTGTTTCTATCTTTTTTTAATTTCCGAATTGATGGCGAGGAGAGTGGCTCTTATTCCGGAAGAACTGGTATCTGCATACCATTTACAGAAACCGGAAATAAGGGTGGAAGACGACATAGTAAATTTGTTGGATCAAGGTCAGTTGACAGATGATATGAAAGTGAAACTTTTGAGTCAATTGATTACCCGATATCACAAAATTGTCAGTGAGCCCTCGGAACCCGTGCGAGTCAGTATTGCGGAAGAAGAGAGAGAAAAACTATTGGACACTCAAGAAAAGGGGAAAGATGTGGAAAAGCGAGTAGTTAATGATCGAATTCTACAAGATATATTAATATCTGCACCTAAAAATTTTACTAAATATGTGCCTTTGATTGTTGAAAAATTGAACACGCGAGGTTATGGGTGGAATGAGGCGGGGGAAATGCTAAAAAACGATATTCCTTTGAAAAAAGTTCGCATCGTGGATTTTTTCTTATATCTTTTCAGAAATGTCAAAGCACAGCCAGAACTTCGATTGTTTCAAGCTTATTTAGACGTGATTCGGGAAATAAATATTCCTCGCGGTTGGATCGGGAATAGAACGCTTTTGAAAATACTGAATTTTGATGATGCCAGTCCGTCTACTTCTTCGACTCCGCGAAAAGATCAACAGTCGCCTGTTAGAGGGCCGGAGAAGAGACGCAGGAGCGCGAGTCCTCAATCTCGTTCGATCTATGAAACTCCGATAAGATGGGGAGGAAAATCCGTAATACCCAAAGAGTGGAAGACGTATTAAAAAGAATTTATTATAATATCGAGCATCCTGCATCTTTTTCGAGTGCGTTAAAACTGTCAAAAGCGAGCAAAGTACCGATTAAAAAAACTAAAGAATGGCTAGCAAGTCAGGACACGTATACGCTTCATAAACCCGTGCGATTCAAGTTTCCACGTCGCAAAGTGCTGTCGTATGGAATTGGAGATCTTATGCAAATAGACTTGGTGGATCTTTCTAAATTCGCCAAATACAACAGAGGCGTGAAATATCTTCTGACTGCCATCGATGTTTTTTCTAAATATGCCTATGCTATTCCATTGAAACGTAAAAATTCTGCAAGTGTTCTCACGGCTTTAAAAACGTTATTTAAGAAAGCGGGCGTGTTCAAACATGTTGAATCGGATAAAGGGAAAGAATTTTGGAACCGTCCTTGCCGAAAGTTTTTTGCGCAAAAAGGGATGAACCATTATTCTTCGGAAAGCGAATATAAAGCTTCTGTTGTGGAGCGATTGAACCGCACTCTTAAAAACAGGCTCTATCGTATTTTCACATACAGAAATTCGTTCAAATATGTGGATATTTTAAATTCTGTTTTAAAAGCTTATAATGACAGCGTGCATAAGAGCACGGGATTTCCTCCAAGTCGCGTGACACACCAAGATGAGAGCGTTATATTTGAAAGATTGTATGGCTATCAAAAACTCGCAGACCACGGATTTCGTGTAGGAGATCAAGTAAGAATTTCAAAGGCTAAAAAAGCATTTAAACGAGGTTATTTACCTAACTGGACAGAGGAAATATTTGAAGTATATAAATGTTTTGCAAAGAATCCTCCAACATTCGTATTGCGAGATTTGAAGGGAAATGTTGTAAAAGGGCGTTTTTACGCTCACGAACTTCAAAAAGTGCTAAAAAAGTCGGGGGATTTTTGGAGAGTGGAGAAAATTTTGCGAAGCCGGGGAAAAGGAGCGAATAAGGAGTATTTTGTAAAGTGGAAAGGTTATTCGGATGATTATAACTCGTGGATTAAATCCCGTTGGATTAAATCTCGATGGATGACATGATTTCCGATTTTTACATAACTCTTCCTTCGATGCCAGCATGGAAATGTTTCCGGAAAATACCCAATCTTCTTTTAGAACGAAACTGTCGGCTCCATTAGTGTTAACCGATGACGATTGGGAAGTAGGGCTTACAGAGATTTT
The DNA here is from genome assembly GCA_963932465.1 of Maratus speciosus. NCBI lineage: Eukaryota > Metazoa > Arthropoda > Arachnida > Araneae > Salticidae > Maratus > Maratus speciosus. The sequence goes on along the minus strand of OZ010795.1, from coordinate 429,810,974 downwards.
TATACCGAAAACTTGGTACAATGTTGATGGCCATAACAGCGCGTATAGCGTGACTTTAGATGTTGAAGAACAAGTACCCCGTGCACCGGACGAATATGTGATCGATGTTATTCTGGAAACTAATATGAATGTTCTAGATTTTTGCGACAAAGTGAACAGAGAAATTTTAAAGCATTTAGACACCGGCGGTGTGCAATTTCGACCTCAAAAAGACAGAGTAATCATAGAAATAGGTGTTGGTTACGAAGTTTATATTTTATTAGAGTCTTCTCGTAACATGCTCGCCATGTTTCATTATTCCGCCCAAAATTTAGTTTTAACCGAGACGAAGAGTTTTAGATACAAGCCCCTTGCGGGCTCGCGCACGAGAGAAAAAATTAAAATTGTTAATAAACATATAAAAAGTTTCCATGATATTCTGTTACCGACAAATCCGATAAAGCCCCGCGGGGAATATTTACAAACGGGAAAAAATTTAGCTGACGCGTTAAACGAAAACATTCGTTTATTGGATTTGCAAGATAAAATAAAATTCTCATACTCTCCTGAAAAGAGAGAGATGTATTTCGACATTGCAAAAGATATTAAGATACATATTGAAAAAAAATCGGCACCGACTTTGATGCAAAAATTAGGTTTGAGTCATGAACAATATTTTTCCGATAAGCATACTTTTCAAGTAGACCCGAAAATAGAGGTGAAATCGGGGGAAACTATGAAGGTTATTTTGCCCGATCGAATTACGGACTCTAAAAAAGTGCGGAAAAAATTTGATTTAAAGTTGAGTCCCGGCATGTATAAAACGAGCGATCTCTTTTTTTCGGCATTTGACTATCTGAGTTTGAATCTTTTGCCTAATTCGAAAGTTGTAATGCGCGTATTCCCGAATCACGAGGTGCAATTAAGTAAGGGTTTGGCGGAAATGTTGGGATTTACGAAAACTGAATTTACAGAAGGGACGCATGTTAGTAATTATTCGCTCCGACTAGACGCCGGAATCACCGAAATATACGTTTATAGCGATTTAATTACTTCTCATCACGTGGGCGATGCATTTGCGCCTCTTTTACGAGTCGTGCCCGCGAGATCTGAAAGGTCTGACGAAATCGTCAAACAATACGATAGACCTTTATATTTTCCGATAAAAAATAAATTTTTAGAAACAATTCTTATCGAGTTGAGAACGGGATTTGGAGAGAAAATAACATTCACTTCGGGAAAAACACACGTGGTTCTTTCGTTCAGGCGTAAAAAAGTATAAAAATACATTGTCTTTAAGCGAAGAGTTCATTTTGTTATTAGGATAAGACGTGTGGAGGTGCCACCCAATAATAACAATAATAATAATAATAGCAGTAATAATATTTCTAATAATATTAAAAAGATGTACTTAAATGTAAAGGAATGTCAAAACTATTACTGCAATCAAGCCGGAGGGGGGAATTCCGGCAATTATTTTCAAGGAGTGCGCTATCAGAGAGGAGGAGGATGGTTTCAACAAATTTTCCGTTCCATTAGCCCCTTGATGATTAAAGCCGGTAAATATTTTGGGAAAAAACTGTTACGAGCGGGCGGTAATGTGATGTCCGATATTGCATCTGGGAGCTCATTAAAAGATTCCGCTCGCACTAGATTTACTGAAACATCTAAAAATATACAAGATGATTTGTTTCAAAAATTACAGCAACCGCAACAAAGCGGAGAAGGTATAAAGAAAAAGGCTCGGAAAAAATCAAGGCAGTTGACATTTAATCAGCGACGGGCCAGTAGCGTGAGGAAAAGGCGGAAGAAAAAAAATAATACAACCGCCCGGACATTGTCTAAGCGACGCAAAACCTCTCATAGTCATTATAGAGACATATTTTCGTAGAAGAAAAACAGAGGAGGTGGGGGAAAATGGATTCGAATGCGGATATTTGTTTAAAGAGCGAGCTAGACTTGTTTACCTCTCAACCTATTCAGCTGGCAATTGAAGACTCATCTTTTGTGGAAATTCATCCCGTGGCTTCTTTGGGCGACAAATCGCCAATAGAATTCTTTATAAGTGGAAGCGGGGAATATTATTTAGACTTGGCATACACAATTTTAAATTTAAAAGTTAAAATTACCAAAAAAAATGGTAGTGATTTAGAAGAAGCTGATCACGTAGCGCCGATTTGTTATTTTTTGAATTCTATGTTTTCGGAATGCTCTATATCATTAAATGGTAAACAAATTGTATCGCAAGCTAATTACGCCTATCGAAGCTATTTCGAAGCTTTGCTTTTTTATTCTAAATCCGCACACGAATCTTTACTCGCCTCCTCTTTGTTTTATAAGGATACCGCGTCGCACCATGACATAGTGGCGGCCAATTCCACCAATGAAGGGTTTAATAGTCGGCATTCACTATGCAAACTGAGTAAAGTCATGGATTTAATAGGCCCGCTGCATTTTGATTTGGCAACGCAATCCAAACTGTTAATTAGCGGCGTAAATGTAAAAATTAAATTGGAAAAACACAAAAGCGACTTCGCTTTGTTATCTGCAAACGATCATTTTAAGTTTGTAATTCAATCGGCTAGCCTTTTTATTCGTAAAGTAAAAGTATCTCCTTCGATCATTCTGGCGCACGAAAAAACATTAGAAAATGCAGTATTGAAGTATCCGATCCGCAGGGTTGAAGTGAAAAGCTTTGCATTGCCGTCGGGGTTACAATCCGTGTCTATTCCGAATGCGTTTATTGGTCAATCGCCCGCAAGATTGATTTTATCGTTTGTCTCAAATGATTCGTTTAACGGGAAAATAACTAAGAATCCATTTAAATTTCATCACTACAATTTGAATTATTTGTGCGTATTAAAAGGAGGTATCATGATACCAGGTAAACCATTCACGCCGGATTTTGAAGATAAAATCTATGCACGATCTTATCTGTCTCTCTTTACAGATCTGGGCCGCTATCATGCTTCTCAAAATTTGAATATTAGCTATTCGGAATACAGTGCTGGTTACGCATTGTTCACATTTGATCTGACGCCGGATTTTGAAGCTTCCAGCGCACATGTCAGCATTGCCAAAAATGAAAATTTGACAATTGATTTAAAATTTGCGAAATCTTTGCCCGAAACTGTCAGTTTGATAGTATGCGCAGAATATCGCAATACTATAGAAATCGACAAATCACGTTCTGTTTATACTGATTTTTAAAAAAGAAAAATGTATGCCTCACATTTGTGTAAACTCGCTTGTGGAGATCGAATTATTAAGAAAAACTTCGGGGGAGTTTTCCCCTGCGATGGTTTGCCCGCACGTAGAGCGGGATATTTATATTTCATCGTGAATTTAGACCCCAAACATTTACCCGGAAGCCATTGGGTTGCAATTGCATTTCGAAAAGATATTGCAATGTATTTCGACAGCTACGGACGTCCACCTATGCAAAAAAATATTTTAACCTTTCTAAGAAGAAATTCGCGCGATATTAAATATAATGACGTAATATTTCAAAACTTCAAAAGTACGAGTTGCGGATTATTTTCATTATATTTCTTATATAAAATTAGTCGAAATTCACCGTTAAATCAACTTCATTTAAAAAATACACACAAAAATGAAGTATTTATTGCACAGTTTTTTAAGAAAAAATTAAAATTTGGAAAGTGCTGCCACGACGTGCATGCTTCGAAACAAACTTGCAAAGCACTTATAAATATGAAAACATCGAACAACATTTTTTCATAAGCCTACAAGCATGGAGCGTTACGGATATTTGCTGATCGAGGAATCGTCGGAAGACTTTTTCAAACACGTTCACAAAAATTTATACACTAATTTAGTGTCATGTGTTACAAGTGCCGGTACTCAAAAGATTGGAAAGAATGAACGTGTTATTTATTTTAAAATTTTAAAAAACGCCGATATTGTTAAAATGCTTCATGCGGAAGGCGGCACCTATGGTTTTGGTTTTTGTTTGTTAAAGCGGAGTTCAATCAACGAAGCTTTTGAAATAACAGATTCGTCGGATAAACTTTACACGCACGTGATGCATTGTATCACCTCGGCGAAAACGATGTATTTCGACAACGAAGATTGTTACAATGCAAATGTGAAAATTGGGTATTTTAAAGTACTTAATGACGATGAAGTTGTAAAAAATTTACATATACCCTGTGTGAAATAAAAAAAATGCAAAACTGTGTTTTTTATTGAAGAAAACTTTTTTTTTTTAAAAACCATGCACAATGTGTTATAAAAAACTATTGTTTTCAATTTTTTTGTAACAAAAATAAACTTTATGATGTATTTCTTTGTAAAACAAAATGTATTTTATATGTACCAATAAAATGTGTTTTTTTTAAACTAACTTTTTGTCTGTATTTTTATATATTCAATTTTTAAAAAAAAACATACAATTCAATTTTTTTAGCTGTCTTATATTATTACTACTATTAACAACAACAAACATAGTTAAATTAAGAAAAAAACTCACCTTTGGTAAATCTTGCAGATGAAAATTTCCATTTTTTTTATCACTCAGATAAATCTCCAGCAAAGGGTTTCCGTCGTTGCTAATTTTTTTTTTTTTTTTTTTTTAACCATGTGTTTTTATTTAAAAAAAGAAAATAACATTTATTTTGGCAAAAAAAAAAAAATACCTGGTTTTTTTTGTATGCCTGGAAAAAAATTATTAATACATGATATTTTATATAAATTCACGAGATTTATTTTTAAAATATATAAATACTTAACTTAAAAAAAAGAACCAAAACGTATACTTACTAAAGTGTTTTTCGTTTTTTTTTTTTTTTTTAAAGGATACATTTTCTGATGACTTCTTTTTTTATCCTCTTCCGAATCATATTTTTTGAAGGGGAAAAACATGATGATTTTTAAAAACCCACCCAATGTCGCATATTCTCAATTATTGTTTCGTACAGTTATAACAAAACAACAAAAGGAAAATGCTGTATTGGGGGGGGTTTCTACTTTATTTTTGTTTCCCCCTTTTTTTTTTTCATCACATCTGATGCCGTGAGGAGTGCTTTTTTACAAATAGATCAAACAATTCACCATTTTATGTTACAATACAAGGAAGACATTTAGTGTTTATTGTTTTTTTATAAAAGCATCCACACTTACAAAAAAAAGTACACACAGAAAAGACAAGTTAAATATATATATATATTAAATAACAAATTATTTCCACGCATAAGTTAGGTAAATGGAAAATGCATTTTTTTGTGTTTTTTTTTATATAAATAAAATTTATTACATAAACGACATACACAAAACAAATACACAACAAATACACAATAATATATAAATAGGAAAAAGGATGTTTAAAAATTTATACCAATAAATATAAATATATATAATTCATAAAATACTCGAAAAACGCATGTATGCGATATGTTATTAGAAAATATGCATAAAAAAGATCAAAATGTGCATGAGAGATAAAAAAGTGGAAAATATTGCATTGCGTACGAAAATTTTTATTTTTATTTTATTTTAAAAAAGGAAATTTATATATATCATGCACGAAAAATGATTAAAAAACACTATATATCCGCGTGCAAAAAAATTCAAAACAATGCACGAAAATGTGTACGAGAGAGAAAAAAGTGAGATAAAAATGTATTAATGCAATTTGCGATCAAGTGATTAGAGAGAGGGGAAAATCTAGATATATATATATACGATATTCACTATACTTATATAATATTAGATATATATGTCCTTTTTTTAAAAATTATGGGAAAAGAATACATGAATAGTACAAAATTTGTGCCAGAGGTAAAAAAAAGTGGAGAAAATACATATTGTTATCTATACTGTGCACAAAAGATTTTAAAAAATAAAAAAGTTAATGCATGCGCGCAAAAAAAAAAAAAAAAAAAAAAAAAAAGATAAAAAGTGTATGCTAGGTATGAGATAGGAATTTTTTTTTTATAACAGCTACTTACAAAAAAAGGGAAAAATTATTATGTTTCGTACACAAAAAACATTGTGTATGAAAAAAAACATTGTATATGAGAAAAACCATAAAAATATGTTTTTTTTTTCACCAACGTCGAAACTTTTCCGTAAAACTTAAATATTTACTATCGTCAATTTTTTCAAACCACACAACATCGCTTTGCTCATCATTGTGCAACCACACCCCATATTTCTTCAAACATTCTGCACAATCATATATATCGAACAGGGGTGTGATTTTACATACATTGCACCATTTTGTTACATCAAGAAATACGGTATGGAAGTATGCGTTACGGGTTCCTTCAAACCTTTTATGTGTAAAATAATATAATACTTCCCCATCATCTTCTTGTAAAACATTAGCTCTGCTATAACATCGCAGACACATATTATGTATCTCTTTTTTTATTGTGGCTGACATTAACACTAATTTTTTCACAATTAGATGTTTCATCAAATAGTGCTCACCCATGTGAAAAAACTCTTCCACCCATTTATTGTTTGGAATTATACCTAGGGCCCGTTTCGTCAAACTCCTTCCATAGCATATTTCTTTTTCCAGACATGTATACGGATCCGCCTCTTTATCACGCAGATTTAAAAAAATCGGCGGAATATAGACATAATTATAAAAATTTTTTATAAGTTTCGCTTTAACGGTGCTACACAACGGCAAGTCTTCTGCAATGTCCGGAAAATCAATATTTTGCAATATTAATCGGGCGCACATTGTGAATAATGGAATAACATCATCTATATAGAAAAGAAACAACAAAAATAATTATTACAAAGGGGTGTACCAATCCTTTGTCAACAAGGAGCCTTTTCTACAGCTCCAGCATCCAATCTCGTCGTTGCAACAATCATGCATAACCATTCCGTACTTATGTCTACAGTGCAACCGTGGCAGCATTTCATACAGAGGACTTAATTTGCATATTGAACACCATGCACTTTCGCTGAACATTTGTTCGAATAATTGTTTAAAAGACAAGGTTCGCACAACGTGCCAATTGTGCACCATATATTTTTTCTGGGGGTCCCCTTCAAAGCACTTGTCGCACGAAGATACAAACTGGTGTTTGCCATTTTTTTCAATGTGCATGTAACATTTATGTACGAAATGCCACTCATGAGAGAAAGTGTTAAAGGTCTCCCTAATCCAGGGATTTGATTTCACAATACACATAAACTTTCTGGGATACACAGTCCCATATTTTATTTTATCTTCAAGCATCATAAATGATGTTGCTTTTTCATCCCAAATATTTAACTTGACTACGCTATCGAAATTCAAATACTTGCTGTAATCGCGTAATAATTCATTTTTTATTCGTTTTGGTAATGATAATGTTTTAATTCTTTCGCGATGGTCCACAGTATTAATAAATGTGATTTTGGCCAAATGCTTCAGCGAACAAACTTTGTAGGGGGGGACTAAAAAACAGAAAAACAAATACAATATTTTTTTTTTGTTATGTTTCGTTTTTCATTATAGAAAGAGAGAGAAAAAAGGGAGAAAAAGATGGATAAACTCATACTTGTTATATACATTGAAATACAAAACATTATCAAACACATGGTTAGTTTTTTTTTTTTAAAAAAAAAAACAACATTTCAAAAAAACATTATGGATCCATGTCCCCCTTTTTTTAAAAAAATTTTATAATGTCCATATGGCAACACATTGATGCCATCTGCTGCGACATGGGCTTTATCATAATAGGCACAGAGACCACGGCGATGTTGTTCCATTGTAAAAAGCACATGGTGTTTTGACATAATTTTTTTTGTATTTCCTTAGAGCTCTTTTGCTCATTTAGAGTGTCTTTATACATTTTAAAATTAAACGTGCCTACTACATTTTTGGATATCCCTTTAGCTCTTTTTTTAACATTTTGTCCGTAAGCAAAAGCATACTGCTTTGCTTTTAAACCTACAAATTCGGCTACTGGTTCTGTATATTCAAACTTCAACACCCCCAATTTATTTTCGTTATCTGCACTATACGCCGTGTGATGCGGATTAAAATTGCTTAAATCCAAAATTTCACCGAATTTTTCTTTCAATTCAGAATAAATGTCCCCCCGAGTACTGATACTTAAGTACAAAGAGTCAGTGTCAATATACAAAAGGCAACAGTCGTTGCGATAGAATTTTTTAAAATGCGAATAATATAAATCGTACATTCTTAATTTGCTAAGCTCTAAAATGCAGAACCCGGCATAAATGGGCTTGTCAAGAACCAAATTGGGGATATGCATTTTAAAAAGAGCAAAAGACTCGTTTATTGGTTCGAAATGCTCTAATAACGGGCTACGAAGATATTTGTCGCATGTTTTCTCATCTAACGCACCAACAATTTTTGTTTTCTTGCGCACATTTAACATTAAACGCCCAAAAAAAGAGTTTATCATCTTTTTATAAAACTCTTTTGAAAACTCGTCTTTAGATGTTATTCTTTTCTTATGTAGTAATTCAATATATGGTCGAAGCCACGGGGATTGTGAAAAGGATAAAATACGATGCACTTTACTTATTTTCATCCCCATTTTTAGATACATTTGGAGATTGAGATAATGCGTGACATAATTCTTTTTCGGATAGCAATTCGGTGTTAATTTTTTACTCGGGAGCATATGTTTTAAGCCGAATTGGTCGCAAAGTTTTTTTGAATACGGAGATAAATTTTCATACGAAATTAAAAGGTGTTCGGGTGCCAATGGGAAACTACCCGTTAAATCATGAATTTTTGTCGGATAATCTAAATCACACTCAATAATAAATCCGGATTTCGACTTTTCATTGTAACGAAAAACATCAAAATTTTTAATTTCTCGTTCACTTAACCACGCAAAATTTCCCTCGGGCAAAAACCCAGTCATACAGAATCCATACAAATTACAAACGTCTAAGGGCAAGATGTAATTCCGAGTTTTGTTCGCGTCGTACAATTGCGGAACGTATATATTATTCGCGGCAGCGTATCGTTTATTTAGATAACAAATACCTCCCCTGATTTGATTTTCAAACCAGAGATACTCGTCGACGCTTTTTAAAAGCGTTAATTCAATTCGGGTTAATTTTAAACCAGCATTCCACGTCAATTGGGCGCTGGTGATAAAATGCACCGGATCCAGCTCAAAATTTTGAAGCGACATCCTTCTAAAGGATTGAAAGACCTCCGCTAGCAATACAACATCTAAATTTTGATATAGCTCTAAATATTCCCCCAAATTCTTACAATCGAACGTTTTGTATACTTTCTTCGCATGCTCATAATCTTCCGCACTTATAGGCTTATTAGTTAAAACGTTGAAAAATTTTTCCCTCGATGGAAGGTGAGGCAAATTCAATTTATCAATCCTGTCAAAAAACGAATAAGGGAAAATCCCTTTCCGTTTCAAGAGGTGGCGTGTCTTTTCATGATCTTTGTAAAAACAATTGAATATTTTGAATGCGTGGTTAGAATCGATTAAATTTTCCACAAGCTTCTCTAACGAAGTACTTAAAAATTGGAATGAGTCTATGAAACGCAGCGAATCTAACGTGAACATTTGAAATTTTTCGATACTACACGGTATCATTTTAATATTGTTTGCGAATTTTTTAGTAATTTTTTTAATTATAAAGTGCGTATCATAATTTTTCGCATTATGTATGACAACCGGTATGAAATACCTATTTCTAAAGTTAATGTTACACGCCTGGTGCGCAAAACCTCTTATAACACCACTTATATGATTATGATCAACGCATTTAATGTCCTTTTCTTTAAATTTTTTGTGACAAATGTGACAAATGTCGGCGTCATAATAACAACGGTCACTCTCGATGGGAGATTCATTAACATGCATTCGCTCAAGCAATTTTTCACTTACACTTTTTAACGTTATTAAAAATTGTTCCACCGCGTCTAAGCCGCAATAATATTCATGGAAATAAATTGAATTTGCCTCGCCAATTACAACTATAGCGTAACTCACGGCCTCGTGCATTTCAATAGGCTCGCTATATGTATTTTTAGGGTCCGGCAAAGCGACACTGATTTTGCGCGTTAAAGCCTCAAAGTCGGCAAACACGCAAAAAGGGTGCTCTACCATTTTACTCACATCGCTAAATTTGACAATTAGATTATCCGGTACGGTTACTGCTTGCGGTTTATGGTTTATACAAAGCGTTTGATGTCTCGCGAGTATTTTTTGTCTGGCGAATCCTGTCAGGCACCTTTTGCAAAAATAATTTACGCTCTTATTATAATTCATTAAAGCATTGAACCGTCGTATTAAGAAGTAGTGATTTTTAAAAAAAAGTAAATCAACTTCTGCAAAATTTTCTCTATCATTTTGTTTTGAAAAATAAATAGGATACACTACTTTTAAATTTTCTTCATATCCATATACAAAAATTTTTACATTATTATTTTTCTCAAATATTTTGATCTCGCTTTCGCCCACTGGAAATTTCAAATTACGGATGTTAAATTCTTTTAAGAATTTTTTATATTTAGACGGCCTATTGGCATTGTTTTTAGCAGGATAGAGCTTGGCGGCGATGCAATAGAGAAAACAATATTTATCAAGACATTTTATGTTAAGAACGGCCTTTTTGTTTTTTATTCGATTCGGTAATTCAACAATTTTCCCCCCTCCCCCTCTAAATCCTCTGTATCTTGCAATGTTCACGTCGATAAACACGATTTCTTTGATATTCCATCCGGAACCGTTATGAATAAAGTTATCTATAGATATTAATAAATGTGCGAAACAACTATCAATAGCTTCTCTAATTTGGTGACGGGATATTACTCGCTGGGCGCGACTGCAAAAATAAAAATTTTGCACTATCTCCTCACCCGATTCGATCGTTTTAACGAATTGCAAGAACAAACATATTACTAAACGCAATCTTAAAATTAAGCCGCTGTTAAGCAAATTGTATATGGGATTTCGAGCGTCTTGAACCAATAAATACGGGTCGTGATAATGTATAACCGCTCTGTAACTCCTAACATACCCGGCAAAAGCGTTTTCGCGCAAAACAAATCTCATATTAATCTAAATAATTTAAAACGTGCAAATAACAAAAAAACATAAATATGCTGTACTAAAAATACTATATTTCTAATACTAATCTTTTTTCATGCACCTTTTTTATTTTAAAAAAATTCTACATTATGACGCAACTACAAATATCCATTTTTTTTTATTATTATTCCGATGTTTTTTTTAAATGATTCGCGATTGCATCTATCCCTTTTTTGAATATTTGAATTTGTTTGATATTAATATTAAATCTATTTTTAACATCGCCGTGTTCACCGAACCTAGTAAAATTTAAGTACCATACTTTGCGAAAGTTTTTTAATTCAATATATAAACCATCCCCAATATACACATTATATGGGGTTATACTTGAAGCAACAACGGGGTTATCAGGTGCCAGATTTAAGTTGATTTCAGGCCTTTTACTAAAAGTAGGTTTTTCCTCATCTACGTCTTCGAACGAGTTGAAGCGTCGTTTTCGAACGTTACCTATATGTATATTTTTAAATGGTTTTACTATTTTATGTATTTTGTATTCTTTTAAAAATTATTATTATTTTTAAAAAACACTTGCTTTTTGTTATAAATTTCAAGAACAAATACATATTAAATTATTAACTTACAGCTGCTCCCTTCTTGCGGATCCATGATATGTTATATGTTTAATCCAAAAACACGAAATCGTCTAATTTGCCGTCCCTTTTTGGTCAAGCCAAATCTGCTACCGATCTTTGTTAGCGTCTTCTCTTAATGAGAAACTAGTTCGAAATGATTTCGTTGCTACTATCTACACCACAACAAAAACCTTTTCATGCATATTCCGCGACTGCTTTTTGCATCAATATTCTTTACCGTATTCAACGTCCGTTTTTTTTTACTGAACCACACCCTTATTAATTTTCATAATTACTTTTTCTCTTAAAAGCATGCATTACTGTATTTTATTGCAAAAGACCAAAAAACTATTTTCTAGCTATATCATATACTTGAAGTTTTTTAAAAACGACTTGCACGTTTTTTTTATCTCTTGTCCTTCCACACACGGCTAGCTTGACATTGTATATAAACACGCATAGCATGCATCATGTATTCATTATAACATGCATACGTTTTTTACTTGATTTCGGTAGCTTTTTACAATTCCCACTTTCTTCGTATAATTATCATATATATACTCCCATTATCATCAATCTTTTTTTTATGTTATTTTGACAAACAATCTTTTCCCTTACCTTATACATATAGCTGCACTCCGTTATATTTTTATATTCTACCTCAATATCTTGCAACCTTTTTATATCACGAAACAACCCACAATTATTTTTTACAATATCTTACACGCGAATCTTCAATTATTAAACTCCATTTTTTACGCATTTTTATTCCCTTTTCATAGCATACTTCGCACGTATTGGGCGTTAACCTGAACTGCACAGAATATTTAACACAAACCTTCGTGTTAACTTATAATCATTTTACTTGATTCCGTATTCTCTTATTTTTTATATTTCCCATTATCTTACTCATTTATCCTTTTTATTTTTCAAAATCGATAGATGCTTGCTTCTACAATTCTTACATCCATCTTCCAACATTCATATATCTTTGACTTGACGCTGTGATTGATCTTAACATTGACACTGATGCAAATACCGCTTTTCTAATACTACTCATATGAAAGGCGAAGGGGTCAGATCGTATTTGTTTATGGTATTTGATGAGTTGAACTATTATAATATAGATGAAATGATGGGGATAGAATAATATTTGGCGACTTATCACCTGTGCCTGGATAACATTAAAGTATCAAAATGGCACCTAGAGTATAAAAAGCAAAGTGTTCCGCCCGGAACTGTTGAAGATAGTCACATGATTGAGGCTATTGTTATAGAGATTGTTTTAAAATATCGTTTGACAAAGGCTCTGAATACTTAATTCATTTTATTTTAGATTCTTTCAAATGTTTAACTGATCCTCTTTAATCAAAACGAAAATAACCATTGGATGTCTTAACAGCAACTGATTCTCCGTTAAATTTTTGCAATCAAAGAGAATTGAATGGAAACCCGTTTACAGGGAGATCTGCACAGCTTTTTCAGTATAATTTAATCTTCTCTAATATTTTTAAAACCCATTATATTAGCATGTTTTTCGATGTTTAGATTATGCGGTGTCTGAAAGGGTGTTGGGGAGCGTAGCTTGCAGGCGGCAGAGCCCCCTAGTTAAATATAAAATCATTATTTTTTTCAAAATATTATTGAGTGTTAAATTTTATTTAACTATAAAGCATTCAAATAATAATAATAATAAAATTAGAATCCTAAAACTTCTCTTCCTAATAAAGTATGTCATTACAGAAATGAATTATCGACAAAAATATTACACATTTTGCCAGGCTTGGTTTGGAACCTGCCCCCGCTACAAAAATTCTGAGATTTAGACTGCTGCGTTAACTCACAACGCTAGCGGGAACTCACTGCCGTTTCTTCTAAATTGAAGAGGTTCGAAAAACAGTTGACGTATATGTAATTGTCTCGAATATGTGATTGGATCTGCAAAAATATAGTTTTGCGTTTTAATATTTGATGCCTTACTTTTTCAAAGAAACAGCTATGACTTAACATGCTAGTTTCCCAATCTTCGTGTGTAACTATTTTCAATTCATAAGACGGATATAACTTTTAGCCTCAAATCACTGTGTTTATCTTCTGTATGTAGTATGACCAAAACAATATTGCACTCCCGAAATAAACTGTATCTAACTTTTAATATCGACACAGTAAATTTTTGAATTGTTAATAATGCTGGAAGAGCAAAATAATATTAACTTTGTGAAAGAAAGAAAAGCTAGTTTACAGTAAGATCGAATAGCAGACGAACTCAAAATAACTTCTACCTGTGATGTGATACTTCAACTGAGCGAGCATATTTGCGCATGTGCAGCACATCACCCCAAAGTCAGACTTGTACTTATATGCTGCGCATGCGCAACTGTAGAAATTTAATTTAAAATTACGGCTAATTAGTAAAATATTTCAACAAAGGAATGTACGATAACAAATCTGTGGCCAAATATCTTTCATTTAAAAAAAGATTGGTGTAATTTGATGCAGTAGTTTCTTCTCACGGACTGTCGAAAGAAAACGCTTAGCGTTTTAAATTATATAGATGGGTAACGAACCTTTTAAAACTCTTATCATTATTAATATTTAGTGTCTAATTAAAATTTGTATTATTGTTTTATATCGAATTAACTTTTGTGTCATTATTTTTTGTCAAATATTAAGACATGTGAATTCAGATTCATGTAATTCAATAACATGTTTTTTTTTTTGTTTTTTTTTTTACAGGTTCAATGTCCATTTTATTGGACATGCTAAAAGACAATGTATTTCTTATTTATTTTTTTTAATAAATGAAATTGTGTATTTAAGTTACGCGTTTTTGAAATTTACATTTTTTAATATTACTCGATGTGTATAAATTCTATAAATCATATACAGAGCTGCACAAAAGACGACGTATAACTTCCCGACTGTTTACTGAAATTTCTTAAATTGTTTAAAAATGTGTTAATCATTTTCTAAATATTTTACTATGAGAAAAATAATTTAATACTTTAATAGAGAAAAATAATATATTCTTTACTGGCCACTAGTATATACGCAACTTATTTTTTTTTTCTTATCTAGAAAAATAAATCCTCATCCGGTAAAGCATAATCGATAATCGTATATAATAATGTTAGTCTTGCAATCACAAAACATACATTCCTTAAATAAATAAATAAATAAATAAAAATAAATAAATAAATATATATATATATATATATATATATATATATATATATATATATATATATATATATAATCTACATTTATATCGTTATATTGATGACATAATTTTAATTGCAAATGATCAAACTAATATTTCTCAATTTCCTGTAGATTATCCAACTAATTTGGGATTATCGGAAAACCTCTTATCTAACAATACAATTAACTTCTTAGACCTTATAATTACAATAAAAGACAACAAAACAATAACAGATCTATATGATAAACGTAAAGAATTTAAATTAAAAGTTAATACATTTACAAATTTAAAACTTGTCTTCATCATTCTGTATATCGATATATAATACTTAATCATTTATATAGGATAAAATGTTTATGTTCTTCTCATCTAATTAACAGTAATATTAAAAATATAATTTATGATGCATTAAATCATGGTTTTCCAAAAAAATTCGTATATTCTTTAATAAACAATTAGTACTTAAATGATCTTTAAAAACAAATTAACACATGCTTAAACAAAACTGCAAAAAAATATATAAAATAAGAAAATAATTATAAAAAAATTGTAAAATAATAATAAAAAATTTATTTAGAATGCATTTGTGCTTTAGTAATAGTGTTTTCGAACTAACATACAAATTTAATTTCCATTGTATTATGTTTTATTACTGAAGCTGACATGATAAACATGATACATACAAGCAAAACATTTTCATTAAAATATGATAAGGATTATAATATGATTATAATATCTTATACTATAATGCGAGCAAAAAATGTGTGTGTATGTATGTGTATATGTGTGTGTGTGTATGTAAATTTTATCTAAAAAACGGCTCTAACGATTTTGACGAAATTTTGTATTTTACCATTTTCGGGCATGATAAGACCATTGGGCTAGGTCACGTTAGGTCATTTTGATTCATAATGGGTCAAGGTCAAGCTAATTATATCTAAAAAACAGCTTAATCGATTTTGACCAAATTTTACATCTAACCGTTTTTCGGCACGAGAAAACTATTGGGCTATGTCACATGTTCGAGAAACTTAGATTAGTGAATCATTTTTGGGTCACTATGGGTGAAGCCAATTTTATCTAAAAAACGGCTCTAACGATTTTGACTAAATTTTGTATTCTGTCGTTTTGGATTACGAAAAGACCAATGAGCTAAGTCACATATTAGAGAAAATTCGATTAGTGGGTGATTTTGGGGTCACTGTGGGTCAAGAAAGTTTATCTAGAAAATGGCTCTAACGATTTTGACGAAATTTTGTATTTTACCATTTTCGGGCACAAGAATACCATTGGGCTAGGTCACGTGTTCGAGAAAATTCTATTAGTGGGTCATTTTGGGTCATAATTGGTCAAGGTCAAGCTAATTATATCTAAAAAGCGGCTCAATCGATTTTGACTAAATTTTATACCCAACCGTGTTTCCGGCACAAGAAAACTATTGGACTAGGTTCACGTGTTCCTGAAATTTCGATTAGTGGAACATTTTTGGGTCACTATGGATTAAGCCATTTTTATCTAAAAAATGGCTCGAACGATTTTCACTATTTTTATTTATTTTGCCGTTTTCGATTATGAGAAGACCAATGGGAAATGTCACATATTAGAGAAAATTCGATTTGTGGGTCACTGTGGGTCAAGCAAAGTTTATCTAGAAAACGGCTGTAACAATTTTGACGAAATTTTCTATCCTATCGTTTTCGGGCATGTGAATACTATTGGGCTTGATCGCATGTTCAAGAAAATTCGATTAGTGGGTCATTTTGGGTCACAATGGGTCAGGGTCAAGCTAATTCAATCAAAAAAAGGCCTAAAACATTTCGAAAAAATTGTGTAATATACCGTTTCCGGGCATGAGATGACCATTGGATTAAGTCACATGTACGAGAAAAATCGATTAGTGGATCATTTTGGGTCAAATGGGTCATGGTCAAGCTAATTATATCTAAAAAACGGCTTAATCGATTTTGACTAAATTTTATATCCGACCGTTTTTCGGCACGAGAAATCTATTGGGCTAGGTCACATGTTCAAGAAATTTCGATTAGTCAGCCATTTGTGGGTCACTGTGGGTCAAGTTATTTTTATCTAGAAAACAACTTTAATGATTTTGATTAAATTTTGTTTTTTTATCATTTTCGGTCCGAGAAGACCATTGGTCTAGGTCGCATGCTCAAGAAAATTCGATAAACCAGTCATTTGGGGTCACTATGGGTCAAGGTTTAGCTATTTTTACCTAAAAAATGGCTCAAACGATTTTGACAAAATTTATTATTACATCGTTTCTTAGCACTAGAAGACCATCCTAGATTGGTCATGCCCACTAGTGAGTATATATTGTAGGATTATATTTGTAGGATTACACAAATACAATAATGGGGTGTTTTCTTTTTAGTCTTTACAGAGAAAGCCAGATTTTGATATAAAAATTACAAACAAATGAGAGACAATTCTTCATTTTATACCTGTAAGCTTTTTGTTATTTAAATCGTGTTTTTTTGGTTGCCAACATATTTTTTAATATTTTTTTTATGTTAAAATAAACTATATCTGATAATAATATTGGGTTATAAACATACAAACTTTTAAAAGGAACTAACAAGCACAAGGAAATTCTATTTAAAAGAAATAATAATTTCTTCTTTTCAGAAAATATTCTTTTTTTTTCTTTTTTTTTTCAGTACACTGGAAATAGGACAGTTTATACCTAATTAATAAGAGTGACATAATACATTTTTGGTACCTCTATTCTTACTTTTTATTATATCTCACTTGCCCTATTTTTAGTGTTAGAACTTTCGATTTCCTGAGAATTTATTTTGTTATTTTAGATAATTTAATTTCAGTAATTCCTCGGAAGGTATTTTTCTTTCTTGAGATGTGTGTTTGAACTTTGGAACTTTTGCATTCTTGATTAAATATTATTTTAATAAATTTTATTCATACAAACTTTTTCATAACATAACTTGCCTTTTGTTTTCTTCATAACATTTTTAAGTTTTGGATATCGAATAATTATAACATTTTAAATTAATATGTTAATGAATTAGTTTGAGAGTTATGTCATAAAATTAATACATTTTATAACAAAATTAATGCCGTAACCAGATTTTACTTTTTATGAGATTAAGCCATAGTATCTCATTTTACTTTTTGTTATATTTATTTCGAAGTTGTCTTTACATTAGAGTAAGAAAAAAAAATATTAAATGAATATTTTGGATTTGGGAATTTCTGTTTGTCGAAATGCAGACTTTTGGAGAAACTAAAAATTTTTCTTCGCAATTAATACTATTTTTCGTAAAAATTATTTCGAAAAATATTTTGCAAACTGAACAAAAAATATTTTTTGATAAGCACCAATCCGAAAAACATATTTAATGCAATATTTTGCTTCCCTAGCTAGATTTAATAATACACGATAATGTAATTCACATTTATTAATAAAAACTAAATTTAAAAAATCAAAAAAATCCGACTGCGTAAAAAGCGAACTAATTAATTATTTCTCATCAATGTGAAACTATTTTTTTTTAATATTACATTTTTTTTTTTTACTTGTATTGATGACTTTTAAGTTGCGTTTAATTGTTAGTTCCTGTCTATAAACACTGTTTTGATGAGGGATGTAGATGCCTATGATGGTTAGGGTTATAGTAAAGCTAGAGATCCTACCTACACAACTTCCAGGTTGTGTAACATTTAAACGACGCTTCTGACTTTAAAATAGTCAACGAAACATCGTTTTCATTTTGAAAGACCTATCCAATGATATGCCACTGAATATGGATGGTAAAAAAAGTTTTTCGTCTCTATCGCCATTTTTTATTTTACGGCCGCCATTTTGAATTTATAAAAACGAAATCTAGCGTATAAACTTCGGACGATTAAGAGAAATTGATAGAGACATCATTCATTAAAATGCATCCAGCCGTTGGGCTCTTTCGAGGTTATAAAGAAATCCGCATACACAGATGCGCGTGAAACACATAACCCTTCTTTTCAGTCGGGTAAAAAAAAACATTAATTTGTATATTTTTTTACAGAAAATATTAGGACTAGGGGAGACTAGGGAGGGTTGATCAGATCATACGGGAGGCTTGACCCACATATCAGTTTTCATATTTAAAAGAAAAACAGAGTTTTATCTATAGGTGTCAACCAAAGCTACTGGAATGCTCAAATATTAGTCTCTGTTTCATACTGATAATCCAAATAGTTGTGTAAAAAATCAGTCTTGAAGAGTTTCAATCTAAAAGTTGTGTTTTTTAGAATCATTTTGTAAGCTTTTTTCAGATAAAAATGTCACAGAAATTTAAGTAAGTAGGTTTTAAGTAATGCAGAAATATCGAGCTTTCATTCCAGGTATAAAGATTATACAGTAAGTTAGATTTAACATAACAATGTGCTATTTTTTAGAAAAGGACTATGTGGGGAGGCTTCACCCAGTCAATGTGAGGGAAAGTTAACCAGATGTTCAAGGGTCGCGTAACACATTCACGGCGGGAAACGAGAATTCAGGTTATCATTCAAAAAACATCATTGACTAAGGGCGTGGCTTCTTCCTCACAGAAAATGCATTTATATCATGTTGTTCATATTTTTTTAGATTGTAAGACATTTTATATTAAATTAATACGTTGAAAGATATTTACCGATGCATAAACTTCGGAAACCTATCTAGAAAACCAATTTACAAAAGACTTTCAGAACAGGGAGGAGCTTCTTCTGTTTTAAAATTCAGATTTGATAAAAATTGCCCGACGGCAATGAGTTAATTAAGAGGTTTTGAAAATCTTTTTATTATACACTGTGCATAATGAAATAGTAATGGTTATATATAAAAATGACTGTAAATTTATTCTGTAAAGCTACAGTAAAATGGGGTAATGGAAAAGAAATATTTTAAATTTGATTAAAGAAAGATATAAAAAATTGCTGTAGTATCCACTGCACGAAAAGAGTTAATGAAATATAAATGGGAAAGTTGATATATAATTTTTTTCCATTTAAATATTACTTACAAAAGGTAAATAGGAACAGTGGAAAAGACGAAAAAGTATGAAAGCAGCAGGCTTAACCGCTTTAGAGGCAGTGGTATGTTTATGAAACCACTTAATTTTAATTCCCAAACGCCACAGTTGCACCAGAATTTTGCTAAAGTCTTTTTCATTTAATATGTATGTGAAATATAGCCTTTCTCATATTTCCAAATAAATTTGTTCGTATATTCCGGTGCCAGTAATCATTTATTTCAACATTTTAGTACTGAAAATACTTTTCCCCTGAAAGGGTTAATAAGTTAAGTACTCATGCGGCTGTAAAAGAACATACCATTAATCGAACAAGTTTAGGAATGTAAGTAGACAAATTTCGGCATGATGTATAGAGTGAGATGAATCCAAACTATGTGATAACTAGAGTTGTCAAATCGAATGTCACAAAAAATAGGTCAAGGAGACAAAAAAAAAAGTGGGAGAGTGGCTGCTAAATCCGGACATAATAATGCATGAAACACTATGAAAACGGAACTTGTCTCTAGCGGAATACTGTCTTAAATTTTAAAGTTTCATTTTCCCTACTATAAAATTATACCTGCTCAGACAAAATCCTGTTTAAAACAAAAATTTTCTCCTCTGACTTACAATTGCGTCTAAACAGTTTTGTTTAAGCATCATATTTTCAAAAATATTTTTTATAATAATTAAAGCATGTAGGATACACTTATTTAGCTTTTTTTAAACTGGTTATAATTATCTTCACAAATATTTCAATATATAAAACAAAGTGGGTCAAACCTCTCATATAGTGTGTCAACGCTCCCATATGTGGGGAGCCTTGACCCATTATTTTATCATTATTAAAATCAGTAATTTTTCAAATTTCCTATATATTACACTTATGTAGCAATTTTATTTTGATAACTGATTGTATAACGAATAAAATGATATATAAAACTTTATTCTACATTCAATATTTAAAAAATAAAAAAAAAATATTTTGAAAAAAGTGGGTCAACCTTCCCTAGTCTCCCCTACAGGAAAATAAAATGCTGTCTTAGATTAGATTGTTACATGATTTTATTTCTCCCCTTATTATAATTAATGTCATTTTTGTCATTTTTTACCGAAAATATTAGGACTAAAGAAAAATAAAACGTTGCCTGAAATTAAATTGTTTTAAAAGTCTGTATATGCTGATTATATTTCTCACCTTATTGTCATTTATGAAATGTTAGGCTTATGTTACTTATAAGTTAGAAACATTTAGAAATTTGTCCTATTTTTCTGCTATACCCTTTATGTTGACATTATACAGGTAATATTTAAGTTTATTAATAACAGTCAAATAATAATAATAATAATAGTAAAGCATATGCTATTTTTTAAACGATGACAAATAATAAGCTAGACGCAGTAGGGGTCGTTCGGTATTCTCAGGGACTCAATCCCTATCTTCCCTCTCTTCGGTGTCTTTAATTTGTGCAATTTCTTTTTTTTAATTATCCGGTTTCAATTTAATTATTTTTTCCAAACCTAATGAGACTAATAATAAGCGGCAGGAGTCGTCCGGTACCTTCAAGGCCCTAAGTCCTCCGTTCCCTCTTTTCGGTGTCTTTAATTTGTGTAATTTCCCTTTTACATTTGTCCGATTTAATCTTTTTCCAACATGGCTTTCGCTTTTTCTTTTACTCGAAACGTGGCTGGGGACCTATGAACCTTGCTTCCACAAAAGAGTCGGAATAAGTAGAAGGATAAAGGGCTGCAGACGAAAAAAGGCCGGTGGTTAACCCACCTCCAATCGTCGACCCAGACTAATAATAAGCTGGACGGTGCAGGAGTCGTTCGGCAGCTTCAGGGCCTCAAGTCCTCGCTTCCCGCTTTTCGGTGTCTTTAAATTGTGCAATTTCCCTTTTAAATTTGTCCGGTTTAAAATTAATTTTTTTTTTCAAAACCTGCTTTCGCTAGAGTGTCTTTTACTCGGGACGTGGCTGGGGACCTATGAAACTTGCTTCCACAAAAGAGTCGGAATAAGTAGGAGAATAAAGGGCTGCAGACGAAAAGAGGACGCTCGCCGCGGCGATTGACCGAGAAACTTAAATAACTTACGGGAATTTTTATTCACACTGCAAACAATGCGTAAAATCAATATCGTGAAAAAGTATCCATGCCAGGCTTCGAGCCTGGATCTTTGATTCAACCAAGACTCGAACCCTGATCTGGATAATTTTTTACTCTGTTTGTTTTAAGCCTTGTTTGTAATGTAAATATTCACGTAATTCAATTTTAACAAAAACATGTACAGTTTAATTCCAACCGAAGTAATGTTTTTGGACTGGAAAATTTATGAAATAGCTTTAAATAGTTAAAATATTGAAAACTATTTTAAAAGAAAACAGTTAAATTAAAATCTATCAAATATTAATATGGAAATTAGTTATAATGTTTTATAAAACCATTTACAAAAAATATAACGTTAATTATGTAATATTTAATTTAACTATTAGACAACAGAGGTATATCGATATAGAAAATACACAGATATGGCATACGGTAAGAGAATACTCCTTCAAAGAATATAATTAATTATGAGCAAAAAATGTTTCGTAGAATATCTTTTATTATAATATAATAAAAAAAAAAAAAAAAAAAAAAAAATTAGATGAGAAAAGCTTTTTTAAAAGAAATAAATTATCTCGTGATTAGTCATCAGTTTGTTTTAAAAGGAATAAAATTAATTTACAATTTAAATCATGCTTCAACGCAAGAAAGAAAAGATTAACTTGAGGACGAATCCAAACCCATGCACCCGTGTGCAGAGCTGAAATATGGCCCATTTACCAACAATGCAATTGACAAACTCAGAACATCAGCTAATTTCTAAAGCAATCTGTGATTACGTATGTATTCAGTCAGTGTGTTATTACGCATGTGTTCAATTAATATGTGATTACTTATGTTTTCAATCAGTATGTGATTACGTATGTATTCATTCAGTTCTGATTACATAAATCATGACATTTAGTCAAAATCATGACATTGGTCAAAAGTTTTTCCTCGTTAAAGTGTGGCGAAGTCTCTTTCTTATACATAAAACAGTGCTTGCAAAAAATATCTTGACAGTCATTAAAAATAACAAGTAAGAAAAAATCATGCGTCAAGCATGGATTATGAAACACTTACCAACACATTCAGAATAATGTAACAAAACTGCACCGTTTAAAAAATTAAAATATTACGTCTAATGCAACCATATGGAAACGCATAATGCATTTAAAAACCCAATTTCAGCTGTTCACATTCGCAATCGGAGAATTATGCGAATATTTTCAGCAGCCCTGTATATGATATATAGATTTGAAGCTATTAAATATATGTATCTAAAAATTTAGTTCACTTAAGAGATACATATACTTCAGTTGAAAATTTACCTTCAGAAATTTCCTCTAATAAGGAGAGCAGTACGTGAATACTTTTGTGCAGCTCTGTATTTGAGGTATATAATTTATATATAACGAGTAGGATGCAAAAGAATAATTAAATTTAAAGCGCATACCTGATTTTAAACCGTACACTCCAGCAATTATTACTCAAAGACTGCACTGCACTGCACTGTAACCGATTTCTTTTGTGTGTCCCTGTAAATGAATAAAAAATGCTATGAATGCCCTGTTCTAACATGATCATAGGGAAATTTAGCAATTTATATCAGTTTCAATGCGTTTGAAATAGCAATATGCCATTAAAATACTCTTCAAACGATTTTTCCTTATGTACCATAATAATGGAGTGTAACACCATTAAAAATAATTTGAAACGATTTTTTCCCATTGACCGTAATGTAACGGAAATTTTTTGGCTCTTTGTAAATGAACTAAACATGCTACAAACTTCATTTGAAATAGGGAACGTGCTATGGTACAGGTCACTAACATCCAAAAATTTCAGAACGATCCGAGCATATTTACGAGAGTTAGAGCGTGAACAGACGGACAGACAAACCGAAGTCATAAACACTTTTCAACTTTGTTGGAAAGTGTTACAAAAAAGCGCTGTTTTCAAACCACAATCCAAAACTAAAATAAACGCATTGTCAAGCTGCAAGGGCGATGACTGCACCTGAACAACACATGATAGAAAGTCTTGAGCACCTCTTCTGTTTAAAGCATGTAAAAGTAAAATGAAAAATCTGAACATTAAGATTGTGGTTTAAGAGTCTTGTTTTGTTTTATTTTATTTCTTTCTTTCTTTTGCTGGCACGTATACCAAACACTATGTCTAATGTAGCACTGTAATTACGTTAAAATTA
This sequence comes from Maratus speciosus, assembly GCA_963932465.1. Classification (NCBI taxonomy): domain Eukaryota; kingdom Metazoa; phylum Arthropoda; class Arachnida; order Araneae; family Salticidae; genus Maratus; species Maratus speciosus. Next base: position 429,786,843 of record OZ010795.1, on the reverse strand, counting down.
GATTTCAAGATCCGAACCGAACGGACAGACAAGGCAAGTAAAGGACACACGGTTACAAGATTTTAAAATCTTGTAGATAGTTAAAGATTAAAAAAAAATGTTATTGAGTTATAAATAAAATTGGGCTTTAAGTGCATAGATTTTCTAGTAGAAATGTATGCATATTACTTGATGCAATAAAAAGGGGATATTTTTTTAATTATTTTGTTTAAACTTTTCTGAAGATTAATGACCTCTACCACAACCTTCACGAGTTATTAAAAAAACCACTATTTTAAAAATATACTCTAAATAATAAAACATTTTTTTCTATGAATGTTTCTCTTTCACTATTTTAATAGCACCGTATTCTAGTAGAGAGATCACATATATATAATAAATGAAATCTGAATATATTGAGAATTTTCTGTTTTGCTTTGTAATATAATCTCAATATAGATATTCTCAAGGAAATTGCTTTTGTATATTCTTATCGTTTATGAAGATTTCTTATAAGAAATGAAATGAATAATCTATTATATATATATATATATATATATATATATATATATATACATATATATATATATATATATATATATATATATATATATATATATATGTATATATATATATATATATATATATATATATATATATATATATATATATATATATATATATATATATATATATATATATATATATATTAAAGATTAAATTTAACGGGTTTCTTTATAAATTAAATTAAATTTCATGAGGGATTCCTTTAGTATATTGAAAAGATGTAGCTATTTTGGTGATAGGAAAATCTGTAAATGCATATTCTCTAAATTTAGGTAAGTGTTCATCAGAAAAGTGATATCAAGATATAAGTAAATTTTTTGTTAGGATCATTTACAATTGTCTAGTATTTATGTTATAATATTCGATTAAGATCAATTTATATAATATTTTTAATTTTACATTGCATACTATCTAAAGAATCATTAAAATTGAGAAACATTAAGAATTGCAAATTGTAACAAAATAATGCTTAAGTTAAATTTTATTTTTTTATTTGTTATGTAATATCAATATAAATTATCAATGAAATTGCTTATCTTGTATTGGTATGAATAAATATGTATTACATTATGAAAAAATATGCTGCTGTTTAAATGTAATTTCAGTAAATCATACGAAAATGTATTAGAAAAAAATTACATAATTTAAGCGTATTGAAAGGTTTCTAGTTTAAAGTATTTTTTCCTTTTATAAATTGATGTAACTTATAAATTTCTAAGCATAAATTTTACTATGATATACTAAATCTAAAACGTATAATCAAAATAAAGAAAAATATTTTTTATCTGGTAGGAAGTTTTATGAAAACACAATACACTGTAAAAAAAAAAAAAAAAAAAAAAAAAAAAAAAAAAAAAAAAAAAAAAAAAATCCGACCAGTTTTCCTGTAGAAATCGGAAAAATAGTTGTCCTTATCGTACCGGAAAATTTTCCGACCCAGCTCGGAATAAAATCCGTAAAAAAAAGGAAATAGTCAATAAAACGGTATTTTACGGATTTTATTCCGAGCTGGGTCGGAAGTTTTTCCGATACGATAAGGACAACTATTTTTCCGATTCCTACAGGAAAACTGGTCGTATTTTTATTTTTTTTACAGTGTATAGCACTTTCTGAGATATCCACGATTACGAAGAGAGCTCCTTTCTCTTGATAAACCTTACAAATGAATTGACTTCTGACATTTAAAGAATAATTTATTAAACAAAAGCCTATTATACTGCATACAAATTTAGGAAATGCAGTTTTTTCAGTGCATTCATCAATATTCGAATCTCAGTGTTTTAAACTTATTGCTCGCTCAATATGTCGTTTGTTTGGTCTCATCTGTTGTTTCAAACAGACATTGTCAGTCGGGTAACAGAATTCATAAGGGCATGAGTAACAAATAAATATTCATTTTACTCTATTATTTTAGCCCATTTGTCTCTTGAACATGTATATCAGACACGTCAAACACGCGACTCGCGGGCCTCGACTGGCCCGCATACCACTTATGTGTGCCCCGCTCAGCCTTTGGCATTTTACCTTTTTTTTAATTTAATTGTTAAATTGCGCATCCTGAAAATTCACTTTGCACCAAACGTGATCTTAGAAAGGGCAAACATACTAAAGCTTTATGTTTATTACTATATTTTTATATACTAAAAAATGTTAATTAATTTTGATGGCCTTTGCCTAGTGTTTACCAGCAGTCGAAATTTTCCTGGGACATCTCGGATTCTTCATTACAAAATTCATCGAAGTGGAAAATTTTAAATATATATTAGAGAATTATTTAAAATTAAGACTTGAATTTCAAGAAATATGAAAATCAGTTGAATCTGTTATCTTCCTATCTACTGATTGACGTTCAAATTATTGCTCAGAATTTATTACCTCAGTTAATCAAAATTCAGCGCGATTCCATATTAACGCTATATACATGAATATGGAGTTTCCAAATTTCTGTAATTATTCATCACTATACTGCAAAGAAATGCTGGCAGTTTTCCGGTAGGAATCCGAAAAATAGTTGCCCTTATCGTACCGGAATAATTTCCAACCCAGCTCGGTATAAAATCCGTAAAAATAAGGAAATAGTCAGTAAAACGGTATTTTACGGATTTTATTCCGAGCTGGGTTGGAAATTATTCCGGTTCGATAAGGGCAAATATTTTTCCGATTCCTACCGGAAAACTGGCATTATTTTTTTTACAGTGTAGACTAATTTTTTGAAATACAGTGTGCAACTGATTGAATTTTTGAAAAAAAAAAAAATTAAACCTAATTTTAAATAGAAAACGCATTTAATATTTGAAATCAAAGAAGTAGCGCATATGTATAAGACACATTTCTTTAAATAGATTTTCTGATTCAATATATGTTTATTTTTATTTTTTTACATGGAAGAAAACACGAAAGATTGACAGCTATGCGTTTGTTAAATCCAAATTATCGTGCACAAGTAATTTAAAAAATAAATACAATCTATAATATCCAATTAAATTTTAATGTTTTGTAAAAAAAAAAAAAAAATAAAAATAAAAATAAATGAGTATTTTTTCGAAAAAAAAAAAAAAACTATGTATTTAACGCTTGGAAGTTTGCGTTAATTTTTTTTAACAGTTGTACTTCGTACAAACATTCTTTTTTTGTGCAATGGTAATAATATCTTTTTTTATGGTCAACGGCTTTGTATATAATTCTTAATTTGGCCCGCGGAGGTAAATGAGATTGACATGCCTGATGTATATGATTATTTGAGAACTGATAGCATCCTTATAATATCCTTATAATACCCTTAAATATATCCTTTTGTGTCGATAATGGACTGTAAAAACTTATTAATCAACTGTAAATAATGAAGTAAAGTTTTGAAAAATTACCGGTTATAAAGGACGCTTTTAAATTTCTAAAATTTGATGCTTCCCAAGACCTTGATACAAGCATGTCAGGCGCATTCCCAACTGAGGGAAAAAGTAGGCTTTGAATACAATGCCCGGTACACGTTAAAATAAATAAAGTTTTTCATTACCGTTGCAAAGAAAGACATTCGCAGATGCAAAATGCGACTGTTTTATAAAAAAAGAAGCAATAAACACAAACACTACATAAAAAAATACAAAAAATTCAAAAGCTACCTGCCAAAAAAAGAAAATAGAATAGAATTTAAAAAATATATATTAGAAAATTTTCAAAGAAACATTTAATTAATAAAATTATAAATTGAATATTTCCGAAATTACATTAATCTACAAAATTTAAGATGTACAAAAGGGCCTGGCCGAACGTAGGTAAAAGTACGGTTAGATAAATATTAAAATTAAAAAATATTAATTACTTTCAATAGGAAACAAAAAAGTTTTATTAAGTGGATTACCCTGTTCTTTTCATTTTTCTATTAATTTTATATTTGCTACTTTTTATAAAACCAGTCTTTTCAGGAGCATTCGTACTTCGAATATAAACCAATTTTTTTTTTTTTTTAAATACAATCTTCAATCAAACCTCAGTCAAAACTTATTTGCCAAAATTGTTAAGCTATGGTGTTTATACCAAGCATAGGAATAATTTCCAGCATTTTCTTTACTTATTTTCAAGTACACACCATTTCTATGAATGAGAAAATTTGTCTGTTTCTAAATACATTATGAAAACGGTGTTCCCATATTAATTACTTTCATTTATCATCAGCCAACTTTTGTGATTATTAAGTATCATGTCACAAACACAAACATGTGTTTCTGAGAATAGGAAAATGTATATGTATATATATATATGTATATATAGTACACTTCTCTAAAGAATGTTATCTTTATTTTTATTACTTCTTCAATTATGGAAATTTAATTGATTATATCATAGGATAATTTTAAAAAACGGTTACTGTTATAGGGTTTCGCTCATCTGACGAAATCCTATTCGTCTCTATCCTCTGTCTGTCTCTCTCTCTGTCTGTCTGTCAGTCTTTCTGTCTGTCCGTCACAGGGCCCGTTCTCAAAAACTATACATGATGGAGACTTGAAAATGTGCATACTTAAAGCTGAACACCTTACATCAAACGACAAATCATAAAATTTTGAAAAAGTCTTATATTTACCCGTCTGGGCTCTAACTTGTGTAATTTAATCTTTTTGTTCTTACTGAGCCCCTACTTAAGTTTAAGACTTGAACTTTTGCATACTTATAGCAAATATGATGATATTTGCATACCTCACACCATACGGCAAATCATAAAATTTTGAAGAAAGTCTTATATTTAACCTTCTGGGCCTTAACATGTGTATTTTAAGCTTTTTTTTTTTCTAACTGAGCCTCAATTTAAGTTGAAGACTTGAAATTTCGTATACTTATAGCTGAACGTTTGCGATCACACGGAAATCATAAAAATTTCAAAAAGTCTAATATTATTTACCCTTCCGGTCTCTTACTTGTGTATTTTAAACAATTTTTCTTACCTCCGCCCATTGCACTCGGTGGGTACTTTCCTAACTTTTGCAGACACCCTTTTGACCACTCTTTCATATTATGCACATAGACTTACATATTTCAGTTCCACTTTTTACCACCAGGAGGCGCCTACCTATCTCAGGTGCAATGGGCCCGATCCCCTAGACTAATATATCTACGGATAGGTTGTAAAACGGAGTTTCGTTTGGATAGAGATTTGTGTAGAATAGAGTGCGCAAGATGAAGTGTTTTGTAAGGAATATTAAACGAAACCCTCTGTGCGATCTGTGATCACACTTACCCACTTGTTTAATCGTCGTTAAATAAATTTACACATTTACATTTTTCAAACTCCAGGTATAATTTTCGATTCTTTTTGAACATTTAAAGCTGGATAGATAACATATTTTTATTTTCATTCACTTTATTCAACTTATGTAGATTATGAATTATATATACAAGAATATATTTGATAAATATTGCATTTTATTCAAAAATATTTTAATTATTTCGTAATTATGTATTAAAAAAAATAATTTATTCGGAAAAAATAAACAACATACCATCAAATACACTTAAGAAAATAATTTTAATACTTTGACAGCATAAGATATATGTTCCCTGAAATTAATGATAATTTACATTACTTAGCGAAAGATTCTTTGTGATAACTTGTAATTAAGAAAGCCATCATATTAATATTTTTATCTCGGCAAAACACATTCAGAAAAATTGATTTTATCCCATTAATAAAGATTATTTACTAATGTATTATGTGATGAACATTTTCGCATCATTCTTGGAATAAGCTTTAACATTAAGATGCAATAAACCGAAACACAAGAGGCATTTTTTTATTACCTATCTTATTTAATATGTAACATTGATTTAAGTTTAGTGACAAATTTCTTTGATAGAATTTGACATTTGCTTCGTAATAAATTTTATTGTCCAATAAAAGAAAATAATATTCGATTTAAATATGAACCGTATATTAATATTCAGTTACTTATTAAAATAAAAAACTTGATGGTTGCTGATCTTAAAATATTAAAAAAATATAGCAAACATTTTTTATTATAAAGCATATTTTTATTTGATATTGTTTTAATTTAAAGAAATTTTTTTTGAATATAAAATTATATTTCTTCCCTGTACATACATTTAACTAATATAAACAAATATTGATGAAAATTTTGGGAGATGCAACTCACGTTTTCAAGGACATAAATAGCTATTTACTTTTTAGAGTTTAAAATAAGTGATTTTTAAAAGTTAGAAATATTAAATTTAACAGAAAACTTGAAATATTTCTAATAAAAAATAACGCAGTTTCAAGTACATACACAACAATTTATGACATACTTTTTTTTTTTTTTTTTTTTTTTTGTAATAGAGATTCACTAAAAGTCAATTTTCAAGAGATGTTTATAAAATTTTTCCTTATACAGATTTGTTACGAATACTCATGCTGTGTAATCTTCCTTTTTTCCGTTATTGAATAAGGCTTGAAACTAAACTGAACGCCGTAAGTTTCACACTGATCATTCATACTCATATTAAATTTCGATTTCTTCTCAATCTCATGAAATATCCAAACGATTTCGAAAGTAATGACTGCAAATTGCTGGTGACAGTCCCTGCTCCAACATAGCTATATTATATGTTGTTGTATATAAATGTAATCTAAAAACAGTTCTAAAAGTTTCAAGATTTTTAAAGTGTGAAATGAGAGAAAAGCGTTCTGAAAATATTCTAAATGGCGATTTCTGTGAAATCTCAAAAAAAAAAAAAAAAACAGACCTATTTCAAAATTATTGGTTTCAAGTTGATGGTGATCGTCTCTTCTCTAACATAGGCTGTATTTTTTGTAGGGGCCACGGGTATTACTTATAACATATAAACTATCTTTAACAGCAGTGGAAAAAATAATTTAAAAGAGGTGATAATGCGCGAAAAACGTTCTTAAAACGCTGCAAATTACGATTTCTATACAATTGTTATAAAAAAATCTCAAAATTACTTATTAGATATAAATTTTCTGTAAGAACATTTATTAAAAATTTCGAAATTTAAACGTGCGAAACATGTTAAAAGGGTTCAAAAAATTCAAAATTAAGTGCAATCTTCTAAGGAATCTCATGAAATACCAGACCGATTTCAAAAATAATTGCAATTAATTTATGGTGATAGTCCCTGCTCCAACATACACTGCATTTTATTTCGGTGCCCCTACCAAAAGAGGGCGGAGGATGCAGGAGCGAAAACGTTCCGAAATAACAATTTATGTGGTATTGAAAGGGCTAGAAATATAAAATTTTGCAGGGTATTTATTTATAAGATGCAAATACTCTCTTAGAACTGTTTAAAAAAATCCATATTTAAAAAGATGAAATGAGTGAGAAACTTTCTAAAAACGGTCTAAATTTCTATTTTTATGGAATTTTTAAAAATGGAAACTTGAAATTTTGCACTGTAGTTACGTATAATATATAAATACTCTCTAAGAACAGTTTTAAAAATAGAAATTTTAAAATGGGAAATAAGCGAAAAGTATTTTAAAAACGTTTTAAATAACGATATTTACTGAATTGTTAATGAAATTAATTTAAATTTCGGGACGATGGATATTTATAAGATGTAAATGCTCTGTAAAAACAGTTTCCAAATGATTCAAATTTAAAAGGGTAAAATGAGTAAAAAAACATTTAAAAAACTTTCTAAGTTACATTTTCTATTGAGTTTTAAGAAATATCAAAAAATTAATATTGGCAAATTCATGGTAATAGTCCCTGTTTAAACATAGGCATTTTATGTTAGTGTCATTAGCACCATAGATTATTAGGCCATAGACCGTTGGGCAAGAAGGTTGAAATTGGACGACCGTTGATTTTAAAATATAAATTCGTGCTAAAAACGGTTTCTAAAAAATTCAAAACGTCAAATTAATACTCAAATGACGATAAAAGCTTCAAAATACTTTCTAAATTACCATTTATTTAGAATTAGTTTTAGTTCTTCTTATTAATTTAAATCTCATTTCCTCTTAATGCAATGTAATAATGAAGTTTAGTCAAACTGAGTACTAATAGCAATTTTTGAATTGTTCCTAAAAGTATAATTTATTCTAATAAAAATTTGACGTACAAATATCAATTGGAATATTTAAACTATTACGCGAGGTGTTCCTATTATAAAAAAATCGTGTAAAAATTAATTAATGAGAATTAAAAAATAAAAATTATTACATATGTGGTGCAGTATACATGGTTGAATTTAGCAATATATAATTAACTGGTACTCGTATTAATGTTTATTAATACGAACTACTTAAGCAAGAGAATTTATAACACCAGATCACGTCGATTTCTCGGTATTTTCATAAAGTGAAATTGTAGTAATAAGCAGATGCGATGCATTAAAGAGCTGAAACAGTGCAGAAAGTAGAGTCAAACAAAACAGATATTTCGTAATAAATTTATAATACCTGCAGCTTCTATATTAATTAGTATTACCATACATTTCTTTTGTACTCTTTCCGTCATTTATCGCATTCTTCGATGATGAATTTATACATAAAAGTTAATAGGAAATTTAAAAGACGTTCATGGCAATTCAAGAAATTTTTCTTCAAATTGCAGTGTGGAATTTTCCAAATAGTGGGATATGAGAATCCAATTTAATGCATGGAAGAATTCTTAAGCTTGATTTAATACACTGCAGAACTGCAAGAAATGTGTATGAAGGTGTATGAAATATTGTCATTGAGTGATACCTTAATGTCCATGATAGTTTTAAAAGCAGCACATATCTTTACAAAAATTTTCACAATATCTGCAAAAGACATGGAATTATACGTTGTTCATAATTGAAACGCTTGATTCATTGAAGAGCGAATACTTTTCCTAACAAAGTGTCAGAAGAAAGTAAAAGGAAATGAATCAACGTACGATATTTACTATCGAATCTGCCTGCTGATACAAAAATGATATATATTGAAGGTCTATTCCATGTGAATTTTATTTTGGTAGACTATTAAAAAATCAAGCTAATATTATTTACTTTATCATGAACTTATCAGAACTGTCGAATGGTAATATCTGTGTTATAAAAAGAGACAGTAGAATTATTGTTATTATTAGTCTCGAAAGTATATGATGCAGATGTATCTCCAATTGCATATCGGTCGACATATAGAATGAAAAGGACTTTATAGAAAAGGGAGTTCACTGGTGTAAGAAGTGACCGCAATGAATGATATCAGTGATTTATATTTTATTCTTACTGTTTCAATAACTCATGTATCATATCGAGACAATATTCTACGTAACAGTGTTACCGCTTTTCGGTACACAATGCTTCAGATATGATATTGTTTTTCGATAATGCATGTTTTCGAAGGGACCCATAGATTCTCAGATATCTGGAGTGGGACAAAATTATTCATATTTAATGTCTCACAACTAAATTTAAATCAAACACAAGTATACTATTCAGGGCATATTAGTAAGATGAATTACCGGGCATCAGCATCCGAAAAGTGATTTCCATGAACGAAAACCTGCTTTACTTCATGAATGTATATTGCCATCATTAAAAAGGGTGTGGAATTATTTTGGAAAGAAAATATCTTTTTTTCGGGCATGCAATATAATTAAAGATTAATAAATAAAAAAAGAGCATATATGGTGCCTTTAACCATTACCGAACTTAAAATTGTTTGTCAAAATTGAAGTCATTTTATTAATTTTTATACAATTAGCATTACACTTTTATTACACATCGTAAAGGCCTTATCATTTTCACTAGTATAATTAGGGGGGGGGGGGGGATCACAAGTTTTAAACATAAAAATAATTTTTTTTTTCGATACTTTATAGTGTATAGAATATATTTCTAAAGCGATTTTTGAACTTGTTATTTATAGAATTTTTCCACAGACAAAAATGACACTGTGACTCATTGGCGCTAAAGCAAACTTTTAAGCTTTCAAAGCATGTTGCTTAAAACGACGTAATTTATAATGAATTTTTTAAATAAATGAAATTTTAAAACTCTCCAAAACTAATTTATTATAAATCCCCAAAAAGTTCACCTTTAAATACACAAAATGTTCTTAAAGTATGAAATTCTGTCAGACCTTCACCCTAAGGTTTTCCACTTGAATAAATATTATTTTATGGTCAATTAGTAATATTTTGCTCTATTTAACAGTATTGTGTTTAAAGGTGTTTTTATAAATAACTTCTAAAATGAGTTAAATACTGATGTTATTTAAAGCCATATTGAATATTGTTCTTTAAAATCTCAATTCATAATTTAATTTTCTAGAAAGATTGCATATTCAAAATTCCACTTTATTTTTATCTGCATTAGTAAAGATTTTCACAAATAATGATATGGATATGTTGGAAGTATATATCTAATAAAATGATAATGATAATATAATTAAGTAAAATACTATATTTTTTATATATTTTATTTATTTTATGATGTAATTTATTAAATTATTATTTTCTGATTTTTGGAGTGTTACAGTGAAATAATCGGTTTGCTATTAACAAAATGTAAAGATTTGTATAAGTACTGAATTTATTTTGTGATATAGATTTATAGTTTATGTGCATGAGAATAGGGAAGTTTAAGATGAAATTCTATAATAATATTAATAATAATTTAGGATTTACCTTAAATAGTTTTTAAGATATCCAATGAATTTTATTTTCGCTTTTATTTTTTGTAGATCTAAAGAAAACGATTCAGTTGAAAATGATTTTAGCATCTAGTTCAGACTTTATATTTTGTCACTTTTCTAATTGTTTTTTATTTTGTATTTTTATTATATAACCGAGACGCTTATTTACAGAAAAATCTTTATATTTTATGTTACGCTGTTTTAGCAATGTTTGAGCTATCGGAGATCTTTGTGATATATCATTTTTTTTTAATGGTTCAGTATTTTAAGAGCTCATGTATTAAATATTATAAAAATCATCATTACTTAAATGCTTTATCACGATAAGTTATTTTATGAATCTTTAAAGTAAATATTCTTATAACATTTCAATTATATAACGAAACTTTATCATGTAAAACGTTACATTAGTGAAGAAAGGTTTTATTAAAAAACAAATTCAAATAATTCAAGGGAAATTTTTGAAAAATGGCTTTTGCATACAAAATGTATTTTTTTTCTTTTCAAATAAAATTCTCATATATGCCTTTTTAAAAGTGTTAGAGACATACACATTTAGGAATAAAATTAATAAATGGCGGGAGTTAATAACGAGTTAATATACAGTATAATTAAGAAGTAACAAAAAAATATTGTATAATTTTTAATAAATGACTTTAACTCGTGTGAAAGTAAAGCTGAGTTTTTTTTTTTTTTTTTTTTAACTACTTGTATGTTATCAAATTAAAATATTTTGTTTTTATTATTCATTTAAAAGAACTGCCGGTGTTCTGAAATATGATTGGAGTATTTACATAATACGAGTATACATTTATTTATTTTTAATAAAATATAAATCGGGAAGCACTTCGCTCTGCAATGCAATATTTTAAGAATGTGTATTTTAAATTCACAAACATTTTGTTGAATAAATAAAATATACATATATTTACTCAAAAACAACATTTCACTCGTAAAATCTAAAAATAAAATCATGATAAAAAAAAAAAATGAAGAAATACAACGTTAAAATGCTATTTATCTCAAAAAATACGGACATGGTAAAAGAAGATATATTTTAAATCCAGACACTTACTTAATTTGAACGTAAATGAAAATTGTCAGTAGAGATGTTTCCTTTTATATTTAACTTGTATTTAGCTATACAGGATTTAAGAGATTTTTCAGGAATTTAATCTGTAGAATATCGCTTTATACTAAAGCACCATTTTATTTTTATTGCAGTTCAATAAATATATTAACAGATTTCTAGCATAATATAGTATTTTTCAAGAAATTCTATATTTCAAGAAATAAAATGCTCACAATTCTTCTTCTGGTTTCATTAAGCTGAATTGAAATTAAATTGCTAATACATTATACAGATTTAAGTAACATAATAACTTAAAATTCTGAATTATGTTATATTTTATATATATTTATAAGATCGACCTATTTTTAAGTAAGTACCTGTAATATATTTATTTATTTTTAAAGGATCAGGGTCCATAAGCCGCGTTTTTGAACCATGAAACAGACTAAAATTCGATTATGTTATACTGACGTAATTATTTCACTTTTTAATATTAGAAGGTATATATTGTACAATTTTAACAATAGCTTTTTATTTTATTTTATTCGGATTTACATGACTTAAACAAGATCCAAAATTCGTATAATTCATTGTTTTGATAAAAAACACGCAATTTCTGTTATTTTTACCCCAATTATTTGTATGAGCGCAATCGTGCAATAATTTCTTCTTGCCATATATTATAAAACACATCAAAATATACGAAATATGTTAAAATAAAAGTGTTGCAAAGTAAATAGTGCTGCGCTGATAGTAAAATATAAAAAATAGTGTGTAAATTGGGGTAAATAATATCAGAAATTACGTATTTTTCCTCTAAAGTACAAATTATACGAAATTTGAGCTTGTGTAAGTCATATAAATCCGAGCAAAATACAAAAACTAGTGTTAAAAGCATACAATATATAGGGTAGGTGGGTACACAGTGAGACAGCAGCGACTTTGACATATAGTTGTAACTTTTTCTTCAAGCAGCTAGAACACACACATAACGACCTCATCTTATGCAAAACGTGGATGTAGTTTCAGCACTTCTGTTACTCGTCCGATAAAACAGTAAATAATTCCTTATTTTGTAGTGGTTAAAGTTACATAAGCGTCTATTTTAGAGTTTATTTCCTTCAATATGACATATATTTACTTAAACAAACCTAGCTATATCTAATAATAGACTACTTCGGCAAAACGACATAAACTTTTTAAAGCGATGAAATTGATGTAAGAGATGTGGCATCCATTTTTACAACGTAACGAAAGTACACAGTGAGACACACAGTTGTGGTACATAGTGAGACGTGTCCTATTGTGTATCTACTATGTGGTTCTAATGTTAAAAAGTAATTTATTAATAAAAGAGGGTTTCTCTCTCTCTCTCTCTCTCTCCCCCTCTCTCTCTCTACTTCTCTCTCTGTGTGTGGGCGTGCGATGGCCAGGGAAATTTACTAAACGTAAGGGGCTGTATATTTGCATGAAAGTAGCCCAAAGTCGGCCATTGTCCACCCAAGGCTCATATTTTGAATATTTTAAAAATCTAGAAATATTAATTAGAAATCATAAACTGCAGAAAATTATTGATAGAGTGTAAAAATTTATGTTTTATGAAAATATATATATTAAATTATAAACAGAAGTTCTCCTATACGTCTATTAAAAATATTTCAAAAATATATATTCTAAAAGCACACTCAAAATATATATTAAACATTTAATTGCTAAAAAGGACGTCAAATGTTAATAAAATACATTAAAAGGTCTTAATAATTTGACATGTTTCTTTTAATATATTTTATTAACGTTTGACATCCTTTTTAGCAATTAAATGTTTAATATATATTTTGAGTGTGTTTTTAGAACATATATTTTTGAAATATATATATTGTTTCACTGTGTACCACAAGTGGTACACTGTGAGACAATTTTCGATATTCCGTTATGATGCTTCTGTGCTTTTATAAAAAACGTTTTAAAATCATTTATACATTAATGTATAGCGCATTTTTGTAGTTTAAAATGTAGCAATTTTTTTTTTGAAAAGAATAAAAATCGTCGTCATTTCTTAAGTAATAATAATTTTCGTCTCACGGTGTACTACCCCTCCCCCCCCCCCCCCACCCCCACCTATATATGTAATATTAAGTGGATATATCAAATACATTTTTGTATAATCCTGGACAGAACACATGTATGTCATTGAAAATCCTTAATTAGTAGGTCTGAATTAAACTAAATTCTAATTATGCATCATTAAAATTACCGAAAGGAATGCGCAAACAAAGATTTGTAATTTTTTTTCTAAAAAATGTTTCGTTTGAAGAAACATTTATCGCTCTAAAATTCTCTTTAGTATTGCGTTAAAATCAAGCAATTTCGTGCTGCTGTATATAGTGTCCTACCTTAATGTTTATCAATAATTCAACCATAATAATACAGACATATAATAAAAAGCAAGTCTACATTTTCGTTAACAATGTAATAGCATATTTTTCTACCCGTCAATATAAGGAAATTTAAAAAAAAAAAAATCTTTGATAATCTGCCTTTCTTTTACAAAGTAATTATATCATCCAATACGCTTCATAATTTATTGCATGTACAATGTGTTTATATTGCACTTTTGATATTAATGATTTTACTGAGTTGATAATAACAAGGATGATACGGACATATTATTTTCTAATAAAATAGCAAATAAAGCCTTTGTGCAAGAATATTAGAAAGCAGAAAACCAAGGTTTAAAAATGCACAAATAATACATGGAAAGCAGCAAACAGCTGTTTCGAATCTACTAGCGAGATTCTTCTTCAGTGCAAGATAGGGCAATGCACGACGTGCTAGAAAAAGCAAAGGCTGAGCAAAATGACAGAGACTTATATATCCCATGCGGATATCGAATGCGCCAAAAACATCCAATGAGAGAGAAGCAGGTGAAATTACTGAGTGGACAAATAGCGACATCAACCATAGTTCGAGAGAAAAAGAAACCGAAAAAAAAGGGGGAAATTAAATTAATGCTTTCCAAATACTTGGAAAATCAGGAGTACTAGATAAGTCATTGACTAAAGAGTGAGAATTTTTAATTATGTGGTAAACTTCCCAAAAATCAAGATCCAGGTTAGAAGAACATTTTTGGATAATGATGGCTGAGTAAAAATTAAACCTATGTTGAAAGGACCAACAATGTTGAGAATTAGAAGAACGTTTAAGCTTCTGATTTTTAACTATACTATTCATGCTCTTTTAAACGAAATCTAAAAGCACGTTTAGTCTGACTAATATAAGAAAGACCATACTGGCAAGAGATTGAGTAAATACCCCAGTTAATCAAGCGATCAGTGGGGTTTTTGTGATTTGAAAAAGGACTTTATTAACAGGAGAAAAAATAACATTAAAATCAAACTTCCTTAAGATTTTAGGAACTTGCTGACTGATTGTAGAAAAAAAATGGCAGCACAACTGAAGTATCATATTTGAAATTTGAATGCTTTTAAGAATGGACGGGTTTCGTCAATTTCTTATAAATAGAATGTATAATATTAGAGCAATAACCACGATCAACAGCAGTAGCTTTGAGGTAATTAAGTTCAGCACTACGTAACTGGGCAGTGGAATACATATTGGTAGACCGAAAAACAAAAGTATTGAAAACAGCGAATTTCTGGTTAGGGCAGCAAGAAGAATACCTGTGAGGTTGGAGACTGACAGCAACAGGTTTTCGAAAGATTGTAGTCTGAAAGTAATATCCCCAACGAATAACAAGGACATCACGGAAAGAAAGACCGTTATTGCTCTCATTTTAAGAGGTGAATTGAATGCAGGGATCAATCAAATTCATAATAGAGAGAAAATGATTAATATCCGAATTCATTTCAGCCAGGACATATACATCATCAACATAACGAACATAGAACGGGAATTTTAAAATTTCAAAAAGGTTGACCTCAAAATAGCGCACGTAAAAATTGCATAAAATTGGTTGACCGTATGATTGACGGTTTGGCTATGGATAATCCTCTTACTCCAATTTTATGTGATATTTATATGCAATATTTTGAGGTCAAACTTTTTGAAATTTTGAAATTTTCGTTCTGTGTTCGTTATGTTGATGATGTTTATGTCCTGGCTGAAATGAATTCGGAAATTAATCATATTCTCTCTGTTATGAATTCCGTTGATCCCTGCATTAATTTTACCTCTGAAATTGAGACCAATAACTGTCTTTCTTCCCTGGATGTCCTTGTTATTCGTTGTGAAAATGGCCTTCTTTCGTAAACCTTTTGCTGCCAGTCTCCCACCTGACATGTATTCTTCTCACACCCCCTAACCAAAAGTTAGCTGCTTTGATTACTTTTGTTTTTCAGGCTATCAATATTTGTTCCACTCTCCAGTTACTTAGTGCTGAACTTAATTACCTCAAAGCTGTTGCTGTTGATCGTGGTTATACTTCTAATATTATAGTTTCTATTTATAAGAAATTATTGGCGAAATCCGTCCATTCTGAAAAGCATTGTAATAAAAAGTATTGTGTTGTCATTTTTCCACTATAATCAGACAGCAAGTTCTTAAAATCTTAAGAAAGTTTGATTTTAATGTTTTTTTTTTTTTTCTCCTGTTAATAAAATACCTTTTTCAAATCTCAAACACCCCACTGATTGCCTAGATATCTGGGGTATTTACCAAATCTCTTGCCAGTGTGGTCTTTCTTATATTGGCCAGACTAAACGTACTCTTAGATTTCGTTTAAAATAGCATGAATGTTATGTTAAAATCAGGAGCTTAAATGGTCTTCTACTGCTCAACATTGTTGGTCCTTTCAACATAGGTTCAATTTTTCCTCAGCCATCCAAAAATGGTCTTGTAACCTTGATCTTGATTTTTGGGAAGCTTTCCACATTATTAAAAAAATTCTCACTCTGTAGTCAATGACTTATCTAGTACTCCAGATTTTCCATGTATTAGGAAAGCATTAATTTAATTTCCTCCTTTTTTCGGTTTTTTTTCTCTCGTTCTACGCTAGATGTCGCTATTTGTCCACTCAGTCGTTTCATCTGCTTCTCTCTCATTGGTTGTTTTTGGCGCATTCGATACCCACATCGGGTATATAAGCCGCGGTATTTTGCTCAGCCTTGCTTTTTATAGCACGTTGAACTTTGCCCTATCTTGCACTGAAGAAGAATCCTGCTAGTATATTCGAAACAGCTGTTTGCTGCTTTTCATATATTATTTGTGCATTTTTAAACGTTGGTTTTCTGCTTTCTAATATTACTTTCTGTTATTTGGTATCACTTGGTGCCTTCTATTCATTTCTATAATTTATCGCTTTCATTATGTTTCTTATAATTTTCACATTCCCGTGAAATTTTTCTTAACATCCTTTTAGTAAACTCTCTCAGAAAGGTGTTATACTTTAAAGAGTAACGGAAGTCACTGACCATTTGTGAATTAATTCTGCATTAACCCGTGTTCTCCATAAGTTAATAAATTGTGTATCTATTTTTTTTTTCTTTTTTATAATATGTTTATCAAATATGAGTAACTTGTTGAATAATACGTCTCCATTTTTTTTTAAAGAAATGAGATATAAATTAGCATTATCTGTTTCAAAAAGCATTTCATCCAATGCGTTTTTTTTTTTTTTTTTTAGGTAGATTTCGTATGAAATATTACGTATTACATTCTCCCATATGTTGGAATTTCTGAAAAATGTTTGCAGATCTACACCGATCATGACCCCTAGAACCCAAAACCACCCTCAGTAAAAAACTTTATATATATATATATGTATATATACATGTATACACACACACATATTATATACAGGGTGATTCTGAATTCATCATCAATATTTGGTGGGCAGGTAGGGAATAGGAAAAGAACACTATTTCACATAGGAAAGCATAGGCACAAACGAACGCATGACGGTGTAAGGGGGCGCTTTGTGTCCGCATCTCCCATGAACGCGCATAGCTGTCTGCCGTGTGCAGCCAGTCGTCATTCGACAAGGTGACTTCGCAGAAGAAAACTACCTCATATTTCTTCAGACTGTGTTACCGGGTCTTATGAACGAGGTTCCTGCTGTTATTCTCCGGCGAATGTGGTTCCAGCATGACGGCGCTCCAGCACATTTCGCAAATGATGTGCGTTGTTACCTGACCAGAAAATTTGGAGCTCAATGGATTGGTCGCGGTGGACCGGTTTGTTGGCCACCACGGTCACCGGATTTATCTCCAATAGACTTCTTTGTATGGGGTGCCATGAAAAAAATGGTGTACGAGACACCTGTTGCCAGTGCTATGGACCTTGTAGCACGCATATCGGTTGCCGCCGCAAACATCCGGGAAACGCCAGGCATATTCCAGAAAGTTCGGTTGTCCATGCAACGTCGTTGTGAGGCATGTACTCTAGCAAATGGTCAGAATTTCGAGCACCTCTTGTAAGTCTGTACAAAAGATGCACAAATAAATGTTTTTTTCTCTTACCACTTTCTTGTTATGTTTTCTTTCCATCATTTAACCGGATTCATATTGCCCTACTACATGACGTCTGCGTCCATACTTTCCTATGTGAAATAGTGTTCTTTTCCTATTCCCTACCTTGCCACCAAATATTGATGATGAATTCAGAATCACCCTGTATATTTATATTTATATTTATATTCATACACACACACACACACATATATACATATATATATATATATATATGTATATACTAGCTGGTACCCGTGACTGACGAAAAATTTAAAGGCATTTATCACATAACCTTTTATCACATTATAACCCTTTAAGTCCCGACCTGCACGATCGTGCGGGTTAGGCATCCATTTAAATTTTCGCTCTTGAGTCGGATGTAATAAAACCTCGAATCGAACGATAGTTCTGTTTTGCTTCTAGAGTAAAGTATCATTTTTTTAACGGGTATTGTTTGCAGTACATGTGTTATTTTCCACAGGCATGACTAGCTTTGTTTACAAATACATGGGGTTTATAGTAGAAACATTTCTGATTATCCCAAATTGCTTATTTTAGTTTATATATATAGGATCTTTTAAATTTCTTTTGTGAGCATGAAATTTTTTATAACTTTTCTAAGATTAAATGAGGAATAAATTTACATCTCTGTTATTCTATTTTATTATTAATATTTATTCTATTATTTATTCCGTTCAAGGATGTTGATTTAATTTATGTTTTCGAGAGAAAGAATATTATTTAAAGAAATATATTAGTATGTATTTTTAAAGAAAAGTGGTTATTAACAGGTCACTTCAGACGTGACTTTGATAAAATTAGAATAATCGAAAAAAATATGCAACATTATGTTTATATTAAAAAAATCACATCTTTGAAGAAAAAAAAAAGATAAAGGGCATTAAAAAAATAATAATCAAACGTGGTGTAGCATCAAATTTCAGAAATAAATAATATGTGTAAGAGTATGTAAAGAATAATATGTAATATCTTTAACTTTCAAATATTTATTACATTTTAATTTCACAGTACAACACTTTTACCAGCTGTAGATCTAACAATAATATCAAAATGTTTATCACGCTCCGAAGAATCATGATCCTAAATACTTATTATTTAGGGAATAGAGTTGCTTATTGCTTTCGCGGAATAAATCTGTTTATGGAAAAGCACACCAATTATGAATAAACATTTTCATATCTACTTTTGTGAGGTAATTTTAGCTTATGAAAGCTTTGAAATTTGTAAGAATATGCTCCAATGGGGGACAGAGATTGTGTATCAGAGATATTTTTAACTATAGATTTCGATATTTTAAAATCGAAAGAAAATATCCCTTCTTCGTTTGTGCTTTTCGATCATCACGGTGCCTTTAAAAATTAGCGGTATCTGAGGTGAAAGACGAATTTAACGATTAATTAGTGGTTTTGGTTCATGTTTACATCTAAATGATGTCACATGTAAAGCCTAATATCAAGTTAAAATAAATTGCTAAACTTTTTTACGTCGACTTTCATGTGTCATTTATTAAATTTTATTGAAACCACTGTTCCTGGAGAATGTACGGTAAATGGATGTTAAACGTATGTATTTGCGATAGTTAAATTGGTTGCAAATCACGCCATTTGGTATAACTGCTATAAAATGCTAAGATTTTCTGAAACAACAACAACAACAACAAAAAAAAAAAAAAAACAATCAACTAATGATTTAAAATATGATGACGTTTTCACTAGGTTACTTTTTCCTGCGGAATGATACGAAAAAAAGAATGTGTATATTATTCCACTTCATGAATCATTTAAAACTATGCATTTTAATTTATTTAAAACATGAAATCGATTAATGAAATCCAGTATTATTGTACATTTAGAAAAACATTGAAAAATGATTTTAATTAAAATATACAAATTTCAAGTAAGAAAATGTACTATTTAAAATGTAAGCTGAAATTTTATTTTGAAATAATGCGACTTTTGATGCAAAATTTTATTTCTGAAAAGTATATTATTATTTAAAATTTCGTTTTAACTTTCGAAGCTGGTGTAATGAAAACGACATCGCTTTGACGAAATTAAAATAAATATATGTTAATGTTTTCGCATTAAAATGAATGCTTTCCATGAAAATATATTACATTCTTTTTACTCGATAAAAGCTTTTACTAAAACGTTTTTGTGACATGTTTTAACTGCCAAATTCTATAAATAATTAATTAAAATAGTACATGATTTTTTTTATTTAATTCGTATGAATAGTGGGCAATTTCTATCCACTTAAACACACAGAACTTATATTTACATCCTTGGTTGTAAATGTCAACAGACGATTTTCCTTCTGCGGAAAAAATTCATTCATGAAGTTTCGATGTGTGTAAATATGTTTTCAGTTATGGAAAATTAACTTTAATTATATTTTTGTACCATTTATACTAATTGAAATTCAATTATTTTTAATTTTAATGAGGGAATAGCGTCAAAAAATATATTAATCCGTTTTAATTCCCCCTTTTTCCACCAAAAATATCTTCTACTGTTAATCAAAACGTGAATTTTGAAAGAAAAATCTCATTTTTATATAAGTTATATTCAAACTTTTAAATCGTTATCGACAGTATTCCTGTGACTTCACAATTAGCCAAATGGTGGTGTTTATAGCCTCGAAAAGCGAGAATAGGCTTCATTAGTACAAAAAAAAAAAAAAAAAATGTGTTATTGGTATTAATATGACATCATTATTTATCTATTTTTATTAATTACTGATATTCATGCCCTTGTATTTTTAATGAATACTTGGAAATACTGTTTTATTTCAAATATGACGTCATATTTTTAAAAGCTAATAACTTTATTAATAATATTACTCCATTTTTGGCAGAAACCCCTTTATTAACGAGACCGATACCCATCCTTCATGTATAATAAACATGTAGAGAAAAAAAAATCAATTTAACAAATTGCAACGACCATTTGGAAAATTATTTTTTCAAAGACTAAAATTTTAAGACATAAAAAATCGCACGGAGTTGATCATACATTACGTACGCCATGAATTAAAAATTAATAGTGTTATTACACGTAACAATTGCAAGCGAAGAAAATCGCCTGCGACTCGTCAGATTTCCTGAAACTTACGTATTATCCATCTGAAACTTACGTATTATTCAAGAATTTCGTTGGCTGTTCGGGAAAAGTCTTTTCCATCGTAGAAATCTGATGACCAATTTTAAATGAAATTTCATTCTTAAACTTCTAAACATCGCACAATATTACTTTTTACACCGTCGGATAGAGAAAAAAAATGTACTTTTAATTGCAATTTATTTGAAAGCTGTATCGCAATATGTTTCTGATTTTTTTTTTCCTTTTTTTTTTGTCATATTGGCAACATAAGTATCCATCTATGTTGAAAGTAAAGAGAAATACAGATTAAAGAATAGACCAATCAGAAAACGAATAAAATGCGGATTCAACTAATAAAACGCCTCAGATATGTTTTTGATTTCTTACCCTTTAAGAGAAAAATACCCCCAAATGGTTAAAAATACCCCATTTTTCGTTTTAAATATGACGTCATATTTATTATTTTTATTATTTTTATTTTTAGAGGAGAAATTATTATTCCAGATTTAGATTTTCTTGGCAGCAAGAAAGAAATATGGTTAAATTTATCTGAAAAAATGTCAACTGATTCGGTATGAAAAAGACTGAAATTTTGAATTATTAAGAAAATTATTTGAATAAATTATATAAAATATAGCCTATGTTTATTTCCGTTTTATAATACACCTATATGCGAAGATACAAAAACATTAACTCATCCGTTTAGACGTTGAATTCATTCAAACTTTCGAACACACTTTGACATTTATAATATTATAAGAACATACCCCTTTCTTCTGGATACGATAACTTCACTAATTCTGCACAAATATCTTCCAAGCTGATACATAAAAGCAAGGGGCATAAAATCTCGGTCAAGTTCGTTAATGGGTAAAATCGGACCAAGGGGATGGAAGTAGGGAGGGGTTTTGTGAAAACCGAAAAACCCCCATAACTTCTTAATTTTTGTATATATATATATAATCAGTTTAAAGTTTTTAATACTTCTGAAAATTGATCCAAAAATGTATGCATCACAGATTTTTGATAAAATAAAAAATAGCATCAAGGGGCGCAAAAAATGGGTTTTTGGGAGAAAAAATTTCCTAACTTCGTCAAATCGCAAGATATCAAATCCAATTAAATTTATTATAAATCTTCTTAATATTATCTACAACTTTAATTTTGCCAATTTATTGATGGGATAAATTCGTATCGCAAAATAAATAAATAAATAAATAAAATAAAAACGAAAAAAAAGGGGGAGTTGAAGAAGAAAAAATCCATAACTCCGTCAATTCACAAGATATAAAATCCCCATGAATTTATCTAATATCTTCTTAATATTGTCTACAACATTCATACAGACAAGTTTTTAATAGGACCAATTGCTACAGCAAAAAGAAATAAAAAAAAATACATAGCAGTTGAAGAAAAAACCCATCGTATTAAAGGGTGTATTCAAATCCAAACTGCTTTTATTCTGACTCATTTTTTATTTTACTTTTTTTTTCTCATACGCATTCAATTAGAAATTTCTCTTATTCAGAAACAAGGTAATGTACCGCAATGATCGATTTTTTGATAGAGACAAAACATATTTCAAAAAATGATGTCAATGTGGGCATTTTGAACCGAATTTCCGGAAGCGATTGTGTTAGAAACGAAAAATATTGTCCTACTGAGAAAATAATATTTATAAATCAAGTTTTAATTAATTGAACGAAACATAAAAACACATGTCTCTTATAAAACGCTTCAAAAATTACGTCAGCAAGTTTCATATTTTTTTTCTATTAAAATGAATCTGAAAATATGCTAGAAAATTTCGAGTTGTTGAGCATGGAAAAGTATTTTCTTGAATACCGCCTTAACATGATTCTGCTAAAACCAGTTCTTGTTTAAAAATGAATAAAAAAAGAACTCGTCATTTAAAATTGTTAAAGTGGGTTCATTTCTAATCATGATACTCTTTTTTGTTGGTGAAATTAGTATCTACCTACTTAGAAATCTACCTCCGCCTCTAGGCCGGACCGGCAGGGTTTTTTTTTCTTTTTTTCTTTCTTTATTTTTCTTTTTTTCTTTTTTCAATTATATTTTTTCATTTACATAGAATGATTTCTTATTGCATGTCTAATGTATGTTGTAAGTCACATTTATCGTTAATCAGATATTATACATTTTATTTTATTTATTAATTTAGAAGATGAATGTTAAAATTTATACATTTATTATAATTATTTCTCTCTAACTTCAATCAGTACAATTTTGAACTTATTTGCAGAATACTTTCGCTTATGCAAATAAATACTTATAATAATGCATTTGCTTACAATACTTTAAAAATCCATTTATTTACAATACTTTAAAAATGCTATGATACATTTTTTTAAAATTTATATGTTCAAAATTATCAATGTCAGTTTATTTTCAAAATTTAAAATTTATATGATTTAAATAACAAACAAATAATTTTACAGAACAGTGAATATTATATATGCATTAAAAGTATAAAATACACTGGCCTCCAAAAGTTAAGATACACGGACTAAATGCGTTCGATTGCACACGTTTTGTCGAATATCTACAAAACTTATTGGCGAATTGTTCTTGTACTTCTGGGATGAAAGAACATGTTTCATTTCATATTTCTCGGTGAAGATTTAGTCGGGAGTACAATTAGGGGGCTAATAATAAATTTAATAATAAAATAATATTTGCGATCACCTATGTAACAGGAAAGGCTGGAAATGGTTTGTCACTGTGGTAAATGACTATTTGGGTCCTGTTCAACATCTGTATGCATTTGTGTAAGCATAGCACTCATATTCGTGAAGATGTTAACGTTTTTGTGAAAAACTCAAACTTTTTTTTTTTTTTTTTTTTTTTTTTTTTTTTTTTTTTTAGCATACAGAGTTTTCAACCAATTTTAACACAACTTTCCAAAAACCTGACAAAGAACAGTAGAAACACTATACTGGAAATAAAACATGACTATATTGAATATTTGATGAGATATGGGCATTTATATGAGATAATTTTTAACTGTGCATGCGAGGCAGATTTCAAAATTTTTATTTCAGAATTTGGTAGTCAGCTATTTAGGGCAACTGATATAAAAAGTCTAGTCAAATATCGAGAAAATTCACAAAGATGGGGTCGATATAGTGAGTTTCTTCTTAAAAATAGCTTTATTATAAGGGATTTTACACAACTTTTCAATCAGCTCACTACATCTTCCTAAGTTTTCACAACATTTGACTGGACTTTCTATAGAAGTTGCCACAAAATACTGAGTACCAAATTATGGAATAAAAATTTTGAAATCTTCCGCACATGCGCAGTTAAAAATTATCTCATAAAAATGCCCATATCTTATCAAATTTTCAATATATTCATATTTTAATTGCAGTAAACTGCTTCTACTGTTCTTTGTCAGGTTTTTGTAAAATTTGGTTGAAAATTCTGTATGCTATAAAAAAAAAAGTTTGAGTTTTTCACAAAAACGTTAACATCTTCACGAATATGAGTGCTATGCTAACACAAATGCATACAAACGTTGAACAGGACCCAAATAGTCATTTACTACAGTGACAAACCATTTACAGCCTTTCCTGTTACATAGGTGATCGCAAATATTATTTTATTATTAAATTTATTATTAGCCCCCTAATTGTACTCCCGACTAAATCTTCACCGAGAAATATGAAATGAAACATGTTCTTTTCATCCCAGAAGTTCAAGAACAATTCGCCAATAAGTTTTGTAGATATTCGACAAAACGTGTGCAATCGAACGCATTTAGTCCGTGTACCTTAACTTTTGGAGGCCAGTGTAGTATATATTATATTTATACAAACTGAACATTTATATAAAAAATATCTAAATTACAGCAAAAGGCAGTTAAAAACAACCCATACACACATTAAAAAAAAAAAAAATCCTAAACATTTAATCTCTGTTACTATTCTGGAATATACTCTGATTACAAATAATTAAATATTGCAATATTCGAACATATCTCCATATTCATTTTGATATCATAGATAAACCTGAAAAATTCTTCGATTACCACCAAATAAAATAGTAGTGTTTATATGTTAAGCGAAATTAACGTTGCCTCACTCTTTTTTCCACCCCATTTATGACTCTTTTATCCTACTAATTGATCATAGGATTTAAAACTAATGATTCAAGAGTTTTCTTTTTAGTAGATTTAAATACGTAGCTTTTCTCTAAGATAACTGTTGCAGGCGAGAATGAAAGATTAACTAATATCTCAATCGGCAGGAACTTTCATATTTACCGGAGTGAAACATTTAAACATATTGTAATTTAAACAATATCGTGGATAATATCTAATTATGCCTCTTTAATTAATTTGAAAACACACCCTATGGGTATTAAATTAATCTATTTTGGAAAAGTTAATCTATATTGAACTAAGCTTGATTTATATCGCAATCTATAATGATTGAACAATTGGATTTGTAGGGTTTTTGCAATAGTGTAATTTTTTTTTCATCTATTTTGATAAATTTCACAATCTATCCTCTGTTTGAAATTCTGCCTGCAACCTTCTTTTTCTACATAACATTATTTTCTTATATTCTATAATATGTATTTTAAAAGTACTTTAATCTTTAAAAATATATTATGAAATTTATTTTTAAAAGGAAAGTTATTAGACTTTAATTTTTTGTTACGCAGAAAATGTAAAGTATTTTTTAATGCAAAACCTGAAAAGCTCTATAAAACTCATAAAGATATACATTTATTTCGATTATTTTTGGAAGATTGTTTCATTTGCATAAAAGGATGAAATATATAATATCTTACAATATTACCATAATTTTAATTATCACACGGTCTAAATTACATGAATGATTTTTTTACTATAAAATTTTAAATTATTTTTACTAAATTTTTAAAAGTCAGTGTAATTAAACACTCCCATTGTGTTTAATGTTGAAAATATCTAATCAGTTATAAAGGTTATTTTGGCTTATCTAAGAATCTCATAATTTGTTAAATTTCATAAGACGTAAAAAAATCGTTCGATTAATTGGTGTGAGTATTTGTAAATAATATTAATAAGGACTTATAATTAATATGATATACAATTACGCACTTACCATTTGTATCTCATAAATATATGTAAAAGCATTTAAAAAATGTACAACTGAATAACCATTTTAAAAAGTTATACACAATACCATACAAATAAACTTTCCATGTACACATGTAATAAGAAAATACATTGTTTTTCAAATATGTACTATATGTTGTCATATCTAATTATTACAATAGTTTTAACGTCTAATAAACACAATTTTGCATTTTAAAAAGAATATGTCACGAGAAAAATGTTTTTTTCATAACATTTCACATACACCTATGAAGGTGTAAAAAATAAATAATAATTTTTATAATAAACAGTTGGCTATAAAACATTATGAGTTAAGTGGTCTCAAATCTCTTGAAGGTTTAATCTTTAAAATTTTCAATTTTGTATTTAGTAGACTATAGTTAGAGTATAGTTAGTTGGTAAACATATCACAAGGATAAAGCTCAATAAGAAACCGGGTCTTAAAAAACAAGCTCCAGTATCATCCAATTCTGACGCTTTAGTATATATTTGGATAAATTACACGCAATTATGTCGCTTTAGTATATAATTGGATAAATTACATGAATTTCTGACAGTTTAGTATATAATTAGATAAATTACACGCAATTCTGAGCGGTCAAATGGAACAGTTGGTAGAGCGCCAGACATATTTTTTACCTTACTGAAGTTTGTGGGTTGGATACCCCGGCAAGACTTTTTTTTTTTTTTCTTAGCTATGAATTATGTCTTCTGAAATACATCCTTCAGTATTTGTAAATTTAGAAACTTCATTACTAGACATGTTTTTTTATCATTTTTATTACGACACTACATTAAAGAAAAAGTCCTTCCGGCCAGTGCCGGGAGGAAGAGGTAGCTTTCATAATCCTTATTTAAAAAAAGCCAACTTATATCATGCAAACACACGAAGCTCAATTTAGTGGAAACCAAATATAGGAGATTCAATACTAATTTTTATCAATATAATGAATGAGATTTTCGCGAAATTAGTCAGCTTTATCCAAGCTGCTTTTCTTTAAAGTAACTTATATTTGGCTGCCAAATTCGGCAATTTCTTAAAGTGCCTGTCATTTTAAGACAACATGGTGGATGAGGCTAAGCAGTGAACTTGGTCGAGACCTTAGTAATTGCTGTGCACATGCTCACTCACATCGGAATCGGTTAATATATAGGAGTGCTGTCGCATGCAAAAAATCAGATTTTTCAAAATGTCACCCACAATAGAAATTGAAACTGCTATATCTGAGCCATTTTTTAAGGTAAAGACAAACAAAAAATGCTCCTGAATCCTTTTATCAAGATCAAATACTTAAGAAAGAAACCTTTTTCAATTTCTAATTTTTTTGCACCTCACTTTAAATATATATATATTTTTTAATTTAATGGCCGCCATTTTGAAACAAGATGGCTGATGAATCTGGCCAGCGAACTTGGTCGAGGTGTTGATGTATACTATCCACATGCCTTCTTACATCGAAATAGGCGAATACGTGTGTTATCGCGTGACAAATACAAGATCGTTTCAAAATGTTAGCCATGCTAGAAATTCAAAGTGCTATAAATCAACCATTTTTTAATATATCAACAAAAGAACAAATTTTCAGAAACAAAAACTGCTCCGGAATCTTTGTATCAAGGCCAAACACGTAAAAAAAATCTTTTTCATTTTCCAATTTTTAATACCTCATTTTGAATTTTAAATTTAATTTTTTTTAAATGGCAACCCTTTTGAAACAAGATGGCGAATGAAGCTGGCCAACGAACTCGGTCGAGACATTGGTATGTACTATGTACAGACCAAGTTACATCCAAATAGGTTCATAAATACGCCTGTTATCGCGTGACAAAAATCAAGTCGTTTTAAAATGTCAGCCACAAGAGAAATTCAAAATGCTATTACTCAGCCATTTTTTTTTAGATATAGACGAAAGAAAAACTGTTCCGGAATCTTTGTATTAAGGTCAAACACATACAAAAAAAATCTTTTTCATTTTCCAATTTTTTGGTATCTCATTTAAATTTTTTTATTTTTTAATTTTTTTAAATGGCCGCCATTTTGAAACAAGATGGCGGATGAAGCTGGCCAACGAACTCGGTCGAGATATTTGTATGTACTATGTACACACCAAGGTACATCCAAGTCGGTTCATAAATACGCCTGTTATTACGTGAGAAATATCAGGACGTTTCAAAATGTCAGTCACGCTAGAAATTCAAAATGCTATAACTCAGCCATTTCTTAAGATATAGACGAAACAAAAACTGCTCCCGAATCTTTTTATCAAGGTCAAACACATAAGAATAAAATATTTTTTCAATTTTCAATTTTTGGTACCACATTTGAAATTTAAATTTTTCTTAAAAATTTAAATGGCCGCCATTTATAAACAAGATGGCGGGTGAAGCTGGCCAACGAACCCGGTCGAGACATTGGTATGTACTATGTATAAACGAAGTTACATCCAAATCGGTTCATAAATACGCCTTTTATCGCGTGACAAAATTCAGGACGTTTCAAAATGTCAGCCAGGCTAGAAATTCAAAATGCTATAACTCAGCCATTTTTTAAGATATAGACGAAACAAAAACTGCTCCGAAATCTTTGTATAAAGGTCAAATACATTAGAAAAAAATATTTTTCCATTTTCAGTTTTTTGGTACCACATTTCAAATTTTAAATTTTTAAAAAAATTTTAAATGGCCGCCATTTTGAAACAAAATGGCGGATGAATTTGGCAAACGAACTCGGTCGAGAGATTGGTATGTACTATGTACACACCGAATTACATCCAAATCGGTTCATAAATACGTCTTTTATCGCGTGACAAAATTCAGGACGTTTCAAAATGTCAGCCACGCTAGAAATTCAAAATGCTATAACTCAGCCATTTTTTAAGATATAGACGAAACAAAAACTGCTCCGGAATCTTTGTATAAAGATCAAATACATAAGAAAAAAATATTTTTCCATTTTTTATTTTTTGGTACCACATTTCAAGTTTTAAATTTTTTTAAAAATTTTAAATGGCCGCCATTTTGAAACAAAACGGCGGATGAAGCTGGCCAACGAACTCGGTCGAGACATTGGTATGTACTATGTACACACCGAATTACATCGAAATCGGTTCATAATTACGGGAGTTACAGTGTGACATAGGTCAGATATATATATATATATATATATATATATATATATATATATATCAATTTTGAACGGAGGGTGGTTTCGGGGTCTGGGGGTCATGATCGATGAAAATATACCAAAATTTTTTGAAATCGCTTTCCTCCGAACGGCTGCAATAGGTAGCTTTTTTGTAAAGAAAGCTACCTAATACGTCTACACTCCGCAAAACTATAAAAATGCGACTTAATTGATTTCGCTGGGAAGAATAGAGGTTTATTCGTATACAAAACTATAAATAAATGTGAATAAAATAAAAATGTTCAAACTGTTCAATGTTCCTCAAACTGCCGTTTGAGGAATTCAGATTATATATATAACCATTAAATAAGCATTACCGACCACCAACAAAAACTGTGAAATTATGAATAAAATGACATTAACAAATACAGTTCCCTCCCTCTCCCCCCCCCAAAAAAAACACAATTAACATACATTCCAAAATCATAGTAAAAAATAGCTGAAATTGAATAACAGAAATGAAAATATATACATATATACCAAATGTTATGTAAAAAGTATAGTTCCTTGTACTATCTTATCAGTATTAAAATGGAAGAAAAAAAGAAAAATATGGAAACCGATAAAAATTAATGAAATGCTTATATGCTGAATTACTTTATCAAGGATATAGAATTCACATATATAAGCAAGGCAGTCGTTTTCGGTAGAGAAAAAAGCTAAAACCCGAAAAAATTTTTCAACACTGTACCCAAACCACGACATGAGCAAAATAATAGAAGGAAAATGAAATCAGATTAATATTAAATGCCTTGAAAAGGGAAAAAAACAATATAACCTATTAAATAATTTATATTATCTTGTATAATTGAAATAAAGTAATATTACTCAGTTTACCCTGTATTAACAGCACATTATTTAATCCGAATTAACTCTTGCACATGTTGTAATTTACCACTATAAATTTAAGGTTATTTCTGCAGTTCAGTTAAAACAAATATTAAATTTAATGGCTGCAGTTATTCTTTTTAAAAAACCTTGATAATTGCATTTAATTAATATAAATAGAAAATCATTTCATTATTAATATTTAAATTACCTATTGCGACATTAAATTTATTTAACTAAACTAAAAAATCCCAAATCTCTTAATTTACGTGATCACTATTATTTGGCTATACTGCCATCTAGTGTTGATAAAAAAATGAAAGAATATTATTCTGTTAAATGTCATAAACGCTTTAAAAATTAATTTTTGGTGGTGCAATCTATTATAAAAATTTTAAAGTATTTTGATGTATATACATAATCTTCCATTTTTTCTTTTACAATTTACAATATTTAAAAGAGAAAAAAAATAAAAAAACAATCAAAAATCACATTTATTGAATAAATAAATTGTTTTCTTCCGTTCCTCCCTCCTTTCCTTTCCTTTCTTTTTCTCTTCCATTCCCTTTCTATTTTTAATTACCTTTAACCAATTTTATAATTAATATTATTCATTTTACTGTCCACTTACATAATTATATTTAGTTGTAATGAAGAAAGATATTATGTCCCTAGAATTTAATTTTTCGAAATATTTAAATAAAGTGAGCATAGTAACCTTATTGAAGTGAATGCACTCAAATATTACAATCTGCATTACGCAACATATCCTAATAATTAAATATTACCATAATATACATCATTTTTTACAAAAATATTAAATAATTATAAATGTTATTAGATTAACCACATTATTATTTTTGATATACTATGTATCATAGAAACATAAATACACATGCCTATAATGAAATTGAACTATAACATATGTAATATGAAGTTATTAGAATCTAAATAGCATATTAATGCATGCAATGTATTCTGCTACCCTACCCGATTTATTTTTGTGGAGAATTTAAATAACTTTATAACATTGATAATAATACATAGCAATATGCTAAAATATATAAAATAAATTATATATATATATATATATATATGACAATTAAAAAATATACAAATTACCATCAAACATAAAAAATAAAAAAATAAAATGAACAGAAAAAAGAAAAATGGATATTTGTACATCTTAGACAAAATCTTCAGGTCCCAAATGCCTAAAGTTCCAAGAAATAAAGTGTGTAGTTTCATCTTGAATTTTGGACTGCCACACACAGGAAACCGAGAAATAAACTACTGGACAGCAACTAAGTTAAAAATGAAACAAGATTAAAAAGGATAGAGGAAAAAAAACAAAAAAAAAATACCAAATTGTAATACATATTGTCATAGCATTAGATACAAAACATACACTCATTATGCATTTTTTTCTCATTTAAGATAGTATACTATTAGAAATTAATATGATATTGTCCTGGGTAGAATAAAATTTAAATACAAGTTAATAGTTAACTTTATTAAATATTAATGAATATGAATAAATTTAATATGAATTGATAAATAAATAAACATAACTACACCATTATACATTTAAAAGTATCGAATCAACATCCATTATTAAATGTGTATTAGCAACGTACTTATAAATCAATATATATTACTTTTCATTAGATCCATAAAACTGACATAAATTTGAAATTTGTCTGTAAATAACAAATTATATATATATGCACGCAGAAGCATGTTTTTATTTATATTTAGCTTAAATTTAAATAATAATGTATACACGTAAATTTATTGTAGTTCGAAAATACTTAATATGCGGGAGAAAAAAAGCTAAAGTCTTGTCGGTATTTTGAACCCAGTAAATTCCGAAAGTGAAAATTTAAAGATCTGTCGCTCTACCACCTGTACCATTCGGTCGGTCAGAAATATGTGTAGTTTATCGGATTATGCACTAAAGCGTCAATATTGGGTAAATTCTGACCATGTCTTTAAACACCCTGTTGAATACCGCGCTTTATTCTTGAGGTAAATTTATCTACTATATATACTCTGTCATTGCAGAAAGAATGGCTGGATTCGTATCTTCTCCTTGTTTGTTGACGCTATTTCAAACGTAACTGATATAAATCACTAAATTTCACTATGATCACGTTAGAACAGGGCTTTCATAGCATTTTGTAACACTTCCCAACATAGTTGAAACGTGTTTATGCATTCGGTTTGTCTGGCCGTCTGCCCACGTTTTAACTCCCGTAAATATACTCGCATTTTCATGAAATTGATAAAAGTTATTTAGGGTGACCAAAGAATGTTTGTTATTGTATATGAAATATGTAGGATTAATCGTTCATTTACAAGAGCACAAAATTATTCCATTACATTTTGTTATATATGGAAAAATCATTTGCAGAGTATTTTAATGACATGACGCTATTTAAAATGTATTGAAACTGATATAAATCACCGAGTTTTACAATGATCACTTTAGAACAGGCCATTCATATTTTATTGTATTAATTTACAGGGATACACAAAAGGAATCGGTTACAGTACTGCACTGTCTTTGAGTAATAATTGCTTGAGTGTACGGTTTAAAATTCGGTATACGCTTTTAAATTTAATTACTTTTTTCATCTTACTCGTTATACACAAATTCTATACATCAAATACAGGGCTACACAGAAGTACCCACGTACATTTCTCCTTATTAAAGGAAATTGCTGAAGGTAAATTTTCATTTGAAGTATATGCATCTCTTAAGTGAAATAATTTTGGCATGCATGTCGTTAATAGATTCAAATCTATATATCATATACTGGGCTTCTAAAAAAATTCGCATAATTTTCCGATTGTGGATGGGAACAGCTTAAATATTTTTAAAATGCATTATGCGTTTCCATATGGTTGGATTAGATGTAATATTTTAAATTTTTAAACGATGCAGATTTCTTACATTATTCTGCATGCTTTGGAAAGTGTTTCATAATCTATGCTTGACGCATGATTTTTTCTTATTTGTTTATACAACTTATTACGTGGTGTCTCGATGATACCTTATATATATATAATGCTATCAAAAAAAATTTTAAAAACAAATAACCCAGTGCATCAGGCGCAACGCAGCTTCTTATATGCACTAAGTGAATATAGCTCTAATAAAAGTGAATGATTATGAAAATTACTATGAAAAGAGGGTGTAAAACAACAATAAAAATCCATGAAAATTTATAACGAAAAAACAACAAACAAACCACTCCCTGCTCTTCAGAAAGTGGGTGGAGTGAAAAAAGCAGGTATCAAAAACAGAAATTGGATCCTCACGGCTTTCGCAAGATATGGCCAACCCACATACTCCAAAAGTATAACAATAGATTTAAACTTTCAAAAACACAACAAAACAAAGCTATTTTATAAAAAAATTTTAACGAATCAAAACTGCTTTAAAAACAAATATAACCAACCAATTCAAATCCAAGAAAACCGATTTAGCTTATAAAACGTAAATAAAGATTAATAAAAATTAAAAAAAAAAATTTTTTAATATGACTAATTCATTAAACAATTAGAAGTATTGAACATGTGAGAAGGTCATATCCCCACCTTTACCCATGAAGACCTGAATAAAACTTGCTACCTTTAAAACAATCACTACGCTCCACTTCTTTCCATCAACAGGAGTTGCAAGCAAGGCCATAATCCAAGTTACACCAGCGTCGTGAAGACTTGTCTTTCCATTATCCTCATAATCATTAATTTTCTTTCCAAGTCACCGCAGTTTCTACTTGAAGCACATCAACATGCAGACGTTCTTAAAGACTTTATTCCACACCCTTCATATATTCAAGCAGCTACCTTGGCATACATTACGGTGTTTGGCCGCTTAGCTGTTGCCACTTTATAAAACTCTTCTTAAGTTGATTTACATAATGAAAAATAAACTGGTATGGAAATAAATTATTATAAAAAAGATTAGCAGTAAATTTAAAAATCTGTGAACTCAAAAATTCTCTATTACTACAAATTCTATAAAATCTATTAATTTGTCCCACAATGATGTTATTAAAAACCCTCTTACTTAAATTTGAATACCAGTGTGGCATCGATTGAGTATTAAAATTAAAAAAATCCCGTTTATCAAAAAGCTTATCATTAATTAAAATGTCTAAATCCAAAAAATTAACATGTAAATTATCAACAGAAGCCTTATTTAATTTTAAACATGGAGGATAGATATCGTTAATCGATACCAAAAGTTTGTCATCGAATATTATTAAATCATCGATATACCTTAAAACTGAATAACCCTTATTACTGTTTAAAACATAATTAAATTCATAATAAAAAAGAAACAGATTTGCAGCAGAACTCGAAAAATTAGTTCCCATACCGATACCACATACCTGGTAGAAAAATGAGCTATTGAAAGTAATGAAATTATTAAGAAAGCAGAAATTACATAAACTCAAGAAAAAATCTCTTTTAATTCCAAGCTCCTCCTCAATACAGAACATATCAAAAATATTTTTTAGTGTATCATAAAGTAAATCTATAGGTATATTAGAAAAAAGGTTTTCAAAATCATAGGTATACAAATTTGTGGGCGTTATGGGCGTTTTTTTAATTTTATTTAAAACCTCATTACTATTGTCTATACACCAAAAATAGCTAGTATTTCTATATTTAAACTTCAAAAAACCATAGATGCGCTTCAAAAACTCCTGTAACTTAACATTTAAACTTTTACCTATACCTCTTGAATTACAACATATAAATCTGAATTTAATAGGTGTCTTGTGAAATTTTGGGGTTATAAACAGAAATGGAAAAGTATGATGATTATTAATAGCAAAATTATATGAATACATTTTTCTAGCCTTCTTGGTGTATGCATTAAATTTGTTTACAACTACCTTGTGACTTAATTTACATTCCTTATAAAATTTACTATTATTTAACTCATTTTTAACTTTATCAATGTAAAAAAGCTTTCAAATAATTGCATAATTTGAAGCCGCTTTTTCCACAGGTACTATTACAAAATTGTTATGTAAAAATTGAATATAATTTAAATCTTCTTTATTGAGACTATGATAAACATAATCCTTACTGTTCAAATAATTATTAACAAAAAACTCAAATTTCTTTAATATATGCCACTCCCATTCAAAAAAAGCTTCAAAGGGGGTGTTAAATCTGTAACATAATTGCATAATGAATTTTTTCAAATCCCTTTCAAAAATCTGAATAGCCGTTTTCTTGCTAATTGTTTTATTTAATCTAAACTTAGTATCTAATCCCATCATAAAATGTAAATTTTTGTTCTGTATAATATCTAAATTTCCAGTAATAACATGTTTATGGAAATCATCAATAAAATCTAAGAAATCTGTGTCACATTTACATGTTTCAGGAATTTCATCAGAAAAAGCAAGAGATCTATAATTGAACAATTTTTTACAAAGAGGAATGTTATATTTATAAGCAACAGCTATATCAATATCTCTAAGAGGGAAAAAAGTGTCATAATATCTAAAAAAATCCTTAATTTTAAAATTGTCGAAAGACTTCTGTTGGAAATTCAAAGTAAAGAAAACCCTGTCAGTTTTAGAATCCAAAAAATTCTTTAATCTAATATTAATAAAGTCAAAAAGCAGTTCCCTAAAATGCAAATTAGAAAATTTATAAATTTTACTAGCTTTCCTAATTTTGTTTAAAATTTTAAGCTTAAGTGTGAATACCGCTTTTTTTACATTTTTAATACTGAAATTTACTACAAAATCTTTTTCAACATTACAGATCCAATCTTCAGGCACTAAACAATTTAATTTATTGGATAACATATGTGATCCCCTGGTATCTCTTTTAATTTTCAATTTACTAAACAAATTTAAAAAACTATAAACATTATCAATACTTTTTATATTGTAAGAATTTAAAACTGTATTTAGACCATAAGGATATAAAGTCCTGTGTTTCAAAATGAAATCATTTTCTATTTTCAAACGCTCATTCTGATTCTCAACATGTGCCAAAATTTCAATCAAAATGTTATCAAAAGTATGTATCTTAAAATGCATAATTTCAAAAGATGGATATTGTAAATCATCATTGTAAACATTTGATCTGTGATTGTTAATTCTAATTTTAAGAGAACCAGAAGTCTCACCAACATAAGCCTGCGAACAAGTCATACATGTAATCTTATAAACAACATTATTAAACTTGCAAAATGTACAATAACCTGATGGTATATCAACAGCCTCGGCACGACTCACCAATCATGTTTTACAACGTTTATCTTTTCATTTAATATATTTCATAATTTCAATGAGGAATTTATACAAAATTCCAAAAAAATTTTTTATATTATAACTTTATGTAGGCACTTACACCTAAATGCATAACAAACTACACCCTATTCAACATATGACATATGAAATGACCAGTTGAATACACAGCAAAAGAAGCGCAAAGCAGCTTATTAAATTGCCAAAGTATATAATGCTTTCAAAAATTTTTTTTAAAACAAATAACCCAGTGCATCAGCCGCAACGCAGCTTCTTATATGCACTAAGTGAATATAGCTCTAATAAAAGTGAATGATTTTGAAAATTACTATGAAAAGAGGGTGCAAAACAACAATAAAAATCCATGAAAATTTATAACGAAAAAAAAACAACAAACAAACCACTCCCTGCTCTTCAGAAAGTGGGTGGAGTGAAAAAAGCAGGTATCAAAAACAGAAATTGGATCCTCACGGCTTTCGCAAGATATGGCCAACCCACATACTCCAAAAGTATAACAATAGATTTAAACTTTCAAAAACACAACAAAACAAAGCTATTTTATAAAAAAAATTTTAACGAATCAAAACTGCTTTAAAAACAAATATAACCAACCAATTCAAATCCAAGAAAACCGATTTAGCTTATAAAACGTAAATAAAAATTAATAAAAATTAAAAAAAAAAAAATTTTTAATATGACTAATTCATTAAACAATTAGAAGTATTGAACATGTGAGAAGGCCATATCCCCACCTTTACCCATGAAGACCTGAAAAAAACTTGCTACCTTTAAAACAATCACTACGCTCCACTTCTTTCCATCAGCAGGAGTTGCAAGCAAGTCCATAATCCAAGTTAGACCAGCGTCGTGAAGACTTGTCTTTCCATTATCCTCATAATCATTAATTTTCTTTCCAAGTCACCGCAGTTTCTACTTGAAGCACATCAACATGCAGACGTTCTTAAAGACTTTAGTCCACACCCTTCATATATTCAAGCAGCTACCTTGGCATCCATTACGGTGTTTGGCCGCTTAGCTGTTGCCACTTTATAAAACACTTCTTAAGTTGATTTACATAATGAAAAATAAACTGGTATGGAAATAAATTATTATAAAAAAGATTAGCAGTAAATTTAAAAATCTGTGAACTCAAAAATTCTCTATTACTACAAATTCTATAAAATCTATTAATTTGTCCCACAATGATGTTATTAAAAACCCTCTTACTTAAATTTGAATACCAGTGTGGCATCGATTGAGTATTAAAATTAAAAAAATCCCGTTTATCAAAAAGCTTATCATTAATTAAAATGTCTAAATCCAAAAAATTAACATGTAAATTATCAACAGAAGCCTTATTTAATTTTAAACATGGAGGATAGATATCGTTAATCGATACCAAAAGTTTGTCATCGAATATTATTAAATCATCGATATACCTTAAAACTGAATAACTCTTATTACTGTTTAAAACATAATTAAATTCATAATAAAAAAAAAACAGATTTGCAGCAGAACTCGAAAAATTAGTTCCCATACCGATACCACATACCTGGTAGAAAAATGAGCTATTGAAAGTAATGAAATTATTAAGAAAGCAGAAATTACATAAACTCAAGAAAAAATCTCTTTTAATTCCAAGCTCCTCCTCAATACAGAACATATCAAAAATATTTTTTAGTGTATCATAAAGTAAAACTATAGGTATATTAGAAAAAAGGTTTTCAAAATCATAGGTATACAAATTTGTGGGCGTTATGGGCGTTCTTTTAATTTTATTTAAAACCTCATTACTATTGTCTATACACCAAAAATAGCTAGTATTTCTATATTTAAACTTCAAAAAACCATAGATGCGCTTCAAAAACTCCTGTAACTTAATATTTAAACTTTTACCTATACCTCTTGAATTACAACATATAAATCTGAATTTAATAGGTGTCTTGTGAAATTTTGGGGTCATAAACAGAAATGGAAAAGTATGATGATTATTAATAGCAAAATTATATGAATACATTTTTCTAGCCTTCTTGGTGTATGCATTAAATTTGTTTACAACTACCTTGTGACTTAATTTACATTCCTTATAAAATTTACTATTATTTAACTCATTTTTAACTTTATCAATGTAAAAAAGCTTTCAAATAATTGCATAATTTGAAGCCGCTTTGTCCACAGGTACTATTACAAAATTGTTATGTAAAAATTGAATATAATTTAAATCGTCTTTATTGAAACTATGATAAACATAATCCTTACTGTTCAAATAATTATTAACAAAAAACTCAAATTCCTTTAATATATGCCACTCCCATTCAAAAAAAGCTTCAAAGGGGGTGTTAAATCTGCAACATAATTGCATAATGAATTTTTTCAAATCCCTTTCAAAAATCTGAATAGCCGTTTTCTTGCTAATTGTTTTATTTAATCTAAACTTAGTACCTAATCCCATCATAAAATGTAAATTTTTGTTCTGTATAATATCTAAATTTCCAGTAATATCATGTTTATGGAAATCATCAATAAAAAGTCCTTCCGGCCAGTGCCGGGAGGAAGAGGTAGCTTTCATATTCCTTATTTTAAAAAAGCCAACTTATATTATTCAAACACACGAAGCTCAATTAAGTGGAAACCGAATGTAGGAGATTCAATACTAATTTTTATCAATACTAAATCATTATGAATAAGAATTTCACGAAATTAGTCATCTTTATCCAAGCTGCTTTTGTTTAAAGTAACTTACATTTGGCTGCCAAATTCGGCCGATTTCTTAAAGTGCCTGCCATTTTAAGACAAGATGGTGGATGAGGCTAACCAGTGAACTTGGTCGAGACCTTAGTAATTGCTGTGCACATGCTCACTCACATCGGAATCGGTTGATATATACGGGTGCTGTCGCAGGCAAAAAATCAGATTTTTCAAAATGTCACCCACGTTAGAAATTGAAACTGCTATATCTGAGCCATTTTTTAAGATAAAGACAAACAAAAAAGGCTCCAGAATCCTTATATCAAGGTCAAATATTTAAGAAAGAAGCCTTTTTCAATTTCTAATTTTTTTGCACCTCACTTTAAATATAAATTTTTTAATTTAATGGCCGCCATTTTGAAACAAGATGGCTGATGAAGCTGGCCAGCGAACTTGGTCGAGATATTGGTGTATACTATCCACATGCCTTCTTCCATGGAAATAGGCAAATACGTGTGGTACCGCGTGACAAATACAAGATCGTTTCAAAGTGTTAGCCATGATAGAAATTCAAAGTGCTATAATTCAACCACTTTTTAAGATATAAACAAAAGAACAAATTTTCAGAAACAAAAACTGCTCCAGAATCTTTGTATCAAGGCCAAACACATAAAGAAAATCTTTTTCATTTTCCAATTTTTTAATACCTCATTTTAAATTTTAAATTACATTTTTTTTTTAAATGGCAACCCTTTTGAAACAAGATGGCGAATGAAGCTGGCCAACGAACTCGGTCGAGACATTGGTATGTACTATGTACAGACCAAATTACATTCAAATCTGTTCATAAATACGCCTGTTATCGCGTGACAAAAATCAAGTCGTTTTAAAATGTCAGCCACAATAGAAATTCAAAATGTTATAACTCAGCCATTTTTTTAGATATAGACAAAACAAAACCTGTTCCGGAATCTTTGTATTAAGGTCAAACACATACGAAAAAAATCTTTTTCATTTTCCAATTGTTTGGTATCTCATTTTAAATTTTAATTTTTTTTAATTTTTTTAAATGGCCGCCATTTTGAAACAAGATGTCGGATGAAGCTGGCCAACGAACTCGGTTGAGTTATCTGTATGTACTATGTACAGACGAAATTACATCCAAATCGGTTCATAAATACGTCTGTTATCACGTGGTAAAAATCAGGGCGTTTCGAAATGTCAGCCACGCTAGAAATTCAAAATGCTATAACTCAGCCATTTTTTAAGATATAGACAAAACAAAAACTGCTCCCAAATCTTTTTATCAAGGTCAAATACATAAGAAAAAAATATTTTTTCAATTTTCAATTTTTTGGTACCACATTTCAAATTTAAATTTTTCTTAAAATTTTAAATGGCCGCCATTTTTAAACAAAATGGCGGATGAAGCTGGCCAACGAACTCGGTCGAGACATTGGTCTGTACTATGTATAAACGAAGTTACATCCAAATCGGTTCATAAATACGCCTTTTATCGCGTGACAAAATTCAGGACGTTTCAAAATGTCAGCTTCGCTAGAAATTCAAAATGCTATAACTCAGCCATTTTTTAAGATATAGACGAAACAAAAACTGCTACGGAGTCTTTGTATAAAGGTCAAATACATAAGAAAAAAATATTTTTCCATTTTAAATTTTTTTGTACCACATTTCCAATTTTAAATTTTTAAAAAAAATTTAAATGGCCGCCATTTTGAAACAAAATGGCGGATGAAGCTGGCCAACGAACTCGGTCGAGACATTCATATGTACTATGTACACACCGAATTACATCCAAATCGGTTCATAAATACGAGAGTTACATTGTGACATAGGTCAGATATATATATATATATATATATATATATATATATATATATATATATATATATATATATATATATATCAATTTTGAACGGAGGGTGGTTTCGGGGTCTGGGGGTCATGATCGATGAAAATATACCAAAATTTTTTGAAATCGCTTTCCTCCGAACGGCTGCAATAGGTAGCTTTTTGTAAAGAAAGCTACCTAAAACTAAGAAATCTGTGTCACATTTACATGTTTCAGGAATTTCATCAGAAAAAGCAAGAGATCTATAATTGAACAATTTTTTTACAAAGAGGAATGCTATATTTATAAGCAACAGCTATATCAATATCTCTAAGAGGGAAAAAAGTGTCATATCTAAAAAAATCCTTAATTTTAAAATTGTCGAAAGACTTCTGTTGAAAATTCAAAGTAAAGAAAACCCTGTCAGTTTTAGAATCCAAAAAATTCTTTAATCTAAAATTAATAAAGTCAAAAAGCAGGTCCCTAAAATGCAAATTAGAAAATTTATAAATTTTACTAGCTTTCCTAATTTTGTTTAAAATTTTAAGTTTAAGTGTGAATACCGCTTTTTTTACATTTTTAATACTGAAATTTACTACAAAATCTTTTTCAACATTACAGATCCAATCTTCAGGCACTAAACAATTTAATTTATTGGATAACATATGTGATCCCCTGGTATCTCTTTTAATTTTCAATTTACTAAACAAATTTAAAAAACTATAAACATTATCAATACTTTTTATATTGTAAGAATTTAAAACTGTATTTAGACCATAAGGATATAAAGTCCTGTGTTTCAAAATGAAATCATTTTCTATTTTCAAACGCTCATTCTGATTCTCAACATGTGCCAAAATTTCAATCAAAATGTTATCAAAAGTATGTATCTTAAAATGCATAATTTCAAAAGATGGATATTGTAAATCATCATTGTAAACATTTGATCTGTGATTGTTAATTCTAATTTTAAGAGAACCAGAAGTCTCACCAACATAAGCCTGCGAACAAGTCATACATGTAATCTTATAAACAACATTATTAAACTTGCAAAATGTACAATAACCTGATGGTATATCAACAGCCTCGGCACGACTCACCAATCATGTTTTACAACGTTTATCTTTTCATTTAATATATTTCATAATTTCAATGAGGAATTTATACAAAATTCCAAAATTTTTTTTTATATTATAACTTTTTGTAGGCACTTACACCTAAATGCATAACAAACTACACCCTATTCAACATATGACATATGAAATGACCAGTTGAATACACAGCAAAAGAAGCGCAAAGCAGCTTATCAAATTGCCAAAGTATATAATGCTTTCAAAAATTTTTTTAAAAACAAATAACCCAGTGCATCAGCCGCAACGCAGCTTCTTATATGCACTAAGTGAATATAGCTCTAATAAAAGTGAATGATTATGAAAATTACTATGAAAAGAGGGTGCAAAACAACAATAAAAATCCATGAAAATTTATAACGAAAAAACAACAAACAAACCACTCCCTGCTCTTCAGAAAGTGGGTGGAGTGAAAAAAGCAGGTATCAAAAACAGAAATTGGATCCTCACGGCTTTCGCAAGATATGGCCAACCCACATACTCCAAAAGTATAACAATAGATTTAAACTTTCAAAAACACAACAAAACAAAGCTATTTTATAAAAAAAAATTTAACGAATCAAAACTGCTTTAAAAACAAATATAACCAACGAATTCAAATCCAAGAAAACCGATTTAGCTTATAAAACGTAAATAAAAATTAATAAAAATTTAAAAAAAAATTTTTTTAATATGACTAATTCATTAAACAATTAGAAGTAATGAACATGTGAGAAGGCCATATCCCCACCTTTACCCATGAAGACCTGAAAAAAACTTGCTACCTTTAAAACAATCACTACGCTCCACTTCTTTCCATCAGCAGGAGTTGCAAGCAAGGCCATAATCCAAGTTAGACCAGCGTCGTGAAGACTTGTCTTTCCATTATCCTCATAATCATTAATTTTCTTTCCAAGTCACCGCAGTTTCTACTTGAAGCACATCAACATGCAGACGTTCTTAAAGACTTTAGTCCACACCCTTCATATATTCAAGCAGCTACCTTGGCATCCATTACGGTGTTTGGCCGCTTAGCTGTTGCCACTTTATAAAACTCTTCTTAAGTTGATTTACATAATGAAAAATAAACTGGTATGGAAATAAATTATTATAAAAAAGATTAGCAGTAAATTTAAAAATCTGTGAACTCAAAAATTCTCTATTACTACAAATTCTATAAAATCTATTAATTTGTCCCACAATGATGTTATTAAAAACCCTCTTACTTAAATTTGAATACCAGTGTGGCATCGATTGAGTATTAAAATTTAAAAAATCCCGTTTATCAAAAAGCTTATCATTAATTAAAATGTCTAAATACAAAAAATTAACATGTAAATTATCAACAGAAGCCTTATTTAATTTTAAACATGGAGGATAGATATCGTTAATCGATACCAAAAGTTTGTCATCGAATATTATTAAATCATCGATATACCTTAAAACTGAATAACTCTTATTACTGTTTAAAACATAATTAAATTCATAATAAAAAAGAAACAGATTTGCAGCAGAACTCGAAAAATTAGTTCCCATACCGATACCACATACCTGGTAGAAAAATGAGCTATTGAAAGTAATGAAATTATTAAGAAAGCAGAAATTACATAAACTCAAGAAAAAATCTCTTTTAATTCCAAGCTCCTCCTCAATACAGAACATATCAAAAATATTTTTTAGTGTATCATAAAGTAAATCTATAGGTATATTAGAAAAAAGGTTTTCAAAATCATAGGTATACAAATTTGTGGGCGTTATGGGCGTTCTTTTAATTTTATTTAAAACCTCATTACTATTGTCTATACACCAAAAATAGCTAGTATTTCTATATTTAAACTTCAAAAAACCATAGATTCGCTTCAAAAACTCCTGTAACTTAACATTTAAACTTTTACCTATACCTCTTGAATTACAACATATAAATCTGAATTTAATAGGTGTCTTGTGAAATTTTGGGGAAAATCATTTTCTATTTTTAAACGCTCATGATTTCATTTTGAAACACAGGACTTTATATCCTTATGGTCTAAATACAGTTTTAAATTCTTACAATATAAAAAGTATTGATAATGTTTATAGTTTTTTAAATTTGTTTAGTAAATTGAAAATTAAAAGAGATACCAGGGGATCACATATGTTATCCAATAAATTAAATTGTTTAGTGCCTG
This sequence comes from Maratus speciosus, assembly GCA_963932465.1. NCBI lineage: Eukaryota > Metazoa > Arthropoda > Arachnida > Araneae > Salticidae > Maratus > Maratus speciosus. The sequence continues at coordinate 429,742,266 of OZ010795.1, read as the reverse complement.
AAGATTGGATCTGTAATGTTGAAAAAGATTTTGTAGTAAATTTCAGTATTAAAAATGTAAAAAAAGCGGTATTCACACTTAAGCTTAAAATTTTAAACAAAATTAGGAAAGCTAGTAAAATTTATAAATTTTCTAATTTGCATTTTAGGGACCTGCTTTTTGACTTTATTAATTTTAGATTAAAGAATTTTTTGGATTCTAAAACTGACAGGGTTTTCTTTACTTTGAATTTTCAACAGAAGTCTTTCGACAATTTTAAAATTAAGGATTTTTTTAGATATTATGACACTTTTTTCCCTCTTAGAGATATTGATATAGCTGTTGCTTATAAATATATCATTCCTCTTTGTAAAAAATTGTTCAATTATAGATCTCTTGCTTTTTCTGATGAAATTCCTGAAACATGTAAATGTGACACAGATTTCTTAGATGTTATTGATGATTTCCATAAACATGTTATTACTGGAAATTTAGATATTATACAGAACAAAAATTTACATTTTATGATGGGATTAGATACTAAGTTTAGATTAAATAAAACAATTAGCAAGAAAACGGCTATTCAGATTTTTGAAAGGGATTTGAAAAAATTCATTATGCAATTATGTTACAGATTTAACACCCCCTTTGAAGCTTTTTTTGAATGGGAGTGGCATATATTAAAGAAATTTGAGTTTTTTGTTAATAATTATTTGAACAGTAAGGATTATGTTTATCATAGTCTCAATAAAGAAGATTTAAATTATATTCAATTTTTACATAACAATTTTGTAATAGTACCTGTGGACAAAGCGGCTTCAAATTATGCAATTATTTGAAAGCTTTTTTACATTGATAAAGTTAAAAATGAGTTAAATAATAGTAAATTTTATAAGGAATGTAAATTAAGTCACAAGGTAGTTGTAAACAAATTTAATGCATACACCAAGAAGGCTAGAAAAATGTATTCATATAATTTTGCTATTAATAATCATCATACTTTTCCATTTCTGTTTATGACCCCAAAATTTCACAAGACACCTATTAAATTCAGATTTATATGTTGTAATTCAAGAGGTATAGGTAAAAGTTTAAATGTTAAGTTACAGGAGTTTTTGAAGCGCATCTATGGTTTTTTGAAGTTTAAATATAGAAATACTAGCTATTTTTGGTGTATAGACAATAGTAATGCGGTTTTAAATAAAATTAAAAAAACGCCCATAACGCCCACAAATTTGTATACCTATGATTTTGAAAACCTTTTTTCTAATATACCTATAGATTTACTTTATGATACACTAAAAAATATTTTTGATATGTTCTGTATTGAGGAGGAGCTTGGAATTAAAAGAGATTTTTTCTTGAGTTTATGTAATTTCTGCTTTCTTAATAATTTCATTACTTTCAATAGCTCATTTTTCTACCAGGTATGTGGTATCGGTATGGGAACTAATTTTTCGAGTTCTGCTGCAAATCTGTTTCTTTTTTATTATGAATTTAATTATGTTTTAAACAGTAATAAGAGTTATTCGGTTTTAAGGTATATCGATGATTTAATAATATTCGATGACAAACTTTTGGTATCGATTAACGATATCTATCCTCCATGTTTAAAATTAAATAAGGCTTCTGTTGATAATTTACATGTTAATTTTTTGGATTTAGACATTTTAATTACTGATAACAATATACTAATTAAGCTTTTTGATAAACGGGATTTTTTTAATTTTAATACTCAATCGATGCCACACTGGTATTCAAATTTAAGTAAGAGGGTTTTTAATAACATCATTGTAGGACAAATTAATAGAATTTATAGAATTTGTAGTAATAGAGAATTTTTGAGTTCACAGATTTTTAAATTTACTGCTAATCTTTTTTATAATAATTTATTTCCATACCAGTTTATTTTTCATTATGTAAATCAACTTAAGAAGAGTTTTATAAAGTGGCAACAGCTAAGCGGCCAAACACCGTAATGGATGCCAAGGTAGCTGCTTGAATAAATGAAGGGTGTGGACTAAAGTCTTTAAGAACGTCTGCATGTTGATGTGCTTCAAGTAGAAACTGCGGTGACTTGGAAAGAAAATTAATGATTATGAGGATAATGGAAAGACAAGTCTTCACGACGCTGGTCTAACTTGGATTATGGCCTTGCTTGCAACTCCTGCTGATGGAAAGAAGTGGAGCGTAGTGATTGTTTTAAAGGTAGCAAGTTTTTTTCAGGTCTTCATGGGTAAAGGTGGGGATATGGCCTTCTCACATGTTCAATACTTCTAATTGTTTAATGAATTAGTCATATTAAAAAAAAAAAAATAAAAATTTTTATTAATTTTTATTTACGTTTTATAAGCTAAATCGGTTTTCTTGGATTTGAATTGGTTGGTTATATTTGTTTTTAAAGCACTTTTGATTCGTTAAATTTTTTTTATAAAATAGCTTTGTTTTGTTGTGTTTTTGAAAGTTTAAATCTATTGTTATACTTTTGGAGTATGTGGGTTGGCCATATCTTGCGAAACCCGTGAGGATCCAATTTCTGTTTTTGATACCTGCTCTTTTCACTCCTCCCACTTTCTGAAGAGCAGGGAGTGGTTTGTTTGTTGTTTTTTCGTTATAAATTTTCATGGATTTTTATTGTTGTTTTGCACACTCTTTTCATAGTAATTTTCATAATCATTCACTTTTATTAGAGCTATATTCACTTAGTGCATATAAGAAGCTGCGTTGCGCCTGATGCACTGGGTTATTTGTTTTTAAAAAATTTTTTGAAAGCATTATATACTTTGGCAATTTGATAAGCTGCTTTGCGCTTCTTTTGCTGTGTATTCAACTGGTCATTTCATATGTCATATGTTGAATTGGGTGTAGTTTGTTATGCAATTAGGTGTAAGTGCCTACAAAAAGTTATAATATAAAAAAAAAATTTTGGAATTTTGTATAAATTCCTCATTGAAATTTTGAAATATATTAAATGAAAAGATAAACGTTGTAAAACATGATTGGTGAGTCGTGCCGAGGCTGTTGATATACCATCAGGTTATTGTACATTTTGCAAGTTTAATAATGTTGTTTATAAGATTACATGTATGACTTGTTCGCAGGCTTATGTTGGTGAGACTTCTGGTTCTCTTAATATTAGAATTAACAATCACAGATCAAATGTTTACAATGATGATTTACAATATCCATCTTTTGAAATTATGCATTTTAAGATACATACTTTTGATAACATTTTGATTGAAATTTTGGCACATGTTGAGAATCAGAATGAGCGTTTGAAAATAGAAAATGATTTCATTTTGAAACACAGGATTTTATATCCTTATGGTCTAAATACAGTTTTAAATTCTTACAATATAAAAAGTATTGATAATGTTTATAGTTTTTTAAATTTGTTTAGTAAATTGAAAATTAAAAGAGATACCAGGGGATCACATATGTTATCCAATAAATTAAATTGTTTAGTGCCTGAAGATTGGATCTGTAATGTTGAAAAAGATTTTGTAGTAAATTTCAGTATTAAAAATGTAAAAAAAGCGGTATTCACACTTAAGCTTAAAATTTTAAACAAAATTAGGAAAGCTAGTAAAATTTATAAATTTTCTAATTTGCATTTTAGGGACCTGCTTTTTCACTTTATTAATTTTAGATTAAAGAATTTTTTGGATTCTAAAACTGACAGGGTTTTCTTTACTTTGAATTTTCAACAGAAGTCTTTCGACAATTTTAAAATTAAGGATTTTTTTAGATATTATGACACTTTTTTCCCTCTTAGAGATATTGATATAGCTGTTGCTTATAAATATAACATTCCTCTTTGTAAAAAATTGTTCAATTATAGATCTCTTGCTTTTTCTGATGAAATTCCTGAAACATGTAAATGTGACACAGATTTCTTAGATTTTATTGATGATTTCCATAAACATGTTATTACTGGAAATTTAGATATTATACAGAACAAAAATTTACATTTTATGATGGGATTAGGTACTAAGTTTAGATTAAATAAAACAATTAGCAAGAAAACGGCTATTCAGATTTTTGAAAGGGATTTGAAAAAATTCATTATGCAATTATGTTACAGATTTAACACCCCCTTTGAAGCTTTTTTTGAATGGGAGTGGCATATATTAAAGGAATTTGAGTTTTTTGTTAATAATTATTTGAACAGTAAGGATTATGTTTATCATAGTCTCAATAAAGAAGATTTAAATTATATTCAATTTTTACATAACAATTTTGTAATAGTACCTGTGGACAAAGCGGCTTCAAATTATACAATTATTTGAAAGCTTTTTTACATTGATAAAGTTAAAAATGAGTTAAATAATAGTAAATTTTATAAGGAATGTAAATTAAGTCACAAGGTAGTTGTAAACAAATTTAATGCATACACCAAGAAGGCTAGAAAAATGTATTCATATAATTTTGCTATTAATAATCATCATACTTTTCCATTTCTGTTTATGACCCCAAAATTTCACAAGACACCTATTAAATTCAGATTTATATGTTGTAATTCAAGAGGTATAGGTAAAAGTTTAAATGTTAAGTTACAGGAGTTTTTGAAGCGCATCTATGGTTTTTTGAAGTTTAAATATAGAAATACTAGCTATTTTTGGTGTATAGACAATAGTAATGAGGTTTTAAATAAAATTAAAAAAACGCCCATAACGCCCACAAATTTGTATACCTATGATTTTGAAAACCTTTTTTCTAATATGCCTATAGATTTACTTTATGATACACTAAAAAATATTTTTGATATGTTCTGTATTGAGGAGGAGCTTGGAATTAAAAGAGATTTTTTCTTGAGTTTATGTAATTTCTGCTTTCTTAATAATTTCATTACTTTCAATAGCTCATTTTTCTACCAGGTATGTGGTATCGGTATGGGAACTAATTTTTCGAGTTCTGCTGCAAATCTGTTTCTTTTTTATTATGAATTTAATTATGTTTTAAACAGTAATAAGAGTTATTCAGTTTTAAGGTATATCGATGATTTAATAATATTCGATGACAAACTTTTGGTATCGATTAACGATATCTATCCTCCATGTTTAAAATTAAATAAGGCTTCTGTTGATAATTTACATGTTAATTTTTTGGATTTAGACATTTTAATTAATGATAACAATATACTAATTAAGCTTTTTGATAAACGGGATTTTTTTAATTTTAATACTCAATCGATGCCACACTGGTATTCAAATTTAAGTAAGAGGGTTTTTAATAACATCATTGTGGGACAAATTAATAGATTTTATAGAATTTGTAGTAATAGAGAATTTTTGAGTTCACAGATTTTTAAATTTACTGCTAATCTTTTTTATAATAATTTATTTCCATACCAGTTTATTTTTCATTATGTAAATCAACTTAAGAAGAGTTTTATAAAGTGGCAACAGCTAAGCGGCCAAACACCGTAATGGATGCCAAGGTAGCTGCTTGAATATATGAAGGGTGTGGACTAAAGTCTTTAAGAACGTCTGCATGTTGATGTGCTTCAAGTAGAAACTGCGGTGACTTAGAAAGAAAATTAATGATTATGAGGATAATGGAAAGACAAGTCTTCACGACGCAGGTCTAACTTGGATTATGGCCTTGCTTGCAACTCCTGCTGATGGAAAGAAGTGGAGCGTAGTGATTGTTTTAAAGGTAGCAAGTTTTTTTCAGGTCTTCATGGGTAAAGGTGGGGATATGGCCTTCTCACATGTTCAATACTTCTAATTGTTTAATGAATTAGTCATATTATTTTTTTTTTTTTTTAAATTTTTATTAATTTTTATTTACGTTTTATAAGCTAAATCGGTTTTCTTGGATTTGAATTGGTTGGTTATATTTGTTTTTAAAGCAGTTTTGATTCGTTAAAATTTTTTTATAAAATGGCTTTGTTTTGTTGTGTTTTTGAAAGTTTAAATCTATTGTTATACTTTTGGAGTATGTGGGTTGGCCATATCTTGCGAAACCCGTGAGGATCCAATTTCTGTTTTTGATACCTGCTTTTTTCACTCCTCCCACTTTCTGAAGAGCAGGGAGTGGTTTCTTTGTTGTTTTTTCGTTATAAATTTTCATGGATTTTCATTGTTGTTTTGCACCCTCTTTTCATAGTAATTTTCATAATCATTCACTTTTATTAGAGCTATATATATATATATATATATATATATATACATTAAACTATTAAAACCACTTTTAAATGTATCCTATTTCTTATAACATATTTTTTTCATGCATAATTTGTACAGAATTCAAATTCCTGTATTTTTTAAAAGTTATATATCAATCCGTTAACGTATCTCCATAAATTAAAATTACCGTTTTGGTGAAAATGTTCCATTTTTTATTGTTTTTTTTTTTTTTGTTGTTTTTTTTTTTTTTAGAAAAACCAATCAATTACGATTTCAAATCTGTTACAATTCCAAATCTGCTTTAATTTGTTCTACAATTAATAGAGAAGGGGCTGTGGCCAATTTAAAAAACAGCAAGTAATTAGTCAAATATCGAAAGAGACTAGAATGCCTAGAGAAGTGTAAATAATGTTTATATACATGCTTTTATTATGTTTTTTTTATAATAAAAACTGATAAATCTTAATTGACACTTCTAGATTAATTTTATAGATATGAAATAAAAGAGATAATAAATTATTAAATGAAATTTCTGGAAAATCAGTTTTTCTGTTATTTTCATAAGCGATAAACTTCTTTGCTTAAAATGATTTAAATATATTTCAGTGAAAATTTACTAGAATACTTTCAATAATATTCACTAAGTTCTCTTTATGGGATAATGTAGTTATTTTATAGATACTCTAATATAAAAAATGGTATTTTTGAAACAAATTATGTATTGCTTGACATATATTGAAATAATTCAGTTAATTTTGAAAATATTGTAAAACACCTAGTTCAGAAAACAGGTAAGTGTAATATTTCTGTATAGTAAAAATGAAATTGAAATATTTTTAGTAGCATTGTGTGTACGTTGAAAGGAAAAGCATGACATTTTGGTAAAAAAATTCTAAACATCCAATTTTTAAAAATGTTATGAAGATATTACAAATATTTTATGCTTTTTCATTATTCTGCATTACAATTGAACTAGAAATATGTGTATTTGTTCAATATTGTACATTTTTTAAAGTGCTTCAATGTAAACAAATACCTTAAATTGCAAAAATGGTATTGCAGTAAAATCGCTGAAAAACAGTGTTTCAAGATAATTGGGATTTTGTCCTCCTCGCAGATACCACTGGTAAGTGTAGCTCAAAGTTTAATGACACTTACGTACTTAGCCATCGGAATTTTTCTGTTCGACGAACTGAAAGACATGTTTAAATGCTATAACATTATAAAATATTAATATTAACTAAATTTGTTTAATTAGTTAACATCTTTCAGGTATACTGAAAAGTTTATTGTATATTTTATAGCAAGTCAGAAACAAATAATTTGTATCAAGTAGTTGTACATTAAAGTTTCTGAAAAAAAAATCACTTTATGTATTCTGGAATAGAAAGAAAAATATTGTATGTTTCAGTATAAGTATAACACTAAGAAAAGTTTTAAATAAGATTTAAACTTAAAAGGATGTTTAATTTTGAATTTAAACTTATATAGAAACTAAATCATTAGGATAAATGCGGGTTAGATGCCCTATTTGATTAGTTGTCCTATATAGTGTATTTCTGCTACCGAACGTGTGGCGAGATAGTAACTTTCTTCTACTGTCAATCTGTTGTAAACAAGCGCAGTCGACAAAGTTATAGTGATTTTTCTTCAAGTAAAAGTTGCACTCGTCAAAGAAATGTAAGTTTACTTTTTGTTGCATGCTCTTATAAAACAGAGGCAAGTAGAAGATGAAATATAATGTAGCACTTTCTAGAGATTTTCGGTACTACTTAGTTATCCCGTCGACCAAAAGTCTATCGCCAAACTATAAGAATAAATTAGATGTAAATTTCCAACTGGGCGAAAAATGTCCGGACCAGGATTCGAACCCGCGACCTCCCTGGCTGAAGCCGCCAGTGCTCTGCCATCTGAGCTATCCCGGACGATTCTGGTCGAACTTTTTCACCCAGCTAACCTTGAAGATTACAGCATCTGGTCTGAAACCTGGTTCAGCTCAACAGAATAAATCTCAGGTAATGGAACTCCAGAAATCGCTGGATACGAACTTACACCAGATTAATATTCACACAATTATTCTAATTGGTAAACAAATCATATTAGATGTAAATTTCCAACTGGGCGAAAAATGTCCGGACCAGGATTCGAACCCGCGACCTCCCTGGCTGAAGCCGCCAGTGCTCTGCCATCTGAGCTATCCCGGACGATTCTGGTCGAACTTTTTCACCCAGCTAACCTTGAAGATTACAGCATCTGGTCTGAAACCTGGTTCAGCTCAACAGAATAAATCTCAGGTAATGGAACTCCAGAAATCGCTGGATACGAACTTACACCAGATTAATTTTCACACAATTATTCTAATTGGTAAACAAATCATATTAGATGTAAATTTCCAACTGGGCGAAAAATATCCGGACCAGGATTCGAATCTGTAATCTTCAAGGTTAGCTGGGTGAAAAAGTTCGACCAGAATCGTCCGGGATAGCTCAGATGGCAGAGCACTGGCGGCTTCAGCCAGGGAGGTCGCGGGTTCGAATCCTGGTCCGGACATTTTTCGCCCAGTTGGAAATTTACATCTAATATGATTTGTTTACCAATTAGAATAATTGTGTGAAAATTAATCTGGTGTAAGTTCGTATCCAGCGATTTCTGGAGTTCCATTACCTGAGATTTATTCTGTTGAGCTGAACCAGGTTTCAGACCAGATGCTGTAATCTTCAAGGTTAGCTGGGTGAAAAAGTTCGACCAGAATCGTCCGGGATAGCTCAGATGGCAGAGCACTGGCGGCTTCAGCCAGGGAGGTCGCGGGTTCGAATCCTGGTCCGGACATTTTTCGCCCAGTTGGAAATTTACATCTAATATGATTTGTTTACCAATTAGAATAATTGTGTGAAAATTAATCTGGTATAAGAATAAATGCCAATAACTGTTGATCGTAAATGTCACATTCACTTGACTTTAAGCAAGTTACAAGTGTTTACGTCATCAAGTGATTTTTATTACGAGGTTTTATTTGTATTTTTATTAATGTTATACTAATGCATTTTTTTTGTTGTTGTTATTTAAAATAAAAATTATGTCAATTTGTATAGTTTGACGAGCGGTTTGGCGATTTATATGATTAAGCTATGCGTTAGCCGTAGTATTAAAACATATTTGTTCTTACTTCTAGACCTACTGGCTGGAGTAGCTAACCTACATTAATAGAATACTTACCCACCTGCAACGACAAAAGGCTAAACTTGGGATTGCGGACAAGACGCGCCTTTTATAATTTGTTACGTAACATAATACTATTAACCAATATTTATTTAATTAATAAAAATTAATCAATTCAAAAACTTTATTTATCTTTCCAAATAACAATTTAAAATATCTATATTACGTTAATATTTCTAACTACTAAAATTTGGTTCTAATATCTATTAAATAATTTATTTATCAGTGATTTCTAGATTGTTTACAAAAAGTTCTATGTCTTTAATATTAATCTTTTAAAAATTCTTAAATATTCATTATATTCATCGCAAAATATATTTATTCGATTTAAATAATTATTTACTTTCAGCAGACAAAATTTCATCTTTTTTCATGCAATAGATCGCGAGTAATCCGAATTTTAATTTTTATTTATTTCCGCTTTTTTTAAATACGAGCGCCATCCATTTTAAGACGCACTGAATATCGCCATGAATTCGTTTCTTTACCGAGGCAAAGCACATCGCTACGTCTCAAAAGGCGCCATTTTTGCTCGGGGGAGCTGCGTTCTCATGACGAGTTCAGTGACCGCGCACTGGAATTGTTTTTGGGGAACACTGATTGGTTTTCTTAAATTTTAGCGTCCTTTTCGAAAGAGACTACGGGGATTATTCTCTCTCTTCACATTGGGGAACTGGTTGGAGAAGGATGTGTTTCTGCCGGGGCACTGCGTTCTTGAAATCAGTGTTCCGGCAGATTCGCGATGTTCCAACCACAATCTAAAGATTGTATTTTGCATCTTTGTATCAAAAAGGGGCGTCATTCATTTCTCATTTATTGAGACATACACAACGAGAATGCTGAAACTGAGGAAGCGATGAATAATATTCAGAATGGATTGCGGCTAAACGGGCCAATATTCACCTTCAGAGGCTCTTATGGGCCACTCATCAGATAGTCTCAGCTTTTAGAACAGATCTATGGCCATATTCTAAAATTGTGATCTTAAATGTGAATGCTTCCACTCCCGATTGGTGCTTGGGAAGATGTGCCAAAGATGTCTCTACAAAAGTCAGTAAAACATTTCCTTTTCTATCAATTGTGGCATCACTATATAGAAAGTTTATTTCCACCTGGAAAAACTTTTATATGACCGGGTATTCTTCATTAAAAAATGAACAATCGTCATTAAGTACTGATGAACTAGTTATCCAGCTTCTCATCAACGATTTAAACAAATGAAAGTTCTGTCTCAGTAAATCTAAAATGATGCGAACATTCCCCTCAAGAAATTCGATTATTGAATCAATATTTTTCTCCGTGATGTGATGTATTGAGTATTTGTTACATCGTTTGTTCTTTTGTTTTTCTATTTGTGCAAGATTTTTATCTTTAATACATCGATCAAAATTTAGCAATAATTAGGATTATGTAATGTTATTTATCTATGATTCAAAATCAGAATGTTAAATGCCGAAGGCTTTACTCAATATAATTTATGTTCAAGGTCTGCGAGGTACCTCTTTTAATATTTACAAATTGCTTAATGAATAAATTTTATGTCTAATCAAGTAAATAATTAATTTAATTTTTAACGTCTTGTATTTCTTCCATGGGTGAGTTTATTTTGTTTATTTTTCTTTTCAGCTTTAATTCAATTTAAGGCAACTTAATTATTCTTGAGTGTATGCAAATAACTTAATTCTTAATCTTCAGTTGCCTAGTAGTTATAATCGCGATTTACGATCACGGCCATACCTGGTGTCGGAATGGCATTTTGGTTACCAGTTTTTCCAATAGCATTTTTAATTGTAATTATTAAATTTATTTCTCTGGTAATCAATATGCCATCCCGACATCGAACGTACAATATTTCATAATTATTGAAAAACTTTGATTCGTGAGGGTTTTTATTAAGTCTTCATGGTTTGAGATGAAAACATCTGCTTGCTCTGTTGGCTGTCCATGAAGCTTCTGGGGGTTTATCACCTAAAAAGTAAAGCGGTGGTGTTAGTAGTGATAAGTTATCCATTGCATTTGTTTAATTACAGAATGCTTGTTCAAAATGTTAAAATTCCCTCACATTTTTAAGTGAAATATATTTAAGTTTATAGAATTTATAGTTGAGATAGGAATATTTTACAGTGGGTTGCCAAATTATTAGGGACAGTCATAAAGTATAGGTTTTTTGTACAATATTAGGATATAATTTGAAAATAAACACTGTTTTTAAGTTTAAAAAGCTTTATTGTTATAGTTTAAGTATTCACGTAATATTAGTATATGAAAAAACCCCCAACAAAAATGTAATACGGTCAATTTACCAATGTTAAGTAAAGAATATTAATATTTGGTGACATTTCCTCTGGCTTCGATGAGTGCTTCGATGCGTCTCGGCATGCTTTGTATGCAATATCTGGCACTTTTTATTTTTTAGTGTTGTGATGCCATGCATTTATTAGTTTTTCGATGAGTTGTAACTTGGTTGTAATCATATCTTTGGCGATTTCCGGCGTGTGATCTCCCATAAGTCTTCTATAGGGTTCATGTCAGGAAAATTGCCAGGCCAAGGTAAAACTGGGATATTGTGGTCTGCCAAAAACTTTGTAACACTTCTAGCTTTATGACAAGGCACTGAATCATGCATAAACATGAACTATTCACCACTTGGGAACCATTCTTCAATTTGCGGCAGCAGCTGAGTTTCCAGAACTTGCCTGTACTGGTCTTGTCTCATAGTTCCCTGGGCAATTTAGAGGCGTCCAACCCCTTTAGCGCTTATGACAGACCACACCATTATTTTATCAGGGTGTTTAACACATTCCACGATGCAGTCAGGGCGCCATTTTTCGCCTGGGCGTCGCCTGACAAAGCTGCTTTTATCTGCTAAAATCTCAAAGCTTGATTCATCTGAGAAACACACCTGAAAATAATGAAATATATTAATAATTAAGAAATAAATGATTTTAAATGACATAAATAATAATTATCTTAGCAACTGACCTCATCCCAGTCATCAACTGTCTTCTGGCGGTGTTCACGAGCCCAGGTAAGGTGCTGCTTCTTCATCGCTTCTGTTCTTGGCTGGACGATGAGCTGTCAACCCTTCCTCCGCTAATCTCCACTGCACAGTTCTCTTAGAAACTGGTATTCCAGATTCTTGAACGATCTGAATAAGGAGACCCATACTTATCTTTCTGTTTCCTAAGCAGATATGGAGTTGTAATGCGTTTTCTTACACTTTTACCTTTTCGTTTGGGCGAAAGTGGCTGGTTTTTGTTCGGATTTATTTTTATCCTGTTGACTACTGACTTGGAAACTCCAGCAAGTTCTGCTATCTTCCTTTGGGAATGATTCGTATGCAGAAGAAGGGTTTTTATTTCAGATTTTTTTCCTAGGGGACAAATCAACCCCTCGACCCACACTGATATCAATAAAAATAAAAAATAATTAAAATCGTAAATAATTTCGCAAAAAACAAATGTTTAATCAGTAAAAGAAAGATAATACTCACATATAATTCTTAACTTTTCCAAAAAAACCTAAAGAATTTTTTTTTTTAAATTAAAGAAAAGCGTCTTCCACTATTGCGTGTGTAAAAGACTCAGCATCTCTCCCGTTATTAAAATATTTATAGAAAGCAAACAAACCTTTTAACATACTAAAAGTACTTAAAAGTTGAATTGTAGAGATGATGAAAACGTTAAAATACATTCCTGCAATACTTGAACCACTTAGATCCGCAGTTAAGTGCAACCTAAGTAGAAAACTAGCAAAAAATATGACTGTCCCTAATAATTTGGCAACCCACTGTAATTCGCATATTCTGAACTCCCCTTATGAAGAAGATTTTGTGTTTCAAAGGGCCGTTCAGATTACGTAAAGTGGAAAATTGAATAACCAGGAACGAACTAAAAAAACTCCAAAGTTCTTTACGAAGGTGATGAATTTTATTAAGATATGGAAAGCTAAGGGGAGAGGTACAAGAGGGGAAGTACAACAAGACACTTCTTAGTGCCTCATTCAGAAACCAGCATCAGAGAGAAAGTGAGTTGATTACGCAGTTAACATTCACTTGCTTGGCGGAATACAATATCGCCAATCTACAAGTATTTGCGCCATGCACAAGGGGCATTTAAAAACATTGGGTGATACGATCGCCAAATACATGCGATGAAGTTATTACATATTTGAATTGCGTAGGGATGCCAGATTTGTTGGTTAATAGATTCCTGTGTCGTGAGAAGTGCAAAGATAATCTGTACATTGATAAAAGTGCGGTTAAGTGTAAAAATGAAAATGTTTCTGAATAAAGACCAAGGGTAGAAAAAGTGAGAGAGTTGTTAGGCGAAAAAGACATGAGGACGTATTTTCTAAAACAGATTTGAGGGCAAAGATTAGCAACGTGCATTGCCACAAAAATGCAGCATTCACATACGTATGACAATAACGGTCTGAATGTTAAAGTGCAGTGCGAAAATAAATCTAATGAATAGATTACATATTAAGTGATTTTAATGATGAGTTAAGATTCATGACCAAATAAGGAAATGAAAGAAGTTAAAATGCTTTTGCTACTAACGGATAGCAGTGACGTTTTTCTACAAGGTTAAATTTTATGTGAGAAAATACCTGAAAGTAAGATTGAAGACTGAATCACTGGTTTTATTTTATTAAAGAAATGAGTAACTAGAATAATTTAATTTAAATGTGAAGGGCTATTAATACAAGCGATATAGTTTTTAAATGTTAAATTTAATTTAGAAGCTGCGCTGTGTGACTATAGTGCACAAAATAAATAAAGTATTAACAGAATTTTAAGTGAACTTGAAGGGGGGGGGGATGGAATGAAAACATATATAACAGGATAGTCGTTATACCCCCCCCCCCTTTCCTCTTTATACCAGAATATATTCAGAACCACTAAATAGAAATCTAAACATACGTTTATTAAGGAAACTACATGACTGGATATGATTGGCTGAGCTTATTTTTTACAGAAATAAGGAAGTAATAATTCGGAAGGCAGAAGTTATTTCCATATCGTGTGCAAAGTGCATGAGCAGAAACCATGTCGATGATTTTTACCGAAATGTATGATATTAATGGTATCTTCCTAAACCGGGACCTGTCTTTAAAATGGATGAGGCAGGATATCAGTTATGTAATCAAGTAGAGAAATTGATACTTACAAAAGGAGCCAAAGATGTCTCTCTTTGACTTCATCTGAAAGAGGAGTAAATGTGCCAGTTGCTGCACCCATTAACGCAAAATGATTGGTGCGTCCACCCTTTTCTAATTTTTCAATGTGTGAAAAAATGTATCGCGTTTTCAAGCGGTCTTCTTCTGTGATAAAAAAATTATATGAACACAAAATCTTATTTTATTTTTTCCCGAGATTTTTAGTAAGTGGTTGAAGGAATACTTAATTTGAAGAAATCCACGCGGCAAAGTGCTGCTCATCCTTTACAATCAACCAGCGCATATGAGCTGCATGAAAATACTGGACTATGCAGATAAGAATGCATAACTCTGCTTTGTCTGCCACGTCACTGCAAACACTGCAAGGAAGCACACAAGGAAGCATTGCAACCGCCTGTTATTGCTTTTGCAATGCTAGAAACTAGAATCAAGACGGAGGTAGCAAGAGTGCGTCACAAAGAGTACGTATCAGATAAAAATAAAGCAACTCAACTCTAAACATATGCCATCAAGAAAACCAGACAAGCAAAAGAAACTCAGACTGCCAGAAAGCTACAAATAAAGTCCAATTATGAAGAAAATAATGATGTGTCTGGGATCTGACCACCAACGAACGACATATGTTTGAATGCCATGAAAATTATTACGAAACTAAACTTCGTGTGGAGTGGATACTGTATATTGAATGTTTGGAATGACTTCATAATACGTGTTCAATATATAATACGCGTTACATTATTTGCGAGAAAAATAGATAAAGAAACAATAGAAAAGTTTAAATAAAAATAAAAAGTTTCTATTCAACATTTTGCTATAATTATTTTCTTTTAAAATAAAACGAATCCATTTTATATGTAAATAGGATATTAAGAATAATGCAAATCTAGCTTTCCAATTAAAAATTTTAATTACCTGCGCTTCTTATTATTTTGCAAACGGGCATCTATCGCTATAAAATGGGGTGTCTAATCATGATATCCAAGATTAAATGGCTAAAATCATTATGTTCTTTTATAAAAATTCGTACTTTATCTAGTATTTATATTACAGTAACAATTTTTGAAGTCAAACAAAAAAACTTAAGGTATGTTACATGTGCGCTATAAAAAGCATTACCAGAAAAAATTCCAATTAAAACTTTCTTATGGGAGGGGGGGGAGGCGACAATCCCAGATATACCCTAATAAAAATATCAGATGCTAAATATGAGACATACAATAACTAACGTGTACCATTTTCTTTTCAGTTAAACATTTTGAAAATAGCTATTAATCGAAAATTATAATTATAAACCACATAAACATTATTTGATATAATTGTTTTCCTATAAAAGTAGAATTCTGTATGTAAAAATAGCTGTGATTCACTAATCTCTTGGTGTCACGATAAAATAAATGACGCAGCATGTGAAACGCAGATGTTACATGCACTAGATATTGAGTTAAATCGATTTCCTTTGTACTTCGGATAAGTGCAGCTGTCTAAAGCCATTAAAATGTAGATAATGTAGTAGATTAAATTTTTCAAGTAAGTATAATACCTTCATAATGTTGAATATCTTAATATAATAGTTTCTTACTTTAAAATATTTGAATCGGAAGAAATCGTAACATTTAAAAAGTATAAAATATTAGGTAATGCATTTTGTGATAAAGATTAAATAACAAAATATTTCTTATTAAATTCATAAACCACTGAAATTAAAATTTTACATTTAGGAGTTTCAAGTTATCCAGTTTCCTTTATAAAGATATAGTTCTAAAATATATCTCTGCCTTAACGATTTGTTCTAAATAATAAGAAATATACAGCATATACAACAATATTTACAAAATAATAATTATTTTGTTAACCAGAATCTAAATATTTCACAGTTATTAATGTAATATTGTTTACTCATGCTAAGTTTATTATGAAAACGTTTATCTGAGAAGAACTTTTGATTATTTTAATGCGTGTAGGAAATCATCAGCTTCTTATGCTGTATGCGCTGTGTCTCTAAATACTGCATTAATGTACAGAATTTTTAATTCTTCTTTGCCTTTTATATAGAAAGAAAGAATGAAAATCAAAGACAAGAGAAATATTAAGATTTTTTTATCTAGTTTACTTTATAAAGATTGATTTCAAAAATATATTTCTGAAGAAAAATTTAATTTAAATAAATTGAAGTAGAAATATACAACATATGAAAAGAATAAATTTTAATATCAATTTATATTTTTTAATCATTATCAAAACATTACACATATATCATTTCTTCTTAGTTCTACATTTGTTATCAGAAAATCCATGTTTGATACGTAATGGAATTCTATAGTTCAATTCATCATAATCTTAATCCCGTATACATCTAATTAACTAGAGTTAAGTACGTAACCCTATACACAACGTTTATTTACAACGGTATATAACGGTACCCTATATACAACGGTATATTTTGTAACGTTTTTTAAAAGTTTGAAAATGAATGCATCTCATTTGTAAACATTTTTAAAAGATGAAATATAACATGAAAGTTAAATAAAATATATATAATTCAGAAATTAATGATTAAATTTGCTGTTCTTATAAACCTACTTAGGAAGTTAATTCTTTTTAAAGATAAGCAGTGTTTGTTTATTTTTTATAAGATTTATTTTAATAAAATGAATACACGAAATACAAAAATATTTCCATAATGCTATTTATCTCCTTTTTGATTTTTTTTTTCTTTAATCCACATATCATACATATTTAAAAACGATGCACATAAGGAATTAACCATATTATGGCCTTCAAAAATATTTATAACGAATAAATATTAATATTTTTTTGATGTCAGAAGTAAAAATGTGGTAAGCATATTGATTCATTTTTCATTATTATTTTTCATTCATTATCAGAAAATCCATATTCGAGTTATACTTGTTACTCTTTTTTGAATGCAATAAATCAACAAGTCCTGGAGCTCCACTCAGTATTACTGTGTCACTGATAGGGGCATGATCTCATACATATTGCTTGCTGCATATATAAATTTATCTAAGAGGTGAAAGATGAATGTTGCATCTATGTAAACACTGATATAACTTGCCAAGAAAGTTTAAGTATAAAAAGAAAGTGAATGGAATATTTTTAACTGCAGTAAAATGTATAATGTAAATTACCATTTAAATATATATATATACTTCGAAATATAAATAATAAACTTGAAATATATTTCCCCTGCTCGTTTCCATAAAAAAATCCCACATAATTTTAAAAGTGAAAATGTTTGGAGAATTCATTTTTCCCATTTCTTTTAATAAGATATGTATAGTTTCTCAGCAGACGATCTTATTTATAATTAAAGTATACACTTTTTAAAACTATATATTGATTATCAACATGATTATACAGCTTTAATTACATATATATTCGTGTTTAAACTGAAACAAAAAGGGGACAAATATTACTGCCCCATTCTTCATACGTTTTTCTTATATATATATATATATATAAAAAAAAAAAAAAAAAAAAAAAAAAATCCATAGTCGAGATATTTGATTGATGTTTTTTATTGCTTATAATACGTCATAGCAGCAGAATCTGATTTCTATATGTCTCTGAATGCGATGAAACCGGAAATGATTTCCTACACTGTAGAAAAAAAAAAAAAAAAAAAAAAAATCTGTAAAGTTACTAAAGTTTTTCTAGGAGTCTGGTATTCCTAGAACTTTTTATGTAACGGCAACAAGAAAATTCCTGTAACAGACGCTGTTACGGGATTTTTTGTTGTTGCCGTTACACGATATGATTTCCTTTTTATTTAAAAAAAAAAAAAAAAAAAAAAAAGATGTGAACCAAGATTTAAAATTCGAACGGCATGTTTAAAAAATTCGGTTTGGAAACTTTTTATCTAATATTTTTTTTTTTTTTTTCGTAAAATAAGCGAAAAATATTGGTTAAGTTATTAATGCATCATCCTTCACTGTTATTAGTTTATTAAAACAAAAATTATATACTAGATTTACGCCCTATCTTCCTTCATTGCGTGCAATAATGCGTGGATTTCTGAAACTAAATAATAATTCTAAATACATCTAATAGGCGTATGATAGCATACATATTTTTGTCTTCGCTCTGAAAGGTTTAACTTTTAATATAATGTTTCAGACATTAATATAACTTACTTAAAAAGTGCAATGTGAAAGAAATCTTACAAGAGAATTTTACAAACTTTTTTTTCTTACTAAACTGAAGAAGCGTAAAATATTGGTTAAGTTATTAGTGTATCATTCTTAATTGTTATTACTTTATTATAACAAAAAGTTTAGAATCGATTTATCCTTCATCTTCTTTCATTTCGTGCAATAATTGATGGGATTCTGAATCAAAATAATTCCTATATATTCATCTGATAGGAGCATCATGGCATACATATTTTTTGTGCTCTCTAACAGCTTTAACTGGTGATACGTTTCAGTTACTCATATAACATACTTAAAATGTTAGATAAAAGAGCAAAAAGTGGAATCGGCGTTTTTTTTTTTTTTTTTTTTTTTTTTAATTTCTTTTAAAAGTGTTGCGCTTTGGAAAAAAAAAAAAAAAAATACTTGTAAAAAATGTTTAATACAGATGTCAATCACGCTTAAATAAAATAAAGAAAAAACCCTATATAGGGAATAAAAATTAGCATTGCGAGTTTTACTTCACTTCCTATGTAATTTATCCGTTTTTGTTTGAATAGCTAAATGTAATGAAAGTTTCTTTTTCGTTTGTTTTATAAAATTTTTCTTTCAACCAATTCTAAATTTAAACTTGTTGGATGTGCCAAATCCAAAACCCTCTTTCATCTCATATATTTTAATATTTAAAAATGATCTTACAAATGTCAATATTTCATATTTTTTAGTTCAATACTACACTGCTCAAAACAATTAAAGGATATTGCAGTTTTAGGTGGATTTTGTATCTGGTAAACTGTTTAGCTGATTGATACATGGTCGACAGACATAGTAGGTTATATGAGAATAAATTACACATGTTTGGCAGAAAAAATGCATTTTATTGTGCATTTGTGTACTAAAGGAAAAAAACACAATTTGTGCATATGAGAAAAAAAAAGAATAAGAAAAGGTGTTTTCTTCAAAGAAAATCATTTTCAGTAGGGGGTATGGTTTCCACGGGCGGCCAGCAACGTTGAACACCTTTGAGGCATGGACTCAATGAGGCTATTAATGACGAGTTGGGGTATTCTGCCCCACTCTTCCAGAAGAGCTCTTTCCAGTTCTTGGAGAGTTTGTGGGGGTTGTTGGCGGCCAGAAACTCGTCTTCCTAGAGCGTCCCAAACGTGCTCGATTGGATTCATGTCTGGAGAACACGCTGGCCATTCCATTCGAACGATTCCTTCCTCGAAAAGGAAATCCTCCACAAGGTTTGCACGATGTGGCCTGCAGTTATCGTCCATTAAAATGAAGTTATCTCCGATTGCTGCAGCGTAAGGGACTGCAATAGGTCTGAGGATCTCATCCCTATATCGGCGACCAGTCAGAGCTCCATCTCGAATGATGTAGAGGTCAGTGCCCGTCAATGGAGATGCCACCATACACCAACACTCCTCCACCGCCAAATCTGACACTTTCGTGCACGAACGCAGGATTATTCCTACTGCCACGGTCCCTTCAGATGAAAATACGCCTATTATCCGGATGCACAGAAAAACGGGACTCGTCAGAAAACAGAATATTGCTCCATTCATTTCTCCTCCAGTTGAAATGCTCGGTTGCCCACTCCCTGCGGTCGCGACGATGCCTTGATGTTAATCTAACACATACCATCGGTCGGCGAGCATACAGACCTACAGCATGGAGCCGGTTTTGGACAGTCTGAGTTGAAATCGTGGTGCCTGTAGCCGAGCGAAGGTGTTGTTGGAGAAGAGTAGCGTTCATGGTTCGGTGTCTCCGAGCTGTTAACGCTAAATACCGATCTTCATTGGGCGTTGTTGCCCGTCTACGACCTTGCCCTGGTCTTCGGCCTGCACATCCACTCTCCAAAAAACGGTTCCAGATCCTGGAAATGACACTTTGTGACACTCCAATGGCTTGCGCTACTTCGGCTTGAGTTTGACCCCCTTCTAACCTACCAACAATTCTCAAAGCTTCTGAATCTGTCAAATGACTTCGCTGAGACATCGTACTCATCAAAACAAAGCAATCACTGAATGCCGATCATCCTTGTCTTCATTCTCTTTTATCCAGTTGAAAGTCAAATTTCATTCGCTGCCGCTGAAGCGACGTTTTTGACGTCGAACTCAAAATTTGCATACTCCACAGTTTGAAAACCAGAAAAATTTGCATTTGTGATTCTCTTCTTCTATTTTCGGCAAAAAAAATTTCGTTTATATCTTTATTTTATATAAAACTTCAAATATCCTTTAATTGTTTTGAGCAGTGTATATCAACTTTGACTTTAATCTTAAATTTCTTCTTCAGTCAATTAATCGGAGTAAAAAGGAGTTAATCTCGATCATGATATTTATTAAAATCACGAATAGCCGCGTCGCGAATAGTTGGCTTATCAGGATATGAAGTTCCCGTCCATTCACGATCCACTGGTGTACAATAGAACTATGAAAAATTAAGAAGATTACACAAAAATCACTATTACTGCACCCACTTAAGATGGAATTCTTCCAAATTCAGGGATAATCCTCTTGATATGTCCAAAATATACACAAAAAAATTTGTTCAATTCTATGCATAACTTAATATACTTTTCGATGGTATAATATTGAAAACAACACAAAAATTGCTATTACAGCATATCTTTGCCATGACCAAAAACATACAAAAAAAAAAAAAAAAAAAAAAAAAAAAAAGGTTCTATTCTATGCATAGCTTCATACACTTTTCGATGGTATAATATACAAAATGGCACAAAAATCGCTATTTCAGCGCCCCCTGCCGCGGATATTTTTTCAAATTAAAATAGGACCTGCCATAACCAAGAACTTAAAAGAAAATTTTGTTCAATTCTACGCATAACTTCATACATTCTTAGATGGTACAATATTCACAATCGCACAAAAATCACTACTACAGCGCCACTTCCGACGAATTTTTTCCAAATTAAGGGAGGACCTGCTTGATATAACCAAAAACTGTAAAAAAAAATGATTCAATTCTATGTATAACTTCATACACATTGTGATGGTACAATAACGACAGACAGACGGACACAAGGACACACGGACAGACAGACATTTTCTATAAACATGTTTTTGGCATCTCTGACCCATAAAACATACAAATCCGTCGAAAACCGGAAGTCGAAAAAAATTTCGGTTACAATTATTTCTTCTATTGAAGATAGAAGAAAGTAAAAAGGTCATCAATTTTTAAATGTCTTTAATTTATTTTAATAAAATATTTATATTACCTTATTAAAATTTTTAAGGTTAAAAAGATCCACATATTTATATATTATTAAGCATACACACATATCCCAGCTAAAAATGAACTGCAGAAATTCTACAAAAAAACCGCAGTTGGAAAACTGCGGTGATTTGGCCGATTCCACTACAGATTTTTTGCGGTCAATAGAACTACAAAATTACCGCAGTTTACTAACTGCAGTAATTTAGCAGTTGTATTGACCACAAAAATTCTACAGAAAATTTATAGTTATATCAATATTAAAAATTCTGCAGAAATTTCGCAGTTTTATTGACCGCAAAAATTCTGTAGTGGAATCGGCCAAATCACCGCAGTTCTCCAACTGCAGTTTTTTTGTAGTATATCGACCTCAAAAATGTAGTATTTTTTTTAATGAGTATCCACTTTGCCTCCCTGAGGAAAGTGCCCTCAGGGGGGCAAAGTAGTGCACGGAGCAGTGGAAGTATATAAAATGATTAAGCGGTCACAGGTTTGGGTGTCGGCAAAATGTAGGAAAGTGCCCTCCAAATGGGGGGGGGGGAAGTAGTGGATGGAGCACCAGAAATGCATAAAATGATTAAGCGGTCACAGGCCTTACCAACGATATGTCACATGATGGGTGTCGCAAAAATTTAGGAAAGTGCCCCCGAGGGGGGCAAAGTAGTGGGCGGAGTACCGGAAGAGCATAAAATGATTAAGCAGCCAAGGGCCTTTCGAACGATATGTCACATGATGGGTGTCGGGAAAATTTAGTAAAGTACACCCCTGGGGGGGGCAAAGTGGGGGGGTGGGGGAGGAGTACCGGAAGTGCATAAAATGATTAAGCGGTTACAGGCCATTCCAACGATATGTCACATGATTAGTGTCAGAAAATTTTAGGAAAGTGCCCCCCTAGGGGGGCAAAGCAGCGGGCAGAGTACCGAAAGTACATAAAATGATTAAGCAGCCAAAGGCCTTTCCAACGATATGTTACATGACAGGTGTCGGGAAAATTTAGTAAAGTGCCCCCATGGGGGGCAAAGTGGTGGGTGTGGTACCGAAGTGCATAAAATGATTAAGCAGTCACAGGTCTTTCCAACGATATGTTACATGACGGGTATCTGCAAAATTTAGTAAAGTGCCCCCCCTGGGGGGCAAAGTGGTGGGCGGGGTACTGGAAGTGCATAAAATGATTAAGCGGTCACAGGCCTTTCCAACGATATGTCACACGACGGGTGTCGGAAAAATTTAGGAAAGTGCCCCCCAGGGGGGCAAAGTAGTGGGCGGTGTACCAGAAGTGCATAAAATGATTAAGCAGCCAAGGGCCTTTCGAACGATATGTCACATGACAGGTGTCGGGAAAATTTAGTAAAGTACACCCCTGGGGGGGCAAAGTGGGGGGTGGGGGAGGAGTACCGGAAGTGCATAAAATGATTCAGCAGTTACAGGCCATTCCAACGATATGTCACATGACAGGTGTTAGCAAAATTTAGGAAAGTACCCCCCAGGGGGGGCAAAGAGGTGGGCAGAGCACCAAAAGTGCATAAAATGATTAAGCAGTCACAGGCCTTTTCAATGATATGTCACATGAGGGGCTATGGCAAAATTTAGAAAAATGCCCTCCCACGGGGGAGGGGCAGGTGGGGAGAGGGACACGAAGGTGCTAATACAAATAAGCAGCCACACACCTTTCCAAAGATATGTCACATGATGCATGTCGGCAAAATTTAGAAAAGTACCCCCCCCCCCCCCTGGTGTGAATGTAAAGGGAGGGTCATCGTAGGTACATAACATGAATAAGTGGTAAGAAATTTGCATATTACACAATCTTTCGAGGAAATACACATATTTCGCACGACCTTTTGAAGAAATTCACTTATTTTACACGATCCTTTGGCAAAAATCGCAGTTTTCTACGACCTTTCAAAGAAATTTGCATATTTCACACGATCATTTGACGAAATACAGTTTTCGCGATCATTTGACAAAAATCACATTTTTTCGCGATTCTTTGACAAAATAAGTGTTTTTTCCGTGACCTTTCAAAGAAATTTGCATATTACATGGTCTTTCGACAAAATTCACATATTTTACACAATCCTTAGGCAAAAATCACATTTGTTCGCAAGATCCTTTGAAGAAATTCGCATATTTTCCACGATCTTTCAATGACATTTGCATTTTTTCTGCGATCATTTGACAAAAATCATATTTTTTTGCGATTCTCTGGCAAAATTCGCGTTTTTTCCTCAACTTTTAAACGTAATTTGCATATTACAGTATCTTTCGACAAAATTTGCATATTTCGCACGATCTTTCAAAGAAACTTTCATATTTCGCACGATCTTTCGAAGAAATTCACATATTTTACACGATCATTTGACGAAATATGCATTTTTTTCGCAATCATTTGACAAAAATCACATTTTTTCGCGATTCTTTGACAAAATTCTTGTTTTTTCCGTGACCTTTCAAAGAAATTTGCATATTACATGGTCTTTCGACAAAATTCGCATATTTTACACAATCCTTTGGCAAAAATCACATTTTTTCGCAAGATCCTTTGAAGAAATTCGCATATTTTCCACGATCTTTCAACGACATTAGCATTTTTTCTGCGATCATTTGACAAAAATCATTTTTTTTTGTGATTCTCTGGCAAAATTCGCGTTTTTTCCACAACCTTTCAACGAAATTTGCATATTACACTATCTTTCGACAAAATTTGCATATTTCGCACGATCTTTCAAAGAAACTTTCATATTTCGCACGATCTTTCGAAGAAATTCGCATATTTTACACGATCATTTGACGAAATATGCATTTTTTTCGCAATCATTTGACAAAAATCACATTTTTTCGCGATTCTTTGACAAAATTCTTGTTTTTTCTGTGACCTTTCAAAGAAATTCGCATATTACATGGTCTTTTGACAAAATTCGCATATTTTACACGATCCTTTGGCGAAAATCACATTTTTTTTGCAAGATCCTTCGAAGAAATTTGCATGTTTTTCACGATCTTTTAACGACATTTGCATTTTTTCTGCGATCATTTGACAAAAATCATATTTTTTTGTGATTCTTTGGCGAAATTCACGTTTTTTCCACGACCTCTCAAAGAAATTTGCATATTACCCGATCTTTCGACAAAATTTGCATATTTCGCACGATCTTTCGAAGAAATTCACATATTTTACACTATTATTTGACGAAATACGCATTTTTTCGCGATTCTTTGACAAAATTCTTGTTTTTTCTGTGACCTTTCAACGAAATTCGCATATTACATGGTCTTTCGACAAAATTCGCATATTTTACACGATCCTTTGGCGAAAATCACATTTTTTTGCAAGATCCTTCGAAGAAATTCGCATGTTTTCCACGATCTTTTAACGACATTTGCATTTTTTCTGCGATCATTTGACAAAAATCATATTTTTTTGCGATTCTTTGGCGAAATTCACGTTTTTCCCACGACCCTTCGAAGAAATTCGCATATTACACGATCTTTTGATGAAATTCGAGCATTTTGCACGACCTTTTGAATAAACTTGCATATTTTACACGATCTATTGGCAAAAATCATGTTTTTTTTGCAATTCTTTGATGGAAATCGTGTCTTTTTCGTGATCCTTTAATGAAAATCTCATTTTTCCTGAAATCCTTTGACGAAAATTGCGTTTCCCAGCGATCCTTTGACGAAAATTGCGTTTCCCAGCGATCCTTTGACGAAAATTGCGTTTCCCAGCGATCCTTTGACGAAAATTGCGTTTCCCAGCGATCCTTTGACGGGAGTCGCATTTTTTCCTGTAATCCTTTTACGAAAATCGCATTTTCCCCATGATTCTTTGACATTAATTGCATTTTTTCCATGATCCTTTGACAATTGTGCTCAATTTGGTGCGGTTCGTAGTCACGTTTTTGTTATATTTCCTACACTCCCACTACAACCCTTCCCTCATTAAAAATGTTAACAAATTTTAATGCATATTTGCATCGATCCCAGGAATAATAAAATTCAATGCTGAAAAAGCGGAATTCCGCGTTTCTGCAGTAAAATAAAACGTCTGAAAACATCTTTCGATTACATAGTTTCTGAACACAAACACCTGCTAGTTTCATGCGTTTCCAAACAAAAATAATTTAAAACATATGTCATAAAGTTGCCTCTTTGGATTTGAGAACACCCATAATGAAAAGCATTCACCATAACAAATGCACAGGGATAAATTCAGTCAGGAGATGCAGCGTTCCCACATCATATATATATATACATACACATACATAGATATAATGCTAATAATGTATTATACTTAAATTGAAGGATGGCATTTATAAAAATATTTTACTCAAATTTTTCCGATAGATTTCAGTACAATTTAAAAAAAAAAAAAAACAGGGCAAACATAAATACGTCAATTTTTTTAAATTGAACAGAACTGAAATTATCAATGCAAGTTTGAAAATATGAATTTCATAAAGTACGATAAATGTCACATATAATTTTTCTTTACAAAAAATCCCAAAACTTCCTTAAATAAAATTGCACATAACAAAACTTTTTCAAAGAAAATTACGTCATAAGAACAGTTATTACTTTGTTCATTCTGACACTATTTTCTAGGTGTGCCCACTTGAGGAGAAAAGTAATGTGAAGCTCCCTAATTTTTAGATAATTTCATATATAAACATCAAGCAAACACAATTCTATATTATTAATTGAAAAAATTCTAAAATGCCTATAAATTAGTGATTTGGGGACAAATCTACAACTAATGTCACAAATAATGGCTGTTTGTTTACATCAGATGAATCAGAGATTAAGGGTAATGTTTACATTAATGTCAAGATTATAAGTAATTTTAGGGGGAACAAATGTCATATCTTTCCGTCGAAAGAAAATTTGCAAAATTTGTCAGTCAGTTGTATGAAAATATCTCAAAATTCATCAATCAGTCGCAGATCAAAAGTTAATTATTTTTTTCAGTCAGACATGGAAAAAAATGCAAGTTTTGTGACTCTGTCACAGAATGAAAATACTAAATTCACAAATCAGTCATAAAAAATATTGCAAAATTTTAACAATTGAAGCATTAATTAATCAAACAATGACTTACCTGTAGTGTTTTTAGGTATTTTATGAATTGTTATTAATAATAATCTCAACTTTTTGTATTAAATAATAAAGAGCTAAAAATGAAGCAAAGTAATGGCTTGATGAAAAAGAATATGCAAAACAGAAAAGAAAATCTGTGACGACCGCTGGCAGTCTTGAACTTCCTGCAAACTGGCGTCGGTAAAAACCCCGCCCGTATATGACATCTGTGCCCATGCAAGTACATGCACTTTCTAATCTTAATCTTTTGGAGATTTTTTTTTAAATATCTCGTTTGCATTCCCATGCTTTTGTTTGCATTGGGTAACTAAAGACGATCTCTAAAATACACTTTTTTTTTTTTTTTATGAGGACGTTAATCTTTTTTAGACAAAAATAGCCTCAGAAAAAAAACCTGCAAACAAAATCAAAAAAGTAAAAAACGGCTGTTGTAAACATCGACCTCAGCTGGCATACAGAATAATTTCAAAATATGGAAATGCAAATGAGATACTTTAAAAAAAATTTCTTATAAGATTAATATTGCAGGGCAGGCGTTTTCATGTGAGTGAAGTAACCTCTTAAGTAAGTAGTGGAGATTCTTTGCAAAAATCGACTTCATACTGCATAGTACTGTGTTTACTCTCATAATAGTTGCACTTTTTTTTGCCAAATTTTTATTGTGAAAGTCTAGGTGCAACTATTATGCGGAGAAATCTACTGCATAATATTGTACACCGAAATGCTGAAACATTACTGGTATAAAAAAACACAATAAAATTAGTAACTTACCAAATGTTTCCAGATTATGATGTTTATTAAATACCATTTTCTTTTTATGGTAATATTTTTATAGATGTAAAATTTACAAATAATAATCTTTGTGAAAATTTAAACAAAAAATTATAATAAATTTCTTTTACTAAAGGTTTCAGTAATCACTATTGTAATGAGAGTCGGTGTCTGAAGAATCTCAGTCATTCCATAAAATGCCATCTTCGCTTCCGTCCAAAGCGTCAAAGATACCCATCTTCTTAAAATTTTTTGGAAATTATATCGCTTGTCATTAAAGTCAAGCTTTGTAATGTCGGACATTAGTTCCAGGGATGGGCGCCTTACTTTTCCACTGGGAATTTTCTTGTTGTTCCCATTGATTATCCAATATCCATATACTCGTCTTATATTGTCTTGCAGAATCTCTGTGACTCCTCCGGGAATTATCACAAGATCTGTTTTGCCTTCTGAAAGTTTTTTCTTTACATCATCAACAAAATGTCTTCGGAAACTATCAAGTACCAGCATGGCTGTTTTTTTGAGCAATGCTCAAGACCTTTTCTTCCAAACGTTGATCTTTCATAATTTTTTCATCCATTCAATTCATGAAAAGAAAATAGTTTGACGATTTTTTCTGCTTCAAATCAGGGGTGAGACTATTACACAAGTAAACACGGCAGTCTATTGAGTGCTGCTTTGCAGAATTTCTGAGCATCAAATACCAAGTACTAGTGTATACTAAGGAAGAAACATTCATGCACACACTCTAATCAATAATGACCACTCGACTGGAGGCAGAATTTTTTTTAAAAGAAGTTACCAGACAAATTTAAAAGAAAAATTGCTTAAATTAAAAACATTGAAAAGTGGGAAGGGTTAGTTCCAGGCCATTGGACAACCGCTGTGGCTTCAAGTTTAATCTTCAGCAGCAGTTGAGGGTAGGCAGATTTAAAAAAAAAAAAAAAAAATGTAAGATTTTTGCATTGTCTGAAAACATACTTTTTCTGTTTACTTTTAAAATTTAATTTTATTCCAAAATTTAATAAGTCATGCACATTGTTTTAAAATGTTTAAAACCAGCAGCACTACTTGAAAAGTTACATTAAATAACCCGAACAATACACACACAAAAAAAAACTATTCAATAAAAAACTTAGATTATTGAACTCTTTTCCTCTGTAGTAACAATAAATTACTTAAATTTACACTAACTAGCTTTTAATCAGCTACACCTCTATTATTCTTTAAAGAAAAACCGAAAAATATACATATAAATAGTATCTTGCACCTACAAATCCTCCTCCGAAATATTTTATTGGTGAAGCGACTTTTATTTTCTACTGTTGAATAGTATATCCGAATTTTTTAAAAAGGGCCCACTTTTTTGGAAGTATAATAGTCCTTTCAAAAAGAGAGATCAAGCTCGGTACATAATTTAGCAATCTTAAATATACATTCTAAAAGAATAATCAAAGTATTATACGGACAAGTCAGATTTAAAAAATACGAACGCAAAAACCGAACGGGCATGGTGTCAGTTCTTTAAAAAATTAGCTCGGTACATAATATTCGCAATGTTACGGTTATTGACATTCATTTAAAAATAATAATAATAATAATTAACGCGAAAGCATAATACGAACAAAAGGGGCTATGAAAAAAAGACGAAGGTCGAATCGCGAGTCACATGTATTGTAAATAAAGCATTCCGCCTAGATCGAAAGTTGAGTTGTACGAGCACTACTGCTTCATCCGCCGGAATCCAGATAGATTTTTCGCTGTTAGCGAAACGAGATCGACCAATCAGGAAGCTTGCTTCCTTAAAACAGGGAAAAGTTCGCGAAATGTGAGCTTCTGATTGGTCAATCTTTTCGCTAACAGCGCAAAATGTATCTGCATCCCGGACAGAATTTAGAATAAAAAATATTATTTAAATAATATTAATTTATTATATATTATTAATTATAAATAATAATTACTAATTATTTAAATTATATTATTCATATTATGTAATATATAATTAATATTATATTAAATATCAATAATTATTAATTATAAATATTATTAATAATTATTAAATCAATTATAATTAAAAATTAACTTAAATAATAAATATTTATTTAGTCAAAAATGCAGCATCAGCTGCGTGAACAATAATCAAATATTCCAATGTAAATTTAAAATAAAATATTTAATAAGAATTATTTATTTTTCATTCGTTTTTATAAAGTAGAAGTAATTTTCATACGAACTGGGAGTCATGTATTTTCGGGGAGAAGGGCAAATTGTGCATTTAGTAAATCCGGGTCCGGGTGTGCTATGAAAAAGAAAAAAAAGGGGGGGGGGATGCCTCCTCATTGGATTTTGAAATTAAAGTAAAAAAAAAAAAAAATCTGCTTTTGAAAAACACAGTAGAATTTATTCCTTTCGAGTATGTTTAAAAAAAGGGAAGCTGGAATTTTCCGTTTAGGGGAGGAGGGGGGCATAGGAGAGCAACTACCCCTCCCTAGATTTTGAAGTAAGTAACTAATTTATTTTCTTATTTTGAAAAACATAATAAAATTTATTCTTTGCGAGTGACTAAAAAAAAGAAACCAAGAATTTTCCGTCAGGAGGAGGCGCGGGGGGGGGGGGGTTATAGAACAGTCATTTGTTCCTCCCAGGATTTTAAAATATAAGTAACTATTTTTTTTTCTACCGGTTTTGAAATAGTGAAATTTATTTAATTCGACTAACTTAAATTAAAAGAGGAACTAAAAAGTTTCAGTTGAGGGAACGGTATAGGAGGCCCATTGCCCTTCCCTGTATTTTGAAATTGTATAAACTAAATTTTCTTTTTTTCCTATTTTGAAAACATAGAAGAATTTATTTTTTTTCGAGTAACTTAAAAAAAAGGAAACAAGAATTTCCGTTTAGGGGAAGGTGGCATAGGAGACCAATTACCTCTCCCTAGATATTTCAATTTAAGTAACCCAATTTTTTCTCTCCTGTTTTGAAAAACATAGTAAAATTTATTCTTTGCGAGTAACTTAAAAATTAAGGTAACCAAAATTTTCCGTTAAAAGAGGGGAGCCTAGGGGAGTCATTGTTGCTCCTGGATTTTGAAACAGATATGTAACTGAATTTTCTTTTTCTCCGATTTTGTACATAGTAAAATTTATTTATATTCAGAAACTTAAAATAAAAGAGAAGCAGTATATCAGAAATATCAGTTGAGCGGGGGAAGGGGGGGAAAGGGGGATAGGAGAAAAAAGCCATTTCCCTTCCCTGGATTTTGAAATTTAAGTAATTAAATTTTCTTTTTTTATGAAATGCATAGTAAAATTCATTCTTTTTCAGTATTTTAAAATAAAAGAAATTAAAAAAATCCGTTAAGGAGGGGGGGGGGGGGGGGGTGGAAGGCTCATTGCCATCCCTGAAGTCTGAAATTTAATTAACGGAAATATCTTATTTTCTCCGATTTTGAAAAATATAGTAAAATTTATTTATTCCGAATAACTTAAAATTAAACAGAAACTAAGAAGTTTCTGTTGGGGGAGAGATTCACCCCCCTATATCTCACTCTTGGTAGTTAATTTTCGGTCGATTTTTTTTCATGTTTATGTATTTAAACTTTATCTTAAAGTCAGGTTAAAAAGAGTTCTTTTTTTTTTTTGGGGGGGGGGGGCGGAGCTGTAACCCGAGGACGGCATTCTCTTTCGGACTTTGAAATTTAATTTTAACTAAATTTTCTTTTTCTCTGATTAACACAAAATAAAATTTATTCCTTTCGGACAACTAAAATAATTAAACACTAAGAGAAAAAGACGAACTGGTAAAATTATGAGATAAAATTACTTCATTACTACAGACGCAAAATCTCATTAGTTTAAAAGTTTATGATGACTTCACATAAACTATAGAATTTTTGAAGTTAATAGCACTGAGTATTTTTGAAATAAAGTACTACAAAATTACGCCACATTAGCCACAGAATTTCTAAAGTATTTTTACAGTCGAGATTGCACTACAGAAAATCTATAGTTGACTATAGAAAAACCTAAAAAATACTCCACTTCTGTAGAAAAACTGCAGTTCATTTTTAGCTGGGATATTCAGGAAAAATGTACGGGGTGTTAAAGTTAATTGAAAATAGAAATCATTTTTTATGTATCGTGTGGGGTATCATGTGAAAAATCTGGTAACGCCGATTTTAAAAATACTACGTTTGTTAAAATTTCAGGTATTGTATTTTCAGAAATATCGTCAAAAATGTAAATAAACACAAATTTCAATTTGCGGGCTCTCAACAAGGGAGTTGTGGGAAGCTCGTCATGTCTGTCGTCTCGGAATTATAAAATAATTGTTGATAATAATTTTCTTATAAAAATGTGAGTATTTTCCCGATATGTATGAGTGAGTATTTTCGGACGGTTTGGATATACATAAAGAGACGCGGGTTGCATTCTATGAACCATCGGCTTTTAAGGACTAGATAATATCTTTCAACTATGTATTTGTGTAATACCATGACTAGCAGTAGTAAAAAATTAATTAACTTCAAATTGTTAAAAAGAGAGGTTTTTTTATATTATTATTATTATTATTATTCTTTTAAAACAGTTTATTATTTATTTATTTATTTATTTATTTTTGTAACATTACAGTTGTTAATATATTTATTGATTGTACGGAATATTCTGTATGCGAGTGACACTCGCAATTAACAGATTTTGTTTTGAAAGACTTTTGTTAATCATGTTAAGAGAAATGAAACTTCTGCGTAACACTCATTCAAGTAAACAATCATACAAGTAAAAACAAAAGTATGAAAAATACCTCAATGCATTCTTATAAATAAAATATTGAAATAATATCATACCACATGTATGAAATGTTTAAGATTGGATAGTAACTGAAACCTAATCTTATATTTCAATATTCACGTTGTCTATAATAATTTTCAAACTTGAATTAAATGACAATTACAGTGTTAAAAATATGTACAGTTTCTAAAATTTTCTAGGAATCTGGATTTCCTAGAACTTTTTATGTAACGGCAACAACAAAAATTCTTGTAACAGATGCATGTATGTACTGTAGATCAAAATATCGGTAAAGTTATTAAGAATTTTTTTATGAAACTTCGATGCCCAGAACTTTTTATGTAACTGCAACCCGGGTTAGAGGTAAAATTTTAGTAAGATTACTGTATTTAGTAGATTATTTTGTATAGCCACATATATATGTAGCTTTGCGAAAACTACATTTGTAGATTTACATCTTTTTTTGTACAGTGTACAGATAAAATTTTTGTAAGCATACAGATTTCTGCAACTTTACATCTGTAGAATTAAAGATTTTTTTTCTTTACAGTGTAATAACTTAACAAAATACTTGATTGTGTTTAAACCAATCATCAGGATTTTTTTTTTTTTTTTGCATTTTTTTTAATTACAAACATGCCAGTCCGCAATAGTGTCTCATTGAAAATAACTAAAGATCAAAATTTGTATTTGTAATTTAACTAAATATTTTCAAACAATTTAGCAATTTGAGTGTCGGTGGTATGTTCATGAAATCACTTAATTTTAATTTCCAAATGCTGCAATGACACCAGAGCTTTAATTAAAAAAACGGTTCATTATTTATATTATTTATGTGAACTATACCTTTTTCTTATTTAAAAATTAATTTGTCTGTAAATTCCATTGTCATTCATTAATTGCAATATTTTAGCAATGGAAGTGCTTTGCCCTCGAAAGGGTTAAAATATAATGAAGCAGCTGATCATGTATGCAGCAGTTTGTTTTTTATAAAAAATAACTACTCGTTAAGATTCACTGAAATTTTGCAAATAATTCCAGATCCAATTACCTTAATTCTCAGTGGGCGTATACGTGTCTGAAATAAATGCTCTTAATTGAACGTTTAACAGAATACATTCTGAACAATTTTATTACTAAATAATATTTCGAGTCTGTAAATACAAGCTACCTTATGATTAAGAAAATCATGCAATTGAGAATTATTCAGACCGAAGATGCCACGCATATGGCACATAGTACAACATAAAATAACGTATTGAATTGCTATAAAAAGAATTTAAATATGTGTTAGCGCAATTTTCCAAATAAAATGTAAAACAAAATATTGTGACAAATTTTGAATTTAAACCCTTAACTTACGATTTATGTTTCCACAGCCTGGGTCCAAAACGTAAACAAGATCACACAATATTCGAGCCATTCCACGGTCCGGAAAATCGGTCCTAAGTTATGCCAACCGCGCTCAACTTAGGAAATGTAAATATATGTTTAAGATACAACTTATTTAATTTTGTGGTATATTTTGTAAGTAATTATAAACTTATAATAATTGTTTTAGATATACCACAAAATATTTATTAATAATCCCATTAGTCTTTATTGTACCACAATGGGCCAAGCACGTGATATTTACAATTGTATTGATCATTGTGCCCGTAATATTTACATTTGGCCCGAACAATTTACTACTGGCCAGGCCAGTGATAACTAGTTGTGGTCCAAATACAAGACTACGTCTCATGCACGAATTTGTAGGTTAAGGGGTTAACATTTTAATACACTAAAATATCAAATTAAGAGTACAATAGGATCACACCCGCTATGCGAACGCGTTTGCCCTTTTGATTAAAAAACTTATAAGTATAGTGTTTATTGAAAATTAGAAGAACGTTTTCTAAAATACGTTGTCCGAATTAAATAGAGTCTAGGGTGGTGGTTTAGCAGGAAAATATTTACTTGCAAGACAGAAATAATAAAAATTTATGAATAATGCAAATACACACAGAATTTCTTTCAGTTTGCACCTGGTATTTTTGCAGTACCTAAAAATGTAGTATCTTAACCCTTTTAACTCCGGCGTCTTTTAAACAAATTTTATTCGGTCGGCACCACTTTTTTTAAAGAAGTTTCCTTTAAGTACACAATTTGAAAAATGCTCTGATTAAATAAGGCAAATTTTATTTTCCTTTATTACAAGTTCCAAAAATAAATTTTGCGAAGAAAGATTATGTCGCGTCAGACGCGACAAAAGAGGGCAAAAGGTTAAATGTTATATAAAAATCCAAACTTTCAAGAGGAAGATATATATTTTTTCCAGCAATACCTAATTTTGACAGCCGAATACGAATTTAGACATTCAAGTAAGCCAAAATCTAAATAATTTTAAGTTATTCTATGAGATATTACCTGTTTTCGTTCATTTTTTATAAAGACAAAAAAGGCATTTTTCGAAAAAATCAGATATTATATAATCTTTTCCATGGATACCAAAGCATTTGATTTCAATTAATAGCCTGCCTAAGAGGGACTGTACAGACGAGGAAACCAAGTCCGTAGAGCATAATGTCCCTCCCGGATTCCTTTATTAAGGACTTAAAACAAATACATTGATTAGCAAGTCAACTCACAATGACATCCCGCCTTAACCGCGACAAAGTACAGGATAAAAAAAGAGGGTGGGGGGCTCCAGTCTTCCTAGGGAAACCCAAACGCGACACGGTGCGAGGCGTGTAAAAAAGGTAAATGAAAAAAAATGCACAAAACTTTTCCTCACTGCCGGAAAACAGAATTCCTCCGCGGCACACAGCAGTCAGGTCATAACGATGCCGACTGAGCAAGCTGAAATCGCGACACTGGGCAGAAGCACACGATAAAGGAACAGGCCATAGCACAGGTGAGTTAAAAGGACAGAATTAGTACAGTTAGATAGGTCACCGAAAGAGTTGTGAATGTTTTTGAGGTTCGATAGTAGTGTTGAGCGTGTTAGGATATTGTTTAGCCAGCTCCTAGGGAGCGTGGGGTGGCAAATGATTTGCAGCGCTGTGCGAGTGTGCAGTGATGGAACGAATGGGTAGCGGTCCCGAATTTCCCACATTCACGGCGAGGGGAACTGGCTCATTTGAATTTGCGCAGGTAGATGTTATAGAGGCCATGACATGTGTTCCATGTAGCGAGACATGCCGCGCCACCTATAATTAAAATCCCAGTGACTAAAATCTGAAGTGAAGTGAAGTAAGCTTTGAGTACTGTGTTGAGATGTGAGTATTGGAGAAAGCGGCTGTGCGCTGCTTTTGTGTTAAATAAAGTGATTTTAAAATTACCAGCGACTTGGATATTATTAGAGTTATAGTGTCAGTTTATTCGTCATGGTCCGTCTGAGCAACGGAGGTGTGGATTTAAATATCTCGTGTGCTTTCTATAATGAGAACAAATTCGAACTATATGTAAGGTAGTTTTGGTTTGTGTATAAAGCGTTTAGTTCCCCCCTTTTGTGAGAGTCTTGTGATCATTTGTGCCTATGAAGATTTAAGTGCGGTGATTAATGTTTCAAATGTTCCCCTGGATTTAGTACAGAAATAGCTACTTCGTGCCTTCGTGATTGTCGCATCGGTTTGAGTTGAGGTAAGAGCAATTTTAAAATTTTGATTTAGATAAATTATGTCTGTTATTGATAATTTAAATAAAGACGGGCGTAAGCTTGTTGTTGAGGTATTAGGTTTAACTTCTCCTGAAAGCAGTAAAATTATAGATTTAAGAGACATTATAGAGAAAAGTGAGCTTTACTCAAATGAGCAATTAATGAAAGACGTAGTCAATTCGGTTGTTGACGAGTATAAATCGCTAAAAGAAGCTGAGAAATCTAAACTAGAATTAGAAAAAAAATAAATTAGCGCAATTAGAAAAACAGTTAGAAATAGCAAATATTCGCAAAGAACCATCCCAAAATTCTGAATTTGAAAAAATTAAATTAGCTCAGTTAGGGAAAGAATTAGAATTGGCCAAACTGCGTAGAGATTCTCGCGAAAATTTGCTGTCCTCAACAGAAAAATCGGAAACGGAGATAGTGAGCAATAATCTAGGAAATTTTATTAAAAGTGTTAAAACATTAACTATCCGTCAACCGACGAGAGCTGAGTCATTTAATCTTTTCCTTCAATCACTTGAAAAAGCATTCAAAACTAAAAATGTACCCGAAGAGTTTAAAGCAGAAATTCTTCTAAACATTATCGGGGGAAAAGCGAGTAATTTAATGATTTATTTGCCAGAGGATGAGTTGATTAGTTATGATAAATTGAAAACTATAGTCTTAAAGGAATTTCAACCTACTGCGCAACAGTGTCTCAATAATTTCAGGAGAACGCAAAAATGACCGTCGGAAAATTACGTTCAATTTGCATCCAGGTTTAAATCAAGTTTTTCTATATTACTGTAGTCAGCGTGAAGTAAATGATTTTAAATCATTATGCGATACGATCGTTTCAGACAGAATTTTCAATTCGTTAGGTCGCGAATTAATGACTCATATCAAGCATATCACTTAAACAAGCAGAATCATATTTTAAACCACATCAACTTGGCAGATAATGCGATATTTTCTTATTAGTTAAAAATAAAAACGGAAATGAATCAAATGCATATTCGAGAAATTCCGTAAGTGAAAATAAACAAATAGCGGGGAATAAATTGCGAAATGCACGCCCTGAAAGGGAGTTTTCAAGTGTTTTCCTTTCGTAAACAAAAAATAATAAATGTGTTTTGTGTAAACCTATTGCGTATCATGCATTACATTCTTGTCCACAATTCAACTTCCGAAAATTCCGAAATTACTTTTACAAAATACTGTATTTGGATACGTGGTTAGTGGAAGCATAGAACAGGGAGATGATGTTAAAGTTCATTGTGTGTTAATTCGGGAGGAGGATTTAAACAAAACATTAAAAAGGTTTTGAGAAGTAGAAAACATTGAGGTAGAGATACCAAAAAGTAAGGAATTTGAGATATGCGAGAATCATTTTGCGCGTACGCATTGGAGAAATGAGGAAGGTTGATACGTAGTGAAAATTACTTTAAAGGAAAATCCTTAGTGTTTAGGCTGATCTAGGGATCTTGCTCTAAAAAAACTCAGATTGCTGTGGACTCGCTTATCGAAGGATGAGCAATATTTTAATCTGTATAAAAAAATCTTAAAGGAGTACGAAGATTTAGGGCACATGAAACAAGTGAAAGAAGCCCAAGAACCTGATATTGCGTACTATGCTCCGCATTATGGTACATTTCGTCCAGAAAAATCGACTGCTAAACTCACAGTTGTTTTAAATTGTTCTGCCACGACAACAAATGGGACATCACAAAATTCATTACAATATAATGGCGGTGTCATTCAAAACGACTTATTTACGATCATGATTAGCTTCCGAGAGCATGGCTATGCTCTAACTGCAGATGTCAAAATGATGCACTGAATGATTAACATTGACCCTAGTCAGCATTCGTTGCAGAGAATTTTATGGAACCATAATTTTGAGGAAGAACCAAAAGTTTTCGAATTACAAACAGTGACTTACGGTACTGTCAGCGCTCCCTATTTAGCAATGAAAACGGTCAATCAACTGCCAATTGATGAATGAAATAATTTTCCAATGGCATCACCAGTTCTTCGTGAAAATATGTATATGGATGACATTTTGTGCGGTGCACCTACGCTTGAGGAAGAAGAAAGCGTTGCAGCGGCAGCTCATAGGGATTATGCATAAGGCAGGTATGCAACTTCATAAATGGTGCACAAGTGATAAAAATCTTCCGTTGATACCTGGAGAAGGGTATTATTTTGAAAACAACAGTGAGACTAAAACGTTAGGGGTTTCGTGGAACCCAAGGAATGACTCTTTTCAATTTAGAGTTAAAGTAGAATTGAGCGATTCCTATACCAAGCGAAAAGTATTGTCGACAATTGCCAGAATTTTTGATCCGCTAGGACTTCTTGGCTCAGTTATAGCAAAAGCCAAAATACTTATGCAGAGATTGTGGAAAATCAATATTGACTGGAATGACGAGCTCCCTGAGTCAGAATATCACGAGTGGCATAAATTACTTATATCGCTTAAAAGTGTTAATAATATACAAATAATATATACTAAATATACTTTATTTTTTATTTTTAAATGTAAAGTTTATCAGAGTTTTATATAAAAATTTGTATAATTAATTTTAAGTTTCAGTTTGGCAATGTACTTTTAGCGACTGGAAAAAATAAGCCTTTGGCGTTTGGTGATAGGTAATTAAATAAATACATCCTGAATTTTCTAAATAACCTCTGACTGATTTCAAATCTAACTTTTTCTAGTACACTGTGAAAGATTTAACATAACAAAATTCATTGCACATGAGTAAAAATTTTTTATAGCTGGAAGTTTATTGGTTTAGATCATGTTTTATAATGTGATATTAAACAGTTTAGACAAAAGCTTATACACTTTAAAGAATAATTGCGTGAAATTGTCACGTCTGCATATGTAAATGTGTAAAATTTGTAAAATTATACTTTCATCATATATTTTGTACTCTTGTCGTAAAACTATACCTGTATTTATGTGTGTATATGGGCTTAATGGAAGAGATTAATTTGTTATCCCAGCAAAAAAGCAAACATTGTGGGAAATAGTAAATGTAGAAAATTACAAGGATTTACGCGAATTGGTGTTTCAATGTAAATTTTCAAAATTTGCATATTACGCAATTATCGGTGAATTTTGCATATTACACCAATATTTATGTGAGAATATTTCACAAATACATGCGTACGAATAAATATTTCACAGAAATATGCTTACGCATTTTATACAGCTATATGTGTAAGAACAGAATATTTCACTGAAACACAGTATAGTCATAAAAAAAAATCTTTCCCTATATAGGTACCCCTAACGAACTAACCGCTCAACCAATCGAAAGGGAATTTCCGATTTAGTTATTTGAAGGTATACGCTCGAGATCGTTAAGATTTAAAATATTAGAACTCTCATGTTTGCAGTTACAGTGAAAACATTTCGAATTTTTCGAATGGCAACATTTTTTTTTCCTTGTGCAAATTCATCAGCACATTGAAAAACTACAAATGACATTGGAACGATACACGTATGACTAAAATTGTCGTAGCACTCAATACTAACCAGTTCCTATGTAACTTGATATTAAATGCTCTAAAGTAAAATTACATTTTTATTTTCTCTATGTGTAACTTAAAAACACATAGAAAAAAAACTACAACATTAACTCATTAATACTTGGAATTTTTTCCAGAAAGAAACAATCGCCTTGCATACAATATTTCAAATGAAAAACAAATTTTCAATTTAAATGCTTAAAAGGAGCAAAGGCCAACATAATGACAAAGATTCCATGTCGGGAATCGAACACGGGCCATTAGTATAGCGCACTGACATTCTACCGACTAAGCCACATGGAACGATACCCAGTCTGGAAAATTTCTCACTATTACATGTTGGCAAGTCTACAAACGCAGCTCAAGATGGAATATTTATCGTGAGTTACCGACATGGGGCAAACACGGAATTTAATTAAATCCAGCATTGATTGAAACTATATTAATAATTGGAATTTTTTCCAGAGAGAAACGATCGCCTTGCATACAGTATTTCAAATGAAAAATGAAAAATAAATTCAATGTAATTGCTTAAAAGGCGCAAAGGGCAACATAGTGAAAAAGATTCCATGCCGGGACACGAACCCTGGACATCAGTATAGCGCACTGGCGTTCTACCGACTAAACCACGTGGAATGATACCCAGCCTGGAAAATTTCTCACTATTACATGTTGACAAGGCTACAAACGCAGCACAAGATGTAATATTCATCGTGAGCCACCGACATGGGGCAAACAGGAAATTTAATTAAATCCAGCTTCGATTGAAACTATATTAAAACTTGGAAATTTTTCCAGAGAGAATTTTCATTTGGAACATTAACTCAGTTCACAAGAGAAAAAAAAAATCAGCTACTGTAAAACATGTTTGTAGCCACTCCTTCGTTCCTTACATATCGAAAATGTGCTCCATCAGTACGATAGTGAAGTCATCCAGACGCATGTTAAGAGGACTCCAATTCAGGAGCAAGTCTTGATTTCGAATCTCATGGTGTATCCAGTGTTTATTTGGAGTTTCGCATCTCACGAAAAATCACACATTCCAAGGGGTATTTAGTGTCGTTACACCGTTACAAAACATTTGCAAAAAAGAGCATTGTAAATGACCATTGACAATTCAAATACGGGGAAAGCTTACGCACTTTACAGAATTAACAGGAATAGTTAGTAGAAGGTCCAATCACATAACACCACAGGAAAATCACTGCGTGTACACTGTAAAAAAAAATCTGTAGTTCTACAGATGTAAAGTTACATGCTTACTAAACTTTCACCTGTAACGGTACGAAAAAAGCTGCAAATCTACGAAACTAGTTTTTGTAAAGCTACAAAAATCTGTAACTTTACAAATGAATCTGCTAAAATTTCAGTAATCTTACTAAACTTTTATTTGTAACCCTGGCTGCAGTTACATGAAAAGTTCTCGGAATCCCAGTTTCCAAAAAAATTCTTAGTAACCTTACAGATTTTTTGATTTTCGGCGCAAAAGTGTGTCTGTTACATGAAATTTTGTTGTTGCCGTTACATGAAAAGTTCTAGGAATCCAAGTTTCCTAGAAAAACTTTAGTAACTTCACAGATTTTTTTTTACAGTGTAGAAATAATTTAACAAACAATTTGGGAAGATTGTTTCTTCAATTAGTTGTTTGTACGTATCAACAAGATGGCACTTATATAAATGTGGTGAATTGATAAAGCTGTTTTATCTCAAAGGGAAAATGCAGCTGAAGAGATGCGAGTTTATTGCCGAAATCCTATGTTACGACGAGGCTCACGTTCCGTAAAAACTGTACGTGATTTGGTCCAAAAATGTGAAGAAACTGAATGGACATGTGATCGATCACGATCCGGTTGACCATCTGCTCCTGTTGAATTTTTAGCGGAAGCGCATAACATGAATACTGCAGATCCATTGCATACTGAAATATGTGTTGCATGTTGTTTGTATGTACCAAAAACACCAGACCTCAAGATTCTGTTCACTGTTCTGCGGAAGACAGATGTGAAGTATCGATTGCGTTACTCAGTGAAAAATTGTTTACTAAATTGAAAATTATTAGTATGGAAACTGAACATTATTTACTTCCTTCCCAAAGACTCTACAATATCTAACACATGCTTAAAGTTGACGTTTGAAATATTTTCGAATTTATTTCATAATATTGTGAAGTCACAACTGACTTACGGAAAATACCACCCGTATTCTAATGTAATTTATTAGTTACTAGAAATGGTCTATGTAATATTAATTAAAATTAATTTTGTTTTTTTTTTCTTTATCAGTACTTATCCAGTACACTGTAAAAAAAAAATCTGTAGTTCTACAGATGTAAAAATACATGCTTACTAATCTTTCAACTGTAACTGTACGAAAAAAGCTGCAAATCTACAAAACTAGTTTTTGTAAAGCTACAAAAATCTGTAACTTTATAAATGAATCTGCTAAAATTTCAGTAATCTTACTAAACTTTTATTTGTAACCCTGGCTGCAGTTACATGAAAAGTTCTCGGAATCCCAGTTTCCAAAAAAATTCTTAGTAACCTTACAGATTTTTTGATTTTCGGCGCAAAAGTGTGTCTGTTACATGAAATTTTGTTGTTGACGTTACATGAAAAGTTCTAGGAATCCCAGTTTCCTAGAAAAACTTTAGTAACTTCACAGATTTTTTTTTATAGTGTAGTGGTATAAAAGTTTATCACTTTTATACCACTACTGAACGTTGCCTTAAAGAAATATATCATTAAAACTTGTTATTTCGGATTTAGAATATCTTGGCGTATATAGAACGCCTATTGTGATTCCATGTTACTACTAATCGAAATGATTGTTTAAAGGTTAAAATGTATGTTACTATCAAGAAAAGTACTTTTTGTGCCTCAGCGCTTTTGCTAAACTCCAGTTATTGACACTTAAAGAGTAATTACATAGCTAATCAATATTAATAACACGATTTTTTTACACATTTTCAAGCTTCACGAAAAAAAAAAAAAAAAAAAAAAAACAGAAATTTTAAATCCCGTTCATTATTTTGTTCTAAAATTACTTGAACAATATATAAATCCGGGCAGACACTGCGATTGCTGTAGCGCCAAACCGCGACAAAATATTTCACATGGCGAGGAAACGAATTATTAGAATCATCAAATTGCGATAGTTTATTTTTCAGGCTACAGCCTCAATGATGCTTTTGGTTGATTGAAAAATTTCTATCTAAAATATAATTTTTGTTTTTATAGTATCAGAATAATATTTAGAAGACATATTTATTTACTTTTTTCATTTTACCCAGTAACATTATATTATAATTTGAAAGTTAACTCGGCCCAGCAAACACATACCTTTCGGCACACGATCGGACCGCAGCCGGCAATGTCGGTTAAGTGTCGGCATGGGCACAGTGATTTCGGTGAAGTGTCGACAGCATGTCGGCAACTGAAACATAAGAATCTGCTTTTTTGACTGCCGGTTACCGTAATCGGTCCCCTTTCGGTTATATATCGGCAAGCGATTTACACCGGCAAGTGACGCAGGACCGATATGTGATTTCTGATAGTGGCCCGATTACATTTGCCAACATCGGTCCGAATTTAGAATTTTTAGTCTTAGTCGACATTTTTTTTTTCTTTTTACTAATTTTGTTTGAATTTGAGTTTTGATAAAATATGTATATTTCGTGTTTTTCATATGAAATTCTAACAGTGATTTAAAAAAAAAAAATTATATATATATATAT
Organism: Maratus speciosus; assembly: GCA_963932465.1. Classification (NCBI taxonomy): domain Eukaryota; kingdom Metazoa; phylum Arthropoda; class Arachnida; order Araneae; family Salticidae; genus Maratus; species Maratus speciosus. The sequence continues at coordinate 429,698,806 of OZ010795.1, read as the reverse complement.
CAAAAATAGCTCTTATATAAATATATTTTTAAAAGCTGTTATTGAATTCATTTTAAAAAGGTATACAATTATTTGAATCATCAAAAGAGTTTCTTAAATCGCCCCTTAAAATTATTATTCGTTATAAAGTTAATCGTAGAAAAAAAATTTCATAAATTAATTATTTTCTAACTATATATTCATTTTAAAAGCAACAGCTATGTTTCTTATTTTATTTAAAAATCAAATTATTAAAAAAGTGCTTAAAATTGTTTTACAAGCTATAAAAATATAAAAAAAAACAACCCAACTTAAGCATTAAAATTTAAAAGAAAGATTCAGTAATCTCCCACTTCTAAAAAATTATTTACCAAAAAAAAAAAAAAAAAAAAAAGATAAATTAATATTTCTATTTTATTTCATGATTAAAAAATATTGATAAGTAAAATAATAATTTTTGCTACTTAATCACTAAAAATATATTCTACATTAAATCATCAAATGATAAAAAATGAACTCTTATTCTAATTAAAAGTGATTAATTACCAACCTCTTTTTTATTAAAATTAGCTTTCTATGTTACAAATATATATTTCTTGAATTAATGCATTTAGTTATTTATAATTCCTAAGGAGAAAATTTTATTAAGAGAAAAACCTCTGAAAGTCACTTATTTTATTCAATAATTATTCTTAAATTTATAAGAAAGATTCAGAAATATCCCCATTTAAAAATTATCTTCGAAAAGAAAAAAAAAAATTAAGTTGATATTTTTATTTTATTTTTAAATTAAAAATATTGATAAGTAACAAATTAATATTGCAACATACTCATTAAATATATGTTCTACTTTAAATCATCAAAACGACATAAATTGAATTCTTATTCTAATTAAAAGTTAATAATTACTAACTTTTTATTTATTAAAATACATTTTTCCATGTTAAAAATATATATTTTATAAATTAACGCAACGCATGTAATTACATTATAATCCCAATAAGAAAATTTGATTAACTGAACAAGACCTCTAAAAATATTTTTTAATATTTAATTATTCTTAAATTTCTTCTTGTTAATTATTCTTAATAATTATTCTTAAATTATTCTTAATTATTCTTAATTATACCTATATCTTAAATGAACTTAAAATTATTCTTAAATTCCTTTGCTTTAATAAATTCGCTAAGATATTTATTTCATTCATTTAAATATTAAATTAACTTTTAAATAAACGCGCGTAAGACAATTATAAATAAATAAATAAAAAATAAAATAAAATCAGTTAAAAATTCTAATTTTCCCAACTATCTTTAATGGCAAACCATTACGTATCGATAAGACTTCCCCTTATTACCTCATACAATCCTTCCCTGATCAAGTCTGAGTTGTCAAGTGGTTAAGAGTCCACTTCCTGTCCTTGGGTTCCCAGGATCAAACCCAGCCAGCGCCGAAACACGTTCTTTTCAAAGATGCATTCCGCGATGGCAATAGATGGCGCCATCAAAACAGATTTTTTTTTCAATTGATACTGGTGTCGGGCTGCAACCGGCATTCATATGGTTAGCTATCGGTGTGCTGCCGGCATAGTGTTTTGCTGATACTGGACCGGCTGTGCGCCTATCTGTCGGGCGTCACTCGCCCGGCGTGTCGAAAAAGATACGGAACCGGTACGGCAGCCGGTATCGTGCCGATACCGTCAGTAACGGCAAAGCGGTTGTCGGCCGATTGTTTACCGATAGCTCTGTGTTTGCTGGGGGGTTTCTTTCATAGAACTGTAAAAAAATAAATTCGGCTGCAATTTTTTTCTCGACTTTAGAAGACGTGTATAATGAATGTTGCATTATTATTTATAACCTATTGTTCAATTTATATCAATGACTGATAAAAAAAATAGAAAAATATGTAAAACGTAATGAAAATATAAAAACAAAATTGTAATTTAGGGAATTTAAAGAAAGACTTTACAATTGAAGCAACAAAGACTTTGTAATCACTACTAACATATTACATAGTTATAACTCATAGTTATAACAGTAGCCTATAACTTTTCTCTCATAATTATCAAAATTAATAAGATATGTAAAAAGGCATAATAATCGTTATAGAAGTAGTAGATAAAGGACAGTTCTACGGCCACAGGCGGAATCCGGAATGAGCAATTGAGAGCAATGCTCATTCAGGTCCGCCTTCCTTCTAATCGCGACAATCATTGTGTCATGTTGTTGTTCAGTTTAACACTTTGCTAGAAAGATGTACGCATATATCAAGAATTAAGGTGTCAAAGAGGTTTCGTTTAGAAACACTTGTTTATTTTTATCTCATTTTATTGTTTTCTCCGATATTTTGTTAGAAAGATGCGTGTATACAAGTTTGTTTTTGAATAAGTATATATATATATATATATATATATATATATATATCACTTTATTGAATACAATTGTTAACAGATATACACGTGTTAGTAAGTATAGGTATCAGTAGGCTATGTACACATGTTAGTAAGTATAGGTATCAGCAGACTATGTACACGTGTATCTATATACATGTAGATAAAATGTATATAAGTGTTTATAAATTTATAGATATAAATGTTTAAATATCGCTAAACATATATGTCTAAATCTATCCAAATGAATATATATACGTATATATAGTATATAAGTATATGTTTCTAAATATAAGTATCTAAGTATTAATATGTTTATATGCATGTATAAGTTTACATATGCGTGTTTATATAAAAAATTATTGGTTTAAAAAATTACAAAATCTAATTTAAAAAAAAAGTAAAAAAAAAAAAAATATATATATATATACATATATAAATTAAAAAAAAATGGTTTTAGCAAAATTAAAAAAGTAAAAAAAAAAAAGTTTTAACAAATTTAAAAAGTTTAAAAAATATATAAATTAAAAAATAGTAGAAGAAAAAAAAAGTTTTACAAAAGAAAATGTTTTAAGAAAAAAAAAAAAAAAGTTTCAACAAAATTTTATAAGTAAAAGAAAAAAAATTATAAAAAAAAAATATATATATAAAAAATATAAGTTATAAAAAAGTTTTAGCAAAAAAAAAAAAAAAAAAAAAAAAAAATACAAGTTATAAAAAAGTTTTAACAAAAAAAAAATATTTTACAAAAATAAATACAAGTTATAGAAAATGTTTAACAAAATTAAAAAAAAGTAGAAAAAAGTTTTACAAAACAAAAGTTTAAAAAAGTATATTTAAAAAATTATTTGTAAATGAGAATAGATATTTATACATATATTATATGTAAGTGTGTGGGTAGGGAATAAAATAAATACACATGTTTAACATTATATTAGAAAGGTTTATGTATATGTTTTAAATAAGTACTCATATAAAAAAGAAACAATTTTTTATTAAAAACAAAACAATTTACAGGAAAAGTATATTTACAAGAAAAAATTTATTTACATAACAATATTATCTTGATAAATTCTTCTTTATATTAGTGTAAATTAGTATTATTGCAATCTTGAATAATTTTACAGTGGCCATACGCAAAGCTGGTGATCCCATCTTTGAACAAATAACGTTTATCATCAAACGGTGACAAACATATTTTGTTCTGACTTAATGTAAATAATTTATGAGCATCTTGCCCAATTCTCATTTGTACTTCAAAAGAAGTCGATTGGTTTTTGAGACAGTTCACATAGTCTTCATGCTTTAGACGGTTCTCGACGACGTGTTTAGATACACCCTTCGCTCGTTTCTTCTCTTCTATGGAAGATTTCAGAGAGTACATTTTTGATTTCAATCCGACAAACTCAAGGGCTAGATTGCCTTTTAGTTCATCTTTAAATTTGCCGATCACCTTCTTATTGATATCTGAGTAGAGTGAATGATGCTTTGGATAGTCTGAGAAATCGAACAACCTTGCAGGATGTTCCATATCATCAAAAATATTTTTTGTTTTAATATGATAGCACAGTGAGTCCGTATAGGTGAATAATACTTTTGCATCATCTTTATATGTTTTCCTTATAAAATTATAGTGAAAGTCATACATAAGTAATTTAGAGAGTTCTAATATTTCAAACCCGACATAAATCGGTCGATTCATGAGTATGCTAGTTTTCATCCTTTCAACAGCAGTTAGATCTTCATCAAATGTTTTAAATGACTTAAGTGTAGGCGAGGCCACTAATTTTTTAGCTCTTTTTTCATTATTACAAAGCACAATATTTCTCCTTTTTCGCAAATTCTCCATGGTTTTTCCAAAAACAGAGTTATTCATTAATTTAAAAAAGTCTTTTTCAAAGGTGGATTTGGCCTCTTTTCTTTTTTCAGTATTAAAATTAATATATTTCTGAAGCCAAGGTGTCTGTTTAAATTTAAGGACTTTATGAACAGCTTTAAGTTTTAATCCAAGTTGTAAATAAAATTTAAGATTACGATAATGAGTGATATAATTCTGCTTATCATTTAAATTTGGGATAAGTTTAGGTGTTCCTTTAAATGGTTGATTATTGAGAAGGGACTTGGCGTAAGGAGAAAGCATGTCTTCGCTAACTGTGAATCTTTCAGGGACAAGTGGGTAATCGTTATGAAATGGATGAAGTTCTTCAGGATATTCTAAATCAACCTCGAAAATGTATCCAATATCAGAATCATCAAGTAGAGATAAAATCCACTCTTCCGTAATATGATTTGTTGTACACCATTCAAAACCACCAAAAGGTAAGAATTGCGACATAGCCCATCCAAACAAATTATTCGCATCCCAGTACATAATGTAGCTGGGTGCATCATTTTTATTAAAATCAGCTGTATTAGGTATGTTCGCTCTGGCATATCTATGACTAATCATACTAATACCACCACGTATCCCATTCTCGATCAAAAGCAACATATCGATATCAGTAAGTAACTCTAGAGGTGTTTCGGAAATTTTCAAACAAGCTTGCCAGGAGAGTGAAGGGGCGGTAAACAAATGTACACAATCAATATCATAGTATTGCTGACATAATTTCCTAAAATTTTGGAATACATCAGCAAGTAGCACAACATCTGTCTTGACGTATAGGTCGTGATATTCTCCTAGGGATTGGATATTAAAGGTTTTCCAAACCTTCTGGGCGTGTTTATAATCTCCCTCGTCTATAGGCTCATCAGTTAAGCTATTAAAAAATGCAGAAGGTGGAGGAAGTTCCTTCTCATTAAATTTTTTAAAGGAAGTGAAATGGTCATAAGGGTAGACCCCTTTTCTCATCAACAGATCTAAATTACTATTTTTTAAGAAATTTTCTTTTAGAATGGTAAATTGGTCAGATCGAAGGTTTTCAACGAGCTTTTCTAATGACGTTGGCAAAAATTGAAAGGAATCTATAAAGACCATCTGTATAGGACTTGTTGGCTTTCTTAACTTAAAGGTTATATAATTTTCCATAGTGGAGGCAATAACATCAATTTCATGATCTTTAAATTTCCCGATCTTACTCATTAAATGATGTCCATCATAGTTTTTCAGATTATGGAATATGACAGGGATTGTTTTACATTGCTTAAAATTGAGATTACATGCTACATGTGCTGCTCCTCGATACACTCCAGAGATGTGATCATGATCACGTGTGCGTTCTGAATCTAATGGCTGTTTACAAATATGACAAAATTCTGCTTCTTGAAAAGCTTTTTCTTGCAAAGGTGAAAGTTTCATAGGCTCTATGTTCAATAACTCCCGTCCTAAAATATCTTTTTCTTTCATCATTTGTTATAAAAAATGATCCACACAGTCTTTACCACGATACACTTTCGCTTTCTCCATACATCTTCCATCGGGTCCAACAACGACATAAGCGTACCCACAAGGAAAATGATATGTGGTTTTTTCAGTATAAGATGGTTTAGAAGAGGGTGCACCTGGTGCAATAGGTATAAGTAGACTCTCAAAATCTGCATAAATGGTATAGGGAATAGGATGTTGGAGATGAATACCAGAAAACTTGAGTATGTTATCGTTTTCACTGGGTAGCTTTATAGACTGTGCTATATGTTGGCGACAATATTCATCATGTTTATTCAAAAGATCTTGTCTTGAAAAGCGATGTAAACATCTATAGCAATAATAACATACTCCATCATGCTTGGTGAGATCACCCAAAAGTCTTGAAAAACTTCTAATTAAACAATAATGTTGCTTTTCACCATCACCGATTAATAACAAATTGATAACATCTACATTCTGCTTTTCAGAAATATACAGAGGACAAACTTCATCCTCATCATATCCAAACACATTAATCCGTAAATCATTAAGCTTTTCAATAATAGGTATCTTGTGGAGTGAAACAGGATATTTCACCTCTCCTAGCTTAATCTCATTTTCATAAGGGATATAATGAGAAACTCGCTCAGGCTTTTTTGTAAAATCTAAGTTCAGTTTAAATGCCAAAAGGCACCAAACCAAACACTTATTGTCTTCATTTTTTATATTGAGCACTGCTTTTTTGTCATATAATTTCTTAGATAAGTCTATATAAGAACTTGCAGCAAGGGGATGATATTTAGCAATCTTGAGTTCTAAATGATGAATTTTTCTAAGTTTCCATCCAGACCCTCTTTGTATAAATTCTTCAAAGGATTTAGTTATTTTTGAAAATCCTTCTTCAATATGTTGTGAAATATTATCTTCAGTAAGTTCAGTAAAACACTGGCTTCGAAAATAAGGTTGAATCTCCTCTATCTCTTGATTGTCATTCATACGTTCAAGAGATATTTTAATCACCATATACCATTTAACAGCCCCTTTTTCATGAATTTCACTCATTAAACGCTCTTGTAGTTCAGCTCGTAAGTGGGTATGAAACACTGCTATATCACTTTCTTCACGCTCATCAGGATAAAGCATGAGAGTTTTAAACACATTAAGTACATCAGATTGGTTTTGCTTTAGTTTTTTAGACTTTACATTAGAGAAACTTGTTTTCCGTTTCACACTTACAAGAGGTGTACGGGAGTGTTCAGTACGTATATGTTGTTTAAGCTCAAAATTTCGTCCGAACATTTTATTACATTCACGACAAGGGAATTTTGAACTTTCATGTGATCTAAGATGATGCTTCAAGTTATCCTTCCGTGTAAAAACATACTCACACTTATCACACTTAAACTTAGACTGATCATCAGTGTTATGAGTTTTTAAATGTCTTAACAAGTCTGATTTCCTTGTAAAAGATTTTTCACACATGTCACAGATATGAAACTTATCACCTAAATGAATCTTCAAATGCTGATTCAAATTAGAAGTAGATAAAAATCTCTTATTACACGTAGGGCATATAGACATCTTCTTTACAGAAATAGATTCTTCAGGTGTTATGTTGATATTAATAGTATTTGAAGATAAACTACTTTTCAACGAGGATTCTTCAGAAAATCCATTATCTTCTAATGATCTAACATTGCTATGGGTCTTCAAATGTCTCTGTAAGTTAGATCTCCGTCCAAAAGTTTTCCGGCAAACTTCACAAGTGTACAGCTTCTCACCAGAATGTATCTTCATATGCTGATTCAAGTTGGATGTGCACGTAAAATCTTTACCACAAGTCAAACAGGTTAAAAATTTCTTCGTAGATGTAGAACTTTCCAAAGGCATAATCTCATCAATAGGTATGATAACATCCATAGTAGAATAAAATGAAATAAAAAACACTTCAAAGAAATCAACAATTAAAAAACAAAAAAGCAATCTTTTCAAACAAACCGAGTCAGAAAAAAGCAAGAGCAATTAAAGACACGTCTTATCACTACCAAAATTAATCATCAAATGATGGAAGTCTGATTTTCCGCCTCCTATTTATATCCTGAACCTCCCCCGCTCCACCGATCTCAATCTGGCGACGAAATATTCTACTTAGCGAGAAAATAAAAGATCAAAATCGCCAAATTACGATGAAATAATTCATTTGGCGACAAAACGAAAGAATAAAATCACCAAATTACAAAAATATTTTTCCCTATTAATAACACTCTAAGAGATCATTAAACCCGAAGACTTATAATTTATTCTTGATGTAATTAAATTTCCCTTTCAAATGCTTAAATACAATTAACATTATTATATACTTATATACAATTGATATTATTAAAAGGTCTTTACCAAAGTCTAATACTAGTGACTTTTATAGTTGATTTTAGAAATTAACGATTAAAAATGTTTTATCCAAACAGAAATAGTTATACTTTAAAACTGTTTCTCAATATATTTTTCAAAACTCTCATGCATAGAGTCATGATTTCCTTGCATATCAATAACAAATGTTTTATACATTGAATTATATATTTCCAATTCAAGTGAAAATTCCTAAAAACTGTATACATACAAGTATATTAAATAAAAAGATATGAAAATACAACTGATTAATAATATAAAATCCAACTAGCAATTCAAAAGTTTAAAAATACATATGGTTATTTTATTATGTTAGTAAATTTTGTGTGTTTTTTTATTCAAATAAATCAATATACAGTTTCACAAAAATATTACTCTTCGACATATAATACCAATTTCGAATATATATATAAATACTCTAAACTGAATAACTTTAAATTCAGAAAAATATAATTACAACATTTTTTTAAGTTTAACGATAAACAATAATTTTAAATTATATACTTAAACTACTAAGACATAAAAATTAATTAAATGGAACTACGTAACTCAGATAATTTAATTTTTTTATGGAATTTTATAACAAAATAAATTTTACTTTAAAAATATTAACGAAACTTTCTAAAAATTTTATACGTATATACATGTAAGTATACTAAACAGAAAAAAAAAATAAATAATATAAAATTCAACTAAGAGATCATCTGCATTTTAAAAAATACATATAATAATTTCAATACATCAACTGCATTTAAAAAATACATATAATAATTTCAATACATCAATAAATTCTGTGTGTTATATTACGATCCTACATTAAATTTAATAATAAATAATAATTTTTAATTATATACACGGTCTACTAAACTATGAAAATTAATTAAAATGAGCTAACTGATTAAATTTTTTGATACGTTTTTAAATATAACTCGAATTCTACTTAAAAAACATTACAAACAGATCTCATATTATTGAATTTCGAATTGTTAAAACCAATCACATTCTTTTTTTTTCAAGCATAATTCATATTTAATTGCTCGCGTAAGACAGAATACTATTTTCTCTTAAGACAGATATATATTCTTAATACCAGTGCAGACAACTGTCAAAGTGTTTAACCATATAGTCTAATTACATGACTGTTAAATTTATTTTATTTATTGTTGAAGTGTTAATTTTGGTATTAAACAGAAACAAATACCAAGTTGTTTACCCTGTTCTAAGTATACAAAGAAGTTAATTTTACAAATCGGACAACATATAATATACATTTTTTAAATTCTATATCTACTAATCACACTAAAACGATCTACCTAATTATTATTAAATACTATTATTAAATTCCTTTCTCCACAGAATGAATAAAACAGCTTTCAAATTTATGAAACCTCTAAAAATATTGCATCACCCCTAAAAAATCCTAATTTAGATTAAATTAATGAATCAATAATCTCGAATAACATCAAAACTCATTTTGAAAAACAAAACGACATATTATTTACTTGTTGCAATCTCTAAAAGTATTACATCACCCTGAAAAATAAACCACAAATTGTTCTATCGCAACCTTTTTAAGGTATTGCATCATCCTTTAAAAACCATATTTAAGATTAAATTAGTGAATCCTAAACCTTAAATAAAATCAAAACTCAGTTTGAAAAGAAAACAATCTTTTATTTTCGCTAAATTCTTACAAATATTTCATAATCAAATCATTCTAACACTCATTTTCAAGCTTTTACGTCTATTATTCAAATTAAAAATTATACCTAATTAACATTTTTATTTTATATTCTAAATTAATTCCGATCAACATCCTTGAAATTCATTCAAAAATCAAAGTTATCCAAGTCCGATTACAATCGATACAAATTGTCTGCCTCAGAAATATTAAAACCACTATTTTCAAAAATCCGCTCGCTAGGGGGCAGCACTGAGCAAAAAAAGTTTTAAAAATTAAATTTACAACTAGCATAACAAAATTGGTGTATAAAAACAGCTAACCACTAGTAGGGAAAGAAGGAGAGTTCAGCGTCATAAGGCGGTGGCGGTGGGTGGATGTGGGTGGAATCCACCTTGTGGGTGGAATCCACCTTGTGGATGGAGGAGGAGGGTGGAATGCACCTGTTGGGAGTCTTATCCTATAGTAGGAGGGGCTAAATGTTGGAGGGGGCTTAATTTTGAGGGGGCTTAATATTAGAGATTAGATAATGTGTTGGCTGAACTGTCGTTCTTTCCCTACTAGTGGTTAGCTGTTTTTATACACCAATTTTGTTATGCTAGTTGTAAATTTAATTTTTAAAACTTTTTTTGCTCAGTGCTGCCCCCTAGCGAGAGGATTTTTGAAAATAGTGGTTTTAATATTTCTGAGGCAGACAATTTGTATCGATTGTAATCGGACTTGGATAACTTTGATTTTTGAATGAATTTCAAGGATGTTGATCGGAATTAATTTAGAATATAAAATAAAAATGTTAATTAGGTATAATTTTTAATTTGAATAATAGACGTAAAAGCTTGAAAATGAGTGTTAGAATGATTTGATTATGAAATATTTGTAAGAATTTAGCGAAAATAAAAGATTGTTTTCTTTTCAAACTGAGTTTTGATTTTATTTAAGGTTTAGGATTCACTAATTTAATCTTAAATATGGTTTTTAAAGGATGATGCAATACCTTAAAAAGGTTGCGATAGAACAATTTGTGGTTTATTTTTCAGGGTGATGTAATACTTTTAGAGATTGCAACAAGTAAATAATATGTCGTTTTGTTTTTCAAAATGAGTTTTGATGTTATTCGAGATTATTGATTCATTAATTTAATCTAAATTAGGATTTTTTTGGGGTGATGCAATATTTTTAGAGGTTTCATAAATTTGAAAGCTGTTTTATTCATTCTGTGGAGAAAGGAATTTAATAATAGTATTTAATAATAATTAGGTAGATCGTTTTAGTGTGATTAGTAGATATAGAATTTAAAAAAAGTATATTATATGTTGTCCGATTTAGTAAAATTAACTTCTATGTATACTTAGAACAGGGTAAACAACTTGGTATTTGTTTCTGTTTAATACCAAAATTAACACTTCAACAATAAATAAAATAAATTTAACAGTCATGTAATTAGACTATATGGTTAAACACTTTGACAGTTGTCTGCACTGGTATTAAGAATATATATCTGTCTTAAGAGAAAATAGTATTCTGTCTTACGCGAGCAATTAAATATGAATTATGCTTGAAAAAAAAATGAATGTGATTGGTTTTAACAATTCGAAATTCAATAATATGAGATCTGTTTGTAATATTTTTTAAGTAGAATTCGAGTTATATTTAAAAACGTATCAAAAAATTTAATCAGTTAGCTCATTTTAATTAATTTTCATAGTTTAGTAGACCGTGTATATAATTAAAAATTATTATTTATTATTAAATTTAATGTAGGATCGTAATATAACACACAGAATTTATTGATGTATTGAAATTATTATATGTATTTTTTAAATGCAGTTGATGTATTGAAATTATTATATGTATTTTTTAAAATGCAGATGATCTCTTAGTTGAATTTTATATTATTTAATTTTTTTTTCTGTTTAGTATACTTACATGTATATACGTATAAAATTTTTAGAAAGTTTCGTTAATATTTTTAAAGTAAAATTTATTTTGTTATAAAATTCCATAAAAAAATTAAATTATCTGAGTTACGTAGTTCCATTTAATTAATTTTTATGTCTTAGTAGTTTAAGTATATAATTTAAAATTATTGTTTATCGTTAAACTTAAAAAAATGTTGTAATTATATTTTTCTGAATTTAAAGTTATTCAGTTTAGAGTATTTATATATATATTCGAAATTGGTATTATATGTCGAAGAGTAATATTTTTGTGAAACTGTATATTGATTTATTTGAATAAAAAAACACACAAAATTTACTAACATAATAAAATAACCATATGTATTTTTAAACTTTTGAATTGCTAGTTGGATTTTATATTATTAATCAGTTGTATTTTCATATCTTTTTATTTAATATACTTGTATGTATACAGTTTTTAGGAATTTTCACTTGAATTGGAAATATATAATTCAATGTATAAAACATTTGTTATTGATATGCAAGGAAATCATGACTCTATGCATGAGAGTTTTGAAAAATATATTGAGAAACAGTTTTAAAGTATAACTATTTCTGTTTGGATAAAACATTTTTAATCGTTAATTTCTAAAATCAACTATAAAAGTCACTAGTATTAGACTTTGGTAAAGACCTTTTAATAATATCAATTGTATATAAGTATATAATAATGTTAATTGTATTTAAGCATTTGAAAGCGAAATTTAATTACATCAAGAATAAATTATAAGTCTTCGGGTTTAATGATCTCTTAGAGTGTTATTAATAGGGAAAAATATTTTTGTAATTTGGTGATTTTATTCTTTCGTTTGCTCGCCAAATGAATTATTTCATCGTGATTTGGCGATTTTGATCTTTTATTTTCTCGCTAAGTAGAATATTTCGTCGCCAGATTGAGATCGGTGGAGCGGGGGAGGTTCAGGATATAAATAGGAGGCGGAAAATCAGACTTCCATCATTTGATGATTAATTTTGGTAGTGATAAGACGTGTCTTTAATTGCTCTTTCTTTTTTCTGATTCGGTTTGTTTGAAAAGATTGCTTTTTTGTTTTTTAATTGTTGATTTCTTTGAAGTGTTTTTTATTTCATTTTATTCTACTATGGATGTTATCATACCTGTTGATGAGATTATGCCTTTGGAAAGTTCTACATCTACGAAGAAATTTTTAACCTGTTTGACTTGTGGTAAAGATTTTACGTGCACATCCAACTTGAATCAGCATATGAAGATACATTCTGGTGAGAAGCTGTACACTTGTGAAGTTTGCCGGAAAACTTTTGGACGGAGATCTAACTTACAGAGACATTTGAAGACCCATAGCAATGTTAGATCATTAGAAGATAATGGATTTTCTGAAGAATCCTCGTTGAAAAGTAGTTTATCTTCAAATACTATTAATATCAACATAACACCTGAAGAATCTGTTTCTGTAAAGAAGATGTCTATATGCCCTACGTGTAATAAGAGATTTTTATCTACTTCTAATTTGAATCAGCATTTGAAGATTCATTTAGGTGATAAGTTTCATATCTGTGACATGTGTGAAAAATCTTTTACAAGGAAATCAGACTTGTTAAGACATTTAAAAACTCATAACACTGATGATCAGTCTAAGTTTAAGTGTGATAAGTGTGAGTATGTTTTTACACGGAAGGATAACTTGAAGCATCATCTTAGATCACATGAAAGTTCAAAATTCCCTTGTCGTGAATGTAATAAAATGTTCGGACGAAATTTTGAGCTTAAACAACATATACGTACTGAACACTCCCGTACACCTCTTGTAAGTGTGAAACGGAAAACAAGTTTCTCTAATGTAAAGTCTAAAAAACTAAAGCAAAACCAATCTGATGTACTTAATGTGTTTAAAACTCTCATGCTTTATCCTGATGAGCGTGAAGAAAGTGATATAGCAGTGTTTCATACCCACTTACGAGCTGAACTACAAGAGCGTTTAATGAGTGAAATTCATGAAAAAGGGGCTGTTAAATGGTATATGGTGATTAAAATATCTCTTGAACGTATGAATGACAATCAAGAGATAGAGGAGATTCAACCTTATTTTCGAAGCCAGTGTTTTACTGAACTTACTGAAGATAATATTTCACAACATATTGAAGAAGGATTTTCAAAAATAACTAAATCCTTTGAAGAATTTATACAAAGAGGGTCTGGATGGAAACTTAGAAAAATTCATCATTTAGAACTCAAGATTGCTAAATATCATCCCCTTGCTGCAAGTTCTTATATAGACTTATCTAAGAAATTATATGACAAAAAAGCAGTGCTCAATATAAAAAATGAAGACAATAAGTGTTTGGTTTGGTGCCTTTTGGCATTTAAACTGAACTTAGATTTTACAAAAAAGCCTGAGCGAGTTTCTCATTATATCCCTTATGAAAATGAGATTAAGCTAGGAGAGGTGAAATATCCTGTTTCACTCCACAAGATACCTATTATTGAAAAGCTTAATGATTTACGGATTAATGTGTTTGGATATGATGAGGATGAAGTTTGTCCTCTGTATATTTCTGAAAAGCAGAATGTAGATGTTATCAATTTGTTATTAATCGGTGATGGTGAAAAGCAACATTATTGTTTAATTAGAAGTTTTTCAAGACTTTTGGGTGATCTCACCAAGCATGATGGAGTATGTTATTATTGCTATAGATGTTTACATCGCTTTTCAAGACAAGATCTTTTGAATAAACATGATGAATATTGTCGCCAGCATGTAGCACAGTCTATAAAGCTACCCAGTAAGAACGATAACATACTCAAGTTTTCTGGTATTCATCTCCAACATCCTATTCCCTATACCATTTATGCAGATTTTGAGAGTCTACTTATACCTATTGCACCAGGTGCAACCTCTTCTAAACCATCTTATACTGAAAAAACCACATATCATTTTCCTTGTGGGTACGCTTATGTCGTTGTTGGACCCGATGGAAGATGTATGGAGAAAGCGAAAGTGTATCGTGGTAAAGACTGTGTGGATTATTTTTTAAAACAAATGATGAAAGAAAAAGATATTTTAGGACGGGAGTTATTGAACATAGAGCCAGTGTTGGGTACGCTCACAAAATAAACGAGCTCATTCAAACTCAAGTTCAATTTTTCAAAAATGAGTCAAGTTCACGTTCAAATTCAAAATTTTTGAAACGAACTCGTTCAACTCAAACTCATCTATGAAAGTGAACGAAGTTCACTAAAAACTCGTTTTTTTTTTTTTTTTTAATATATTAGAATAGAGATCTGCACGGGCCGGGCATGGGCCTATTTTCATTTGCAGCACTCGGGCCGGGCGATACTTTTTTCTAAAGGCTCGGGTCGGGCCGGGCCTAGTGACTACACTTTACGGGCCGGGCCGGGTTCGGGCCTTACTTTTTCCCGGAAGAATCGGGCCGGGCCGGGCCTAACTTATTTTTTCTGTACAGAGCTGGGACTGGTTTCTTTTCTAGTCTTCACGGCCCAAAATTTTAAGCCCTAGTTTTGAGCCAGCCGTATGAAAATCATTATCTCGGCGTGACCTGTCCGTTCAAAGGTCAGTAAAATTAAGCCTGGCCCAAAGTTTTTTGCAAAATGTGCATATATTTTTGAATTGCCATTATTCTACAATTAAACATTAACATTTATTCTTTTTGAAGAATAGTAAATTTCTGCGCTAATTAAATTGTAGTAAAACGTGTGAAAAGGAACCTGCCTATGACGGAATCCTGTTTTAAACTGAAAAACCTGTTGATCCCTGCAAAATTAATATACTAATACGTAAGAAAATAATATATAATACATTTACATTTGCTAAGAAGGGAACCTGTCTGTAACGAATTTTTTTTTCTTTTCTATGTAATTGAGTCTTAGAAGATTTTTCTGTATAGCATTTTTCAGATTTTTAACAATTCATAATGCATGGAATATGGATTAAAAATGTTAATGATATCTCAAACATTTGCATAGAAGAAATAGCGATTCATTAAAAAATAACTATCGCAGGCTGCAACACTTTGATAAAAATGAAGTTTAGAAACATGAAAAAAAAAGTTAAGATAAATATTTTTGGTTAGAACTCCTCGTAAGAGTCAAATTTTTAAACAAATCGACGTAAAAATCAATGTTTTGTAGCAATTCACTCGGGCCGGGCCGAGATTTAGACTTTTTCCGGGCCGAGCTCGTGCCGAACTTTTAACTTTTCTACCGGGCCGGGCCGGGCCAATATATTTTTTCTACGGGCCGGGTCAAAATTTTTTTCCTATGGGTCAGGCCAGGCCCGGGCCTGGAAATTTCGGACCGTGCAGACCTCTATATTAGAACTTATTTTTGTGACCTAATCTTTTGGTTATTCGATGTAAGGATCTTCATGGGTCCGGTCCAATTTTCCTTCCCGGCACTCTGCTCGAACTTGGTTTAGGGATTACTTTTTTCTAGAGGTTCGGACCCAGATGAGCCGGCACTAGATTTGTTTTCCGACCTACGTCGGGGCTGGACTGCATTCTTCTTGAGGTCTGAACAGGCAGAAATTTTCGGTCCCAGCTCACATGAAAATCATTGCACCAGCACAGCTCTGGCCTGTCCAGCAAAAATATCAGTAAAATTTGGCCAGGCCCAATTTTTTTGGTTAAAAAAATGCACGTATATTTAAATCGCCATTATTCCACACTTAAAATTGATATATTTATTATTTTTATTATATTTTAAGATGAGTAGATGCATTTCTAGGCAATAAAATTAAAATACGGTAAAATCTGAGACAAAAGAACCTGTCTATGGAAGAAACCCGTGTTTAACAAAACAAAATGGTGATGTATGTAAAATGAGGATAAAAATACTTGTGAAAAGAATGTAATCTACTTACAACATACGATGAACTTGCTCATAGGGGAATCAGCCCATGGCGGATTTTCCTTCTTTCCTATGCAATTCCGTCATAGAAGATTTTATTGTATAGAATTTTAAAAAATTTAAATCTCCAAGCCAAAGAATGTGGATTAACGATATTAATGGTAATTGTGATATTTACATATAATCAGATGCATTTAAAAAATAAATAGCACATCTCAGAACACTTTTTTTAAAAATGAAGAATATAAACATGATTTAAAAAGGTAAAATAAGTATTTTTATTTAGGCCTTCTCGTGCAAGACACTTTTGACCCTACAGGCATAAAAATCTATGTTCAGCTTGGTCGGGCCTAGCGGAGTCAATTAATGTTTTGTGCAGACGGAGCCGAAGTTTTAATTTTTATACCGGACTTGGCCAATAACTTTTTTCAACGGGCGGAGTTGTGCTCGGAGCAGTTCTGGCCAAACTTGGAACTTTTTTACCTGGCCAAAAGTAAAATTGCCTGCTGATTGTCTTGGTCGCGCTCGGCATGAAAATTTCGTCCCATGCATACCTCTAATTCAATGTTTTTGTTTTCCTGCATCGCATCCGTATTATAACTTGGCGCAGGGCCGAAACTAGCCTTTTTTGCGCTCGGGGCAAGCATGGGTTTTTGCTCCCCTCCCCCTTCCGCAAGGTATATTTACAAAGCGAATTTTACTAATTTTCTAATAGCCGACTTATTTTAAAATTTAAAATATATAATACTGAACTGCGTAATCTTCAATGGCGGATCCAAGGGGGAGGTCACGGGGGTCATGACTCTCCTCTGAACACCAACAAAAATATTCTAAAGATCATTTTAAAATTGAAATATACAGTTAGAGTCCCGATTATCCGAGTCCTGCTTAACCGAGTTTCCGCTTTAACCGAGTTATTTTCTTCTGATGGACTGATGGCTTCTATTATTATGAAACAGCCATTATAAATGAAGTGTTAGGTGAAGATGAAAGAGCAGTCGTAAAAAAAAGTCAGAACTCTGATTTTCTGGTCAGCATGGGAAGAAAAAAATTGGCATTTTTTTTTTTTTTCAAAAAAAAAAAATTATGGCCATTTTTTTTTCCCATTCTGACCAGAAAATCAGAGTTCTAACTTTTTACGACTGCTCTTTCATCTTCACCTAACACTTCATTTATAATGGCTGTTTCATAATAATAGAAGCCATCAGTCCATCAGACGAAAATGATCCATTCCAAAGGTATAATCCTTCATTTGGCACCCCTTCGCTCTGGCGCCCGGGGCGCATGCCCCCTCTGACCCCCCCCCTTAGTTTCGGCCCTGACTTGGCTCATTTTTTCTTTAAAAATTAAAATTTTATGAAATAATTGTATATAAAAAGAAAGAAAAATAAAGTTTAAATCTAACGAACATGAAAGATATATTTTCAATCGTTCAATGGTAATAAAAATTTATTTTTATTGTTTTGTTTTTTATACTTTTTCATTTATACAAAAAGGTGATTGGGAATTACTATTATATCATTAGTTTTCATTGACTATTTTACATATACAAATAAGTATAGATACCGTCTCGGAAGGTATATATCTGCCAGCTGTATCTTGAAATTAAGTTAATTTTTTTTCGTCTCTAATTTGTTAAAAAACGGTAAACTTTATGCATCCTAAGTAACCTAAAATAACACAGAGAAAGAATAACAAAAATTCTTTTTTCAGGATACCTAGGGAAAAAAGAAGAAATCTAATAATCCCTGTCTTTTTCTTTTCTTTTTTTCTACGCCTCACCAGTGGCTGAGAGGTTCTGCTCTCGAAGCTTGTAGACGGGAGGTGCTGGGTTCGAACCCAATCGCGCCCGTCGGCCTAATCGTTCGGAGTTTTCGTGGTTTTCTTCGAACCGTGTATTTCCATGCGTTAATACGGATTAGGTTCCCTTATAAAGACCTCCACGGAAGGCACTCCCCCTAGGGCCCATATCCCTCGTGTAGATAATTGGCCGTCAACAATCAACTGAACTCAACTCAACCCATTTTTTTCTACAAAAATCGAGTAATTTAGTTGCCATCATTACAGAATTGTAATTGAAATGAGAAATAAAATTAATATCTCGAAAACTAATTAAATTTTAAAATTCTAATACAACTTTTGACACTCGTGGATGAATACGGATAATTAGTGTTAATTTCACACACAAGCGTTCCACATTTTACGAGAAATAGCTGTGAAACATAATCAGTAGTTTCATAAATTCGTTTCATTAGGATTTTATAGGATAGATTTATATATATATATATATATATATGTGTGTGTGTGTGTGTGTATTTGTCAGAACTACATTTGTTTTAAAAGATTTAAAAATTAAAAATTTATGTAAACGGCATTCATTTAAAATCGTGGATGCTTGGAAACCGAGAGTTGAATACTCTGTTATGTACAAATAGGTTGTAGATTAAAAACACAATTAATGTACATTAATGTACACAAAGAGTTTATTTGTCCTAAAATTTAATAAATTGCAGTACGTATTTTTTACACTTGTTGAACAAATGTGATTTTCTGTAATATACAAGAGCGGATCCAGCCCTCCATTTAGAAAAGGGTCATGGCTCTTTTTCTTTTTTTTGTGTGTGTGTGTGTGTGTTGTGGGGGGGGGGGGTGACATCTCATCTCTTAAAAAGCAGTTTTTACATTAAAAGCTCTTCGCATAGCTAAAATGGCTACTTTTCTTACGTCATTTTCATTCGGGAATACAGAAAAGACTGCAATAATATTCGTAAATATATACAATTTACACATTTTATTCAGACACCAAAATATTGAATTTCCCATTGTGTTAGAAAGGCAAAGAATCGTTCAGAAAATGAACATTTTAAGCCAAGTTTTAGGACTTAAGGCTGTTCTCAAATCCAAAAGGGCAACTTTCTGACTTAAGTTTTAATTTATTTTTGCTCGAAAATGCCTGAAACTAGCTGGTGTTGTTGTTCAGAAACTGTAATTGATCTGTTCTTCAATTTTTTTGCAAACGCAATACATCTTTCAGAAAATAGTGCCAAAGTGGGCGTTTTGAACCGAATTTCGGCGCGAAGGAAGAAAGAACACTCAAGAGTGGGCAAAAAACCTGTTTGTCACGTGATCAAAATGGCTTATAACTCAATAGGTAATTGATTGATCAAAAAATGGAAAAAACGTTCAATTCCAAATCGCTTCCATAGCCCGGCTTTCCAATTTTATACCTTTCTGTTAAAAAATGAATTTGTAAATGTGTCAAAACGTTTTGCGCTTGTTGAGCAGCGCAGTTAAGAACAGTCTTAACAGTTACAGAAATGCCATCATAAGACTAAGAGAGCATTGGCTGTTGCATTCTGAAATTCAGTTTAAAACACCAAATTTTACGAAGATTTCTCAAAAGATTCTTTACCTTTATCGAAACATGGGAAACGCTATTTCAATCGCATAACTTCTGAATAAGTGTACTTGTAAATGGCTTGCTTGCATCTAAGATTAAAAATGACTTCATTACATGTGTTAAAATTTATCTACTTTGGATTTGAGTACAGCTTTAAAATTTAGAAAGATTCGCATCCTAAAGCAAGAGGAATTTTTTAAAGAATTTAATATACATTTCATTTTTTAAATGTTCCTTAGAAATTTTCTTTGTTCAGAACGGGGAGGGGGGAAAGCTGATGACTCTCGTGACCTCTCACTTTATCAGATTAAACTAAGAAAATTAATGGTTGTTTTGTTCGAGTTTTATATTTGAATAAGTGAATTTCATCTTTCGTTGCAAAATGCTATTTTTCATAATAATGTAATACATTTCGCAAAAATAAAATTGGCTTTTCACAAAATATGGTTCATCTCCCCCCCCCCCCAAAAAAAAAAAAAAAAATAAATAAATAAATAAAAAAACCTTCTTCGAAAGCTGTCTATCTTTTAAAAATAATTTAAAGTTTAATAAATTATAATGTATAATTTCCCATTTGTTGGAAAATTATCTTTACATATATGATGTGTGGTTTTGTTTAAAGGTCTGTGTCAATTTTAAATGTGAAAAACCTTTTTTAATGGAAAAATCACTTTCAACGTATAGAGAATGGTCATGAAGTAAAACCTTTCATTAATCAATTGTCATCGCGTTATACATAAAAAAAACATGTATTAACTATATTTATATTTAAAAATACAGATTTCTTATTCTAATAAATACATACATTGATTTTAGAAAGATCAAACAATTATGAAATCATTGTATATGTAATGATTTGTGATACATCCTAAAATTTAAAGCTCAAATAATTTTTCTATCGTAAAAAAAAAAAAAAAAAAAAAAAAAAAAAAAAAAAAAAAAAATATCCCTGTAATTTAGGCGAAATTTGCTTGAAAAAAGGTTGAAACGTAGATTAGAAACTGCCATTCCAATAATTGGCAAATTGACTGAAGGCCTTACCCTTCTCGTATAACGAAATTTGGGTGAATTTCCCAGTATCAGCTGGTGAGGTGCGTTATCGTTATCTTTCTTGGCGGCAGTTTTGGGAAATGTCTTCCTTTACTTTCTTTTTTTCCGCAACCTTGCATTCAATAGAAAAGATTTTTTTATTCATACTATAACAATTACGGACAGACGATTAGGTAACTAAACAGACGCAAGATTAGCAGCGTTTTATTTCAGAAGATACTCAGCAGCGGTAGGCTTTTTTTTTTCTTTTTGTCCAACATTTTTAAAATGGATATAAGAATACTTACCATTACTTATAATAGTCTGTGCAACAATGCACCAAACCAAAACAAGCTTCACTGGCGCCTCGTATTGTAAGAGTAACGTACGTATCGAACACGGTGTTGCTTATATAAATTAAACGAACATGACACTGCCCTTGCACAATGTGGGGTTTGCCTTTGTGTGCTTTCTCTTCTCTAATCTTTTCTTATAGTAGTCTGGGACCTGGGACAAAGATATTATCTGTTCCACAAATTTTCCTTTTTCTTTAAAAGAAACCTTTATAACCGAAAAAATAACACTTTATTTTCCCACGGGCAGAGGCGGATTACCCATTAGGCTGAGTAGACTGAAGCCTAGGGGCTCGGGGGAAAAGGGGCCCCGAAATTAAGACTTTCTTTCGGGTTTTATTTTTATATTGGGCTAATATATAATGAAATAGAGATATGATGTGCAATATTCTTTATTGCACTCATTTATAAAATTTTGCAAGTTATTAACACGCAGATTGTATTCCAAACATTACTCCATTTTAATTTTTTCTGTTTCCATAAAAAGGCTTGAACTGTTTCGGTTTCCAATTAGGGATAGATTTCCGGAGATCAGCGGCAGCCAATGCAAGATTTTGTAAGCAACGTAATGAATGATATCTTTTAAAAAAGCTTCTAATTTTTAATCAAGCATTTTGAATATATTTTCGCCCCTTAGTTTTTAACACCCTGTTCAGTCGCTTGAACACAACCCCCCGCCCTTTTTAAATGCCAGTCCTGGGTTTACACGTTTCAGTATATCCTAAATATGATTTTGACTGCCTGTTAGAAAGATTTCTGTCTCTGTGTTAAAAGTTTGAGTGCTACTATAATGCAAGAACTATTCCACAAAATTCATAGAAACTTTATATTTTGTTAGACCTAGTCAAATGATTAGTGATTAGACGCTAAAACTTATTAGATTTTACTGGTAATCCAGATAAAAAGGTAATTCATGTCATGAGGAAGAAGTTCTCGAAATAAAATGGAATTCCTGAGGTGCGCGATATTTTGTATCATTTGCAATTCAATATTAAAGCGAATTATTGAAATAGGTCTAAAATTTAAGAATCCGCAACTTGATTTAAATGTAGGGATAAAATTCTTAGATCTTTATATAAATACTCATCAGAGCTTTGATTTAATATTTCTTTTCAGGATTTTGAAGTAGAAGAAATTTCACAATCTGGCACTACATCATATAAAGAACAAAGAAAACGTAAAATAATATGCTATAATGAAAATACTGACCCCCCCCCCCCACACACACACACACACAAATTCACACATTTTAATAATTTCTAAATAAATTGTTATATGTGGATTTTAGATAATTACTTGATACAAATAAACAATAGCCTTGTGGAATGCAAATCTGTATGCAGTTTCTTTAGATTTCTATCCCATCTTTTTTATATGAATGTACAGAAAGTTGAAAAAGTTGTAACAAAAAAGTACCCTGAGGTGTTCAATGATTCACTTTCTGAAATATAACCAAGAAGGAAATATTTTGTGTTTTAGCGCAAAGCAAACTTCTTTTTATATATATACTAAAATGTTCCACTGAAAGGTAAGGGAGAGAAAATTAAAAATGCCAGCAATAATCTGCAATAAGAGTTGCAGTTAAAGCAGTTCTCAAATTCTCTGGTCAACAACCGAAATTTTTGACACATTTTCTTATTTATTATCAAACGTAAACTATAAAATTGGCAAGCCGGAATATTGAAGCGGTTTGAGATCGAATGTCATTTTCCAACTATCTATAAATAAATAATTATTTATCGAGTTATAGCCGGTTTCTCCTTTCTCACGGTGTCGCGTCCGCAAATTCGGTTTCAAAACTTCAAATTTGACAGTATTTTCTGAAAATTCTTCTGCCTTTACCGAAAAATGGAAAACGCCATTCGATTACATAGTTTTTGAATAAGAACATACCAGCGTTTCGGAACAAAAATAAATTCGGAAATGTGTCAGAGAGTAGTTTCTTTGTATTTGAGAACAGCGAATTTTACACTTGTAAAATTCATTGTTAAACTAAGAAAGTTCTTTTGAAGTTAGATACATAAATGTTTATATGAAAATACTACATTAATTTGAAAGTATTTTTTACTGTAAATTCATTCTTTAAAAAAATAAATAAAAAGCTTAAAACTAATCTTAGACACCACACCGGTTAATTCCAAATACATATATGCTCGATTATATTTTACATATATGATGATAGAAGCATATTTTCAGTTACAAAAAGTAGATAAAGGAAGTACAAGTTGTTTTAGATAGAACATTTGTTGACAATTTTTAATTATGTTTTTTTTTTTTTTTTTTTTTACATTTAGAATAAAATTTTCAATACTAATTTTCCTTTATTTTATTTACGAAATATCTATACTTATAATAATAAAAAATAACTATTCAAACTTTCTGGGAAGAATTTGGAATTTCTTAATCATAGTTTTTAACCCAATATAGTCTTCATTCTTCTGTAAAGATATTTATTTTTACGTCCATATGTTTAAAATTTGGTTTTGTGCGAAAGAGTTCTGGCAAAAAAAAAAAAAAAAAAAAAAAAAAAAAAAAAAAAAAAAAACTAGCCGGATATGGCAATCCCAAAACTTTCTTCTGTCTCATACATGTTAATACATCCTGATAAATGCAGCCAGATCTTAATTTCTAAGAAAAAAAGTACCGGAGCTCTAATATTCTGCGATAGCGGTACTAACAGTTGTTCCGTTCTCTCTCTCTGGCCCCCCTTGTCACCCCAATCTCCATATTTATATTTCGTAAATTATTTGCAAAATGTAAAGCATTTTTTTCCTTTAGAAAAATAAAAATTTTAAATAGTATATTTATCATCTTATACTTGTACTTAGCTGTCAACTATTCCACTTTTTAGTTATCACTCCTTCTGAATGGTAATCTTTGTCTAATTTTAATGTTAATTAATGTCACAATTCCGCGATTAAATCTGGTAAAGATTATGATTTGGAAATAGAGGTAACACAAGAAAGGAATAGTTCGCAGCTATGCATTTTTAAGAAAAAATTAATGAAATTTACAGAAATTAATATTTATATGCTGAAGAATGGAACAAATATTTTTAATTTCCTATAAAAGGTGCATATCTTAAACTATAATCGATTCTTTCCGCATAACACTCTTTTTGTGGCAAGTCCCTGAAAATCAGATTAAATTAAAATTTTGACATCGTTATTGGAAAGATTCTATGCTTTTATAGAAAAGGGGGGAACACCGTTTGATTGCATTTCTATCAGAATAACAATGCATGGCAATTATATCTACTTAAAATGAAAGTGACTTCATAAATATGCAAAGCAGAGCATTAGCATGGGCAGCGTTCATGGTACAACATAAATAGAAAAATCAGTAACGTTATTTCAATACTCGTGCGCAATAGAAGAGAAAAAACCTCAAACAAACAAAACTTCAAGCTGATGCTCGTTGGCTAAAAACAGAAAATATGCTTTTCAGGTTAGGTATCTAAATAATAATAATAAAAAAAAAAAAACAGCCAATTGAAAATTATCCTACTGTTACAAAAGAAAATAGAACTGAAAGCAAATGCATTGTTCAGTCTCTTGAATGGCGCTGTATCAACAAGTCGCCAACATAAATTTGAATATAATAAATTTGAAATAGAAAAACAGAATTTCTATTTTCCCTTCATTCTGATCAAAATAGCATTAAAATTTAAATTTTGAACGTAAGACAGATTAATCTCGAGTCAGTCCAAGCCCCAAAACTGATATAAAATTTGAGTCCGTTTTATCTCCATATCCTGCGTGTGCGACACATTACGTCAAATATAAGTGTTTTGATAAAAAAGAATGCAAAAGCTTGGAGATGGGGAGGGAAGGAAAGGATAATTTAGACTTCGGTTTTTCGGAAGCACTATTGCATTGGGCTCCGGAGTCCTATATTTATAATCTCCGGTGAATAATCCGGTGAGCAATATTTAAAAATTTACTAAAACCAGAGAAGTATCGCAGCTGGGCTCCGGCGCAAATTAAGCCCTGAATGCAGTACAGCACTGCAACGTTTAGGTGATTTACACTAACAACTTACGTGAACTTCTAACTAGATTTGAAGTTTGATGAACATCCGTTCATTAGTTTTTGAGATAGAGCTATTGCGGAAATAGTGAAAAGTTCTGCATAGCAGTGGCATCAGTTCGGCAATTTACACGAAAAACTTATCAAGATAAAATTATATCAGGAACTAACTGAATCTACAGTTTGATAAAAATTCATGCATTAGTCCTGGGAGATACGGAAATCGTGAAAATGCCGCATAGTAGCGCCACTTGTTGAACGATTTACACCAAAAAGTAATCGGCAACCTTTAAATCAGGGACTAACTGAATCTAAAGTTTCATTAAATTCCGTTCATTAGTTCTTGAGATAGAGCGCTCATAAAATTTGTGTCACACACAGACAGACAGACTTACAGACAGGCATTTTGTAAAAACATGTTTTTCGTGATCTCTGACCCCTAAAACGTATAAATCCATCGAAAACTGGATTCGAAAATTTTCACGAATCCAATACTTTCTTCATGTAAAGATAGAAGAAAGTAAAAATAATTATTTCAGTCTCTTTTTCATGTTTATACTGTTCATTTTAAATAAAAGTGCTACAAACCAGAGGTCTGCACGGGCTTATTTTCAGTCACAGCAATCGGGCCGGGCCCGGGTCGTACTTTTTTCTGAAGGTTGGGGCCGGGAGGGGCCTAGTCACTACGCTTTCCGGGCCGGGCCCAGGCCTTTTTACCTGAAGGACCGGGTAGGGCCTCTCTTTATTTTCTCTGTACCGAACCGAGACTGATATGGTATCATTCTTCCTAGTCTTCACGGGCCTAAATTTTCAATCCCGGTTTCGACCCAGCCTCGTATGAAAATTATAGTTTCGGCGTGGCCTTGTCCATTCAAAGATCAGTAAAATTTGGCCTGGCAGAAAATTTTTTGCAAAAAGTGCATACATTTTTAAATCGTCATACAATCCAAGAATTAGAAAATCAGTTAATAACTTCCCAGGCGACTCCAAAGCCACAGAGAGTAAAGGATCTTGTGGAGCATGAAACTGAAGGATCATTTGATTCCAGTATATCAATACACTCAACACCAAGATTAAATACTAAAGACCTTCCAAAAAATCTGACAACATATTCAGAACCCATGGCAAAATTAATGTCGCTGGAACAATTGATAGATAGCTACAGCAAGACGAAGAGCACTCATGCTAAAGGAGCGTCTAGTATGGCAGAAAAATATCTCATCAAAATAAAACAAAAAATAAGAGAATTAGATGACAACAAAAATAATCTGGAAAAAAGAGCGGAACAGCAGGAAAAGATGATTAGAGAATTAAAGGAGAAGAGTAGAAGAACGGGGACAGGAAAATCGGGCAGACATGACTTAAAAACTACAGAAGAAAGAGCAACTCAAATATCTATACAAGAAGACAACACACAAAATTCCTCAATGTCGACTCAAGATCCTCCAGAGGAAGTAGCCACGCCGAGGTATGGTGAACTTGCTATAAAGAAGATGACAATGACTCAAATGATAGACATTTATAAATCACTTACAAGAAGTAGAAGAAGAGGTGATTGTGAAGAAGCTAAAAAATACCTAGACAAAATTATCTTTAAAGCAAGTGAAATGGTGAAAGACCTTGAAATACAAAGAGAAGAAAATAATAGAATAACGGCGAATCTCAACA
Organism: Maratus speciosus; assembly: GCA_963932465.1. Classification (NCBI taxonomy): domain Eukaryota; kingdom Metazoa; phylum Arthropoda; class Arachnida; order Araneae; family Salticidae; genus Maratus; species Maratus speciosus. Next base: position 429,671,726 of record OZ010795.1, on the reverse strand, counting down.
CCGTCAATAAGGTGACGTTAGATCAACGTCAAAAAATCCTTGAACACGAACAAATCATAAAAGATCAATTAGAAACGGTTAAGAAGTTGCAAGAACAGCCCACTCTAACAAATGAATTGAAAAAATGCAATAAAGAATTGAATGAACTACTAGAAAAAGAATTAAAATACAAAGAAGAAATTTAACAGAAATTAGAAACAAAAATAAAGTAATAGAAGACTTAATTCAACAGCAAAATACAGAAGAAACGATACCTTATACTAGAATCATCTTGGAAGAACTTAAAAAGATAAGAGAAAAAATAGAAACAGTAGAGGAACAACAACCAATCATAAAATGCAATAATATAGAAGAAAACATACAGGCAAATACAGATAATTCACTATATTTGGAGGTGGCTGCAATACCTAAGAACACAACAATTCCAACGGTACATGCACAGTATTCAAAAGCAGCTATCCTGATAACTCGGCAGAAAAACACGAATATGTCGCTCAATGACATAAAAATCATACTAACAAGAGAAACTAGAAACACAATTGAATATAAACAAATATATTGTGAACTTGCCAAAAACAAAAATACACAAATAAATAAAACGTTTAGTGATGAAAACACGAGTAAGCTGCTTGAGACGATTGAGAAGATAGAAACCCTAAAAGACATTGTGGATATAGAATATAAGGATGCGGATCTCCGAAAACTGATTCTTTTAGGGATCCCGACATATATGGATCCACAAGAAATAATAACCAATCTAAAAAATCTTTATGATTCAGATATTCCAATAAACTACATTAATAGAAAACAAAGAGAAAAAGCTTCAACATACCAACTAATTTTTGAAGCAGAAGCTCCAGTTGCGATTCATCTACTGAGACAACGAAAGATCGTCATGGGATTTACATCGGTCAGGATTGCACCTTACCAACCTATATTAAGATGTAAGAACTGTCAATCTTTCGGACACGTGGATCAGAATTGCCGACAATCTCCAACGTGTGAATACTGTGCAGGACGCCATGATCAAAAATATTGTTATTACAGAAATAAACCACAACAACACAGATGCAGAAACTGCATGGGGAGTGCGAGTGACTTCCCGCATGCAGCTAGTTCTAGTGAATGTCCGACTTTACAATATTTAATACTACAGCGAAGCAATCTAGCACAAATAAATAAAATAAATTCGATATAGGCAGAAACTGTGCTGGAACAAATAGCGACTTCCCGCATAGATCGAGTTCATCAGACTGTCCAACACTACAGTACTACCTGTCACAGAGAAATAAAAATATACAAATTAATCAAGAAAGTTCAATCCGATAAATGAAGAAATAAATAATTCTAATAACTCAACAAACTCAAACAACTCCAATACTCAAAATGGAAATTTAACAGTAAACCAAGAACAAATAATAACAGAAATTCTGAATAACCCTGCAAAACCACAGAAAATATATATTCCGAATGAACTAACCTTTATTCAAATTAATCTACAGGGATCAAGATCTGCAACATCAACCCTAATGGGATTTGCAAATCAGCATAAAATACTAGTTCTTCTATTACAGGACTTTTACTACTTTAACGAAGCCATATGGTCAATTCCGTCAAATTGGCAAGCATTTATCTCAAAAAATAAAACAGCGGCAGTTGTGGTAACTCGAAAGGACGTGGAAGTGATAGAGACATATAAAGACGATAATGCAGTATTCGTCAATCTTACTACTGAATCCGGAAAGATCACAATAGGCTCTGTGTATGCCAGACCAAAAGGTGATTTCAGAGGTGATATGAAGTGGCTGGACTTCTTCGAACCATTGAATCACATCATAATGGGAGGAGACCTCAATGTCCACTTGTCACTTTTAGGATATCAGAAAGAAGATGAACGGGGAAAAATTTTGACATACTTACTATTATCTAATAACTTAACTCTGATCAATGATATAGAGGCACCTCATTCATTTATAGGACAGCCGAATCGTCCCATGAAGGGGAATCCAGATGTAACCCTTTGTACACAAGACCTGGTGGACTGCGTGGACTCATGGTATGTAGATGACGCAGTAGAGAGCACGTCGGACCACAGGTATATCAGATTCTCATTAAATCTTAAACCAGTTATTCTAGACCTTAAAAGATTTAAAACAAGATACTCAAATTTAAAAAAAAATTAATTACATCTTGAAACCGAAAATTAATAATTTACTGAAATCCTTATCTGATACTAAAACTCGACTAGAACTGGATGAATGGCTTGATGGTTTTAACCAAGTAATTCTAGACACCTGTAAATCCTCACTAAAAACAAAAAGTTTCAAATTATATCCAACATTTGACTGGTGGACGGCAGAGCTGAAGGTCCAGCGAAATAAAATCTCAGCATTACGGAAAAGATTTAAATCAACAAATGACCCAAAGTGGAGAACCCTCCTACAAAGAGAAAGAGCAATATACAAAAAACGTATAAAACAACAAAAAACTAAATCATGGCAGAGTTTCTGCTCTAAAACAAAAGACAAATTTGGCCAAGCCTTTAAAATAGCAATGAATAAAAGACTCAAAAATAATCATTTCATACACACAACACTACAGGGTTCAACCCCATATACTACAAAATTAGACACTTTCAACATATTACTTAACCACCATTTCCCAATACATCAAAACCCGCATCCACCTCTCATGGACCCAGCGGCAGAGGAAGATCTTTCCCCCCTCCCCCCTAATATATTTTAAAGAAATAAAATCAGCACTTAATGAGCAAAATAATTTAAAAGCCCCTGGATTTGATAAAATTGATGCATTTATTATTAAAAACATATACAATAATTTTAAACATCTAATACGTGACTTATATAACAAATGTCTTACTCTTAACTACTTTCCTAAATCATGGAAAATAGCAAATGTGATCTTCTTCGCAAAACGTAATAAAAATCCACGCCAACCTTCCTCCTATAGACCCATTTGTCTCCTTCCCATGCTGGGAAAAATCTATGAGAGGATCCTAAAACGAAGAATTAATCACTACTTAGAAAAATTAAATGTTCTTCACGGGGCCCAGTATGGCTTCCGTGAGAACAGAAGCACAATTCAACTATTAAACAAATTAAAACATAAAGCAAAAACGTATCTTGAAAAATATAAGTACTGCAGCATTATCTCATTCGACATTGTAGGGGCGTTTGACAATATCGATTGGGTCACTTTGGGTCAACAAATTAACGAATTACCAATTCCCCAATATTTAAAATGTATCCTTCTTAGCTTCTTATCCGAACGAGAACTAATAACAAATTATTTATCAAATAACATTAAAAGACCAACTTATCAAGGCTGTCCACAGGGGTCGTGCCTTGGGCCGCTTCTGTGGCTAATCATAGCAAATATAATCTTAATAAACTTTTACAGTAAATTCGAAGACCTGTATGTTTTTGGCGATGACTTCAATATGGTTGTCAAAGCAAGGAGCAGACTCATCTTAGAGACCAAAACCAACCAAAAAATAAAACTTTTTTATAATATTTGCAATAACTTAAATTTACAGATTTCAAAGGAAAAAACTACTTTTATTATGTTGGGGAAAAACACTTTGGATAAACGTCCACCAACCTTTAAATTGGGTAACTATACCATCAAGCCATTAAAGGAAATAAAAATTTTAGGGATAATATTCCAGAGTACTTTAAAATGGGACAAGCACATCTATTATATATATAAAATCCAAACGGAAATTTCGTTCCGAACGCCGAGATTTCGAGTTCTACCGCATGGATTTTTACGGAACTTATACCGTTAGATAGGTATCGTTCCAGGGAAGGTTTTAAGCTATGACACATCATTCTACCTAGATTAGTTATAGAATTATTACGGAAAATTCTATTATTTTGGACTTTGTTACTTCATATTTCCTTAAATATCTGGGCTCCTATTGGTCGTAGAGCTTAGATCTCGCGCCAAAAGTAGCTCCCAAGTACCCAAGCAAACTTTTCCCCGCGATTATTTTGCCGTCTTCCGATTTCCTGTAACTCTATTAGGGGCCCGCGTAGAGCCCCTTTAAAATATTGTTCGTAGTAATTTCAGCAATTATCTTACATTATTGGTTAAGACCGCCACCCTCCCGATTCATGTATCTACGGAAAGGTTGCATGAAGGAGTTTCGTTCAGATACGCTTTCGTTAAGAATAGAGTGCGCTCCCTGGTGGTGGAATGTGGAACTAACATAACGCGATATTGTTAAAATTAGGAAATCTAACAATGCGATCTGTTTTAAACTTTGAGATAGTTCATAACACATAATCTATTATCTATTCTATTATATATATATAAAATCTATTATCTATTCTATTATCTATTTATATATATAAAATCCAAACGGAAATTTCGTTCCGAACGCCTGGATTTCAAGTTCTACTGCATGGATTTTTACGGAACCTATACTGTTAGCTAGATATTGTTTCAGGGAAGGTTTTAAGCTATAACACTTTTTTCTACCTATATTAGTTTTAGAATTATGACGGAAAATTCTGTTATTTTGGGCGATAAGGTTACCATTTTATTTCTTGGCGAAATTCATCATTGATAAAAAAAAATTGAAACGGTTATTAAACCTCGAAAAATAAAAGAAAAACTGTTACTAATTTTATTTAAATGAAAAAAAAAAGAAAAAAAGAAAAAGAAAATCCGTTTTAATAAGTGATAATATTAAAAAACGGAAACATTTAATCAAAACCTGAAAGAAATATTTGGAATGCGTAAAAATTAATTTAATAAGAAATATTACACTTGATACGCAATATTTGGCTCTTTATCGCTTGCTTTAGATATGGAAACCAATCTGAAAATTTGATTAGATGAAATTCTAACGACATTTTCTTTCTGTTCTGTTCTGTTCTTTTTTTTTAATATCTAATTGTCCCATCACGTGACTTATAGAAGAAACAAGCAGATGTAATTGTGAGTCACATGTGTAATTACTATTTGTTTCTTTACAATTTTTTATTTTTCTTTTGTCGCCAAACAATGTGATTTTAAGCCAAAAATGCATAAGCGTGACATTAGCTTGAGGATGTTCTCACAAATGGTGTTTTTTTTTAGGTGAAAGAGATCATTTTTTGAGTACATTTTCATATTCAATTGTAACTTATATAGATATCAGTTAATATTTTAAAAATGGAATCGAGTACTTAAATTTCAGTGTGAATTTCTGCCACACATACATATTGTAAAATAATTTCATACTTTTTAAAATGTTTTTCGCCGTAATTCCGAAAGCATGCGATATTTATAAACTCGAACTCAGGTCAACGAATATTACACATTTTATTTAAGCAAATATTATCTATTTTCTCAAGTCATTTCGCCAATTTCATTTATAGGAAAATTCACAGATTCGAAATCTAGGAAATAAAGATAATTTTTAAAGAAATTTATGTTTTAATACGTTATTACTATGGAAAAATTCAACATTTAAAAAAAAAAAAATTACAAGTCTTTTGTAATTCGTCATTTCTTCTTCGTCTTTCTTCGTACTTTCTCATCTGTTATGTAATATTTCAAATGATATTGGACTAATTTTCGATCATCGATTCACCGCAAAATCGCATATCTAATATAGTATATAAAATAAAGTCTGGATTAGGGGACTAATTAATGCACAGCGCAAACTAATGAACCTAAAATCTTGAAAATCGTGGTAAAAATACTTCTTATGACACAAACTTCTGCTAAGAAAGGATTTTCTAAAGTGTCACCCATAATGGTTTTTGCACGGGGGAAGGGTGGGAATCGAATATCAAAATTATGCGTCAAATGATAGCATATTTTAATGTAGTTTTGTATGCTGAATCGAATGCTACCAAATAAATTTTTATAAGTCCAACAGTTCATGACACATTTCATATTTTTCTAATTTGGCGGTGTCTTTGGCATCTAAACCTGAAAATATCTATCATTACATCCGTTACTCTAGCAAAGGAAAAAATTCAAATCAACCCTTTTGGTTAAAAAATAAAAACGGCTCTATGAGTTTGAAATAAAAATGCAAGCATCTTAATTTTTTAAAAAAATAGTGATTTTGTGTAAAATAAAAGGGAAAAAATTACTGAGAATTTAGCGTTATAAAACAAAAATGGAAAAGGTACTACTTAGATATTCCGTCGACCAAAAATCTATCGTCAAACTATAAGATTAAATGCCAATAATGGTTGATCGTAAATATCAAATTCACTTCAATTTAAACAAACTACACGTATTTACGTCATCAAGTGATTTTAATTTCGACGTTTTATTTGTATTCTTATTAATGTTATACTAATTTATTTGTTATTTCGTTATTTAAAATAAAGATTATGTCAATTTATATAATTTGGCGAATGGTTTGGCGATTTATATAATTTGGCGAAATTGGTCGACGGGATAACAAGTAGTACCAATGAAAATATTTAAGTATGAAAGCAATGTTTGTAACGACTTAAAAATTATTTTCATATATATAAACTCGGATTATGGCGTCAGGTGCTGTCATCCGAAGAATCTACAAGAGTCTTTTTCCATTTTTTCCGGTCATAGGTTCCTCAATGAAAGAAATTGGAATTGGAATAATATTGTGCGATTTATAAATTGCTCCTCGATAAGAAGAAAAAATGGGTACATTTATAACAAACGTGCGCACATCTCGCTGATAGCATTTTTAAAATTCCCAGTAGCAGTAGTTACATTTTGCGTATGTAAATTAAAAATATTTTTTTTGCTTTTAATTATGGCATTATTTCCTGTTATTGTTTATCTTTTCAGTTTTTTAAATGAAATTAGTATAAGGCATGCATTTTAAATTAAATGAGTGAAAGGTTTGTGTTTTAAATGAAAATAATAAAATAAGAATATGCTATGAAAACAATCTTTATTGATTTATTACCTGCGCCCGTCTGACATAAAAGTATCACAAAAGCCACATATTCACTTTTCTTTGAGTAGTTGCTCATGAGAATTCAAGTTAACCTTCCGTAATCGGATACTTCACATATCGGTGTATTAGCTTTAATGTTGAAAGCATCGTTTATGTTTGAAGCGAAAACTTTACTATGAATTCTATTACACAAAATCGCATCATCATCATCTACTATATATTTACAACGGACATTTGTATTTCATTCCGATTGTTTATAATACTTTCGTAGGATATACCACAATTAGTTAGGTAATAATTTTGGAAAGGTTTTAGTGAATACATATTGTTCAAGGGTACTTAGTTACAGAGCAACAGTAAAAGTTCAAAAATTAAGTGAACCTGATTATGAAAGTTTAGCCTTTTTAAAAAAATCTACAGAACATATTTTCTTACAAGTGGCCCTGTTGCATGACTTTTAGGAAATGGTGTTAGTATATACGATTTCAATATATGTTGATTAGTTACAGAGGTATTAATTCCTGTTGTCATAACGGTCTCATTACCCGACCATAAGTGCGCTGTTTATAATCAACTAAAACAATTACATCTTAATTGCTAAATTTTTTCCAACGCTTAAGATAAAATTATATCGCAATGGCGTTCGCATCGTTTTCAGTAATGTACAAGGTCAAGCTGAAGATCCATATTGTTTAAAATAGAAGTTCAAATTCACCATTTAGTTTAATCCAAGGTTCATTTGGAAATATTGACCAGGGCAGCGGGCATAGCCTGCTAGTAACTAGCATAAAAAACAAAATTTTACAGCTAACCTCATCCATTAAACGGGTCTTCTCGGCTACTTGGGGGGTGGACAGAGGCTATCTTAGAACCTGGTACATAACAGTACTAGAAAAAATTATAGATTATGTTTCGGAGGTGTGGTTTGGAGACCTCAGGATAAAAGATAAACGCGCTCGCCAATCCATCCAAAGAACTTGTCTCACGTCAATAACCAAAACATATAAAAATGTTGCAACACATACGTTACAGGTCCTATTAGGAATACCACCAATCTTAATAACACTGGAATATAAAAATCTAAAATACAATATTTTACACAATAAAAACTTATTACTTAAAGAACCCAAACCAATATGTAAAGATGATATAGAAAATAAAATTCTAAAATATGAAATAAATCCGGAAATTCATTTAAATAACTTAATAGTTACAGACAAAATTATCACAAAAACTAATCTTATTTCGATTTACACAGATGGTTCTAAGGTGGACTCTGGCACAGCATATGCAATGGTAGCCTACAATCATAACATTAAAATTTATGAAAAAACAGTCAAACTGAGAGCAGAAAATTCAATCTTTCAGGCGGAGCTGCACGCAATAATTTCGGCAATTAATTGGGCCATTAACTCCCCTTATACAAAATTCCAAATATTAAGTGACAGTCAATCTACTATTAAAGCCTTAGACAATTTATTTCCAACTAACCCTTCAATTTATTACATCCATAATTTAATTAAACAAAATCAAAATAAAATTTTTTACATTACTTGGATAAAAGGCCACATTGGCATAGCGGGTAATGAACTGGCGGATGAGCTGGCGAATGATGCCGCCCAGTACTGCGACCTACCAGTGGATCGAGGAGTTAAATTGCCTCGGTCTTATCTTGTAAAATGTACTCGAACCCAATTACTGGACAGGTGGCAGTACAACTGGGATCACTCAGGGGGTGGCAGATATACGCACGGGCTGGTACCAAAAGTTCAGAACCAAATAATTTCAAAAGATAAAGTATCTATTTACTTTTTAACAGGCCGCGGCAGCTTCCCGTCTTTCCTTTATAATATCGGCAAAAAAGATGACGACCTTTGTAAATGTGGTGGTCGAGGAGACCCGATGCATTACATTTTCGGCAACTGCAAATTCGTGAAGTTTAAATTTCACAGAACAGAAACGACAATCCTTCAGGACATCCTAAAAATAATTAATGACCCGGCACAACTTAAAAAACTTTATGCAAACTACGATATTCTCAATAGCCATTATTCTTTTATTCAATATAAATACATTCAATAATTACCTCTTCTGATTGCCTGTGGTGGACATGTCATGGGTCCACGTGGTGTATGGAAGGGTGTTTTTGAGATTGTTTTATTTTTAAGAATACCACTAGAAATATTGTAAAAATGTATAAATATTTTTGTTTAAAAGGGTGAAAAAAAGGGAAAAAAAATATTACTTATCAAATGTAAAGAAGAATGTAAATACTTAAAAATTTTTTTCAAATAGTACGTAAATTCCAAAACATATAAATCATAATCGTAATATATTTCTAGGCTCGCCCTGAAACAATAGGGTAGCCAATTGTGATTGGTAAAGAATCGCCATCTTAAATAATAATAAATTTTCACAGGCGGTCCGGGGACACGGCACTTGCCTCTTGTGCTCTCTTCGGCGTGTCAGGCGGGTCGTTCTGAAGTCTTCTTTCCCGGAGACTGGGGTTCTGGGCTTGTTTCCGCAGGTAGTAAAAGTTTTCCCTGCCCTGGGCTTGGGGGTTACACCTAACCATAAGCCAAAAGCGGGTTCCCAGGGTGGGTGCTTACTTACTTACTTACAAATAAACATTTAATTTCATTCTTTATAAAGAATAGTACATTTCTAGGCTTATTAAAATGTAGTAATTGTTAAAATTAAAATATAGTAATATGTGTGAAAAAGAACCTGCCTATGGCGGAATCCTCTCTTAACGTGAAAAATATGTTGATCCATGCAAAATGAATGTACTAATATGTAAGAAAAGAAAATATAATACATTTACACCTGCTAAAAAGGGAACTTGTCTATAATGCATTTTTTCCCTTCCATATGCAATTCCGTCTTAGAAGATTTTACTATATTACATTCTTCAGATTTTTAAATCTCCAATATTTTGAATATGGATTAACTATATTAATTATAACTGAAACATTTACATACCACAAATAGCGATTCATTAAAATAATAAATGTTGCAATAACTTCTATAAAAATGAAATCTATAAACATGACAATAAAAAGCAAATATAAGTATTTTTGGTTAGAACTCCTCGTTCAAGACAAATTTTTAAACAAATCGACATAAAAATCAATGTTTTGTAGAAATTCATTCGGGACGGACCGGTCTCGGATCGAACTTTTAGCTGTTATACCTGGTAAATAATTTTTTCTCTACGGGCCGGCCCGGGCCGAACTTTTAATGTTTATAGCGTCCCGTGCCGAATTTGACTTCTATGGATCGGGCCGGGCCTTGAAATTTCGGCCCGTGCAGCCCTCTATTGTAGATTGCATAGTACTGAGGTCTCCGCTCCAAAATACTGTTTCTACTACATTTCTTTCTATATATCCTATTGTAAGCTATTATACTGATTTTTAATCGACCTTTATTTGTATGTAAACATCTCCATTATTATTAATACCATTAATCTATTTACACGGCTTAAAAACTTAAAAATCTGAAAAATTCTATATCGAAAAACCTTCTAAGACGGAATTACATAGCTATAACTATTTTTTTTTCTCTTCTAAGTTCCTTTTTTACCAAGTATGTCGTCTCTTGCAAATGTAGTATTTATTTTTAAGCGGATTATTATATCCATTTTGAAGATTCAGATCCACCTATCAAAAAAATTTTCCGTTTAAAACAGGATCTCGTCAGACACAGATTCTTATAACAGGTTTTAAAATACTGTATCTCTCGCCTCCTAGAAATGTATATGTAGTACTATTCTTTAAAGAGAATTTTAATTGGAGAATAATAGTAATTTTAAAAATATATTTTTTCGGAAAAAATTGTTGACCCAAGGTAGGTTGTTCCTTAAACATATTTTTCCACGAGTCATACTGGGTCGGTGCAATAATTTTCATACAAGCAGGAACGACCGGGCCAGAAAATTTCTGGCGGTGCAGACTTCTAGGAAGAATAAAGCACAAGTCCAGAAATAAGTTCGATTCGGCCCGGCCCGAGCCTCCATTGAAAGCAAGGCCTGAGCACGACCCAGAAAAACTGATGATCAGACTTGACCCGTCCCGAGTCGGTTTAGGCCTCTAAATGGCATTTGAATGGGAAAAACGTGTTCTTAACGGCTGGAAATTTTTAAAAATACGTTGTGAAAAAAATTGAGTTTGAGTTGTAAATTTCGTTCAAACTCGCAGATTTTTTGAGCTTTCGTTCAGTTCACGCTCGTTTATCAAAAAGTGAATCAAGTTCAACTCAAAGTTCACAGAAAGAGAGCTAAACTCGTGAACTTACGTTCACTGAACGCGTTCGTACCCAACATTGCATAGAGCCTATGAAACTTTCACCTTTGCAAGAAAAAGCTTTTCAAGAAGCAGAATTTTGTCATATTTGTAAACAGCCATTAGATTCAGAACGCACACGTGATCATGATCACATCTCTGGAGTGTATCGAGGAGCAGCACATGTAGCATGTAATCTCAATTTTAAGCAATGTAAAACAATCCCTGTCATATTCCATAATCTGAAAAACTATGATGGACATCATTTAATGAGTAAGATCGGGAAATTTAAAGATCATGAAATTGATGTTATTGCCTCCACTATGGAAAATTATATAACCTTTAAGTTAAGAAAGCCAACAAGTCCTATACAGATGGTCTTTATAGATTCCTTTCAATTTTTGCCAACGTCATTAGAAAAGCTCGTTGAAAACCTTCGATCTGACCAATTTACCATTCTAAAAGAAAATTTCTTAAAAAATAGTAATTTAGATCTGTTGATGAGAAAAGGGGTCTACCCTTATGACCATTTCACTTCGTTTGAAAAATTTAATGAGAAGGAACTTCCTCCACCTTCTGCATTTTTTAATAGCTTAACTGATGAGCCTATAGACGAGGAAGATTATAAACACGCCCAGAAGGTTTGGAAAACCTTTAATATCCAATCCCTAGGAGAATATCACGACCTATACGTCAAGACAGATGTTGTGCTACTTGCTGATGTATTCCAAAATTTTAGGAAATTATGTCAGCAATACTATGATATTGATTGTGTACATTTGTTTACCGCCCCTTCACTCTCCTGGCAAGCTTGTATGAAAATGTCCGAAACACCTCTAGAGTTACTTACTGATATCGATATGTTGCTTTTGATCGAGAATGGGATACGTGGTGGTATTAGTATGATTAGTCATAGATATGCCAGAGCGAACATACCTAATACAGCTGATTTTAATAAAAATGATGCACCCAGCTACATTATGTACTGGGATGCAAATAATTTGTATGGAAGGGCTATGTCGCAATTCTTACCTTTTGGTGGTTTTGAATGGTGTACAACAAATCATATTACGGAAGAGTGGATTTTATCTCTACTTGATGATTCTGATATTGGATACATTTTCGAGGTTGATTTAGAATATCCTGAAGAACTTCATCCATTTCATAACGATTACCCACTTGCCCCTGAAAGATTCACAGTTAGCGAAGACATGCTTTCTCCTTACGCCAAGTCCCTTCTCAATAATCAACCATTTAAAGGAACACCTAAACTTATCCCAAATTTAAATGATAAGCAGAATTATATCACTCATTATCGTAATCTTAAATTTTATTTACAACTTGGATTAAAACTTAAAGCTGTTCATAAAGTCCTTAAATTTAAACAGACACCTTGGCTTCAGAAATATATTAATTTTAATACTGAAAAAAGAAAAGAGGCCAAATCCACCTTTGAAAAAGACTTTTTTAAATTAATGAATAACTCTGTTTTTGGAAAAACCATGGAGAATTTGCGAAAAAGGAGAAATATTGTGCTTTGTAATAATGAAAAAAGAGCTAAAAAATTAGTGGCCTCGCCTACATTTAAGTCATTTAAAACATTTGATGAAGATCTAACTGCTGTTGAAAGGATGAAAACTAGCATACTCATGAATCGACCGATTTATGTCGGGTTTGCAATATTAGAACTCTCTAAATTACTTATGTATGACTTTCACTATAATTTTATAAGGAAAACATATAAAGATGATGCAAAAGTATTATTCACCTATACGGACTCACTGTGCTATCATATTAAAACAAAAAATATTTTTGATGATATGGAACATCATGCAAGCTTGTTCGATTTCTCAGACTATCCAAAGCATCATTCACTCTACTCAGATATCAATAAGAAGGTGATCGGCAAATTTAAAGATGAACTAAAAGGCAATCTAGCCCTTGAGTTTGTCGGATTGAAATCAAAAATGTACTGTCTGAAATCTTCCATAGAAGAGAAGAAACGAGCGAAGGGTGTATCTAAACACGTCGTCGAGAACCGTCTAAAGCATGAAGACTATGTGAACTGTCTCAAAAACCAATCGACTTCTTTTGAAGTACAAATGAGAATTGGGCAAGATGCTCATAAATTATTTACATTAAGTCAGAACAAAATATGTTTGTCACCGTTTGATGATAAACGTTATTTGTTCAAAGATGGGATCACCAGCTTTGCGTATGGCCACTGTAAAATTATTCAAGATTGCAATAATACTAATTTACACTAATATAAAGAAGAATTTATCAAGATAATATTGTTATGTAAATAAATCTTTTCTTGTAAATATACTTTTCCTGTAAATTGTTTTGTTTTTAATAAAAAATTGTTTCTTTTTTATATGAGTACTTATTTAAAACATATACATAAACCTTTGTAATATAATGTTAAATATGTGTATTTATTTTATTCCCTACCCACACACTTACATATAATATATGTATAAATATCTATGCTCATTTACAAATAATATATTTAATATACTTTTTTAAACTTTTGTTTTGTAAAACTTTTTTCTACTTTTTTTTTTTAATTTTGTTAAACATTTTCTATAACTTGTATTTATTTTTGTAAAACTTTTTTTTTTTGTTAAAACTTTTTTATAACTTGTATTTTTTTTTTTTTTTTTGCTAAAACTTTTTTATAACTTATATTTTTTATATATATATTTTTTTTATATAATTTTTTTTCTTTTACTTATAAAATTTTGTTGAAACTTTTTTTTTTTTTTCTTAAAACATTTTCTTTTGTAAAACTTTTTTTTTTCTTCTACTATTTTTTTATTTATATATTTTTTAAACTTTTTAAATTTGTTAAAACTTTTTTTTTTACTTTTTTAATTTTGCTAAAACCATTTTTTTTAAATTTATATATGTATATATATATATATATATTTTTTTTTTTTTTACTTTTTTTTAAAATTAGATTTTGTAATTTTTTAAACCAATTATTTTTTATATAAAGACGCATATGTAAACTTATACATGCATATAAACATATTAATACTTAGATACTTATATTTAGAAACATATACTTATATACTATATATACGTATATATATTCATTTGGATAGATTTAGACATATATGTTTAGCGATATTTAAACATTTATATCTATAAATTTATAAACACTTATATACATTTTATCTACATGTATATAGATACACGTGTACATAGTCTGCTGATACCTATACTTACTAACATGTGTACATAGCCTACTGATACCTATACTTACTAACACGTGTATATCTGTTAACAATTGTATTCAATAAAGTGATATATATATATATATATATATATATACTTATTCAAAAACAAACTTGTATACACGCATCTTTCTAACAAAATATCGGAGAAAACAATAAAATGAGATAAAAAAAAAAACAAGTGTTTCTAAACGAAACCGCTTTGACACCTTAATTCTTGATATATGCGTACATCTTTCTAGCAAAGTGTTAAACTGAACAACAACATGACACAATGATTGTCGCGATTAGAAGGAAGGCGGACCTGAATGAGCATTGCTCTCAATTGCTCATTCCGGATTCCGCCTGTGGCCGTAGAACTGTCCTTTATCTACTACTTATAGAAATAGTCAGGTACAACTTCTCAGGGGTAAAAAATGTATGATCTATGTATAACTTAAAATTCCATGATTCATCCTCCGTTCAATATGTCCTATATAATGAAAAAAAAATAATTTCCAGGAACTATTTTTTTATGAAAGACATACACACCAGTATACATCTTTTTCATACTCCAATGAAACACAAGATCACTCTTTAACAATTATCAATATCCAAGATTTTTCAGATATGTTAATCAAAGTATTAATCAGAGAAGAAATTATTTCATGTCTTTGCTTTAAAAATGTGAACATACCGAATTTTAAAATGCCAGTAAATGAGAAAATATTTGATACATTTGAAAAAATCACTCCATACAAACTGACTTACAAATTCTAGAATAAATTATTGTAACCCTAATTAACCATAAAAAAGTCAAATTGATATATATATATTTTTTTATCATTTCCCCAAAACATTATTTGCACACTTAAAGCATAATTCTTTGTGCTTGATTTTTATGCCATCCATAAAGTTGCAGTGACGCTTAAAAAATCATAGAATTGAAAAACAATTAACATTTTTTTTTATTGAAACGTGGCTTTATTTTTCGGGAACCAGCATTTTATTTCAATTATTATCGAAACGCAATTCAAACTTAGGGTAAAAATGTGAACATACTGTATTACTAATCGACGAAAGTCTTTCTCAAAATTTTCATAAAAGTCTTCGATAATAATAAATAAAAAAATCTACCAAATTATAAAATTATTTATATTATTTTCTTTTAATTGAGAAACATAACTTGATAACGTTGAATAATAAGAATCCTTAAAAAAACGTATCGGTTATTTGGATTATTTCTCAACATTTACCACATTTTTTTGCAAAATTTGCATGGAACATTTAAATAAGATAAAAAAAAATCAATCTCAGTTTAAACTGATGGTTTTATTTTCATTTTTGAAAGTTGTACTTCTTATTTAAAAAATATAGACTATTTTCATACATTATGAATTTCTGAAATCGCAAACAACACGATGCTTCTGGATCTTAGCCTCAGTTTTTATAACTTGACAAGGACATCTGCATGTTCAAACTATTTCCTTTCCCGTGTTTTATTTATATTGCCCTTCAGGACAACGATAGTTCCAAATTTTCAGTTCATGTAGAATCGCCCCCCCCCTCCTTCCTCCCACATCCCAAATAAACAAAATATATCCTTTCTATATCTCATGCAAATTCTCGTATAAAAGGGGATTTGTACAAACCGATTGATAGTAATATTGAAGTAAGTTGAAGATTTTATTTTATTTTTTGTAAATACTAATTGTCCGAATTTTTCCAGATTTTTATACGTGATGTAAATCCAGTGTGTAATACGAGTGCAAAAATTATGTGTCGAATAACCGATAGTTAGTTGTTTCTTAGAGTTTTCGGAATGTGCAAAGTACATTACAGTCAATTGTTTTTTAAGTGTTAATGATGGAATTTTTGAAACGAATTACACCGTTGCATAGTAGAAAACATCCGAATTAAGTGTGTACTTTTTTTTCGTTTTTAAATGTCTAAAAAGTTGAGCCCGATACGATTTTCGATAATAAGACAGCAAATCAGATTTCACAAATGAAAGAATTAAAATGTGCATTTTTAGATAGTTTGGGGTGTTCGAAATTAAAAACTATGAGACTTAAGAATATTCTTTTAGAATGTTTTATTGCGGGCGGTTTGGCCGATGCACGTTTAGCAAGGTAGAGCTTAAAAAGCCACTCGGCTTTTCCATTGTTCTCAGCACAGAGATTTGCGGATCTCTCTTAATTATAAAAGTGCGGATGGTCGCTCAGAGAAGATTTTTTTATTTGTGTTTTTAGCTTTTTATTTATTTATTTCTATCTCTGCTATTTATGAAAAAAATGAAAACTGTTATATTGAGGCGCATTTCGAACTATCTTGGACTGCACACACAAACAAACATCATTCCTTTACTAGTGCAGATGGCATTAAACAGGAAAATAAATAGCAGAACAACAGCATTAAGATCACTCTCACCCATAGCTTCCTACTTTTACGGAATTTTGTTTTCTTGACAATAACGCGTCTTGACTTACTTTGTTTTTACACATGTTTCTTCTATAATTAATTGTGTTTATCCGCATATGATTTGAAAAAGGTTTTGCATTCTTTATATAAATTAAGAAAAAGTAAATTTTTATGTTAATAAAATTCTGTTTTACACAGATACAACTCATAAAATTGTAAAACTACTTACAACAGTTTTACGATTAAAAATGTACTTTAAAATCCTAGAAAATTTTTTTGTTATTTTTCTTTCAAATATTCCAATAATCAAAGCCAACAAAAGACCTTTTTAAAATAATGTCAAAAATTCCACTTGAACTTATAATTGCATAGATATAAATAACTTAAAACAGTTCATTTCGACAAAAGCAGAAACAGGTAAAATATATAAATATTTAAAAGAATTTACATTATTTAAATTCAGAAAAAAAGATCTCTTGCGAAATTAAATCGAAAATCAACAAATATCTTGGAAAATTCCAAATTCCTTTAAAATATTTTACATTCAAAACGCTTTGAACGCTTTTATAATAACAAAGCTTAATTCCATCATCTTTATTTTATTAGAGCGTTTTTTTCTAACCTGTTTGTAGAATTTTTAATGGACTTTTCTCCGATGATTACAAAAATCCATATTTGTTCATGCATAAACTAAATTTTGTAAGAAGATTCAATATTTTACCTTTAAAACTGGGGAATTTTTTTTCCCTATGACTATGAGTTATTCCATTATTTTTCAATGATAACGATAAAATTTTACCTGAAATTTCCTATCAAAACCTTGTTATTATAATTTAAATTACAAAAGATGTTTTTAATTTTAATGAGAGGAAGGCAGTAAGATTAATATGACCGATATATGTGTGTTATTCTCATTTATATATTTTTCTGTGTGTTTTATAGACTATTTAATATATAAAAATGAAAATTTCTCTGTCTGTCTGTAAATCTTACACATCCAAAGTTTGGAAGACAGAATTGTGAAATATTACGTACATGTGTATTAAAACATAGCAGAGGCAACTAAAGTGACCCGGAATCGAATTAATTTATAGTTAATTTTTAATAAATAAAAAATCACCAATTGAACAGCAATTTCCTGTCAAATTTAAACGATTTTCCTTATGACAGATGAAAACAAATAAAAATTCACAATACTGGAGACCGGGGTCATTTTTTAGTTATTAATTTTTATTAAGTTTTTGTTTAAGATTTTTTTATGAAACCTTAACTGTGCTTTGAAAGAACAGGCATTGGGCTAGAAATACCCAGAGTTTGTAGTTTGTAGTTTTTGTAGTTGTCTGAGCGAAGAGAAGGCTAATACTCAGCGACACATACAGCTACGATGGATATTTACGCCATGTCCTACTAAATAGAAAGCCTAATAAAAACCTTTCGTCAAGCATAACTCAAAAAATATTCCTCGGATTTCATTTCTGATTGCACTAGAAGGTACCTATAGGGATCGCCTACTGAATGCACCTACTATGAAAAATAAGTTCCAAACCGTTTAAAAATTATGTAGAAAAAACTGATAAAAAGCACAATTTATCTGCATACGTCACAGAAATTTGGTGTGCGTTACTTTCACCGGTTGATGTTTTCGTAGACAACTGGTTTGAACACATGGAGCAAATAAAAAAAAAAAAATGCACGCAGTAATATTGAAGTGCCATAATGCATATTTAAATTTAATCAAACAGGAAAATAAATATGTTTGTTTTTCCATTTAAAAGAAAAAAAGGCATAAAAACTTTGATTTGAGACTTTGCAATAATCTCTCAATAGCATTTTTTAATCGCCAAAAGCATATTTTATATTTTGCGTGTGATAATTAGAAAAAAAATATATGATATGTAATAAAATATTTCGCTTTATAGCACCATTTCTTCTTTTATTTTCTTTATTTTTTTTTTACATGCTTTCTTTTAACTTACAATTATATTTGTCGGTGGCACTCAAATCTTGTGATTCATTTTTCATCCACTTTCTGCTGACATAGAGTTTTGAAATTTGGTACATATATGTATTCCTGAGGGCAATTTTTGAATTGGGCATTGATTTTTTTAAAATGTGATCCCTAAGGGGCAACAGTGGGGGGGGGAGGGTGAATTACTTAATGGTTAAGTTTGATTTTCTATAGAGAAATCAGCATTAGCTTCAACAATGAATATTTGTTGAAAAGTACTAAAGACAGGGTTAAAACGATATCTCCAAACTTTGGCCAACGTGGCGAAATATCACCAAATTTGGCGACAAAAATTTTCTACACATGAACCCAACTTGGAGAAAGCTGGCTAACTTGGCAAAATTCCATATTAAATCCATTTTTCTTCCATAATTGAACTCACCGAATTAAATTTAAACTTAAACAACGTCTAAACAACTTCTACAGTAAAGTACTTATAGGACGTCACTATCGCTGAATAATACTCATATCCAAAAAAAGAAAAAAAAATCGTCTATCTTATGATTCATATGCCCTCATTTGTTTGTAATATTAATATAGATACTTAAAATTAAATTTTGAAAAAGAAATCATTCATTTATATTTTTTTCAAAATAACACGCATTTTAATTACATTTTTTAAAGTTGTTAAGGGAAAAGGGCAACTAAAAGGTATAATTACTATTTTCCAACTACCCCCCCCCCCTACTTTCTACATAAATGCAGAACTTGAGTTGCCAAAATTAAACAAATGGCGGTAAAAACTACAAAAAGATTAATCTTTCAAAAATAAATTGTGATGCAGTTTTCAAGCAAATTGCACTTAAAAGTACATTTTCTGCCCAATACGACGGTATAAAAATTGAAAACGTGCGATGTTTAGAAGTTAAAAATCTTAAAATAGTAGAATTGAGAAGATTAAGTTAAATTGTAGTACAGTATTTGGCACTATTTTGTTATCCCGTTGACCAAAAATCTATGGCCAAACTATAAGTTTGAATGCCAATAATGGTTGAGCGTAAATGTCGCATTCTAAGTACGTTCACACTCAGAAATGAATACTCAGATTTCAAGAAACTTTCTTTGTTTTTGACGAAACACTTTCCTGGGAAATGCTCCGAGCGAATATTTCATCAAATTGATGAAATTACTTTCTTCACCTGCTTGAGGATATAAATTTCCTCAAAAGTTGGCTGGTGGCGCCATCTATCGGACAGTTTGGAAGCTCCTTATTGACAGGGTGAAGAAAAAAATCACTTCGCGTTTCCCTCGGGGTGATTCGAACCCGCCGCCTTTGCCGTGGGACACCGTTGCTCTTCCAACCTGGCTGTTGATGACTTGAATAGATTTGCATTTAGATTGATGTAATAAATTCTGCTGCGTGTTTATGGTTTTACAAGGTAGAATGTAATTTTATCAGTGCTACTATAATTTCTGAAAGTTTTAAGTAAGGTTAATTTATTATTATGGTTTTATCATGGTCAATGAATAATTATAATATGGCTTGATTAAATAATTTATTAGTGCAATTTTCTTTGCTCAATGAACGGTTAGAATATAGTCTGGCTAATTTGTTGCTCACAAATAATGAATTGTGAAGCGCATATTGCATGATATTTTATCACTTTGAATAGAGGGATAAGATTTTAACACTTTACTGTTTATAAAGAGAGAGGGATCCATTATGTTTATTTTTAATTTGATTGAAAACAGAATATACTTCTTAAATAAATTAAAAAATATATATCCTGGAAGTTTGAAATCTTATTGAACAAATTTTCTTTTTGAATGGTTTTGAAGAACACAGGAAATTTATTCTTTTCGAATTAAAACATAACGAAAACCATATAAATAAATAAATAAATAATAAGCATACCTAAAAATTTTACTAGCTAAAAAAATAACTAATGAAGAAACAATAACTACCTAAATTTCAGTATTTTCTGAAATGCATTAAAAAGTGCTGTTTTAAAATAAATTATTACAGGACTAATAAATATAATACATGTAATAAATATAAACAAGCAAATATCTGCTTGCTAAAATGCTGGATTTGAGGAGGTACAGTAACTGTTTCCTTAAAATGCATTGTGTCTGACCGTGATTGAGGCAAAACTTTCGTCAAATATTTGAGAGTTTACCTTTCGTTAAAAGTCAAGTGATGTTGATAGGAAATGATCGTCAAAAACGACGAAATACAGCGCAAGGATTTCTGAATCGTCAAAAGTGAGAGTTTTATTTCTGAGAGTGTTATTACCGTGCATTTAATGCTTTTCATGGTACTTCTCTCTTATATGGACTTTGGCACTTTTGTAAGAAGCACGCAAATCGGGGTTAAGAAAATGAGATTTTTTGCCAAATGACTATGAAAACAAAACATAATAAGTATTATACGGGTTTATATATATATATTTAAAAATGCATCTGATAACATGTATTAGATAAGTTATTTATGTTTGTATATAATCTAATATATAAAAATGAAAATTTGTCTATCAGTCTGTTTGTAATTCTATACAAATCGACAGTTTGGAAGGCAAAATTGTGAAATGATACGTACATGTGTATTAAAACACGGCCGAGGCAAATAAAGTAATCCGGAATCAAAATAATTTATAGTTAATTTGTAATTAATAAAAAACCATTTAACCATTTAATTTAACAGCAATTTCTTATCAAATTTAAACATCTTTCATTATAGCAATTGCCAACAATTAAAATACACAATAAAATTCTTACTACAACAATTAATATTCTACTGCAAGATTTCCACGTGAAAAATGAAAATGAAATAAATAGTTTCCCAAATGTAAAAAAGGTGAATATTACATCATAACTTCCTATTGCAAGATATAGACATGAAAAATGAAAATAAAATAAATAGTTTGACGAATTTAAATGAAAGTGAATATAACTTCATAACTTTTCAATTTCAAGGTTTCCACGTGAAGAGGAAAATATTACGTCATATTGGAAATATAAAGGACGTGGTGAATATACTATAACGTCATATGAGTGTGAAAAATCGTATTGAAGCATGTAAAAACCCGACTATAGAAATATTGGCGTATTTTAACATTATTGCTCCAATTATAAATTGAAATAAGTTCATTTATAGCTGTATTCAAGCATCTGTTATATATATTTATACATAATTATTTTGTGTTTACATTTGATTCATGCGTACAACACTTCGACTGCTTTTTTTAATGTTTGTTTTACGTTGTATGTTAAATTTTGAAATTGATTTTTCAGAACAAACATCCTTCAAATTCTGGGCAACCCCGAGCACTTTAATTTGTAACAGATAAATGTCTTTTGTATCTGTATATCTAATGCTAATATTATAAATCATTATAATATTATAAAGTGTACAATATTATTAATGTCTCTACGTTTGAGGGTTATTATCTCTGAAACTAAATAGCCAACTTAAAAAAAAAAAAAAATGTTGCTGGCCATCTCTGCTCCGAAAACAAGACTGCATTTTATGTCAGTGCAACAACCTACATCGCTGTAGGAGCAAAGATGTTCTAAAATTGCGATTTCTGTGACATTGGTTGGTTTAGAAACTTTAAATTCGGTGTGGTGGTTACTTTAAAAGATGAAAATACTCGTTATGAACGCTCTCTAAAAGGTTCGAAAATTCAATTTGACAAATAAACGTAAAAATTTCTAGAAAGATTCTAAATTATGATTTATTTGTAATACTGAGATTTCTGGGATACTGTTGGGGTTAGAAACTAGAACTTTGGCATGACAGTAATATATAAAATGTAAATGATCGTTGTAGAACAAATTCTAAAATATCGAAAGACTAAAAAAAGCGGAAAAAGATCTAAAGATGATCTAAATAACGAAGTACATGGAATTGTTAGGAATATAAACATGAAAATTGACATGGTTGTATTTATCATAACGTAAATTCTCGCAATAGAACATTTTCTAAAAATGTCGCTATATAAAACACTGCAAAAACGAAAAACTTTCGAAAATTTTCTATTTCTGTGTTACTGCTGAGCCCAAAAACTTGAAATTATGCTCCGGGTTAGTTTTAAAATATAAAATTTTCTCTATGAATGGTTTCTAAAAAATTTAAAATTTAAAAAGATGAAATGAACGGGAAGCGATCTCAAATACCATTAATTTGGAATTATTAGGTATAGCAACTTAAAAATTTTCATAGTGCTGCATTTCCCCCACAAAACATGCAATTTAAATGCAACAAAACTGATAGATACCCACCTAGCATTAAATAAATTGTGTAAATATTGAATAAAGACCTGTATGAAACAGTGAGTAGGTTGTCCGAAAATACTTCTTAAAGTGTTCCTTCTCTAGGCATTTCTCTCTCGCGCCAAGGCCACTAACAGAGGGAAGTGCCGTTTTAAATGTGATATGAATTTTTTTCTGATTCGCTTTTCTAGACATTTTATCATAAGGTCATATTCTCCAATTGTCATTAGAAGATTTTTTATATATTAACTTATTCTGGTGAAATTTCATAATCTGGTTCATATTGGCGTATTTTAGCTTGCATGATTTGCTGAAAAAATTTGTATGGATTTGTAAATTACTTCAAAAGACACTTTGACAGCTCAGGTTATGCAGACGATATATTCAGATCTTGTGTCATACTTTATGTTGCAATCATTGTCGATTTCTTTTACTTAATGCATGCTAAATGCAGCTCAACTTGTTCAGAATGTGTCTGAAAACAAAACAATACAGCGTATGTAGTGGCCAGCATACACTCATCATTTAAATCCGATCGAGCATATCTAAAACACACTCTAAAGACGCATTACATGCCACTGTTGATGTGTTCGGTACTTTGATACTATATCACATTTTGAAGAGAGAACTCCTTATTTCTTATCGACAACCTGATTGCATCCGTGGAAAACATATATTGTACAATATTAACTATTCTGGGGGAGCACACACCATATAAAGTATAGTCCATTCTTTTTAAACATCACATGTTTGTCATTTAAAGTTACTCAAATTGGTGCGGAGCGTCTGATTATGCTATTGACATTATTTTATACAGTTAAAATTTCGATATAAGATAATTTATTGTTTCATTTTCTATTTTACTTTTAATATATTGCGTACTTTTAATTTTATATCCATGCATGGCTATCTTGAATTGTTTACTTTCCCATTTTTTAAACAGTTTATACGAATTTATATATAATATTTGGTAATTCTACGATTCGTTTATTTTCATCATTTCAGTTTATCGCAGTATATCGACAATTAAAGATAACATCTCATTTTCTTTTCTTCCACATGTTATTATTAAATCTATGTTGTCAGCAATATCGCTCAGACTAATCCCTCTGAGGGAAGTCCTAGTTTATGTTTAGCGGAAGCCTAAAGTAAAAGGAAAATTGTGCGCTAACCTACCCCGTCACGGGGCAAGTTGCCTATACCTATGGGGTAAGTTGGCACACGCTTTGTAAAAATTTAAATGAAACTCAAATAAGACATGCAGTTAAGATGAATCAATTTCATTATTAACAGTACGTTTAAACAAAGGCGTTATCGCCGTACAATGTAAATTCTAAATTATACAGACATAAAAATAATCATTAAAGTATTAACATTGAGTAACTTCTATCCTACTCGATATCATCATCAGAGTTACAGTTGGCACAAATAAAAAATGGAGTGTCTCCGCTTGGTCATGCTTCGTGTGCCCAAAATCTTGCATTGCAACCACTTTTCTGGGTGTTTGCTATTTTTCAAGCTACTAGCACACACCAGACTCCGAGCCAACTTGTCCTGCGTTCAATGCGCCTACTAGCCCCATAATAAATTTCTTCACAAAAGGGACATGTAACCATCTAAGCATAAATAATCCAAGTAAATCACATATGGAGTAGGTACACTTAATCATACACTAAGAAAAACAGCACAAGTTAAATCGCAATTATTAAGATAAATATTAGAAATTAGAAATTAGAAAAAGAATGAAGCAACAAAAAATAACTTATGAGTGCAAAAAACTGAAAAATCGTAATAAATGTCTACTGCACGTAGGTAACGCTGCAAAATTACAATGAGGATTGTAAAAAGCAAGAAGAAAGATGCTCTGTGACTCGTTACGCAATCTATCCACAAACAGGTGATTAATGAGGACTGCGCCTACTTACCCCTGTAGCCAACTAGCCCCGGTCTCCCCTATATATATATATATATATATATATGCGTATGTGTGTGTATGCATATATATATATTTTTTTTTTACCGCAACAATTACTTTTCTATTGCCAGATTCCTCATGAAAAATTAAAATGAAATAAATCGTTTGATGAAAATATAAAACAAATTTAATATTACGTCATAACATTTTTATTGCATGATTTCCACATGAAAAATGAAATAAACAGTTTGACAATTTTTTTTTAAAGTTAATTTTACGCCATAACTTTTCTATTGTAAGATTTCGACGTGAAAATTGAAAAAGAAGTAAATAGTTTGAAGAATCTGAAAAAAAAAAAAAGTGAATTTTACGTCATAAGTTTTCTATTGCAAGATTTTCACGTGAAAAATGAAAGTGAAATAAATAGGTTGACGAACTAAAAAAAAAAAAAAAAAAAAAAAAAAAAAAAAAAGAATGTTAGGTCATAACTATTCTATTGCAAGTTTTTTCACGTGAAAAATGAAAATGAAATAAATAGTTTGTGAATTTTAAAAAAAAGGTGAATATTACGTCATACTGGAAGTATAACGGACGTCAATAGGTGAATATATAACATCGTACGAGTTTAAAAAAAAAAAAAAAAAAACGTACTCAAACATGATAAAAATGCTTCTATGGGAATATTGACATATTTTAACGTTTTGAAGTTCTATGAATTTATTTTTGCCATTTTTAAATGTATTACAATATACATACGTGCATGTATGCGTGGGTATTTGAATTTCCACAATGGTTTAAGTCCCTAGAGCTTATTCTTAATGAATAGCTGAAAGAAAAATGGATTTACTGCCTTTTTACCCGACTGCCAAGAAGGGTTATGTGTTTCACGCGTATCTGGGTATATGGATTTCTTTATACCTTCCAAACATCCCGACGACTGGATGGATTTTAATGAATGAGGTTTCTATCGATTCGTCTTAATTTTCCGATGGATTGTCCGATAAGTTCAAAATGGCGGCCGTAAAATCCAAAATAGCGGTAGACACGATTTTTTTTTTTTTTTTTTTTTTTTTTTACGCACCATATTGAGTGGCATATCATTGGATAGGTCTTTTAAAATGAAGACGATGTTTCATTGACTATTTTACAGTCAGAAGCTACGTTTAAATATTACACAACTTGGAAGTTGTGTAGGTGGATCTCAAGATTTACTGCAACTCTAGCCATTATAGACATAAATAGGCCTCATCAAAACAGTGTTCATAGATATCAACTAACAATTAAACACAACTTAAAAGTCTTCAATGCAAGTAAATAAAAAATAGGCAAGTAATATAAGAAATGGTTTCACATTGAAGAGAAATAATTAATAAGTTCGCTTTTTACACAGTCGTGTTTTTTGATTTTTTAAAATTTAATTAAGCTTATTATTGTTTGTGTTATACTGTATGTTTATTTTTAAAAACAAACATTCTTAAAATTCCGTTCAACGCCGGGTACTTTAGCTATGTTATGATATTTGTTTATTCTGAGTAAAAATGTAAAATTAAACAGTTGATACTGAAATGAATAGGCATGGTTCCTTTGAGCATTTCTAAATAATTTGAGTTTGGATGACTGGCTTCTTGAAGAGGGAGCTTGCAATATATACAGCCACTAACGATCAACTGGATGTTCTGTAATAAAAAATTGGCATCACAAATTGGCGAAGAAAAGCACATGGAAATAAACGATATCACACAAGCATAAACGGTCAAGCGCAACTATTAATCGCGTACAGAGGATTCCGTACAATAAATATATTAATTAATAACTGTAATATACAAAAAACTGTTTCCAAAAGAATAGTAATACTTTCAAAAAAAACTACACGGCGTAGCGTTGGTTATAGTTGTACATACTAGAAAAGTATAAATGGACATACAGTGAAAGTTCAGAAAGATAGCTAACCTAAAAATTGCTAAATGAAATGTTGCTATTCTGCATAGCTCTTTTCTAAATCTTATACTAATCTCTTTGTGGTGAATTTAATTTGATGCTGTCAATAAAAGTAGTGCATATTTAAAGTTCATTTGGTATTTTATTAACCCATATTCAGCGCAGTAATAATACTTTATTTTTACAGTGTAACTAAAACAAAACCATTTTTCAAAGATTAAAATTAGAATTGTCCTAAGGGTTCTTCAAAATGAGCTCGCAATTGTGGTCCACCTTGGTTCGTAATGCGTTTTTCTAGATAGGTTTTTAATTAACCTTTATATACATGAGTGGCGAATTGAGAGAGTCACTCAATGCCAACAAGTCGCAAATCACATAGTATGTATGTGATTAATTCTAATTAAATTAGTGTGTTTTTAAAAAAATCACGTTTATTGCTTTTATACTACTGCTGTGCATGGCATTGCATTGCACAAATATATAATTAAAAATTGTGATCTGGTGTTTAAAATCCGATAGCACATAAAGTATGCCGTCCGTGTTTTTATGTATGTCAAAACCGTCCGTATCTTTAAGGTTAATATCTCGGCTAATGACCGACATTTTTTTTTTTCGAAAATCATTATCAACAGTCCTTTAATATTTTTGCGACCTGAAGTACCTCCAGGCCTCCTCAACTCCTTTGCTGAACGCCCACAAATCAAAATGTGTGTGTAACTGAAAAATACGATTTTCTCAAAAACTGTGTATCCTGGGATAATCGCTATAGTTTTCCAGCAAGGTTTAAATTCATTTCTACTCCTCATAAGTTTTCCATCATTTTAGTTTCAGTAGATTCGGAAATAGAGGTGGGGGGACATATTATTTTCACTACTTTTTAAACAATATCTCTGTAAATACAACACCTAAAATTAAAAGAAATTTATTTTTGAGTTCGGCGTTGCGAAAGCTTTCAAACAATACTCCACACGATATACGAGTACATAGTTTTTTTTTTTCATGTAACGTAATTAGCCCTCCTATATTTTCTCTAACTCTATTGTGAATAGTTAGAAATTTCTAAATATGTGGGTAAGCCTTTATTACTTTAGCCATATTCAACTTTCCACGTTCCATAGTTTACGACATACATGGCTGTGACAGATGGACAGACAGGGGCAAGATTGATTTTATAATGGTTCCGTTTTTGCTTTTCAAGTACAAAACCTAAAAATTACCTATTACCCTTTGAACAATTAGGAAAATTTTGGATTCCGTGGCAGTTCAGAATGGCTTTTCTATAAACGAAGCCAGAAAGAATTTGCATATCAATTCGTATCTTGGGAGCAAAGGTTTTGAGGAATAGCGTGAAAGACAAAACAGATCTCATGTATTCGAAATATTTATGAAGAAAAGCGAAAGTTGGGCTAAAAACAAATAGACAAAATAGATAACTCAAACGAACGAGTTTGGAGCCAGGTTTGGGGAGCAACGTGTACAATACAAACCAGATCTCATGCTCAGAAAATGTTTCTAATCTAAAGTGGACGTTAAGCTAAAAAACCAGACAAAACAGATATCTCTAACGAATGTTGGAGTTAGAAGCTCAAATTTTAGAGCATAGCGTGAAAGACAAAACAGACCACATGTACTGGAAATGTTTGTGATCTAAAAAGTAATTTAGACTATAAAAATAGGCAGACAAAATAGACAAGTCTAAAGAACGCTGGCGCTGGAAGCCAAGTTTTGGGACCATAGCGAGAAAGACAAAACAGATCTCATGTACTGGAGATGTTTTTGATCAAAATTGCAATTTTGACTAAAAAAATAGGCAGATAAAATAGATAACTCTAACGAACTTTGGCGTTGTGAGACAAATTTTGGGAGCAACGCGTACAATGCAAAACAGATCTCATGTTAAGGAAATGCTTAGGATCTAAAGCAGACGTTATGCCAAAAAAAAAAAAAAAAAAAAAAAAAAAAAAAAAAAAAAAAAGATATCTCTAACGAATGTTGGAGTTAGGAGCCAAGATTCTGGAGCATAGCAGGAAAGACATAACACATCTCATGTACAGGAAATGTTTATGATTTAAACAGCTATTTGGACTCAAAAAATAAGAAGTCTAAATAGATATCTGTAATGAACATTAGACGGAATGAAAATAAAAAGGCATACCGAATACAAAAACAATATTCATTCTTTTACTTTTTTTTAATATCTCGCGAGGGTGATTAATCGTATATATATATATATATGTATATATATATATATGTATATATATATATATATATATATATATATATATATATATATATATATATATATATATATATATATATATATATATGAGTTAGTTTTAATATAAAAGTTAGTTTTAATTAAACTTTAGAGAAAATGAATAATTTAAGTGTACATTTTGTGATTTCACATCACACACACTAAATAACAATTGTTTTTCTTCATTAAAAAGTGATTACATTTGTCGTCACCTACAATCTGATTTCAAGAAATTATCGTGTTTATCTTCCATGATAGGCCCACAATTTGAAAAGAGTTTATTACTAAATGCCTGAAAAAAACTGACATTTTTACTTTCTTCTATCTTCAATAGAAGAAAGTATTGTAATCGAATTTTTTTTCGACTTCCGGTTTTCGACGGAATTACATGTTTTAGTGGTCAGAGATTCCAAAAAACATGTTTATAGAAAATGTCTGTCTGTCTGTGTGTCCGTCTGTCCGTCCGTCTGTCTGTCGCCCTTGTACCATCAAAAAGTGTACGAAGTTATGCATAGAATTAAACCAAAATTTTATTTTAAGTTTTTGGCTATGGCAAGCAGGTCGTCCTGGAATTTACAAAAAAATTAGCCGGTAGGGGGCGCTGATATAGCAATTTTTGTGTGATTTTGCATATTGTACCATCCAAAAGTGTATGGAGTGATACATGGAATTGAACCAAATTTTTATTTTAAGTTTTTGGATATGGCAAGCAGGTCCTCCCTGAATTTGGAAAAAATTCGCCGGTAGGGGGCGCTGTAAATGCGATTTTTGTGCGATTTTGAATATTGTAACATCCAAAAGTGTATGAAGTTATGCATAGAATTGAGCCAAATTTTTATTTTAAGTTTTTGGCTATGGGAAGCTGGTCCTCCCTGAATTTGGAAAAAATTCACCGGTAGGGGCGCTGTAATAGCGGTTTTTGTGCGATTTTGAATGTTGTACCGTCCAAAAGTGCATGAAGTTATGCATAGAATAAAACCAAATTTTTATTTTAAGTTTTTGGATATAGCAAGCAGGTCCTCACTGAATTTGCAAAAAAAATCGCCGTTAGGGGGCGCTGTAATAGCGATTTTTGTGCGATTTTGAATATTGTACCATCGAAAAGTGTATGAAGTTATGCATAGAATTGAACCAAAAAAAATTTTTAATTTCTTGGCTGTGGAAAGAAGGTCCTCCCTTAATTTGTAAAAAAATCGCCCGTAGAGGGCGCAGTAATAGCAATTTTTTTGCAATTTTTGTGCCATTTTGAATATTGTACCGTCGAAAAGTGCATGAAGTTATGCATAGAATTGAACCAAATTTTATGTGTTTGTTTTTGGTCATGTCACGAAGGTCCTCCCTGAATTTGGAAAAATTCTGCCGGTAGGGGGCACTATAATCGCGATGTCTGTACCATTTTCATTATTGTACAATGGAAAAGTGTATGAAGTTATCCATATAATTGAACCAAATTTTATGTGCATGTTTCTGCTATGGCAAAGAAGTCCTCCCTGAACTTGAAAAAATTCCGCCAGAAGGGGGCGCTATAATTCCGATCTCTGTGCCATTTTCATTATTGTACCATCGAACAACGTATAAAATTATGCATACAATTGAACCAAAATTTTTGTGCTTGTTTTTGGCTTTGGCCAACAGGTCCTCCTTGAATTTGGAAATATTGCGCGGTAAAGGGGCTCTGTGCTAGCGATTTTTGTATACTTTTCTTGATTTTTCGTAGTTCTATTGTGCATCGTCGGCTCATGCAGCGGCGGGAACTCGCTTCCTGCTAAGCCGGCTATTTGCAAACAGCTGATAACAACAAAATAAGAAAAAATTAATACTTTTAACAAATATCATTATATAGATTAACTTGTTTTTAGTCCGTTTAATTGACTTGAGCAGAAATTTAAGATGAAAATCAAAATTGGTATAGTATTGAACTAATAATATTGAAGTATTAACATGTGTAACTAGGTTTTGAAAAATTAGGATGTATAAGATAGAAGAAAGTTTTGGGATTGGCACATCCAACTAGTTATAGAAGTTATCGATTTAAAAATAAATAATTAAATCTACCAAATCACAAAATTACTTATATTATTTTATTTTAATTCATAAAAAGAAATAAATGTTTGTTTTATAATTTTTAAAGGATTCATATCTTACTTCAAAAATGTAGACCATTTGCATCTATTATCAATTTCTGAAATTGTAAGTAATGCACTGTTTTGGAATCTTAGACTTAAGAGAAGAACATGTGTATGCTCAAGCTATTTTGTCTTTTCATTCCGCGTTCAATTTATGATGTCCGTCAGGAAAATGATCAATCAAAAAACTTGACTGATGAGAGACTCTCTTCTCCCGCACCTAAAATTAAGAACACTTCTTTCTTCATCTTATATAATTCATCGTATAAAACGGGACTGGTACGAATTAATTCTATATATATATTTTTTTATTTTTTAGGGAGTCATCTACATATAGACATTTACAAATTTTATCAAATGTTTTATAATTTCAGTGCTGAAAATTAATTGAAACCTTAATTAAAAAATTACTTATTTGTTTTGTCATCTTTTGAAAAATATATAAATTGTAACCTAAGAAACATTTAAAAAAATGTTTCAAATAGTGTCAAATATGCAAATTCAAAATTATTTCTTCTAAGAAGTGTTTTCGTTATACTAAAAAACTAGCTGCGTTTCAGACAGTTTTGTAATGCTGAAAAAGGAATTGAATAGTATGATTTTCGAATGTTAATTCGTTATATTTCCGAAACTACATAGCGTTTTATTTCAAAAGATAAAATTTAACAAAGAAGCGAAATATGAAGCCGGACTTTGTTGATATTAACAGGTGAAAAAAAATAACGCGTGTTACAATTGAAACACTTGAACCACGAAGAAACTACAAAATCAAGCACACAGTTTTAGATGAACCTCCAAGCAAAATGCAAGTAGAAACATTTCCACTATATTTTAATATTAATCGACTGGTACTATATAAGCGGCATAGATTGTACATCTGATGTATTTTATTTCAACATCTGTACATGACCGATGAATTTGTTTTATAAATAAAGTACAAGTTTGAAAAAAAATAACATCTCAAAAAATATGGAAAATGCACTTACTCCATTTTTTTTTATCTCCTATGCAAAAATAATTCAACTAAATATAGCAATAATATATCTTACTTCAATTTCTGCCCTTTTAAATTTAAAATTATATACACGAGTCTACAAATATCAACCATGAGCTGAGTTGTGTTCGGAGATATTCTCTTAATGAACGGCGCTACGAAGTTTTTGTCTCTAGACGGCTGTGCAATATTTTTCTTATCGATGAATTTATTTTATTAATAATGTATGGGAAAAAATAACATCTTCAAAAATATAGAAAATACTCTTATGCCATTTTTTTCTTATCTCCTTTGCGATAAAAATTTGACTAATTTTAGCGATATATCTTTCTTAAATTACTGTTCTTTTGAATTAAAATTTATGCACAGAAGTTCACAATATCAACCAGGCATTTAGATATGTCCAGAAATATTTTCTTTATTAACGGGATGCTACACAGCTTTTCTATAAGTTTTAATGATGTATTTTATAGATGTAGTTTTTTATACGATAATTTAGCCATTGATGTAGACAAATGTACAAGAAAGAATAGGGAAAAACACAGCTATAAAAAAGCAGTTTTAAATCACGTATTGCATTTCATACATAATCTGAGTTTATTAAACATTATTCGGCATAGCTCCAATTTCGTTCTAGCTTATCCTACATATTTTCGTGAGAAGAATATATTTTAAAATACTCAACATGACAATCCTAATTTATACACATTTTCTAAATTTTTATACGCCGCTTAAATTGTATAAAAATATTTCCTTATTTTTATTTTCTTAATGGAATACAGTTTATTAACCTGTGAAGGCAACATAAAATATTTTTTGCCGCCAATAATGTTATATTTAAGAGAAAGTTTCTAAAAAGTAACATTTATGCATAAGAAGGTTGAAAGATTTTTCAGTTTCTTTGTATTCTTTCTACAATAGCTGTTACATCGTTAACCTTAAAGAGTAGCGTTTATCTATAATAAGGTTAAAGATATGTTAAAGAAAGATTTATTTTCTATCATGACACTTCTTTTAAAGTAAATTCAAAAGATTTATATATATATATATATATAAAATATAGGTTAAGTTTATTTTATTGATTATGACAGATTTATTAATGTTTTTGTCTTAAAGAGATTCCATGTAAGTATAAAATGTTCTAATGGCATTAAAAGTTGCAAAAGTATATTTCTTAAAATTTCTTCTGAATTTTGAATGGAACATGTTTAGAAAATATAATAAGGGAATTATTTTAACTTTTTCTTAAAATAAATAGCTTTGTAATGTTTTATACATCATACTTTCAAAATATCGGAATAAAATTTAACAGTGCTTATGAAATATATTTCTTTTCTAAAATTCTCTCTATATATTATACTTTAATAATCACATTTTTGCGTTTCTAGTGGATAAAATGTTAAAAATCCATGTTTTTTCAGACTATCCTACCGCAGAAACTAACATTAATTGTTTGGTCTTGGAAAAAACGGAATTCATTCTGTTTTACTTGTTAGACGAAAGATAACATTTTCTAAATGTAACTCACAGAAAAGAACATTACCAAAAGTAGGATTCTTAAAAATAGCATTTAACCTTAAGAAAGTTGAAAGATTTTCAGTTTCTTTGTATTTTTTCAACAAGAGAGCTGTTACATCGCTAACCTTAAAGAGTAGCATTTATCTATAATAAGGTTGGAGATATGTTAAAGAAAGATTTATTTTCTGTCATGACACTTATTTTAAACTTAATTCAAAAGATTTAATAAAAATCTCGTGTACGTCTCTTTTGTTGACTATGGCACTTTTATTATATTTTTTAGTTAAAGTGCTTCCATTTAAGTATAAAATGTTCTAAAGGAATTACGAGTTTCAAAATTATATTTCTTAAAATGGCATCTGGATCGCAAAATAAAAATAAAAAGTAATAAGGGAAATACCTGCACCTTTATCTAAGTAAAAAATTAGTATTGTAATGTTTTTTGTTTCAGAATTTCTAAGTAATGGATTAACACTAGAACGTCCTTTGGTGTCATTTCGACACTAAACCGGATTTAGACTTATATCTTTATCACACTTTTTTCACCTGTATTCTTCAAATTTGGTGACTTTTAATCATTTTATGTAAGAGCATTTTTATTATGTTATTCTTTTTTTTTTTTTTTTTTTTTTTTTTTTTTTTTTTTTTTTTTTAATACAACTAAATTCAACTAGAACGTCCGTTGGTGTTATTTCGACGCTAAGGAGAATACAAGTGGGTATGTGTGATCACAGATCGCACAGTGGGTTTTGTTTAATATTCCTTTAAAACACTTTATCCTTTTGCGAAATCTGTTAGTTCCACATTTCGCAACCACGGGGCGCATTCTATTCTACACAAACCTCTATCCAAAGGAAACTCCGTTTTACAACCTATCCGTAGCCCGTAAGGCATGGTAACGTCACGGCGACGTCGTTGTGAAGTCACACTGTGATTTTGTGACCGTCGATGTGACGTCACGTGACGTCGATGTGACGTCATAGTGACTAGAATGCGAGGTCGTTATGGCCGTTTTAGAGGTCGTTTGTGACGTCACATTGTGACCACTCTGTGAAGTCACGGTGTGACAAATTTGTGAAAAGTGTGTCATTTGTGACTATTTTGGCATTAACTTTGTGACGAACCTGTGACGACAGCGACAATGCTTTGACGTCACAATGTGACTAATTTGTGAAATATGTGTCATTTGTGACGAACTTGTCATAAACAATGTGATGATTTCAAATGAAAATCAAATTTCAAATTAATTGCTTAAAAGAGCAAAGGCCAACATAGAGAAAAAGATTCCAAGCCGGGACTCGAATCCGGGCCATCAGTGTAGCGCACTGACATTCTACCGACTAAACCACATGAAACGAGACCCAGCCTGGAAAATTTCTTACTAGTACATGTTGGCAAGGCTACAAACGCAGCACAAGATGGAATATTTATCGTGAGCCGCCAACATCGGGTAAACACGAAACTTAATTAAATCCAGCATCGATTAAAACTATATAAATACTTGGAAATTTTTCCATAGAGAACCATTCGCCTTGCATACAATATTTCAAATGAAAATCAAATTTCAAATTAATTGTTTAAAATGCAATTTTATTTTGAAATTTGATTTTCATTTGAAATATTGTATGCAAGGTGAATGTTTCTCTCTGGAAAAATTTCCAAGTATTCATATAGTTTGAATCGTTGCTGGATTTAATTAAGTTTAGTGTTTGCCCCATGTCGGTGGCTCATGATAAATATTCCATCTTGTGCTGCGTTTGTAGCCTTGCCAACATGTAATAGTAAGACATTTTCCAGGCTGGGTCTCGTTCCATGTGGTTTAGTCGGTAGAATGTCAGGGCGCTATACTGATGGCCCGGATTCAAGTACCGTTATGGAATTTTTTTCACTATGTTGGCTTTTGCGCCTTTTAAGCAATCAATTTGAAATTTGATTTCCATTTGAAATATTGTTTGCAAGGCGAATGTTTCTCTCTGGAAAAATTTCCAAGCATTAATACTGTGATGATTCTTGTTATAAACACTGTGATGAATTTTAAAATAAAGTTTTGTTTGAAATATACAATATTATCTTTTTACCGTACTTTTTAGCAATGTATCGCTATTTTGGAGTCCTATTCTTCTAAAATACTTTTAATTTTTACACTGAACAAAACAATGCTTATCAACTGGCATCCTTTTTTATTAAGTTCTAAGCTTGATCTTGAGTTCAAGCTTTATATTAAGAATGTGTAAGTTTTTATGTGTTGTGATTTGTTATTATTTTATTAAATACGAACATGGAGGCTAACGGATATTAATACATTTCCTATTTAAAGAAGAACAAGATAAGCCATATTTATTTAAATTTTTTATTCCCGTGTATATTGTATTTTGTTAATATGAGCTAAATATAATTGGTATGATTTATAGAAAATGACTGATCTGGGAAATAGAAAAAACAAGTAAGAAAAACCATGCGTTAAGCATAGATTATAAAGCACTTTCCAACCTTTCCTGAATGCTTTAACTAGACATCGTAATTTAAGGAAATAACGTAAATAAGCTAACTAAGTAAATATTTTAGAAAACGCATAAAACATTTGAAAAACTGAATTCAGCAGTTACCGTCCATAGCCAAATATGTTTTCAATTCTTTTGAATAGCCCTGTATTTAATCTGTAGGTTGATATATAATAGTATATAATGTGAAAATTTAGTTTAGCAAGAAAACGCATAACAGGTTGAAATTCTCATTTAGCAATTTATACTAATATATGAAAACATACTTCAATACTTTTGTACAACCCTGTAGTTTACCTAGAATCTTTATTACACGCCACTATTTAGTTAAAATTTAATTCAAATTAAAACACTCTTAAAACTGCTGAAATCACATTTCCAGAAATTATAATTTATAGACCGCCATATATCCATTTCCTTGCGTGACCCTGTGTATCATTTTATCCATATTCTACAAACATTTCTTAGTAAATTAAATGCAGTTCAACATAAAAATCCATAACTCATCTAAAAAACACCTTTAAGCAGTTTGCGCCCATACCCCTTAACTCTTACGTATACTTTTGTGTAGCCTTGTATATGAATTATAGCTTTTATATACACCATATACTATGCATAAATATAGTGAATCATAAAATCGCATATTATAATTAAAAATACATTTCCAGCAATTATCGCGAATGAACAGTACAATATCAACTTTTATAAATATCATAAATTATAAATATTTTTTTTATAAATATTATAAATATCAAATTTTAAAAAGTATAGTTAAGCAGTTTAATCTATAAACTTGTTATCAGGCATGAAAAACACTTTATTTCAATGCTTAATTGTCACATTTTATTTTTTAATGCGAAGTATCGAACGTGTATCAAAAGCGTAGAAAATGAGTTTACAATCGAAGAAAATTTAATAACTGATTCTGAATGTATACAATTAAATGTTTGATTAAAATCACGAACAGCAAAAACGTGCTTAAATACAATTAAAAAAAATAAATATACCAATTTGAAAAACACTATATAATTAGTATTTATAATTGTACTATTAAACAACAACAAAGTACAACAGATGAATTAAATGTATTATTAGATTTAACAATTTCTCAAAAATCTCTCCATATGCTACAAGGAATTCCTATTATTTTATAATTTTGGCAAATGTTAAATCTGAAAACATTGATATGAAGATTTAGGATTTTAAATAATAATTAAAAATATTATTAGCAATGAAAAAAAGTCTTTCAAAAGTTTCACTACTATAGTATGTAAAACGGCATTTCCCATTCAGTATAATGTTAATTTCTAATCTGAAAAACAATCCTAGATCAGTCTATTTCTATAGGTATAATATAAAACTATTTAACTCATCTCACCAAATATACAAAACAGGAACAAACAATTTAAATTAAATAAAACTTACTTTTTGAGCTCCATAAATTAATTATTAATATCCGTGTGTATCCGAAAATGGCGACGTCTTTTTCTTCCATTAAAAAAAGCACACGCAAAAGCTTACATTTTGGACTAGTAGCTTACCGCATCTGTTAGAACAAAAAGTTCTCTGTTTACCCTGCGGTTTCGTGGCAGACGATTTGGGGCAGGTGTTAATTTATTTACTTTTATATAAACAGATATGGAACTTATATGTGCAATCATTTTATGAGACTGTCTGTATTTAAATTTTTGTATTTGAAGAATTTTCCAATGTATTTTACCTTTTCTTTTTACCAGTTTTAACCCCCCCCCCCGCCCCTCCCTTTTTCTAAGTAAAGATTGTTTCACACATAATAAATACAAAATATCTTCCTAAAAAATAAAAAGATATAAATAAATATCGAGGATAAAAAAAAATTTCTTTGTCAATCATCATTCTTTTCATGTTAATTTCCTGTAGAATAATACAATTTGTAAAATAACTTTTTTTTAGAGTCATATCTCTAAAACACAAATTTGAAATACGAATAATAAATTATATCATGGGTTTTGCATAAATTGTGTATATATATTTTTTTTAATTCAGAAAATGCTAATTTTATTTTAAAAGTCTGAAAGAAGTAGAATTTTTTTAAAAAATAGTTACTTAAAATAGGTACACTAACAGGAAGAAATATGACTTGAATGCAAATTATAAAGCAAGAAATGTATGTATGACTAAACTCTGAAGACTCTTTCTACGTGCTCATTAAAAGCTGCAGACTTAACTATAATAGAATTTTTTTAGTTTGAAGCCACAAAAGTGTTTCGAATACCAGTGGTCGGTAAAAATAAATTAAAAATTTTCCTTCCTGCAAACTAAATATGTAAAGTGTATATATTTAATATTCCTAATTCTAAATATGTTGTCCAAATTGCTCCAGCACGTACCATTTTTCGAGAAACACTTTTATAATAATAAGAATAAGAGAAGGATTATTATATTAAATTGCAATACTAGATAAAATTGAAATCAGGAAAAAGTATACTTTCACACTCTTAGATATCAATTTGATAAAATATAGCATGAAAATCTAGTTTGTTGATACTTGTACCGTGCATTTACGTATATATCCCCCCCCCCCCCCATCATCTTTTCGTGTCTGAATTTACTACTTGCTACCCACTAATATATTTTCATTCCTTATGTCGCTGTAACTCGGGCCTTTTTAAAACATTTCTCTTCATTTTCAAAGATTTTTGAAGTTCGTATTTTTCTCACACTGTGAC
The DNA here is from genome assembly GCA_963932465.1 of Maratus speciosus. Classification (NCBI taxonomy): domain Eukaryota; kingdom Metazoa; phylum Arthropoda; class Arachnida; order Araneae; family Salticidae; genus Maratus; species Maratus speciosus. The sequence continues at coordinate 429,632,708 of OZ010795.1, read as the reverse complement.
TTACAATATGGGGGGATTTTTTTTTGCGAGTGTGTCGTGACCTACGTTACATGCAGTGACATAACAATTCTTTTTTATTGCCAGAAAAATAAGAGTTTTACAGTAACAACATGTTTTGAAGATTTTTTGTAATTTTTTAAAGTTTTCTAAGAAGTTCACATCTCATTCACAATGTGACATCACTGAGTGGTGGCATTTCGGTCACAGATGTGACGTGACCACAGTGACTCACAGTGACGTCACAACGACGTCACTGTGACCATGCATGCTATGAGGGAGGTATATTAGTCGAGGGGATCGGGTCTATAGCACCCGAGATAGGTAGGCGCCCCAGGAAATTGCACGGAACATTCTTTTATAAGCCTTTTAATATGTGTTATGAACTATGTCAAAGTTTCCAGCAGATCGACTTGTTAGATTTCATAATTTAAAAAAAATTGCGTTATGTTAGTTCCAAATTTCACCACCAGGGAGCGCACACTATTCATAACAAAAGTGTATCAGATCGAAACTCTGTTAAACAACCTATCAGTGGATGTGTTACTCGAGTTGGTGGCGGCCTTAAGCGAGAAATTAAGAAATTTGCTGAAAGTACTATTCGGAAATAGTGGTAGCTAAAATTTTGACATTTTTAAATTTCATAAGCAGCACGTGTCTGAATATATCATAGTCCTCAAAAAACGACATTTAAAAAGGTCGTAAACGCTAATTTTTAAAAAAGAAATCCAGCGCCCCTCCCCCGCCCTCCCTTAACAGGAAATTGCATGAACCATTATTTTATAAGATTTTTATTATGTGTCATGAAGTATCTTAAAGTTGCAAACGGATCGCCTTGTTATATTTCCCAATTCTAACAAAATCGCGTTACGTTAGTTCCGCATTCCACCACCAGGGAGCGCACTCTAGTCTTAACAAAAGCTTATCTGAACGAAACTCCTTTGCGCAATCTCTCCGTAGATACAAGGTCGGGAGGGTGGCGGTGCGGTCTTAACCAAGAATTTAAAACATTTTCTGCGATAACAAACGCTAAGATTTAATAAATAAATCTAGCCCCCCCCCCCCCCTTCCACTCTTCGAAATATCACACTCCATTTTTTTTTTTACACTTTTTCTTATGTGTTATAAAGTATCTTAAAGTTTCGAACACATCGAGTGGGGGTCTTAACCAATAATTTAAGATATTTCCTGAAATTGCTTTTCGGAAATAGTGGGATGAACACTTATAAACCTATAAACTTTTTCATATTGAATTATTAATACTTATCTCATAGAGCGCCGTCGAAACACCCCACGCAAATTGTTAGATTTCCTAATTTAAATGAAATCTCCGTTAAAAAAGCACGTGCCTCCATCTTAAACTGGCATTTGATGGAAATAAAAGGAATTAATAAAATAATAATTAATATATCAGCTCGTAATGAAACTATCTCTTCGAACCGGGTATGTATGAAATCTGCGAGAAACGTCCAGCCCGGATGTCAAAAAATTTAATCGAAAAATTTAATATTTAAAAAGTTTAAATTTCGTATTAGACTTTCCTCCCCTTAAATTTCTCCCGCGCCGATATGTCTGAGTGACGACGACAGCTGACTTCCGGTGAATGGAAATCTGTTTTCATTGTCTTTCCAAACACATAAATTAAATTTTTATCGATCGATTTTTAGTGGATTTTTTGCGTTCTATCCTACGCAGAAATTTGAAATTTATACCAAAATAAAGTAGAATTTTTCCGCGTATTTCTACACCTGTTACGAATTTGTACGACCGATACTTCGGCAGATCCGATTTTGCTTTTTAAAGGTCCACTTCAGTTATGGCTTAAATTACTCCGTGGTAACCCTGCACCGGCTGATTTGACGGAGCATCCGCCGAATTTACTGGCAACCCTTAGGAGAAACTGAGGAGGATTTCGATAACGTGTGTTCGCACCTGGATTCAAAAGGTTGATTGGTTAATTTTAGAATTTAATTAGCCCGTAGTTAGGTTAATTACCGGCTTTTTCAAAATTTTATGATTTGTTGTTTGATGTGTGGTGTTCATCTATAAGTATGAAAAATTTCAAGTCTCCAACATGTATAGTTTCTGAGAACGGGTTCTGTGACGGACAGACAGACAGAAGAGCGAGACGAATAGGGTTTCGTCAGATGAACGAAACCCTAATAAAAAAAATAGTTTACTTGTGTCCCTCTTTCCAGTTTATGTGACCTTGATTTCCATCTTTTTCATTTCCGAACGGTTTATTGTACATTGCACCCATGCATCACAAAGGGAGGAAATGGTTTAGTCCTATTCAGGCAATCAAATGTCTCTAGTCACTTTCTTCTTGATTATTATAATATTTGAAAGCATTTAACTCCTGCGAGATTTTTCATACATTTTGAGACTATTTTATTCGAAATTATGTATCACAAATAAAAGGACACATTCCCGAAGAAATTGTAAATTTACTGAGAGAATTATCCTAAAATAAACTGGATGTTCATGACCTTTTGGACTTATTTCCTTATTTCAAACTTAGTGCCTTATTTCCTTATTCGCGGAAAATGAACGGTGGTGAACGACTAACGGAATTCATGGTTCTAAAACTAATGAAACCATATACAAATAAAGGTCATAATGTGACATTTGATAAATTATTTACTTCACTGGAACCAGCAAAATATCTGATAAAATGTAAATCATGTGTGGTAGGAACTGTTAATCAAACTCCAGGAGAAATTCCAGATTGTCTGAAGAAAATATATATATATATATATATATTCTTCGAATATGTAAAAACACGAAAGTACCGGTACCATACTTACTATCGGAACGGAAAAAAAGCGGAAGCAAGTAATTGTACTAATCACTAGGATGGAGCGCTCGCCTACGGAGAAAAAAAAAATCTTCAAATCAAATTTGGGCGAAGTGGGAAAATTGCTCTATTTTATCCTCATTCTGAATATAAAATATCTTTGAAAAATATTAATGTTAAATACTGCCCCTAGGTCATTAAATATTGAGAAAAAACGTAAAAGTTGTGCATTTTCCCATTTTTTCCCACAAATATACAAACTGCTATTATCAATTTAAATTAAAAGGATGATCATCGAATTATTATTATTATTATTATATATTTATATTAAAATTATGTAATATTTATATCAATTTCGCTTTTATTATACTAACTCAACGACTGTACTTTTTAAAAATATATGAATGTGGGTAATTGTAAGCGTTTTATATTTTTTACTTAAAATGTGTAAGAAAATATAATTCCAAATTATTCTTAAAGAATTATAGTAATAAGGTAAAAATAATTTACTATTACAATTTACAAGCAATGAAGTTACCACTTTATAGTAGGTCATACTGTTTTCTGGTTTCAAAAACTCGCATTTTTTTCTGAAACTCCAGACATTATAATAAACCCTGTGGCGACTCAAAGAACCACAAACAGCAGAAGAAGCCTCCGTAACAAGTTTCACACATCTTTCAGTGACTTGATTGTGCCAAAGCAATAGTTTAATCTTAGGTAATTTGTATTCATCTATTCCCTTTGGATTTAGGATACACTTTCTAAGAATGTTATTATGATCTAAGAACTTAGTTAATGGTGCTTCTGTCACGTTCACTTCAGCCTCATTTATAAAATCGATATAGAATTTGGTTTCAAAATTGATCTGCGGTAACTTGATCTTTTGATTTCTTGAAACTTTTATTATTCTGCATAGTGCCAACAGCCTTACATACTATATAAGAGTGTTGGCACTGCGCAGAATAATAAAATCTCGAAAGTCAAAAAATTCTTTACGTTCGTGATCTCCAGGTAAATTGAACGTACGTAAAGAATGTCTTCGCTTTCAAGATTTTATTATTCTGCGTAGTTCCACCACTCTTACATACTACGTAAGAGCGTTGGCACTACGCAGAACAATAAAATCTTGAAAGTCAAGAAAATCTTTACATATGGATCAATTTTGAAGCCAAAGTCTATATAGATTCCATAAATTGGGCTGAAGTAACCGTGATACAACCACCATTAACTAAGTTCTTAGATCATAAAACTCTTACAATGTGTATCCTAAATCCAAAGGCATTAGATCAAGACATCTGACCTAGGATTAAACAATTTTCTTGTCACAATGAAGCCACTGAAAAATGTGCGAAACTTTTCACTTAAGCTTATCTTCTGTTTGCGATCCTCTGAGACGCGTTGAGTTCATTAAAACTTGTCTGGAGTCTCGGAAAAAAATGCCAGTTTTTGAAACTAAAAATCAGTATGGACTACTACAAAATGGTTAGATCATTGCTTGTACATTGTAATAGTAAATTATTTTTACCTTATTACTATAGTTCTTTAAGAATAATTTCAAATTATATATATATATATATTTTTACATAGGTTAACTAAAAAATATAAAACAATTACAATTAACCAAATTTCGTATATTAAAAAAAAGTATACTCGTTGAATAAGAATATTAATTGTGAATTTGATATAAATATTACATAATTTTACTATAAATATATATTAACAAAAATAATAATTCGATGATAATCCTTTGAAATTAAATTAATAAAATAGTTTGTATATTTGAGGAAAAAAAAGGGAAAATACACAAATTTTACGTCTTTTTCTCAACATTCAATGACCTTGTGGCAGTATTCAATATTAATATTTTTCAAAGATATTTTATATTCAGAATGAGGATCTGATAGAGCAACTTTCTCACCCCGATCAATTTTGATTTGAAGAAAAAAAATTCGCTCCACCCTACTGATCACACTTCATTCAAACGTTACAATTGCAAGTAATGAAAGAGAACACTAGAAACTGTAACCTTCTACAATGAAGACAAATATGGTGTGGACATTTTAGATCAGATGGATGGAAAATATTCTGTAAAATATGGTTCAAACATATGGCCTGTACATACATTTTACAACATTTTATGCATTGCAGTTATAATTGCTTGGCTTATTTACAAAAAAGTGTCAGGTCATTATATTTCAAGGAAATATCATATTTTACCATTAGCAAGTGAATTGAGTTCCAGTTATGTAACGAATAAAAAATGTGCCACTAATTAAAATTATATGTTGGAAGTAAACAAACATATTTCTCTTAAACGCAGAAAATGTGATATTAAAATGTGTACAGGTAATGCTCCAAACAAAAAATGCTCTTCGTGCTTGGAGACAGTATGTTTAAAATGTACCGAAAAATCGTGTATTGCAGCAATAATTCTAATAAGGTATGCATATGATATAAAATGATATATTTTACATAATGCCAACGTATTTTTAAACATTATAATGTGTAGACAAAGGATAGATTTATTCCTATGTTTTTTTAAGCATCTTTATTTCCTTTTCTTTAAGTTCACAATTTAATGCTCTTTAACGTATTTTTCTATAAATTCAATCATCGTTCTTTTGGGAAAATGTAACATCATCAGATCAATTAAATCACAATGATCCAATACAGTAATTAATTAGAATTCGTATCATTCATTTTGCATAATTTAATTAATGGTGTCTAAATGACACCAACGGTTGTTTTACAATGTAGACGTTTTAGTATTAAAGTTCAATACTGCTTATGAAAAAAATTCTTTTCTAGAATACTATATGTAGTATACTTTATTAAACACATCGTGTTGGTTTTAGTGGAGGGAAATATTAAAATTTCATGAAATTCGAATTGCCAGATGGTACAATTTATTAATAAGGTTTGGTCTTAGAAGATTGGTATTCATAATGTTTTTCTTGTTAGACAAAGTAGAACGTTATATAAATATATTGTATAGAAACAAAAGGAACAGAAACGTTTCTTAATTGTTTATCAAACATATAAAATTTATTGTAAAAATTTTAAATTTATTATCTTTTCTAATAATACTTCATTATTAATTACAATTTCTTTTTTACTTAATTAGATTTTCATGTAATTAAGATCAACAGTAAAAACATATTTGGAAATCGAACTATATCTGTTAAACGACGGCTTAGTAATTATCTACTGTTAACACTAAGAAAGTTAAATTCCCTGTAAATTTAAAACGATTTATGACATCTAAATATCTTTTTGTGGCAGCAGGATTCTGCTCTTACGTAAATACTCTTACAGAAAACTCGATACATCCACTTTTCTGCTTACAATTAGTTTACTGACCGATAAACACATATTACCTGGAAATATCATAAGCCGGATATGAAACCCAGAATATAAAGTTCGTCTCTCATGCATGGGTATAATTACATATCCTATGTATTAGAAGACATTTTTCTTTTAATATTTCTAGCGGAAGGAAGAACAGGATTAAAATTTTATTGGAAGAAATCATTACACTAAGGTAATATTTTTACTAAAAGATAAAGTCTAATCTATTTGGAATAATTCATAGCATTAAATCAAATGCATAAACTTTATTTCGTGCACATCTACATTCTTCTTCTATGTTCACTTTCGAAATGGTTAAGGATGCACAGGATCTTTGAGTTTGTCGTAATTATAAAAAAAAAAATCTTGTTTTCAAAGTACCAAAACAAATAATACGCAATTAAGACAGGGTTCGTACGGGTCCTTGAATTTCCAGGTTAAGAAATTCTTTGGTACCAGCATTTTCTTATGGAAAATTTCTCATTAAATAAGGTGAAATTTTGTCCTTTTAAACTAGATTTATTTTTCTATAAAAAATACTGATATTTCACTCGAAAATAACGGTACCCGTACGAACCATGTAAGATCTTTTTTTTTCCTGCCTAAACTTCTTATCAATATTATTCAGAAAAATGAATGTCGTATATTCAAAGTAAATCTTTAAATTTTAAATTTAAAAATCCATCTCACTAATGCTTGAATTAAAATCATTAAGTACTTATTGCGCGCATGATAAAATCTAAATTATGCAAATAGAAAAGAATTTTTGAACAAAATAGAAACATAATATCAGAACTTCAGTCGTTCAGAACGCCATGTCTGTTTCGTAAAATCAATTCGTACCGGAAAATTTTATCATTGAATTATTAGATTTGAATCCGATATCTAATGTCTAATAAGTACTGGGCTGATTTTTCCGGTACGAATTGATTTTCCCAAACGGAAGCGGCTTTTTGAACCACCCAATATTTCTTCAAACCATAGTATATACAGAAAGTTCTGTTTAAAATTTAATTTTGCACAAAATATAAAAATATACTTAATTTTGAAATTTCTTTTCACGTTTTTCAAGTTCAACAATATAAATAAGCAAAATACGTGAGGGTTTTTTTTTTGTTGTTGTTTTGTTTTAGCATGACGACTAATAAAGAAACGCAAATTTTACTAAATTTTTAATACTGTAGATTATATAGCTTCAAAGTAACGTGGAGAGCAAATTCCAAATTTACTAATCTGAGAAAACGCGTTTTAAAGTTTCAGTATGTACGGACTTTCAATTGTACTCACCGGCTATAAACGGTTATAACTCAAGAAATAATGAAGATTTTTGAATGGGGTTTTTTGCATATTGTTGAGAAAATTTTAAAAGTTCGGAATGGTACAAGATCCGAAAACTGATTTTTTGAAAGTTTAAAGGCCCTGTGCCCCTTCAATACTCCCATTTGACATATTATTGAATTTCACTGAATCGTGTATTTTTGGAAAAAAATATACATTTTAAGGACATTTTCTTAAATTGTTCTGCAGTTAAAAAGAAAAATAAGATCATACGTGGCAAGTATATTGGGTCATTAATATGGTAAAAATAAAACTAAAAAATGCCATGTTTTTTACAATTACTCTTCTTTTTATATTAAAATAATTGTTAGTAATATTTCACCAATTTTTTATACGAATTTATTAATATCATTCATAAATACAAATATCTTTTTAATTACATTTGTATTTATACAATATTTGGGTAGTTCTAATAAAATTAAGCACTTTGAATGCATATATTTTGAGGGAAACAGGTAAAATACACATTTACGGAATTTTCATTATCTAAGGCCGGCAAAACAAGTAATTTCTGGTGAAATTAAATGTAAAAATCAAAAGATATCTTGAAAAATTCTTATGTTCATTAAAATATTTTCCATTCAGAACACTCTGAAAGATTCTGTATTCCCAAAGCTTAATTTCAATATCTTTATTTTATCACAGCTTTTTTTTTTTTTTTGTAAAATGTACGTAGAAATTTTAATAGACTTCGCTCCAACAAATGCAAAAACCCATACTTGTTCATGCTAATGCTAAAATTTGTGAAAAAAATTCAATTTTTTTTTTCTTTTTAAAGGAAAAAAAATATCCCTAGTTTATTACTTATCCCACAACTTTTTCAGTTATAAAGATTAAATTTTATCTGAAATTTTCTATCAGAACTTTGTTATGAAAATTCAAAGTAGATTTTTTTAATAAGAAGAATACAATAAGATGACTAAGATCGATATAATGAGTTATTTCGTTTTATCTTTTTTATGTATGTTTTATAGACTATGGTTGAAAACTAACCATTTATAAACGACCTCATTTTTTATTGAACATTTCATGCAAAGTCGATATAATTACATTTAATTCGCCGTTAGCAGGAAAAAGGACATGTTCATTTTAAAATCCGTAAAACACTTTAAAAACGATAATGAATTAATAGACACTTATTCGTATTTTTAAATGCAGACTTTTGTCCAATGATTAAAAAATGTCAATTGTGTTATGTGTTTAAAATTATTTTGACAGTGTTTTATAGTTTTAAAAAATGTGTATTTTGTCACATGTTTAGAAAAATAGTGTGTGGTATCATACGATTAAAATATATGCAAATATTGTTAAATTCCTAAATTCAAACAGCTTCACATCAAAATATTTTCTAATTATCAGTAATAAGTGTCGTAAATAGTGAACGAGATCAAGAAAAAAAAATCTTTAAGTAGTAACATAAAAATGAAATATGGTTCTAATTGTGTATTATAGTGAAAAAAAAAATTATAGTTTCGTGTAGTAAATTAATAGACAAATATTTAATTGTTCATATTCATTATCAAAATTTTTAATATCAAGTTTTTATCGATCATTGATTTTTTTAATTATTTTTATTAATTATCTTGACTGCAAGTTGTCATATACAATGCGGCGCAATAGTTTATGCACAAGCTAAATATTTTTATAAAATCAAAAATATACATCGGAATGCCTTGAAATTTTTACTGTATCTAAACAATTTGATTTCAAATTCATGTTTCGAATTCGGAAATAATTCATTGTAAGGATAATAATAAATTATAAAAATATGAAAATCGTGATGTCGCAAAAGTTTATGCACAAAAACGAAATATATGCATTCCACAAGGCACAAAAGTCCTTTAGTAGTCTATGGTGCTTCCATTGCACCTGATGAGATCGAAAACTCGATTTTCCACTGATAACATGAAAGTATGGAAGGTTTTGGGAGCGAGTTTGTACCAAGCTTTCTCGATCGCTGATTTGAGCTTTTGCACTGCGTAATACTGCTTCTTATTCTTGTAGCCGTCAGGTGAAAGGATTCCCCATATGTTCTCTATAGAATTAAGATATGGGCGGAGTGCTGGCCAGTTCATCACACTGATATTCAGAGATCTAAGTCATCCTTTTGTGCAACGGGAAGTGAGTATTGATGCGTTGTCCTGCTGAGCGGTTCTGTTGGGGCCACCTAGGAGTTCTCCAAACTGCCACAAATGCTCCACCATAGTTTCCTGATACTTTTGTGATTTCCATCTGTCATTTAGGAAGCAAAGAGACGTTTGTACATTACAGCCAAAAGCGCCCCATATAATGAGCCAATCACCACGTTGTTGCCTCCTGAATATGCTATTCGGATCTTTCCACGAGGCACGCCAAAAGAATAAGCCATTTGCATCATCCAAATTCCATTTTTTTTTTTTTTTTTTTTTTTTTTTTTTATCAGAAAAAATAACACTAATCCATTCGTTGCGATAATACATGTGCTGTTTTGCGCATTCAAGTATTGCTTGTTTGTGACACTGTTTCAGAAAAAGCTTACGAGATAATTTTAGTTTTTCTATGAATCCTGATTCTGTTATTCGTCTGCATATGATGCCATGTGATAATTTTGAGACAAGTCGATTTTTTATCTCATTAGGAGAAAAATAACTAGTTAAAGCCAATCTTTTAATTCTTCTATCCTCAGAAAATGTGGTTTTACTCGACGTTTCTGAGCAATATACATTTTTGAATTGTTTTCCACGTTGCAAAACACTATAAACACCACGTTTACACCGATTTAAAATAAGCGAAATTATTAAAAAAAATAACCTTCAGCTTTCAGCTTCCAAACTACTACAACTTCTTCAGGCGAGAGCGGCAGAGATTTCGACATTTTGATATAACTGGTACAGCGATCTCTACACTTTATACTCAAGGAAAATAGTCTCGCCAATCGATCACCTATCATGTTTGAGGAGATATTTGCATAAAATCTCATTTGTGCATAAACATTTGCGACATCGCAAAAACTGTTTTCTTGTAATTTCTGATTTTCGTAACGATGAAATTTTTCGAAACTTCAGATATGTATTTATAATCATAGTATTCATCTACAGTGGATATTTGAAAGCATTCCGTTGTATAATTTAATTTATATTAAAATACTAGCAGCCTTCGCCCGCTACGCTGGTCGGTTTCTCCAAGCGAAACTTTAATCAAACGAAATATATCCGTATATTTGATCTTGTGTTTTATAGCAATATATACATTTATCTCCAAGGATCTCCCGCATTGCTGAAAACAATATGAACGTCATTACCGTTTTATATTTTCTAATGTCTCGGACAAAATTTGAACTGTTAAAAAGCAAATATTTTAGTTGTTTATTTACAATTGAATATGGAAAAGAACGGAAGAACAATATGTAGTATATTAAAATCATCCGTGAAAATTTAAAAATGCAAATCTCATCAAAATACGCTTCGGTAGAACCTTCTAATAAGACTAATTTTTCAGAATCGGGTCCAATAGATTATAGAACATTCATCTCTAATTCTATGGCAAAGCAACGTAGAACATATGTGTTATGTACTAAAATCTTTCCTGAAAAATTATCTAACAACCAGTGCTAATTCCACCGAACTCAACTCAGTAGATCCTTTTTAAAAGGCTAATCTTTCAAAATAGGGTTCACTGATTAAAGAACTTTCGCACATAATTCTATAACTAAGCAACGTAGAATGATATGTGTTATATATGAAACACTTTCTTGTGAAATTTATCTAACTAACAATGCAAGTCTTCTCAAAATCCATTCAAAAGATCTCAAATTATAAGTGGTCGGAGGGAAATTGCTCTTTTAATTTTTTATGTGGAGTAGTTAGTTAAATATATCTTTCATAATCCAGTTAACGTGATTGTAAAACTTTCAGGGATGTAGCGTAGGCTATACGCCCTAGACCTTCAGTAATTTTTTGGAAACTCTGCACACCCTCCATAGCAATAACATATATACACTCCAGTATATACCCGCTGCCTGCAGATTTTATTTTACGTTATCTTACACCTCTGAGAACTTTCCTCCTAGCTCCATAACTAAAAATGTAGAATATGTTAAATATTGAAATAATCCCTGAAATATTACCTATCTGTGCAACTCCAATCAAAATACGTTCAGTAGAACTTTAAATAAAAGGTAATCTTTCACAATTGAGTTCACCTAGCAGTGGAACTTTCTCTTATAATAAGATTTCCTGCAATCTGATTTGTTGTCAAGTTTGTGCTTCAGAAAAAAACAGTAACCGAGAAGGCGAAGATACATGCAAGAAGTACCAATCATGCAAGAAATACCAAACATGCAAGAAGTACCAATCATCCACAAAAAATATATAACTAACAGAGAAGTACCATCAAAATACATCCAGCAAAACTCAAATTATAAACGGGTGGAAGGAAAGACAAATTTGCATTTTATATAATTACAGTAGATATATCTTTCATAATTGCGTTCACTTTTCTCTGTAACTTTTCCAATAGCTCTATAACTATGCAATATATAATGAAATGTTTTATATTAAAACCACTCCTGAAAAAATATGTAATAGTACTACTTCGATCAAAATCTGTTCAACAGAATTTTTTTTAAGGCTAACCTTTAATAATCAGGTTCACTTATTTTTTTAATTTTTTTTCCTTTATCTCTATAACTAAGCAACGTAGAACACTGTGTGTATACACAAAAATCGTTCCAAAAACATTACTTAACTAATAGTGGCATATCCTATCAAAATATTATAAACAATATGATGATACGATTTTCTGTAATAGCAGTTTATTGTGAAGTTTTCGCTTCATACATAAACGATACTTTCAAAATTGTAGCTAATACACCGATTGGAGAGGTATCCGATTACGGAAGATTAACCAGGAATCCCATGAACAACTACTCAAAGAAGGGTAAATATATGGCTTTTGTGATACTTTTATGTTAGCCGGGCTCAAGTAATAAATCAATAAAGTTTGTTTCCCTACCTTATTCTTATTTCATTATTTTCATTCAAAATATAAACGTTTCACTCATTTCATTTAAAATATATGCATTTAAAATACACGCCTTTCACTAATTTCATTGAAAAACTGAAAAGTAAAACAATAGTAGGATATAATGTCATAACTTAAAACAAAGAATTAATTTACAAACGCGAAATGTAACGAATGCTATTGGCAATTTTAAAAATGCTATTGGCGAGATTTACACACGGCTGAGATAAAAGTACCCATTTTTCGGTGCGTTCGTAATTATATAAATACGTAGCACCTATAGTTGTCGTTCAGTCCGTCTGTCTGTCCGTCTGTCCGCATATAACAGAGCAAAAACTACCCAACCGAATCATTTAAAATTTAAACTATATAACTGTTGCATAATTTTGTCGAGTCATTTCAATTTTTATGAAAATCGGATGTGTAGTTTAATTACAGGGACAGTCAAAAGTTTCCCGTTACATTACGCCAATGGAAAGAAATTATTGCAAGTGCATTTTAATGATATTACAGCCTTCCGAATGGTCTGAAATTATAAATATATAATTGTTGCAAGATTTTGTCGAGTCATTTCATATTTTATGAAAATCGGATGTATAGTTTAATGACAGGGACAGTCAAAAGTTTTCCGTTACATTACGGCCAATGGGAAAAATTATTTCAAGTGCAAATTAATGATGTTATAGCCTTTCGAACAGAATGAAATGTATAGGCACTGATGAAGTGCACTAAAATATACATTCAGTACAATATGTGGCGAAAAAAATATTTATAAAACTAGTTATAGTACGAACGCACATCATTTGCCACGTTTGACGAGCAATTTCCAACTTGTTTCTTCTTATTCAGGAGCAAATGATAAATCGGATGTACTATTTCAATTCCAATTTCTTCCATTGAAAAAAGTGGTACTTACCTATTATTCGGACCATGAGATAGATCGCCATAAGCGGCTGAGAATTGCCAATCTTGTTCATCGTTTGCCAATTATGTTCAAAACCATAATTTAACATTCTTAAATATACAATCTTGTTAAAAATGGCAAATTGTTAAGTAAATAAATAAATAAAATAGATAACATAAAACTACATAGTATAAACCATAATAATAAAAAACTATAATAATAAAATAAATTTAAAGCTATAATAAACTATGAAATGGACAAAAATAAGGGCTGCTATAATTAGTGTAATTGTCGCCACGCTTGGCGCAGTTGTATCTGGCATGCCCGGATGTAAGTACGAAAAAAAAAAAAATTAGGCCTACATACATTGCTTTCATTTTTAAATATTTTTGTTTTATAATGTTAATTTCTCAGTGGATTGCTACCTTGTATTTTAAATAAATTCATTTTTTTTTCTTTTTTTCAAGGTGTCTGTATTCATTTTTTTTTTCAAATTTATATAGCTGGTTTAATTCTTTAACCCCTTTGCGACGGGAGCCTTTTACGAAGTGTTTATTACTTTGCTACCGGTTTTAACCCGTTAATAGTCGCGCGTTGGTCTTTTCCCCGCCCGAAATTCGTTATCTTCATGTAACTCATTTCCCATTAAAGTTACGATAGCCAAATTCCGTGTAGCTGACCTGGAGTGTTTACACTCTTGTGTGGTAAAATTGCAAGTCATTCCTGCTATTTCTTTGCATTTTATCGCATTCTTAAGTTTCAATCGGTCTAAATGACCGCGTTGCGACCACTTGCGTTAGTTGAATTTTCCCCCCTCGTGTTCATCCTTTCCCATTTCCGCGAAATCTGTGGGGGAAAGTTTCTTCGAAGTCCGGACTCTCTGCCTGTTGTTATTTCGTCTTTCTATCTGCTATTTTACCCGTTCATAGAATACTTTTTTTACTTTTAGAATGTGACTTAAAATTGTTTTATTATATTAGTTGTGACGTCAGTTCGCACAAAAAACTGATGGATGGTCACTTACATTTTTTTTTTCATTGTCAAATATTGCGGGAATAAACTCACAAATTGACAATCCTTTAAATATGGAAAAAAAGGGAAATTCATCATCATTATTTCAAAGAACTTGCTTTCCATTTATTACCGGAACATATAAATGAAAGAAAACAGACAATAACACTGCCAAACCATTAAAAAAGAGAGAAGAGAATTTTGTGGGAATCAGTAAAAAAATTGCCGTATCACCAAAATCTTAAAAGTATCGTTTTTGTACAATAAAACAATTTCGAAAGATAAAATAATTTTCTCAGAAATGTAGTATGTATATCTGTGAAGAACATACATATAATTTATTTGTACAATAAGAAAAATAATGAGAATTTTATAATGTAGGTTAGAAATCACGAAATAAAAATCTCTTTAGGATAATTCAGTGAATGTTTATACTATGATTTAAAAAAATATTTTAAGTATTTTTCTAAAATTTATCTATTTTTAAATTTTCATACTGTAAGTAAAAACACATTTTTTTTTTAAACAATGCCTCAGAAAATGTTTTTATTACTATTATTATTATTGAAATCCAATAGAGGCTTGGGGACGGTATCTAACAAATTTAAATTTGTTGTCCTTCATCAATTGTTCAAGCTATTTTTCAGAATAATGTTTTCTAGAATATGAGAGAAAATTCATTTAAATTAAATTATTGCTGCATATTTATAATTTCGGAGAAAATTTTCGTATTGTTTTTATTATTTTAATGAGTGTTATTATAAAACAATAAATTATAATATTACTACCTTATTATGAAATGTACAATTGAATATTTATTTTAATTAAATAGTTGCTGTAAAATACATCCCTATTAAGATGAACCTTTCAATGATTCTATTAATTAAAATAATTTATCCATCTTAGGATTTAAATCTACAATTGCAAATGTATTTAAATTAAATATATAATTTCAATAACTTATTTATTATTTACTTTATATAAGCGAAGTTCGTATCCAGCGTTTTTATTCAAGGGCGCTGCTCCCACCCTGAAATAAGTACAAAAACTACAAATCGTGCATTTTCATTTGAAAAATGGATTTAATCACAAAATCTCGAGAGCCTCCCCCCCCCCTCCTCTCGCCCCTCATACACACACAGACACCCCACAAAATAAATAAATAAAACGTAGTTACAACATTTACATTTATAATTTCGAAGTTAAGCATTTTTTACCTTTTTCTTTATTATATATATATATATATATATATATATATATATATATATATATATATGTATGTATGTATGTATATGTATATATATATATATAATATGCTGGTAAATTAGTGGTATTGTATTTGGTTTTTGTGTTGCATGTCATAGGTTCCATTTTTATTTTCAGTTTAATTGTTCAATTTAATGTCAGTGTAATATATTGATGCTAAATTTATTAATTTTATTTTATTAAATGGATATAGAGTGCCGGAGTATCATAAAAATCTACCTGACTCTGATTATGTCCTTCCAAAAAAATAAATAAATAAATAAATAAATAAATAAACCCTATCACGAATTTAGATTCATATTCGTAAATGTTTTCCTACTAATTATTGATTCATAGTAACATCAGAAATTCAATCAAATCATTTACTATTTACTTTTAAGTATTTATGCAAAACGAAGAAAGAGTTATTAAAAACACTTATCTAGATGCCAACTGAATATATACTTAAGCGAAATAAATAATTGCTGTAAAAGGTTGTGAAATAAATAATTGCTGTAAAATGTTGTAAAATGAATAATTGCTGTAATCTTTTAAAATTCGGTCAATATTTTCACCCTACGTTATCCGTTTTCGATCATCTGATAACACCGGCAAGTTTCCCCTTCGTTTTCGGGCTGCTGGTAACGGCGGCAAATGGACCGAACGCGACTACTAACGTTCTAAAAAATGTCGCGACTACTCTCGGGTTAAAAAACAGAAGTTTGTGCCTATTCAAATCGAGAAAATGCTCGGATTAAATAAGGCAAATTTTAGAGTAAAATTTTACTAGTGAGGATAAACGAGGATTCTTAGGCCTATTTCCGACACGTATACGTGTCGCTCGCCCCCAAGGGGTTAACCAAAGGAATTAACAAAAGGATTTAATTTCAATTTCTTCTGTTGCTACAGTAACGGATTTACAATATGAATGATAATGAATAAATTATTACTTGTAATGTTAGATATTTCGAGGTTTTGGCGCCAAAGACATCGCCAAATTAGCAAAATATGAAATATCTCACGAACTATTGGACTTAAAAGAATTTAGTTAGTACCATTGGATTCAGCATATAAAAATACACTAAAATATGCTATCAGTTGAAAAATAACTGAAAAATCAGATTTTTAAGATTTTTTTTTTAAGTTCGTTCTCTATTTTACACCACTTAGGGATGGAATATTAGAAAAGCCTTTCTTAGCGGAACTCTATGTCATAAGATGTATTTTTGCTCCAATTTTCAAAATGTTAGGTTCAGTAGTTTGGGCTGCGCGTTGATTAATACAAAATCCAGACTTTCTTATATATATATAGATTTGCTTTGTGCTTAAACTTTTGCTCCGCACTGTATTACGTAATAAATTCCTGAAAAATATACTTGATGGAAAAACTGTTCAATATTTTTGAAAAATTGTTAATGATTTTCTTAATAGGTGAGTTTCTTGTATAATGACCTGAAGCAACATGATTATATGAAAAATATCTTTAAAAATATATATATAATAAAACGATTTTCTTTAAATTTTCGTACCTGCTTTATTTTTAAACTCAATGTCACATAAATTAACTTAAAAAAATTACACAAATAACATGTGTGATTAAAACATGTTTACTCTGACATCTTATTGTAACGTTGTTGTATTTTATCTTATTGAAAAACACTGAAGATATAAGTAAGAATTTATTTTGCCGGCAGTGTCGACAGTATAAGTCTATGCTGATTAAACCAATTACAGAAATAACTAGTAAATCTGCAGATCAGGAGCCTCAACGTCAGCTACGGAAGTCATTGTTTTGTCTAAACACTCTTTGGTAACGTTCAATTTCCTGCAAACCGCAATTTTAGGTTTCAAATTACGTAATTATTTATAATAATAAAGATATACGAAGTGTTCAGACATTAGAAATGTTAAATTAGAAACGTTGTTATGAAAGGATATTTTGAAATTTTCATGAGCTACTAATTCTGTTATTTTTTTTAGAAAATAAAGTAGACTTCTTCAGGGTGGCTCCGCCCCCCTAAAACTCCCGTGGTCTCAGTTAATTTTCATTTGTAACTTTTTATTTATTGCAAAGCTTAGATTTCTTTTTTCACATCCGAGACTTATTTTTGAATACTTATGGACAGAAAATTATTTACATTGAGGCAATTATATTAAAAGCTTAGGTTTTATAAACGAAAATGTAATTTTCTTTTAAAAGTACAATAATTTTCATTCATATTTTCTGAAATGAGGCGGTATAAGAAATAACACTCGTCAAAAATATTTTTCAGGCAATCTAGTTAATGTTTGGTTTTTAACCCCTTAATTCTTGCTCCCGTCATATTCACAGGCTGCGTCTTTTTTCTAGATTTATTCAGATTTGTTTGTTTCCCACCAGTTTTATAAAATAGTGTAATTGGCTTTATTATGGTATCATTTTACATGTAATTAAATAAGGTGTATTTTTTTCTTTCAAGAAAGTGGTGCCAATAAGCAATTTGAATTTTTAAAACGTAATTTAATGAGACCGTTAAGGGGTTAAAAATGAAAATATTTACTTCCCGATACAATGACGTCATTTTCGACATAGATAATTTTGCGGTGCGTATTTTTGACATATACTATCTATTTCCTTTTCGAAAGTTTTTTTTTTTTCCTCATGGAAATTTTTGATTAAAAATTAAACATTTCTGTTACACGCGTGCAGACCATAAACCATGAGATATTTTTTACTTTTTTTTAATAACAGGGGGCTCAGCCCCCTACGACCTACGCTCGCCAACCCCTGTTCAGGCACACCAAAATCCAAAAAGCACGCTAATTTGATCGGCTTTAAAAATATTGAATTAAAAAAAAAAAAAAAAAAAAAAAAAAAAAAAAAAAACAGTAGCGATTTCTCTGTAAACGGGTTTCCATTCGTTTTTCTTGGATTGGGGATTTTTAAGACCATATCTGCTGCTGTTAAAAGGTACAATGGCTATTTTCGTATTTAATTAAAAAATTTTGTTAAACATTCGAAAATAAGCTAATGTAAAATGAATTAAGTAAACAGCATCATTGTCTCCCGATATTTTTTAACAGCGCTATAAGATAGTTCTTTTAAATAATTCATTTTAAATGTATCGTTTTAAATCTGACGTAATTTACACCAAAGTTTTATTTCTCTTATTAATATTCACGTGAAAATACTTTCGTTGTTAGAAGGAAATATTATTTGCGATGTCTTCGAATTCAAATTAATAGTTGAAAAGATTATCTCAAAATATCTCGCGCAAATATATTTTTTAATTTAAATTGTTTTGCCATATTTTTTGGCCATTTTAAATATGACGTAATTTCCTCCATTTACAGGTTTTAACGCATAGTAATGATTTTTTTATTTTAACATTTTGTTTCTCTTTTAAAATTCCAGTGTAAATATGGTTCTTATGATGCAATTTTCCTGCTTTTAACATTTAATCATTTAATTATAATTATAATTTTTTTTCTGTTTACAATAGTCCCGTGTAAATAATTTTTTAATTTGAAGTAAACATTATTGTTTGCGCTGTTTATAAAGTTGGCAACAGTTTAAATTAATAACATTTTTTAAATTTGTAAAAAATATCTCTCGAAATATTGAAAATTTGAATTTAAAATAGAAATAAAATCTCAAAAAATAGTCAAATAAAAAAAAATAAAAGCAATCTGCACACCGGGAACTTATAACCTATAAAATGATCTAAAAATGATTAAATTCTCATGTATAGTTTTTGCTCCAATAAAACTTTTTTAATGGAACGATTTTGTCAAACTTTTGCATTAAATATCTCTGAAAGTAATTCTTCGATTTTAAAACTGTCTGCATCAGCGTGTTTATGAAATATTTCGTTATAATACCACCGATTTCCATATTTTTGTATACGACAGTTTTTTAAATATTAACGAAGAAAGGCCATGCTCAAGGCATACTTAGATACTACTACAGGCAGACTGATTTGCGTTTAATGTATGAAGTCGCTCGCCAGAAGACTCTGATACCCTGCCCAAAATTGAAATTTGACTCTGACCGTAACTGAAACAGCCTGGGAAGGGTAGATATGTAAACAAACACCAAAATTACGTCATGTCGCCATGGTTACGTTTACAGTTCTGCTGACATTCCAATCAAGCTTAGAAATGACAGCTAATTCGAATACAGCTGTTAAGGGTCATTATAAACTGTCCATATCAATGTAAATGTAATGTTCTATTTATTTAAGTGACTAATATAATGTGTTTCTCTATAAAACTGATAAACCAACACGCATAAAAATATATAAATAAAAAAACACATGCTTAGTCTAAAACATCAATGTCACAAATTTATTTGGTACCACAAAGTTATCCCGTCGACCACTTTCGCCAAATTATAAAAATCGCCAAAACACTCGCCAAATTATACAAATTGACATAATTTTTATTTTAAATAACGAAAGAACAAATACATTAGTATAACATTAATAAATATACAAATAAAACTTCGAAATAAAAATCACTTGATGACATAAATACGCGTAACTTGCTTACTGTTAAGTGAATGTGACAGTTACGATCAAGCATTATCGGCATTTAATCTTATAGTTTGGCGATAGATTTTTGGTCGACGGGATAACTAAGTAACACTTATTTACTATTTTCACTGCTGAAACAATAAAACTGATGGAAATTTTTTTAAATATATTAAAATACTCATAAAATTCCTTGTAATAATTAATAAATGTAATTTATTAAGTAACAAATACCCTTACATGACTTAATCAAAATTGCTTGGATAACATAGAATATTGCAACGATATTTAAATCCGTGATCACCATTTC
Source organism: Maratus speciosus (assembly GCA_963932465.1). Taxonomy (NCBI): domain Eukaryota; kingdom Metazoa; phylum Arthropoda; class Arachnida; order Araneae; family Salticidae; genus Maratus; species Maratus speciosus. Next base: position 429,612,243 of record OZ010795.1, on the reverse strand, counting down.
TTTCTCTGATTAAAAATAAGAATATTTAATGTTTAAGGAAGATCGCCTTGTTTTTTTCTTTTTCTTCTTGGTTCGGGCGATATTAAAAACAAATATTTTACCGGTAACAGTAAATTAATCAAAAATAGCTGCTTCAAGTCAGTTAAGAGAACTGTAGTTTGATAAAAAACAAATTTTAATTTTAAAACGTGTATATGAAACAAAGCTATTTTTATATAAATACGGGACATTCAAAAAAGAATAACAGAACCGGCATTTTTCATGAATGAACCAAACGATGAAGGTAAACAATAAATAATTTAGCTAATCTTAAAAGTATGTGTAACACTAAACTGCTACAATTTGTGTAAAATAGCCTTTTAAATCGAAGGTAATTGAAGAATATAAATATTTAATTTATTACATGAAAATACGATCAATGATTCTGAAACCTCGACGATGAGAAACAAGCTCCTATCTGGGCAGGGTATAAATGTAAACAAAGGACACGTTGTGAAGTTTTAGTTCAGGGTTTGAAGTTGGATCCGACTTCACTTTTTCGGCGAAATGCGCGGGTCGTTATATATCATAGTAGGCTATGGCCATGCTTAAGCCAAGACTTTACTATTATATCATAAAACTTATCATAAAAGCCCTTATCATAAAACAGACTTGACAATCCTGAGAAAGTCTATGGGTGAAAATATCCCCGATAATTGCCAACTTATTAGCTGATTTTGTCCCGTAAGTTACGCCACCTGGTGTATACTCCTGGTTATACTCCATAAACAAATGCATAGTAAAAAATTGAAAATGTTGTGTTATTGGCAAAATTGTATAAAATATTTTTCGAATTCCAGTAAAATAAAGGCGTAAAAAAAATATTTCGCACAATTATGTTCTGGCTATAAAAAATGAAACATATCAAAAATGAAGATTTAAATATAAGATTTATTGATATATTTTCAGGGTACTTGTTAGTTATCCCGTCGACCAATTTCGCCAAATTATATAAATCGCCAAACTACTCGCCAAGTTCTACAAATTGACACAATTTTTTATTTTAAATAACGAAAAAACAAATAAATTAGTATAACATTAATAAAAATACAAATAAAATGTCGAAATGTTGGTTTTATTGGCCATTATTGGCATTTAATATTAAAATTAATTAATTTATGGCAAACCATTATTGGCATTTAATCTTACAATTTGGCGACAGTAATTTGGTCGACGGGATAACTAACAAGTACCATTTTCAGTATATAGGACTTTGCGGGTTATTTTTTCTTTAAATCTTGGCACAATTTGGGCATCGGAAAGAGCCATTTGTTGCGGATTGATATAAACAGTTATGAAAACTAACCTTATGAACTGTCAGCTTGTGTTATAAGAATTTACGGCACAGATGCCCTATATTGGCGCGATTTTTTTTCGATGCCAATTTTGCGAAAACCTCGTTACCATATCATATAATCCGGATAACACTATCAAGCAAAATAACGACACTTTGGTACCAGTTAAGTATCCGGTGCGTATATGACATTGGCGCCAGAAAAAAATCGCGCCAATATGACATTTGTGCCGTATTTACATGTGTAAATTTAGTTTCTAGATATTATTATTGTTTTTTATGTACGATTTTTTTATATTTGTATATAAAATAGATAAATGCCTTTTTTATATTAAATAAATTGTACAAATATTGGAAAATATTGCTTCTTTATGTGAAACAGTGAATATGGTTCTAGAAATTACGTTGCCAAATTTTCTTCACTCACCAAGGCCCCTATACTTGAAAAATACCTGTTTATTATTATATAATGTAGTATTAGCTAATGTTCTGTAATCTGTTCCACAGTCAAAGTTGACTGCAAAAACGCGATGCTGGAATAATGTGGTATCAAGTATACGGTTTAAAAATAAAATTAATTTGGCGCCAAACTACACTTACGCCAATTGGCTCTAGGTCTGATTAAGGAAGAATAATCAAATTAAGATTTACAAACACCAAATTCGTAGCATGACAAGAATACGCTATTTGCGGAAAGTTGACGGACATGTATAAATTTAAGTGATTATTAAACTTTATTTTTCCAATTTTTTAAGTGTTTATGACCTCAGTCTGTTTTTTGTGTATCTATGCGTGTTTTAACTTTCCTAAAATACTTTGATACATTTTAGTAAAACTTACATAATATATGTGAGTTAAAACAAGGAAATTAATTACGCACCAAACTATGCCCGCCAAGATATGCCAATTGGCTGTGGAGCCAATTATGAAACTTTCCATAGATTAATACATACAAACTTTATATGAAAAAACAGTGAAGCTTTCATCTAAAGTATGTTAAACTGAAATGATCCCCCATACCTTCAAAAATAAAACAAATGATAGGCCAATAAATAAATAAATGAGACTGTGCATTGAAACAAATTGAAAGAGCGATGTTAAATTAATACTGTAAGGTCAAATTAATTGTGAAAAGAAAAGAAATAGCAGAAGTAAAATAAATCACATATTTGAAAATATAAAAGAGAAAATGAAATATTTTACATTTTCCGAATCTAGATGCTATCCATTTATTTCAATAACTAATATCACTGAGAAATTCATGGTAAAATAATTTTCTCTCCTGATTATTATTATTATTATTATCATCATTTATTTACATAACGAACATGTTACAGCAGTAGACATTTTTTGTTTAACAGTAAAATAAGTTCATTTTTTAAATAAAATGCCTAGAACATATGAAAATTTTAAGATTAACAACTATCATTTGCAAACTACACAGCACATCGTAAAGAAAATGGTAAAAGACAAATGGAAAACAAATTAAAAAATATTTCTGTTTCTTACGTTAGATGGCGCTAGTCACCGGAAACCATGTGGTTTCTAACCACGTGTACAGCGGATAAAGGAAACTTAGCGATTGCGAGGCCTGTTATTTCGATAAGGAGGCCTTGGCTTAAGCATTTAAATTGGATGAGTTCTACCCGGAATATTTACGCAGATTTTCATTGGTCCATTTCCAAATCAAAACTTTTTTTTTATATATAGAAGGATAAGAATTTATATCATAACACAAGCCCGTTTATTTCAACCTAAGAGCGTATTTGTTTTATTTTGGATATATGAGGCCAAATTCACATTCTTTTCGTATTTTCATTTTATTTCTAATATGAAAACGTATTCATGTCTAATTTTTATTTCATTTTCCTCTTGCACATGAAAATCTTTCTAATCAAAATTAACTGTTTAGGATAAATTATTCTTCCGGGATCTGATTTTTATGGCAACGGTAAAAAAAAAAAAAAAAAAAAAAAAAAAAAAAAAAAAAAAAAAAAAAAAAAGGTTAAATTTTATAGCAAAATGTTAATTTATTCCTTATAAAAATAATGAACTTTTTAATTTAAAAGAAAAATATTTGAAAAAAAAAAATAAATAGAACACAGCCTTTCTTTATTTCTAGGTTAAATTCCATCTATATGTAAATACAATAGAGCATTAATTCATCCCTTTTGATGTTGACTTGACTTAAAACAATTACACATGCTTTCACATTTACGATATTTTTATGTGTAGTTTCGTTGCTAGGTAACAGTTAAGAGAAAATTAAAACGTTGAAATATGTGCATTTAAAAAAAGTAAATTTGTAAAAGAAATTATTTTATATTATTGGAACACATATATAAAACCCTCCATAAGTTATTCACCGAATTTAAGAACTCTGATAAATATATACACAAAATTTAAACTAATATGAATAATGTATGGTTCTAATTAAGAAATTTCATCATCTATAATTTACCACTTAAATCCTTCAATCATATGAGCCATTTCTTTTCAACTAATAAAAATGGAAAAATCGTCTGAATTGGTATAAAAAAGCATTATTGTGGAATATAAAATATTCTACATTTTTCGAACGAATGAAACAAATATAACAAAAAACTATACAGCTGAATCCGTGTACTTAACCAAATACCCACTTAATTTCAAGCTAATCGGATGCTTTTGGAGGCAGTTAACAGGGAACAGACAGACTAACGGAAACCAAAACATTTCGTGTCTCCAGAGTAACCCTTCACTGACGATTCGGCAAAAATCCTTCAACAAGTCAAGTGAATACTTGAAAATTACATGGACTTTTAATATTAGATAATACAAACCAATGACAAATCTATTAAAAATATTTCGTTTGGTAACTAGTTGGGTGTGCCAATCCGAAAACTTTCTTCTATCTTATACGTCTTAATATTTCTAAAACTAGTTACACATGTTAATACTTCAATATTATTAGTTCAATACTATACCAACTTTCATTTTCATCTTAAATTTCTGCTTAAGTCAATTAAACGGACTAAAAACGAAATCTAGATCATGATATTTGTTGAAATTAATAGTTTTTCCTTATTCTGTTGTTATCAACTGTTTGCAAATAGCCGGCTTATCAGGAAGTGAGTTTCCGCAGCTGCACGAGCCGCTGATGGACAATAGAACTATGAAAAATCAATAAAGTATACAAAAATCTCTATCACAGAGTTCCTTTACCGCGCAGTATTTCCAAACTCAAGGAGTGCCTGTTGGCCAAAGAATAAACATGCATAAAAAAATTTGTTTCAATTGTATGCATAATTTTATACACTTTTCGATGGTACAATAAAGAAAGTGGCACAAACATCGCTATTACAGCGCCTCCTTCCGGTAGATTTTCTTCAAGTTCAGGGAGGACTTACTTGCTACAGCTAGAAATATACACAAAAAATTTGGTTCAATTTTATGTATAATTTCATACACTGTTCGATGGTACAGTCACCGCAAATATAGCGCCCCTTCCGGTTGCATTTTTCCAAATTCATGGAGGACATTCGTGCCATGACCAAAAACAAACACAAAAAAGTCCTTCCGGCCAGTGCCGGGAGGAAGAGGTAGATCTCATATTCCTTATTTTTAAAAAGATAACTTATATTATTCAAACACACGAAGCTCAATATAGTGGAAACCGAATATAGGAGATTCAATACTAATTTTTATCAATACTAAATCATTTTGAATGAGAATTTCGCGAAATTATTCAGCTTTATCCAAGCTGCTTTTATTTAAAGTAACTTATATTTGGCTGCCAAATTCGGCGATATCTTGAAGTGCCTGCCCTTTTAAGACAACATGGTGGATGATGCTAACCAGTGAACTTGGTCGAGACCTTAGTAATTCCTGTACACATGCTCACTCACATTGGAATCGTTGATATATACGAGTGCTGTCGCAGGGAAAAATCAGATTTTACAAAATGTCACCCACATAAAAAATTCGAACTGCAAAATCTGAGACATTTTTTTAAGATAAAGACAAAACAAAAAAATGCTCCGGAATCCTTATATAAAGGTTAAATACTTAAGAAAGAAACCTTTTTCAATTTCTAATTTTTTTGCACCTCACTTTAAATATAATTTTTTTGTATTTAATGGCCGCCATTTTGAAACAAGATGGCGGAAGAAGCTGGCCAGTGAACTTGGTCGAGACATTGGTATATACTATCCACATGCCTTCTTACAACTAAATAGGTTAATAAATACATGTGTTATCGCGTGACAAATATCAGATCGTTTCAAAATGTCAGCCATGCTAGAAATTCAAAGTGCTATAACTCAACCATTTTTTAAGATACAGACAAAAAAAAAACTGCCCCGGAATATTTGTATCAAGGTCAAAGACATAAAAAAAACCTTTTTCATTTTCCAATTTTTTCATACCTCACTTTAAATTTTAAATTAAATTTATTTTTAAATGTTCCCTTTTGAAACAAGATGGCAAATGAAGCTTGCCTACGAACTCGATTGAGACATTGGTATGTACTATGTACAGACCAAGTTACATCCAAATCGGTTGATAAATACGCCTGCTATCGCGTGACAAATATCAGGTCGTTTCAAAATTTCAGCCATAATAGAAATTCAAAATACTGTAACTCAACCATTTTTTTAGATATAGATGAAACAAAAACTGTTCCGGAGTCTTTGTATCAAGGTCAAACACATAAGAAAAAAAATCTTTTTCATTTTTCAATTTTTTAATACCTTATTTTAAATTTAAATTAAAAAAAAATTAAATGGCCGCCATTTTGAAGCAAGATGGCGAATGAAGCTGGCCAACGAACTCGGTCGAGACATTGGTATGTAGTTTGTACACACAAAGGTACATCCCTATCGGTTCATGAATACGCCTGTTATCGCGTGACAAAAATTAGGAAGTTTAAAATTGTCAGCCACGCTAGGAATTAAAGTGCTATAAATCAGCCATTTTTTAAGATATAGACAAAACAAAAGCTACTCCGGAATCTTTGTATCAAGGACAAACACATAAAAAATATTTTTCAATTTTCAATTTTTCTGGGATCATATTTCAAATTTTAAATTTTAAAAAATAATTTAAATGGCCGCCATTTTGAAACAATGTGGCGGAGGAAGCTGGCCAACGAACTCGGTCGAGATATTGGTATGTACTATGTACACACCGCGTTTCATCCAAATCGGTTCATGAATACGCCTGTGATCGTGTGACAAATATCAGGACGTTTCAAAATGTCAGCCACGCTAGAAATTTAAAGTGCTATAACTCAACCATTTTTTAAGATATAGACGAAACAAAAACTGCTCCGGAATCTTTGTATAAAGGTCAAACACATTAGAAAAAAATATTTTTCAATTTTTTTAATTTTTGGTACCACATTTCAAATTTTAAATTAAAAAAAAATTAAATGGCCGCCATTTTAAAACAAGATGGCGGATGAACCTGGCAAGCGAACTCGGTCGAGACATTGATATGTACTATGAACACACCGAGTTTCATCCAAATCAGTTCATAAATACGAGAGTTACAGTGTGACAAAGATCAGATATATATATATATATATATATATATATATACATATATATATATATATGGATATATATATACACTGACGGAAAAAAATCCCAACACCCGGAAAGACTTGTGTTAAATAAACGAAATTTGGTAGGCGTGTTTATACAGCTGAAAGATGACATCGATTGAAATTTCGCGCTTCGCGCATAAGTGTGGCGCTAGTAGCGCCACTCAGAACTTGCTGTTCTGGTTTACTTTAAATGCGTGCTGTAAAGTTCGTGGACGTTATTTAGCTTCGAAATGTGACGTATTGAGTTGATGTTAGCCAAGAATGCCTGTAACAAGACGAAGAAGCCTCTGTCAACAGCTCACCGAGTTGGAACGAGGTCGCATAATCGGGCTACGAGAAGGTGGATTTTCTTTCCTCGATATTGCAGAAGGACTTGGATGGAATTATTCCACTGTGCATGATTGTTGGAAGCAGTGGTCAAGGGATGGTACTACCTCAAGAAGACCAGGTTCCAGGCGGCCACGTGGCACTCCTCAGAGGGAAGATCGCCGTATTCCGCGTAAGACTGTGGCGCATCGTACTGCGTCTGCGGCAGAAATTCGAGATGCAGTTGATACCACAGGGACACAACGAACTGTTTGTTGTGCACATTAATTAATCAACAAAAGAAATTACAAGAATGAGCATTTAAATCCAACATGCAGAGAGAGTTGAAATTAAGAGATTATTGAACATTTATGTCGTGATATATTCGTATAGTAGTGCACCATAATTCTGGGTTCTTGTGTGCAATTTAAATTGATATGTGCTATTGCATCAATTAAAATTACGTAGTTTAAATTTAATCGCGTTGTGTGTTTTCGATGCACAAGAACCTTATGAATTGCACAGAGATTACAGGTGACCCGAAGAGATTATATTTCGAATTGTAGAATGGCCCTAATTTATAACCTACTCTGTGAAGAAAGAAGAAAAAATAATAATTCCGAAAATGGTAACAGAATAATTAAATGCAAAGCATAAATATAAGAGAAACTTTTTTTTAAACTTAAATAAAAAATTTATTTACACACACATTTCATATTTCATAAGAATTCAAAATTTAGAAGAATTTCAAATATTTTATATTAGGTGAAAATCCTGAATTTTCATGATTAAAATTGAATACACATCTTGAATATATAATACTTGAGTAATTATAAAGAATGACTTATTACAAAAAAAATGATTTATTATAGAAATGACTCACTATAAAAATAAATTGTTGCCATTCACACTCTTCCACTGAAATATGTGATTGCAATTTTATTTCCTCAATGGAACTATTAAGAACTTTCGTACCTTACTAAAGCTTGTTTCCATCGTCAGTTCTGACATTTTTTAAAATCGCCACCGTTGTTCACTCATCAATCTTGGGGTATACTTTCTTTATGACATTATTCCATGGCTTTTCATATGACTCCATATTGAAATTATTTGTCACAATTCAGGCATCCGAGAGTTAAAGAAAACCTTAGACTTCTCCCTTGAAAGAATAATACCAGACCCATCAAGTGCGCATCTCCTTCCTCTTAAGATGCTATGTTTTCATCTCTGAGTATTTTTTTTCACTCCTCATCCTTCGAGCAGCAAAAAGCAAGAGAGGAAAAATCCTTTTTTTCTTTGGAAAGTCAGTATGTAATTCATTTGTATGTAATGTAATTCATTTTTAAATTGAAAAACAACTGCAAAAGTCCTGCAGATATAACTAAGTGTTTGTAACCTTGGAGTGCTGAAAGAGTTTCAACAATAAAACAGACACTCTCTGCTATAATCTCCGTGTGAATGTGTGAGCATCTGACTCATGAACAATATCGTGTTAGAAGTTGAGTGCATATTAATAATAAAAGTTTCAGTGATGAGTACACATTAATAATAAAAGTTTCAATGATGAGTGCACATTAATAATATAAGTTTCAATGATGAGTGCACATTAATAATAAAAGTTTCAATGATGAGTGCACATTAATAATAAAAGTTCCAGTGATAAAACAGACAGTCTCTGTTATAGTTTCTGTGTGAATGTGTGAATAGCTGATTCACAAAGAGTATCATATTGCAAGTTGAGTGCACAATAATAATAGATCCATGACACTGAGTATATAAAATTTTTTGTTTTTGTTTTTGTTTCTTGTTTTTGAGAGAGGCCAAATGAAATAAGCCAAAAGAAAAAAAAAAGAATTTTTGTATTTTTCCAAAATATTCAATTATTATAAAATGACCAAACACAAAAACCAAAAAAAAAATGTTAGCCTATGCAAATAATGTAATTGACATTTGGTTTCACATGCTAATCATTTTGGCATCTTACATAAAATTACACAGTATACATAAAATCACACAAAACATTTTGAAAATTGTTATCAATATATAAAATAAAAGTTGCAAATTATTACATTATACCATGTGTAGAAGATACAAGGAAAGAAGAGAAAAAAGTTTGGGGAAAAAGTAAATTGTCACTCTCCTAATACAGTCTAAAATATGAGCCGCGTGAGAGTTCTCCCTGCACTGTAGGATGAAGATGAACAGGATCTTGCTTAGGGATCCAGAGACACAATTGTGGTGTAGACACGTTTTACTATGTGTAACCAGGCTTTTAGAGCTCATACTCCATCTACGTCAGAGTTTCATAACTACTCCATGCTCCCGACCTTGAAACATTGCTTAAGGCATATCCGGGACTTTTTGGAATTCACCGAAAATGAGGGGTCCAAGGGGAGTGTAGTATGTCCTCAGTGTTCTGCCAGGATGTGCCGAAGGAAGGAGCGAGTGCACAATGATTTCAACCAGAAATGGCTAAAAAAATGATTATATATGTGTACTTAAATTTTTCTTGTTTGTTTCAGATGCTGCCCATTATCAATAGAACTTACAGCACCCGTAAAGTGTGTTAATGCAGCAAGTAAGTAGTTATGACTTTATTCAAGGTAAGTCAGACAGAAACAGAAAGAAGGTATGTAAAACGATATACATATGTGGTAATATAATTTTGCATTACAGAAAAAAAAAATGTTGTGAAATGTATACATTTCATTGCTGTACATTACGTGACAGCAGACCACCAACATCGCACCAGTAAAACACGCATTATTACAATTGTGCACAAGTTATAATGACATGATATGTTTTTTTCTTTTTTTATCATTTTCAGAATATATTCATAGATTTTTCTTAAATAGGATAGTTCTGCTTAAAAAGGTGTATTGGTGACATTTAATGAAATTTATCACTGATTGATTTATAGATCAGTAATGTCATACGTTCTCGCACTGATGCATCTAAAATGTGAGATTGTCCCTCCCCCCCCCCTTAATGAGAGGAAAGAAAATGAGGTCAGTATGACTAATTAATAATGCTTTATAGATGTGTTTGATTAAAAGAAAAATTCTCATTTGAATGTCAATTTTTGTGATCACATTTTATGTAGCTATTTAAGTAATGATTATTTTGTTTAATAATGTTTGTTATTGAATATTTTAAAAGAATTGATGTGTGAAGACTCCTTGAATATAAAGAGATAGATAGATGAGAGTGGGCGCCCACATTTGGCCAGCAAATGCGTGAAGAAGAAAAAGAAGGAGTTTCATTATATCAGTTAAGTGCTCTTTTCTTTAACCTTTTTTTTTATAAGTGTATTATGAAAAGTAAAAGAAGGTATTTAATTGTTGTTGTTTTGTCTTTCATTTTAGAGAGGTTACCTACAGTCTTTGGTAATATTTATAATTTATTAAATTTATTTAATTTATTTGTTTACTAGTAAGCTTAAAAAGTATTGTCGAGAGTAATTTTAATCGTATAGTTAGAAATTTTTTTTTTTTTTTTTTTTTGTGATCAATTTGTTTAAAGAAGAGAATTTTTTGTTGTAATTGTTAGAGTTTAAATAAGTTATGAAATTCGCATGAGAATAGTAAGATTATATACATAGATATAATAAATAATTGATGGGTTTTGGACATAGCCTCTGTCCGAAAGGTGTACTGATGTCCTGGACATCTAGTTATGCCAGGATGGAGTCCATGGCCAAAATCAGAAAATGTATGCATTAAAAAGTACTAAAATGTGTTTTATTTTACAGCAACAAGTACTTTCATAGCACAATATTATCCCCACTTTTTTGAGGATGTGAAAGAGAAGAGAAAAAAAAAACGTATTTGAGGATGTGAAAGAGAAAAAAATATATATATGTAAACAGCATGATCTCTCCTGCGTCAAGCATAAACATGGGTGAGTACACGCATGTGTTTTCTCTTTATTTCCCTTTTTCTGTGCCATTGTGTATCCATGATCATTCTGCAACCCTCCCCCCCCCCCCTGTATTCAACTGCATGCTCCCTGCACTTGCGTTGCTATGACAACAAGGGGAACTGGCTTGTGCGATAGTAGTAAGAGAGGAAAGAAAAGAAGGAAAAAAAGAAAATGGCGTCCGTCACAACTGGATGTGTCAGACAGTATTCCGTTCACCCTCTCTTCTCCTTTCCCATTTTGGTTTCGGTTTAATATTGTTGTGTTGTGAATTTTGCAAAATGAGTCGTATTTTTTTTGCCTTTCTCGCTTTCCTGCAATTGTTGACAAGGGTGTACTGTTTTTTTTTGTTGTTGTTGTTTAGTAAAACATATTTTCTGTTTGTTTTTTTGTAGCCAATGACATGGAAAGAGAAAGGGAGAAAAAACTTTGACAGTACCGGTGTATGCAATTAAATGTTTATAAATGTTCTGCATTATAAAATAAGGATATTTTGAGATATATATATTAATTTTATTTATTGTTGTTATTATTATTATTTTTATTTATTTATTTATTTATTTATTATTATTTTTTCTTTTTAATGTATATATGTATGAGATTAAATATCGTCTGCCGTCGAAAATACAACTTTGGGGATTAATTCGTAATGTATTTTTGTGGGTGACATCAATTTCGTGATGTGCCTTTTTATAGGGGGTGCCTCCGGATTATTTAAGTCCTTTAATAGATAGTTGTTGTAGCAAAACCTGCGTATGACTTCAAATGGTCCTAGCCATTTCGGTCGCAGTGCTAGTGTTTTTTGTGCGGGTTTGACATAACATGTCTGCCCTAATTTTAAATATTTGACTTTGTGTATATCATCATCGTTTAAGTATTCTTTGAATACTTTTTCTTGGTTGAGCAAAGCCTGTTTCCGTATTTCCTCAATGTGTTTGAGGTGTGAATTCATGTATTGCTGGTTGAATTTGTCTTCAGGAATGTGAACTGAAAAAGGATTTCGAATTTCGCTACCATAAAATAATTCTGCAGGAGAAAAACCTGTGGAACGATGTTTACTTGTATTATAAAAGAGTTTGTAGTACTCTAGGCGAATGTCCCACTCCAATGTGTTTTGGCTCATTGCAGTGATCGAGCTTTTGAGTAATCGATTTGCAGATTCAACTGTACCATTAGCTCGTGGTAGGTGAACAGAGATGAAGTGAGGCTCTATGTTTAAAGCTTTTAAATAATCTTGAAAGATATCGGCCCGAAACCCTTTCATGTTATCCATTGTTATTTGTCTGGGTAAGCCATGAGTGCTGAAATAACGATTTAAGACAGTTAAAAGAGTTTGTGTTTCACATTTTCTGATTGGGACAGCCTCAAGAAATCTGCTTGTTGAGTCAATAATCATAAAAATAAATTTATTCTTCCTGAATGTTTCAGGCAGTAATCCGGTTAAATCAATGTGTAACGCCTCGCCTGCCATTGCGTTTTTTACCATTTTCTGTAGTGGGACCTTAATGGTGGCATGAGGTTTTGCTTTGTTACATGCCACACATTTTGAGCAGAAATCTTTTACACCTTTGTATATGCCATACCAAAAGAAACGAGATTTAATTAAGTCGTAGGTTTTCTTGAAACCAAAATGTGGTTTATGGCCTTCCCTCATGATGGTTTCTTTGAGACTTTCAGGAGCTATGAGATAATGTTTATTGTCAGTTCCCGGTTTTAATATTAGTATGCCCTTATCATTTAAGACAAATTTTTTTGTGTTTCTATTCTGTTTATTGTTCAGAATTTTTTGTACTATTTTGTTTAAGTTACTATCTTGATCCTGTAAGTTTTTGATGTTCTCATCTGATAAATCAGTGTTGACTTCAAATAAGGAATTTTGAAGGTTATTATCCACTGTTATGTTTGAGAAATTCCTTGAAAAATAGTCAGAAGGGTTGTTTTCCCCTTTTATGTGCTGTATTTGGAATTTAAAGGGAGCTAGTTTATCTAACCAGCGCGCAACAATGTCAGGTTGCTTTTCTAAATTTAGAAAATAAGTGAGGGCCTTAGAGTCCGTTTTAACGACGAATTCTCTGCCTGCCAGTATATTTTTAAAGTACATGACTGCCTCGTATATGGCAGGTAATTCAAATTTATAACTAGGATAATGTTTTTCGGGCTCTCTTAATTTACGTCCAAAAAATTCTATAGGTTGTAATGTGCCATTATGCTCCTGAGCGAGTATTCCTGAAATAGCCGTTTTCGAAGCATAAGTTATTAAAAAAAATTGTTTTGAAAAATCTGTAGCTTTAAGAGTCGGATTTTGCAGTATGGCAGCCTGTATTTCTTTAAAAGCATTTTCTTCTTTTTCCGACCATTGAAATTTTACTTTATCTTTAGTTAATTCAACTAATGGGTCTACAATGTCAGCATAATTTTTTATTAATGCCCTAAAGTAATTTGCAAGTCCCAATAAAGATTTGACTCCACGTTTGTTTTTGGGTCTAGTTAATTTTTCAATTTTATGTAGATTTCTTTTTGAAGGTGAATATCCCTCTTCATTAATATTAAACCCCAAAAATTCAATATTTTGCATGCAAATTTGAACTTTTGATGGGTCTATGGTTAGATTGTTTTCAATTAGAATTTTAAGAACTTGTTCAAGGAGTTCAATCATTTCTGTTATAGTATTTGCCCCTATTATGAGATCGTCCAAAAAATATGCTATCTGACTTTTTTTCAAAGTGACCTAAGATTTTGTGGATTAGTTCGGCAAAAACTTGAGAAGAAATACACGTTCCTTGTGGGAGTCTCCGAAAAGAAAAACATCCAAACTCTGTTATGAATGTTAGTTTATCAGTGTCCTCTTCCTTTACGTTAATTTGAAAGAAAGCACTGTGTAAATCAAGTACCGTGTAGAATTTTTTACCACATATTTTTTTTAAATATTTCTCTTACTTCTGGTAGAGGATAATTATAGTGTTGAATGATTTGATTTAAAAGACGCAGATCGAGGGTCATGCGGAATTTTACCTTTGTGGGGTCATTTGCATTTTTTGTAGATTTCTTTTGTACAAAAATAACAGGAAATGAATATGGGGATGTACTTTTCCTGATGATGTTGGCTCTTAGAAGTTTATTTATTTCCAATTTATCATATTCCTTAACATTATGTGCTAATTTGTAAGGTTTTGTCTGTATAGGAAAGTTATGTAACAATTTGAAACGAGGAACAACTAAAGAGGTTTGTCCTAGTGTGAAATAGTTTTTAGAAAACGCATGAGCATTTGTGAGAAGCAACTTTAAAAATTTGTCTTGATTTTCTTTATCCAAGTGTCCCAAATCAAAATCTTCGGGTTTGAGTTCATCCTTTCTACGTTGTCTTATCTGTTCAAGACTTATGTTGTTAATTCTAACTATTTCACCTTTTTCAATGTTTTCATTTTCTGTGTCTGTTAAGATTTCAAAGTGTTTAGTAATTTTTCCTATATTCATACCCTTAATTAATGAAATATTTTCATTGGTTTTGTTAGAGATGATAATATGAATTTTATTATCATTAGGAATAGTATGTATAGAAGATTCATAACTAATCTTTAAATTGTGATTTAAAGGATCAAGTAATATAGTGTCACCAGTTGAAAATTTTGTTGGACACTGCAGCTCAATAATTGTGATTTCATTAGGTTCTAGAATATAATTTTCTGTTAATTTTGCTGTAGAAGTATTTTTTGAGAATCTACGTGTTTTCTTTTTATGTTTTTTTTTTTTTTTTGTTTAATTTTTGAATATCTTGCGAAATGATATTGTTAACTGAGATTAAGTTAATAAAATCAGAAGATTCTGTTTGAATGAAGTTTAGTTTAATATTTTTATCTTTTAATTTCATGATTTGTGCATCGCAGTCTACAATGATTTTGTTGTGTTTCAGAAAGTCATATCCCAATAATACATTGTAGTCCTTGCCAAAATCCTGATGTGTAATGAAGAAAGTACCAGTTACAAAAATATTTTCTAATTTGAAGGTTAATTTTATGCATTGTTTAAACGAGATGACAGAAATAGTCAGAGTTTGAATTTTTACATTAGTGGATAAATTTTTGTATTTAACATTAGCACGCTTTAATTTTTCGAAAATAGAGTTAGATATAAGACTTACTGCCCCCCCCCCCCCCAGTATCAGTTAATCCTCTTATTTGTATGCCATTTATCTCGAAATCTATAATTGGAAGGCAATTATCTATGTCTTCTACAACACTAGCAATTGTTTTGTTTACATATTTTTGCCCAATTTTGGGAGGCTTATAGGGACTTTCTTTAAGTCTCCCATTTAGTTTTCCGGTGCTTTATTCGCATTGTTTTTGTGTTGTTGTTTATTATCATTAGACCTAGTGCGATTTTTGTTTTCATTGTTTTCTGTTTGATTAGAATCTTTTTGAGTGAGCTGATCATTGCGATACCTTTTTTTGTATTGGGTGTTCTTGCCTTCAAAACCATTATGACGTGCAGAATGATGCGTCTGATAGTTCTGATTTGAGTTAGGGTGATAATAATCACCCATCGGATTTCCATAGGGGAAGTGGGGGCTGTACGGGGTAGGATAAAATCCAGGTGGCGGATAATTTTGATATCCACTTGCATAATTTCCAAAATTTTGATATGTACCACCCTGATTCTGAAAATTAGGTCTTTGCGCCTGAAAGTTGTTGTCCCTATAATTATCCTGAGAGTTATTAGTGTAATTTTGAAATGATTTTTAGTTTTCCAAGTTATTTGTTTGAAACTGTCTATTCCCATTTTTCTTCCAACATTGTTCAACATAATGAGATTTTTTTTTGCAAAAAGTGCAAATTTTTTCTTCTGATTTTGAATAAGGTGTGTTTAATTTTAATTTTAAGTTATTCACTTCAGCAACCAGAGATTGTACTTGCTCTGAAGTTTCTGAGTGAATTTTTATAAGAGTATTTAATGTTTCTGAATTTTGTTGAACTTGTATGTTGTTGATTTCAAAAAATTCTGTTTGCGAGAGTCCCTCTTCCAGTTTAAGTGCAGTGACACACGCCTCTTGAAAAGAGGTGGGTCACGTTTTTCTAAGTTCATTACTAATATCACTTCTGATTGCTTTTAGAAAATTTGATAGTTTTAATTGATCTGTCATTTTGTTAGAGTCCGCCTCATCACCCTCAATTTTAATCATTTGATCTGCTGCAAAATTGAATTCTAAGAGAAAGTCTGCGAGATTTTGACCTGGTTTCTGCTTAACAGAATTAAATTGTGATTGAGCGCTGGAAAAATTGTGTTTGGGTTTAAACAAAAGTCTCAATTTAGTTTTGAAAGTTTCAAGATTTGTTTCATTGAACAAAGACAGATCCTTCATTAATTTTTCTTTAGATAAGGAAGTGATTTTACACTTTAATATTGTTACTTTGTCTTCCGGCGAGTAGTCTGTTTTATTTAGCAGATCCTCTGCCTGTAGGAGGAAGTTATCAATGTTTGTGTTTTTAGTACCATCAAAACAGGTGATTAAACCAACCAGCATTTGTGGTTTTGGTGAACTCATTTTTATACCAGAATGAGAATCTGCATTATTTAGAGAAGGATCAGTGCTGTTAGAACTTTGAGATGAGGTTTCTAATGAAGAGTTATCAGAAAAATTCTCCGGGTTGTCTGTATCATTAGTTGTCTCAGTTTGAGAAGCCACAGTGAACGTTAAAATTTTTGAATCATAATGTGAGTAGTAGAAATTTCTTGATCTACTTGGTTGTTTTTAACCACTTCAACGGCTGCCCCGAGTTAAGTCGAGGGTAAAAGCACTGTTTCCCTATACCCGTCGCCGGTGAAGTGGTTAATAAAGTTCTCTTTTTGCAACCGTGTTTTTACGCCACTGGTTCGTCTTTGAGTCGTGGTTTTATTTCCTTTTCTACCCATACACATGTAATAAATATGTGCCATTGTATATTTTCAATAAATTATAAAATAAATGGTTGTAAACATGATAAGTAAAAAAAATATAATATATAAAAGTAAATTAAAAATCACACAAAATTAAAAGTTGTGCAAAATTAAATTTGTTGTTATTATTATTATTATTATTATATATATATAGCAAATAATTTCACTTCAAAGTGTGAAAATCTGAAATAATTACATGATATTTTGCACTGAAATATTTATAATGAGATGTTAAATTTTTTTTTTAACCAATCTGTATTAAAGTTCAGTGTTTTATCTTCACTTAATTATTATTATTATTATTATTTTCACCCTTTTCTTTAGTAACCATCAGATATAGTATTTTTAGCATTTATGATATCATAAATTTCAAAACAATACATATAATTCAGTAATTTTTTTGATGTCATATACCAAATGCCAATTTCATTACCCAGAGTGAGAATGGCAGCAGAATAGAAATTATAAGAAGAAAAAAAAATGAAAATAATTAAAGTTACTATTAAAGTAAATATATGCTAAAGTAAAGAATCTTTAGTTGATATTTTTTTTTTTTTTTTTTTTTTTTTTTTTTTTTTTTTTTTTGTATGCAAAATACAACTAAATGTAATTATAAGAAAATTAATTTCATTGGTGTGCAAACAAAATGCATGAGTGAATAAAATGGATAATTATCATTAATTATTTAGCAATAACCCATGCTCTATTCTATATATTAAAAAATAATAGAAGAGGTGCGGCATCATAATATACCTCTATGTTGTAACGCTCTGTGCACATTAATTAATCAACAAGAGAAATTACAAGAATGAGCATTTAAATCCAACATGCAGAGAGAGTTGAAATTAAGAGATTATTGAACATTTATGTCGTGATATATTCGTATAGTAGTGCACCATAATTCTGGGTTCTTGTGTGCAATTTAAATTGATATGTGCTATTGCATCAATTAAAATTACGTAGTTTAAATTTAATCGCGTTGTGTGTTTTCGATGCACAAGAACCTTATGAATTGCACAGAGATTACAGGTGACCCGAAGAGATTATATTTCGAATTGTAGAATGGCCCTAATTTATAACCTACTCTGTGAAGAAGGAAGACAAAATAATAATTCCGAAAATGGTAACAGAATAATTAAATGCAAAGCATAAATATAAGAGAAACTTTTTTTAAAACTTAAATAAAAAATTTATTTACACACACATTTCATATTTCATAAGAATTCAAAATTTAGAAGAATTTCAAATATTTTATATTAGGTGAAAATCCTGAATTTTCATGATTAAAATTGAATACACATCTTGAATATATAATACTTGAGTAATTATAAAGAATGACTTATTACAAAAAAAAATGATTTATTATAGAAATGACTCACTATAAAAATAAATTGTTGCCATTCCCACTCTTCCACTGAAATATGTGATTGCAATTTTATTTCCTCAATGGAACTATTAAGAACATTCGTACCTTACTAAAGATTGTTTCCATCGTCAGTTCTGACATTTTTTAAAATCGCCACCGTTGTTCACTCATCAATCTTGGGGTATACTTTCTTTATGACATTATTCCATGGCTTTTCATATGACTCCATATTGAAATTATTTGTCACATTTCAGGCATCCGAGAGTTAAAGAAAACCTTAGACTTCTCCCTTGAAAGAATAATACCAGACCCATCAAGAGCGCATCCCCTTCCTCTTAAGATGCTATGTTTTCATCTCTGAGTATTTTTTTTCACTCCTCATCCTTCGAGCAGCAAAAAGCAAGAGAGGAAAGATCGTTTTTTTCTTTGGAAAGTCAGGGGGCAAAGGTTCCGTGTTTCCTGACCAATAGAAATTGTCTTCCCTCTTTTTTTCATTGGATATGTGTTCAGCATATCTTATGGGGTACACATAATTTTGTCGAAATTTGCATAGCCACTCCTTTTAATTTCAGTGGAAGAGATATGGTTTATTTTTGTTTTTATTATTGTTAAAGTTACTGTAAATTTTTTTTGATTATTTTATGTATTGTAATAATCCAGTTTATACTTGATTAAGCATTGTATGTATTTAAAAGATGGAATTGTGTTGAACAATCCATCACTGTTAGAAATCGATTACTACAAGGACAGCTCCGAGCTAGGCGCCCTGTAGCGTGCATTCTACTGACTGCAAGCCATTGCCTTTTGCGACGCCATTTGTGTCAAGACAGAGTTCATTGGTGGACGGAGTGGAGATGTGTTGTCTTTCTTTTTCCTCAGAAAACACAACAGATCTCCACTCCGTCCTCAAATGACTTCTGGCCTGACACCAATGGCGTCGCAAACGGCAAAGGTTTGAAGTCAGTAGAATGCACGCTACAGGGCGCCTGGTTCGGACCTGTCCTTGAAGCAACCGATTTCTAACAGTTCGTTGTGTCACTGTGGTACCAACTGCAGCTCGAATTTCCGCCGCAGACGCAGTACGATGAGCCACAGTCTTACGCCGAATACGGCGATCTTCCCTCTCAGGAGTACCACGTGGCCGCCTGGAAAGTGGTCTTCTTGTGGCAGTACCATCCCTTGACTACTGCTTCCAACGATCATGAACAGTGGATACAATTCCAGCCAACTCTTTCTGCAATAACATGGAAAGAAAATCCACCTTCTCATAGACCGATTATGCGACTTCGTTCCAACTCGGTGAGCTGTTGACAGTGTCTTCTTTGTCTTGTTAAAGTCATTCTTGGCTAACATCAACTCAATACGTCACATTTCGAAGCTAAATAATGCCCACGAACTTTACAGCACGCATTTAAAGTGAACCTGAACTGCAAGTTCTGAGTGGCGCTACTAGCGCCACACTTATGCGCGAAGCGCGAAATTTCAATCGATGTCATATTTCAGATGTATAAACACGCCAAACCAAATTTCGTTCATCTAACACAAGTCTTTCTTGGTGTTGGGATTTTTTTTCCGCCAATGTATATATATATATATAAACTTTTGAACGGAGGGTGGTTTCGGGTTCTGGGGGTCATGATCGATGAAAATATACCAAAATTTTTTGAAATCGCTTTCCTCCGAACGGCTGCAATAGGTAGCTTTTTATAATGAAAGCTACCTAAAATTTGGTTCAATTCTATGCATAACTTCATACACTTTTCAATGGCTCTATATTCAAAATGGCACAAAAATCTCAATTATAACGTCCTCTACCGGCGATTTTTTTCCAAATTAAGGAAGGACCTGCTTGCCATAGTGAAGAACTTAAAAAATTACTTCGGGTTCAATTCTATGCATAACTTCAAACATTTTTCTATGGTACAATATTTAAAATGGCGCAAAAATCGCTATTATGGCGCCTCCTACAGGAGAATTTTTCTAAATTAAGGAAGGACATGCTTGCTATAGCCAGGAACTTAAAAAAAATTGTTTCAATTCTATGCATAACCTCATACACTTTTTGATGGTATAATATTCAAAATCGCACTAAAACTGCTATTACTGCGCCCCTACGGGCGATTTTTTTTCTAAATTCAGGGAAGACCTGCTTGCCATAGCCAAAAACTTATAATAAAAACTTAGTTCAATTGTATGCATAACTCCATACACTTTTTGATGGTATAATATTCAAAATTGCTATTACAGAGCCCCCCGCTAGTTATTTTGTTCGAAATTCAGAGAGGATCTGCTTGCCATAGCCAAAAACATAAAATAAAATTTTGGTTCAATGTTGTGGTTACTTAGAACCACTGCCATATTTTTATTTAATTTCATTTAGAAAATATTTTTATTAAACTTGTATTCATTTAATTTTAATATTCGCATTCCAAAATTATTTTAATTCCCTTTTTTCAACTTTTCCCTGTAAGTTTTTCTTTCTGGCATAGCATTTCATTCATTTTAAAATCATAAATGTCGTTTCAAAATCTGTACTTCCGGTAAAAGAATTATCTGGAAAGTTCCAGAAAGTCCTATTTGTGAAATCATATCCTTTTGAAGCTCCACCCCTTAGCCAATAAGATTTATATCAGTTTAATTCGTAATTTCAAAATGTGTAACTCTTTACTACTGTTTGGCATCTTATCTCAGTGAAATCTATCAAATTTCCTTTTTTAAAGCAGTTTTTTTATATACTTTAGCATTGCATTTTATGCCAATGCAGGGCGCCTGTATGTTCGTTCCGACAATGTTGGCGTGTTTCAAGGATTATAGCAAACCCCTTTACTCCTCTTCTCGGAGAGCTCATGAACATTCAGTGCAGTTGAGTTGGGACTTCAATGCAGAATGGCTGCCTTTTGCCGTTCTGCGAATATTTATATTCGCACCTGCTTGAGTGCTCTGTCAACGAACGCAGAGAATGGGTGGATGCCTCTTCCCCTTCTACAAAAAATAATAAACGGATTTCGTATCTACAGTAAGAAATATTAAAAGTGCTAGAATATTTCGGCTGCATAGTTTCGTCTTTTTTTTTGTAGCGAGATTCTTTGATCAGTTACTTCTGATTCTTCAGTAAAATGTGGATACAAATTCTGTTGACGGCATTATTATTATTTTTTATTCATGTGTTGCTTTTATTTCGAGTCGTAGAATTATGATGCAAAAAAAATCATCTAAATGCCTGTGCCTCCACACTCCCCAGGGGAAAAAATTATTTTATTTTCTTTAGTAAGAACGTAGAATGAACGTAGATTGTATGTGTCTATCATAAAAAAATGTACATCTAAAAGAATAAGAGGTGTACTTTACGATAATGCGCTATGTTCTGCAAGAAAAAATTGCTTCATAAATAAAAATCTTTCAAGGAAGATTTGTCTTCTGTTTGTTTCCTTTCTGCAAATGTCTCCATCCTTTTCTGTTCTTTCGGATCAATGCAGGTAATGCTTTTACCTTTTACTTTTTCATTCTCAATTACCAAATGGAAAGATTAGCTGTTGTGTTTGGAAGACAGGAGGTGATAGAATAATATTGTAAAGTTATTTTGGATATTGAAATTCCAAATCATTTTTTTTTAGGATTTGGTCGTATAGTATTATAACACTTTGTTGCGGCCACAAACGACCACCTTGACATAACAGTCATTAATTAAAAAAAATATCTGAATTTACTTATCATATATTTGGTAATTGAGAATGAAAAAGTAAAAGGTAAAAGCATTACCTGCGTTGACCCGAAAGAACAGAAAATGATGGAGACACTTGCAGAAAGGAAACAAACAAAAGACAAATCTTCCTTGAAAAATGTTTATTTATGAAGCAATTTTTTCTTGCAGAACATAGCGCATAACAGTGCGTAAAGTACACCTCTTATTCTTTTAGATGTCTTTTTTTTTATGATAGACACATACAATCTACGTTCATTCTACGTTCTTACTAAAGAAAATATTTTTTTTTCCCCTCGGGAGTGTGGAGGCACAGGCATTTAGATGATTTTTTTTAGTATCATAATTCTACTACTCAAAATAAAAGCAACACTTGAATAAAAATTACTAATAATGCCGTCAACAGAATTTTTATCCACAATTTACAGAAGAATCAGAAGTAACTGATCAAAGAATCTCGCCACAAAAAAAGACGAAACTATGCAGTCGAAATATTCTTGCACTTTTAATATTTCTTACTGTAGATACGTATTCCGTTTATTATTTTTTGTAGAAGGGGAAGAGGCATCCACCCATTCTCTGCGTTCGTTGACAGAGCAGTCAAGCAGGTGCGAATATAAACCTTCGCAGAACGGCAAAAGGCAGCCATTCTGCATTGAAGTCCCAACTCAACTGCACTGAATGCGCACGAGCTCTCCGAGAAGAGGAGTAAAGGTGTGTGCTATAATCCTTGAAACACGCCAACTTTGGCGGAACGAACATACAGGCGCCCTGCATTGGCATAAAATGCAATGCTAAAGTATATAAAAAAACTGCTTTAAAAACGGAAATTTGATAGATTTAACTGAGATAAGATGACAAACAGTAGTAAAGAGTTACAAATTTTGAAATTACGAATTAAACTGATTTAAATATTATTGGATAAGGGGTGGAGCTTCAAAAGGATATGACTTCACAAATAGAAAGATATGGAACTTTCCAGATAATTCTTTTACAGGAAGTACAAATTTTAAAACGACGTTTATGATTTTAAAATGAATGAAATGCTATGCCAGAAAGAAAAACTTACAGGGAAAAGCTGAAAAAAGGGAATTAAAATAATTTTGGAATGCTAATATTAAAATTAAATGAATACAAGATTAATAAAAATATTTTCTAAATATAATTAAATAAAAATATGGCAGTGGTTGTAAGTAACCACAACATATTACTCCGGCCTCCCCAAAAGAAAATATTGATAAGATGGAGAAATTTAATAATTTTGACATTGAGCCAATATTTTCTAAACTGTATACATATACAATATGCATATAACTTCAAATAATGAGAAACAAAATAAAAATAATATTGGGTTACGTTCTTCTGAAAAAGGTACACAAAGTCTTTTAAAATAAAGCTGCTAAAAGTTCATTCACTGATATGTGAAATAGCAAAAACAAGACTGTAAAGTAAAATCAGTGTATATTAAAAGAGTGTGGGGGGGGGATTGTAATAATGTACACATAAACAAGTAATATTACATGATACAAATTGACAATCATATTAAAAATGACTTTGCATCTTTCAGTATAGTACAATATTAGTAATAAAACATTTCTATTTTTAAAGAAAAAGAAAATAGCAATAATTTAAAGTAGTACCTTTAAATAACAATTCTATTTCAAGTCTCAGTCTATGAACTACATTTCAATTTTTCTATCAATTCTTCAATAAATTACTCATCTGAGAATTTTCCATGACATAAATTCAAAATGCAAGTAGATAGTCAAGAGAGAATATTTACACTCTCATTAAAAATATTTATATATAAATATAGCACTTTTTAAGAAATCAACTTTTCTTAGATGGATAACTAATATCTTGTTATTCTACAATCACAATAATAATACTTTCAAAGAAAATAAATGCAAAGAGAGGATTTTAAGCTCTCACAAATGTAGTACCACATAACTTTAATAATGGTGGTCTTACAAACAAATTATCACACAAAGTATTTATACTAAATATTCTGAAATGCTTATCGAATTATGTTTAATTCAAACATCTGTAAGAATAAATATGTGATTATTCTTTTTATATAAAATACATAAGTATTTTTGTTTGTAAAGACTTAAAAAATCTTTGTAAGTATAAACATGTTACTACATTTTTTCGTGTAAAATACATAAGTATTCCTTTTGTAAAGACTTAAAATAATCTTTGGATCCAAAGTAAATAATTCTCATGTACACAAATATTTTTTCAATTTGTTAATTTTCAAACACTTAAAAAAGTTTAATGTATTTTCAACCACTTTACATAATGCACCAATAACAACAGTAGAATCATTAGCATGCATAACTTTCACTATTATTTTTTTGCTTATGTTAGAAAGGGGTTAGTTGTTAGAACATGCTTGAATTATAATTAAGAAGAAAGTAACATTTTGAATTACTCTTAGAAGTCACAATAGGGAAAGGGATGACATATGTACTCATATTTTATATCAACAACAATTTACTTTTCAAGATAAATACCATATCAAAATAAAGCAATCAATGACATTTCATTTGCAACTAAAATACTGAATTATAAAAATTTGATTTGATAAAATGATTTGATTGCTAAGAATCTTTCTTATTATTTAAATCCAATACTGAAATTAAAAATTCAGAGTTATCAGCACATTTTTTTTTTTACAATCCATATAAATTTTAAAAGATGAATAAGGTTTTGAAGAAAATATTTCAGTGAGCAACATAGTGAACAAAAACAAGATTTACATACTTTTGCAAGATGAGAATTCCACAGTGTAAGGCGAAGGCGACTTAAAAAAAAATAAATATAAAAAATACACAAATGCTGCCTGCAGCTTTGGTAGAAGTAAAAAAATAAAATAAACAGTCAATCTTCGTATTTGACAATCTAATCTAGCTAGCATAGATGAGATTTTTTACAATGGTAAAGGCATCCTAAATAAAATTGAAGATTAATTTATATTTTATAGTGTTTATGACTGCGAGGACGAAGATCATATTTTTTTTTACTTTGAGTAGACTTATTTAGAACTTTAGTTGAAGTTTTACTACCAGATGCTTGAGATTGCACTGAACTATGTGAATGCGAAGGTGTTTGTTGGCACTTCGAAGTGGTGTGAATTTGAGGAGAATCACAATTAGTAGTATAAGTAGGCAGATTTCGTTTCACAGGAGAAGAAGATGCACTATTAATAGTCGTTTGATCATGTGTTGAACTTCTAGATGAATCATAAGGATGAAACAATGCTTCATTTCTTTTCTGGAGTTTCAAGATTCTGTTAGTATGAATTAACACAGGTAATGTTTGATTATTATTGCAATCTTGAATTTGAATAAGTACAGGAGAAATTATTTTCTTTACCATATAAGGTGTACATGTACAAGGACCTTATTGTTTAACAAAACTATCAGATAGTTTTGAACTTTCACCACTATTCCATTATTCAGGCTACAAACTTGGTAATAATGTTGATTAGATTTTTGAAGTGGTGGTGAATCATAGCTATCTTGTAAAAATTGTGCTCGTTCAAGAGCTAATTCAAATGTGGAAATATTTTTCTTGAATTTTCCTTTTAATTTGCTTAGGTAAAGCTTGAATAAAATGAGTAAATTTCAAAGAATCTAGAGCAGCTGGATCTAATTTAGGATAAGCAAGTCGAAGCTGTTTAGTCAAACGATATGAAAAAATTTTAACTGACTCATTAGAATCCAATTTTAAATTTTGAGGAGACTTCAGAGTTTCAGATTTTTTACTTGGCAGAAAATAATTAATAAATTCCTTTCGAATGGTTTGAAGGTTAGAATTTATGAATTGAAATTGTGTTTCGAGAAAGAAATGTAATGCAGTATCCTGTAACTTTGACTTGAAAAGAGCAAAATTTCCTTTTTAGAGTAATTATATAATTCCTGCAAATCTAATAACTGGTCGAAGAAAAATTCGACCGTCTGAGGATTTCCATCAAATCGTTGAATACAAAGGTTTAAATTTGCTTTTGGAGGCATGGTGATAAATTTCAAAACAGTGTTGAACAAATTTCAAAACAAATCCGAATAAATTTAAAAAAAAAAATCTCATATGAAGTCACCTTTTAAAAATAATGTCAATTCAACAGAATAATGTAATAATTGTTCTCGCAATATTATCAAAACAAAATGGCATCAATAAATCAATCATTTACTTATAAGTAAAAAAAAAATTTCTTAACTCATCTTTTTTTGTAAATAATATCATAAGCAATCATTTTTCCTTAATAATAAACTGCAAATATTACAATAATCCTTTCTCTTTTTTTTAGAAAGACTGTATAAAAAATTTAAGGAAGCCACCTTTTCTAAATATAAATATTTCAATAATAATACACTAAAACAAATTTTCATATCAAAATATAACTTATTAACTGCCATGTCATAAAGGTTTCTAAAGGTTCACGGTACCAGGAAAGAAGGCTGTTGTGTTTGGAAGACAGGAGGTGATAGAATAATATTGTAAAGTTATTTTGGATAATGAAATTCCAAATCATTTTTTTAGGATCGATCGTATAACACTTTGTTGCAGCCACAAAAGACCACCTTGACATAACAGTCATTAATTAAAAAAATATCTGAATTTACTTATCATACATTTGGTAATTGAGAATGAAAAAGTAAAATGTAAAAGCATTACCTGCATTGACCCGAAAGAACAGAAAATGATGGAGACATTTGCAGAAAGGAAACAAACAGAAGACAAATCTTCCTTGAAAATTTTTTATTTGTGAAGCAATTTTTTATTGCAGAACATAGCGCATTATCGTAAAGTACACCTCTTATTCTTTTAGATGCACTTTTTTATGATAGACACATACAATCTACGTTCTTTCTACGTTCTTACTAAAGAAAATAAAATAATTTTTCCCCTGGGGAGTGTGGAGGCACAGGCATTTAGATGATTTTTTTTTAGCATCATATTTCTACGACTCGAAATAAAAGCAACACTTGAATAAAAAATAATAATAATGCCGTCAACAGAATTTTTATCCACATTTTACTGAAGAATCAGAAGTAACTGATCAATGAATCTCGCCACAAAAAAAAGACGAAACTATGCAGCAGAAATATTCTTGTACTTTTAATATTTCTTACTGTAGATACGAAATCCGTTTATTATTTTTTGTAGAAGGGGAAGAGGCATCCACCCATTGTCTGAGTTCGTTGACAGAGCACTCAAGCAGGTGCGAATATAAATATTCGCAGAACGGCAAAAGGCAGCCATTCTGCATTGAAGTCCCAACTCAACTGCACTGAATGCGCACGAGCTCTCCAAGAAGAGGAGTAAAGAGGGGTGCTATAATCCTTGAAACACGCCAGCTTTGTCGGAACGAACATACAGTCGCCCTGCATTGGCATAATATGCAATGCTAAAGTATATAAAAAAACTGCTTTAAAAAAGGAAATTTGATAGATTTCACTGAGATAAGATGCCAAACAGTAGTAAAGAGTTACAAATTTTGAAATTACGAATTAAACTGATTTAAATATGATTGGCTAAGGGGTGGAGCTTCAAAAGGATATGACTTCACACATAGAAAGATATGGAAATTTCTAGATAATTCTTTTACCGGAAGTACAGATTTTAAAAGGACGTTTATGATTTTAAAATGAATGAAATGCTATGCCAGAAAGAAAAACTTACAGGGGAAAGTTGAAAAAAAGGGAAATAAAATAATTTTGGAATGCGAATATTAAAATTAAATGAATACAAGATTAATAAAAATATTTTCTAAATGAAATTAAATAAAAATATTGCAGTGGTTCTAAGTAACCACAACATTCAATTCTATGCATAACTTCATACACATTTTTATGGTACAATATTCAAAATCGCACAAAAATAGCTATTACAGCGCCCTTTACAGGCGAATTATTTCCAAATTCAGGGAGGACCTGCTTGCCATAGCCAAAAATGTAAAATAAAATCTTGGTTCAATTCTATGCATAACTTCAAACACTTTTTGATGTACAATATTTAAAATCGCACAAAAATCACTATTACAGCGCCTTCTAGAGGCGAATTTTTTCCAAATTCAGAGTGGACCTGCTTGGCATAGCCAAAAACTTAAAATTAAAATTTGGTTCAATTCTATGGATAACTTCATACACCTTTTGACGACAATTGCGACAGACAGACGGGCACACGGACTGACAATACACGGACAGACGGACTCACGGAAATACGGATACACGGACAGACATACATTTTCTATAAACATGTCTTTAGGGATCTCTGACCCCTAAATGTGTAAATCCGTCGAGAACCAAAAGTAAAAAAAAAAATTCCATTAGAATACTTACTTCTATTGAAGATAGAAGAAAGTAAAAATGAATACAGTGGAATTATATATATATATATATATATATATATATATATATATATATATATATATATAATTCATAGAAAGAAAAGAAATTATATATATATATATATTACATTTGATTGAAAGAAAAAAAGAACGCTTTTTACAAATTACATACATGTGCAGTCGTGGAATAAAAAATGTAAACACCTCTACTGACTCTGCAACAAATAATGTTTGAAGAAAGTTACTTGTACCATAGCTGCCAACTTTTACGCTTTTTTACTACCACTAAAATTTAATAGACATTTTCGTTTTGTTTAATCGTGATATTTCGACGATTAAATAAGATAATATTTTCTGTAAAATTTTAGTGGTACGAAGAAAGCGTAAAAGTTGGCAGCTGTGTAGTACGAATGCCAAACGATAGGAAATTATGTCTACTTTTAAATGATTCTATAAAATGTGCACAGGGGGGCTTCTACACATCAAAACCAGTCCAATCTTTTTTTCCCCAACGGCAAAAATCAATTTTGACAAGATATTTTAAATCTTCTGTTGAAACTATACTTAAAAATGAAATTTTACGTCATTTGGATAATAGGTTTATGAATTATTAACATTCAAAATTTGTGTTCTAATGTTAATTTATATTTTCATTTTTTTTTTAATATCTCCTAAAATTATAATCCAAAAGTGAAAAATACGTGTGTGTTTATAGTCCTAAAAAATACAAACATAAATACATTAAATGAATATGAATAATATGAATATTATAATATGATATAATATTATAATATGAATAATAATAATTATATAATAATTCATTAATCATATAATAATTCATATATAATAATTCATTATAATATGAATTTGGAATTTCGAAATTAATATTCGAATAAAAAAAGATTGCAACCTACAATTTTTTTGATGTATTTATATTTATTATGTCCTGCTTTATACAAATCAAAATTTCAAAATTGTGTTACAAGTATTTTTGAAGCTATGTTTAAAAACCTTAAAAATGCTGGTTTAAGGGGCTGTCTATGATGTGCATAAAAGCATAATTTGAAAAAATACATATATATTACTTATGTTATAAAAGCATTTGTGATGGGATTACGATGCCTGGCTGAAGATAAACTTAGAGCGTAAGTCTATCTTACGATGTACACAAAGTGTAAAACTTCAGGTTCTGGATTCAGTACCTCGCGATCTTACGTTAACCTGAATTCTTTCTACGTTCATGTGCAATGCAAATACCAAAAGAGATTGCGATAGTGCTAACAGTCTCATAGTATCAATGACATGGAGATTACAAAAAACTCTTGATAAAAATGGTTTTTATACGTAATATTAACACAGACTCTCTCTTAAATATAAACATGTGGCTGTTTGGGGGGAATTATTTTTTGCCCTCTCATGTTTTGTGTACTAATCTACCCATAATTTTTTGCTACTCATTTCTTAAAGTTTTATAATATGAAATAATTTTTCTTATTTTGCGTAATCATATATATATTTATTTATTTAGATAAATTTCAGTATTATAAAATTTTGGTTGCAAGTTGCTACAACTGTTGCTTTTTCAGTTACATTTTGCGGACCAGTTTATCCTTGCATACATGTTTGCGTTTGGTTGATGTTTTATTTTTAATGAAAGAAACTGTGATGATCACATTAACATGAAATTTCAAAGCTTAATTGGTAGTGTAAACACGAAACTGTCCATTTCAATGATTTCCAAAAAAAAAATGAAAGAACACGTGAAATATTTTTTTTAAAATAGATGACGATGTATTTACGGCAAATGATTAATGTAATTCTAGTATTTGATATCTACAAAACTTTAGACAAAAAGATTTTACATCATTTAAACCTTTATTAAGGTGTGTCCCACCAAAATAAAGCAACCGTGCTTTAATCGGACACGAATCAAACAACTAAGAACGAAACAAACTTATTAAAAAAGTCTATATACAAATACATATTTACAAGGAGTAACTCACTCCCTGCCTTACTCGGGCAGGAAAAAATAAATTTGTAAAAAAAGAGGGGGTAAAAGTGTCCCGCCGAAATAAAGCCACTACTTTTAATAGAAAATATATCCGCCATGGTTATATATTACTTGAAATATACGATGTGCCATAATATTTACTAATCCTTGGACAACAGTAACATCAATATTCTCACACGCTTCAATGAAGACGACCCTCAATTTTGCCACAGACTGAAACTGTCTTCCATTGACATATACAGCCCTTCTGAGGATACCTCAAACATTTTCTTGGGGTTTGAGATCAGGGAAAAGAGCAAGACATTCCATAAAATGAACCTGATTATCACCATTAAAACCATTCCAATGAGGATTTTGCAACGTCTTGTCCTGCTGGAAAATCCAACTTTGTCCACCAATTCTCTTTTCAAATGAGAGTAAATTGTTTTCTAGGATTTATTGGTAATTGGTAGCCTTGATGCGGCCTGAAAGAAAAGCCAGGCTATGTTTACCTCCATAGTCAAAGTCTCCCCTCACCGTTAATGAGCCTCCACTTTGCTATCATTTGGAGAAAATTTTCCCTTCTTTCCTCATGTCATACCAATAGAAAGCAAGGCCGCCTGGCGCATCCAAATTATTTTTTTTTCTCGTCTGAGACTATAATACGATGTCACTGGTCTTTCCAGATGATATTTCTTGATGATATTTGGCCGAATCGATTCTCCTTTGCATGTGGATAGCTTTCAACATGGGCGACTGCTTCTATTTCTCATATCGCAAGATTCTTGTACGTTTTTCAATTCGTGACAGGGTTGATTTTTTTAAAGGGATGTTATCCTCTCTGGCCAAATGTTTTAGGGAAATACCACCTCGTGAAAGACGACACAAAGCGTCATGCCTGGAAGTCATTTTTCTGCATGTACGCCTCCTTTTTTTATATCGTTTCGCATTGCCTTGATATACAAAATTGTCTGTTATGGTTTTAGACCATTTAATTTGCTTAGATATTGGTCTTTATGAAAGATCTTGTTCCTTAAACGCTTCTAGTTGTCCTTTCTCGAACTTTGATAGCTGGATTTTCTTTCCCATTGCAATAATGCAAGAGAAACTGAAAATACAACCTTCTAAAATCTGCACACACGTCGACTGACACAGAACAAGTATTTGACAATTTCCTGACGTCATAAACATGTTGAACTGCAGCAGCTAGAATACTGGTGGTTACCAATAAATACTAATGCTGGCAGTGGCTTTATTTCGGCGGGACACTTTCCCCCTCTTTTTTTTACACATTCATCTTTTTCTCCTACCCTGGTAGGGCAGGGAATGAGTTACTCCTTGTAAATATGTGTTTGTATATAGACTTTCTAAATATATTTGTTTCGTCCTTATTGTTTCGTGTCGAGCTACGGCACAAAATTACGGTGACTTTATTTCGTTTGGACACACCTTATATCCATAATATAATGATTGAAATATTTACACTTTTAAATCAATTTAATACAAGCTATGTTAAATTGTTCGCTGCATTGAACTGAATAGATAAAATATTTCCACGGAAGAGTTTTATTGTTAGTTAAAGCTGATAATTTAGTATTTTACTAACTTTTGGATATCAATCAAAATTTTTAATTTTTAGATATGTACCGATGTAAAGTATTTAGCTCATTAATAAAGAGCTTTAAATAATCAAACATTTTCTTGCTTGAAATTTAGATCTATAATATAAAGAAAAAGAAACTTCAAATGGCGAGTTTTATTCCAACCGGCATTAATGAGGTAACTGCAAAATTTCAAATGAAATAAGCAAAATAAATTTCATCATAGAAATATTAATCATATTTCAACGAACGTAAAGTTATTCTAATGTCTTTTTAAAGTAGATTAAATTTTAGTTCTTCAAATAAATCTGAATTTAAAGCATGCATTTTGTTTTCAAAATATGGCATAATTAATCGTCTTAGGATTTATTTTCAGGTAAAAAAAGCAATTTGGTTTTTTTCTGCATTGTATCCTTATACTGCTTTATACTATTTTTTATTGTAAATTTTGAATTGACCGATAATCTTTACATTTCTACCAATAATAATAATAATAAACAGTGAATTAAATAAATCTCGAATTCTGAGAACAAGCATTATAAAAGCACTTATGCAATTGAAATCACATTCACATATTCGAAAACTATTAGAATTATAGGTAACTTATATTTTTTTAATCGCATCATTCAACACTTGTAAGCATTTTAAAATGAATATTGACGAAGATTTTACGGTATATGGCAATAGTCAAAGCATATTGAGTGACTGAAATGGTTATATTGGTAAGATATAATACATTAATAGAATTGACTTTTTAGATCTGTAGCTTTTCAAAAACCTTTGAGTACCAAATTTCAATTTGGATACAGCCTCTAAAATAATCCTAATTTAAAATTATTAATTCCTCTTAAATTTATCGTATTTCATGCAAATTTATATTTAGACTATTGAAATGTCTAGAATTAATATATGATGTCAAAATTGGATCATGGTATTAAAGAAAAAAAAAATGTTTTGGTTTATTTTGATATGTATATGCCCCCTAAGCAAATTTTATATACATCATTTAAAAGTAGACTTTATTTCCAATCATTTGAGACCAGTAACACTATTCTACGGTAATTTGTTGGAGAGTTAGTAAGTTTACTTTTCTTTTCTACGACTGTACGTAAACCATCTTTCAACAATCATTGAATGTGAAAGTGTCGATGTTTCAACAACCTTTTAAGGCGAAAATTACAATATTTTAACAAACTTTGCACGCGAACAATGTTTCAATATTTTGTTCCATAGTGATACAATTTATAAACGGTATCATATTTTAGCATGGGAATTCGAATTATTTTATATATTTCTTAAAATAAACTATGTGAAGGAACAGATGTCTTTAATGTACAAACATTAAAAAATTCCCACCTTTATAAATAACAGAGCGAAAAGTATGCACCTGTAAAAAGAAGAAAAGTTGTTTTGAAAGAGTTCTTATTTTATGAAGTGGGATTGCCTGTCATCTGTAGAATGTTCCAAAATAATGATCGTCGGAAAAATCACAGGTGTTCAGTAAACTAATTATCAGCATATTGATTTAGTGAGTGTTTCACGTGTAAGTGTATAACGTTGTATCTTCGTCGCACAAATACATCAAAAATTGTGTTTCGATGTCATTCTGTAGAAATTATATATATATATATATAAAATAAATTTGAATGAAAAGAGGAATACACGCACACATATGTATATATATATATATATATATATATATATATATATATATATGTCTGTGCACTGCAAATTGAAATGTCTGAAATTCAGACACTTAAGTGTCTGAAACGGAGTGTTCAATTTTCAGACATTTTAAAATGTCTGAATTTTTTCAGACACTTCAAACGTCTGAATTTCAGACACTTCAAACGTCTTAATTGCAAAAATTTTTTTAAGCATTATACGCAGCCATGTTTGACCACGTTGAATCCGAGAAAAATTTTTGGCCATGGTCTTGCCCCCTCCACCCCCATACAGTGCGATTTTAGGGGCTCTGAAAGTTGGTATGCAATTTTCTTAAAGCTGATAATTTAAATATTTTTCAACAATGTACATTATAATCAGTATTTTGAACTTCTAGAGTAGAATACGATTAAAACAACAACAACAAAAATATCTAAATGCAATAAAACCTCTCAATAGGGGTTTCAAGGGAATTTATCCACCATTCGTTGCCGAGGTGCATGTGATTGAGAAATTTTACTGTATTTAGATTTTAGTTTTTAATCTTATTCGGCCTTAAATGTTAAAGATTTTTATTATAATCGGCCCACTATTGAAAAAATTTAAAATATAAACTTTACAATAATTGCATATCTAATTCGGGGCCCCTAAAATAGTAGGGAGGGTGTAGGGGACACTGCCCAGTTTGCCCATACTTCAATCAAATCCTTCTTCTGCAAAAAATCCAACCCTGCATTATGTTCGCTAAATAGAGATGTCCGGTATTCGGAAGTGTTCGTTATGGAAACTAATGGACATTCCCTAATACCGGACAGCTGTATTTAACAAAAACTTTTTAAAAGCAAAACGCATGCACATTTGTTTATTTTTACCTAAAAAAAAAAAAAAAAAAAAAAACAGACATGTCTGATTCATTGGTCGGCACCAAAATCCTCTCTGTAAAAAATAGTTGATTCTTATAGATTTTAATCTTCTAAATAAAAATATGGTAACGAAATTATTGTATCACGTATCATTTTTTTGGTAGAAGAGTTTTGCTTTTAAATTTAAAATTAAGATATTTTATATCTTGCTAAAACATGAGTGAGAAATTTTTAAACCATACAAATATAGATAATAATAGGTAAATTACCTGCAAATAAATGTATAAATATGATTACCAGATTTACAGCGGCATAAGGAATGAAAATATATTAGTGGATAGCAAATAGTAAATTCGGACACGAAAAAGGGAGGGGGGGATAAAAAAATGCTTTACACAAGTATCAACAAATAAAATTTCCATGCTATATTTTGTCACTTTGATATCTAAGACAGTCAAAACATTTCTTTCATGATTTCAATTTTATCTAGCATTGCAAATTAATATAATAATCCTTCCATATTTGTTATTATTATAAAACTGTTTCTCGGAAAAATGGCACGTGTTGGAGCATTTTCAATAACATATTTAGACACTTTACATATTTAGTTTGCAGGGAGAAAAATTTTAATTTTTTTACCGACCAGTGATTATCGAACAAATTCCACAGTCCCATAGTGTCCACTACTGAAGGCAGGGCCTTTACGGTATTCGGATAAATATATATTTTTTGTTTCTAATCTTATCCTGTTCTAAAAGCTCGAAATACTCATTATAATCAGGACAATGTCGAAAGAGATTTAAAATATCAGCTTTACAAAATTGCACAAAAACTCCCCCCGCCCCTTCAGAAAAAAAGAAAATTAATATTTAAAAATTAAATTCTTCTTTTAAATTTATATTGCTACATAGACAAGTTTTTTATGCATCAGATGATAATCTCGAGAGCTATTTATTTAATGATAAATAAAAAATAAATAAATATTCTATTTTAAATAACATGCAGAAAAAATTACTTCTGATTTCTAAACTTCTTTTGTCTTAAACATACATTTTAATATCTAATTGTCATTTTTTTTAATATTTCATGTAAGTGATGATAAATAAAATGATAAAAAGCGCAATTTTAATCAAAACTAGTTATGAAAGTAAATGTATATAACTCTAGCTTTTTAAATTTCAAATTTATTTTTTGCTAAAAATAATTAAGAATCAATATTAAAATTGATTTCAAATGAAATATATATGTATATCTTTAAGGATTTTTAAGTTACAGTAACATGCATAATTACATGAATGTAAGAATATATATTTCTAGAATAGCTGTTTTTTCGCAAACAGATTCAAACATAACTTATATTTCATGCAATATTTTATGTGGTACTATAAACAAAATATCAAAACCACTTACTGTTATCCATATCCTTGACTTGATTTAAAATAACTGTCATAGTGAATGAGTAACAAAATACTTTAAAAGAAACCCCTTCATATATCCTACTAGTTGTGTTAAAATAATGAAAATTTTCCATTCTGAAAACACAACCCGTGGGACTAGTTTGTAAGTCTGGGGCTAGTTCTTATTCACAAAGTTTTGAAGAGAGGAATAACCTTATATTATCCATGAAGAGCAATAAAAAGTAATCCTATCTCTGTTGCGCGCTCTTTGTAGAATTCTTGGATGTAATTTTCAAGTGTTTCTTTTCCGTTGTTATATCAGTATCTGAAACACATATGATTCACGCAGAAATCCAAAATGCAGGAAACTTCTAAGTATAACACTTCCAGAAATGACGCAGCCACAGTAGAATTATAATAACAAAACTTTTCACAGTATAAATAGAATCAGTTAAAGATGTGAACTGCTGGAAAACGTTTAGGTTTGAAAGCAACATTGGACTCCGAATTCGACAAAGGGAAAAAAGATTGAGTCAGCATTACGTCAGTCATTACGTCAGCATACGGTTTACAGTATGATAAGTTCATTAAAACTTTTTTATTAGCGGGAAATGGAACGCTGTATAAGAAGAAATCAGGAGCATTTTACTTTCTTTATTTGGCATTTTTCGTAATGCTTACACTTATAAATTATCTGAATATAATTATTACAGTTTTTATACTTTCAGGCAGAGGGTGCAAAACATATGATAAATTAAAAAAATTGTCATAACGCTTCTAAATAATACATTTATTATGCATAATCACAGTCAGGAGGGTGGTTGCAGGCCATTTTCCTTCCTTGTATTTTGAAATTTACTGAATTAAATTGTCTTTATATTTAAAAAAAAATAATAAAATTTATACTTCCAAATTATTACATAATTAAAGACTAAAACAAAAAGGAATTAATAAATTTTTGTAAGAGAAACACCTCCCCCCCCCTCCCTTCCTAAACCACTAATAGAAGTAAATTTTTAATTATTTCCTTTTGACGTTCATATATTTTAATTTATCTTAAATTGGAAGATAAGGGGTGTTCATAAGGGCAATACCCTTCACCAGAAGGAAAGAAATGTTCTGCATTTTGAAAAATGTTGTTAGAAATTTATTTTTGAATATTTAATGCTTCTTACTTCTTAATTTTTTTTTAATTTCTTTTACATAAAAATTCTTATACGAGGTGTTCTGACAAAAGATTCTTAGTTTACCTTATTTCATGTTTATATTTTGCAATTTAGTTAGTCGAACTAGGCAGGGGACTCCAGGCACATCTGTTCAACCTTTCCCCTCCATACATTTTTTTCTGAGAGCAATCATATCTCTTTGTATTTAGGGAGCGGCCTTTACGTATACAGATGAGTGGAAGTAGTTTTTGAGAAACTTTATATTTTGTGAAAAGTTTCGTTAGCTTGTACTTTTGCACCAAACATAATTTAGTTCGAAAGTTAGTAAACGGGCATTTACAATTTTGGCAGACGTCCCCATGGTCAAATCAAGCTGCTTATTTTTTACACTAATACCAAATTTAGTAAATGGCAATGCATGTCATCCATTAGAAAACATTTTCTGATGGTGCTGCCACATATATTGCGATACAATTGCATATTAGGACACCAGAAGCGAAGGGGCATAAGTCACAAAATTGAGAAAACTGAGATAAGTACACAGACTATCTGGAAATATTGCTATTTATTTTATGATTGCTCTCAGAAAAAAAAATGTAGGGAGGGGAAACGTTGGACAGATGTGCCTGGAGTCCCTTGCCTAGTTCGCCAAACTAAAACGCAAAATATAAGAGATTTTCTAATTATCTGTTGCGTTCTAGAGGTCAACTACTCAAGCTCTATAAATTACTTAACCTCCTTAATCTCTACTTAAAATTTAAAAAATATATTGTACTCCACTTTTCTTCCACAGTTATTGAAATAAGAGTTCAAAGACCGCTATGAAATTAGGAACAGTTTCATATTTTAAGTCAGACACATACTATTGATGTTCATCTTTAAATTCAATTTACTCCAAATCTAAAGTTTGTCACTTGTATCCCTTGGCCTCTGGGATTCTCATATATAATCATCGTTTCATCATATATACAGTATGATACAATTATTACATTCAGACATATAAGTGTCTGAATTTCTACATGTCTTAATTTCAGACACATGATCATTATTCAGACATTT
Source organism: Maratus speciosus (assembly GCA_963932465.1). Classification (NCBI taxonomy): domain Eukaryota; kingdom Metazoa; phylum Arthropoda; class Arachnida; order Araneae; family Salticidae; genus Maratus; species Maratus speciosus. Next base: position 429,574,006 of record OZ010795.1, on the reverse strand, counting down.
TTCTCAGTTCATTTATACCATGATCACAGTAAGACACTTAAGTGCCTTAAATTTAGACACTTATGATGTCTGAAATTTCATATTCAGACGTTTAAGTGTCTGAATTTCTTTTTCAGTCACATATGTGTCTGAATTTAAGACGCCTCTATTTGCAGTGTGTGTTGATTAATAAATAGACAGATACTTATTAAAACATCAATTTGTCCGCCTGAATATATGGTGAAAAAATCAATCTAAATTTTGCGGAATATTCTAAATCTTTTTAAAAGAAGAAAAGTACTTTTAAAACGGTGCGATACACTATATTCGGATTAATTTAAATAAATTTTAATTAATACTCTGTTAAATTATACGTTTCATATATACACTTGAGAATATAGTATAAATTGAAAGACATCCTCCTTTTAGGTGTATATTAGGTATTTTTAGCAGAAAATACATTAAAGGATAAAAGCTTAAAATAAATTAAACTTTATGTGAAAGTTTAAAAATGAATTTGTTCTTGAGGAATATATACTACGTGTATTTAAAATTATAATATACAAATAATTTGAAATATATAAGATTCGCTTAAATCTGCTACGTCTGAAATTCGTGATTATCGAAATCATGAAACAAAAATATGCGCATAATTTTCCTATTTATCATATTCTAATAACGTAGTAAATTAAATAATGTTTACTTGGGCGAGATATATTAATATTTATTGTTGAGCTTTTAGTAAATATAAATTTTATCTGCATTTTCATTATGATTGTTACATAACAATACTGTTTTAGTATACATTAACTCTTTAGTGCGCAACTTTGCATATATGCAAACAACAGTGTTTTGAATTTAATAGATTTCATTTATTCGTATATACGTAATTCACACCATAAAATTAAAATAGCAATATCTGCTTTAATTAATAACAGACATTCCGCATTTAAATAAAGCGAAATTAACCATAGATATTTTCTGGTGTAAAGTCAGATTCGCCGTACTATGTAATTTCCAGAACTTAATCTATTTTGGAAATTAAAGGGTTAAAGGTTAAGTTTTATAAAATAAATAATTATATAAAATAAGGTATTTGGAGACATACTTCTTAAAATATTTACTAATTTGCGATATTTTGGCGTAAAACAGCCAGACGACAGTAGTTTTTACTTATATTGCAGATGTGCAACAAAAGAAAAGTTTGATATAATGTCTGAAAAATACATCACTGATTTTTTTCATTATTTTTCCTGTGTAATAAACCTATCAGAGAATCATATATAACTTTTCAGAAACAAAATAAAAAATCTCGCATTTAAGGGTTAATATTCAGGATGAAAATAATGTATAATGTCATTTCCTCTAATAGAAATTATCCCATAATTTCACAATGTTTTGTCATCTTTAATAAAGTTTACGATTTGGTGCAAAAAAAAAAAAAAAAATAGTAGTAGTAAAAATATAGTGAGCAACATTAAAATTTTGCAGTATAATGAGCATTCCAAATTGTATTAATATGATGGATAATGTGTACGTTTGTACTTTAGTTTTATTGCTTGCAATTTGAGAACTCTTTTAAATATTTCATTAAAAATAAGTAATATTGGTTCGAGAAACACAGAGAAAAATACTGATAGAATTAGCAGAACTATTTTAAAATTGGCAAAGAATAAATTACTTTAAAACGATGAAAGTTTCCACTTTGATTTCCAATGAAAATTATTTCATAATTGTTAAAGTTAATTCAGTATTGAGTAGTAGATGTATTCACTTTAAAAAATGGTTCTAAATACTAAAAAAAAAAAAAAAAAAAAAAAAATAGAATTCTATTAAATAACTAAATGTAAAGAAATCTTTTACTGTTTTCGAATAAAAAAAGTTATTTTAAAAACATTTTTTAAACATAATATTTTAAAATAGTTTTTAATAAAAGTCATTTTGATCGTACATATTATCATCAATATTAGTTAGGAAAACACACTAAAATAGCTTACTGATTGAATAACTAGAATTGTGTAAAAATTGGTAAGAATAAATTATTTAAAAACCAAGGAAATATCCATTTTGACTACCAATGAGAATTATTTTATAAATTTATAAAGATGAAACTATGAAAAAAATAAATTTAAGGTGTGTTTTAAAAACTGTAAATCTGTTGCTGTTCCACAAAAATATTTTAAATTCTCTTGTTTAAAAGGCATTTATGAAGGAAACAATTTCAAAGTTAATGCTGTAAACTTTATAATATACTTATAACTACTTAAAAGTTGACAAAAACATATAAAAACATATAAAAATATTATTTAATGTAACCCGAGATCTTTCGAACACACACGCGTTCATTTTCAAAGGGATAAAAGATGATTGACTGAATAGAAATACATTTAAAAACAAAAACAAAAATAGTACGGATGCGCAAGCGGAGTTCATTCCATTTCTCTGCAGAGGGGTGAAAAGATCCGTTCAAATTATCAGGAGGTCGTGAAATATTTAGGATATTGTACCAAATTGCGGGAATATTATAGGAAAGGACGTCGTTACAAATATTATCACTTCTAAGTAAAATTTCAATGGATTCACGGATTATTGATGAGTAGTGGTTAGACGTTGAAATAATTTAGTGGTGGTTAGACGTTGATTTCAGACGTTGTTGCAGTTAAAAAAAATTCTCTGTAATTGTATTCCTAATGCAATTTTATCTACAGATTTTGAAAAGTAAATTACTAATTTATATTGAAAAATATAGTGTTATCTGTACAATAGTTATCTTACAGAATACTTTGAACATTCTTTAAAGAAAAAAAGTTGGCCAAGCCCAAGTCAGAAGTCGAAATGTGCACGAAACAAAACTATTACATTTACCCTACCCGCAACTGAATCAGTAAAACAGTCTCGACATGACAAAACCCGACCGAGTGTTGGGTGAAATCAAATTATCTAACATCTGGATGACGATATTCAACATTCATTCAAAATCTCATTGTTGTAAGTATCACAATTTTTCACGCAATGCAGACGGCAATAGCATTACATTAAATATATATTAATAATAGCAAATACATTAGAGTTTTTAGATGTCGATGTAAAAAAAAAAAAAAAAAAAAAAAAAAAAAAGAAATGCGCAATACGGCGAATGTTTTAAAAATGTATTTTAGTAACGTATACTTTAATGCCGCATAAAATGACGCGACCCTTTGTTAATTTTTAACAATATGAGAGAATAGGAGACTTTACGTCTATAAAAAAGACAACAACACAGAAATACAATAATAACAGACATACAGATAAACATAATTTTTATGTACTTACAATATTCCAATGGCACCATCTTTGCACGAGACTTTTACAATCAAAAAATGAAAATAGGAACGACCGTTTATGTGTTAGGCATACATATGTGTAAAAAAAAAAAAAAAAAAAAAAAAAAAAAAAAAAAAAAAAAAAAGATGCAAACCTTTATCTAATCTTGAGTAGAATTTACGTGAATATTATTGATACTAAACATACCTCAAAATCTTTCATGTTTACCTTGTGTGAAAAAAAAAAAAAAAAAAAAAAAAAAAAAAAAAAAAAAACGAGAAAGCGATCTAGGTAACAAAAATATAGATTTACAAACTCACTTTCCAGTAGGGTGTAAAAAAAAAAAAAAAAAAAAAAAAAAAAAAATCGGATTTTTAAAAATTTTAATTAGATTTTATTTTATTTAAATCGGATTTTTATGATTTTTTTTTTCCCACCGTTCAAATACTGAATAGCTACTAAGAATTTTAAGTTTCCAAAACAATTAAATCACTAATTGCTAACATAATCTATGTTTTTACACCTTTATTAATAATATTATAATTATTAGTTACTAGTTTCAGATATTATAAAAGTTGCAAATTAGCAGTTTCATTAGATAGTATCATACAATAATATTATATACATTAATATTCTAATAATTATGTAAAACCATATTAAATACTAGTGACATTTAACATTTATTAAAATTATTAATAACTGCATTTAATATTAAAAAGTTAACACTACTTGAAATTAATAATTATTAAGCAATTAATTCTCTAATTAGGAACATATACATTTTTAAGCTTTAATGATTAAAATGATAATTAATATTATAGTATTCAGTTTAGAAGAAAAAGGGGCAGGATGCTGATTCCAAAAAAGGGCACTATTTCATGAGGATATTAGCAATGGGTTAAGTAATGATGTAAGGGAAAACAATTAGTATGATAAATAATATATCCTTATTTCTTTCATAACTTTATGAATCGCAAATTAAAAAATGCAATTAAATAACAATATGTTTTAATAATATCCTGTTTTTTCTAAAGAAATAAAGTTCTATTATTTTTGCAAGATATTGGGCTCATGAATTTAGAAATACTGTTGATGGGGAAAGTTTTTCACTTGAAATCTCTGGCTAGAGCTGCAGATGAATTTAGCTATTTTATTAAGGCAGTTTGCATTATGCCAATTTCAAAAGGGACAGGGTGCCGCATCCTTAAAAAATGGCCTAGAAGAAACAGTAATTAATTTCAGAATTAATAAAAGCTGAAAATAAGCAATTTCATTTATTAGTAGCACAAATAACAAAACTAACAAGTATTATCTGTTGCTTGTTTTGCATTTGTACATAGAAAAAATATTATTATTCACCAAAATCTAAACTTACACACATGTACGTGTATGCTAACCAAAAACATTATGAAAGTGAGTTAAACTCATTCATACATACATACATAATAAATATAAAGATAGCCAGGTATATCTGAAATCCTCAAAAATTTAAATGAAAGTATTGTTACCTCTCAGTGGGGATTATCAGCTTTCAATGGTTATTATTTTTTTCTTTTTAAGAAAAGTTTTGCTGCCTTTTCAATCCCTAATTAATTTTTTATCTACCCTATCTATATAAAATCCTATTGAAACAACTTTATGAAACGGATATATGAAACGATTCTTTGAAACGACTGATTAAACAACTGATTATGTTTCACAGCGATTTCTCCTAAAATATGAAATAGTTTGCGATGAAATTTACACCAAAAATCCGTACTAATCAGCAGATCTCAAAACTTGTATTAGAATTTTTAAATTCGAATTAGTTTTCGAAATATAGTTTTTTTTTTCTAATTTTAAATACATTTTTGTAATGATGGTAACTCAAATTTTAATCATAACAGATATTGTTTTCATATTTCAGAAAGGGTTATTATTTTAAACTAATTTGGCGGCCAGTTTGGCCTCCCTTAAATGTATGCTAAGAAATGTATCATGCTACTTTTATTCATAATTCAGTTTACTTGAATAATCTTTCGCCAAATTCAAAGATTCTGATAGAGAAATCAATTCTGACGGTATTTTTATGTTAGCGAGACGCAGGTGATAAATCGCCAAACATTTTTTACATCGCACTTTTGCATATTTCATTAATTTCATTAAAAATATAATCCATTCATTCATTTTATTTAAAATACAAAACTTTCATTTAAAACTGAAACATTAAAATTGCTGGCTTTCACTTCTTTCATTTTTTTAAAAAACAAAAAGAAAAGAAAAACATCAGGCACAGATGCCATATACGCACCGAGGTACCTAATTGGCACCAAAATGGCATTATTTTGATTGATATGGTAACCCGGCTATTGTTGTTTATTTAATAATAAATGTTTATTTACTTTTTTTTATTATATAAATTATTTTGTTATTAATAGTTATTAATTTTTTCTTGTTATTTCCTTTTGAAAATAATAGAAAATAATTAAAAAAATACGATACTACTTAGTTATTCCTTCGACCAATTTCGCCAAATTATATAAATCGCCAAACCACTTGTCAAAATATACAAATTAACATAATTTTTATTTTAAATAACCAAAGAACAAATAAATTAGTATAACATTAATAAACATACAAATAAAATGTCGAAATAAAAAGAACTTGATGACGTAAACACGTGTAACTTGCTTAAAGTCAAGTGAATGTGACATTTACGATCAACCATTATTGGCATTTAATCTTATAATTTGGCGATAGATTTTTGGTCGACGGGATGACTGCGTAATACCAAAATTGCATATGTAACTGCTATTCGAAATCAAGGTTTTCGCCAAATTTTCGTAAAAAAAAAAAAACATGCCAAACCTGCGGTGCGTGTATGACATCTGGCCAAATATTTAATAGTGCAACAAACCATGGCATTTAATTTCAACTTCAAATCAATGTTTTAATTTACACGAGCCGTTAATTCCCAAATTGACTCATCCGATCTCAGCAATCTGATCCTTTGTTAATATTAATATTTTGGATTACTTTACTGTGATTTTGATCAAATTTAACAAAATAAACCAATTTAAGTCATTATAATTGCATTCTATTTCACATTACACTACTTCATAAGAAAATAAATATAATTATCTACTATATAAATATCAGTTTTAGCCAATCACATTGCTGGGCTTGGTTGAGCCAATTTGGGAATTAACGGCTCGTTTAATTTACTACTCGAAAAAAAATAAAAATGCTAACTGGTGAGTTGAAAAAAGCTATTGCGAGATTTGCACCCGGCTAGCATAACAGTACCAATAATTATTTGCGACCATGACAACTTTTATAAAGTTTTATTCGAAAAAAAAAATTGATTTTTTAATCTAAATGGAGAACTTTCGGTACAGATGCCATATACGGCCCCATATTGGCACGATTTTTTTTCTGACGCCAATGTCATTTACGCAGTGGGTACTTAACTGGCGCCAAAGTATCGTTATTGTGCTTGCTATGGTAAGTCGGATGTTGTTGTTTATGCTGTTGATGCGTTCCCCAAATTGGCGTCGGAAAAAAAATCGCGCCAATATCATATATGACGTATGTACCAAACTTTCATATGAAAGGCGTAGGGATCAGACCATAATTGTTTATGGCAGCTGATGACTTGAACTATTACAATACAGATAAAATGATGGCGATAGAATAATATTTGGTGAATTATCACCTGTGTCTGGCTAACATTAAAGTACCGAAATGGCACCTAGAGTATAAAAAGGGAAGTGATCCGCCCGGAACTGTTGATGATAGTCACATGACATAGGATATTGTTATAGAGATTGTTTAAAAAACAGGGAGACAAAGACTCTGTATACTTAATTCATTTTATATTAGCTTCTTTTCAAATGTTTAATTGATCCTCTTTAATAAAAAACGACAACGACCATTGGATGTCTTAACAGCAACTGATTTGCCCTTAAATTTTTTCAATCAAAGTTTTTAGTTGCAGAAATTTATTACACTTGCTATGTTTATTTTACATAAAATAATGCATAAATTGGTTACCTAAGAAAAATTATGACTTTGCAAATTATATTGGATTTAAATATCAATTTTAAATGAAACTTTTATGTTGGATAAAAATAATGCTTTTTACAAACTGTTCGAAATTTTTTACAATACTCAGGAATTAAGCTTAGAAACCATTATTTAAAGCTCTTTTTTTTTTTTTTTTTTTTTTTTTTTTGTTTATTCATAAGTCAAAATACCTGTAGAAAATTTCAAATTATGTTCATTTTATATTTTATTACTGTTTTTGACATTTTAAACATTTAGAAATTTTTTTATATTAATCAATGATTTTTTTAATCAGTTGATTAAAATCATGATTTAATAGCTGATTTAAATCAACTGATTAAAATCGTTGACACCCTACTTTCCAGTATACAAAATATTATCAAGACAAATTGTTCTTATAGATTTCAGTTTAAAAATATTTTCTTTGAACAGAAAATGACCTAATTTTTACTGAGGACTGACTACATTTCTTATAAACTTCAATCCACAAGATTTTAACAGTCACTAAAATTTTTTGTGATTTTTTTTTTAGTGAATCAAGGTAAATATTAGAGTTAGTTTTACTCCGCAAACATAAAAAAAAAATTAAGCATTCCGAGTAAAATTTCTAAATTGAAACTCAAAGGAAATTGTAATTAATTTCTGAAAGTGAAATGAAACAATAATCTCAGGATATAAATCATAAATTGTCACTTAAATACAAACAGAGGTATTCTGAGACCTCAAGATTATTAAAATGAATTAAGCGTGTATAAATTCGGCGAAAATATTGCCTTCATTATCAATCGAGAAACTGCCATGGATACAACTTAAATGCATTTTATTTTGCATATTAATGAAAGAAATTTTTTGCAGAAAAACAATCGCAAAATTACTCAGCTAAATGTTAAACATGGAAACTTGATGATGAAACCATTTTGCATATTTATGTAATTACTGTTTGCTTGGAAGAAAACTGATACTCGTGTACTGAAAAGTTTGTCTTTATTAGAATTTTTACAAGCAACCTCCTTAAAGCTAGATCACTGCAATTTTAATTACATATATTTTTTGCAGAAGGTTATAATACAATTAACAATACATTTTGTTTATTCTTTTCATTGGCTACTTTAACTTATGAGTTTAGAAAAATTCACAGTTTTATAAAATATTCTTATGTTGTAAAATATCATTTTTGTAAAAAAATAATCAAGATTGAATCATAAATAAAAGAATCGAATTTAATATTAACAATTAAATGAATTATTAAAATCTAATTACAATATCTTTAGTAATATATCAAATTAATGAAAAGAAAACTATTGAAATATGCATAAAATGCTAATACAATTAACTCACGTCAATAAATAAAAATATCCTATTTTAAGTTAATTTTAAAAATATACTAAGGAATGTTATAACGAATTATCCATATAACTAAATATTTTACCTTATTAATATACATAATTTATTTATTCAATTTTAATTAAATGCAGACAGCAACATGTACAAAAAGCTTGTCCAAATATATTACTCTGCCAAAATAATATTTAATGCACAATTATGAACTTAAACCAGTTTCAACAGAATAAACACCTGCAATTACTCAGTTGACCTCATTCGCATTCATCGTGCAGCATCCAACGATAACTAGCGGAAAATCCTCAAATAAATATCCCATCACACGGATGTAGAACAACTGCACAGAAGTACCACTCGGCCAAAAATATTCATTACGTAATTTTGATCAATTTAATGCTTCCTCTGCTACTTGCTATGACATTGAAAGCATCAAACTAAAGTGCAACCTAACGCCTCTTAATGAAATACAAAATTGTATTTTTAAGAATACGCATAAGTGTTCGTGCTAGTTAACTTTTATTATTTATTACATAAAATCTGATATATTGCTGATGCTCTTAAACTCAAAAAATAATAATGTACAGCGTCGAATCTAAATTTAAGTACTGCAAGACAAGGTTGGAAAACTTCAATTCTTGACTGTTGAGTTAATTTACTACCAGCCCTTAGATGCAATATGTTAATGCATTTCGAGGAAAAGAAAACATAGCCAGAAGCTTCCTATCTTTATTAGTGTGTTATTAAAATTAAATACAATGAAGCTTTAAAAATCAATGTGTTTACCCGAGTGAAGAGCAAATTCTGGTGACTGACGATGACAATAAATTTATATTGAATATGTAAAAATGAATTATTAATAATAAATTAATGCTACATAACAACAGTAGTACAGGTATTTGGAGTACGCATCTAGCTCCACAAGCACACCCTGAGATTCAAAACGTAATCTGCATGCGTACATTTTAGTGACTACCGACCAAAGCGCCCCCATCCAGTTGAATTTCTTTCTCTATGAACTTACAGTGCGCATATGCTCGAGGGATAGACTTCGGAACTGGAGACGCTCTTTGCGAGCGGGGTAAAAAGACGAACTGAACTGAGCAGAGTTGAACGACGGAGTAGAGGTAGGGGGTTGCTGTTTTCGCGGGAGAGCAGAGCTGTAGAATGCTGAGCAACGATGTATGTTTGTTTAAGATGGCCGCAAACAACGTAAAGATTGAAATGATGTTTTAATCCATGCATATAATGAAATGTATTTATTTTGTACACAATTTAATTTGTTAATATAAAGTACTTTAAAATTTAATGGTGTCAGACTCCAGTTTCTAAAATAGCGTTAAGTGTCATTTAATGCGTAATTACAAGCCCTGATCTTCTACAATTGGTGTCAAGAAATGCGATTAGAATTCTACGACCACATAAATTTAAAATGTTGATATGAGATCGCTCATTAAGTGTGTAAAAAATAATAAATGAAATGGTGTTGGCTGGCTTGTAGCAATACAGTAATTATTCTGAAGCTGGGTATCTATTTTAGGATGTGTGTTTATATTTTTTTAATTCAGTATGTCAAAGTTGATTGATTTAAATAATTAGAACTTTCGTTGAAAAAAAGAAAAGTCATCGAGTATTAAGACATTGCATAAATTAATATTTGGAGATGTCGGTGACAGAAATAATAGAAAGATAATTCGGAATTATACGGGATTTGATTTTGAAATTGATTTTGATGAATAAAGTCAAAATTACAAGATGTTAAAGATAATTTTTCAGTAAATGATTTGATAACGATTTGCAATGTTTTATGTATAAATAATTCGGGAACTTTCGATGAAATTGCTGCCAGAATGATTTCTTGTTTATGAGATTTTGATTTGTTAAAAGCTAACCTTATTCCTGACGAAGGTGCTCTTAGCGATGATGAGAGCGACAATGATTCTAATAAAATTAATGATATCTCAAATGAAAATAATTTGAGAAAAGATTCTGGTAGTTGTGAAAATAACAAATTAAGGAAATTCTAATTTCTGATTATGTTCTTAAACCTGAAAATTCCATTAATGACAATGAGCATAAGCTTACAGAATTTGATGGTATTCAATTCTAAAATGTTAAAAATGGCGTGCCGACTTTGAAGATACGATTTCTTTATTTAATGTTAGTGATTTGCACAAATTAATTTTGTCTAAACGCCACACAGTGGAGTATTTGACCAGAAATTCTGACCAAAAATATTTTTCTATGTAAATATAGTCCGATTGCCTTGAAATTCTTAGATCTTATTGGGTGTCAGTATGCCATGTTTGGTATTGTAAATGAAGCCTACAGCATTTACGGTTCATTTACAGAGGCACCCAAAAGAATTTACTTTCATTATTTTCTATGGGTAAAAATCGTTTACTCTATATTTTAATGATATCACACTGAAATTTATATACATCACTGAGGTGTACTGAGGCACTTATTGTAGAATTTGGTGTGCATATCGCTCATTTACAAGGACACTCAAAAGAATTTGGCTGAAGGATAAATTTAACTATTGAAGTCTATGATCAATAATTGCTGGAAGTGCGTTTGCAGTTGTGATATGCGTTTTTAAATTGAACTATTTTTTAAATATTCCTTGGTACGGATACATTCTATAGATAATATACAGAGCTGCAGAAAAGTTCTCAAGTACATTTCCGTTTATTCACGGAAATGGCTGAATGGAAATTTTTAACTTTGCTATGCGTTTCACTGAACTAACTTTTAGCATACTATGTAATATACATGCAAATCCATAGTTTAGTTTAATATTTTATATCTTAAAAGCTGACGAAGTGTAAGTAAGTTTAACGCTTCACATAAGTTTAACGCTTCACATAATAAAAGAGACATCATTTAAGAAGAGCATTTAGAACAAGTGGGTAAGTGTGATCACAGATCGCACAGAGGGTTTCGTTTAATATTCATTTCAAAACACTTTATCCTTTTGAAAAATCTGTTAGTTCCACATTTCGCAACCAGGGGCGCAATATAGTCTAAACAAATCTCTATCCGAAAGAAACTCCGTTTAACATACTATCCGTATATATATTAGTCGAAGGGATTGGGCCCATAGCACCCGAGATAAGTATTCTCCCCTGGCGGAAAAAAGTGGAACTCAAATATGTAAGGCTATGGTGCATAATATGAAAGAATGGTCAAAGGGGTGTCGACAAAAGTTGGAAAAGTGCTCCCCGCTTGAAAAGGGCGGAGGTTAGAAAAATTGCTTAAAATATACGTTAGAGCCCGGAGGAGTAAATAATATAAGACTTTTTGAAAATTTTATGATTTGTCGTGTGGTCTGAAGTATTCAGCTATACGTACGCAACAATTCATGTCTCCAACTTAATTAGGGGCTCTCTTAGAAAGAATTGCTTGAAATACATATGTGGTAGCTCAAAGGGTTAAACGTAAGACTTTTTCAAGATTTTATAATTTGTCGCCTGGCCTCAGGTGTTCAGCTATAATAAGCATGCAAAATTTCAAATCTCTTATTTAATAAGGGGCTCAGTTAGGAAGAATTGCTTAAAACACGCATGTGGGAACCCAAAGGGTTAAATGTACGACTTTTTCAAATTTTTATGATTTGTCGCATGATGGTGTTCAGCTAGTATGCAAAATTTCACGCCTCCAACCTAAATAGAGTGTCACTTAGAAAGAATTGTTTAAAATACACATGTAGGAACCCAAAAGCTTAAATGTACGACTTTTTCAAAATTTTATGATTTGCCGTTTGATGTGTGATGCTCAGCTATAAGTATGCAGAATTTCACGCCTCCAACCTAATTAGGGGCTCACTTAGAAAGAATTGTTTAAAATATACATTTTGGAGATCAAAGGGTTAAATGTACGACTTTTTGAAAATTTTATGATTTGTCGTTTGATGCGAGGTGCTCAGCTATAAGTATGCAAAATTTCACGCCTCCAACCTAATTAGGAGCTCACTTAGAAAGAATTGTTTAAAATACACATGTGGGAGCCCAAGGGGTTAAATGTACGACTTTTCAAAATTTTATGGTTTGTCATTTGATGTGAGGTGTTCAGCTATAAGTATGCCAAATTTCACACCTCCAACGTAAATAGGGTGTCACTTAGAAAGAATTGTTTAAAGTACACATGTGGGAGCCCAAAAGGTTAAATGTACGTCTTTTTCAAAATTTTATGGTTTGTCATTTGATGTGAGGTGTTCAGCTATAATTATGCAAAATTTCACACCTCCAACCTAAATAGGGGCTCACTTAAAAAGAATTGTTTAAAATACATATGTGGGAGCCCAAAGGGTTAAATGTACGACTTTTTGAAAATTTATGATTTGTCGTTTGATGTGAGGTATTCAACTATAAGTATGCAAAATTTCACGCCTCCAACCTAATTAGAGATCACTTAGAAAGAATTGTTTAAAATACATATGTGGGAGCCCCAAGGGTTAAATGTTCGACTTTTTCAAAATTTTATGATTTGTCGTTTGATGTGGGGTACTCAGCTATAAGCATGCAAAATTTCACACCTCCAACCTAAATAGGGGCTCACTTAAAAAGAATTGTTTAAAATACGCATATGGGAGCCCAAAGGGTTAAATATACCACTTTTTGAAAATTTTATGATTTGTCGTTTGATGTGAGGTATTCAGCTATAAGTATGCAATATTTGCACTCCTCCAACCTAATTAGGGTTCACTTAGAAAGAATTGTTTAAAATACACATGTGGGAACCCAAAGGGTTAAATGTACGACTTTTTCAAAATTTTATAGTTTGTCGTTTGATGTGAGGTGTTCAGCTATAAGTTTGTAAAATTTCACGCCTCCAAACTAATTAGAGGCTCACATAGAAAGAATTGTTTGAAATACACATGGGGGAGCCCAAAGGGTTAAATGTACGACTTTTTCAAAATTTTAGGATTTGTCCTTTGATGTGAGGTATTCAGCTATAAGTATGCAAAATTTCACGCCTCCAATGTAATTAGAGATTCACATTGAAAGAATTGTTTAAAATACACATGTGGGAGCCCAAAGGGTTAAATCTATGACTTTTTCAATTTGTCGTTTGATCTGAGGTGTCCATCTATAAGTACACAAAATTTCATGCCTGCAACCTAATTAGGGGTTCACTTAAAAAGAATTGTTTAGAATACACATGTGGGAGCCCAAAGGGTTAAATATACAACTTTTTGAAAATTTTATGATTTGTCGTTTGATGTGAGGTATTCAGCTATAAGTATGCAATGTTTCACTCCTCCAACCTAATTGGGGTTCACTTATAAAAAATTGTTTAAAACACACATGTGGGAACCCAAAGGGTTAAATGTACGACTTTTTCAAAATTTTATAGTTTGTTGTTTGATGTGAGGTGTTCAGCTATAAGTTTGTAAAATTTCACGCCTCCAACCTAATTAGAGTCTCACATAGAAAGAATTGTTTGAAATACACATGGGGGAGCCCAAAGGGTTAAATGTACGACTTTTTCAAAATTTTATGATTTGTCCTTTCATGTGAGGTATTCAGCTATAAGTATGCAAAATTTCACGCCTCCAATCTAATTAGAGGTTCACATAGAAAGAATTGTTTAATATACACATGTGGGAGCCCAAAGGGTTAAATGTACGACCTTTTCAAAATTTTATGATTTGTCCTTTGATGTAAGGTACTCAGCTAGAAGTATGCAAAATTTCACGCCTCCAGTGTAATTAGAGGTTCACATAGAAAGAATTGTTTAAAATACACATGTGGGAGCCCAAAGGGTTAAATGAATGACTTTTTCAAAATTTTATGATTTGTCCTTTGATCTGAGGTGTCCCTCTATAAGTACGCAAAATTTCATGCCTGAAACCTAATTAGGGACTCACTTAGAAAGAATTGTTTAAAATACACATGTGGGAGCCCAAAGGGTTAAATGTACGACATTTTCAAAATTTTATGATTTGTCGTATGATGTGTGGTGGTCATCTATAAGTATGCAAAATTTCAAATCTCCAACATGTGTAGTTTCTGAAACGGGCTCTGTGACGGACAGACGGACATACAGACAGAGGAGCGAGACAAATAGGGTTTCGTCAGATGAACGAAACCCTGAAAAAGAAGTTAAAATATTAATTTACTAAGTAGATATTTTAAAAGTACGAATACACCACATGCCCATAAACTTAACATTACCGAAGGTAGTTTGGAAGTTCAGCGATTAGCAGCCTTAGATGTTTACTGTTTATAAGAGAAAAGTAATTGCTGATAGATTGTTTTATTTACTAGTAATATTTAATTAAATGTATTTAATTGTACTATCTATAAAATTTATTATTTACGTTTAATTTACTTTAATAATAATTATTACATTTAATTTACATTTAATAAAGATTATTTACATTTGATAAAGTTACATTTATAACCACTTAAAGTGGAGTCTCTACAGTATAGAGATGCTGGTTTTTCAGCGTATTTAATAGATTACCATTTTCTATCCGATTCTTCAGAACTCTGTTTTTCATCTTCTTCATCATACTCATCTTGTCTTTTATCAGGACTGCCATAAGACCTAGCTTGAAGAAGAATTTGTAGGATCTCGCTACTGTATGATTTGCTCTTTTCCCTCGGTCTTTGTCTAGAGCAGTTTATAAAAGGATCACTGCTTAAAAGAAGCCAATTTGGAACATCTCTATTGTAAATTTCCCTATTGCGACGTTCTCTATTGGATTTGTACGGTACTGTGTAAAGTGTTTGTTTCTGGCCTCGGCAGCTTCTTTTGACCGTTGGCCAATATATACGACTGCTTTCTTAATTACAGTGCCACCATGAATCAAAACCTTGTGCATTGTTGGAATCATGGAGTGCCAATTGTAAAGGTTCGCATACAGTCTTGCTGTTTCATCAGCAGATGTTCAGAGCTTTTTTCGTCAATCCGATACCCAGTTGTTATGACTTCCAATAGTACTTACAACATTTTAATCATTTCTGCGTCTACTCCAGACTTCTTTAATTCCCTCCTTTTCCCCCTTATTTTTTACCTGTGAGCCCACGAAACTAATTGGGGAAGCTTTTATCAGTAAATAGGTATTTACAATTTGAAGCCGACCTGATATTTCTATCAAGAGGTATCGAGTTGCATACGTATGTACGCACATACATACATACGTACAGTCGTGGGAAAAAAAGTAAACACCCTTTACTAATTCTGCAACAA
The DNA here is from genome assembly GCA_963932465.1 of Maratus speciosus. Classification (NCBI taxonomy): domain Eukaryota; kingdom Metazoa; phylum Arthropoda; class Arachnida; order Araneae; family Salticidae; genus Maratus; species Maratus speciosus. Next base: position 429,558,142 of record OZ010795.1, on the reverse strand, counting down.
ATTATCGTAGAAAAAGTAACTGGTACCACACGACTTGTAATAAAGTCTACTTTTAAATGATGTGTCTAAAAGTTACTTAGGAGGCTATCTACATATTAAAACGAACGTTAATTTTTTTTTTTTTTTTTTCAATAGAGGTACACAATTCTGACTGCATAAATGAACTCTACACCCCTCAATTAGCCTAAAATCAATTTTTTATGCATTTCGTAGTCATGCGTTCGTCATGCAATTCGTAGTTTCAGAGAAATTTATTATTTTAAAACGAGCGTATTTTAGGGCCTTTATCCAAATTGAAGTTCGGTACTCGATTGTTGACCGAGAGAGCACCTTTCTTGATCAAGACAATTTAAGGGTGGTGCTTAGTTGCCTCAAGCAGTCATTGAAGAGTGTTAGGTTACAGGATAGCAGAAGTTTCAAAATATCTTGTCACAGCTACATAGACGGTCCCTTAAACCATCATTTTGCCGTTTTTAAGCATAGTTTGAAAACTACTTGGAAGAAAAATGTGAAAATTTGGATTTCCATAAATCAGGACTTCATAAATCTAAATTCAATAAAAAAATTGCTGGTTGAAATTCATAATTTTTTCGAATATTAATTTCATAATTCATAGTTCATATCATAAAATGATAAAAATTGCAAATTCAACGTATTTATGCTTGGGTATTTTAGTATTATTGCTACACCAAAAATGAGCACAATAGGAGTATAAATACATGAGTTATTAATAAAAATATGAAAATGTAATTTCACATTAGAAGTACTAAATTTTTAAAGTTTATAATTCAAAAACTTATCATTCAAATGATTTAAAATTGGTTGTCTAGGGATAGTTTGAACCGAAGATTTGAGATATCTTGTTAAAATTGGTTATTACTATTCAAAGAAATGAAGTTTGGGTTCGTTTTATTATATAGAGGAACCCTTAAGCAAATTTTATATACAACATTTAAAAGTAGATTTTATTTCCAATCGTTTGGTACCAGTAATTTTCTTCTACGATAATTTGTTGAAGAGTTAGTAGGGGGTGTTTACTTTTTTGTTCCACAAGTATACATGCATACATACAGAATCTGTAGGGGCAAAAACTCTCTCCTGTAAGCTAAAAACTTGCAATATGACTTTAAAAATATAGTTTATATCCCTTCAATTCGGTTGCGGCAAAAATGGAATTTAAGTAGCCCCTTCGAAAAAAAAATAAATAAATGGCAACAATAGGTGGAACATTTTTTATATATATATATATAAAATGGACATCCAGAACTATAACCAATACGATTATACTTCAAAAATGGCCCGGCAAAGACCAGCACACTTTTAAAAAGCTTTCGATATGTTTAAACTAGAGCCAGAAACACCTTTTTTTAGAGCCAGAAACACAAATTTAATGTTTTTTTTATTAAATTAAAATCTAAACTATTTAATTTAACACGTAGTTTAACCCTAAGCTCTGGTTAGCTTTATTCAATTCCAGTTCAATAATTCATTCAGTCACAAAAAAAAAAATTACATTTAAAAATAATAACAATACCGGACCGCAACAAAAAATCATGTCTTCTTTCAAAGAAGTTTTCTCTTCAACTGAGGCCTGGAGCCACTGCATATGGCTCAGGTTCATGAAATAGACGTTGATCGCTGCGACAATTTGTCTGCTATTAAAAAAAATATGATTTTTACAATTGTTTATGAATTTTTAATTTTTGCATTTTTGGCCAGGTTTTTGGGTCAAATACTCCAATGTGAGCCGTATGACAGGTAGAGCTAAATTGTTTATTAAAAGTGAAACAAAAGTAAATTTTTGGTCTAAAATGAAAGCATTACTTATTTCTGAATTTGGGCAAACGAGCTATTCAGTTGAATTACATGAATTGCTATTTAAAAGAAAAATTAAACCAAATGAATATTAAAAAAATATTTTTTAAGTATGAAACAGTTATTTTCTAAAGGCAACATAGAATATTCTACACTTTTTCAGTATGAGATTAATGGAATAAATGATCCTGCTTTAAAAAAAAAAAATCTTTTTGCATAATTGCACCAATATTGTTGAATTTAAACTAAAATTAAAGATTTATGAAAAATTAAGTACTGATTATAACAATAGTAAACCTGATGTTGATGCTAGGCCTAAAGTGTAACCAGAAGTTGATTTTAAGAACAAATCTAGACCCATTAAACCTTATATACGATGCTATAAATGTGGAGATAAAAATCACAAAAGTAATCAGGGTATAAATAAAGATAAAGGTCCCCTCTGTTTTTCTTCTAATTTGTATGGTCACAAATCATTCAAAGGCGGTAAAACAAAAGGTGCAAAATTGCGTAATGATTCTCAAGTAAATGTTCTAACCTGTTCTCAGAATTTGGTTTTTAAAGATATAAAGTTGCATTCTTTAAATTTAATTTCGTTAATTGATACTGGGAGTGAAAGAACTATCCTAAAGAAAAGTAATTTTGATAAAATTAAAATTGTGTAAACTTAGAACTAACAGATATGCGGTTATGTGGATTAGGTAAAAAATCATTCAGACCAATCGATTACTTTGAGACCGAAATCGAAATTGATTATTCTAAATTTCAAACATCTGTTTTTGTAATTGATGACAAATCTATTGAATTTGATTTAATTATTGGTACTGATATAATACAACAAGGCTCTTTAATTGTTTCCGGTAATGATATTAAGTTAAATAAGAGTCAGAATAATTCTTTAGTCAATGTTATTAATTCAAGTGAAGTAACTGTTAATTCTAAATTTAACCCTTATTTTTCCACCTTGCACAGTAGCAACCCACAAATTCCAAACCAAACCAAATATTTGCCTTTTCATCAATTGTCCTATTCTAGCTCAGAAAATAAAGAACTACGTCTAGAAAATGAAAATTTAACTGTCCAAGTTAAAGAAGTTGAAAGAAAATACAAAATGTTACAATTAGATGTAATCGATTTAAAAGAAGATTTTTTGTCAGAAAAAAACAAAGTCGAAAATTACAATAACATCTTTAGAAGATAAATTAGAACAAGAAGTAGCAGTAAGATAGACTATTAGTAAATTGTATAGGAAATTAGAGCGATGTTTTCCCGATATAAAATCCCAATTATATGAAGAAAGTAAACGTTCAGAACAATAACGATTACGATTAATAAAAGTAAATAACTATTCAAATCATCTTGAAAAACACTTAGAAGAATCAGAAGATGAGCATTCTAAAATAAAAATGCCCAAAAGAAGAATTCAGATAAAATTGAATAATTCCCAGGAAGATTTCCGAATTTTACAATGAGAATTGACTAAACTTAAGAAGAAAATTAAGTTGAATAACAGCCCTAAAAACTTTAAAAATGACTCAGATTCCACAAAGTTAGAAAATAAAGAATATATGAGTTATTCTTCCAGAAATGAAAATAACCAGAAATTTCATATAATAAATGAAGAAAATTTTAGAAAAGAAAATCTTAGGAAAATGTCTAATCAGAAGTTGAAGAGTGACGTTTCTAAGAAAATTAAGTATATCCCTAAGACGTCAGATGAATTTGAAGATAAAATTGAAATAAATGATTATGAAGTTAAGAAACAGAAATTTACTAAATGAAGCATGATTATAGAAGATCCTTTTTAGAAGAGAATAGAAGTAAATTTGACTTAAATTCCGAAGATGGCACAGATAATTCTGAAGATGACACTTTGACCGATATTGACAAATACAGTATCGTTCCTCACTAGTTACTTGATTCTGAAGATTATGCTGAATTCCGAAGAAGAAAGAAATCCTTGTATGATAGTGACCATGAAATATGATGAAAGAAGACGAAAAGACGCAGTTAAAGTAAGTGCGAAAAGAACAAAAGACGTAAAAAAAAAAATTGAGAAGAAGAAATAATTTTTGATTATGTTTTATGCGTGAGAAGCATTTTATGACGAATGTGTTTCTTCAAGACGAACTTTTAAAATTTTTAACCCTTAATATCCAAAGGACTTTTTTCTGCAAACATTGCTTTTTAGAAGCTGGTGTGCTAACGTTTTGACGCTTCCCAATGAACTTATGCTATTTTTTAATAACTTAAGGTGCTTCCTTTCCTTTTTGTCTTTTCAGGAACTCCTTTTGCCCCTTCTGGTGGTCCAAGGTGTCGATTGAAGTAGATCAACAGGTCAGGATTGCCGAACTTTTGGGGTATACATCTAGGTCCACAAGCACATCCTGAGATTCAAGGCGTCAAATGCATGCCTATCTTTTCTTGACTACCAACCGAAGCGCCCTCATCCAGTTTAATTTCTTTCCCCATGAACTTACAGCGCGCATGCTCTCGAGGGACAGACATCGGAACTGGAGACGCTTTTTACGAGCTGTGTAAAAAGACGAACTGAACTGAGTAGAATTTAGCGACCGAGTAGAGGTACGAGGTTGTTGTTTTCGCGGGAGAGCAGAACTGCAGAACGCTGAGTACTGATGTATGTTTGTTTAAGACGGCCAAAAACAACGTAAAGATCAAAAGGATGTTTTAATCCGTGCATATAACGAAATCTATATATTTTGTGCATAATTTAATTTATTAATATAATCTACTTTAAAATTTAATGGTGTCAGGCTCCAGTTTCTAAAATGGTGTTCGGTGTCGCTCAATGCTTAATTACAAGCCATGATCTTCTACACATATATTATGAGTAATTCTTAACATTATAAACGAAAACTGTATTTTATGTCTACAATCTATGCATATCCATTAATTATTGAACTTATGATTACACTGACTTTTCGTTGTCAGAAATGATGTGGAGAGAAACAATGGAATTTTGTGTTTACAGCAGCACTGTTTTTGTACCAGACTTCATCTGATGTCTTTTTTTTTTTTTATCTATTAATTATAAATATTCTATGCTTTACAGTTATTATTGATAAAAAGAAAATCCAATCATTAAAAAATATTTAAAATTTTTAGTTTGTGCATTTAAAAGTTCATTTTGTATAATAAAATAATTTATTTTTTTTTTTATTAAAAAAAAAGTCAAAAAGTAACTTCTGTATATTTAATATTCAGTTTTTGTTCGCCTGTAGCTTTTTTATGTGAGATGAAATCCATAGTTTAGAATAGCAATGCCGAATTAAAAAGTAAATTTAACAAATTTCATTTTATTTTCCTTGAACTCCCAATGCAGTTTTTCTTCAAGAGATCGCAAAAGTTATTGATCTTGTTCAATATTTTTACAAGAGAATTAAAATACATTTCATTTGAATAAAGTTGTGATAGCAAAATTGCATGTCATGTTCTTGGTATAATGTGTTTCAGTCTGTTGATAATCTATCTTCTGTTATTTATTTATTTCGTTATAAATATTATTATAAATAAAACAATTGATTTGTTTTAAACAAAATGTTTTATAAATAAGGTACATTTTCATTCTAATATTTATAACAACTACGTCAACATAATTTTTTTGAAATTTTTATAATGCTTTTAGATTTTAAATTAACTTTGAGCTTTTTTATTACCACTAAAACTTTTAGTAAATTTTGTCTTAATGAATTTTGAAAACTTTGAATAAATGAGAAAAAAATTCATTACTTTTATTGCTAACAAAATCATAGAAGTTAGAAGTTATGCTTTCATTAATTAATTAGTAAAGCATAATATTCCTTATGAGGTTACGTCAACTAAATATATTAATTATGTTACTCAAAATATTATTTGGTTTATAGATACTGACAATATTAAATATGTTATAAACGTCATAAATATTTAAACTGCTATTTACACTCTTTACTTGCATACATCAAGCAAACGCAGACTGAAGGTTATTTGGAGTAATTTATCTTCATAGTTCGCAATTTTGTTGCATGTGTTTAAGACAGAATTAAGGCAGCTAAAGGTTGAATAATTTTGATCAGATTTCCACTTAAAGCTTGTAAAAATTATGGAATGTAGAAATCGTCTAACATGTAAGTTAAAGTTCAGGAATTTTATCTCCAAATGACGTACAAATTTAATTATCGAACAAATATAATGCTGTTTATTAGATAAAAAATAATTCAAATCTTCTCTTTACATATTTATAGTACAAAAATATGTTGTGAAAAAATCTCATCTAGTAATTTTCAATTAATAAATAAGGTTATTTATATATTGATGTTAATTGATGTTCTGATCAAAGCATCAGGAATATGTATATTCAGATAAAATACGTCGACTAACAAATCATATACTCAACGAAATGTAGACTTAAAGTTTTGTGAAATTTATTGTTCGGAATTCGTGCGACTTGCATTTTATGGTAATTATACTAGATTTTCCTTGGCAGAAATGATGTGGAGAGAAACAAAGTAATTTTGAGTTTACTGCAGTACTATTTTTGTACCAGATTTCATCTGATACCTTTATAATTTTTATTTAAAAATTATAAGTATTCTGTACTTTACAGTTACAATCGGCAAAATACAATCATAAAAAATATTTACCACTTTTATTTGTGAATTTAAATATTTATTTTGTACAATAAAAAAATCTATTTTCTTTTTTGTTAAAATAATGTCAACAGATAACTTCAATATATTTAACATTCAGTTTGTGTTAGCCTATAGCATTTTCATGTGAGATGCATTCTATAGTTTAGAATAGCAATACCTTAAAAAGTAAATCTGACAAGTTTTATTAATTTTTTAATTTTTCTTGAATTTTCTATTGAGTTTTTGTTCAAGAGATCATAAAAGTTATTGATCTTGTTCAATATTTTTATGAAGGAGTTAAAATAAATCACATTTGAATATTTCTTTTCAGTACAGTTACATGTCATTTGCATCTAATAATGAGTTTCAATCTGTTGATAACACATTTATCTTATTTATTTTCTTATAAATATTAAAAGCAATTGATTTGTTTTAAGCAAATTTTTTTATAAATTAGATAAAAAATAAAAATAATTTATTCTCATTTTTATTACAAATATATGAGTTGATTTTTTTTTAATTTTTTATAATATTTTTTTAGATTTTAAAGTAGCTTTACGATTTTCTCGTACAACTAAAACTTTGCGGTAAATTTTGACATATATAATTATTGGAAACTTTATATAAATAAGAAAAAAAAATCATTAATTTTAGTGTTAACAAAAACATAGAAGTTAGCACGTATGCTTTCATTAATTAAATTTGTAGAGCATAACAAGGTTTTTTTTTTTTTTTTTTTTTTTTTTTTTTTTTTTTTTTTTAATAAGGTAATTTTTCATAAGGTTACGTCAATTACATATTGTACCATCAAAATATTATTTGCCATATATTTACTGACATCATAAAATATGTTTTAAACTAAAATTTAACCCCTTTCCTTCATTAAGCTTACATGCAAGCAAATACAGAAAGTTATTCGGAGTAATTTTTTTTTATATATATATATATTTTTTTTTTTTTTTTTTTTTATTGCGTGTTTCTTTTTGCATCTATTTAAGACATCAGTAAAAACTTGAAGAATTTTTATCAGATTTCCACTGTAAGCTTGTAAAAATTATGTAATTTAGAAATCTTCTCATATGTATGTTAAACATTCTCGATTTTTGTCTACAAATGGCGTGTAAATTTAATTATCGAACAAATATGTCGAATAGTTGCAAAACCGGCCATCTCCAAAAATTTAAATTTAGGAGGAAAGCTCATTTCTTTGCCACACTGATCCAAAATAAGTTTGGAACTAAATTTATTTAGTTTTATATTCATTAGGGCAGTATATTCGAACAGGTTTGGCATGGTTCCATGTTTCCAGATGGTAGTAGCGTTTACTTAGAACTTAAATATCTGAATAAACACGATTTCAAATTTTCAGGAGTTGGCCGGTAGGTGGAGATTTTGAGAAGACGACATAAATATAATCCGGTTTATCAGATAAATAATAATTCAAATCTTCCCTCTGCATATTTATAGTACGAAAATGCGTTTTGAAAAATCTTATCTATTAATTTGAATTGATAAATAATATTTTTTTATATACTGATGTTGCTTGATATTCCGATAAATGCATCAGAAATTTTAAATAAAATGCTTCCACAAACTAAGCATCTATTCAACGAAATGTCGACTTAAAGTCAGATGAAATTTTTCGTGAGTAACTCGTGCGACATACATTTTATTTAAGCTTGAATAACTTTCATGGGAATTCCACTTCATTCATAACTTGTCCAAATTTATGTACGAAAGTGTAAAAGAAATTTCATATGTAAAGTTAAAGATTGACGAATTTGACTTCCAAATGCCTTTTATTATAAGATAAATTTAACTGTGACATATAAGCTGCATTGTTTTAGATAAAAGTGTAACACAAATCTTTATTTTACATAATTGATAGTATGGAAATATGTTTTGGAAATAACCAAATTCATAATTCTTAATTTAAAAGAAAAAAAAAACGACTGTTTAGTACTGATGTTGTTTGTTGATTTGATAACAGCATTATTGATATTTATAGCTAAATAAAACTCGACTTCCCAGTAAATAAATTCAATAATATCTGGACTTAAAGTAAGGTTGAATAATTCCGTCGACTTGCATTTAATTTAAACTTGAACAATTAAAACCGAATCACCATTCACGCAAAGCTTGTCTAAATTTATGCAAGGAAATGGAGATATAATCTCATATGTGATTTTAAAGATTCATTAACTTTATTTATAAATAGGGTATATTGTAATCTAAATTTAACAATCGAACATATATCACCCGTTTAAATAGATACTAAAAATAACACGAATATTCTTTTTATATAATTTATTGTGAGAAAAGTATAATTTTTGTTAAACTGTCAGATTATTAGACTTACTTATTAGACTATTAAGAACTTTTAAATGCAATTTGTTTGAAATTGCATCTCCATTTAAATTTTAAGATATAATTTTTTGTAGTTTTTAACGAATTTATTTTAATATTGGCAACTGAAGAACTCTATTTCTGTAGAAAGTAAATGAAAATTAGTTAGAAAATAGTAGACTATTATATCCTATTTTGTCATTTTCGTATAATAACTGAAAAAATTAATTAAAATACGTGCTATTTTGAAAAGATATATGTGGATAATTTCTGATAAAACATTGGGCTGTTATAAACTATATTTAATTTTAAGTATCTATATTAATGTTACAAACAAATGGTTTCTTTAATGACAACATAGCTTTTTGCTGGAATTGTGTATTATTCTGCGATAGTGCCATTATATATATACTTTTCTGTAGATATTTTGTAAGACTGGATTTAAGTGTGGAATTCTTCGGGGAATGCGAATGATATAATTTTATATAAAATAAAAGTGTGTGTTTCAAGTCTTAAAAATGAAATATGTTTTGTACCATCTATATTAATATACATATACTTTGTTTTTATCGGGGTGACACTAAGTTCTGGAAAAGCAGAATTCCTGTTTTCTAGTTATCGATATTTTATTATTTAGAATTATTTTAATACAATATTTCCTATATTAATGTTGTTTGATGTTTTTATAAAAGTAACAAGTGTATTTAAAGCAAAATATAATACTGTCCTCAACTAACCATATATTCAAGTAAATGTAGAATAAAGGTCAAGGGGTTTTTATCGTGTGTGATTTCTAGTGCTTGAATAAACAGGATGTCAATTAAATTACATTCTAATCTTTTACATTTTTATGTTAGGAAATTCTCATAATTCTGGAATTCTGGAGTAAAATTTCAAAAATAGAGTTGGAAAAAAAAAATCTTTGTTACTGTTTTATGTTTCTGCATGTAAGTGCAAAATAACATTAGACTGCAATTGTAAAATGGTCCCTGAGATTTGTGAGTGTCCTGTATCTATTATTTGCAACTGTGAAAAAGCAAAAAAGATACCCATCATTGAACTAAAACTCTTGTACTTCCAAAGAATGCCTAGTATTGGTGAAATTGGAAGTGTGGACTTAAAGGAAACAAAAATATGTGACTGGAAGTGATGGCACCGTTACTGATACGGGGTGGGAAACCGGTGTCATTAACACAATTGAAGAAGAAGTTAAAATACCACTACAGTGTGTGTGTGTGGTGGGTTAACGACGGCGAACACAATTCTCCAGTTGTTTAATAATTGAATATCCAACAGACGAACAAAATATTATAGTTTCTTTTCTCCTAAAGTCATATGTACCTGTATGGTTAAGTATATGAAAAAAGAAAATACTTCAAAAATGGACCGGAACATGTATTGGAAGCTATAAAATCGTTAAAATTCCTCTCTGAAAACTTGCTGAAGGTCATTGACCCAGTGATTGAGAGAAACGCATTTTTTGCCAATCCAGAAAACTTGATTTTGAGTAAGATAGTAGATAAAAGTGATCATATACGAGAGTTATGTTTCTGAAGAATTATAAAGGCTAGAAACTTAGCTTCTAAATAAAAGTCAATCAGGTATTTTCAAACATCCAAAATCAATTTTCTAGCTACAGACTACATCGAAATGATTAACTGGAACTCTACTACCCTTTCACGTAGTGGAAAAGTCCTTTTCTGAGAATAGTCACCAACGAAGAGATTTGGCCTGAGGTCGAATCAGGTGAAACAACGGTCCAGTGGAACTTTGACCAATCCCCATGTCACAGCCAAACAGTAGAACGGTGCGTGAAGCTGGTAACTGAGGCGTCACAAAAAGTCTTCGGGTCCAATTCCAGAGATGGTTTTATAAGAACTATACTTTTCTTGAGATTTTCAAGGCATAGTTTTTCAAGCAAATCTTATTTCAAACTGCCAAAAGACAGTAAAGACAAGTAAATGACTATATTTTATTACAAAGTAAAATTACACTCATTTACAATCAGATAAATGTAATCAAATTCAGGTAATAGTACAATCAGCAAAGTAGTTTGTATTTCAATGAAAATTTGTCATTTAAAGAAAATGCTTTTTTTTAAAAACATAATACGATGCCATTTTTTTTCCTTTTTTTATCATTCCTATACTCTTTTCTGCTAAAATATGTATATAGCTACTTGCTGTAGAAGTTAATTCATTTATTTCCATTTATTAGAAAAAAATTATCAAAATCGAGATTTTTCTCAAATTTTAGACCCGATGCGGTACCGCCAAACGTAAAAATTTATTTATTTTGTTATTTCATTTTACTAACCTACCCTAGAAACAAGTTTTCCGCGATATAGCGAATCAAAAAAAATATATATATATTCGGCCCACCTTAGTGCATAATTATGATTTATAATAAACCTATAAACATGCAATTCAATGAAAACCCAAATAAGGTGATAATATGCCATGATTAAAAATCTTAATATTTCAGAACAGGACCAAATTTACAATTTTAAAAACGCAGTTAGAGTTTTGAAAGATGCACCTAACAATTTAAGTATATTTTAACATTTTTTTAGCTCTATGTGTGTTAAATACATTTATATCCTTTCTTTTTTTATAATTCTTGCCTGTAATGCAGCAGTAAAATGATGCTTTCTTTATTTGTAGTTATTCATTTTTGAATCATTTTAAATGCAATCATCATTTATTAATGACTTAAAGTACAAATGGGAGGGGGGGGGGGGTGATTTTTCACATTTGCTAGATAGAGATATATTATTCACATTTTATCTCATATTGAAAATCTAAATACCTCATCCTTCAAAATTTTCATTCCATCACCCTTCGCCCTGCCTCCCATTTCTCATTACCTTTGCATATCTATTTTATGATACCGAAAACTGAAAATATTACTTTACATTAAAGTAGCAATAAATGTTCTGTCACATGATAGTGTTATGTCACATGTTGATAGATTAAAAACTTACATGATCTAAAATTATTTCTTAAAAAATAAAAATAGTAATTTCCAAAATAAATTTTATTTGAAATTATTTTTTTGCTTACAATTTTAATGTATTTTAAATAAAAAGGTTTAAACAGTAATATTTTTTTATATATTTTTTAAGATACAAACTTTTTACATAGTAAGTTTTAACAAAGATTTCTATATCTCTGAAACAAACCATAACCCCCCACATTTTGTATATTAGTTCCATATGTTACTATAAATTTCTTTAAAAAAAAATCAAATAGCACAGCACTCTTTACAATTGAAGTATGAGATATGCTTTTTTGAGGGGGGGGGGGGGATGGAATTAAAGGTGAATGGAAATCACGATTATGAGTTCCTATCATTAGTCTTTAACTTTTTTTTTTTAATCTTTTTATTATTAACTTAAAATAAGTAATGATATGAATTAAAAAAAATAACCTTAATGGGTTAAAAGTTTGTGACGCAGCACTTTATCTTATTGCTATAAGAATTTTAAATATGGAACATAAAAATAATGATATCAAATTTTAAGTGACGCTATATTATGTATTTCATCATTTTATGTTTGTTTTATTTATAATTGCATGCCTAAGAATTATGTTAAATTTAAAAGGATGTATAAAAATTTATTCATTGATGCGTTATCGTTCACATTTTTCATAAATTCAAATTATGAGTTTTAGATGATATGATATCAAAATTTAAGTGACGCCTTGATGTAGCCTTAAACAATTTGTTTTAAAATTCAATTTTAATTGTTTTCGATTTGGCTAACTATATTTACACATCTAATCAAAATTTTTAATTTTCCAATACACTGTTAAAAATACCACTTTCACTGAACCTGCACAATGCACTGTAATGTATTTGTATGAATAAATTGATTTATCTTTTGTGCCACGCTATCCAAAATCAAAAGTAAAATTTATGTAAGTGATTTCTTTGCGTCATTGTATCAAAACTAAACGAAATATATGGAAATGGATATTATGATGCAAAGAAATCACGCAGTAGGCAGGCGCTTCAAGCATCTGCGAGTAGCAAGGGATTTTAACTCGTTTAAAGCAGTATACTTTTAATCAGTTTGCGGTGTTTATAGTTGCTTGCACTGCAGTCATTTCTAAACGAATTTGTCTTGCGTTTTTGTGCATTTTGTCATCATTTTCTAATATGAGATATTGCTAACTATTTGAAATGCCAAAATCATCGCAGTGAAAATTTTCAAGTCGGCAAACGTTGCAATATCTTTTTTTTTTTTTTTTTTTTTTTTTTTTTTTTTTTTTTTTTTTTTGGAACACGGAAGGATTTTTTACTTATGTTGCCAGCGCATGAAGACATTATAAGTTGTTGCGCTCACAAGTGATGGTTGCGAAACTGATGCGTATTGGTTGCGAAACTGGTGGAAACAAAGAACCATGTTTTTCAGTTATTTCAGTAACTGTTGGTTTGAAGATGTATAATTTATACATCGATACATCCATTGTTTCGGTTTTACATAAACGTGTTAGTGATATGATAAATGCATACCATGGAAAATATCGGCTAATCATGAAAAATATAAAACGTCTTTCGAAAAGCAAAACTACTCTCGAAGATATTGAGAACTTTAAAATTGAAGAAAGAACATTTTTTGACATATCTGCCTGTAAATGCGCGATTTTTAAGGCGTGTAACTGTCCGAAAGTAAACAGAGTTTCTGTAAAAGAACAGGTGTTTCTCATTGACAAAGAACGGAAAGAAAAATATTCATTGGAAGTGTTGATGTTCCGGAAACAAAGAACCTCTAGAAGCGTCAAATACGAAAGGAACAGGATACTATAAGATCTGCAAAACAGGCGTCTCCTGCTTCTGCTTGAAGCTATTCAGTGGAGAATGACAAAGAAAATGAAATAGAAGATATGATGGAGGTGGAGATCGGGGAAAAAGTGGGCACTAAACACAAGTCTTATACAGCGTCCCTTCAGCAATCAACAAAGAGTGTTCAAATGCGTTTAAAACTGCATAACTTGTCGATTGATAGTTCTTGTCGGTAAAATATATGTCACGGTTGCTATTGCATCGAGTATTATGCAAGATTTGTGTTTAATATCGGAATCAGATACCAGCCTCATCACAGACAAAAATAAAATAGGAAGGGAAAAATCGAGAATTTACAAAACATTGGTCGCAAAATAAAACGAAAATCGTTCCACTCTATCTGGCCTTTATTTTGATGGACGGCATGACAAAACTTTAACATAAGAGACGCTCGAGAACAAAAATTCCAAAGAACAATTGTAGAAGCGCATTATTGTATTGTATCGCAACCTGGTTCTATGTACATGCGATACATTACACCTGAAATTGGATGTATTATGCAAGTATTGGATGTATTATGCATTACACCTGAAATTGGATGTAGTCTTGATATATCTAATAGCACTTTCAAATACGTAAAGAGGGCTTTATTGGATGATTTTAGCAACCTTATAGTTCTCGCGTGTAACGGCACTGTATTGAACACATGTGTGTCTAGTGGTTTGATTTGCAGGCTTGAATTGAAACTTCAGAGACAAGTCCAATGGAATATCTGCTTATTTCTGCTTATTAGCTGCTTATCTGCTTATTTCAAATATTTACCAATATCTCATCTTCGAAAATAATGACGAAATGCACAAAACCACAAGACAAATTCCCTTATAAAAGACTGCAGTGCAAGGAACTATAAATATAGCACATTGATTAAAAGTATACTGCTTTAAACTAGTTAAAATCGGTTAGTAGTCGCAGATGCTTGAAGCGCCTGCCACTGCGCTTAGCCGGAGAAAAGAAAGTGGTCAGGTGATTTACTGGTCACTCCGATTTGTTTCTCGGCATGATAATAGGGGTCTTCCAAATTTTTTGGCAGAGTGCCAAACTCAGTCTGTCTGGAATTAGCATTGAGCAAGCAGTAAACCATTATGCAGAAAAGAACCGAAATGCGTCAAAATTTCCAAAATGCGATACCGATGAGGTAGCTGAAGATATTAACCTATAATTCTAAACATTTTTTTGGTTGTTGTTATTCAAACATAGTATCTTTTAAGTACTATCCCTAGCCGATCAACGAAATCTGTGATCATTTATTAATTATTGTATTTTAATCATTTTTAGTCCAATTTTCGGAACTTTCGGCCCACTGAGGCAACAGAAAATATCAATCCACTGTTTTAAGATTCAGCAATTTTTTTAATGAAGGGAGTTCACAAATTTTCCGCACTACCACTAAAAAATTTAAGAAATTTCGATATATTCGATACGCCCTACTGACTATTGAGGCGATTTGGATTCAAATAGCTTTTTCCATTTTTATTAACATACATAAATTGCTTATCAAGTAAAATGCGATTTTTGTCACGTAACGGCAAGTTCTTCTTTTTCCGTGCTATCGTGTACGGAAATTAGATTAAATGCTCCAACTTTGACAGCATTGTGTGAAATATATTTTGGAAAAATTGGAAAACGCCACTCGATTACATAGTTCCTGAATAAGAAAACATGTCAATTTTACGCATTTCCGAACACAAGTGAATTCCATAATGAGTCCCATGGCCGTCCGAGGAGGGGAAGGGGGAGACTAAGTTTTAAAATGTCCTTGTTTTCTCATGTTTATAGATTTTGATTTATTCCCTTTTAAAATTCTATTTTGAAAACCATGATAATATATAACCACATAGTATTGAGATATATACATAGAGATACACACACACAGCCTAGCTATTTACGAAAAAAAAAGGGGGGGGGGCTTTTCTTTCATATTCCGGACAGGTCTATTTTTTTATTTTTCGTTTCTGAAAGATAAAGATCTGGAAAGGTTTTTATTTTAAATTTTTATTAAACCAAAGAGAAGCTCTGTGCCTCATATTCTGTTGCCCCCACCCCTCTTCCTTTTTCTTGCACTTTCACAAAAAAATTGAACATTCTCTGTATTTAAAAATACGTATATGGAAAAAATACTCATTTACATAAACATAGCTTTATTTTATTTTTTTAATCTTTTTCTTAGAAAATGTCGATTATAACGAATAAAAAGCGAAAACAGAATTAAAATATCAGATTTAAAAAAAGTGCTAACAAAAATTTCGGGCTCCAAAACCAGGGCATAATTCAATTTCATCCTGTTTTAATCAAAGACAGCATTTTAAGCTACCGAATAACATGATGTTGGTAAAATTAAACATTTTGTTTTCAGCACAGAAAATTTAATCCTTTAAATCTTGATTTATATAAAAAATAACACCTCAAAACCTTCCACTTCCATTTAAAAAGAAGGTAAAATTGTATACATGGGGATACGGGAGTAAATAAGAATATTTCTATATGTTAAAGTTTGGCTGAATGTGAGGCCACGGGATGGCCCAGCGGCTAAGGCCGTGTGCAGGGCTAGGGCCAATTTTTCGTAGCACTGGGGTCGGACAGGACCTTACTTCTTTTCTGAAGGCCTGGACCGGGTCTAGGCATATTTTTTCGGACCGGGCTAGGGCCTTTCTTTTTTCTGAAAGATCGCGCAGAGCCGAACTTTATTTTTCAGTAGTGATCCGGGACTGACTTCATTCTTCCAAGGGACGACATTTTATGTGCCGGCCCAGCTCGAACGAAAATTATTGCCTTGACCTGGTCTGGTCCGGGCAAAAATCAGTAAAATTTGGCCCGACTTAACACTTCTTGTAAAAAATTCATATATTTTTTAATTGCCATTATATGTATAACCATAATACTGTACAATTAAACTTTAAAATTTATTACATTTAAAGAATAGCCTTTTTTTACGCAATAAAATTAAAATACAATAAAAAATGTGAAAAAGAACCTGTGTATTACGGAATGCTGCCTTAAACTATAAAATGTGTTGATACATGAAAAATGAACGTAATAATATGTGGGGAAAAGTATATAATAAATTTAAAACTGCACAGAAGGAAACTTATCTATAACGTATATTTTTTTCAATCCTAAGCAATTTCGTCTTAGGCAAATTTACTATATAGATTTTTTCCGATTCTTAACATGTTAAGCGCCACGTCAGCCACCGGTGGCTGACGGCGAACTTTTCGATTAAACGCGTCATTCACCGATGGCTGACGTCTAAAATATGATACAAAACTGAAACAATATACATTGTTTTAAATAATTACTGAACAAATAATTAAAATTTACCTACCTTTTATTTATTACAGCATTATACTTTCTTAAAAATTACTTTATTCATTGTAAATTTTCAGCGCTTCAGTGTCAGTCATCTTGGCACTCAACGCGTTAAATCTCCAGTGCATAGAATATGGATTAACGATATTAAATTTAACTGAACCATTTACATACAAATAGAGATTCATTAAAAACTTAAATATCGCAGCGCAGGTCTCTTCCTTAAAAATGAAGATTATAAACATGAAAATAAAAGCTAAAATAAGTATTTTTGGTCAGAACTCCTCTTACGGAACAATTTTTTAACCATGATCACGTAAAAATGCATGTTTTCTAGAAATTTAGTGGGATCGGACGGGCTCAGACCGATATTTTAAATTTATTCGGGCCGGGTCAGTCTCGTGCCAAATTCTTTTCTTGTACGGGCCAAGGCGAACTCGGGTCGAAATCTTAAGTTTTATACCGAAATGGGCCATTAACTTTTGTACGGACCGAACTTTTAAATTTTATATAGAGGCGGGCCAAAGATGAATCTATGTGCGGGTTGGTCCAGGGCCTGTAAATTTGGGCCTGTGCAGACCTTTTGTTTTGCTGTTCCCAGCTCCCATCCATTAAAGTGTAATATAAATATCTTCTTTTATGTAAAATTAAAACCAAAATAATTCAAGCACACACTCAAAATTTTTTTTCTCCACGATACGAAAGTTCGAATGTACAGACCTTTTGTTTTGCTGTTCCCAGCACCCATCCATTAAAGTGTAATATAAATATCTTCTTTTATGTAAAACTAGCAGAACTAACCGGCTTCGCCCGTGTCAATTATTAGAAGCCTTCCATTTAAAATAAATTAAAACGAAATAATACGGCAATCACAATAACTGAAACTTGCGCATACCCATTCACAAATCGTTATAAAGACAATAAAAAAACATGGCGTTATTGTCTTGCAACCATAGTAAAATCCCTGAGCTTTAATAACAGAATGTGCGTTTTCTTTGGCGGGTATAAGAGAAAAATATGTGACTTTCCTGACAATACGAAAAAAAGAAATTCCTCCAAATCGCGCAGCACTTAGTGAAATTCTCGTTTGTATGGTATTATCTACATTATAAAGTAAAAGCACTATGTCAGTGCCCATAAATTGTGCCCAATAAATTGTAACCCATACAATGTGCCTTTACTGCAATTTTTCTAACTTTTAAACATCACACAATTTCATTTTTTACTATGTCGAATAAAAAAAAGTTCTCTCAAATGAAATTTGTTAGAAAATTGTACCCCAGTTTTCTGATTTTAATGGATTTTAAAGTAATTTTTAGGCATGGATATTTTTTAAGTTGAGGGCAACCCGATTACGAAAGATGAACCTGTTTACACTTAATGTAATAGTATAAAGAACAGACATGTCTATGAGTAACGCTGGTATCATATTTTCGGTGGCAACAACCTAACACAACAAACTTCCCTTTTATTGCAGTTTAACGTCTAAACATTGTGCATTCAATTGTTCCAACGTATCATAGAAAACAAAAGTACTTTCAGTGATATTTGTTTGTAATGTTTATCTCAATTTACGAATTTTTATGGGTTGTAAAATAATTTTTAAGCATGCATATTTTTTAAATATGCTTGCAACCCAAATACAAAAGATTAAATCAATTGTTTAAAAACATTGTAAATAATTCAGAATTTGTTTGCTTTCGCATGATATTCAATAACTAAATTAGCAAACGAAAGTAAAACGCCAAAAATAAAATAAAATAAAACACGAATTTAACAGATATCAAATCAAACTACTCAAAATAACCTAATAAGTATATAAAATTCAAATGGGAATTTCGTTCCGGGTGCACATAAATTGAATTCTTCTGAACGGATTTCTATGCGACTTGCACTATTAGTTTTTTTAGGGAAGATTTTAGTGCGTAACATATTGTTTTCCGTTGCTTAGTCATAGAACTGTAGGGGAAAGTTATATAATCATGTGAACCCAATTATGAAGGATTAGTCTTATTAGATGAATGAAAAATGCAGAACTGTTTTTATCTCTAAGTATATTGACGGGTTTATCTTCGGTAATGGGGCTGTGCGTTAGGGTATTCTTATTTTAATGAGTGTGCCTGACACCTATTAAGGCATGCACCTATGTTTGAAACAATATAGAATGACTTATGCTTTAAGCGACTGTCTGGCATGCAACTTGATTACAAAATACTAATCTGCAAATGCTTAAGGTGCTTCTGCAGTAGATTAATATTAATACAATTATTCTAATTGGTAAACAAATCATATTAGATGTAAATTTCCAACTGGGTGAAGAATGTCCGGACCCGGGATCTCCTGGCTGAAGCCGCCAGTGCTCTGCCATCTGAGCTATCCCGGACGAATCTGGAGGAACATTTTCACCCAGCTAACCTTAATGATTATAGCATCTGGTCTGAAATCTGGTTCTGCTCAACAGAATAAATCCCAGGTAATGGAAATCCAGAAATCGCTGGATGCGAAATTACACTAGATTAATATTAACACAATTATTCTAATTGGTAAACAAATCATATTAGATGTAAATTTCCAACTGGGTGAAGAATCATCATCTGGGCGAAGAAGATCATCACGGTTAGCTGGGTGAAAGAAAGATCGGCCAGAATCATCCGGGATAGCTCAGATGGCAGAGCACTGGCGGCTTCAGCCAGGAGATCCCGGGTTCGAATCCTGGTCCGGACATTCTTTGCCCAGTTGGAAATTTACATCTAATATGATTTGTTTACCAATTAGAATAAATGTGTTAATATTAATCTAATGTAATTTCGTATCCAGCGATTTCTGGAGTTCCATTACCTGAGATTTATTCTGTTGAGCTGAACCAGTTTTCCGATCAGATGCTGTAAACATCAAGGTTAGCTGGGTGAAAGAAAGTTCGACCAGAATCGTCCGGGATAGCTCAGATGGCAGAGCACTGGCGGTTTCAGCCAGGAGATCCAGGGTTCGAATCCTGGTCCGGACATTCTTCGCCCAGTTGGAAATTTACATCTAATGTGCTTCTGTAGTTTCCTGCACAACAACGCGAAACTTTCTGACACATTTTCTGACTCATTAAACGTAAAGGCTTAAAATTTGTAGGCCTGACTATTAAAGCGATTTGGAATTTAAAGGAGTTTTTTCTTTTTTCATAAATAAATTACTTATCGAGTTATGAGCAATTGTGGTTTCGTGACGGCCGGTTTTTATCCTTTACTGCACTGTTGCGTCCGAAATTCAGTTCAATACACCAACTGAAAGATCTTATACCTTTACCAACAAATGGAAACTATCTTTCAATTACATAGTTTCTAAATAAGAATTCCTGTCTATTTCATGCGTTTCCGAACAAAAATTAATTAAAAAATATGTCAGAAAATAGCTCCTTTGGATTTGAGAACCGCCTTAACTTGAAGTTTATGAAAAAACTCATATTTTTAGTTTTAATTTTGGAACTCGCGAAATTTAAATTCAGAAAAAAGGATGTTCTTTTGACACATTGTGGTAATTGTTTTAACGTACAGTACGATTAAAGTACATGTTTTCTTTGACGCGCGTAACATAAGTATACAATATCTTCACAATACGGGAGAAAATTAAAAAAAAAAAAAATACATCCAAATGAGGTAGTAGTTACTAAAATTTTATTTGGAAAATTTGAAATTTTATTGAAATTAAATCTACAATGATTAGATGAAATGATGTCATTTTCCATAAATTTTAAATCAAGACATCTGTCAAGATTTTTTCGGAAAATGTAAATAACCGCACTCTTTTTGCTATAAATCACAGAAAATGCTAGCACTGAATCTAAACCAATACAACACTTAGCGATAACGTACAGCTATAAGATATGGCTGTAGTATACAATCGAAGTAGTAATCAAAATATAGGAGCCATTTGTTTACAATGAGTTTGATTACGCGCTGAAAAGATTTGATAGAATGTGACGTCATATCTAGTCCTTTTTCTCTGTTTGTTAAATTGTTTTCACGAAATTTGACTGTTTCTATTAAAATAGATGTTTTAATTTAAAAAAAAAAAAACATTCAAATTGAGGTGCTACGTCATTTTCCCGCTCTTATAGTTATTTTTATATATATATATATTTACGAAAAATGTAAATTTTCTGTTTAGAATGACGTCAATATCAAACACGCAAAAATGTAGCAAGAAAATGTGAGTTTGTAATGGCAAATAGAAACAAAATACGCGCGTTATCCTTATTTTTTTTCACATTATTGTGTCATTTTTTTAGGGTTTGGCAACAGGAAAGAAACTTTTGAATTAAAAAAGTTTTAAAAAGAGATATCTATATTATAAAGGACAAACATATCTGTGCGTAACGCATACGTCATTCTGCGAATGGCAACTCTTTCAATTTGAAATGAAATTTCGGTTTTGCAATTTTCGCTATTGCAAATTTTTAAACTTCTAAACATTGCACAATTTCAATTTTTACATCATCGTACAGGGAAAAAAATCTACTTTTAAATGCAATTTGTTTGAAAGCTCTATCTAAATTTATTTTTGAGATATTAATTTTTTTTATAGTTTTTAGTACCAATTTTGTAATTGTGGCAACTGAAGTACTTCATTTCAATTAAAAGTGAAGGGAAAATAGTCATGGTTTATTTAATTTTATTGGTTATATCCTTATTGATGCCATTTTCACATTACAAATAAAAATAACTTTTTTCTCATTTTTGAACAGAAAATGACGTCAACAATTAAAAAAAACACGCATTCTTCTTCATAAATCAAATGATTGAAGAAAATGTTTCAATCTTTTTACATTACGCTCATACTGAGTTTGAGACGCTTGGCAAAATGATTCAGTGAGTGAAAATGATGTCATATTTAAAACAAAACGATCATTTTCTTTGATAAAACTAAATATTTGACCAATACAAAATGGCCAATATTATGAGAACTAAAGGCAAATTTCTGAAAGGCACATTTTCGCGGGTACTGAGATTTGAACTTAAAGTTTGTGCGAATGTTCACATGAAAAGTTGTATCGGACAAACGTGACTTTAAGTTTGGAAATACATTCATTAATAATCTATTGCGCTTTAAAATACTTCTAAATTGTGGATTTGAGTGGTGCGTATGTAAATTTTCAGAATGTGAAAATAACGTACAGTTTAGATGTTATGGGGGAAAATTTTATGATGTGACAAAGCGAAATTTTTGTACTGATTTTTCATCCTGTAAAAACAAACATAAAAGCTTCAACCGATAACTTCAACATAATTATTTTCTTGATTACGTATTCTAATACAGCTTAACTTTTACATAATTTAAGCAGGTAAAGTTTGTGGAAATAATAGTTTGGTAATTTTAGTAAAACATTATTTGTTTTAAGAGTTAGACGACCAATGCAAGATGGATTTTTTATTGTAATTATTTTCATAGGTTTATTATAAATTCGATCCAACAGTTCCACTGTAAACATTTTAATTCGTCGAATTTCGACGGGTTCCAACTCGTTTCTATAATGTTAAATCATGGAAGTGGTAGAAAAAACGGATAAATAGTGGTCTGATAATTTTTTTTAAGTAGACAGTGATCTTTTCCGCGTTCTAAAACGTATGTACATCGAGTTTCGTGCAAATCGGAGAAAAATTAAAGATTTGTATAAAGGACATACATACAGAGAAAGGCTTTTATATATATAGATTAAAACCAAAATAATTCAAGCGTACACTCAAAAATTTTCTTCTCCACGATACGAAAGTTCGAATTGCGCGAGTCGAGAGTCGAATCACTATGTCGACTCATAAATCAAGTGAGTCGACTCAGCTTCGACTCCTCAAAATGAGAGAAGTGCCTCGAACTGATCGCTCTGGACTTCGAAGAACAATTTACAGGCATATCGAGGACAGCGCCATCTGTTAACGGTTTTTGGAACTAAATTTTTCGAAACTTCTGAAAATACATTTTTACGACTTAGCTAATAAAGAAACCGTTTACCGCATAATTCTATTGATCTTTGTTTGTGAGATATTTAATTTGAAATCAGGGTCTGTTTCGCTGGACTCCCTGTATATATATTTTATAGAAAATGTTGATTTTTGGTTTCTCTTTTCGTGTCATGGTTTCAAGTGAATAAACTCAATGCTCAAATTTTTATATAGTTAGTTTTGTTGCCTTAAAAAAATTACACATTTGACATTATATGTTCAAGTTTAATACCCTTTTTCGTAAATTATTTTCTGATTGCTGTCGAAAAAAAAACATATAGGTTCTTTTTACCCTATTTTATAATGTTTCTGTACTTAACTTTTATAATATGAGTGCTACATTTTAAAATAAAATTATAATTTTTTTTAACAAACTTTTTTTTGGCCAAACTGAAGATTTATTTTAAAAGTATTAGAAATTGTTTGCTTTAACCTATGCACTCCACGTTATTTTGAGTATGGGCTAACCGTAACTCCGCGTCGTTACACAAATATTTTATTCGGGCACCACCACTTTTTAAAAAGAAGTTTCCTTCAATTACAAAATTTTTAAAATGCTCTGATTAAATGAGGCAAATTTTATTTTCCTTTGTTACTGGTGCCAAAAACAAATTTTGTAAGGAAAGATGATGTCGCCGCAGCGGCGACAACGGAGTTTTTCACTTACTTTACTATGTCGCCGTAGCGTCGACAACGTTTTGCAAAATGTTAAAAATCATAGAAATCTTCGAAATGAAAGGAAAATTGAGCTTTACAGTATTGCCTCTGCATAATTATAATTAAATTATAAATCGTCAAATAATCTACCTATTTTTTTTAAATGGAATATATTTATTTGCATATTATTGCTAACGCTTATAGTCTTATTTAATTAAAATTTATGTATCTTAGAAAAAATAATTTTAAATCGTCGACAGTACTTTTGACCCCTTAACTGTCGTCCCCGAGTGCATCTCCAGCAAAACGTGTTTGCTATCTTTGATATTAAAAGCTTTTGGATACCACTTAATTTTAAATGTAAAATGTTTGTTAAATGGCATACCTTTTTCGTTTGTACAAAGGCAAATATTTAATTAAAATAAAAGTGGTGATGGGTCCAAATTCCTAATTTATTGTACAAAGAAAAAGAAAAAAGAAACAGTTAAAGTGTTAAAGATATCATACCTTGAAAACGTACAAATAAAACTATGTGAATTTGTTTGGCTTATCGATAGGTAGATATGAATTGCAAGCGATCTTCCTTTTTTTTTTTAATTAAAGAATATTTAAAGAATTTCTTTTCACTATGGATTAAATAACATTGTAAATAAGTAAATAATATATATATATATATATGTATATATATATATATGTATATATATGTATATAACCGTGATTTATGAAATTTCCGAAATTTTTTTAACAAAATAAATTTACATTTTAAACTGCAAGTTAAGAATGAGTGATATGACTGAATACTTTTCCTAAAGATAAGAAAATGTTGGCATGAAAATTATGGTAAAAATACTTACAAGTATTTTTAAGAGATAATTAATTTGTCATAATGCTTTTTATTAAATATCTAATTATTTTCATAAATGCACATATATTATCCAATCATAAAAAAACACTTTTTTAATAGTAACATGTCATCTATTTTTATTTATATATTTTATTTTAGGCAGAACTAGAAAAATATTTTTATTAGTCAACGAAAATACTTTTACATTTTCTTTCTTTCGACTTAAAGAAAAATTAACGTTATTTTAAATTAAAAAAAAAACATAAGAGTTTTTATCTAACATAAGAGTTTTCTTTCATTGCGAAAAATCCCTTTTTCTGCTGTATGATTTTTTTAACAATAAGAAGAACCGTTAATGCAAAGCGGATATTTTAATAGAGAATTTTAAAAAATGTCTTTTAAAATCAATGTTAAATTGTTTTGATTTTGGATTGAATAAAATTTATGAAACACGAACTTTCAAATTCCGTCGTCACCGTTAAAATATCAAAAATAATTAAATATACCATTTTCTAACCTACATTTATCTTTTGAAATATACTGCTTTTTTAAAGATGCAATATATATATATATATATATATATATATATATATATATATATATATATATATATATATATATATATAATATATATAGATACATAGATAGATAGATATATATATATATCACGCTATCGTACTTGGTACAGAAATCGAGATTATTTTTTAATTGTTTAATGGCAACGCTAGAATGAAGTGCATCTCATTGGTTATTGAACAGCATGTAATGCATCACCATACCTATAAGGGGGATTAGCATAGGGGGGGACCCTTTTCTGTGAGACAAATTCCACCCAGTTTCTCGCCAACGTGACGATATCTCCCCAAATTCCCATATATTTCCATTGTAAACCAATACGGTTTATTTGCTTACAGAAAATCAACAAATTGAGATATTTTCATGCAACAAAAACTATTATTAGCTTAAGGGCTTAATTATAAAGCTTAATTATAGTTATTCATTTATCTACTGCATTATGATCAACCGCAATTTTTTTCATGTAATTTTTTTTCAATTATTATAATGAAAATTAAAGGATAAACATAAAAAAATACTCAACCGTGATAAATTTAATTCCTTAGAGCTAATTAATTAAAGTGGTACTGTAAAGTACCTTTAGTACCTATTAATAAAATATCGCAACAGAAAACCCACTATGTATTTCAAATGATACCAGAATCGTGTTCAAATATTTTCGATTTCATAAGTATGTAAAATATAGCCTTTTTTATATTTCCAAATAAATATTTTGGCACATTCCGGTTCCGATTATTTATTTCAATACTTTAGCATTGAAAATTGTTTGAAACTGAAAGGGTTGAAAAAATATTTTTTTATGTTTCAATCTTGTTAGTAGTCCTTTAGTTATGCGACGTCTGTATTCCAGGGACAACATGTTTTCTCGTATCTCCATATATTCAATATATGAATTTAAGTATGCCATTTTTTAACATAGCAATAAAGAGCCGGTGCCACATCTTTTTCGATTTCCTATAAAACGTAATAATGAAACAGAAAATAAATATACTAGGATAATTATTACTACACTACATTTTAGTAATTACATTTTAAAACAGATGAGAACGATGGGTAAATACACAGACGAAAAGTAAATTAAACCAGTTTTTCTCCAACACGCAGTACACTGACGGTACTTATAAGTACCACCGAGTTATTCAACTGTTAAATCAAATACATGCGCAGTTCACCTAAAATAGCTAGTCAAATGGTATTCAAATATCATATTGAACACATAAAAAAATACAACACTTATCTTATATCCTTTACTGTGTTTGCAGCAATAAGAAGACGAGCGTGACAGTCTGTACAAAATGTCGGCACAAAAAACATCGAATGTTTCAAAGATAGCCTCCTTTCTCTCTAAAATAACAAACCTAGAACTGCTGTTGCCATGTATCCGGATACAGTGGAGTTAAAAGAGTGTTTTTGCAAAGTACCATTAGAATATTAGTAATATTCACTGTGGGATGAAGGAAATTTTAAAGTGGGTGGTACTTATAAGTACCGTCAGTAGACAAAGGATTAAGGGAGTCCAAGTAAATTAAATTATGAATAAAAGTAACATGATACAATGCTTCGCATGCTCCCCAAAACATACGTTTTAAGAGACACCAAACTGGTTGCCAGGGGCGGCTAGTTAGAATTAATTTTTCGATTTTTGTTTTGTACACATGCATCTTTTTCACATTCTGTTAACATAGTTTTATTTACATTCTAGTATATAAAACGTACTTTTTAGATACAAATTTTGCAAAAATTTAAGCTGTATAATTAAGAGAGAAACGTACGATATGACGATCTTGATACATAAAGATGGATATTTGTTATATGATGCATAACGCATTTCTTGAGAAAACAATAAATTAAAATAAGCAAAAAACTTTACTAAAATATTTAACCGCTTATTCCAAATGTAATGTATTTAATAAACGTTTATAAAAAATAATATGAAAATTTAAATAACTTTTCTAGATTTTTGACAAATATATTTAATGTTTTAATTTGAGGTACGCATGTTTCAACTTTTGAGTTTCGCTTCAGGATTACTTAGTCTACAGAAAGATCTTATAACAAGAAATATATCTTTTTAAGGAATAAATGTCTGTAATACAAAAGGAAATAAGAAATACACAAATAATAATTTCAAAGTAGGTAGTAACTTTCATTTCCTATGCATTAAATTTTTAACTAAAAAGAAAAAACATTCTTGAACTTCGTTACTCCATAATAGTGAAAGTACGATACTATTAAATCTACAATGAAAAAAAAAATATTATTTGTTTTATATTACCTATTTGCTCAAAAACTGTTTGCGATAGAAAACCACTTAAATTTATAAGAAAATTGTAGAATGTAGTACATGAAATTAAAATTATAGCATCGGTTAATTTTTTTATTTCTTTTAAAACACCAAAATACAGATAAATTATTTCTATGGATTTTCTGTATTTCCAATTTCCTTTAAGGGGACCGTGGACCTTTATTTGAACAAAAATCAAAAATTATTTTTGGGCATATTATTATTCTGCAGTTTGTTCTGACCATTTGCGAAAAACCGCATGCATATGCGGTTATTTTTCACAAAGTTACAAGAGTTTGAACTTTGTACACAAATATTTTTAGCCCTTTACTATATTTTAAATCAGTTTTTCTCGAAAGTGATTTTTCAAACTTTTTAGATTTTTGAAATGTTCCACGTGTCTTACTTTTAATCAAAACACATGAAATTGAAAAGGAAGAATCTTGATATTGCTTTAAATTAACTGTGTCTGTATTTTCAAATTCGACTTCATTAAGTTTATTAAATTGATTTTTAACTTATTAACCCTTTCCGGCACGGGCAATTTTTGTTGTAAAATGATGAAATGATTGACTGACACCGGAATTTTAAAACGATTTTTTTTACGAATTAAAAACAGGTTATTTTAACTATTCATTCTAAAGGCAAAATTTTACTAAAACATTCTTGGTGCCGTTCGTAAGTTTGGAATTAAAATTAGGTATCACGACGCGGGCACACTGTGCCGGAAAGGGTTAAAATACAACATTTTCATGAAAATCGACATAGAATTCAGATACAAAATCTCTAAAAACTAACTAAGGCATTAAAAATTTAAAACAAAAATAAATTTGTAGTACAGTTTTAATTGATTAAAATGCAAAATTAAGAAAACATCTCAACAATTATGACACATAGACATTTAAAATGTTTGTTTCAAAATTTTATATATATTTTTTTTTATCTTAAAATTATTATAAGATTGGAAATTTTGTTTTAAGGTGTTCTATATTCTTATAGTGAAATGTATATTTCCACAAAATTTCATATCTCTATGATGAAAATCTAAAGGAAATCTTTTTAACGTTCACCGTCCCCTTAAAAAAAGTGTGTCGTACTATGAGAAAAATAATAAACAAAATGCAAGTAATTCATACAATTAAGGCTCAATTAAGCGAGCTTTAAAACACTTTAAACATTTATCACTTTTGCAAGTTTATTTTCTTTAAAATCAATCGATAAATAGTAAATATCACTTTTATCTGGTCGTTTTATGTGAATATAAAATGTATCTGCATATACGTTTTTTTTTTTTTTTTTTTTTTTATCACTGAAACTTTACATTCTTATAAAATTTATTTTTTTAAATAATGAAAATCTAAAAAGCATTTCAAAGAAATACAGATGCGGGACAGAATACTAAAACAGAAAAAAATCGAAATACATGGATGCGAAAAATGTTCTTATAAATTTGATTTCTTAAAAGACAAAACATTTGTTTCAGATAAAACAATAAAATAAACTAAAAAAGTATGTCATGTTTATTGATTTGCTCAGAACAAATGAGATTTTGCATTTCTTCGCTTGTTGTAATTAGTTATATTATGTATCAGATTTCGTTGAATGCGAGAAATAGTTTTACGTTCTAAAATAAAGTTAAAAATTTTGCAAATACATTTCTTCTTTTATAGAGATTATGTTATACATAATAAATTAAAAACGAATAAAATGAAACAAAACTGGGCAAACAAACATATATCTTGAAATATTAATTATTGATCTATTATGTAAAATGTTCTTTTCTATAACTAAAGTAAAAGGAACTGCTCAATTAGTTTCAGAATTGAAAAAACAAAAACAAAAAAAAAAACATATGTTTAACTTTTTCTTAAAATAATATGCGCTCATTATAATAAAAGTATTCCCTTTTGTCTTAATGGATATTAAATTGTCATTTTTTTGGAATAACGTTGTTATTTTAAGGTAGCAGAAAACTTTTTGTTTGTTCTGTTTTATATTTTTTAATGAATTCAGGTTTTGCAGTTTAAAATGATCTTTGAAGTGTAAAGCATTTGTTGACCATTATGAATAAAAAAAAAATTAAACCTCAGAAAAAATAGAAAATATTTCACATTATATATATAAAAATGTATTTAAATGGGATTAAATGTATTATTGTTTTATACATTATAAATGTCTTCACACACATATGAAAATTAACAGTAGTCATCATAGTGCTAGTCAAGGAAAATATTTTGCGAACAAATTTCAAGTTCATTACTATAGATCCACCCTTTAATGTCCATTTAACTTCTCAAAATCTATGAAATTTTTTTGTAAAAAATGTTTCAGATTTGTTATCGTTTGGGACTATAATGACAAATATTTTATTTGATAGAAAATAGTCTACTTTGAAAACGTGAAAGCTAGGATGTGTGAAAGTTTCAATTACAAGAGGCGGTATAACTACGCAAAGACACATAAAATAATTGTGCTAAGAATATCCCTCATGTTTAATTCCGATCTTGGATAAACCGTGATTACGGAGTCAGCCGGTGCATACATTCATGTATGTATTGCTATTTTCTTTTTGTGTCATTTTTAATATACACACGTACACATTTTGTCATTCACACATCTGCCAAAAATTTTCCCTTGAAAGAAAAAAAAAACGTTCTTCATAATATTAAACTTTAAAGTTTGTAGTAATATGTCGCAGTAGTATGGAAGCACACTATATTCCTTTTTCAATCCATACTTGAACTGATTTTGTAGTTAATTCAGCCTGGCATGGAATCTTTTTCACTAGGTTGGTCTTTGCGCATTTTAAGCAAAATATAATTTGAAATTAAATTTTCTTTGAAATATTGTTTCTACTAATTGATATTTTGTTAGCCTTCAATAAAATTAGTAATAAGAAGATATTTTTAAATTTGGCTTTTATAGTATATTTATTCCCATTAATCAGTGATTACATAAGTTAAAACACTGTTCTGAAGAAATATTCACTGCTTAAAAATTAATTTGCAAAACGAAAAAAAAAAAAAAAAAATGAGCTTTACATTCACGCAAGAAACCTACATTTTCCAAAGTATGATATATATTTTAAAACGAGTCCTTCTACACTTTACATCTTAATACTTTTTTAAATCCAATGTTACACACCAAAGGCGACCGCATTCACAATTTAATGTGAAACCAACGAAAGACTTCTTTTCAGAATTTCTCGTTTGCATTTGATTTTTTCTCCATAGAATATATGTGTTTCATGTCAAACCGGGTATATTCGTACCTTTTAGATTCAGGTTCCATTTTATTTTTCAGAATTCACTTTCATAATATGAATCAGTTTTGAAATTGCAAACGTCCTCAAACAAAATGGCTGAAAATTATGAGAATATCGGTTTATACATATATGAAGGTGTCTTCAAGTACCCAGGAAATAATAGACACAGGAAATAGAAAATCCAATGATGTTGTACAGCTAATAGAAATTTAATGTAAAGCACATTATATGCCGCGATATAAAAAAAAAAAATGTTTGCGAGTCACGTTGGAAAAGGTGTAATTAAGGTCTGAGCTTCTTTTAGATAAACTTCCAGCACAGATGTTGAAAGAGAAATGTCAAAATCGCGGTATGGTTTCACATTGTTTGGTGTGACACAACATCGCCAATATACAAGATTTTGGCGGGTCAACAAGGATAGACAAAGATTTAGGCCCGTGAAAAGATTAGCAAAACTTTTTCAGTTTATATACATTTAAACATGCAGACGTTTTCGGGTTCCCATAAAAGTAAATTATTGTGGTAACAGAGGGTATTAGGAGAGTATTAGGAGGGTATTAGGAGATCTCCTCTTTTTGAAACGTACGTTCGAAATTTAGCCGAAATATCCTGACTCTAAGTATAGACGGCTGAGAAACGAGAGAGGTTCTGACGCATTTGTGCCTTAAAAATTTGTATAGGTGTCAGAGATGAATATGCAGTTTTATATTTTACACGTTTTGACGGTCTGAATTTTAGGAGTGCATAAGCAAGTGAGCGCCACAAAAAAATATGCAAGTTATGTAATTTTGACGGTGATAAATGAAGCAAATATACAGAACATGTGCAACTGGCATTTCCTAATGTTTTTACATTAACCGAAAGCTAACGTTTCTATAAGAATGAATGCATGTGAGAAAGTGTTTTAAAATTCAATGGGAAAATCTGAATTACTGATTTAATTTCAATAAAGATAATCAGTGTTTGAAAGAATTAAATAAATTTAAGTAAATATAAGGTTGATTTTGTGACGGCCGATTATCTACACTAGGGATATAGGCCCGAGGGGAAGTGCCCTTCGTGGGGGTCTTTCTAAGGGAACCTAATCCGTATTAACGCATGGAAATCCATGGTTCGAAGAAAACCACGAAAACTCCGAACGATTAGGCCGACGGGCGCGATTGGGATCGAACCCAGCACTTCCCGTCTACCAGTTTCGAGAGCAGAACCTCTCAGCCACTGGTGGGGCGAAGTAAATATAAGGAGTAAGAATTAGAAGCGATAAATGTTAAATATTAAATTCAATTTAGCAACTTGCTGGGGGAAGCTAACGCAAATTATGAAACATGAACAAATTATTTAAATTAAATTTTTAAGCGTGCGCGCACGGGAGGGGGTTTTCAAAGGTAAAATATAACAGGATAAATCTTATATATTTCAGTGAGAACACCAATAATAATTTTAAAAAAAAATGTCAACACGTGTGTATAACTGAAATATACAAAAGTAAAAGTACAATGGTGAGCATGTATGTATGCTTTCAATCATAGAAAAAAAAAAAGAAAAAAAAAGAAAAAAAAAAAAAAAGAAAGTGCCCAGTTAAACTGATGGCATTGATCACACAGTCTATTCACACTAATTGTATATTATACTCTTATTTAAAGAAATAATGCCTTTTGAAAAATAAATTAAGGGGGATTCCCCCCCCCCCTTTTACATCTTTATACATAACCAAAGAGCCTCCAAATGTCATCAGGAAAGTGCCTTATTAGAATAAACCGGTACACCAAGTTTGAAGCAAATCGATAGAAAAACCCATTTATCTGAATTAAAGGTATATCAGCCACCGTTACCCCTTTATACTTAACCAATGAACCTCCAAATCTAATCAGTGAAGCACCTTATCATAATAAACCGGTATACAAAATTTGAAGCAAATCGTATAAAAAAACCCAATTATCTAAATTAAGGTTATTACCCCCACACCGATCCCCCCTTTATACTTAAAGAATGAATCTCCAAATCTAATCAAGGAAGTGTCTTATCAGAATTAACCGGTATACCAAAACTGTAACAAATCTAATAATTCTGCATGAAACCATCATTTATCTAACAAGGAGAGGGCCAAACTTGTTAATCACAGATTTTGATTATTTTAATATATGTTGTAGGGTAGAGACCCCTTAGTGTCAGGTTCAACGGATTTTATCCAACGCTCCTTAGTTCTTGAGAAACCGGGGGGTCTAATAGTAGTACACAAATTAAATACTTACTTTGCAACCGCAATGATAGGTTGGTCGTAGCTCAGTTGGTATGGCGTTTGCCGGCTGATCCATGGGCCGGGGTTCGATAAGCTGAATGCTGTACATTTGTTTTTCTCATTTTTTGTTTCATAAATACACTTGTAAGTATAATTAATAATCTCATTGTCAATTAAAATTTATAATATTGGTATATCAATTACAATTTTAACCTTTTTTTTTTATTAATTTTTTTTTTTTTTTTTACTTTTAACTAAATAGTTGTTTAAAACATCATAAAATTGTTAATTTTTAAAAAATCGCTTTTAAAATGTATTTCATATATCCTTTATCGATGCAGAGATATTGATCAATTGTGTCAATTCGTGATTTTAAAACAATCATCATTTACGCATTGCTTTAACAAAGGAAGTCAATGCGATAATACTATTATTCTGTTTTTAAAGTAACAAGCATCATTTTATTAAAAATTAGCATCATAATTAAATTACAACTGTTTTTTTGTATATTAAAAAAATTTAAATTTATAATATGTATGCTTACGCTTTCAATTATTTTGCTTTCACCTTTTTCTTCTTTCTGCTTTCATTTTTATTTTATTTGAATATTCTTTTATATTATCATAACTAGATGTCACCACAACAGATTTTGTCACGATTTTGGAATTTTTCTCATTCAATAATAGATCCAATTTCTTTTTAAACCTCTTTAAAGTATCAGAAATAATAGTTTAAAAATAAAAAAATGATAAATTTAAGTTTGTTAACATTATAATTAATGTATGATATTAAATTTGTAATTGAAATTATTAAATTATAATTACAAGTATATTTAAAAACAAAAAAAATGAGAAAAACAAATGTAACGCGCTCGGGTACCGAACCCGGTCCCGCAGATCAGCCAGCGAACGACGTACCAACTGAGCTACGACCAACATATCATTGCACTTGCAATGTAAGTATTTAATTTGTGTACTATTATTAGACCCCCGGTATCTCAAGAGCAAAGAAGCGTTGAGTAAAATCCGTTGAACCTGACACTAAGGGGTCTCTACCCTACAACATATATTAAAATAATCAAAATCTGTGATTAACAAGGTTGGCCCTCTCCTTGTAAGTTAAGAGGGGATAAGCCCCCCGTACCCACTTTATACTTAACCAATTAACCCTCAAGACTAATCAGGGAAGCGGCTTATGAGAATGAACATAGAAAAAAATGAAGCAAATCGGATATTTCTATCAAGAGTTACAGCGTTACGTAAGTACGTACGTACATACAGAACCGGCGGGTACATTAGCTCTCAGGATTTGATAGCATTTGAGCTAAAAATCTTTCACATATAAATTGTTGTCATATACAGGAGTCGGAGCATATAGGGCGAATTCTATTGTTCTTACCAGTATCTTTTATCAATATCCAATGAAATATTCCTATTGCATATCTTATAAAATTGTCTCTTGAGGATTATTGATGAAAGATACGGGTAAGAACAATAAAGTTTGCCCTATACGCTCCGACCCTTGCATACAAAATCTCTTGAATCAATAGTTCCAACAGTCTCAGGAAATTGTCTAATTTTTTCAGAATACTTAAATCGGGTTATCCACGTATATTTTTGTAAGTATGCATTTTTAATTGCTTGGTACCAAGTAATTAAGACAAATAATGAGAAAAGACGATAAAGTTCTAGTTCGTTTTTCTCAAATTGTGATTCAAAATAAGATCATGATTGACATACACACAAATGCAAGCACTTAAAAAATGTATAGACACAATTCCACTATTTAAAACTGTAAATATAAAAAAAAATAAAGTAGAGTATATGTATGTTTGTAAACAGAAAATTTAAATGTATTGTATAAGGATGAAGGTATTAAAGGTAAGGGGACATAGAGAAAGAAAAAAAATCTGCATATACATTTTCGTGCACGAGGCATAGGATTAAAAAAAAAAAAAAAAAAAAGACTTACAGCGCGCCCATAAAACAGTGCAGATCTGAATTTATTTATTCCTTAATCTTGAAATCCTATTCCTTAATCTTGTAGGTACACAAGTGTGATGGCGTTCTGATTAGTGCATCTGCCCTGGAGGAAGAGGGATTTTTGAGTTGGATATCGACCTCAGATATTGTATGAAAAAAATATTAAAATACAACGAGAAAGTTTAAAAGAAAACACTTAATATGGTTCAAAGAAATAAAGATAATGTTTGCTTAGGAATCTGACATTTTTTGATATATTTAAATTCTGTTTCATTTTTAGCTTAAAAGCTTGAAACTTGTAGCCATGTTTGGTGCAGAGATTTGTAATTGTATAGTTTTTCATATCTTTATTTACAAATTAAATACAAATTGATTTATAAGCTACATTTGCAGCCTGACGGTATTATTTGTGTTCCAGTTCAGTCACGTCTGGAATTTAGTATATGAATGAAAATTTGAGAGCATTGTTTTAAAGATATTATGTTGTTACGAAAACTGAAAAAGAACTGTTCAATTACATCCTTCTAGGGAAAAGAGGAACTGCAAATATCATACATTTGTGAACAAAAATAAATTCAGAAATGTATAAAAAACAAGTCAGTTTCGATTTTTGTACAGACTTAAGCAACTTGTTTTGCTTTCGCTTTGTTTTGATCGTCTTATAGAATGACAACTCCAAAAATGCGTAATTTTAAACAAGGTCTGAAACAAAAGTGCTATTTTCAGTAAATTGCAATATTTAACATGATTTCTCTACTTTTACGTATCTACTCTCTTATATTAATGTAAAAATATTCATTTTATTTCCTTTCATAAACAAATTACATTTCTAAACATTATTCGTGTTATTTAGAATTTATTGAAGTTTTAATGCATTCGATCATGAATAATCTATAATCGTATACAATTCATTCTTTTGTGAAAACAAAATACAAAAACACTTTAAATAATCTTGAATGTAATTGTTTTAACAGCAAAAAAAAAAAAATAAAAAATAAATAAATAAATAAATAAATAAATCCAAAGGGAGCCAAATTTGAAAAAATAATTAAAGATACCTTTATAACTTTAACAGTTTTTGTAGTGTGATAAATATATAATTTTTCATACAGGTCATTGAAGACTGTTTTAAATATGAAAATGGTTACTTTCTGTTCAATTTTATTAAAAGAAAAAAAATAACATTTAATCTTAATTGTAGCATTTTTTATATTGTATAGTGTGAAAAATTATTTAGTTAATATAATTAAACAAGGCTGAAAAAACTTACATTTTTCATATAAAAGAAATGGTAAAATCATTCTTTCAACTGTGATTTATCTTTGTTTAAACATAATTCATTTAAAATGCTGCGAATTTAAAACATTAATTACTCTGTTTTTCAGTGTGTTCTTTGATTTTCAACGTTGCTTATTTAATTTAGATTCTTAGTTTAGAAATTTGAATGTATGGTTTGTTACTCTACTGTATGCCTGAAAAATACATTCATTTAAACTTTTATATAAAATTTACTTTTATTGTTATTCAAAGTGCATATAAGTATGTAACTATATAGCCTCCTCTCTTTAAATATGTAATATGGTGATGTGGAAAGCGTTAATTTATTGAAATAAAACTATATTTTAAATCTCTAACTATATTTTTCGAATACACCAGTCTAATACTAAAAATCAGCAGTTTATACAATATCTGTAGAACACTCGAATTAGAATAGAGCCAATTACTTTATTAACCGCTTCCGGCTAATGCGTCATGAATTATAGAAAACATGAGAGTTTTTTTTGTTTTTCTTTCGCATTTTAAAAGTCGAAAATTACTGTCCTCGTGATCCGTGAATTTTGCTTTGATATGTCATTCGTACAACCAGACAATAAACAAATACAAGAGAGTTAGTTAATTTGCTGATAATGCACGCCATAAGTGAGATAGACGATGTAATTCGTTCGTAAAAAAATTCAAATCCTATGTACATACATCTATATCTATATCTATCTATCTATCTATCTATATATATATATATATACATATATATATATATAAAAATACAAATATGATGTCAAAATCTATAGTTAGTATTGAAAATTTTAATGTTTTATACAATTTCTATAGGTAGAGGAACCTCTAAAAAATTTTATCGATCGCATTGATTCGTAGATGCTATTACTGATTTAGACCTATTGGTAAGAATCTTATTTTTATACAATGATTTTTATACGGTCATTGTTTTATATGATCATTCGGTCATTTCAATGAAAGAATCATTAATTTTAATTAAAAAAATCCCTAGACGTTAATATAAACATTCACAAAATATTACAATTTAAAACTATATTGTATTAAATATTTAAAATAATGTTTTAAAAAAATATATTTTTATGGACATTTAGAAATCTAAAAAACCAAATTGATAAAAAATAATGCATTGCAAAAATATATAGTGCATTGTCTATTCTTCTAGCAATCAATGAATGGTAAGATATTTTTTTAAATTTCATTTCAAAGTGATATAAACAAGTTGACATTTTCTTCCTTCATTGAAACTTAAGGAACATAAATTACTTTGACAAAGATAAAAAAAAAAAAAAACTAAAGTAATGTCAAATTTTTCAAATGTTTATCTTAATGATATTAAAAGAACTTTTATTGTCCCAAAGATGACAATATTAATTTTGATAAATACTTTTTACTCATATTTCAAATTGTTTCATATTATTTTATTTTTGTCTCAAACTGTCGTATAGCAGATTCAAATAGTTTTACTTTTTAGACATATTTAAACAAATTTTTATTAAAATAAAACCATTAAACTTCGTTTACAAATTTTAAAATTACAAAAAAAAACTTATTAAGAATTTTTAAATTTTATTTATGTAATAATTTTTTACATATTAGATTTAGCCAATTCCTGTTTCCTAATGCAATTTCCATTGCATAGATTGGAAATCCAAATCATCAGTTTAACTTTACCGTGATAATGATGTAAAAATGTAAGTCGGTTTTTTCATCTGGATTGTTACGAGTGTTATTATAAATAGATATACAAATTCCTTCGTCAGGGACATGATTAGCACCCGTTTTCATTCTATTGTATCGAGGGATTCTCCGTAGTGATAGCTCTTTTTCGGTAATTTCCTGTTAGGTACATCACTTCTTGATAATATACAAACTCTTCCATTTATCATTTTAATCAGTCCATTAGCCATACACGGAGCAATATCCAAGGGTTTTTTAGGTGCGTTCGTAATTATATAAAAACATAGCACCTATAGTCGTCGTTCAGTCCGTCCGTCCGTCCATCCGTCCGTCCGTCCGTCTGTCTGTCTGTCCGCATAGAACAGAGCAAAAACTACCCAACCGAATGGTCTGAAATTTTTAATGTATGATTGTTGCAAAATTTTGTCGAGCCCTTTCAAATTTTATGAAAATCAGATGCATAGTTTAATTACAGGGACAGTCAAAAGTTTTTCTTTACATTACGGCCAATGGGAAAAATTATTGAAAATGCATTTTAATGATGTTACAGCCTTCCGAATGGTCTGAAATTTTAAATATATAATTGTTTCAAAATTTTGTCGAGCCATTTGAAAATTTAGGAAAATCGGATGTATAGTTTAATGACAGGGACAGTCAAAAGTTTTCCGTTACATTACGGCCAATGGGGAAAAAAATATTGCAAGTGCGTTTTAATGATGTTACAGCCTTCCGAATGGTCTGAAAATTTAAATATATAATTGTTGCAAAATTTTGTCGAGCCCTTTCAAATTTTATGAAAATCGGATGTATAGTTTAATTACAGGGACAGCCAAAAGTTTTCCGTTACATTACGGGGAATGGGAAAAAAATTATTGCAAGTGCATTTTAATGATGTTATAGACTATGCACTTATGAAATTAAAAAATATATACATTGAGTACAATATGGGTTACAAAAAATAATTATAAAACTAGTTATAGTACGAACGCACCTCATTTGCCACGTTTGACGAGCAATTTCCGACTTGTTTAAAAACCATTTCGATTTTTAATACTTTTTTAATTTTTAAGTTTGGTTTTATTTTACATATATATATATATATATATATATATATATATATATATATATATATATATATATAAATATGTAGCATTTTGCTACCAACCTTCAGATATTTAGGCGACACCAGTACACCTCGACATAAAATGTAGTAAAGCAATCAAAACCATCCATCCGTTATATTGAAAATACCGGATTGCAGTCAGGGTGGCATGAAAAAACAGGCTCGAAAAACATTGAGATAATTTCCCTTAAGTAATGAATATAGATAGTCATCGTCACTTTTTAAACTGGTTTTATTGACAAAAAACATAGTAAAACACTTTCAGTAGTTATTCCATCCACTCTCAAAAATCGATCATCACTTCATAAGACTTTAGATGTTATAAGAATAGGATCTATACATTAGAACATTCACTCCAAGCGACTCAGCTTAATTAGACAACCATAACAACGTAAAAACTTCTATCCATCGCCGATGTAACGATATTTGTACTCTGAACAACAACGATCGGACGGTTGCAAAAAGGTAACAGACCAATGCTAGAAGAGAGCTGGGGGAGGATGGGACATAGAACGAATTACGATTCGATGGGAAAGGATGACGTCGACAAAGAACTCTTTATACGGCGTCAGAATAAAAGCGCAAATAGCGCTGGCGGACGCATGGAATTGTGGGTATAGAACACGAAAGAATAAATGATATTAAAACATTCGAAAGAAAGAGAATTTAATTTTAGAATAAAATGAAAGAGTAATTTAATGCGTTTTATAAGATTAGGCGAATGGATTAAGGTTTTTTAGAATAATAAAAGAATACGCAACTTTAAATGCATGAAATAAAAGACAAAATATATTAAGATATTATTAAAGACAGGCAAAAAAGGAAAAATATTAAGAATTTGAAATAGTTTTACTAAGAAAAAGAGGCGAAATTTTTTATTATTACATATCCCCCCACTCAAAAAGACTGGATGAACTGGTAGGTCCTAAGACCCACAAGTTCATAGAAAGGAAATGTTGCATAGCCTTGGATTACAATTTCGCCACTTGGAGTAAACCCTGAATATTTAACATTTATTTTTTATCTTAATGCTATATTAATTTAAAATTTAGAACGCGAACTACTGGAATTGTTAATTAAATACAATAACAAGATATTAATCTTGTTTACAAATTACAAATATGTAAAATAAAAAGTTACTATAAATTTTGAGAATAACTTTTTAACATAGTTTTGTTATTTACATAATAAATTTACGGCCATTTATGGCTCATATTAATGTGCAAAGCATTCATGGATTCAGTTGTAAAGACTTGAACGAGGCATTTTATAATATAAGTGTGCTAATGGAATTCTGAAAAATGTCTTCAAAATATAAGTTAAAAATTAGATTCGTAAATATAATGTTCATTAGAATCTGCTTATCCTTACATTAGCAACTCAGTTTTTCCAATCTAAGTTCATTTGTAGTTCAATAAATGAAATTAATATATTACAATAAATAAATAATAATAAAATTCATAATAGCAATAATAATAACAAAATTTTTTAAATAAACCTATTTACAGTATCTTTGAAGTGTATTGGCACACATACATCTATGGTATTGATGGTCGATCTGTTTGCGGGTACCTTTTCACTATTTGTTATTATTTACTATTTACCACATGGTATTTACCTATTACAGTCATCATAGTTTTTTCAGAAACTTCTTTGGATTTCCTCTAAGTTGAAAAATTTGTAATAATCTAAAATTTCTAACTGATAAATTAATTACTCATAATTAATAAACTCTCTAACTCATAACAATTAAAACCATTTAAATCAGATATTCTCATAAACTAACAAAAACTCTTAAATCTAAAACTTCATAAAAAAAAAAAATTCTCATATCCTGTCCATTAATTAGTTACACGGTAATTATCTTCCAATTATCTAATAATAAGCATATTATATCTTATAATATCAATTTCTAGGACTAACTTACAATGAGTAATTGAAATTCATACTAATCGGGTTATAACAACTCATAGCATAAATATTCTCTCAAGTAACTATCCCATGCTAAGTATTATCATCTCACTTACTATAGTAATCAATATTCATTATGATCTTTTTCTCTCAATATCAATAATGCATAGTATAATAAATAATAATAACAACTATATTCAACAACACAGTCAATAGTATTCAAAAGTATCAAATAAATTTCTTTAACTAATCCTTAAAGTATCTAATTGATATTTCATCCATATCACAGCGAAATGAGGTATGACAAAATACTCAAATATTAGGCATAACATAAAGTAACAAAAATAAATAAGTTGTGAAATAACTATCAATTCAGTATGATTATGCAATGATCTTGTTTTCAATCAAACAAGAAGCTATATTAGATGTAAATTTCCAACTGGGCGAAAAATGTCCGGACCAGGATTCAAACC
Source organism: Maratus speciosus (assembly GCA_963932465.1). Classification (NCBI taxonomy): domain Eukaryota; kingdom Metazoa; phylum Arthropoda; class Arachnida; order Araneae; family Salticidae; genus Maratus; species Maratus speciosus. Next base: position 429,516,888 of record OZ010795.1, on the reverse strand, counting down.
CGGGACCTCCTGGCTGAAGCCGCCAGTGCTCTGCCATCTGAGCTATCCCGGACGATTCTGGTCGAACTTTTTCACCCAGCTAACCTTGATGATTACAGCATCTGGTCTGACACCTGGTTCAGCTCAACAGAATAAATCTCAGGTAATGGAACTCCAGAAATCGCTGGATACGAAATTACACTAGATTAATATTAATCCAATTATTCTAATTGGTAAACAAATCATATTAGATGTAAATTTCCAACTGGGCGAAAAATTTCCGGACCAGGATTCAAACCCGGGACCTCCTGGCCGAAGCCGCCAGTGCACTGCCATCTGAGCTATCCCGGACGATTCTGGATGAACCAGACCAGATGCTGTAATCATCAAGGTTAGCTGGGTGAAAAAGTTCGGCGAGAATCGTCCGGGATAGCTCAGATGGCAGAGCACTGGCCTCTTCAGCCAGGAGGTCCCGGGTTCCAATCCTGGTCCGGACATTTTTCGCCCAGTTGGAAATTTACATCTAATATGATTTGTTTACCAATTATAATAATTGTGTTAATATTAATCAAGAAGCTATAGTTGCTGAATGAAAATGAAACTTTGTAGCATATTTAAGAAAGGTTGATAAAAGATCCAGATTATTGAGTTATAGTAATTAACTTTCATCCTAAATTCAAATTCAATTTAAATTTAATTCTATCCCAGTTAATTTTATTTATTTAATTAATTTAGTTTAAGTTATTAATTCAATTAATTTCGATACAAGAAATGCTCAACCTAAATCTACCAATTTACGCCAGCATAAATAGTTAACTCAAGTAAAAAAAAATCTCAGCAGTAATATTCCTGTCGCGCGATTCAAGAACACGCTGTTATATAGAAAATAATTGCTTACTAACTTATAAATGTATTTATTTAGTTTAGTTAGATTACTTATTATTATAAATTTAAGACGCGGCTATGGATTTAACATTAGTTTGCTGGGGTTTTTCATGGGATAACATTAATTGACCTGGATAATAATATTTTCGTAATTTAGTTACATGGACAATCTCCGTATTTCGGTTTTGAATTTTCCTATCTATCTCAAAGTTAACATCAGATAATTTATTAAGGATTCGATATGGGCCACTAAAAACTTGGGATAGCTTCCTAGTATTTGGGTATTGAAATTCCTCATAAATTACTAGATCTCCTATCTCAAATTTAGGGTCTACGTAATTTCTATCGTAATATTTTTTTACTTCGCAAATAAAATTCATCTGTGCATTTTTTAGAAATTTTCGGGCTTCTTGAACTGAAGGGTAATAATCTTGTGGAAGGGGGGAATCATAGGGTCATTGGCCAAAAAGTAAATAAGCAGGGGGGGGGGATTTGGTTATGGAATGGGGAGTATTGTTATACTCATTAACTACTGCGGTCAGAAGTTTTGTCCAAGGAACTTTAGAACTGGTAGAATTAACCTTACACTTTAATATAGTAACTAATGTTTGATTCAATCTTTCACATTTCCAATTCGTTTGAGGATGGTGATCGGAGGTTAAACGCTGCTTTATATTATGATTCCAAAGAAATATTTAAAATCTAGATGAAGTAAAAGCTGCATTTCTATCACTGAGCACCTTATGGGGAACCTGTACATTAAGGATTTTATTGAAACAGTACAATTGTTGGGGAGTTTGAATATTAAATACTTGATTTAGACTAGGTACTTGACTTGACTAGGTACTTGACTTGACTAGGTACAAGTTTCTGTGGTAACACTTTTTGAGGGGAAAGCCCAAACATATCTTGTAGAATGATCTATTATTATATGCAAATATTTTTGGTGGAGTTATAGTAATTAAATCCTCCCACAGTATCAATAGAAAGACATTCAAAAGGTTGATCTGTGGTTGGCATAGCTTGTAATAAGCCAAATTTCTTCTGTCTGGTTTTTTTTTATTTTTCTGACAAATATCGCAATGCTTTACAAATTTAGTTATATCTTGAGTCATATCAGGCCAATAATAATTAGGGGATATTAAATTTAACATTTTTTGGATACTAGGGTGACCAAATTTCTGATGAGCAACATTTAGTAATTTTCTTCTTAAGGACACGAGTACTACTATTTTTCTAAAACCTTTCTTTTTCACTATCATAAGTCCATTTTCATTTTCATAGTTTTTTCCACGAACATTATCCTTTTCCTGCATCTGTATATATTCTCTAATATCTAAAAGGAAAGTAACTGGTTGATTAAAATACGTAGTAGGATTTCTAGACAACATGTCAGCTTCGACATTTGTTGAACCCTTTTCATAGACAATATTATATTCAAACATACATAGTTTTAATGACCATTTGAATAATTTTCCCCTTAGATGTTTAACATTTTTTAACCATACAAGAGATGCATGGTCGGTGTGTATAGTAAACTTAACTCCATGAAAGTTGTGATAATGTTTATCTAATGTGTCAATGATGGTAAGACACTCTAATTTGGTAATAAAATTGTTCTTTTCATAACTTCTCAATCCCCTTGAATAGTATGCAATTGGATGTAAAAAATTATTACTATCTGGCTGTTTAAGGACTGCACCTACCGCCACCTGTGAGGCATCAACAAATATATGGAGGGGTAATTTAGGGTCATAAATTTTCAAAACATGTGTAGCAATTAGGGCATCTTTTAGTTTATGGAAGGAATTTTGACAATCTGAATTCCATTCCCATATGGTATTTTTCTTAACCCCCTCACTGACAAGCCCGTGTTAATACGTTAATTAAGCTCCAGGTTTCACTGCAATACAAGTAATATTTGAAGTAATATAATTTTATTTATTTATCGTATTTTTAATACGTTGAACAATGATTAATACTTCCCAGGATTGCATTCATATTCGTTATTAATTTTTTTTATAAAATATTCAAAGAATCATCTTTTTTATCATTTAAAACAAAATGCAGAGAAAACAACATTACAATTTTGCCCTTTTCCAAGACAGTCGGAGGGTTTTAAGTAACTTATTGAGGGGATGTCTGATTTCTGCATATTTATCAATAATTTTATGATAGACATTAATGGATCGTAGGAATCTTTGGAGTTCTTTAACATTTGAGGGGGTTTTAAATTTTTGATAACTTCTATATTATTAGTATCTGGAGTTAATGTACCATTTTTTATTTCATAACCTAAGAAATTAATTTTATCTTGGACAAGGTTACATTTAGATAATTTAAGTTTGATATTTTCCAATCTACATAATTCAAAAATTTTGGTAAGATGTTGTAGATGTTCTTCCAAAGTTGAAGAGAAAATAATTATGTCATCAAAACAATAGCAGGCAAAGTCGATTTTATATTTAGTTAGAATTCTTCTAATGGTTCTATTGAAAATTGGGGGCCCAACTTTGACACCGAATTGAAGAACATTCCATTCAAAAAGTCCAGAGTTGGATGTAAAAGCCAATTTTTCAGTGTCTGCTGGGTGTATGGGTATGTGCCAGTAGCCAGAGGCTAAATCCAAGGTGGAAAAATACTGAGCACTACTCAATTTATCTAAAATTCCGTCAATACGGGGTAATGGTTTATCATCATTTTTCATTATTGAATTTAATTTCCTATAGTCTACACATAACCTACTTTTCTTACATTCATCGCGTTTTTCTACCAAAGTAATAGGGGAGGAGTAAGGGTTATAACTTTCTTTAATTAATCCCGCAGCTAATAATGATTGAATCTGTTCTGGAATTTCCTTTTTTTCGACTATTGAAGTGCGGTAAGGCCTCATAGATATAGGTAGGTCAGAATTGAGAAAAATGCGCTGTGGCTCAATATTAATTTTTCCTACATCATATTTATTTTTTGAAAAAATATTCAAATAATCCCTCAAATTATCCATTAAGTTTTGTTTTTACAGAATTTATTTCCCCAATTAAATTATAATCATTAATATTAGGCTGCGCGAAGGATTTAGGAGTCACTAACTTTCCATAATCAGGTTGCATTTCATCATATTGGTTATTCATATTAAAATGAAGAGATCTTAGTACATTTCTGCATATGCATTGTTTTACTATAGTCCTTCCTTGCATAATTTTACAATTTACACAATCTATATTTAATTGAAAGAGTGCACAGTTTGGCAACCCTAGTATTGCGTACTCAAGATCAGTGTCCCATACTAAAAAATTTACATTGTGCTTAATTTTACCAACTTTAATAAATAAATTACCTGATTGATTAATTTGTATAACCCTTTAGCTTGGCCAATAATAATTGGAGAAATATTTCTAACTTTAGCATGTAATAAATTTACAAATTTAATAGGTAAAATCGAAATAGTGGATCCCGTATCAATAACACAAGGAATTTCTTTTTGTTTTGCATACTCAGAGACTATCAATTGTCATATAGTATTAGTAGAAGATTGTTGTTGATTAGTAGGAGCATATGATGGTACAGGGGTAACATTAAATACACAATCTCTTTCCCAATGATAGTCATTAAGTACCCCTTTGTTAAGACAAATCCTGCAAGGTCTAGTGGAGTATCATTGTTGGAAATGAGTATTTTGCATTCTAGGAGTTGTAAATCGAGGATTACTTGTATTTAAATTAGGATTCTGTTGGCGAATCCAATGTCTGGGTGCATTGAAATGAGGCTGAAAAGGCCTAACATTTTGTGAATTATTCCTAACAGCATTTACAGGAGAAGTTGGAATTACTACTAGTTGTTTTGCCATCCGATACCAGTCAGTGGTATTACTTGGAGGATTTACTAAAAAAAAATTCTGGTATTCGGGCTTTAGCCCATCTGTGAGTCCCTGCACAGTTATTGTTTCACATAATTGTAACTTCCTACCCACTTCAACCTTTTTATGAAAATATTGCTCAAATTCATTTAGGTCATTTAACTTTAAAGCTGCAAATTCAGAAAATCTTGGAACATAAACACTAATAATTTTTTCAGTGACAAGCTCAGAAATTTTTTCAAAACTAGTGCACTCCAGACAATCATTTATATAAACCTTCAATGCTTCTCCTTTCAAATATTTAGAAATATTATTTCATTTCCAAATTTCACCTTTTTTCTCGGTAATGCAAGATTTCTCAAAATGCATTAACCAAGGTTGTATTTTCATACCGGACTCTGGGCCAAAGGGAACAATATTTATTTCACTCATGGTGTTACTTGATTTTTTAACAATTCTAGATCTTAATTGTATATAGGAGGGATAACTCATTTATATAAAAATGCAACAGTATAAACATAACTAAAAAATATATAACTTTAAATTAAATAAACAATGTAAATATATATATTTTTAAATAATAACAACAACTAAAGTACAATTAATTTTCTAACAACAATAATAATAATAATAATATTGTAAATAAATAGAAATCTACTAAAATACTATAATAAATAATATATTCTCACCCACAGAAATGGGTTTTCTCTCAACATAACTTTTGGCCGGAGAGCTAGAATTTTATTTAAAAAGAAAAATCGTGCGTTAAATTTAATCTGAGATCTATTTCCGACACTTGGAGGTATCAGGAATTTTTAATCATTCTATTAAGTCGTTGAAACTTAGTGATATTCCACTGTCAGAGTTTTACTGACATTCGTTCATGAAAACATCTCTCATCATAATCATACTTATTGATAGTCGACGACAATAATTCACATTGCATAGTCAGAAGATTTCTGACATTCTGAAGTTTCGAGGAGTTTCTCTACAAATCATTACTTTAGTAAAGCAAGTGATCATCCTGCCGGCTTATGTAGCATTTTGCTACCGACCTTCCGATATTTAGACGACACCAGTACACCTCGACATAAAATGTAGTAAAGCAATCAATACCATCCATCCGTTATATTGAAAATGTCGGATTGCAGTCAGGGTGGCGAGAAAAAACAGGCTCGAAAAACATTGAGATAATTTCCCTTAAGTAATGAATGTAGATAGTCATCGTCACATTTTAAACTGGTTTAAATGACAAAAAACATAGTAAAACACTTCCAGTAGTTATTCCATCCACTCTCAAAAATCGATAATCACTTCATAAGACTTCAGATGTTATAAGAATAGGATCTACACATTAGAACGTTCACTCCAAGCGACTCATCTTAATTAGACAACCAGAAAAATGTAAAAATCTTCTCTCCATCGCCGATGTAACGACATTTATACTCCGAACAACAACGCGCGGACGGTTACAGAAAGGTAACAGACCAATGCTAAAAGAGAGGTGGGGGAGGATGGGATATAGAACAAATTACGATTCGATGGGAAAGGATGACGTCGATAAAGATATCTTTATACGGCGTCAGAATAAAAGGCAAATAGCGCTGGTGGACGCATGGAATTGTGGGTATAGAACACGAAAGAATAAATGATATTAAAACATTCGAAAGAAAGCGAATTTAGTTTTCGAATAAAATGAAAGAGTAATTGAATGGGTTTTATAAGATTAGGCGAATGGATTAAGGTTTTTTAAAATAATAAAAGAAAACGCAACTTTAAATGCATGAAATAAAAGACAAAACATATTAAGATATTATTAAAGATAGGTAAAAAAGGAAAAATATTAAGAATTTGAAATAGTTTTACTAAGAAAAAGAGGCGAAAAATTTTATTATTACATATATATATATATATATATACTATATATACTAGGTGGCTCTGCCCCCTGCAAGCTACGCTCACCAACCCCCGTTCAGACACCGCAGAATCTAAAAACACGCTAATATGATGGGTTTTAAAAATATTATAGAAGATTGAATTATACTGAAAAAAGCTGTGCAGATCTCCCTGTAAACGCGTTTCCATTCGATTCCTTTTGATTGCAAAAATTTAAAGGCGAATCAGTTGCTGGTAAAACATCCAATGACTGTTTTAGTTTTTGATTAAAGAGGATTAAACATTTGAAAAGAAGCAAAACTAAAATAAATTAAGTATACAGAGTCTTTGTCTCCCGGTATTTTAAAACAATCTCTATATCAATAGCTTAAGTCATGTGACTATCATCAACAGTTTCAGGCGGACCACTTCGCTTTTTATACTCTAGGTGCCATTTTGGTACTTTAATATTAGCCAGGCAGAATCGTTAAGTCGCCAATTATTATTCTATCGCCCTCATTTCATCTATATTATAATAGTTCAAGTCATCAACTGCCATAAACAAATACGGTCTGATCCCTTCGCCGTTCATATGAAAGTTTGGCACAAATGTCATATACGCCCCCATATTGGCGCGATTTTTTAACAACGCCAATTTGTGGAAGGCATCAACAGCATAAACAGCAACATCCGGCTTACCATATCAAGCAAAATAACGATACCTTGGCTCCTGTTAAGTGCCCGTTCCGTATATGACATTGGCGTTAGAAAAAAATCGCGCCAATATGGGACCGTAAGTTTTCCATTTTGATTAAAAAAAAAAAAAAATTCGAATAAAAATACATAAAATTTGCCATGGTTGCAAAGATGTCTTGGTACTGTTACGCTAGCCGGATGTAAATCTCGGCAATAGCTTTTTTTTCAACTCGCCAGTTAGCATTTTGTTTTCGACAGGTAATATTTGGCCAGATGTCATACAGCAGGTTTGGCGTGATTTTTTTTTTTCTTTTTTTTTTTTTTTACGAAAATTTGGTAAAAACCTCATTTTCAAATACCAGTTACATATGCATTTTTGCTATTACTTAGTTATCCCGTCGACCAAAAATCTATTGCCAAACTATAAGATTAAATGCCAATAGTGGTTGATCGTAAATGTCACATTCACATGACTTTAAGCAAGTTACACGTGTTTACGTCATCAAGTGATTTTTATTTCGACTTTTTATTTGTATATTTATTAATGTTATACTAATTTATTTGCTGTTTCGTTATTTAAAATAAAAATTATGTCAATTTGTATAATTTGGCGAGTGTTTTGGCGATTTATATAATTTTGCGAAATTGGTCGACGGAATAACTAACTAGTACCGTATTTTTTAATTATTTTCTATTTTTTTAATGGAAATATAAAAAAATAATTAATAATTATAGAACAAAATAATTTATATAATGTATAAAAAGAAATAAATGTAAATAAACATTTATTATCAAATAAACAACAATAGCCGGGTTACCATGTCAACCTTTTCTGAAATATGAAAAAAAAAAAAAAACATATATGTTTGATTAAAATTTGAGTTGCCATCATTAGAAAAATGTATATAAAATTAGAAAAAAAATTAATATTTCAAAAACTAATTCGAATTTAAAAATTCTAATACCAGTTTTGAGATCTGCAGATCCATGCTAATTTTTGGTGTTAATTTCATCGCAAAGTATTTCATACTTTATGAGTAATCGTTTGAAACATAGTCAGTTGTTTAATCGGTCGATTCATATTTCCGTTTCATAAATTCGTTTCATAGATCCGTTTCGTAAATTCGTTTCATTAGGATTTTATATATACAAGGTGGAACCCGTCGAATTTCGACGAAAAAAAATGTTTACAAATGAACTGTAGCATCAAATTTATAATACATCGACAACAATAATTACAATAAAATATCCTTCTTACACTTGTTAGTTTAACCCTCCAAAGACATATTTTAACCTAAGATTAACAAAATACTTTTTTCATAAACTTCAACTGTTAAAATTATTGAAAAATTAAACTTTCATATACGTAATCAGTAAGTAACATATAATCAAGATAAGTAGATAAGTAATTTTGATTAAGTTATCAATTGATGCTTGGTATTACGGAATGAAAAATCAGCAAAAATGATTTCACCTTGACATAATCATAGAATGTTTCCGCTTTAAATCTAAACCGAATCAACTCATTTTTTACCTTTCACATCCATATTAACCATTTAAAAATATTTTAACGCGCAATAGGTTATTAATAAATGTATTTTCAAGCTTGAAGTCACGTTTGTCAACTATTACAACCTTCCATGTTAAAATTCCCACTCGTGATTTGAGGTCTTAGTATAATTTATGTACCTGCGCTTAAAAATTCCAGAAATTTATAACTTTTAGACGTATTAAAGGGGAAATATCTCATTTTAGCAAATAAAATTATCGTTTTCTTTTAAATGTGACGTCATTTTCAGTCGCTGAAATATTTAGCCTATTGTCTCAAACTCAATATCAGCGAAATGAAAACATAGTGAAATATAACAGCATCATCAGGGAAATTGTGTCTTTTTTAATGTGTAACGTCATTTTCTGTACAAATTAAAAAAAAAAAAAAAAAGATATTTTTAATTGTAATGAGAAAATGGCATCAGGAAGAATATAATCAATAAAGATAACTAAACCACTTTTAAAAGAAATGAAGTATTTTAGTTGCCACGATTAGAAAATTGGTATTAAAAACTATAAAAAAATTAATATCTCAAAAATAAATTGAGATACAGCTTTCAAACAAATTGCATTTAAAAGTGCTTTTTTTTCTGCATACGAAGGTGTAAACCTTTAAAATGTGGGATGTTTAGAAGTTTAAAAATTTGCAGTAGCGAAAATTGCAAAACCGAAATTTCATTTCAAATTTTAAAGTGTTGCCATTCGCAGAATGACGTATGCGTTACGCACAGATATGTTTGTCCTTTATAATATAGATAGGGTTGATATATATATATATTTACATTTATGGAGAGTATCTGGGTATCTTTGAAACACCCATATGTTGTTCAATAAAATTGCACAATTTGTGATTTTTAACATTGCGTGTTTGTACAGCTTACATCGTTATAACTCGCACAAAGTGATTAGTTTCTTATTTACGAATAAAATATTATTTTCGATAATTAATTTATAAAATATATATGCATATTTGAAAATAAATGAATTAAAACTGAATTGCAACATACAAATATTTGAAGGGAATCGATTTCCAATACCTTCAGGAATTCGAATCTAAAATTACTGTTCCTACCATCTAGTAGTTCTTGCGTTATTCAGAAAAATATTTGTTAGCATTTCAACCCACATTGCCACGATTAAAATAAAATTTAACATTAGATATTTTGAACTTAAATTTCATATCTTCTAACTTTAACTTCATGTAAGGATTTTCAGTCTGTTATTCGGAGGTAAAATTTATCAAAAAAACCAAATAAGATGTAAAGATTGGCTGTTCGTCCTAGATATTTCACAGTTTTTTTACAATTACATTATGAAGACGATCGCAAAGCCTTTAAAAAATATATAAAATGAAGAAAGACATAATTATGGCTATTTATTTTGTGTGATTTTGGGGATTAAAATGTATGGGATGTTGTTCTTCTTGTTGTTGGTTATACATTTCTACTAAACTTTTGTGCATATAGGATCATAATTCATCATTCGGTATGTACGAAATCAGTAAAAAAAAAAAAAAAAAAAAAATGTATATGATAAAAACAAACGCAAAACATTTGATTAGAAATGGCTAGCTCTCTGTTTGCTTTCATCTTAACATTATCTAAATACATGTAAAGGATGGAAATGGTGGTATAAGAAATTAATCATAATCATTCCTAAATTCTGCCCCGCCCCACATAATTTATCAGAAACAAATATAAATATACCTTTTACGTCAAAATCATGTTAGGTAATTTAATATTGATAATAGAAAAAAAAAAGATTTATAAATATTCCAGCTTAAATACCTTTTGAAAAGTTTGAGGTAGGAATTGATTAAATAACAAAAAACATGTTTTATTTCCATAAGTTACCAATAAAAATCTTTGACATGAAATGCATTAAACATATTTCTGAAAATCAGGATGTTAACAAAACACCTGCAATCCAGTGAATCGTTGCCTACTTGATGAAAAATTTTTCGTTAAGTTTCTTTACATTGACTCTGAATCAGCAAGGGAAGTTTTGCCAAAATGTCTCAGGGAGATAATTATAGGACATATTTAGTGTAGGAAGCTGCTAAAACTTGTCAGACTCTTTTCTATTATTTGTATTGTTTAATGTGCTTCCCATAAGATTCAATTCTATATAACTGCTTATTTTTTCTGATAAAAAAATCTGTATCGGCGATTTTAAAATTTACAATTTGTTATTTACTTTTTGTTTGACTATTTATAAAATTACGTGTCCTAAACTGGGCATCACACGGAACAATCAATTATGTACATTGTTATAATGCACACACAATGAGTTACCACCGACTCCTGACGCTGCGATGAAACTCAATTCAATAAGTATTAAGTGTACGGAAAAAGTAGAGTTCTGCAGACACACTGTAACATAATCGACTACCTTTCGTGGAACCACATTAGAGTGAACAACTTCTGGAGACTTGTAAGTGTCCCGCACCACCAAATTATTATATCCTGAGCCAAAAGAGAGTATACCGTATTTCCTGGCTACATCTACGATTCAAACTAGAGGACACAGCAACACAAGAACATAAAATAATAGTAAAATAATAGAATGATAGATGCACATAATGGTAACATTAGTCCACCACGTGGTACGTACACATGATAAATACTCCTGAGACCTCAGGTTTACGGGATACAAAATGAAAGCATAAATAAAGGTGGTCCGGATGGGCTCTCGTATACCGTTCGCTCAATTGCCACTTGAGCAGTCACCTGATATTATCCACACGAAATAAACTAAGATTCATATCCACTCAAGTTTCATTTATGTATTGAATATTCAAAAAATGCTACTCCAAATGAAAGAATCTCTTTGTGCATGTGCTCTGTAAGCGTAGTGTCTAGAAAGGACTTGGGGATCAAATGATAACCCAAACTCGTGAGGGACCCCGCTTTAGATTTCTTCGGAAAATTTAAAATACCGTCTCGGCGTCCACAACCGATATCCCGATCGTCCTCCTGAGCCAAAACCAGGTCGATTTGGGACCACCCGGCGTTATCCGATGACTTATTTCACAGAAATTCATCATTCAGTTCACAGAAATAGTAAAATTTAGCCATCATTGTTTTTTTTTTATAATAATTTATACAAATTGTTACAAATATTTGATGCTTCCAGTGTCAGAAAAATTCATGAAAACGTTTATGTATATTTATTTGTGAACTTTCATAATTGTACATAAACAACCATAATATTTTAATTGATTTACTCACATATAGAGCGCCTTAATGATAAATATATGCATGTTATACCACATTCCACACTTCGGATATATGTAATGTGGAATTTATATAATTATATAACACACATTTTCAGTTTAAATTTAGTAGCAAATAGTCTTATGATTTTTAATTATCTTAATACTTTAAAATATTTCCAATGATAACGTGAAATTATTTAATCTTTTTAATTATCTATATTAAATATGATATAAGTTGGAATTAATTAAATAATTATTTTCGATATTTTTTGTTGATAACTTTCCGGTTTTCAGGGCTGTCAGTGGCATCTATTTTTTGTTATTTTTTATAGCTATTTCTAAACAAAAATCTCAGCAGTACGTTTCTAATTATTTCCATGGTAGATTATTATTGTACAGAAAATTTGGAAGGGCAAATAATAGTAGAACTACAGTAAAAGATTGCTATGCATTTTGTTAAATTCAAATATTATCAGATTTGAACATAATGTATGCTTAATATTAATCTGCATTAATTGATATGGTTTATCTATTAATTACACAAACCATGATTTTGTAAACAGAAAATTAATCAACAAACTCAATGTATCAGAAAAGTAATCATCTAAATTATAAAGAATTTTTATACTTACATGCTATCTTTTATGTAAAACAAATAACAAAATTTCTTGATTAAAAATTTAATTTTTCTAAAAGTTCATTATCATTTTTGAAGTTTTTAGTAAACGCATTTACTTTCATTTTCACATTGATAATACTTAACATCGTAAGATGTGAAACGACGTGAAAATTTGCATTATGAATATCAAACATAGATAAAAATTTGCTACATTGATTTAATTATAATATACGAAGAATAAATATTAAGATAAAATTTTCAGAATATTAATGTAATTTATTTTAACAAAGTCTTTAACAACTTGTCTGATAACAAAATTTAATTCTGATTTTATTAAGATAAGAAGCTAATTTTAAGAGTTGCTGAAATTTATTTTTGATAGCGTATGTTTTATGCTTTCAAATGGAGAAATCTTCATATATATATATATTGAGTCATAATCCAACAAAATACTTAACATGTAGCTTTTGTACACATATAAAATAAATAAATAATTGGAATTTTGTCGGAAAATTCGCCTTAACATTACTGTGAAAAAAATAGTCATACTAAAATAGCTATTAAAATTATAATTTTAGTTCCATTAGATCATTGCATTAAAGAAATGTAATTATATGACAGTTATCAAAGAGTTTCGTATAACATAATTTGATTTTTATATTTTTGTGTTTAATTTAACTGATCGATCTTAGGATTTTTATGAAGATCCAACTTTTATAATAAGTAATTTAATCAGAGGAGAATGTTTTAAATGTATATTTTTATACATGAACTGATTGCAGAGATGATGGTGTCTTCAAGATGAATATATGAAAATTAATGGATAAATCTGCTTCATATTTTAATGATAATATGATAATTCATTTTCTGAAATAATGTAAAACATCGTATAATAAGAACGTTTTGGTGTAAATATTTCCATTACTAAAAATCAAAACATTTAAGATGTCAGTTAATTTTTTTCATTTTAATATTTTCATTCTCTAAAAATAACACTATTTTAAAAAACTAATTTAATATTTTAAAGATTAATATAACTGTAAATAAATGACTTCAAAATAATAAAGTGAAGAATAATATAACTGTAAAAAAAGTCTTCAAAAATTCGTATTGAAAAATATATGTATGTGTGTGTGTGTGTGAGTTCTAAAAGTTTTACTTTGCAATCAATAGTCATTTAAATTATTCTAAAACTCCGGTATATTCATCATTTCCTTATTTCTTAATAATCTCTATTATTTATTTCTAGTTAAATTTCTATAAACTTAAAGATCGTATCTTAATAATTATCTTATTCGAAACCTTAATCTAAACTTTAAATCCTTTCATTAATTTTTATCGGCTACTAAACTGTAATATTCCAAAAGAAGCTACTTTTTTATTTTTCGAATGTTTTTAAAGCCATTTTACAATTTCTTATTTTATTCCATGAATACACTTGCCGTTCACCTGTCTAGCGTCGAACGTATTACATAGAAATCGCAAAGTGAGCATATGCATAACTGATTCTCCATTGCACTCCTCTCTCGCTTTCCGTTGGTTGAGTGACGGATCGCATTTCATTCTATGTATCGTTCCTGAATATGTTTGGTTAGTCTTGAAGTTTATATTTCAATCTGTATTCCCATGCGAGTCCTGATAAAACCATCTTGCATGAGCTCAGAATTAGAATTCTGTGCTTTTTGATTGTCTGAAAAACTCTGTTATCAGGTGTCTTATCGTAAAGTAGAATATTTGAAATTTTTGATTAAGATCTGTTTAACATGGAATAGTAATTCGTTCTCTAGCCTGAAGGCTCTACGAAATTTCTTGTATAGTGCGAGATGTTCAAGTTTTTATGTGTGCTTGAATAAATATCTAAAAGTGATTTTGGCCTCTGTTCTAATGGGGAAACTACCTGATTTCTTAATCTGTTGATAACCTCTCATATGGCCTGAAAATCGAAATAGAATTTGAATGCTTCATGAATCGCATCTGTTTCGTTTGAACTTATTCAATCTCACTACTACAAAAAATCAATTTAGTTGATTAAATGGTCAACAGCAAAGTATCTACAACCAACCTCTGCACAGCTGCCATATTTATGCCTCCAGCATCAATATTTCACTAAGTGGTACGAATTTTTTGCAAAAAAAATAAATAAAAAAAAAATGCCTGACCAAGGATTTAATAATAGTCCGGCATGCTATAATATATATATATATGAAACCGACCTTAAATTTCTCAAGCGTTGGTCATAGATATATAGTTCCAAAAACAAAAACGTTTCAATTGAGGTAAATATTCGTGTCGAGGCATTATTTAATGTAAAAAATCAATTTTATAAAATTACGAAATCTAACTTTTTACACGGTCCCCCAATCCCTATAGTAAAAGTAAAAGTTTACACTTATCATAAGAGATAAAACGCAAAAAGTTTGACATATGCACTACAAAAATTGACACAGTTATTCAATTGCTAAGTTTGAGATTTTTGCACATGATTTTGTCTTTCATTGAAGGATCAGTTAAAAAATGAATTAAAGTAACTCGAGATTAAATTCAGGGTGCAATGTCCTTTTTAAGGTGAAACTACCTTTATCCGGTATCGCCGAATCGAGGAATCACCAAACAGGTTTATTTCATCTATAAATTTGTGTTAATTGTTATGGGACGAACAACATTCAAATGTCAAAGTAGGTAGAATCGACAACCGGAAAATAAAACATGCTCACTAAAGACTAGATAAATGGCAGCGGACAGCAAATGGCCAACCGAGCTATAACGAGCGTGGAAATTGGATTATGCAAATTATAATAGAATCGCAGCGTCACAAGTTCGGGATAAAACACGAGCCATCTAGCAGTGAACATGCTAGTCAGCGCTGATATCGTGATGACAAAGTACGCATGCATGCAATATGCCGAAATGATACTTATTTATGGTGAATGTCAAAGGAATGCCACAGAGGCTGCGAGGGTTTATTCTAATCGTTTACCATAGGGTCTACATCCAACGCATGAAACTATAACTGATGCATTGCACCATCTTAGAGAGATCATCTCTGTTTCACCACGACCCAGAACAAGTAGACGGGCAAAATGTAATGTCAAGTGATACCTGAGAAGGTTCTAGCATTCGCCCTTTTAATTCCACAACTGAGCACGGCGGAAATAAACGAGGCATGTGCTCAGCATGTCTGTCATTTGTTACATGCATATGATGCTCATCCATACCATCTGACACTGGTGCAAGCACTGATGCTGAGAGACCACGCATGACGATTTGATTATTGTAATTTCATGCTCAACACCTTATCGGAAAATCCGCCGTTCCTTTGGGACATTCCGTGGACGGATGAGTCAGTGTTTACGCGGGGTGGCATTGTGAACGTGCTCAATGTGCATTACTGGTCTCTGAAAAACCTCAACATTGCCCGCACAGTACGACACGTGTGGTGCAGTATATGGTGACCCCACATTGTTGGACCCGACGATGGGACTTTAATGGGCGATCGATTCCTGCATCTGCTATTAAACGTAGTTCGTGACAGGTATGAAGAGCTGCCTCTCGGACATGCATGCCGAGTGTGGCTTCAACATGATGGGACCCTCTTCGCTTAAAACATGAAAAGACTGTAGGTATCTGCCCACCTACAGATCCTTGGATATCGTGGTCCGGTAGGGTGGTTACCATGTTCACCGGACTTCACTTCCATGGGCTTCAACCTCTCGGGTTACATGAATGCATAGGTGTATGTGACTGAGACCACTTCTCTGGTTTATCTGAAGCAGCGCATCATGCTTGTTTGTCGCACAGTTTGCGCACCTGCTGTGCTATAATATGTCTGGAACTCAGTACTGTCACGCATTCAATTGTGCATTGTCACCAATGGAGAACACTTTGAGCAGTATATCTATTAGATTCTGGCATTTGATGTATTCATTTTTAACGGAAGAGCGTTTTCTGATATAATAAATCGATATTTATTTTTCTGTTTAATTTCAATAATTCATTCTTCTCTTTATATACGACCCCTGAAATTCAGCCCAAGTTTTAGGATGAAATAACCCACTCTGGTGATTCCCTGATATGGCGATAACGGCTAAAAAGTGGTTTCACCATAAAAGAGCATTGCACACTGATTTTGATGTCGAATAACTTTATTTCATCTTTTAAAGATTCCTTCAAAGAAAAACAAAATCATGTGCAAAAATCTCAAACTTTGAAATTTAATAACTGTTCAATTTTTGTAGTACAGATGTCAAACATTTTGTGTTATATCTGTTATAATATGTGTGAACTGTTACTAATAATAACTATAGGGACTGTGGGACGTATAAAAAGTTAGATTTCGTAATTTTTATAAAATTTATTTTTTACTTTAAATAATACCACAACATGAATATTTACCTCATTTGAACGGCTTTTGTAATTGGAACTATATGTTTACAACCAACGGTTGAGAAATTAACGGTCGGCGATAGATAACATACTACACCCTGTATATAAGCTGTGTCCATCGAAATAAAGCCACCGTGATTGAGTGCTGAAATTGAATACATAACAAACCAATAAAAACGTAACCAATATATTAGAAAGTCTATATACAAACACAAATTTACAAGGAATGACTCACGCCCTGCTTTATAAGGGCAGAAAAATGTGAATTTGTAAAAAGAAAGAGGGGATGGGAAGTGTCCCGCCAAAATAAAGTCACTACTGTTCACAGAAATTTTGTCAGTCATGGTTATATATGACTTGGAATATACGATGTGGCATACATTTTAAAAATCCTTGAAGGACGTAGCATCAATATTCTCCCAAGCTTCAATGATGACAACCTTCAATTTTGCTACAGACAAAGTCTGCCATTGGCATACACAGCTCTACTGAGGATGCCTCACACATTGTCTTAGGGATTGTGATTAGGAAAAAAAAAGGGCAGGCCATATCATGATATGCACCCAATTATATAAAAACATTCCCAGGAAGATTTTTCAACGTGAGTGATGATCTTGTCCTGCTGGAATATGCAACTTAGTCCACAAATTCTCTGTGCAAATGGCAGTAAGTGGTTTTCTAATATTTCTTGGTAATCGGTAGTCTTCGTGAGGCCTGAGAGAAAAGCCAGGGTATGTTTACCTCTATAGCCGAAGCCTCCACCATGCTGTCTTTTGGAGAAATTTTTTCCTTCTTTCCTCATATCATACCAATAGAAAGCAAGGCCGTCTTGCCCATCCATAACATTTTTATTAAATTTTACAGGTAATTCAATGATTAGTTATTTGTAATAAAATATTGTTTTTGTGTTTGTCCTTTGTTTTAAAAAGTAAACCGATAAGAAAAAAAAATATATAAATTGCGTTTTCTGGTATTCCGAAAACGTTGCTGAAACAGATAAACCAACGAGATTTAACCACTTGCAAAATAAATTTTTAAAAGTTGGCAATACAAAATAATAATGTAGGAATTAACTTTAAAAGAGACCAATAAGTGTAAGATATAATTAATTTAGTGATAATAAAAGTTAACGTTTAGTAATCCATAATGAAGGGAAGGAATAAAAATGAATAAATCACATGTAAGTTTCTAGTAGCACAATTGAGGTTTATTTCTGGCATTGGACATTTTTCGCCCTTGTTGGAATAAATTTCAACTAAACTAATCAAACGTTGACGATGATTTAGCAACACACTTGTTCTTGTTCAAATCTTAGACTCGTCAACACCATAATTTCTCCTGTTTTTTAACCACTGTTTTTTTTAAACTAATTATCTATTTGATTTACTTTAATACACATTACAGATGATTGCATTGAATTAATTTTTCTAACGGGTGAAAATAGGCGTATTTTTATTGAATATATTCTATAATTTGCGATTTTTCATTTAGATAAAAATCGTGTACGACATTCAGACGACCGTATGTCTATCATATATCTTATATACGCGATAAATTATTACTTTTCTTTTTCTGTAATTTTCTAGAACATTTTCTGAATATAGGGCAATTGGTGTACAAATGCTTCATTCCCTTTACTGCTTAAGTTTTAAAAGAAAGACTAAATATAAAAGCAAATTTTAATTAGGAATAATAATTGAATTAGCTGTAAAAAAATATTTGTCTGTGTTAGATATAACAATTTTTGTTAATAATAAAATTAGAACTTTAGTAATTCTGCATTTTATTCATTATTTGGGTAAGAATGCTTAAACTTGAGATTATATTTTCGGTTTTATTGTGATAAAGACAATTCTAAAAAACACTATAACGACAAATATCCTTTGAAGAATACTTTACGTAAAAACTTTAAAATGTACTGAATAAGATTAGGTATTACAACAAATTAAATTTTACACCACGGTAAATTTTAAGTCTAATGGTATGAAAGCAATTAATTATAGTTTATTCTATGTTATACTTATAAAACTATTAATTAAACAAAAAAAAAAAGAAAGTAATGTAATAATGTTTTTCCTCATTTCTCTCACCATTATCACATTCAATAGAATTAAGGAGTATTATTACTAAAAATTCTAACCGTTTCTTTTTATGATATGATCCTTGATTAAATAATTTAAACAAACCAAACTCTTTGGCTTTTTGTTTTAAATATACTGTCTATAATACATTCTACTAAAATAGATTAACAATTACTCTACGCGTTTCGAATAAAAAAATAATTTTAAAAGAAAAAATGCTAAAGAAATATTTTGTTAATATTTAATGCTAACACATTTTATTAACTTAATATCATTTTATTTTACTTTTAATCAATTTTTGATAGTAGCAAATTTAACTGATTTTTTTTTCAAATTATTAACTATTAAGAACTAGAGCATCAGACCGTGTAAATAATTTTTACACTTTTCTGAGTTCTGAATGACAGTTCAAATTACAAATTTCTTTTTTTTTCTTTATTTATTTATCTTTAATGCAGAAATCGAGTTAGAATATTTTTTAACAAAGAATTTTTTTCGGATTTATGAAATGTCAAATAAGGTAATTGTTTACGACAACATTTTACATTTAATGGAATAAAATGGTGTTTCTTTTATTATTTTTCTTATTATTGATTAAAAGTTTAGCATGCTTCAGTTGATCAAATATTTCTTTTATTTTCATTTTTTTAAATAAGTATACAGATGTATTATAAAAAAATAAAAACAAGTGGTTTTTATGATCCTGTGACGTTTTGAATTACATGTTAATATTAAAAAATCCCTGTAAAAGAAACAATAAAATCTCCTCATCTATGCAATTAAAAATATATACTATACATTTTAAAGATTAGTTTTATTGAAGTACAAGAAAATCAAGACTACTAAAATTATAAATAGAAATGAAAAAAATACATAAATTCGTAGTTTCCGCTATATTTTTTTACCCACTACACCATCAAAACATTACTGCAAACTTTTGCGTGGAAAACAAGGTACAAAGTTACTATATATTGTATACCCATTTTTTAAATTATACAATCATTAAAATTACAATTTTTTTTCTTTTAAGATTTTGTAATTTAATTTTAATGTTTGTATCTGTTTAAAATTGTGTATATATCATATACACATTTTGTGATTTTTTTTTTTCACAAAAAAGTTCATAGTACTGAAAAAAACTTTCGCATATTCGTACGAAAATAATAGCCTTTTAGATAGGGGAATTAAATGCAAATATCTATTGCATCCCCCGACACTAAATCAAGTGCGTAAATCGTATAATCATATAATCAGGTAAAAATGATACTGGTGCAAACACTGATTGCTAGTGCCTTTTAATTTCATACTTTATACATTCATTATTGTTTCGGTAAACTGCATATTAAACACTTAAACATCCACTTCTATATATATATATATATATATATATATATATACAGCGCAAAATGTTTGAATTTATTAAAAATAAAATGTAACTTTTCAGATCATGGTAAATACTGAAATATTAGTCTTCAAATATTGTATAAAAAATCTGGGCCCGAACTGAATTGTTCGATCTGCGGGCTATACACCGGGAATTGGGGTATATACATATACATATATATATATATATATATATATATAACAATATGTATGAAATGCATTTGACAGACCCAGAATCTCGCTTCATAATTAAACTAAGAATAAACAACAGACATGAAAGGAATTTCAACAAATATTCCTGAATAAGAAATACAAAACAAAAAAGCTGTGGCCTCGTCAGCAGTGGGTATTTTATAAAAGCACAACAATGTTTCAGACTAAATACCATACACAACAAACTATTATTTATTAGTGGCAGTGGATTTCGGCCAGAGTGTCGTAAAGCATTAACCAAATCCATAAAAACAATTGAAAGCATATCAAGAACACTCCCCCACCGGACACAACGCCACAATAAACAGCACATATCCCAATCTGAAGATACAGATGATTTAAAGCATATGTGTAATATACATTGAAACAGAAATGAAAAATATTTTACCCAAACCTCAGCCGCACAGTCGCATACAACAATAACCTACATCCAGTAATGAATAATCTGGCCATGCGTTTTCCATGTCAGTTGCCACACAATTGCAGACGTCCTTGTAAAACCGACCAGAAAAGCTTTAAGTGATACAAATCATTAACTGTCCGTCATATAGAAACTACTCAAAAATGAAGACTGTCTGTAAAACTAGTATACATATTTATGAACTTCAGAGATTGGTTGGTTGGTTGATTTTTTGACGGCCGATTGTCTGCTCTAAGGATATAGGCCCTTGGGGAGGAGTGCCTCCATGGGGGTCTTTCTAAGGGAACCTAACCCATATTTACGCATGGGAATCCATGGCTCGGAGAAAACCACGAAAACTCCGAACGATTAGGCCGACGGGCGCGATTGGGTTTGAACCCAGCACCTCCCGTCTACCAGCTTCGAGAGCAGAACCTCTCAGCCACTGGTGGGGCATGAACTTCAGAGGTATGTTAGAAATATGATACAAAATACTAGTTAAAAGAAAAAAAGTTCTATAAAAAAATAAATTTTTACTCGTTACAGAGTTTACAGTAGCGAAAGATCTGACCTATGATTATGTAGATGTAAACGCGTTTATGCATATTTGAACTGAAATCAACTAATTGTTTATCTTCAAATCTAAATTTATCCCTTTGTTTTTGTAGATTGAAAAGTGTATTCTATTGGAAATATGTATTTTCACATCGAGATAATCAGAAGCACTATTGATTTCATTTTTTTTTGTTGTTGTTTTCTAGACTAGCATATCTGGATAAATGTCAGATGATACGAGTATCTCCGCAAAATCGCGATCACAGTTCAAAATAATTAAATCGTCAATATATCTGAAAGCCAGAAAATTAAGATCGTTATTGACACTACAAAACTGAAATTCATAAAAAAAAGATTAGTTAGCTGCCGTTGAAGAATAACTTGTTCGCATTCCTATCCCATTATTCTGTAAATACATATTTGAACTTAAATCAACTAATTGTTTATCTTCAAATCTAAATTTATCCCTTTGTTTTTGTAGATTGAAAAGTGTATTCTATTGGAAATATGTATTTTCACATCGAGATAATCAGAAGCACTATTGATTTCATTTTTTTTTTTTGTTTTGTTTTCTAGACTAGCATATCTGGATAAATGTCAGATGATACGAGTATCTCCGCAAAATCGCGATCACAGTTCAAAATAATTAAATCGTCAATATATCTGAAAGCCAGAAAATTAAGATCGTTATTGACACTACAAAACTGAAATTCATAAAAAAAAGATTAGTTAGCTGCCGTTGAAGAATAACTTGTTCGCATTCCTATCCCATTATTCTGTAAATACATATTTGAACTTGTATAAACATAGTTGTTATATAAACAAAATTTACATAGTAATTTAAATAAATTTAAATCTAAATCAGTATCAGTCATAATTAAATTGACAATTTTTAATAAGATTTTTTTAACCCTGCAATAGGAATATTTCTGAAAGTTTCTCAAAATCATATGTTTGGATACTGTGTATATCTCTTTAATTAGTTCATTTCTGATCTCATAACTGTTCAAAATAATACAATACATATTAATATCTTTATACTTACCAATATTGTTTACATTACCGCAAATAAACCCGTATTTAATTGGTATTTTATGAAATTTTAATACACAACAAACTGATTTTGAAATCTGTTTGGTATCTCTTAATACTCCACAGGAAACGTGATTTAGAAATATTTTAAGGGTTTTTTAGAACTTTTGTTGGTCCTGCGAACCCCAGGTGGTAGTGGAACCCGCATAAAATATAGCCTGTGTAGAATCACAGACTGCCATCCTTTATTCGCAACCTTTAACTTTGTAATTGGATTATTATTTCACCAAGATTGCATAGAAATCTTTATTTAGGATTTTTTTAGAACCCTTTTAGCTCCTTTTCTTCGCTTCACTCCTTTTACATTTCGAAATTATTTTCGACTCTTCTTAGAGGGCATTTATATTTTATAAGTTTAACTAATTTTTAAGTTTAACTAATGTAACCATACTCTTGGGAATGAAATATTCGCAAAAGGGTGAAGTTGGTTTCCATTTCAGAGATATCACTGCTTAAATATACCTAGTCATATTATTTTATTGCCTTTTAAAGTTCTTTGTTTCAACAGTCTAATGACCCTGAAATTGAACAACTATATGCTACTTATAATCCATCTAGGTGGCAATAAGATGTGTTTCATGCTGGTGAAAATTTCAGCACAGAAGCGCCACCAGTTTGGCTATTTATATCAAAACGTAATCAGCACCAAAACATGTGAAGGACTATTTTAACTTTGTATACTTTTTAAAGGGGAAGGAGAAAGTATAAATAGATATATCAGATATATAAAATAATACAGGGTGTGTACACATTTCTTTATATAGAAATAAAGGACTTTTAAGGATTTTCAAGGACCAAAAATAATGTAAGGACCTACAAATTATATAAACTAATAAATTATAATATATATTTTTAAATAAAAGGATTTATTTTTGTAAATACAAGTTTTAAACATTTAAATGGCCGGGAAGGAGGGGGGGGGATTTCAGCGTGTAGCAGTAGAAATTTAGAAAATTTTAAAGAAACAAATGCAGCAGACGATAAAACTAGTCGGATGTGCCAATCCTTAAACTTTCTTCTATCTCATCCACATCAATACTACAAAATTCAAGAGTGCTAAAATTAAATTGCAATACATGCCCATCATGAGGATTCTAAAGATATGAATTCCCGGGCATTACTTCTTGAGACATGATTGACTATTTCTAAAATAGTGTAAATCCTGCAAAATGCAGCATAGCGGTGCCACATGTTGGATTATTTACACAAAAACCTAATCAACAACGAGTTGTGTTAATGTCTGAGTGAATCTGAAATTTGATGAAAATCCGTGCATTAGTTTTTGAGATAGAGCTATTGCGAAAATCGGGGAAAATGCGCATAGCAACGAGGCACAGCGCATAGCAGTGTTGGGCGATTATCACCAAAACCCTATCAGGAACAACTTGTGTCAACGTCTAACTGAATCTGTAGTTTGATGAAAATTCGTGCATTTGTTCTTGAGATATATTTGAGAAATCATGAAGCGTCACCTGTTTAGCGATTTACACCAAAATATAATCTGCCCTTATATTTATCAAGGTATATACCTGAATCTGAAGTTTGAAAAAAAATCGTACATTTGTTCTTAAGATGGAGCTATTTCGGAAATCTTGAAACGTCTATTATTTAGCGATTTACACCAAAATTTATTCAGCCGCTATATTTATCAAGGTATACCTGAATCTCAAGTTTGATAACATTAATTCAAGAACGTTGTGCATAATTTCTTAGGGAATAACAAAGCTACAAATTACAAGTGTATAGTTCAAAATAAAGTAAACAATTTTACAAAGTTAAATTGTCACATGTCATTAAAGCTTCATTTCTTGCACTCTCACATTCTATCATTGACTTTTTACCAGATAATGTGGGAGCAATTAGCGACGAGGATGATGAACTATTTTACCATAAAATTTCTGCTATGTAGTCTCGTTATCGATCGCAATGGAATACAGCAATGTTTTCCGATTACTGTTGGTTCATCAAGAGAGAAGATACTGAACATAAATATAATAGTCCAGGCAATAGAGACCGTATAAGGGCTCTACCTAGCAAAATTCATGGTAGTTCTGGAAAAAGGCTTACATTATGTTTTTTGGGTCGCTGAATCCGAATTTGTGACTTCCCACCAAAATTACCTCCGCCCCCCCCCCCCCTCCGAAAAAAAAAAGATTTTTATTAAAAAATCAATTTTTTAATGTTTTAGGGAAAAATTATCTAGAAATCCAAAAAGTAGATAAAATTTGCAACAAATTAGATATATGACATTATCACTTAGGATGAACGGGAAGGGGAGATCTGCCTCGGAACATTCGCCGCGGTGCTGCGTGGGCTAAGTTGTGCAATTTCGCTTAACCACTCACACTTTTACATTGGCCCTCCAGTCTCCCCTCCGAACTTTCTCTATAAGGTTTACTTTAAGTTTTTTGGGTAGCTGAATCCGAATTTTTAACTTACCCCCAAAATAGTTGTTTTTAAATTAATTTTTTTTTATTGTTTTAGGGAAAAACTATGTAGAAATTCAGAAAGTAGACAAAATTTGCAACAAATGGAATATATGACATTACGACGTAAGATGAACGTAAGATAATTTTATTAATAAACCTTTTTTTTGGGGGGGGGGGCAATTTTACCAAAATTTGGGGGGTTGCCGGGGGAAATTTTGGTGGGAAGTTACAAATTCGGATTCAGCGACCTAAAAAACATAAAGTAAGCCAATTTCCAGAACTACCATGAATTTTGCTAGGTAGAGCCCTTATTGCCTGGACTATAAATGTAAAAGTAGGTACACTGTAAAAAAAAATCTGTAGTTCTACAGATGTAAAGTTACATGCTTACTAAACTTTCACCTGTAACTGTACGAAAAAAGCTGCAAATCTACAAAACTAGTTTCTGTAAAGCTACAAAAATCTGTAACTTTACAAATGAATCTGCTAAAATTTCAGTAATCTTACTAAACTTTTATTTGTAACCCTGGCTGCAGTTACATGAAAAGTTCTCGGAATCCCAGTTTCCAAAAAAATTCTTAGTAACCTTACAGATTTTTTGATTTTCGGTGCAAAAGTGTGTCTGTTACGTGAAATTTTGTTGTTGCCGTTACACGAAAAGTTCTAGGAATCCAAGTTTCCTAGAAAAACTTTAGTAACTTCACAGATTTTTTTTTACAGTGTACCAATGTACTCAAATTAATACACTCAAATTGCGTTCAGCTCCGTATAAAGTGAGGAAAATATGTGTAAAAAGTGTATAAACTGTGCACAAGTATACGGCTGGTAAATTTAACATTTATATATTACTAGCAAACCCCGCGGCTTTGCTCGCGCATTAGTTGAAACATGTCGAGTGATACTTGCATGAATATTTTTTATTAGAAGAACACATTTTGAAGTAATTCAAAAACTACAAAATAAGCCACAGTTTGACTAAACTGCATTATAAAAGTGCAATAGACAAAAATGAGATTTTAATTAATAAGAAGAACTAAAACTAAATGCAATCATATGATAATTTAGAAAGTATTTTGAGACTTTTATGTTCATTTCATACGCTGTTTTTAGTATTCATTTGAAGGTTTTAATTTTTTAGAAACCATCTTAACACATTTACATCTTAAAATTAACCATCAAGTCAAATTCCAAGCTTCTTGTCTAACAATCTACCACCTCTCTGGTGTTAGTGGCACCAACATAAAATGCCCAAACAGAGTTGAAACAGAATGTCTCGAAAAATGTTGAAACAGAGAGTGTCACCATTAATTTGCCAACATTAACCTTGAAATCGGTTGGTATTTCCAAATATTCTATAGAAAACGGAATTTAGATGTTTTTAAAGGCTTTCTTGTTTTTCCTGCCGACCACGTAGAAGTGACACTGGCATAAAATATAGCCCGTACAGGATCAGGGGCTATCACTCTTGATTCGCAATCAATAACTTCTGTAATCGGTTTATTATTTCCTGAGATTCCATAGAAATCGTAATTTAACATTCTTTTAGAATGCTTTACGCTCCTTCCGTTCGCTTCACCCCTTTTTAATTTCGAATTTATTTTCGACTGTTCATAGAGGACATTTATAATTTATAAGTAACTACCGTGCTACATTTAGTTTCTAGCTTCTTCAGTACCGCAGAAATCGCAATTTAGTTATTTGCTCCTGCAATTCTCGACATAAATATAGCATATGTTTGAGCAGGTATCAATCACTTTCACTATCAATTTGCAACCATTATGCTTGAAATTGGATTCGTATTTCATACGACTGCATAAAAATCGTATTTTAGAAAGTTTATAGAACGGTTTTCACTCACTTCATCTTTTTAAATTTGGAATTTCCTTTCGACTATTCTTAGAAAGCATTTGCATCTTTGAAGTAATTACCATTCCAAATTTAAAATGTTAGACCCCAATCAGTAAAACAAAAAACGCAATTAGCGCAAGTGGTTAGTGACAACAACCTAAAATATAGGCTATGTTGGAGCGGGCACTGTCACTATCAATTTGAAACCATTACTTCTGAAATCGGTTTATATTGCCTGAGATTGCGTAGAAATCGCTATTTAGAACGTTTTTAGAACGCTTTTCTTTCATTTTTACCCCTTTTAAATTTCAAATTTTTAAGGAACTAGCCTCAGAGAGTATTTACATCTCATAAGTAATTACTATGCTAAATTTCAAGTTGCTAGCTCCTACAGTATCACAAAAATCACAATTTAGAACGTTTTTTAAAATGCAACCGCAATGTGGTAATGACGCCGACATGAAATAGATTGGAGCAAAGGCTGTCATCATCAATTTCTAACCATTGCTTTTGAAATCGGTTGGGTAATTTTTTTTTTTTTTTTTTTAGATTGCGTAGAAATCGCAATTTAGAACGTTTTTTGTCCATTTTCACCACTTTTAAATTTCGAATTATTCAGGAAATGTTTTTAGAGATCATTTATATCTTATAAGTAATTACTATGCCTATTTTCAAATTGCTAGCACCCGCAGTATTGCAAAAAACGCAATTTAGATCGTTTTTTACTCCTTCACCACCTTTGGGGTAGTGGCACCGACATGAAATACTGCCTATGTTGGAGCGAGGGCTGTCACCATTGTTTTCACACCATTATTTTTTAAATCGGTTCGGTACTTCCTGAGAATGCGTAGAAATCGCAATTTAGAAAAATTTTTTAGAACTCTTTTCGCTCATTTTCACCGCTTTTAAATTTCGATTTTTTAGTAAATGTTCTTAGAGATCATTTGTATCTTATGAATAACTGTCTTGCCAAATTTCAGGATTCTAGGCCCTTCGGTAACACAAAAATCGCAATTTCGGACGTTTTTTGCTTCTGCAGCCCCTAGGTGGTAGTGACACCGACATAAAATAGAGACTACATTAGAGCAAGGGCTGTCATCATCAATTTCCAACCATTAGTTTTAAAATAGGTTGGGTACTTTCTGAGATTGCGTAGAAATCGCCATTTAGAACGTTTTTTTTAGAAATCTTTTCGCGCATTTTCACCCCTTTTAAATTTCGATTTTTTTAAGAAATGTTCTTAGAGATGATTTATATCTAATAAGTAACTACTATGCCAAATTCGATGTATCTAGACCCTTCAGTAACACAAAAATTGCAATTTCGAACGTTTTTTGCTCCTGCACCTTGTTTAGGGGTAGTGGCACCGACAAAAAATGTAGTCTATGTTGGGGCAAGGGTTGCCACCATCAATTTCCATCTATTAGTTTTAAAATAGTTTGGGTATTTTCTGAGAATGCGTAGAAATCGCCATTTAGAACGTTTTTTAGAACGCTTTTTGCGCATTTTCAGCCCTTTAAAATTCGAATTTTTTAAAGAAATGTTCTTAGAGATCATTTATATCTAATAAGTAACTACCATGCCAAATTTCATGTATCTGGACCCTTCAGTGTAACACAAAAATCGCAATTTCGAACGTTTTTTGCTCCTGCAGCCCTTTTAGGGGTAGTGGCACCGACATAAAATGTAGCCTATATTGGAGCAAGGGTTGTCACCATCATTTTGACACCATTATTTTTAAAATCACTTTGGTACTTTTTGAGATTGCGTAAAAATCGCCATTTAGAATGTTTTTTAGAACGCTTTTTGCGCATTTTCAGCCCTTTAAAATTCGAATTTTTTTAAGAAATGTTCTTAGAGATCATTTATATCTAATAAGTAACTACCATGCCAAATTTCATGTATCTGGACCCTTCAGTGTAACACAAAAATCGCAATTTCGAACGTTTTTTGCTCCTGCAGCCTTTTTAGGGGTAGTGACATCGACATAACATGTAATCTATGTTGGAGCAAGGGTTGCCACCATCATTTTGACACCATTATTTTTGAAATCGGTTTGGTACTTTCTGAAACTGCGTAAAAATCGACATTTAGAACGGTTTTTAGAACGCTTTTCGCGAATTTTCACCCCTTTTTAATTTCGATTTTTTTAAGAAATGTTCTTAGAGATCATTAGTGTCTATAAGTAACTACCATTCCAAATTTCATACTTTCTAGGCCCTTCAGTAACACAAAAATCACATTTTTAGAAGGTTTTTTTCTTCTGCACCCCCTTTTGGCCAGTGGCACTTGCATAAGATATAGCCTATGTTCTAAGTTGGACTGACACTATAATTTTGATACCATTACTTTTGGAATCGGTTCGGTAGTTCCAGAGCTTACCTCCAACAAATAAACAATTTTTACCTCTTTATAATATTAGTATAGATTGTTATGCATTATTGTACGATTTCCTAAATTGTGATATATGGTAATAACCTATAAATACATATCCTTCGTTTAAAAAAAAAATAAGAATCAAGAAAAAATTTCTAATATCATTTTTATTTACTCAAATTGCATATAATTGTAATATTAGTTTTAAGTAAAAAAAAAAATATGTATATATATATATATATATATATATATATATATATAAAGTCAGTTTTGTTTATCAATGTTATTTGCATTTTACTTTGAGTGTATAAATGCTGTAGATCATATAAAGGTCTACACAAAAGAATTCGTAATCGTTACTTAGTATGAACAAAAATAGCTTAAAGGTCGTTTTTAAATGAGTTATACATTTTTACGTTGAACTATATTTAATGTACTAAGATGTGTTTTTATAATATAGATAAAGTGATATACAGGGGCCCTCAAAGAATTAAATACTTGGCCGTCTGTGGATGATATTCTCTGAAAGTGTGACTTCACTAGTTTGAAGCGTGATTACTTCCTATTTAACATGGAGTCATACTATTTACCAATTACTGAATTTAATACATACAATCGTAATAAATTTTGTATTCAGGCAATTTTTCTTAAGTGCGCAACAGCTATTGAACTAAGATCTGAATATTGATAAAACAACTTACTGTACGAACACACGTCATTTGCCTCGTTTGAGGTACAATTTCCAATTTGTCTGTTTTCATATGTTATTGTATATCGTTCAAATAAGATCTTGAGTTTATTAAGTTGTTTTTTCAACATTTTTTATTATGCAACATCTATATACACATACATGGGGAGGGGGGAGTTAAATTTTCTACATAATTTAAATAAAAAAACGAAGTATTTTAGAATCAATGGTTGTAGCAACATAAACATGGAAATTTTTCAAAAATTGCAGTCCTAAGCTGAAACTTTTAGGGAACGAGGGATCTTAAATATATATATATATATATATATATATATATATATATATATATATATATATATATATATATTTATTTTTTATTTTTTTGTAAATTTCACTTTAAATTTTACTCAAAGGTACATTGTATGCATTATGGCATGCATTTATTACAAAAAAAAAATAAAATGGTATTTTTGAGAAAAAAACGCGTCGTCTTAGAAATATCCGGAATGCCCCCTGCGCGATCCATATCAATGAAAATCCCCAATATTTTTTTATAAAGTTTGGTTTATATATATAAATAAAACTGCGCATCGAATTTTATATATTTGAATATAAATGTAAAAAAAAATGAAAAATTTTGAAAATTTTCGAAATAATTTCAAAATTTCAAAATTTTTTAAATTTTTTCACTTTTTTTTTTGTAAATTTCACTTTAAATATTACTCAAGGGTACATTATATGCATTATAATATGCATTTATCACAAAAAAATATTAAAAAACAAATATAAAAAAAAAATATTTTTGAGAAAAAAATGTCATTTTACGTGTTGTCGTAGAAATCTTCGAAATGCATCCTGCGAATTCCATATCAATGAAAATCCCCAATATTTTTTTTATAAAAGTTTGGTTTATATATATAAATAAAACTGTGCATCAAATTTTAGAATATTTGAATATAAATGTATAAAAAAAATTCAATTTTTTTAAAAAAAATTTTCGAAAAAATTTTACAAATTTTCATTTTTTTTTTTTTTTACCTTTTTATTCAAATATATAAAATTCGATGCACAGTTTTATTTTTATATATAAACCAAACTTTTATAAAAAATATTGAGGATTTGCATTGATATGGAACGCGCAGGGGGCATTTCGATGGTTTCTAAGATGAGTCTTAAAATTCTATTTTTTTTTCTCTTTTTTTTTGATAAATGCATGCCATAATGCATATAATGTACCCTTGAATAATATTTAAAGTGAAATTTACAAAAAATAAAAAAAAATAGATTGTTAAGGTTTTTAAGGTCCCTCGTCCCCTTTAGTAAATTTATAATTCATCATAATCACATATTATGGATGTCTATACTCAGAACGACAACGTGCCTTTGAGATATAGGAACATGTTTCATAGAACAACATTTTTTTTTTTTTTTTTTTTACTATATCTTATATAGTATATGTTACAGCTCTAACCTTTATTATACTAAAAAATATATGAATTTCAATGAAAACATTCTTTCAAATCTTATTAAAAAAATTACATAAATTTCCACCCCTCCTTTAGCGTATAAATAACATCTCTCATCCATTCAAGAAAGTATTTTTCTCTTGCATTTTTAAAAATCTTTATGAAGTATGGAGAATCTAAGCAAAAAAAATAAATCGTCGCTGTCTTCTTAATAACAATAGAAACTTTTTCCGTTTGCTGGACAAAATAGAGTACCTTATTACTATAGCTGGATTTAAGTTCTGTCCATAATTCCAAACGCCACTAACAAGTCTTGTAGGTTCATATAATTTATAATAGATGTGCATATAATTATGTAATATAAATTACATCTAATAACATCTAATTTACTTTATCAAAATTAAATAATTGTGGTTGTAATTAATTGAATATTGTTTTGGTAGGATGTAAAGCGAGCTCTATATTTAATAATAATAATAATAATAATAATAATAATAATAATAACGCTCGTGTAAAACATTAACAAAGTACAGTAATAAAAGGATTGAATTGTGTAATTTTACAAGGTTCCATTACTTATAAACTTTCCGCCATTAATTATTGGTAATTTAAAACTAAATATAATATTTCTTACAAAATATCTATCAAATAAATTTTGGCGGGGAAAAGTAAATTACAGGTACCTATAAAAATTTGAGTTAGATAAGATTAATCTAAAACGAATGATTACACAGAGATCCTAAGTACAAATAAATATCAATTAAACTAATTTATTTATTATCATTTAATCACATTAAAATTACAGAACATAAAAGAAAAGATTTAAAAATAAAACAATAGAATAAGGAAACTCGTTCGTTTCCAAAGTGAGATTCTCAGCATTATTTGCTGCTTGGGAAAGTTTAAAAATCATTACCTTAATTGTCATTATCTAATGACTATAGTTATTAACTTCTCAAATTCAATATTATTAAATCCATCATCTTATTCATTCATTCCATGATAGGTCTTTTATATGCGGATCATGGTAGTCCTTAGGACCCATAAAATATAACAAACAAAATGGACACATAAGGAATAATTCGAAGGAGAATACCTCTAATTATATCTTGCTTCGCAATGAAGATGATGAAAAATGCTTTCAATGGACTTCAACTGGACATTTTCCTTATTAACTGAGTGGGACAACTCGTCCCAAAATAATTGATACTATATTTTGCTTAATTTGCATCGTAAGAGTAATCTTTTAAAATTCCATCTGTGTCATCTCAATTCTCTACACTATCAGAGAGACTCTACGGACTCTATGTCATCAACTCTTGTTGAAACTCTACCACTCTTTTTTTTTTATTTAAAAGAAGCTATTTTGATATGTGTGCTGCTCCACACCAGATTTATTCCAATGGTCTTTTTAATGTCCAATGAACAGATGGCTACTTTTCGTCCCATGCATATATTATGAGTTCCTTGTAATTTTCCTGAGAGCACATCCCTTTTACCTAGGTCATAGGTTACCGGTCATAAACATTTTCTGGACAGTTTTATTACCCTTAAGTTGTCACTATTTATTATGTGTAATAAATTTTCTTGATCCTCTAATGTTAGAGCACTTGCCTATATGTTTGGCCCATACAGTGCACCGGTTTTCTGAAGGTTGCTTCATAAATATATTGTGTAAAATTTTGTATAAATATACAAAAATAATTATTTTTATGCACATTAGTATGACAATAATTATTTCACAAATGTTTTCTTTTTTGCCTTAATTCTTGTATAAGATAAAATGCACCTTTTGTGAATACTGTAATATTTTTAATAAAATAAAATAAACATGTAACTTTATAAAATGCACTACTGCTCAAGGTATCTTGATTGGATGTTGGGGAGCAATATCTATCCAGTACCGTTTTAAATTTATTTGCTAATATATTTGATGCAAATATAATTTGAAATGCGCATCATTACTAAGATAAATAATTTACTTTAGCGGTAACCTTTGAAAAGCCTCGTTTTGTATTTTTCTGGTAATTTAAAATGTAAGTGAAGGGCTGTTGTCATTTATGCCTATACGAATATAATCACTATATATATAATAAATTTTATATACGGTACCATTTCTTTAAAATTACTTATCCGTTAAGTCTTATGAGGTGTTGCTTTAACATTTTGTGTAAGGTGTTTGTTGAGCTAAATATGACAGTATTATTGACAACTAATAAGAACCCCCCTAAAATTATCTTCAGTTAAACAGCACCGAAAAGTGGCGATTTGAAGCAATTAAAATAA
This sequence comes from Maratus speciosus, assembly GCA_963932465.1. NCBI lineage: Eukaryota > Metazoa > Arthropoda > Arachnida > Araneae > Salticidae > Maratus > Maratus speciosus. The sequence continues at coordinate 429,483,010 of OZ010795.1, read as the reverse complement.
CAAAACTTTGTAAAATATTACCATAAAATAAAACATTACACAGGACGCGTTTCGAGCTAAAAACATAACAGCTCGTCATCAGCTACAGCAATACGCTGTCCGCAACGAACAGCTGTCCGCAAACGAACAAGGTCAAAAATGAACTGAAGGTAGAGAATATCGCAAAGAATGTGACAGATGGCGCTAGCTGAAAGAGGAACATGCAGAAGAGAAAGGTGTTGCCAAAAGGATGGAAGAGAAATTGATAGGGAAAAATGGAAATAAAAGAAATAAACAAAATAAAAATAAAAATAAAAATATTAAATTTAAAAATATAAATAATAATAATAAAGAAAGAAATATAAAAGAATAAAACAAGAAAGAACCAAAGAATCCCCCCCCCACCTTTTTTTTTTTTTTTTTGACGTCTTGGTTTCAAAACACCCAGATCGGTTCTCTACCTCCGTTTATAGAAAACCTTTCGCTGTCTCTCTTCCTCCTCATGCTCTTTCAAATCATCCTCCTCAACAAAAAGGGGCAACCTTTTATACTGTTGTTTTTAGGGCGTTACGCATTTGTTCTGACTCTTCTGCTCTGAATAATGAATTTAATTATCTCAAATCTCTTGCCCTTGCTCGTGGTTATAATCCCTCTTTGATTGATAAAGCTTTGTATAAATTTAATAAGCCTAAACGTCCCTTTTCTGATTCAGATAATCCTCCTAATTTTAATTCTATAATAGGGTGGAACTTAAGTATAAGGTAAAAAAAAAAAACTTTTTTATTTTAATGTGTAATAGTGAAAACTTTTTTCCTTTTTGGATGTCTAAACTTTTGGCTGAAAAGGTTGTTTTAAATTAAGTTGTTTTCCGGTTCCTCAAGGAGGTCAAAGTTTTGAAATTTCAGTATAAAGTAACTGAAAGTAAACAACGTAGCTGTTAGCTCATATCTACTTTTATTTAGCAAATACTATCCAGAAGTCACCACGAGGAGGTGGTTAAATATCGACTTCCACCCTCCTTACCTCCCTTTGTTATGAATTAATTAAATTGGATATTCAACCTAGTGTCTTTTTAGGCAAACTTTTTCATTACATTGTGGGAATTCAACTTTTCCAAGGTTAAGCCGTCTTTTGCTTAATATTTAAAGACGGTTGACGCAGCTCGCGGGACATTTTTGACACACGTTTAAACTGTTTGAGTATGACAAGGAAAATCTAAAATTCAGGTGTATCCCCTGTTTGTACTTTTTTTAAGTTCTTCATCCGATCAAACTGTCAAGATAGGATCAATGTTTTTATAGTCTATAATTTCAATATGTTCGCATTTTTTCAAGTCGCTTTCCTACTGGTCTAGAAAATCCTTTTGTACCCGTAGTTTTTCAGCAAGATGTTGAAATAAGTATCTAAGAAAAAAGTTCATTTGCATGTAATAATCAAATTATCCATTATAAAGTTTTTAGGGTATTGCTTCCGATGTTTAACAACTCCAGATTTGCATCCTGCATTAAAGGCGTTTCTGTTTCACCTAATAACTCTCAAACTTGAAATGTCTGTATTATTATTTTGAAAATACACCAAAATTGCAGTGGCTATATTAATATAAGAAGAAGATGTCAATGAAATATGACCAATATATTTTTATCCTGGTTTTTGAACTGAGACCAGATGTTCGTCTTTAATGATTCTTTATACTTTTTTCCCTCTGCTTCAGTTATCATAGCGTTAGCCTTTCTGCCATAAAAATACTAACCTTCTAAAATTAACTCATTTCGTCTTTCCTGTTCTTTCAAATTCTTCCTTTTCTTTTCTCTTTGTCATCTTCAAGTCCTTCTTTCAGTTACCTTTTCTTTATTATCATCAGAAATACCCATATCCTCTAAGGTGCCATTTGCAATAATATTTGCAGTTCTGTCTAATACTCCGGTTCTTTCACCGTGTTGATTATCAAATTCAGGTTTCTAAAAACAACCGATTGAACTATTTCTTTCCGAACTGTTTTTTTTACACTTGACGATCATTCAATCAAAACATCATTTTTTCGTTTTAAAATAACTTTTTTCCTTGATATTTCCATTTCCAGTCTTGCTACACATTTTTTGTAGTTTTTATATCTATTGATCCTATTGTCATCACCCCATCTCTCTTTGGTCTTTGAGAAAGTGACGTTCTTGTTCTGATACACGATAATATTTAGTGCTTTTACACAAAGAAATGTTTTTTTACAGGATTACCTAACATTTTGCAATTTTATATTGGATGTGGGATTATTCTTTCTAATCTTAATATTTTTCTTCAAATTTTGACATTTCTCGCACTAGTCTCTAATCATTTTTTATGATTTGTGTATCAGAAACTGTTGGAATTGAAGATCTCAGCAATACACTTTTAAATGTATCATCAACAGCTTTAGATATTTTAGAAATAGTGTGTACCAGATTCCAGCTGTCAGATTTTAAGTTAAATTGAACCCAAAAATAATGTTTCATAACTTCTTCATATGTTCGTCAAAGATGACAGTCTAATGTTAATTGTTTTGGTTCACGAAATACAGGACACTTCAACAATTATCTAGATTTAGATACGTTAACAGACTTTGTCACTTTTGACACCGAATGTTTATCGAAAAATAATTAAAGAAAGTGTTAACATCCGTTAAATCGGACTAACTTGTTATGTGTCGCAGCCAAATAAATCAGAGACAATGAAAGCCGACGCCCACGACGCTGGCTTCTACAAAAGTCAAATAAAGTGGGGCTAACTTTTCTAAGGCACTGAAACTAAATTATTCTCTTTATTACAGGGCATTAACACTTAATTAATTTAATTTTGCAAAATATAAATTTAACAATAAGCTTTAAAAACTTTTCATGCAATTATTGTTTTTTTTTTTTTCGTTTTTTATGGAAAATCAGGCGCTTTGAGGAACCGGAAAATATCATTTTAAAATTAAAAGAAAAATATTTTCTTTTTATGGAATTAAAAAGGAAAAAAATAATCACTATTAGAATATAAAATTCGAAACTTCGTTTTTTAGTTCCACCCTATTCTATAATTGTTCTGCCCTTTGATTGTCTTCTCTGTTTCAAAATTGCTAAAATCCTTTCTCGTTTTAATTTTAAAGTTATCTTCAAACCTATGAATAAAATTAAATTCTCTTCTCTAAAAGATCCTGTTCCTACTGAGAACCGGTGGGGTGTTTATTTTATTCCTTACTCTTGCAATTTAGGTTATATTGGTCAAACAAAGGGAGCTTTAAAATTCAGATTAGGCGAGCATCAGTGGTATATTGCAAATCAAGAAATCTCTAAATCTTCGATTGCTTCTCACTGTTGGTCTTCCGGTCATTGTTTCAATTTCTCCATGGCCAAAATTATTTCTTCCCCTGCCCCTCCCTCTCACTTGGATTTTCATGACGCATATTTTATTTCTAAAAATTCTGCTAATCTTGTCAATGATCTCCCATCATCTCCTTTCCTATCTCCAGCGTGAAAATTATTTTTGTAATTCTTTTCCCTTTTCTCTTGTTTCTTTTATTTTTATTTTGAAAAAGAAAAGGATTTTTTGGTTTTTTCTTGTTTTATTCTTTTATATTTCTTTCTTTATTATTATTATTTATATTTTAAAATTTCCTTCTTTTATTTTTATTTTTATTTTGTTTATTTCTTTTATTTCAATTTTCCCTATAAATTTCTCTTCTATCCTTTTGGCAACACCTTTCTCTTCTGTATGTTCCTCTTTCAGCTAGCGCCATCTGTCGAATTCTTTGCGACATTCTTTACCTTCAGTTCATTTTTGACCTTGTTCGCTTGCGGACACGTGTTTGCTGTAGCTGATGATGAGCTGTTAAGTTTTTAACTCGAAATGCGTTTTGTGTATTGTTTTATTTTATGGTGATTTTTTACAAAGTTTTGCGTTCACTACATCCATTTTAAACAATGTTTATTGTTGACGTAGTTTGCTGTTGTGAGACATATTTGAATGGAAAGAGTTTAATCTTCTTCCACCCGCGTTTACTGAAACAAACCGCTACTGACAACGGTAGTGATAGAATATCATGACAGTTAACTGGCAAATCAGACCACCAAAGATTCCGTTCACTTATTTTAAGTATGATTTTGAAGTAGGATATAGGGTTCATATCCATAACTATGCTAGTCAAAGATTATTTTAAATGGATCTCAAACTTTGAGAAATTGGGGGTCAAAGTTGAGAAAACGTTTCAAAAACCGATTAATTCGATATATTATACGTGGACTTTCAGAATGGTCAGAAGAGAGCGCAATTACAAAGTAGCAGCAATTCATAACTATGCTTATTTGCGAAGTATCAAGAATAAAATATTAATCGAAAAAGAAAAAAAAAATCACAGAAATTAACATCGACCGCTGGCTCTTTGTTCAGAATGCAAGAACTCTACTTCGAACGAAGTCCGCGTTAAGAAGAACAAATTAATATATTTTTGAAATGTATGCTGAACTTTGTCACCCTGTTTCTCAAAATGTAATACAATTGCTGATTACCATGATTTGTGTTCCCCTTGTAAGATCAAATGTATAGACAAAACATTTCAAGTGACATTGGCCAATATATCGCCACTTACATCACTGTGTAGTTAATATATCTTACCCAAGATAATGTCGCATTGGAAACCTAATTTTTTTGCGCACATCCGACACGATAAAAACACTCAATTCAGAAGTAAAATTAACAGAAACGTTATTTCATACGTGGTAGTTAGGCTGAATGTACAGAATACATACAAGAACTTTTAGAACAGAGGCATAACTGAAAATAGCTGCATGCCAACAGCTGAAAACAGCTGAAATCAGCATGAAAACAGCTGAAATCACGTTAAGTTTTTTCTTTTTCTTATTTTTTTAACTTAAGGCAGTTGGGTGACCCTGTCCCTACCATGCTAAAATAACGTCCATTTTCTCAAAAACTTCGAAATATATCATAGCAAACGCGGTAGCATTAAGCTATAATATGATTAAGAAATAGAAAATGCAAACGGCTTTCTTAAATTTCTGGCGAACCAGTTGACATACGACAATGATTTTTCTTTTGAAAGATAGAACTCAACAAGACGGATAAACTGATAGCATTTAAAAAATTCCTGTAGCTTTCAGTAGTTTTTTATTTAATCTTAAACGAAAAAATGAAGACACAAAGTTCAACAAAGTGTAGCTAACGTTCCAGTATGTGGATTAACTTCGTTTTTATTTTATTTTGATCCTCTTGTTAAAGCTTAGAATAGGTTTTTTTTCATCTTTGTATGTTTCACGGTCGCTGAGAAAATCGAAATTGTCTTTTATAATGTCCCCATAAAATTATAGAAATCTCTCATTTTCATTTTCTAATTTTCTAATTCAATAATTTATTTCGTGTTGCCACTCCCTAAAAAGCAGTACAATAATTTTTAAAAAAAGGATAACACGTGTACTTTTGTCTTTATAAGTCAATAAAAATTGAAATTCAAGTGACAGATTTTTGTATTTTTGAAATCGACGTCAACCTAAGCTGATAATGCATAATTTTCATAAATATATATATAAACTTACTTGATTAATATTTTGAACTGGAGTAATAGACACAATGGAGCACAAACGAGCTGATAGGAAAAAGAAAAACAGGGTAAATCCCAAGCTTCTATTCAGGAGCTAAATGTAAGGGATTTTTTAATTATCATCATAACATCCTGACTTACACAAGCGATAGTTATGCAGTAATATAAATACTTCACATACTAAGCATACCTTAAAAAATACCATTCCATCTATTTTTAATAAGGAAGAGATGTCATATACGCACCAGAGTACATAACTGGTGCGATAATGGCGTTATTTTGCCTGATACGGTAACTGAACTATTGTTGTTTATTTATCAATTATTTTTTTATTTACTTTTATTTTATTTTTTTAAATTATATAAATTGTTTTGTTCTATAGTTATTAATTAAACTTTTCATTATTTATTGTTATTTCCTTTTTTTAAATAATAGAAAGTGATTAAAAAATATATCTGTAACTGCTATTCGAAAACGCGGTTTTCGTTAAATTAGCGTCAGAAGAAAACCCGGCGCCAAACCCGTTGTGTATATGACATCTGTGCCTTAAATAATTAGGGTTTCATTTAACTTTAGGTACTTTTGCTTGAGATATTGTCGAAAATGTACAGCAAAAATATACGGTACTACTTGATTGTCTCGTCGACCTATTTCGCCAAACTATTCGCCAAATGATACAAACTGACATAATTTTTATTTTAAATAACGGAAGAATAAATAAATAATTAAAAGATTAATAAAAATACTAATAAAAACTTGGGCAGAGATGTCATATACGCTCCATATTGGCGAGTTTTTTTCCAATTTGGAGAAAACATCGTTAATATATCATCTATATCCAGGTTACCATATCAAGTAAAATAACGACACTTTGGCGCCAGTTAAGTACCCGGTGCGTATATGACATTGGCGGCGTCAAAAAAATCGCGCCAATATGGGGCGTATATGACATCTGTGCCAAAACTTGAATTAAAAATCACTTGATTACGTAACAAACACGTGTATCGTGTTTAATGTCATGTGAATGTAACATTTACTATGATCCATTATTGTCATTTAATCTTATAGTTTGGCGATAATTTTTTGGTCGACAGGATAATCAAGTTGTACCAAGTATGGTACAGATGTCATATACACACCACAGTCGCGCGATATTTTTTCTGATGCCAACTTGGCGAAAACCTCGTTTTCGAATACTAGTTACATATATGTTTTTAAAAAGGGATTAAAAATAAATTTATAAAAGTTTAATTAATAACAATAGAACAAAACAATTTATATAATTTTTAAAAAGAAAATAAAAGTAAATAAACAATTTATTAATAAATAAACAACAACATTCGGGTTACCATGTCAAGCAAAATAACAAAACTTTGGCGCCAGTTAATTAACCCGATGCGTATATGACATTGGCGTCAGAAAAAATTGCATCAACGTGATGTTCATATGACATCTGTGGCGGTTCAAGTACACTTCGGAACGTTACTTTGAAATCGGTGAGTTTCATCGCCAAAATCGCCAAGATGCTTAATGATCATCGCCATTGAATATATAAATAATGCCATATTTGTAAACTTATAGGTCAAAATATAAGTGGATCCTCGGTTCACGACCACCTCTGTTTACGACCAGTTCGGTTTATGTCCAACTTCGATGATCAAAATTTGACTCGGTTGGCGTGCAATATCTCGGTTCACGGCCAAGTCTGCCGAATAGTTCAGTTGGCAACCCTCAGATAACTGTTGTTATTAGTCAAGTTTGGAGTAAGGTGTGCATATCAGAGTGCTTTGTGTACCATTATTACTGTAAAAAAATTAACTTTTTGTTTTATTTTACTCAGGTTTGCGCTAATATTAGCTCTCATTATAGCTTTTAACAATGAAAAAGTGCTTAGTGATAGCAGTAGTAAGAAGCTTAAGCGAATTACTGTTCAATAAAAGAAATTGTAGCAAAAAATGAAAACGATGTTAGTATAATCGGTCTAGCTAAACAATACGATTTGTCCTAAACCTTCGATTTCCATGATAATATATATATATATATATATTGCGCTATCGTATGTGTCACAGAAATCGCGATTATTTTTTAATTTTTTAATGGCAACGCTCGAATGAAACGCATCTCATTGTTTATAGAACAGCATTTAGTGCATCTCTATACCTATAAGGGGGTTGCCATAGGCTGGAACCTGTTATGTCGCCAAGTTTGTCGCCAACTTGGCGATATATCACCAAATACCTATAGACTTCCATTGTAAACCAATAGGGTTTACTTGTTTAGAGAGAATCAACAAATGGAGATATTTTAATGCAACAAAAACTAATATAAGTTTAAGGAATTATATTAATCATATTTAAGGGAGCCCAAGTAAATTAAATTATGAATAAAAATAACGTGAATTTGATAAAAAAACTTTTAACCTCTTAAAACAGTGTGTATCACTTGGTTAAATAGTGCATTATTGTGCGAAATACGATAAAAGTATTGGGAATATTTAAAAGCAACTCAGGTTTATTTATATTTAATATATAATTATCAAAAAATTTAAATGACTAGTATTAAAAAATGCTCTGACGAGCACCAAAAAAGGCCAATATGTTTTTAAGTATGAAAAAGGGGTTTGACAAGTGCTTCTAATTGAGCATGAAAAAGGACAAGTGGTCCCTTCTTGGCTGCAGCTCACTGTTAATGCCAACTTTGAAAAAATCATATTTGCGCTTTTTCCATATAAAAAAAAAATCAGCCACAGTTACGATAAAAATGTATAATGTAAAGACACAGCCAGTAAAGACGCAGCCTGATTAAATATGAATGTAAGGCGACATAGTACGAAAAATCTTAGTTCCTGCAGCGTATCACTCTCATGCAGTGCCACCAAGCATGCATGCAGTGTAGAATCCTACAGAAAACTGATTTGTAGTGCACTGCAAACTGTTGCAGCAGTCTGCACAGGAACAATTCCACATGTGCACGCATAACAGTATAATGCATTCATTGTTTGTTGAAATTATATCCAAGTGGTTGTGGCTGTAAGATGTACTATGCAGAACAACAGTGCATGCGTAAATTATAACGAACATTAGACGCATACACCTTTAATACGGAAGTACAAAAGCACAGTGTGAGTGTGCACTGAGATTCAAAAATCAAAAGCATAATAGGAATGTACAGTGTAGTATAGTTTGTAGAGAAATAATACTACACAATGCACTGTACAAAGTTGCATTGCAGACGCATGTGCAGTACAGTAGTGGAACAGTGCAGTTAACATGTAAAGCACTAAGGAAAGTTTTACTAAAGTACTGCGAATATATTTTGTATGGATAAAACGCAAAAATGATTTTTTCAAAGTTGGCATTGTCAGTGAGCTGCAGCCAAGAAGGTATTCCTTGTCCTTTTTCATGCTCAATTAGGAGCACTTTAGGACAATTAGGACCCTTTTTCATACTTAAAAACATATTGGCCTTTTTTGGTGCTTGTCAGAGCATTTTTTAATACCAGTATTGACATGTTTTGTTTTTTATTCACAATGTGAATGATTCCTAATAAATTGAATTCAACGTTAGAAACAGATGTTCTTTTGTTCTTTCTTTCTTTTTATCTGGAATAAAACCCATTTCAAATAACAAAAAAATGCATTTTACAAAATAATTTCTTTTTCATAAAAGTTTTGTATGTAAAAAAAAAAAAAAAAAAAAAAAAAAAAATCTTAACTGCATATTGAACAGGAATATGTGTAAAATATCCTGGCAGATTTCCTTTCTTGATAAATTCGGTTTTGATAACATTTTGGTGTAAATCGCAAGACAAGTGGCGCTGTTATGCTGTATTTTTCACTATTTCTGCAACTGGTCTATCTCAAGAACTACTGCACAGGACTTCATTAAACTTCAGATTTTGTTCAATATTTACATAAATTGTTGATAATTAGGATTCAGTATGAATCTCCCAATAAGTGACGTTGCTACGCTGCATTTTTTATGATTTAAGTTATTTTAATGATACCCTTATCTTAAGAAATAATGAACGAAATTTTATGAAACTTTATATTCTGTTGCTTCTTGAAGTAAGTTTTTCTGATTAGGTTTTATTGTAAATAATATAACAGGTGGTGTTGTATGTTGCATTTTTCTCCATCATCATGCCATGTTGCCTTTTTATGCCATAGCTACATTTCAAAAACTAATGCAAAGAATTTAATCAAACATAATATTCCATTACACTTTCCCATAAATAGATTATTAGTCTTGTGTGTGTACAGCGCGACAAGTGTAGATTTTATGTTCCTTGGTCAGGGAATTTTCTGTTGCTAACTTTTAATGGGATGGATACAAAATTAAATTATTTGTTTCAAAGATATCTCCTTAATGATTTCTCCTTAATAGGTAAACATATAACTCCTTTTAAAATCCACACAATTCAGTGAACATATATCTTTAGAATTCTCATGATGGAGATTAGCATAGATTGTCATTTAGTTTTGCTACTGCGATAGCGAAATTTGAAGTACTAACATGTATGAGATAGAAGAAAGTGTCGGGATTGCCACATCCAACTAGTTTTGTATGTGATGTGTATGTATGGTGTAGACAAACTATTAATAAATTTATAAGCATAGATAAAACTTTGTGCAAATTTTAATAACCGTAAAAAAAAGAAAAAAATAATTTAATAGATTACAACGACCATTTGGAATTTATTTCGTCCACCAAATTCCGTTGCATCCTCTTCCACAACAGACCGCAAAGATCCAACTTCAGACGACCAAAACCTTCATCGATAAACTCTCTAAGTCTCGTTTCGATAAGAAAAACAGTTTACAAATCGAAAGCAGTTCCACCAAATCTTCCACAGAGTGCGACAAATTACCTACGTTGATCTCTGCCCCACCAGTGGCCGAGAGGTTCTGCTCTCGAAGCTGGTAGACGGGAGGTGCTGTGTTCGAACCAATCGTGCACGACACCTTAATCGTTCGGAGTTTTCGTGGTTTTCTTCGAACCATGAATTTCCATGCGTAAATACGGGTTAGGTTTCCTTAGAAAGACCCTCACGTAGGACCCCCCCCCTAGGCCTATATCCCTCGAGTAGATAATTGGCCATCAAAAATCAACCCAATCCTACGTTGAGCTCTATTTTTCCCGGTTAGAATCGACCGATGGTAAAACGCCGTGGCTAGTGGATTGGAGCCCTTCGAGACATGGCCTTTTACTATCAATCGATTATACATTACATTTTTCCTTTTTCGCGTTCGTCTTTATTCTGTAATCGATTTTCAGGGCTACATAATCAGTTGAAGACCTCGGTGTTCATGGGCTAGATAATATGTTGAAGACCTCGATTATCATGGCCTACATAATGAGTTGAAGACCTCGATTTTTGCTTTACAAGACGATTTTCATTTCGACGTCGCTCTTGGGCTTTGAACTTTTCCATATCTGATAATTTGCGCTTACCCATTTTGTAGCTTTTTCAATTTTTAACGATTTTATGCCTTTCGATTACCTATTCAAACACTTTTTAACGATTTTATGCCTTTCTATTACCCATTCAAATAAAAACTCTTCTAAAAGTAAAGAACATCGTTGAATATCGTTAAAAAAAATAAAATGCGAGCATCATTTGGCCCCATCCTAGACCGAAAACAACAACCATTTCCATATGGTTACTAATAACAAATCATTCTTTAAGTTTTTATTTTTTTATTAATATTTTTTTTTACTTCTCATTGTAGAAGGTATAAAAATAATATACCATATAAAAGAGGAAAAAAGAAAGATTCAAAATATTATCAAATAATATCAAATGATTTATTTCACGAATTTGCCTTCCAACCACACTGTGCATAATTTTCTTTACATTTTGTAAGTCGTCTACAGCCGTTTTGTATTTAGCTGATGGAAATTATTGAGAGCAGAATCTTTCAATTCCGCATAGTAAAAGAGTATTTAATATGTATTTTATATGCGTATTCTAAAATATTCTTTTTCCATTTAGTGAAAGGGAAATTGTGTTCGTTTATAATGATTTTAACTTCGGAGTTTTTGATAAATTAATGTATTTTTGCATGTCCTAGCTGGGTAATTAAACACTATTGTTCAATGAAACAGATAGTAATCGTAATAATAGATGCCATAGTAATAGTAACAGTAGATGCCGTAGCAATATGAATAAAAAAAATCATTCGGATTTTATATTTAAATTTATATAGAAACTGATGAGTTATAAAGTTTATTTGTTTAACAGAATATGTTTGCTTATTATTCAATATGCAGAATTCAAGGGAAAAAAAAATAAATTTTACAATATTTTTCTTTTTCAATTATCTTCTAGTCATCTTTTCTTTTAGTGATTTCTGCGCAATTTTTTTAAGTTAAAATATGTTATATAATAAATTTGAAGTTTTATTAAATGGTTTAATAAACAAACTATGTAATCAGGCGAAAATGTAATATTTTTCTGTATTTTTTTTAAATATTTTCATTTAATAAAATTAAACGTGAATTTTAAAATTACGCATCTCCTACAATTTGAACAGTTTAAATATATTTTCGAGATATTTTCTTTTGACGTCTATTTTATATATATATAAATCAGATTTCCAAAAAAGAAAAACTAAAAAAAAAAAAAAAAAAAAAAAAAAAAAAAACGAAGAAAATTCTGTAAAGAGGAATAATTCTTTAATATTTCAATAAAAAATATAATTATGCAACTAAAAGAAAAAAGAAAGAAAAAGAAAATTCTGTATTGAGGAATAATTCTTTAATATTTCAATTAAAAAATATAATTATGCAAGTAATTATTTGAGGCATATATGGCTTATTTTAATACTATTTTTATATATCTATATCTATCTATCTATCTATCTATCTATCTACCTACCTATCTATATATATATGTGTGTGTGTGTACTATATCTGGCTTCCAGAAATAATTTTAAAATTAAAATATTACATTTTTATTCCGAATATTTAATTCATGTGAAAAAAAAAAAAATAAAACCAATATGAGTGAATAGAATTATTTACACATATTTCAACTATTTTAAGTTAAAAGTTATCTAATAAAATCTTAATGATCTCATGTTTATTATAAAGCATTAAGGAAACAATCTTTTATATTTTAGCGTTTTCGAGAAGTATCTCCCCTTAAATTTATTCAAATAGTTCTTGATAGGAAACATTTAGTGTACTGAAGAGCTTCCCCGTTAGATAATTTAAAACTGTGTGAATAAAACATTAAAGACATAAAATAAACTAATATCGTGAAATTTCATGGGATTCTGCACGCTTTTGACGTAACAATAAATTTAGAAAGTAATTTTATGAGATAATCCCTATTTATGTTATGAGAATAAGGACTAAACAGAAATTTTTGAAGAATCTTTGATAATACAGTAACACAAAATTCAATTTCGGTACGATGGAGATAAAGTGAAAAACGACTGCGAATGAATAAAAAAAGGGAAAATCATTTTCGATTATGGGAATTGTATGTCTTGATTGAAGCTATTTTTAATTATTAATCTTGCATGTAAAAGTAAACACAAATGCAACGGATCTTCCCGAAAATTTTAATTCTACAGAAATACAGTTTTTAAACCTATACATCATGTTTAAATAATAAGCTGCCGAAAAATAATTAACAATATTATGAAAGAAAAAATAGAATAAAACACTGCAGAGCGATTTCTATTAAGGTATGGCATTAAATTTTGCAGGCCAGTTAGCTAGACAAAATGGCTTTTATGAGACTGCAAGACAAATATTCAAAATCCCTGATAGAGAGTTTATAATTATGACTTATAAATAAACTGTTGCTAAATACATACACGTTGTCGTAATAACCATTCCATTTATGTTCTGCTAAGTTAGAAGTAGACAGAAAATAAAGCTTTTTTATTCAGCAAATATACTGACTTTGAAAACTCTCATAAACTACGCGAGCAGTTCAAGCTCTTGAAACTGGGTTCTCGAAACTTATAAAAATAAATTTCAATGATGACAAAAGTACAGCTTCTTCAATTCATAGCTAATCTGCGGTAATTAAAGATGGCTCCGTAAACATGCATAAAAATGTCATCAAACGCAACCATTTCAACATCTCTGTGATGATCAATACTTTTTGTGAAAAACGTTATTCCAGATTCCATCACTAAAATGCTTGTCAAACATCGGTTATCAAATCTATCTAGAAACTACTATGTGCATTGTTAACATGCAATATTTTGGAGACTCGTGTTATGTGCTAGGCTGCAGTTTCATAGCTCATCATAATTTTAAGTTGATATAAAAAAGATAAATCCTTTATATATTGTATGAAAATAAATTTAAAAAGTCCTTCCGGCCAGTGCCGGGAGGAAGAGGTAGATTTCATATTCCTTATTTAAAAAAAAGCCAACTTATATTATTCAAATACACGAAGCTCAATTTAGTGGAAACCGAATATAGGAGATTCAATACTAATTTTTATCAATACTAAATCATTATGAATGAGAATTTCGCGAAATTAGTCAGCTTTATCCAAGCTGCATTTATTTAAAGTAACTTATATTTGGCTGCCAAATTCGGCGATTTCTTAAAGTGCCTGCCATTTTAAGACAACATGGTGGATGAGGCTAACCAGTGAACTTGGTCGAGACCTTAGTAATTGCTGAGCACATGCTCGCTCACATCGGAATCGATTGATATATACGAGTGCTGCTGCAGCCAAAAAATCAGATTTTTCAAATGTCACCCACATTAGATATTGAAATTGCTAAAGCCATTTTTTAAGATAAAGACAAACAAAAAATACTCCTGAATCCTTATATCAAGGTCAAATACTTAAGAAAGAAACCTTTTTCAATTTCTAATTTTTTGCACCTCACATTAAATATATATATTTTTAATTTAATGGCCGCCATTTTGAAACAAGATGGCTGATGCAGCTGGCCAGCGAACTTGGTCGAGATATTAATATATACTATCCACATGCCTTCTTACATCGAAATAGGCGAATACGTGTGTTATCGCGTGACAAATACAAGATCGTTTCAAAACGTTAGTCATGCTAGAAATTCAAAGTGCTATAATTCAAACATTTTTTAAGATATAAACAAAAGAACAAATTTTCAGAAACAAAAACTGCGCCGGAATTTTTGTATCAAGGCCAAACACATAAAAAAAAAACTTTTTCATTTTCCAATTTTTTAATACCTCATTTTAAATTAAATTTTTTTTAAAATGGCAAACCTTTTGAAACAAGATGGCGAATGAAACTGGCTAACGAACTCGGTCGAGACATTGGTATGTAATAAGTACAGACCAAGTTACATCCAAATCAGTTCATAAAAACGCCTGTTATCGCGTGACAAAAATCAGGTCGTTTTAAAATGTCAGCCACAATAGAAATTCAAAATGCTATAACTCAGCCATTTTTTTAGATATAGACGAAACAAAATCTGTTCCGGAATTTTTGTATTAAGGTCAAACACATGCAAAAAAAATCTTTTTCATTTTTCAAATTTTTGGAACCTCATTTTAAATTTAAATTAAAAAAAAATTAAATGGCCGCCATTTTAAAACAATATGGCGGATGAAGCTGGACAACGAACTCGGTCGAGATATTTGTACGTACTATGTACACACCAAAGTACATCTAAATCGGTTCATAAATACGCCCGTTATCACGTGACAAAAATCAGGACGTTTCAAAGTGTCAGCCACGCTAGAAATTCAAAATGCTATAACTCAGCCATTTTTTAAGATTTAGACGAAACAAAAACTACTCCCGAATCTTTTTATCAAGGTCAAACACATAAGAAAAAAATATTTTTTTCAATTTTCAATTTTTTGGTACCACATTTCAAATTTAAATTTTTCTTAGAAATTTAAATGGCCGCCATTTTTAAACAAGAATGCGGATGAAGCTGGCCAACGAACTCGTTCGAGACATTGGTATGTACTATGTATAAACGAAGTTAAATCCAAATCGGTTCATAAATACGCCTTTTATCGCGTAACAAATTTCAGGACGTTTCAAAATATCAGACACGCTAGAAATTCAAATTGCAATAACTGAGCCATTTTTTAAGATATAGACGAATCAAAAACTGCTCCGGAATCTTTGTATAAAGGTCAAATACATAAGAAAAAATATTTGTTCTATTTTTAATTTTTTGGTACCACATTTCAAATTTTATTTTATTTTTTTATTTAAATGGCCGCCATTTTGAAACAAAACGGCGGATGAAGCTGGCCAACGAACTCGGTCGAGACATTGGTATGTACTACGTACACACCGAATTACATCCAAATAGGTTCATAAATACGAGAGTTACAGTGTGACAAAGGTCAGATATATATATATATATATATATGGATATATATATATATGTGTGTATTTGTGTGTATGTGTGTGTGTGTCAATTTTGAACGGAGGGTGGTTTCGGGGTCTGGGGGTCATGATTGATGAAAATATACCAAAATTTTTTGAAATCGCTTTCCTCCGAACGGCTGCAATAGGTAGCTTTTTTTTAATGAAAGCTACCTAAAAGAGAACACACCTTCCGTAAAGGCATTGATCAATGACCGCTAACAGTTAATGGAAAATGCGTAAAAAATTCATTACGCCTTGAGATAGATATTTCCCTTTTCTTCTGTCTGCAGTTTTTATTTAATCTTTAAATTTTCTACATTATTTATATTATAACTAGAAAGGTAGCCCGTCAAAAATGACGGAAATTTAGATAGAAAGATATATGCAACTCATGTGCAAGAATATGAGTTTTCTCGCTTGTTCCCCAGTGATAGATGAAAATAACACATTTTAAGAACGAAACACATTTATGAAAAACTGTGTACAGTAGAAAACCACTAATCTGCACAGTTTGGTTCCAACTGTTATGCAGATTTGAGGCTTTTTGCGGTCATGTCTATTCAATCTTTGTTTACATTTTTTTAAATTCATATATTGGATAATTTAGATTGTTGAGCCTTAAAAATAAATAAATAACACACTTGAAGTAAGGTTAAAAACTATTAAATTATCGTATACGATTTCATGAAATGGTATTATATGGTGTTATATGCGTGTGCTTCACGATCTTGGTTACGACGTTGGCGAAATTGGCTGGAACTTGTCATAATCCTTAGGATCCTTAGTGTGGGCCGCTATAGCAAAAAAGTAACCAGTTTTTAGTAAAATTTCTGATATAAAGTAGCTTTCAAAAACTTGTGTAAAATTGCAGGCCGTTCTCGTGTTATGTCAGTCTTAGGAATAATATTTCTAACGCTGAAGATTTTCCATGTATATATGGAATTTAGAAAAGCTTCTCCAGAAGAAAGGTCCTGAAATGACATTGTAATTCCTCCAACTTCAAAGTTTAATCGGGCCCTGATGTTGAGTACTGAAATCTAATAAATAGAGTTATTTTGAATATTACAACAGAATTAAACAGTTAAACTTATTTAACTTAAACCCGCTGTTACTTCCCGATGTTATTTTTTAGTATTAAGAAAGAAAATTATTTAAAATTTTCAAATCATGCATTTATGATTTTTTCCGTCTTTAATAACTAAATAATGAAAAATAGGCTTTTGTTCTGAGCTCATAAATATGACAATAAAATAATGTAACTAAGAGACATTGCAAAATTAAATCTTTGTTATTACAAACCATAAACAAACGATACCGCCACCATTTTACCTACTATGACGTCATTAGAATATTGCCCATTGATTGTTGGAGAACTTCCTTTGTGAATGATTACCTCACTGATTTAATATTTTTGACGTTTCACGATGAATGAATCACTTGTGTTTGTTTAGGTTTATGGAATGAGATATTAAGCTGTGAAACTAATTTTAATTGAAGTTATCCAAGGATATATGTATTTTTAATCGAAATTAAAAACAATGCTTTGATCTCGAAATAAAAAGTTTTAGTTTGTATAATTTGTTATTTCTGTTAATTATTTATTTAAGTACTTTTCCATTATAGCGCATTTTTAAAAAAAGCTTGGCGCGATTCGGGCCTCAGAAAGTGAGATATGTTGCGAAAATATATAAACAGCTATGAAAACAAATTTAATGAACTTTTATCTTTGTTTATATATGCACTTATATGCATAAAAAAATCGTTTCTAAATATATATAATTTTTTTTATATACAAATTACGTCACAGATTTCAGATATGAACCGGGATACCTAACTGGAGCCAAAATGGTGTTATTTTGCCTGCTATGGTAACCCGGCTATTGTTTTTTATTTATTAATAAATTGTTTATTTACTTTTATTTTCTGTTTTTTAATTATATAAACTGCTTTGTTCCACAGTTATTATTCTAACTTTTATTTATTTATAGTTATTTCCTTATCAAAATAATAGCAAATAATTGAAAAATATATAAGTGGTACTTTTCGGTTAGCCGGGCGATAGTGTCATATATACATATATATGTATATATAAATGTATGTATTTATAGATATATATTTACATATATCTATATGTGTTTATATACAATATATGTATATGCATATATATGTATATTTACATATATGTATGTATATAAATATGTATATAAAACACTGGCGCCCGGCTAACCGAAAAGTACCATAAAAGTAACTGGTATTCGAAAGCGAGATTTCTGCCAAATTGGCGTCATAGAAAAATCACGCCAACCCCCATGCGTATATGACATCTGTGCAAAAATTACTTCTGTTTCTTTATAAAAATGGGTAAATATCTGTGCCGACAATTTAATATAAAAAAAGCTGTCATATACGCCCATATTGGCGCGATTTTTTTTTTTGACGCCGATGTCATATACGCACCGGGTACTTAACTGGCGCCAAAGTTTCGTTATTTTGCTTGTAATGGTAACCCGAATGTTATTAAATTATAAGCAGAAGTTCTCTTATACGTCCATTAAAAATATTTCAAAAATATATATTCTAAAAACACACTCAAAATATTTCTTAAACATTTAATTGCTAAAAAGGACGTCAAACGTTAATAAAATACATTAAAAGATCTTAATAATTTGACATGTTTCGATTGAATTTACTCAATCATCATCAGAAAAACAAATAAACACAAAGATGGAAAATGACAATAAACTATTACAAATGAAATTTAAAAATAAAATAGATAAAATAATTTATTTTTAAATTTCATTTGAAATAGTTTATTGTCATTTTCCATCTTTGTGTTTATTTGTTTTTCTGATGATGATTGAGTAAATTCAATCGAAACATGTCAAATTATTAAGATCTTTTAATGTATTTTATTAACGTTTGACGTCCTTTTTAGCAATTAAATGTTTAATATATATTTTGAGTGTGTTTTTAGAATATATATTTTTGAAACCCGAATGTTGTTTATGCTGTTGATGTTTTCGCCAAATTGGCGTCGGAAAAAAATCGCGCCTATATGCGGCGTATATGACATCTGTGCCAAATTGTATACATATGCAAAAAATTGCTTGTGAGTATGAAGCAGTAAATAGGTTGCCAGAAAATACGTTGGAAAACTTCTTTCTCGCCAAGAAACTTTTCTCCGTAGTATTGTACATAAGCAATGATTGCTAGAAATGCATTTTTAATTATGATATGCGCTTTTATGTTTCACTACATTTATGCATACTATACTGTGTGTATAAATGTTCTAGTTCATATAAAGGGCTATACAAAAGAATTCGTAAGGGTTACTGAGTATGAGAGTAAATTGCTTAAAGGTGGTTTTTAAAGGAGTTATGCATTTTTACGCTGAACTGCATTTAGTTTCTTAAGAAATGTTTGTGGAATATAGATAAAATGATATACATGGTCACGCAAAGAATTGGATACATAACCATTTATGGATGATAATATCTGGAAATGTCATTTCAGTAGTTTTAAGAGTAGTTTAAATTAAATTTTAGCTAAATAGTGGCATGTAATAACGGTACTATTGGTTATGGACGGTAACTGCTGAAATCAATTTTTAAATTTTTTTATGCGTTTTCTAAAATGTTTACTTAGTTATCTTGGTACTTCTTAGTTATCCCGTCGACCAAATTACTGTCGCCAAATTGTAAGATTAATTGCCAATAATGGTTGCCATTAATTAATTAATTAAATGCCAATAATGGCCAATAAAACCATTAATTCGACGTTTTATTTGTATTTTTATTAATGTCTTACTATTGATTTGGCAATTTATATAATTTGGCGAAATTGGTCGACGGGATATCTAAGAAGTAACGTTATCTTATTTACCTTATTTTCCTAAATAACGAAGTTTTGTTAAAGCATTCAGGATGTGTTGGAAAGTGTTTCATATTCTATGCTTAACGCATGATTTTTCTTTCTTCTTAAATCTTATTTTCTTAACTTTTTAGTCTTATACTGCTTTAAAGATACTTTGGCACTGTTGTCATATACGTTATCATATATTGACGCGATTTTTTTCCGACTCCAATTTGGCGAAAACATCAACAGCATAAACAACAACATCCGGATTACCATATCAAGCAAAATTACGACACTTTGGCGCCAGTTAAGTACCCGTTGTGTATATGACATTGGTGTCAGAAAAAAATCGCGCCAATATGGGGCGTATATGACATCTGTGCCAAAACTTTAATATTTAATGTTTAAACTCTTCGCTCCACTCCCCTTACATAAAGTACAAACTATAACACGGATAGCGCAAAATAATAGACAGTTTAGTACTTTTCCATTGTAGGGGCTTTGACATTTTTTTAAAAAAGCTTGGTGTAATTTTGGCAGCAGAAAGTGAGATATGGGTACTTTTCCGTTATGCGGACACCATTGTCTCCAAGCGAAATAGTTGGCGCAAAATCGTGAATTGAAGCGTTTGAAAAATAAAAGAAAAACAATTGTCGATACTAAAGTGAGCATTTAAAAAATATAACATTTGAAAATTCCAGACTTTTACGAACTATTTCATTAAATCACAAATATATACTTAAAATAAATGAGCAAATAACTGCTATAAAATAAAGCAATAAAATAAAACTCATATTAAACTGCTGGCATAAAATTACAAATATCTTTTAGCATTTTGAAATAAATGGCGCATTAGCATACATTTTGGCATGGTGTCCGTATAGCGGGAAAATATCGAGATTTGTTGTCAAATCATATAAACAACTATGAAAACAACTTTGATGAGCGTTTTTGTTTGTTTTATATGTATATTATTGATGTTTTTATGTACAAATTACATCTGTTTCTGTATAAAATTAGAGAAACGACTTTTTTATGTTAAATAAATCGTATAAATATTGAAAAAAATGCGTGTGTATATAAAATGAAACAGTGAATAAGTTCCCGGAAAATATGTTACCAAATTTCCTTTTTCGCCAAGGCACCTATATTGGAAAAGTACCTAAAGCACATTAAAACCGCGCAGTTAGGAGCTCACACAGTACACCATTGTCTATTGGCGGTTATTTTCTTAGTAGCATCGGGAGGAAGATGTAAAGATGTACTTTAAATTCTCACTAATAGATTTCGATAAAATATCTTAAAAGAGTGGAGTTTAAATTAAATTTCGGTGACCTCCATTATCAAAGATTATTGGTTTTAAATGGGAATTTTGCCAAATTAGCCAGCTATCGCCAATTTGGCTAACATTTGGCGCTACTGTGGTAACCCTGCATTAATATTTTTCAACAATTGCTCTTTTCAATGAGGCGGTCCTACTGGAATAGTGAGGTACACACAGAGACTTGGATTTTATATAAATAGATTGGATTTATTACTATTCTTACCTTTGATAAATTCTGACCCAATTATTGCAATTTTGAATGCAATATCAATGCTTTAAACGAGGTGTATTTTAAAATAGTTTTTTGCAATATTTTTCTTATTCAGTTTAAAGTGTTTTAGAACATATATTGCACGATTATGTTAAAATAACAGCATTTATTTTATGAATAACCTTTTTGAATGTTCCGTATATTTGAAATACATACTAATGTAAAGTGCTTTTGAATTGTGCGCTTGGATATTCTGCTTACTCATTAAAAATGGAAATAAGTACAGTGAAACCTCTCTGTAAGGGCCACCTGCTGTTCCGTTGAAAATTGGCCCTTATGAGGGGTGGCCCTTGAATGGGGGTGACAAAAAACAGCAACTAAAATAAGGAAATGAAAACATATATAGTGAAAAAACTGTTTATTAACATTTTCAAACTCTATACATGATTGAAAAAATTTTCTATTGAAGTTTCTTTACTTTTCATAATTTTTTCGCAGACAATTTTGGTTTCTAATGATTCTTTTGCTTTACGGAACAAATTATTTAAATTTCCATCAATTACTAATGCCTTACAATGAGATATTAGTTTATTTATTTCTCTTAGAGTTTCCTGACAGGTGTAAAAATTGTGCTTCAATATGCATTCACAGTTTTATTAAATGTGGAATCAGTTTTTCTAGATAACCTGTTATCTTTTGTGTGCCCGTAACAAAGGGTCAAGTTTCCCCACCAACCCAACCCCTACAGGTTGAAAGTTCAAACAAAATGTGAAGAACACATGTTTGTCTTACTTGTGGAAAAGTTTGTGGTCCATTATTGCGTTACTAAAACCTCCCTACCTCCCACTGCCTTCTTTGTTGCAAGTACAGTTGTCTGCTGAACTCTTATCTTTTGGTTCAGGAATTCAATACACCTGTTTAGGATTTAAGGCACATGTGAAAAACAAATGGCCTTTATGAGGGGTAAGTGCGGCCCCTAACAGGAGTAAATTTAACATTATGTCTATGTAAAAAAATTTTGTACCTAAAAATATTGGCCCTTAATGGAGGTGGCCCTTGAATAGGGGTGGCCATTAAAAGAAGTTTCACTGCATATACATTGTATAAGTATATTTATATATTCTGTTATATTTATTTGACTGTATAACGTTTATAAGAAAATTCATTAAGTGATTTTGGTGTTTAAGAAAGATTTTTGAAACTCAAAATTCAGAAGTTCATTATGCAGAGGTTCATTACGTACCTTCTAGCTAAAGTGCACTTCGTTTCCCGGAACTTAATTTTTTTTTTTTTTTTTTTTTGAAAAATCAATTTTAAAATTAAGCATGCTGTATATAAAAAGAAAATTGAACTTTACATGGTGGAAGGACCTAAAAAACAATTACTTTAAAGCATACTCATAAACTATATTTCTTGTTCCTTGATTTGGGGACAAATACAGTAAAACCTCCATAACGGACACTCCCGAATAGCGGACACCTCTATTTAACGGACAATTTTCCAATCCCCACTCCCAAAATCTACATTTTTGTATGTTTAACATCTGAATAACGGACATTCCGAATAGCGGACAGTAATTTTGGTGACAAAGAATGATTTGTTTTTTTTTTGTTTTTTTTTTAACAAAAAAAAAAAAAAAAAAAAAAAAAACGGAAAAAAGTAAAAAGTTTCAATTTTTTGGATTCAAACCATGTTTCGGATAGTCTTATACAGTGTCAAGAAACAAAGAAATGTAAATCATTTTAGTAGGGCTCGTTCGTTTAATTAAAAAAGTAATTAACTGGATTGCATCATTGCATAACATAGAAGAGAGAAATCAGAAACGTCACATTGCGTCATATAATCTGAGCAGGAGAAAAATAATCTCTGAAAACCTAACATACGATTTTATTTATTTATTTATTTTTACTCTTTTTATGAAACAAAGAAAAGAGTTACTCTAATTTATTTATTTTATTTTTTATTGGAAAATTGCGTACTGATTTGTTTGGGAAAAGGCGCCAAGAGTGCGACAAGATCATGGAAAAAAAACTGCTCCATAATGTCGTTTACAATTTGATTGCTTTTTGTGATTATTTCGAAAATGTCCTCAAAAAGAAAACGATTTACCTTGAAAGAAAAAATTTGAAATTGTAAATGTATCTGAGAATGAGAGTTTGAGTTTACGGATACTTGCTAAACATTTTAAAATAGGTAAAGCAAAGGTGGGAGAGATTTTACGAAATAAAGAAGAAAAAAAAATGTTGATTGCTAACTCTAACGAGAACACCAAAAATGTGAAATTAAGGAAGACTAATTCCAATGAAATTGATTCTATAATTCTGAATTGGTTTATTTTAGTTCGTTCAAAAAGCATTCTGAGAGTGGGTTTTTGATTCAGGAAAAGGCTTTAGAAGTCGCTAAACAACTTAGATTACACGATTTTAAGGCTTTCAGTGGGTGGCTGGAAAAGTTCCGATCTTGGCAAAACATTTCTTTCAAAAGAATATGTGAAGAAGCAAAATCTGTAGATCGTAAAGAAGTGGAGAAATGGCATGAACGACTGCAGTCCATTTGTGGAGGTTATGAGGACAGAAACATTTTTAATGCCGATGAAACCGGACTCTTTTCAGAATTTTTCCGAATAAGACTTTGTGTTTTAAAAAGAATGACTGTGTCGCCGGAAAAATGTCAAAAGCGCGATTAACTATTTTATTATGCTCCAATGTGTTAGGAGAATATGAAACTCTTCTTATTATTGGAAAATCTCTGAAACCCAGGTTTTTCCCAAAGAACATTCAATTTAATAAATTTGGTATTGTGTGGAGAACAAAAAATAAAGCGTGGATGTCCTTTAATGATCGAGTGGTTAACTTCCTTTGATAATAAGATGAAAAAACAACAAAAAAGTTATCTTGTTTTTGGATAATGTAAGTTCTTATCCAAAACATTTGAAATTCGACAATGTTATGTTTTTTTTTTTTTTTTTTTTTTTTTTTTTTTTTTTATTCCAAACACAACTTCAGCATGCCAGCCACTTGCTCAAGGCGTAATACAAAATTTCAAAGCCTGGTACAGAAAGCTTTTATCACACCAGATTCTTTCAAAGTTAGATTTTATGAATACACTATAGAAGTACCTAAAATTAGTTAATGCTCTCAACGCTATAATTTGGATTTCATCAACTATAAAAAACATAAAACCGGAAAGCGTAAGACAATGTTTCCTAAAAGCAGGTTTTATATTAAAAGAAAATTAAACACACATTTCCGACACAAATGAAGAATTAAACAAAATAAGAGAATTAAAGAAATGTATCAGGAGTGAAGAAACTGCCGAAAATTTCATCAATATTGATGATGAGTTACCTACTGAAGAAGAATCAGTTGATGTATGCGACAGCGTTGCCAGTGGGCTACTTTTTTAAAATGCAGATTTCTTGATTGGAACCGCTTTTTTGAAATGATAAAATTCGCCTTATTTAATTCCATAATAATTAAGGCGAAAACAATGAGAATCTTACCATTTCAGAAAAGCGGTTCCAATCAAGAAATCTGAATTTAAAAAAAGTAGCCCACTGGCAACACTGGTATGCGATTACATTCCTTCAGAAATTTCGATAAAAGCTGACTCTATTAGTGATGATGAAACAGATACTGAAACTGGAGATCCTTTAACCAACATCGAGAATTTCCAAGAAGCGGCAAAATACAGTGAGCAGTTACACAATTTTTTTTGTAAAAAAAGATGATTCAGAAGGATTAAAACTACTGAAAGAGTTAAAACTTCACATTGAAAAACAAATTACATAATCGCAAGCAAAAGTAAACTTTTGTAACAGATTTTTTTCGTAAGAGTGCCATAAACAGTGGATAAAGGTATGTGCAATTATATTTCAGTTTTATTTCTTTAAAAAAAAAATAATTTATGATTAATCATATAATACAGATTTTAGGACCTATAAAAGTCAATTAATAAAACATTAAGCATTTGTTAGCAATTTTTTATCTCGGACGTTCTCCCAATAGCGGAAACCTCCGAATAGCGGACAGTTTCCGTGCTACCGAACTGTCCGTTATGTACAGGTTTTACTGTACATACAAAATTTCTTGAAGAGCCGACTCTTGAGCACGCAACATTAAACTGCCATGTGAAAAGCAAGGTGATTCCAACTTGACTCGAACTGTATGTAAAGAGTGGTCCTGTACCTTATCGATAGACTTGGCAAAAGCTAAACAAAGTTGAATTTTGAGAGTTGAATCAGAGATGCTTGAATTAAAATGGCATGTCAGGTGGAATGAGGGATATGCGCGGCAGCTCAAAATGTTAAAAAATGCCAATATTTCCATATTCGGGTTTTTATCATCTTTCAATTCGACTTTTTATAATCATATGACGTTATATATTCACGTGCGAACGTACATTGTATTTCCAATATGACGTAATATTCGCGCTTCTTTTTTCACATACTATTAATTTCATTTTCACTTTTCACGTGCAAATCTTGCAATAGACACGTTATGACGTAATGTTCATTTTTTATTCGTCAATCTGTTTATTTCATTTTCATTTATTCACGTGGAAGTCTTGAAACAGAAAAGTAAATGTGATAAAAATTTTACTATGGGTTTTTAATTGTTGGCACTTTCTGTCAGGTAAAATGTTTAATTTGATAGGAAATTTCTGTTAAATTTGTGGCTTTTTATTTATTAAAAATTAAATGCATTTTTTTTGTTCTATTGTGGATTAGTTTAGTTGCCTCGGACGTGTTTTAATACACATGACGTAACATTTAACGATTCTGGCTTCCAAACTGTGTATTAGTATAGAATTACAGACTGACAAATAAATTTTCATTTTTATGTATTAGATTATGATTTGTATTGCGACATATTTCTATAAGGGTATTTTATAAAAGAGAGTTTTTTCTTTAATCATAATTTGTTTTTACTACTTTAATTTTTCCGGAGAAAAATATTTTATTCATTTAAAATTTCTTGCAGTGTAGATTTTATTTATTTCATTTTGTTTATTGTTATTTGATTTCAAAGCAGACATATTTATTATGAATCATATTTTACAGATTTTATATTTATTATTTAAATTATTGAAAAAGAAACGTTAGTAAAAATTGTCAGAATAATTTATTAATTCAGTTGGGACAAATAAACCATGATATTTTTCTTATACACTGTAATTAATCGACAGAACATCCATTGATATTGCAGTCCAATAGCTAACAACTAAACTGATTGTCCAAAGAATATGTAGTCATATACGGAAATTTTTAAACATTTCATAAAACGTGATCTTTAAGATAAAATCCTCCATAAAAATTATTATTCTGAAATAATGTTTTGATTAAGAAATAATTGATTGTTCAACTTTTTAAAGTTATAATACAGTTTAATTTGTTCTTTAAAAGAATTATGATAGCTAAGAAAAATACTTTAAACTGAATAATTGAAATTTATTACCCAATAGATATACATTTTAAAAGCATATATTTATAAAATGTTGTCACATTTTAACTAATATATTAGTATTTTTAGTATATTAGTATATATTATACAACTTAATCATTTTTCTAAAATAATGATGAATAAACAACTTAAACATTTGAAATATTAAACAATTATAATCTATAAAAAACATCCAATTGCGTCTCATGAATTAATTCGCAAACACATCTAGTGGGTATTAAATTAATCTCAAACATTTATCTCGATTAAAATAAGCTTGTTTTACTTGAAAATACAAAATGAATATACAGTTCAATTTGTTAAGAATTTTGTTTTCTTTTACTTTAGATAGTAAAATTATTCCAATATTGAATATTTGAAATGGTGCAAAGAACGTTTTATTTCCTACATAAAATGATTTCTCTTTTAATCACAGAAACTATTGGCACTTTTTAAAAATCTATCGTTACTTTTTTTTTTTTAAGAATGAAAAGTAAATTAGGAAATTAAAAATATTCTTAAAAGACATATTAAAAAAACAAGTTTAAGTTACTTAGAGAACTTTGGAGAAACTTTAAATATATCTTATATACAACACGAGATTTTTTTTAATAATAATAACAAGTCTGAAAAATCATTCGTGCAGTATATATTATGTAACACTTTCCAACGAATTCAAAATACTCTAATAAAACTTTGCAGTTTATTATGATTAAAGAAATCTAAAAAAACACATTAGAAAATTCACAAATCTGTTTTAAAACCAATTTTAAAAATTACCATCAATAGTCTGATTAATCGAAAAATATCCAAATTTTTTACATCTCTGTACATTATTTACAGTTTAGTATGTATACTACGTAGTATGGTAAAAGTTAGTTCAGCTAAACCCATAGCACAGTTGAAAATTTCTATTCACCAAACTCTGTCAATAAATGAAAATATACTGAAGATATTTTGTGTAGCCCTGTATGTGATCAGTAGAATTTATGTACACGAAGTAATATACAAAAAAATAGCTACTTTTTTAAAATGCGTATTATAACTGAAAACGCACTTCCAGTCATTGTTCTTCATTGACAGTACTGTATCAAATATTTGTGTGTGTCAGAGTAAATGAGCGATAAATTTGAATTCACAATATCAGTGCATAATTCAAAATATCCATATTAAAATTAATGTATGATACGCAAGATATAAAAAATGACAATCAAATCACATATCCACATATTACTCAACAATGTCTGATACATATACATACATTATAAAATTACATTTTATATTACAAAAAATTAAAATATAGTTAAGGATTAATAAAGAAGTATACTTTACCCACAAATTTCAGTTAAGAAATATAAATAAACTGTTATATATCATTAAGATTAAATGAAAAATAAATGTCTTATGATCGCTGTTATATTAGACATACATGCAGATTCAATGGCGGACGATCTGTGATGGGCTGCAACGTTATGTCATAGTGTGTTAAAAAGTTGAACCAAATTCCAGGATTCGCCGAAAACACAATTTTTGAAACAGAGATTGAACCATATTTTGGTACTTTGCTGACTTTAAACCATATGATGATTCAAGATTTTACGAAACTTTTCACTGTGTAGTTGAAAATTACTTATGGCAAATATGATTTTTTGAATCGTCCTTATTTATCATTGCTATAAAATATAAGAACTCGCATATTTTTATTACCTGTCCTGAATTCATTAAACAACCGTTCATTATTGCATACTTCATATTACAAATATAACTTATCTCACAGGAAACAACAGATAAGTAAATATTAAAGAGCATAAAAACATAAACAGAAATAAATCCATGACATTAAATATGTTATCATTCCTCTTATCTATTAACATCATTAGCTCACAACACATATCATCATTTAAAAACTGCTTTATATTCTTTTGTCATCTTGCTTTCTTTAAGAATGAAATGCATATTTGCAGCATTTCTTTCGTTAGATTCACCGATTTTGAAAAAAATGTTTTTTTTTTTTTTTTTTTTTTTTTTTTTTATTTATTTACGCATGCGGGAAATGATATTGGATTTTTTCCATTATGCATAACAAAAAAAAAAAAAAAAAAAAAAAAAAAAAAAGGCATTTTTATAATGAACTCTCAAAATGTTTTCCACATATTTCCCTGGTACTAATTTGATTAGAAAAAAAAAAAAATAACCTCTGATATTTGTAAATTTCGAACAAATTCAGATGTTAAAAATTCATGAAACAATACTGTTCCAAAATATATAATGTTTAGTAAACATTATTTACGTTTTAAGAAACCCATCCTTTTGCACGATAATAAAATATTGTAAAAAGACAAGTAATCTAAACCAAAGTTATTCCTTCATAAATATTTGTACATGTTTTAAATTCTTTATTCATCTGATAATTCTTTTCAAACATAGGATTTTTTTTTTTTTTTTTTTTTTTTTTTTTTTTTTTTTTTTTTTTTTTTTAGTTACATAAAATGTGTTTCAATAATTGTTCCGCTAGTATTCAAGATTGCATCTATGTATGAAATTCCTATATTATACATTAGAGAAAAAGCGAGTTAAATATGTCTAAATATAATAAATATAGTTTATAACATATATGGTTTATAAATATGCGTAAATAATGCAAGAGATGTATTATGTCGGATCTATCTATATTATACAGGACAAACATATCTGTGCGTAACGCATACGTCATTTTGCGAATGGCAACACTTTGAAATTGTGAAATAAAATTTTGGTTTTGCAATTATCTCTACTGCAAATTTTTAAACTTCTAAACATCGCACATTTTCAATTTTTACACCGTCGTATAAGGAAACAAATGCTTTTTTAAATGCAATTTGTTTGAAAGCTGTATCTCAATTTATTTTTTAGATATTATTTTTTTTTGTAGTTTTTAATAACATTTTTCTTATTATGGCAACAAAAGCACCGCATTTCTATTGAAAGTAAACGGAAAATAGTCGAAAATAGGAGATACTGTATCTTTTTGTTGCCATTTTTTCATAAAACCTGAAAAAAAGTTGAAACTGAAATATGGGTTATGTCAAGAATGTTGTATGTTATTCCGTGATAATGACGTCATATGCATACTTTTTTCTAAACGAATATTAAGACTGGATTGTAAAATTGGATTGCTTTGCGTATGCAAATGACGTCATTCTATAATAAAGCGTGTATTTTAATTCTTAAACCTGATTTATGTTTTGTAGAAGTGCGTCATTTCCACAGCTCAGCTGCTTAGAAATTCTTCACAGGTGAAAATGCTTCACTTTTGAAAATAATGTAATCGAAATCACACTGATAAAACGCAATATTTTACAAAAATTTAGAGTGTCTTTATAAAAGAGAGATGGCATGCAAATAATACTGATTCATGTTACAGAAAATGATTATTCTCGCCTGGATTAATATTCTTCACCGAGTTAGACAATCAAACAAATAATTCGTGGTTTAAAATAATATCATGTTCCTGAAGTTTTTGTCCAAAAATCTCTCGAATAATAAAATTTTACTGCTATTCTTTAGGACATTGTACTATAATTTTATCAAAATAATATAATTTGCTTAACTTAAGTTTTCCTAATTTTATATAATCTATATATTTAAAACACAAGTATGTTTTTTAGTCATCTGCCTTGATCTTTCTGCTGAACCAATTTTACAGTTTTTTTTTCTTTTTTTAAACTGAAAGCTCTTCATTTGTAGATGTGATCGCACTATCTTTATATATATATATATATATACATATATCCCCACTTTTATATTTTAATTTTAAAAGCATTTTATGAAATACCTTCAAAATGGTGAAAACTAGATAGCTTTCATTATTGCAGACAAGAGAGAAGTAATGAGGTATTTTTACTCGACTGAAAAGAAGGGTTATGTGTTTCACGCGTATCTGTGTATGTGGATTTCTTTATACCCTCGAAACATCCCAACGGCTGGATATATTTTAATGAATGAGGTCTCTATCAATTCGTATTAACGAACCGATGGTTATAGGCTAGGTTTTGTTTTCACAAATTCAAAATGGCGGTCGTTCACCCTATTGGGTTGCATATCATTGGATAGGTTTTTCAAAATGAAGACTATGTTTCATTGATTATTTTACTGTCAGAAGCTCCGTTAAAATATTATACAGCCTGAAAGTTTTGTATGTAGGATCTCAAGCTTTGCTGCAACTCTAACCATCATAGACATCTATAGACCTCATCAAAACAGGGTTTATAGACAGGAACTACCAATTAAACACAACTTAAAAGTTACCAATACAAGTAAATAAAAAAATAGGTATGTAATTAAAAAAAAAAAAAAAATTAAGTCAATTCCTACTTAGGTCAATAAGAGAATTTTTTTTTCTCCCATTCTTCTTTCCTCTTGAGTGGCGCTTAAAATGCCTTGATCAAAAAGAGGGCTCTCTACATTATTGAAAATTAATTAATTTAATTTAATTAATGAATTAATATTTGAAAAAAACTGGATTAACATCAAGTGTCATACACTACAAGTTAAAAAGAATAATTGAGCTTGATTGGATGAATAATAAGTATTTTATTAACGATTGAAAAACTGAACAATATATATATATAGCGGAAGTGTGAGCTAATAGTAGGAATTGAAAAAAAAAATAGTTTCACATTGATGAGAAATAATTAATTAGTTCGCTTTTTACGCAATCGGGTTTTTTTTTTTTTTTTTTTTATTTAATTGTTCATTATCTTTATTCATGCTATTTTCTGATAAAAATTCAAGATTGTTGATAAAAATTGTTGTATAGGGTTTGGTGGCGCAAAATCCCGTTACGAGCAGAATATTATATTAGGGGCATAATAACGGATAATGACATACTGCTTTTGAAAACACACATTTTTCCTCATAAATTTTCTATATTGTTTTTCCTGCTGCATGTGTACTGAAACTGCGAAATATTTATTTAAGTGAAAATGAAGTCATATTTAAAAGAAAAAGGTCATTTCCTTTGATAAAACTAAACATTTTAACACAAATGCATCTAAAAAACATAAATTATGGAAATTTTTACTCTCCGGAATTGAGACTAGAATCTCAAGTAAAGAGTGCGTCTGTTCATATAAAAGATGTTGCTAACAGTCGTGACTTCAAGTTTTGAGTTAAAAATGATTTTTAAATGATCAAAAAAAAAAAAAAATGATGAATATGAATATGAGAAGTGTGTACTCAAATTTTGAGAAGGTGAATATTGCTGTTTTTCATTCCGGAATACCAAGTATAAGAGCCTCAATTGATAACCACATCCTAATAACTGATCTTTATTATATTTTACTGATTAAGTACCTATATTATAAAGAACAACGTATCTGTGCGTAACGCTGACGTCATTTTGCGAATGGCACGTTCAAATTTCAGTCTTGAAATTTTCGCTACTGCAGCTTTTTAAACTTCTGACCATCGTACATTTTTAATTTTCGTCGCATACGGAAAAGAGTTACTTTCAAATGTAATTTGTAGAAAAACTGTATATTTATTGGCTGATGTATTATATTTTCCAAAATAATTTTTAAGCAAGTTTTTTTTTTTTTTTTTTTTTTAAGTTTATCTTATCACGTGCCGGTTTCAATACATAATAATAATAAACATTTTGCACATAAAGCAGCAAACATTTTTCAGTATTTGTTTCTGACTATTTTTGCATAACGATATTAATACTTACTTTATAGACAAATAAAAGAAAAATATAAAAAAAAACACCAATCTAACATATTTGTGAAAGAAAAATTAACGAAATTAATACTTCTTTTATAAACAAATAAAAGAAAAACATCGAAAAAACACAAATCTAACATATTTGCAATCGTACAATTTAAATTTTTAGATCACCAAATAGGATTTTTTTTTCAAATGGAATTTGTTTGCAAAGTTCATTTCAGTTTACTTATTGTCTATTGTTTTAAAAACAATTTTAAAGCATGAAATATTTTTCTCGATTGCGAAAGATTAATCTGTTTGACCTTAAAACAAAATAAAGAGTTCATCATTTTCTTACGGCTAATGTCCATTAAAAAAAAAAAAAAAAAAAAAAAAAAAAAAAAAAACTTCCCTAGGAATAAATAAATAAAATACAAATTTAACCGACATGTATAAACTCTGAAATTATCAGAATATAAAAGGATGCCGTAAGTAGCAAAATCTTGGTCAAATAACTCTTAGAATGCGAATAAGAAAATATCACTTTTGATAAATTTCAAAAATTTATTTGATTGTATAATTCGTATTTTGCATATGAAAAATGCTCTTTTAATGTAAGTGGGCATCTAAAAAAATTATCGCACATAAAAAAAATATATATATATATTTTTTTGCACTAAAAAGAAATATTTTCACCTATATTCTTTAACCCGGGAAGCCCGGGTACGATCCCCTAGTATAGAATAATGTCGGTTCATTTATCAAATATTTTCAATTGTCGAGTTTTAAAATTTTCGAGTTTTGTTTCTTCAATAAACTTTACCGGGTTAAATATATTTTCACAAATCACTAAAAATTAATGCATTTAACAAATTGTCATTAAACAAATTAAAAAAAACTAAACTTTTTAGATAAACACAGAAATCGTCTTTCAGTCAATATAGTTTAAAGTTGCAATATGTGTAACGTTGAAAAGAGTCTAGTCTCATTTAGGTGTACGTTAAAATTGTTGAAAATAATAACTATAAATTGAAAATACTTCCAAAAACAATCAATTCTCTATGTTCTCATAAAGTAGACTATCCTACGTAAAAACACCTGTAATTCACGGACCTCTAAGTGACATGATATACTAAAAAAGCGAAGATCACTAAGCGCAGAAGTTTAATGGACTACATATTGAGTTCGAATCGATTTCCTTTGTACTTACTGTAAGTGCAGCCGAATAAATCTATTAATAGCAGATAATACAAAAGATCAACGTTTTCAAGAAAGTTTTCTTAATTCGCGAAAATTACTGTATGATTTTATTTTAACGCATTTGAAACAAAAATGTTAATATTTAAATATGTTTATTTAGGTTTTATAAATTTAAAATTTAGGATGAATTTTATGCAACATTAATTGCACAATAACTGAAAAAATTCGTATATCATTGCATTTTATATATTTTATTTATCATTTTTTTTTATTGTACTAATTCATTATAAACGTCGTCTTTAGATATTTTTTTTATCTCATTTTTTACTAAATGTTTTAAAGCTGAACACACTATAATCTTTCTTTTACAGTTTTAATAACAGTAAGTAGGCTAAAAAATACAATATAATATCGTTAGCAGCGAACTTTGGACGCCGCATCTATCTCACATCGTTAAAGACGTTAAAGCTTTATTAGTTAAACATTTCATTTAATTAAAGGAAGATTTTTAAACTTTCATATGAGAATTAGGATATTTTTCCACTATAGGGGCATTTTTTAAAAACCTTGGCGCAATTCGGACTTCAGAAAATGAGATAAGTTGCCAAATGATATAAACAACTACGAAAACAAGCCTGATGAAATTTTAAGTTATTTACATATGTATTAAGTTATTTACAAATGTTTAAGTTATTTACAAATGTTTATATATACATATAAACATTTTATTTATACATATATATAATGTTGTTTTTTATATACAAGTTATTTATGTTGGTATATAAAAAAAAATAAACGGGTTCTTTACATTAAATAAATTATATACATATGGAAAAAAGTGCTTGTGTATATGACACAGTAGATAGGTTGCCAGAAAATACATTATTGTCAAACTTCTTTTCTCGTCAAGGCTATTTTCTCTATTTCGTCAAGGCTACTATATCGGAGACGTAGCGAATTGCTGTTATATTTTGTTAAATGTTTTATTTTTTTAATATTGTAAATATATCATAATCTATACTGATTAAAATTTTTAGGTATATTCATTTTTTCTATTTAACAAACATCTTTGTAAAAGCATATATATAAAATTTTATTCTGCTTGAAATTACGTGACCCCTTCAAAACTCTGTAATCAAGTTATGGCGACCAACATTGGCACAATTGAATGTGTACAGGAACTGTTTACGGCCAAATCAACATCCCCTGTTTCAAGGGTTTAGAGGCGGAAATTCTGCGTTTTCAGATTTTTCTGGTTAATTGTACTACAAACCCGACTTACTTGTGAAATTTCATGATTCTACGACTTTTAGAAGTATCTTAGTTATTTGATGATGGGAAGTGAATCAGTGACAAAAAAGCGCTTTTTCGGAATTTAATATTTCGAAAACTACTAAATACAGAAACATCAAATCGTGGAACCTTAGTTCAGTTTGATCATACGAACATGTGTGTAAAAAAAAAAAAAAAAAAAAAAAAAAAAAAAAAAAAAAAAAAAGAAAAAAAGAAAAAAAAAAAATCTATATCTCTCCCTAAAACGAAGTTATGAAAGGGTGAAAAGTATGCCGAAATGGTTCAGGAAAAGGTAGCTTAGGTCTTGTGCGAACTTGGCGGATGCACTGACGTGCACCCAGATAAAAAGCTGAATCCGATTATGAAAGATTAGCCTTTTCAAAAAGTTGTCCTTCAAGGATTTTGATAAGACTTGCACTGTTTAATTTTCAGGGATCCATTTAGTATATTGCATATTGCTCTATAATTCATTACAGAATCCTTATATAAACGATCAGCTAAAAGTGGTAGGCTTAACAGCACAATTTTTTTTTATACTTTAGAAAATATAATAATGCAATCGTTATATATATTATAAGTGTTCGTATCTATTTAACCCTTTATCTACTGACAGTATTTATAAGTACCATTAAAATAAGTTGTTATAGAATTCATTTAATACATCGATTAGTAGTAATACAGTTTAGAATGAGTTATAGTTGCATAACTTTATCTTATTCCAAAAGCATTATTGGGTACACAAAAATAAAATAAAAAAAATTAAAAGGATGATTTTTTTGTTTTTGAACATAATCAGGTACTTCACGAATTTCAAGTTATATCACAATTGCTAAAAAAAAATAGTGGGAGAGCAAATTTTAAAGAATTCTTGCTCCGTTTTATATCACATTAAAAAGAGTTACTTTCACGTATTATATTCTGAAGTTTTTTGTTAATCATTTCAAAATAACCATCATCATGAGAACTTTTTGTAGATTATTATTGATACTCAGACGATATACATAATTTACATTTATACTTCATATTTTCAAAGAAATATTTGCTTAATATTTGAAATTCGCTTGTTCCTCTCTGGGAACACAAGCTAATATTTTTATAATCAGGAACATATTTTCTTCCACTTTTGGAAGATCAAGAAAAAATTATGCAGCGTGCAAGCTGCTATCGAATTTAACATTCTACTTCTAAAACATCGTACATTAATACTTGAAAATCACTCGTACCCCTCTGGGAACGCACGTATACAATTAAAATTTCAGAAACTATTTTCTTCGATTAAGAAGCCATAATAACTATAGCATGTGTTCATGCTCGAGAACAATTTTTTTTTTTTTTTTTTTTTTTTTTTTTTTTTTTTTTTTTAATTAAAACAACATTTCTTCTATTTTTCGAAGACCAAGAGAAAAAATGCAGTCTACTTACTGCGTTCAAATTTTACATTACTACTATAAAACTAAAAGAACAAGAAAAATGTTTTTAATATCAATTCTCTAGTCAGATCATGTGATCACCGGCGCCATTTTAGACTTGCTGAGAGAAGGATGCTCAAGGGGCTTCAGAGATATTCCAAAAACTCCCCCCCCCCCCGATGGTCAGGGGTTCATCAAAATGGGGTTCAAAAAATTGAAGTAGGAATAATATTATTCTAAAAGAAATAAATAAAGGTATAATAAATAAAGGTTCTAATAAATAAAGGTATTTCTTACCTTTTCTCCGGGTAATTCCGACACAAAAATATTGAAGATAAACTGGTAGTCCACGAATTTTACGTTATAACACAACTGATGAAAAGTAGTGGGAGAGCAAATTTTAAAGAATTCTTGTTTCTTTTTAAATCACATTAAAAGGAGTTACTTTCACGTATTATATTCTGAAGTTTTGTTTTCATCATTTGAAAATAACCATCATAACGAGAACTTTTTGTAGATAATTATTGATCATATACATAATTTACATTTATACATCATATTTACAAAGCAATATTTGCTTAATACTTGAAATTCACT
The DNA here is from genome assembly GCA_963932465.1 of Maratus speciosus. NCBI lineage: Eukaryota > Metazoa > Arthropoda > Arachnida > Araneae > Salticidae > Maratus > Maratus speciosus. Next base: position 429,446,094 of record OZ010795.1, on the reverse strand, counting down.
TGTTCCTCTCTGGGAACCGAAGCTAATATTTTTATAATCAAGAACATATTTTCTTCCACTTTTAAAGATCAAGAAAAAAATATACAGCGTGCAAGCTGCTATCGAATTTAACATTATACTACTAAAACATCATTCTTTAATACTTGAAAATCACTTATTCCTCTCTGGGAACCCACGTATACAATTAAAATTTGAGCAACTATTTTCTTCGATGAAGAAGTCATAATAAAAAAAAATAGCATATTTCATGCTCGAGAACAACATTTTCCTTTTTAAAATTAAAACAACATTTCTTCTACTTTTCGAAGACCAAGAGAAAAAATGCAGTCTACTTACTGCGTTCAAATTTTACATTACTACAATAAAACTAAAAGAACAAGAAAAATATTTTTAATATCAATTCTCTAGTCAGATCATGTGATCACCGGCGCCATTTTAGACTTGCTGAGAGAAGGCAGCTCAAGGGGCTTCAGAAATATTCCAAAATCTCCCCCCCCCCCCCCCCCGCCGATGAACAGGGGTTCATCAAAATGGGGATTCAAAAAAATTGAAGTAGGAATAATATTATTCTAAAAGATAATGAATTACACTATACATAAATACAATACAAATCAATATATATACTTACATACTGGACATCAATAAAACTAAACTAAAACAATCTAAAATCTTTTTAACAGGTCTCAGCTATTAAAAATAGAAAGAACAATTTAAATCTATTCATTAGTTATTGTAAAATAATTGAACACAAAAATTAAACTAAAAATTAGAAATATTAACAAGCAATATATATATATATTTTAAGTGAAAAGAATAAAAATGTCTTTAAAGTCAATTAAAAATTGTTTTTTTTTTTTTTTTCGGTTTCTGAGTTCTAAATTGTACAAAAAAAAAAAAAAATTAACAAGTCTTTTAATGATGGAATTATTTGTCTTCAGTTCACAAGACCTTATTTTGTTTTATCTCTACCCACAAATACCCAACTTTCACAAAGTTCTTGATGCATGTTCATATGCATAAGAACCACATAATGTTCTTCAAAGTCAGAAGTGTTATTCTGGTCCGAGTAGTGCGCAGATTGTATGTTGAAAATATATTCAATTTTCAAGCGCTTCCAAAAATTGATTTGGAAGAGTATTGCGTAAACGGACGTGTTTCACCAATGGTTCCATGGTTGCTGGTAGGATAAAATCGTCCACTTTTATAGTTCGGAAATATAAGATACGTTTTAGAGGTGCTGTAACTTATTGATCAGGTTGTGGGTTAAAATTCTTGGAGATTGCGAGTCTTTTTAGGACGGATTTTATGCACTGTCTAGATCTTAAAATCCAAAACTTTACACGAGTTTATACTAATGTACTGGACACTCCTGAATGAAACAAATTTCATGTTCATCTTTCACGATTATTTCAGTAAGTTTTGTTTTGCAGGAATCACAACAAGATGTTTTCATAAAGTGAGCAATCAGACTTTTGTAACCGTCATCGTACCAACAGCAAACCTTCATCTGTCAACATAGGATTTAACTGTAGAAGATTCGATTTTCTAGGGATAATCTTGTTACATTTCAAGCATTTCATATCTTCAGGAAAACTTTCTTCCTGCACTAGTTTTAACCAAAAATTTTCAGCATGTAATATTTCCTCAGCTGATAATTCTGAAAAATCTCTTTTTCTACCTTTAATTTGATGTTTGAAATAAATCTTAATACCCATGCAGTTATTCGATACAATTTATTTAGGGAGCTATACTTCTCAGATTAAAAATTGGAATTTTATCAGCGTTATTTGTTTTTAACAACACAAGAAATGGTTGTCGCCTTTTGAGACTTCTGTTCAGAAAGATCAGGTAAAGGTGTTACAGATATTTTAACCCTAGGCCACTGATCTGCGGGCAAGGGAAGAAATTCAGAACCATAAGCATTAGGGTTAGCATCAGTAAAAATATGCAACTGGAGATGCTGCTCTTCCATGAATATGCTGCTAAAGTACTGCCAGGGAATTTTCAAGTGTGCGAGATACGGGATTTCTGAAAGCCAATTTTGCTAATCATTTTCTAGTTCACCAGAAAAACTTTCATCCCATGATATTCTCATTACCCATAAATATTGTAAGAGGCATTGGATATTAATAAGAAAAGGGGCAATAAATCCGGCTGGATCAAACAACATTGCTGCAATTTTCAAAACATTCCACTTAGTACAGGAACCATTGTTTAACTTTGATAGATATGGTCATAATTCTAGTTCCAAATTATCTTCTGTATTGTTTCAGATTAATCCTAAAACTTTTAGGGAAGTATTTGGGGGTTTCAGAACACGAAATAGGTATATTTCCATCAACCCATTTGTTCCTAAGCTCCTCAGAATAACTTTCAAATTTTTTTAAACTTCATCCCCCCTTCTTTCAAAATATCATCAGCTTCTTTAGATAAGTTAAACATCTAGAAGTCTCATCTAGAAACATCATTTAAGTCTAGAACATCGTTTTCTCCTGAAAACAAATCATTTACATAAAGAGAATAATTTAGTATTTCAAATGTTTTCTTATGAGAGTTTTTATATTTATTAATATGATGCTTTTTAGTACAAGCAAAGATAAAGGGACTGCAGGTGACACCAAAAATAATTCTGTTCATTCTATAGGGTACTACGTTCTTAATCTTATCAAAATCTTCATAATATACGAATCTAAGATATTTACGATCATCATCGGCAATAGATATTTGTAAAAAAAAATTGTTCAATATCAGCCGAAAAAGTAATTTTATGTAAATGGAATTTCAAAATTATATCTAAAATATTAGGGTACAAGTTAGAGCCATGATTCAAACGTTCATTCCCGTAAGGCATGGTGACGTCACGGCGACGTCGTTGTGAAGTCACACTGTGATTTTGTGACCGTCGATGTGACGTCACGTGACGTGGATGTGACGTCACAGTGACTAGAATGTGAGGTCGTTATGGCCGTTTTAGAGGTCGTTTGTGACGTCACATTGTGACCACTCTGTGAAGTCACGGTGTGACTAATTTGTGAAAAGTGTGTCATTTGTGACTATTTTGGCATTAACTTTGTGACGAACCTGTGACGAAAGTGACAATGTTTTGAAGTCACACTGTGACCAATTTGTGAAATAAATGTCATTTGTGACGAACTTGTCATAAACTCTGCGATGATTTCAAATGAAAATCAAATTTCAAATTAATTGCTTAAAAGGCGCAAAGGCGAACTAGTGAAAAAGATACCATGCTGGAACTCGAAACCGGGCTATCAGTATAGCGCACTTACGTTCTACCGACTAAACCACATGGAACGATACCCAGCCTGGAAAATTTCTCACTATTACATGTTGGCAAGGCTACAAACGCAGCACAAGATGCAATATTTATCGTCAGTTACCGACATGGCGCAGGCACGAAACTTAATTAAATCCAGCATCGATTGAAACTATATTAATACTTGGAAATTTTTTCAGAGAGAACCATTCGCCTTGCATACAATATTTCAAATGAAAATCAAATTTCAAATTAATAGCTTAAAAGGCAATTTTAATTTGAAATTTGATTTTCATTTGAAATACAGTATGCAAGGCGAATGTTTCTCTCTGGAAAAATTTCCAAGTATTAATATAGATTTAATCGATGCTGGTTTAATTAAGTTTCGTGTTTGCCCCATGACGGTGGTTCACGATAAATATTCCATCTTGTGCGGCATTTGTAGCCTTGTCAACATGTAATAAGGAGAAAATTTTCAGGCTGGGTATCGTTCCATGTGGTTTAGTCGGTAGAATGTCAGTGCGCTATACTGATGACCCGGGATCGAGACCCGGCGTGGATATTTTTCACTATGTTGGCCTTTGCGCCTTTTAAGCAATTTATTTGAAATTTGATTTTCATTTGAAATATTGTATGCAAGGCGAATGTTTCTCTCTGGAAAAATGTCCAAGTATTAATACTGTGATGATTCTTGTCATAAAAACTACGATAATTTTAAAGTAAAGTTTTGTTTGAAATATAAAATTTTATCTTTTTACCGTACTTTTTAGCAAGATATCGCTATTTTGGAGTCCTATTCTTCTAAAATATTTTTAATTTTCCATTTAAAAAACAATGCTTATTAACTGACATCTTTTTTTATTAAGTTAGCTTGATCTTGAATTCAAGGTTAATATTAAGAATGTGTAAGCTTTTTAATGTGTTATGATTTGTCATTGCTTTTTTAAATACGAACATGGAGTCTAACGGACATTAATACAACTGTTACTTATAGAACTACATGATAAGCCCTATTTATTTAAATTTTTTATTCCCGTATATATTGTATTTTGTGAATATGAGCTAATTAGATTTGGTATGTTTTATATGAAAAGACTGATTTGGGAAATAGAAACAACAAGTAAGATGTATCATACGTTAGGCATAGATTATAAAACACTTTCCAACTCTTCCTAAATGTTTTATCAAGACATCGGGGGAAATAACGTAAATAAGATAACTAAGTAAACATGAAAACGCGTAAAACATTTAAAAACTGATTTACGCAGTTACCATCTACTAAGGTGTAAAAAAATCATAATTTAAAAAAAAATAAAAAAAATCGGTTTTTTTTATTTAAATCAGATTTTTTTTATTTAAATCAGATTTGTATGATTTTTTTCCCAGCGTTCAAATACTGAATAGCTATCATGAGTTTTAGGTTTCCAAAACAATTACACCACTAATTGCTAACATAATCTATGTTTTTACACTTTAATTAATAAAATTATAATTGTTAGTTTGTAATTACAGAAATAAAAACTGCAAATTAGTAGTTTCATTAGGTAGTATTATACAATAATGTTATATACATTAATATTGTAATAATTATGTAAAACTTTATAAATACTAGAGATACTTAACATTTATGAAAATTATTAACTGCATTTTATACTAAATAGCTAACATTACTTCAAATTAATTATTAAACAATCAACTCTCTAATTAGGAACATATTATACATTTTTAAGCCTTAATTATTAAAATGATAATAATTCATTTTAGAAAGAAAAAGGGACAGGATGCTAGTTCAAAAAACGGGCACTATTTCATGAGGAAATATATTAGTAATGTGTTTAGTAATGATGTAAGAAAAAAAAAAGAATATTTTTTAGCATTATAAGTAAAGTGTCCTTAATTTTTAATAATTTTATGAATAACAAATTGAAAAATACAATTAAATAACATATTTTAATAATATCCTGTTTTTTCTAAAGAAATAAAGTTCTATATTTTTGCAAGATTTTTTCCACATGAATTTAGAATACTGTTGAATGGGGAAGTTTTTTACAAGAAATCTCTGGCTACAACTACAGGTAAATTTCAACTTTTTTTTTCTTTTTTTAAGGCAGGGTGCATTTTGCCAATTTCAAAAGGGGCATGGTGTGGCACCATTAAACAAAATGGCCTAGAAGAAGCAGTATAAGTAATTACAGAATTAATAAAAACTGCAAATAAGTAAAATTCATTAGTTAGTAGCACAAATAACAAAACTAACAAATATTATTTGCAGCTCATTTTGCATTTGTATTTAGGAAAATTTCTGTAAACCACCAAAATCTATACTTACACACATGTACGTGTATGCTAACCAAAAAAAAAAAAAAAAAAAGAAAAGAAAAAAAAAAAAAAAGAAAAAAATGAAAATGAGTTAAACCCATTCATATAGAATAAATATAAGTTAGCCACTAATATCTGAAATCTCAAAATATTTAAGTAACAGCATTATTACCTCTATTAGCTTTCAATGGTTCAATTTTTTAATATATATGAGTTACAAAAAAAAAAAAAAATAAAATAATAATAATAATAATAATAATAAACATTTATTCAACCTATACCAAAGAAGCTCTTGCTGTGCTTAGCATTTTTATACCAATTATTTCTTTTTCTCTTATGCCTTCATTTACAATTTAGCTGCTGAGCAGATGTCATTCTTTCATTCTTCTTTAACTTGAGATTGCTATTAATTACTATTTATTCTTTTACTTGTAGAAATGTAATTATACTTGCTATGTGTATTTTATATAAAATAATGCATAAATTGATTACCTAAAGGAAATTATGACATTGCAAATTATGTTAGATTTAAATATCATTTTTAAATGAAACTGTTTTAATTTGGATAAAAACTTAAAAACAATGCTTTTTACAAACTCAACTGTTTTTGTTTTTTTACAATACTAATGAATTAAGCTTAGAAACAATTATTTAAAGCTCTTTTTTTGTTTATTAATAAGTCAAAATACCTGTAGAAACTTTCAAATTATGTTCATGTTAGATTTTAATACTTTTTTTTTTTGACATTTTAAACATTTAGAAAATTTTTGATTTTAATCAATGATTTTTTTTAAAAAATCGGTTGATTAAAATCATGATTTAGTCGCTGATTTAAATCAACCGATTAAAATCGTTGACACCCTACCATCCACAGCCAAATATGTTTTCTAATTCTTTTAAACAGTCCTGTATTTGATCTGTAGATTGATATATATATACTATATAATGGAAAAATTTAGTTTATCAAGGAAACGCATAACAGGTTGAAATTCTCTTTCAGCAATTTATACTAATATATGGAAACATACTTAAATAATTTTGTACAACCCTGTAGTTTACCTAGAACCTTTATTACACGCCACTATTTAGTTAAAATTTTATTCAAGCTAAAACACTCTTAAAACTGCTGAAATTACATTTCCAGAAATTATAATTCATAGATGGCAACGTATCCAATTCTTTGCGTGACCCTGTATATCATTTTATCTATATACTACAAACATTTCTTAGTAAATTAAATACAGTGCAGCGTTAAAATGCATAACTTATTTAAAAACCTCCTTTAAGCAATACCCAGTAACCCTTTCGAATACTTTTGTATATTCCTGTATATGAATTATAGCATATATATATACACCATATATTATGCATAAATGTAGTGAATCATAAAAGTGTATATCATAATTAAAAATGTATTTCCAGCAATCATCGCTAATGAACAGTACTTCGGATACAATATAGTATCTGAAATATTTTGTGTGTCCCTGTAAATGCTATATACACTTCGTATTATACATGAAATAATTCATAGTATGTAAACCTCAACGACGTATATCAATTTCATTACATATCAAATAGATTAACATAAATAAAGTACGCCGCAAACAATTCCCTCCACCCCTATATCATTATGTATTGGAATTCCTTTTTTAGCCCTGTAAATGAACAATAACTATTCTTTGCATCGCATATTCTATGGAATGCACATTTTAGTGCGCTTCATAAATGCATATCAATTTTATTCTGTTTGAAAGCGTGTAAAATCATTAAATATCATTTGAAACGATTTTTTTCCCACAAGCCGTAATGTAACGGAATACAATTGACTGTCCCTGTAAATGAAATAACATGCTACAAACTTCATTACAAATAGGGGTCTTGCTATGGTAAACGTTAGTAACATCCAAAAATTTTAAATAATTTAATTATCTTTAAATGTCTATTAATTATGTTAATGATTGATGATAATACTTGTCCATATACTTTTATATTTATGCCACCATGTGGTTTTAACCCAATATTTAAATAAGAAAATAAACCAGATTAAAATGCAATTTAAATCACTAATTTTAATAATCTGATCAAAGCTGTTGAAAAGGAAGTTAGATATTTTAACAAAATAAAAAATAAATGTAATGAAATATTTGTGTTCTATAACATGTTTATTAGAAGATAACTGAAATCATTGTAATTAAAAAAAAAAAAAAAAAGCAAACAAGGAAAATAATATTTTAGATATTTCAGCAAAATAAAAAATAAATGTAATGAAATATTTATGTTCTACAGCATGTTAATGAGAAACTAACTAAAACTGTTGTAATAATAATAAAAAAAAAAGCAAACAGGGAAAATAATATTTTTACATACCTAATTTCATTGACGTTGTACGTGATACTTTGATTTTGGGGAACCAATTAAATCCGATTATAAGTACGATAGCAATGACTTGAATCATCTTCAACAAGTCAAAGCTACCGTAATTTTCTCGGGTTTATATTTTGTTAGCTGAACTAACTTGGATCCTGAGAACGTTCTTGTTTCAGTTTTTAAATCCGTGTCAACACATCTATGCTGTCCAGTGTCCACAGAACTTCAGTGTCCACAGAACTGTCCAGTGTCCCGCGTTTATTCTAAAAAGTTTCACTGTTACTTTTATCCGTTATTCTGCGGTCGAGTGGTAACAACTGAAATAGTGCAGATGCAGACGATTTTTAAGTTTCGAAGTTCGAAGCAGATGTTTTTTGGTTTTATTTGTTTTTCTATACCACAGTTTCGGAAGGAAATTAAATGCGTAATAATTTTGTCAAATTGTCTCTAATTCAATTTCCTGTTTGAAAATGTTTTATTGTATTTCATCTTTTATTTTTATCAGTTTTATTGAATTGTAAAGTTTCATTTACGTAAATTATAATAATAATATTATCCATAATTAGAGTTTACTAGATAAAATATTGCTTAAATTTTCAAAATGTATACAAATTAATTTAATGGTAATAATGATGAGTCCCTCCTTTTTTTTTAAAGTAAAATTTGTATCACAGGTAATATATACAAAATATCTTCTTAAAAAATACAACAAGGTTATCGAGAAGAGATGAGTTTTTCTTTGTCAATCTGTCATTCTCTTAATATTAATATTCTGTAGAATAAAACTTGTAAAATAATTTTTAAAGATATATTTTGAAAACAAAAAATAAAACATGAATAATTAATTATGTCGTGGGCTTTGCCTAAATTTTGTACATTAATTTTATATTCGGAAAATGTCAATTCTATTTTAAACGTTTGAAAGAAGTAGAATAAAAAAGAAAAAAAAATACTTAAAATAGTGAAACACTAAGAGGAAAAAAAATGACTTGAATGCAAATTATAAAGCAAGAAATGCATATATGACTGAACTTTGAAGACGCTTTCTGCGTGCTCATTAAAAGCTGCAGCCTTAACTGTAATAGAAAGTTTTTAGTTTGAAACGACAGAAATGTTTCGACTACTCTTTGAGAAACTTCTAGTATAACAGATGATCATTTACAAAAATCTTTATAAAAGATAAGTCGAGGTCTGCTTACCTAAAACATTTTTTTAATAATATGAAATTCCCATAATTAGGAAATCGTTTTGTGTTGCTGATGAATTAATTACATTTTATGTTATATGAAAATAAAAAGTTTTTGTTCGAGGCACAGATGCAACTTGGACCACGGTTTAAAAAAATTTTTAATCCGGCAGAAAAATATATTTTACAGTAAATAACATGTTTTTAATAATTTTTGTAATTTTTTAAAGTTTTCTAAGAAGTTCACATCTCAGTCACAATGTGACATCACTGAGTGGTGGCATTTTGGTCACAGATGTGACGTGACCACAGTGACTTACAGTGACGTCACAATGACGTCACTGTGACCATGCATGCTATGAGGGTTTGGTCATAGAGAAACCCCATATTTGGAAGAAGCATAATAGACTATGCACATTTATGTTGTAGTTTGTCGTCAAGGATAACAGGTCTGTTTGGCAGTTAATATGAATTATTGAAATGTTTCACGGTGCCCAGTTCTATTACACCCTCATTAAACTGCTCTAGCAAAATGGGGTTATATTCCTTAAGTACAGAATAATTTTTCAGGAATTTATTTTCTAAACTGGAAAACCGCTTCTTTGCTAATTCAAGACTATTTCTAAGCAATTCACGAGAATTTTTCCACAATAATTTTGTTTTCTAACGCCCAGTTACGAATTTTAAATTTTCTTTAAATTCCTTTATTACCTCTAGATCGGTAATGGTCGCTCATTGCTTTCAGCAATGCCGATTGCTTCGAGATACCAAAATGCTTTCAGCGGAGTATTCATATTTTCAACGGAAACACGCAAACAATATACTTTTTTTTTTTTTTTCGAGCGTCAATTTTCCCTCGAATCACATTAATATTTTCCACAGAAAGTCAGACCCTAGCAAAATATTTATTTCCTGTCCAAGACCTGTATCAGCAGGCTTAATGCTTTCTCATTATGTCTAGAAGTTCTGGTGCTAGGGTTTTTACAGAAGCTCCAGTTATATTATCAACCACGAGAGCTTCGATCTTTATCGAGTTAATATGTTGCACAACACTAGATAATTCAGGAGCAACAACTTCGTAACATGATTCATAAGGGCGTCTCCGCCCAAAAGGATAAACTAATAATTTTTCTCTTTGCAATGGCTTCAATTTTAAATTTGTACTAGAGATCTCTTCTCAAAACAATTTTCAGAACCACTATCACATAAATCTCGAGCCAACAAGCATTGCTTATCAGGAGACACAGAAACTGTACAAGACTGCAATAATGTAGCTTTATTTTGTTTATATTTTTGCTCTGGCATCATAGATACAATTGCACTTTTCGTTTCATTCTCAGGATTTTCATGTGTTGTTTCTTTAAAACAAAATAAACAACTACGGTTGTTTTTACCACATTTGAAACAAGGGTTAATTTTTATTCTACAATTAATTGATAAATGTGATTTATAAAACGACTTTTTTTCTTTAAGATATATCGCTTTTGTTCATCCGTGAATTTCGAACAATTTAATCCGACATTATCAGAAGACTTCAAAATATGCGAAACATTTTTGTAGAGGTATTTAAAGCAGCAGCTGAAGGTTTATTTTTCTTTTGCGGAAAATTTTGACATTTACTTCAAGAATTTTCATATTTGGTTTTAGAGTTTTCATAATCCTTGCTTTGGAAATTATTTACTAAATTAGTAGCTTCACGGCAACTTAATTTCTTTTTAATAAAATTTATTAAGTCATTTACTTTATAATCTTTATCGGAGTTACGTTTTCGTTGGAAATCTAGCATCAGATTTCCTGGTAATAACTTTAATATTATGGATAGTAACAAATGGCCGTAGAAGCCAGATGTCACTCCTAACGCATAAAGGTTTCTAACACTTGTCTCAATATTATCGTACAATTTTCTTAAAGAAGTGATATTGTTAGTGGAATTTATTGGCTCAAGATATAGAATTTTATTCATATAACAGTTTATTATAATTTCCCGCTTCCCATACCTTTCTTTAAACAACTTTAAACATGTAGAATTATTTTGATCTGTCAGTTCAAAACCAGCTACAATATTATATGCAGGTCCAGGAAACAAAGATTTAAGATATGGGAATTTTTCAATTTTTGATAACGATTCATTTGAATCCATCGCACTAGTAAATAAATTGAAAAATTTCAAAGAACTGGCTTGCATCAGCAGCAATTTTTTTTTACGTTTAGTTTAGGCAGCTTCACTGCCGAAAGTGGTTTACTACCAATTTTTGAACCGTTACTTGTTTCTAGTAAAACTTTTGGTTCAGTTTCGATTTTACATTTTTTAAGCCTCATCTTAATTTTAAATTTCAAACTTGATATTTATTCAGAATAATCTTCTACCGATGTAAGTTCTTTTTCATATTCAGTTTTTTTTTTTTTTTTCTGAATTAGCCCATCTATTTCGGAATTTAATTTCTTGAGTAGAGGTTCCTTTTCATTCATGAGCTCTAATGATTCCATTAAAGAATCGCAATCAGTCTTATCAATATCAACTGATAAAAATATATCGCATTTTGTGATTAATTTCGTAACAGCTGCGCTCTTTGAATTTTAGGCTTTTCTGCCTTATCCATGTTAAAATTTTAATTCAGTTTTCAAAAAAAAATATTATGATGAAAAATGTTTATTTTTAATATATCAACAGTCAGTAATCATAATAAAGGTATTTCTTAAAATTTTTCCGGATAATTCAGACACAAAAATATTGAAGATAAACTGGTAGTCCACGAATTTTACGTTATAACACAACTGATGAAAAGTAGTGGGAGAGCAAATTTTAAAGAGTTCTTGTTTCTTTTTAAATCACATTAAAAGGAGTTACTTTCACGTATTATATTCTGAAGTTTTGTTTTCATCATTTGAAAATAACCATCATCACGAGAATTTCAAAATGTTACATTTATACATCATATTTACAAATAAATTTTTGCATAATACTTGAAATTCACTTGTTCCTCTCTGGGAACCGAAGCTAATATTTTTATAATCAGGAACATGATTTCTTCCACTTTTAAAGATCAAGAAAAAAATTTACAGCGTGCAAGCTGCTATCGAATTTAACATTCTACTACTAAAACATCATACTTTAATACTTGAAAATCACTTGTTACTCTCTGGGAAGCAACGTATACAATTAAAATTTGAGCAACTATTTTCTTCCATGAAGAAGCCATAATGAAAAAATAGCATATTTTATTCTCGAGAACAACATTTTCCTTTTTAAAATTAAAACAACATTTCTTCTATTTTTCGAAGACCAAGAGAAAAAATGTAGTCTACTTACTGCGTTAAAATTTTACATTACCATTATAAAACTAAAAGAACAACAAAAAGGTTTTCACTATCAGTTCTATAGTCAGATCATGTGATTATGGCGCCATTTCCGTCTGGCTGAGAGAGGGCCGCTCAATGGGTTTGCAAAATTTTCCACAGCTTTCTTGGCGTCATTTCATTGGTGTTATAAATATTGCAAAAATTCTGTAAAAATTCAAATTTAATGCGTAAATCTTCTAATTTAGTTTCGAAAATGCACGAAAAATACTTTAGAAGATAAAATTTTCATGAATTCAGAATTCGGTACATAAAGGGTTAGGCATTGCGGGAGGAAATTACAGATAAAAGTTCCTATTGTTTTAAAAAACAAGGTTTACCAGTTTATTTCGTTTGTTTCAATGTTCATTGAGAGAAACCAATCAGCATAGTCGGCGAGACCTTGTTATTTATAAAGTAAATTTATGTAGAATGTGCGTTGCATATGAAGTTATCTATAATGTAAAGGTGCTATTTTCAAGTCATATCAAACAGAATATCACTAATTGATGTGTTATTTGGATGTAACATTTGCATTGTTTTATTTCGTGTTGTCAGGATAATAACGTATTTTTTCTTTATACGCGCCAAAGAATATTCGCAATCACATTTACGATTGAGAGTTTTTTTCTATGATTGTATAAAATTAACACTACATTTATATAACTGTCTTTATGACTATTTATGTGCGCAAATGCACAGAGATCTGTTAGTGTGAATATTGCATATGTACATTTTTTTTTTTTTTTTTTTTTTTTTTTTTACACGGAAGGCCTATGTGATTAAAATTGGCAAACTTTGACAAGTATATTAGTTATATAATAAGTACTTCATATAACACCAAATTCATGTCCAACTGCCCCATTGCTATTATGTCCATCAAAGCAATATACTATGAATGTTAAAGGTTACGTTCATTTGTTATTTTATTGGTTTTATTATACCATAATAATTCCAATTGTTATTTAGAAATTGAAAGTTCCTCATTTTAAGAAAATCTCAATTACGAAAATATTTGTTTTTAGTAAAAAATAAATTACATTAGTAGAAAATTATAAAGCTCATATTCAGAATATTAGAATAATTGTAAAAAAGTAATAAGTAAAAATTATTTTTCATATATTTATTTTTGATACTAAATAAATTGAATTAAATTTCGTATAAATTAAATCTCGAATGTTTAGATAAGATTTTAACATTTACAAAATATAAAATACAGTACAATAAATTAAGTATACAGTTTTCTGAAATACATCAAAATATTAGAAGAAATTTAGATTGGTTCAAAATACAATATTTTATTTTACACAACAATATTTCCTTATGAATATGGAGTAAATTGTAGTTAATATTTTGTAGCATCCACTTTAGTTTTCAAGAGAGTGATCTTGCATATTATATACAAGGTGTTTACAAACATTTCTATCAATATTAGCCCAGACAGGCTTTATTCGTGACACTAATTCAGTTTTACTTGAAGGTAGATTTTCTTGGAGTTTTTTCTTCGTTATATACCACGAGTTTTCGATGGCATTAATGTCTGCTGAGTTTGGAGGACAAAGAAGTACCTTAATGTTGCGTCGGTGAAACCAATTCTTAGTTGACACCGAGGTATACGGTGACACTAAATCTTGTTGAAAGATGAAATCATCGTCAAATAAATCTTCTGGTGATGGAATCATGTAATATTCCAAAAATTATTGATATATCTGAGAGTTAACCTTTTCGTAGGGGATGCAAATCTTTCCAGTTCCTTCTGCACTCATGCAACTCCAAACCATGACACTAGCAGCAAATTTTACGGAACGTTTAAGGCATCCTTTATCAAATGCTTCTTTCTTCATTCTAGAAACTCGAATAAACTTATTACCATATAAAACAGAAACGATACGTTTGTCACTAAATAATATATTTTTCCATTCTTCTTCGCTCCATAAGCATCTTAAGTTACACTAATTCAATCTTATACGCTTTTGTTTTGCAGTCATGAGAGGTTTTGTTTTCCGTACACAAGATTCTAACTTAAATTTATTAATTATCTAAATCCAAATTATTATCTAAATTCATTCTATCTAAATGTTGTCGATATAGAAGCTTTAACTGTTTCTTCTTTCCATTTTCGGTGCAAGAATCGCACAAATTTTTAAACGTTTTTTCTTAACTATACGCTTCAGTTTATTGTCATCTCTAGAAGATATTTTTGGTTTTCGGAAGCCATTTTGGCGATTATTTTGAAAATTTTCATTTTTTGAATATTGTGGTAGTATTTTACTAACGCTTGATTGCGAACAATGTAAATAATTCGCTATATAACATTGACTTTTACAGTGCCGATACAAATCAACCACACGAAGTTTAATAGATTCAGGAATATCACTCTCACTACCCATTTTAAGACGAAAAAGCAAGCAAACGGCAAAAAGATTACCGACTTTAAATTTCAATCATCTGAATTTAATCAATAGAGCCACCAGTTATAAATTGGTGATAATTAAAGAAGAATTAATGTGAAATATTCTAATATTTTGAACCACTTGAATAAATATTCTAATATTTTGACTTTTCTAATTTTTTTTTCACTTAATCTTTTCAAAAATGATATTAATTTTAAGATAATAAATAATTTTAATCAACAATAAGCTCTTAATAAAAGTATCATTTCTATATGTACATTAAAAGTCATTAAATTACCAAACGATATTTTCAATTTGTAAAAAAAAAAGCAATTATTCTAATATTTTGAATATGAGCTGTATGCTATAGATGTATATACACGCACATGTATGTACACTTTTTTGACACCTTATTGCTTATATTTTTATATTTTAATAAATTGCTTTTCTTAGCGCAATATTGGATTGCAACTGATGTTTTATTCCTTCATTTGGTTTTGAATTGGCAGAATTTCGCATTTTTCTTGGAGATTTTACTGCAAGTTCTTACACGCATAGTATGGTTACATTAGATTTTCTCATTTGCAAAATTACAGATGTCATACATTTATTAATCTGTGCCACGTGAGAGCTGAAATGTGTTTCGAAACATCCAGTGAGCTGCATTTCCGAATGTATAATCACAGATCTTTTTTTAAAAAAAGGTGACCTTAATGCTAATTTTGGAACTAAGCAATTTCTTTTATGGTTTTCATAACGTTAAAATTCAAGAATTGGGGAAGATTATTCATGGTCGCCCCCGATTAATGAGTGAAAGCTTCTGTATATTTCGTTTGATGTAGGTTTCGTTTGATTCGTATCCTTATAGAGGGAATACAAAATTAAATTATCGAACATAATATTCCACGTGTATTTATTGCTCACCTGCAAAAACAGTGACACATCTCGGCAAGGAGAGTCAAAGGAAAATTTGCACAATTTTACTGTAAGATGAAATTGCAGCGTAGAAGCATAAGACATATAAGAATGAAGGCGTAGGAAGAGGCTTGGAAAGTTGGGTAACTTTACCCCTCCCAATCAAAATAAAATCTACCCCTATGCTGTAGTCACAAATGGACTTATATCGCAAGAAAGGGATTTACCGTATAACTACACTTATGAAACTGTTTGTGTAGCAAGACACACCTATGAATGACCTATTAGTAGAATAAAACGAAAAAAAAAAAGAATTTTTGCGAGATATGTCACTTTACTTGCGGATGAACGATATAATTTCTTCTCGTACGCCTGTATAATTTCATTTAAATATAAAAGAGATAAACGTGGAAAGCTTACAGGTAAAGTATTGCAGAGAAAGAATTTTGACATAAATCCATCTATTATTTCACAATCTTTGTAATTTGTTTGGTTCAAATTATAACATCTGACAGATTAAATTCATTTTACTTAAATTAAAGCTTAAAATATTCAAAAAATTGTAACAGAAAATGGAAAATTTCCTTTTTAGAAACTTGCAGTTTAAGGATTTGGAAACTGACATTTTGCTACATAAAACTGGTAAATGCAAGGCCCCTGACATGGAACGTTTTATTTTATATGCATTTTTCAGCAAATACGTTTTGACCTATTACAGTTTACATCAATTTTTACACGCTACAATGGCCTATTTCCAGTTTAAAATATAGCTGTTACATCAACATATAAATATACTAAAATACTGAGAAATATTCCATTTAATTACAGAGAAGTATTTCAAGAACATTAATCTGATATAGTTTTGGAATATAGTATATGTGAAGATTATAAATATTCAACATTTTAAAACAATACTGGATAGCATACATTAACTGTAGATCTGAAAATTATCAACAACGAATATCTACGATACACGTTTAATTTTTTAATAAAGTCCGTATTAACAATAATTTGAATAAAAAAATTATCCAATCTATATTATAAAGGACAAACATGTACTTGCGTAATGCTTGCGATATTTTCAGGGCGTCAACGGCAATCAGTTAAATTAAAATTTTATTAACTTTTATTGCAATTTTTTAAACTTCTAAATATCGCATACTTTCAATTTTTACAACCTCGAGTAGAAAAACAATTTACTTTTAAATGCAATTTGTTTGAACACTGTATCGCAATCTATTTTAAAAATATCTATTTTCAAAATTGTCATATTTCGTAATATTCTTCTTTTGTGAGGGAGAGTGCTAGTTCAGCCCAAATGTATTCTTTTGCTAGTTTATGTTAAATTTATGTGTTTCATTGCAGCGATTTGGCGCTATTAACATAAATGGGTATTTGTTTTTGTTGATGATTACGATAGTTATTGCTTACACACACATTCACACTCTCTTATATATATATATATATATGAGACATTTTGCTATCGACTTTTGAGACATTCCGACGTCACTAGTATATCTCGAAGTAAAAGGTACTAGAGTAATCATGGCCAACCATCCGTTATCATGAAAATATCGAATTGCAGTCAGGGTGGCGAGTAAGACATGCTTCATAAACATTGAGACATTTCCCGTCACATAATGAATAGGGTCATCGTAACTTTAAACTTGTTTATTTGACAAAAACATATCGAACATTCCCAGTATCTTGTTCATCAACTCTCAATAATCGATCATCCACTTCATAAAATTTAAGATTTTACAAGATTAGGATCTACACATTAGAATCGTTAACCTCAAGCGACCTAGATTAAGGAAAAACGTAAATTCTCTCGCTCCTCGCCGATGCAACGATATATGTACTTGAAGAAACAGAGCGCGGACGGATTAACAAAAATTGGAGAACCAACGCCAGCAGAGAGATGGGGGAGGAATGGGACAGAAAACAGGCTACGATTCGATAGGAAGGGGGTGACGCCGATAATGAACTCTCTATGCGGCGTCAGAATTAAAGTGCCATTAAATGCTGGCGGGCGCATGGAATTGTGGGTAAAGAACATGATCGAACAAATGCTATTAAAAACATTCTAAAGAAAAATAATTTAGTTTTAAAAGAAAATGAAAAAGTAATTTAATGGGTTTTATAAGATTAGACGAATGGATTAAGGTTTTTAGAATAATAAAAGAAAACGCAAATTTAAATGCATGAAATAAAAGACAAAAGATATTAAGATATTATTTAAGATAGGTAAAAAAGGAAAAATATTAAGAATTTGAAACAGTTTCACTAAGATAAAAGGGCTATTTTTTTTATTATTACATATATATATATATATACACTTGAGGGTTAAAAGTTAATCGAGCATATACGATACATATAATTTCACAGGAACAGACAAATACAAATTCAGAGGTGTGATAGTAAGCTTCAATAGAATGACAAATTGCCATAGAACATGGGGACTCAAACCACTTATTTATTAATATATACAGAGTGTTTCATCCTAACTAAACTTTTGTTGACGGGAGTAATTTCAGGAAAAATTTAAAAATATACAGTTAAACTTGAACGTAAATTGTTTTGTGTGAAATGTTATAACATCACGAAAAGTTCTGGACAAACAGGGTGCTCAAGCAATTGACGATACACTATAAAATAGCAATCACAGTTCAAAATATGAAGCGTCAAGTGCATACTGCTGTCTCGTGTAATGGAAACTTCTACCAGTTTATTTTATATTATAAATTTTACAACAATGGTGAGAATGCTTATTAAAGTTTTATTATAATATGCATAATTTTTGTGAAGGTTATAACCTTAAACAAAAATTGAGGTAAAATAGAATAATCTGTATTTTTTATTAAATTCGTGTTTTACTATCCCATTTTCTATGGTAAATTTTCGGTTTCTTGATGCCTACTAGCATTCCCCTGAATTTGTCGATCGAATTCGGTAACGCGCCGTATATATATATATATATATATATATATATATATATATATATATACATTCATATAATTCACTTATGTGATTTATGTATTGAATTTATAAATAGTAGTATGTCAGTTAAAAATAAATATATAATATTAATTGTACATTTTTTTTCTTTTTTAATCTAAATCAAAAAATGGCATGATATTAATACGCCATTCATCATTCTTCTTATTTTATTATAAGTAAATCCATTTTCGAGATATACGCCTGATGTTTTTATTGTGCCTAATACATCATAACTTCTGAAGCTCAATCCCGCCTGTCTGTGAATGTCAGTGATAGGTACAAGATTTCGTACATATATTTATATATTTTCTTTTGTCAATGAGGTTGGAGAGGAGATTTGTTCATTTGTAATACTGATATAACATGCTTGAGAGGTTAAACAAAGAAAGAGAAAGATTAAATCGGTATTTGCGTAACGGATGAAGAAATAAAATTGATTTTTATTGAGAAAAATATTTTATATGGATTTTAAGTAAAGTTGATTTTTCGCGACTTTAACTGCATATTTTCATCATTCTGTTTTTTTTTTTTTTTTTTTTTTTTTTTTTTTAATACTAAACATATTATAGAAAGCTGGTTCCATGGGATTTTGTAGTGTAAGTCACATAGCTGATAACTGCTATGCTTGTTGGCCACCGTTATTTTCGAAAACTTCGCTTAGTCTTATTTAATTAATGAGAAATCTCCCATAAAATAAGTTTATTTTTTCCGTTCTAAAATACTGGTAGCTAAGAATCATGGCATGTGATTTACACTACAAGTACTCATTGAAATGGGCGGTAATTTTTTTTTCCAGTACTTTAATTTTTTTGTTTGATGTAATCATGCAGAATCTATGAAAATCGTCGTAAGTGTATATTTCGGTTGAAAAGGAACATAGTAAAACCTTTTTCTTTTCGAATATTGAATGGAAAATGCCCCTTCGATAATTATATATATTTGTAAGTTGTCCTGGGGTAATAATGGCAGGGTGGGAAATAATGCCAAGTTCTAATATTACGCGTAATTATGAATGAATACCGGAGACTGCACCTACGGGTTCTGCACAAGAGAGATCTGAGTCATCCGAATCACAAACAACCGCTAAACGTTAATTTGATCTATTTGTAAACCTTATCGCTGGAAGAAGCACTAAAGAGTCAATGTCCGATCTATAATTTGCGACTTAAGTTATGTGATCTGAAGACTATATATTTTTAGGAAATACTTTGTTTATTGCATAAATTTGTTGTGTAATTCATGTAGGGTAGACCGGGGCAGGTTTACGCATGAGACACGCAGTGCACTTTTTCCGAAACGAGTTATAACTGACACACCACCAGTCATGACAGATTAATGCTGCTCCCTAGTGGGTATTCTCACAGTTTTTGAGCGTCGGTCGAGCTTAGGTCTAGCATGAGGAAAGGATAATCTTTTTTTCTGTCAAGGTGAGTAAATTTTGTGTTGAACTTATTGAAACTTATTGTGAACTAATAATACTTAGTTAAGGATAAACAAATATATGAACATTATGAGAATTTTATCCTTTTTTGAGAATTGTATGTGTATGAAGATAAATGTTATTAATTTTCGTTGCACATTAAAAATTAATCCAAACATGACGGCGGGGCACGTGTACGCATTGACATCGGGGCACATTTGCGCACGTTCAAAAACAAGAAATTATGTAAAATTTACTAGTTTCTATGGAAGCAGAACAAAAATACAGCAAATGGAAAATTATGAAAGCAGAAACTGCAAAAGGAAAACATTTTGTACACTCTGGCAAAAGCAAAATAGTGAATGAATCTGATGACGAAGATGAAAACTGTGTATGTATTTATTGTTTAAAATTATACAACCAATCTAAAAAAGGTCAAGAGTGGGTTCAATGCCTTAGATGCAAAAGGTGGTTCCATGACAAGTGTGAAAAAAAAAAAAAAAAAAAAAAAAAAAAAAAAAAAAAAACTTTATTTTTTGTTTGTAAAATCTGTAACAAAGATGATGAAGGTGACTAAATAGTTTCTGTTTTAATTAGCAATAAGCCCTATGTTTTCAATTTAGCCTATAAAATGTTATTTAATTAATTCTCTTTAAATTTTTTTAAACCGTGTTTTAATATAAAAATAAATAATTTCAATTTGATTAAATATTTATTTCACTTATTCCTTGGTATCACTTATAACATTCGTAAACGTGCCCCACTTGATGCGTAAAGTTACCCCGTTTCCGGGTCAAGTTTACGCATAAGACTTTGACCAAAAAATATAAAAAATTACGGTTAAAAACACAAATAGAGAAACAACTTAATACACAAATTTTGAGTTTATTAACTGCTTTATAAAACCACAGTGTCTAAAATTTCCTAAGTGTAAACATAAAAATTAAAAAAATCATTGAAAAAAGTCCGCGTAAATGTGCCCCGGTTTACCTACTTTTAAAATGTTGTGGAAGATTTTGGATGTTTTCGCAGTTTGTAGTTTAAAATGTACAGCGCAGGAGTAATAACGCCATCGACTGGCTTAATTACTGCCGTTGATTCTTTTCAGTCCTTGAACTTCATTTAAAGAGTTTTATTTTATTTATTTAGTTTTTTTTATACACAAGAGAGTGTAATTGTCATTTTTGAAAACCAAAAAGGATAAAGAGAAATTCGTATGTCCTAAATACTGCTAATTTTTTCATGTCAGATGAATAGAATATCAAATAATTTTTACGGCATCCTGGTATCACAATTAATGGTAAGTAAGAGGATTTTTTCAATTTATACGACTGTAGTGTTTGTATCTTTTGGACAATTTACATGGTATTATTCCACCTTATTTTATAGGTTTTATTCCATGCCAAATAGCATTGGAAAAGAAATCACGCCATTACGATTTATGAATACGTATCTGCTAAAATATTCTTTCTGGTATGCTTAGCCAAGAAGTTGCTGTATCAATTCCTATATTTGGTTTTAAAAAAATCTAAAACTAAGTCGTGAAAAGTGGTAAAACCTTAACGTGGCGTTATTGCCCCAGGAGCCCTTATTACGGGAAAATATTAATTGCTTATTAATATGGTACGTGTAATTAAACAGTTTTTAAATATAGCCGATAATTAGATCGAGAAAATTAATGAATATTTTGATGCTCTTTCCAAATAAGAGTAAAAAACAATTTTTTAAGGCATTTGTTGAGATTTATTTTTCGAAATATCTCTAAGCTCTAGTCAACTCATTTTTTTTAGCACTATCATAAAGAGGCTTTAACATTTAATAAAACTAAACAGCATTGTGTTTTTTTCTAGCGTATAATTCGCATGAAAATCAAACAAGTATTTATTAAAAATATATACTACAATTATAATGTATATATATATTTTTTTGTTTACTAAGGGTTACTAAGGGTACTTAAAATATTTAAAAAAAAAAAAAAAAAAAAAAAAAAAAAAAAAAACAGTAGCGATTTTTCTGTAAATGGGTTTCCATTCGTTTTCCTTGGATTGGGAATTTTTAAGGCCCAAATCTGCTGCTGTTAAGAGATACAATGGCTGTTTTCGTATGTATTTAAAAAATCAGTTAAACATTTGAAAATAAGCTAATGTAAAATGAATTAAGTAAACAGTGTCATTGTTTCCCGGTATTTTTTAACAGCGCTATAAGATAGTTCTTTTAAATAATTCATTTTAAATGTATCGTTTCAAATCTGACGTAATTTACACCAAAGTTTTATTTCTCTTATTAATATTTACGTGAAAATACTTTTGTTGTTAGAAGGAAATATTATTTGCGCTATCTTTGAATTCACGATAATAGTTGAAAAGATTATCTCAAAATATCTCCCGCAAATATATTTTTCAATTTAAATTGTTTTGCTATATTTTTTGCCATTTTAAATATGACGTAATTTCCTCAAATTACAAGTTTTTACGCATAATAATGATTTTTATTTTTATTTTAAGATTTTTTTTCTCTTATTTTAATATTTTGTGTAAGTATGGTTCGGCACAGATGTCCTTGGCGCAATTTTTTTCTGACGCCAATTTCATATACGCAACGGGTACTTAACTGGTGCTAAAGTGTCGTTACTTTGCTTGATATGGTAACCCGGATCTTGTTGTTTATGCTATTGATGTTTTCGCCAAATTGGCGTTGGAAAAAATTGCACCAATATGTATATGACGTATATGACATCTGTGCCTATGGTTCTTATGACGTAATTTTCCTGCTTTTAACATGTAATCATTTAATTCTAATTTTAAAGCTTTTTTTCTGTTTGTAATAGTCACGTGTAAATAATTTTTTAATTTGAAGTTAACATTATGCGCTGTTTATACAACTGGCAACAGTTTAAATTAATAACATTTTTTAAAATTTGTAAAAAATATCTCTCGAAATGCTGAAAATTTAAATTTAAAATTGAAATAAAACCTCAAAAAATGAGTCAAATAAGAAAAATAAATACAATCTGCACACCGGGAACTTATAACGTATAAAATGATCTAAAAATGATTAAATTCTCATGTATAGTTTTTGCTCCAATAAAACTTTTTTATTGGAACGATTTTGTCTAACTTTTGCATTAAATATCTCTTAAAATAATTTTTCGATTTGAAAACTGTCTGCATCAGCGTGTTTATCAAACATTTCTCTATAATACCACCGATTTTCATGTTTTTGTATGCAACAGTTTTTTTTTTTTAATATTAACGATGAAAGGTCTTGCTTAAGCATTGAAATTGGATGCCGATCTACCCGGAAAAACTACGAAGATTTTCATTGGTCCATTTCCAAATCAAAACTTTTTTTTCATATATAGAAGGATTCTTAATTTACTACATTATGTTAACATTATGTAAGCGTAGAAGTAATTAACAAAATATTTAATAGTAATATAATGAAAGTTATAAATTTGGATAGTTTTTATGCTATAATTTATTTGCTTATATAATTATATTTCATGCCGATCTACCCGGAATATCTACGCAGATTTTCATTGGTCCATTTCCAAGTCAAAACTTTTTTTATATATAGAAGGATTCTTAATTTACTACATTATGTTAACATTATGTAAGCGTAGAAGTAATTACCAAAATATTTAATACTAATATAATGAAAGTTATAAATTTGGATAGTTTTTATGCTATAATTTATTTGCTTATATAATTATATTTCATGCTTTTAAAATGTGAACTTACTAGTACGTGTCACTTTTGATAAATATATATATATATATATATATATATATATATATATATTTACATAATTCTTATTAAGATGTTTAAGAAACAAATCATACTTAACTACTTTTTAATCGTAAGAAAGTTTATTGCTGCTAAAACGATTTATTGAAAGAATTAATTGCTAGAAGAACTTTTTAAACACGAAGAATATTCTATTATGTTAATAACATTTAACTAAACCAAAACGCTTTTTAAGTCAAGGTAAAAGATGTTTTAAAAAAGGAAAGAAAGAAAAAACTTAATATTTCGCTCTACGTGTTACACTTGTTTTGCTATTTAAATTGTATTTAAATTGTCAACGATTCTTCAGCCTTATTTAATATATCAAAAAATATTGAACAAAACAAATTAAATTATGCTATTTTTACTTGTTTTTACTCATATTTAGGAAAAAAATAATTTTGAAAAGTATTTAAGTAAATATTCATATTTTTTTTTAAGAGTTCGTCGTTTACGGATGTTACATTTCACAATTTTTATAATTAGTAAAATGCACTTGGAAATTCCCTAATTAAAATTAATGATGTTAATTAAGCCATATTTTCTTTTCCTTAAAATAACTATGCTTTTTTAAAAAAAGTGACTCTTTTTTAATTCAAAAATTTTTTTCATCGTTTAAGCGAGAAATGATGTTTTACAGAATTAATTAAATATTAATCATGAAATATATATATATATAATTAAAGCTGCAAAATTTCAAAATTTTAAGGCAGTGCAATTTTTTTTTTATTATGTATAATGATTTAGGTTGAAATGTTAGGAAAGAAAAAAAAAAGACATTCGTGTCATCCAATGTTTTTGTACTCACATTGAAGTGGCCAGTTAAATTTATGAAATATGTCTTTTTAACCTAATTAAGATAAGATTAAAAAAATAAAATGCATGGAAATATGATTTAAATTTTTAATATACTATAGTTGTGATAAAAAGATGTCTAAATTTCCTTTCATGCACAAGTCACGAGTTACAAATTATTGTGAATGTTGGAAATTATTGTGAATATTTTAGTGAATATTGCAGTTAAAACATAGTTTTAATTGTTAAATGTGCTAAAAATTGATCGTAATGACAGCATAGAGTAATTTTATTTTCGTAAATACAGGATTTTTGTTTTGAATATATTAATGTATTTTATTTTTTATCAAAATAGGAATCTAAAGTAAACTCCAGTTTCTATAGAAATGCAGTATTACTGGGATCTCAGTCTCATCTATGAAATTGCAATCTAGTGAGAGAAATATTGTTATTTTATTATCGTTCATAATAGATTAATACTGGCACATTTTCTGCCCTTTTATTCAAAATGCAACTTACGCTGTGTTAATTTGTATTAATTAAGTGTTAATAAGTTATTATGCGAATAGCGAAAAATGACTCACAGAAAATATTTTGATTGTAATGGAAAATATTATAAAAATTATATTGTTAAACCCCGTAAATTATGCTTCTTAAGTCTTATTTGAAAACGGAGATAGCTGTATAAAACTGTAGAAAAAGAGGAAAACATAAAAACGAATATGTATCCGACATTATGGCATTAGAAATCGACATTTAGTATTAAAAAGTATTTACTTTGAAATAGTAAATAAGTATGTTTTGCAAACAAACAATACCTTTACAACTGGGAAGGTACCGATGAAACATACAATATTTTATTTTTATTTTTATCCCGTATGGGAATGGGCGGTTATGACTATAATTTGAATAATGCAACGTTTACCTCGGCTATGGTAGAAAAAGCACGGATGCTCCGGACATACGCCGACGCGATTTTAACGCTTTTATTATGCCAAAATTTAAAGCTGGCTCATTATAGTTTATAAGTGATATTAAGGATAATTAATATATTTATAAATCCCAGCCTTTGTGCATTTGGACATGTCTTTATCTGTCATTATCCAAATTTCAGACATCAACGTGCGATAGATATCAGTAGCTATCTTCAAAAT
Organism: Maratus speciosus; assembly: GCA_963932465.1. NCBI lineage: Eukaryota > Metazoa > Arthropoda > Arachnida > Araneae > Salticidae > Maratus > Maratus speciosus. Next base: position 429,420,150 of record OZ010795.1, on the reverse strand, counting down.
AAACAAACAGGGAAAAAAAAATCCAGAAAGAAACACTTTTTTGTTATTAATCTATATTTTTATTATATTTTTTACATTACGATATTCATCTCAGTATACGATACAAATAAATTAAATAAGTACATTTTTATCATAGCATTTAGTAGAATTTAGTTGTATAAAAAAAACCCATGTTTGTCACATTAAATAAAATGTTTCCTCGTGGCCTCCAGAACTGTTGATTTGCTAAAAATATGGGTAATAATAACATTTTTGTACTGTTAATAAAAATGATCGAAACATAATTCCCAATTACATTTTTTAAATATTTTTCAAAGTAAAACTGCAAAAAATAGCTTTTATTACGGACTTGCGACTATTTTATAATTCAAGTGTTTTTTGCATATTTTTGAAAAGTAATTTTAATCATTATAAATAAACACCTATTTAATTAAACTTAAACTTACACTATGTGCAAAACTACTTAAAAGATGATACAGTATTAAAAAGATTTTTAATTATTTTAATACCTTAGTACTAGTATCAACTATAAAAACTAGTCAACTATAAAAACATAGTCTTCGTCAGAGAAATATAAGAAATACAATTGTTATTGACGCCTAATTTTCAAAATTCACGTAGATGGTGACGAAAAGAGTGAAAGTAGATGTTAATTTTAAGATCCGGAAAACATTGGGAAAATAAAACATGAATATAGGGAAGTGGAATATTACTCGTTTTATGATTATTTAAGCAAACTGAGCTAAATTCTGTGTGTGTTGTAGAATAAAACGTCATTGAAAACAGTATTTTCTTTAGTAATAATTTCTATTGATTCGGGAATGATTATATCATGATAATTCTTTGAGGGATATATAATTTTTGCGTCTTCGAAATTATCTTGTATATTCTGCTTCTGGTTAAGCCTTGACAGAGCTGCTGTAGGTCGTTTATAATTTAAATCTCTCAAATGTTCTTTAATACGAACTTTAAGTGTACCAGGAGTCATTCCTATGTATTCGAGATAAATATTTTTTGTTTTCTGTAGAATTATATATATCTCAGTGGAATTCAGTGGAATTATATTTCTCTGAGGAAGACTATGTTTTTTTTATAGTTGAAAGTACTAATGTATTAAAATAATTTAACATCTTTCTAATACTGTATCATCTTTTAAGTAGTTTTGCGCATAGTGTAAGTTTAAGTTTAACTTTTTAAAGATGAATTAAGCATTTCTATTTATTTAGTTACCTATTTAATTGTTTTGAAATAATGTTTAATTTGATGGTTTAATAATGTTTAATTTTATAGTGATTTATTTAACATGCACTTTCTTAAAGATTACATTCATCATATTTTTATTATTTAAATATAAATATCTTACGATATAGAAATTTACAACTAAAGCGCAAAATATTTTAGAAAAAGACATATAAAAATGTAACAGATTTTGATGGAATGTAAAAAATAAAAAATAAATAAATGAAATGAAAATGAAGAAAAAAATTCGTACAAGAAAGCAAAATCAATGTGCGGTATATGAAATTGAAAATATATTAACAGAAAATCATGGTTGAGATGGATAAGTTTGTACTTAGGTGTAATTAAGTACTTAATTATTTTGATGATTCTTTTTAGTTTTGATCTTGGATTGAATTCATAAGAAAAGCAAACAGAAAAAGTATTTGCTATTTAGATATTTTAAGGTTTTAAACATTTTATACTAGAGTTGTATATATTAGTTGCAAAGTATGTTAACAATTAATAACTGCTTTAAAATCATTTTTCACCAAAATTCTGTTCATAGATCAATTTAATACAACTAGAAACAAATTAATATATTTCACAGTTAAATAAAATAATAATAATATAGAGTAACGAATAGAAACGTTAATATTTACATATGATTTTTTTTTAGGTTGAACTTAATGCTTGAAAAGAATTGATATACTGTATAATGATTACGTTTCATAATGAAACTTCAATTTTATTTCATGGATTTTGTGTGTTAATTAGAAGAGTTTTTAATAAAATTAAAGGAAAATCATTATGATTATCAGAGGTCATCACTATGGTTACCGTAATGTCATCATTAGGATTATCAGAGGTCGTCATTATTATTATCAGAGATCGTCATTATGAGATCATCATTATGAGATCATCACTATGATTAAGTATGTGTAAATTTTAAAAAGCTCGATTTTATTTATTTATTTATTTAATTTCTTTTTTCTAAATAGATGCGGGAACGTGGAGACCCAGAATATTTTTAATAAAAATTAATTATTTCATTTTTTAGTTAAATGAGCTGGATTTACAGTATTTTGCGGCTACACGTGTAATGTTTAATTCCTGAATTTGTCCTTCCAAGTTTTCTGTGAAGAAAATTACAGTAAGAAGTAATTACCTATTTTAGATTTTTATAAATTCAAAAATTCGAATTTGTATTGCATATTTGAATCGCACAGTCTTGTGACATAGAGTTGTAGTTTCAATTATTGTGCTAAGTTAGGCAAAATATACCATGTCACCGAATTAAGAGATAAGCAAAACTTTCATATTTTCCTAAATAATGCAAAATATGCACTACATTTTTAAAGTTTATAAAAAGTCGGATTATGTAAATGAAAATAACATATATTGTTTGTGATCTTAATTTAATTATCACAAACATAATATTTGAGAAGTACGCACAATATTTTCCGAATAGACTTTAAAACAATATAAATATATCTATAAAGGAATAAATTTAAAAGGGAACTGGTCTTTTGATTCTACCCTTAAATAAATATGAAACACTTTTTAAACAGTATTTAAGTTTTAGAAACTTGCTTGGTGAAAAATTATTATATAATCAAGTACGATTTTGTATAGCCGGATACAAGCCAATTTTTCAAATGTCTCCACGCTGGAAAAACTGTAATAGCCCTCTATAGCTCTCTGTACATGAGTATGCCGCTTGCTAGTATAGTTTGAGTATGGAACATATCCTTAGTCCACACAAACATTTTAAACCGCTATTTAATACTTTCTGTTAATATTTATAAGTTAGAAGAAAAGTTTTTGGCATATGTATATATAATTAACATTTATACAAGTTATTTTACCGAGTTCAAAGCATAGATACATGGTGAGTTCTCTGCAGTTATGTATTACCATATCCTGAATTCAGTATACATGCACTACACACAAAACTAAAGTTGTAGTTACGCAATCGTAAGGCTATTTTTTTTTATTGGAAGAGGCTACAAGTTATCAATTATCATCAAAATTTGGAAATGAAAGTGTTCAAAAAGAATACTGCAATGCTATGAATATTTATTTTTGAGACTCCTATGAGATAATTTTGGAATTGTTATATTTCCATTATATATTACAAATATAAATTTACCCGCCTTATTAAAATTATTCCATAAAACTTCCTTCTCTAAATTACTCTATAATCTTAGTTTATTAAATTATTCCCTATCTTAAATAATTTCCCAATCATTCCAATTATTTAAATCATTCTATTTAAAACGCATATATAATTTTCTTTCCTTTATCTTCTAAACAACACTTCCCTTTAATGATTTTCTTTAAAACATTTTTATTTCTCAATCGAAAATCGCTGATAATTATTAAAGTTATCTCATTTATATCATTTATTTTCCTTCATCTTTTTTTTATTCCATAACTCGATTTCCCGCGTCATTCTGACTCTTCAGTATTCAATCTCCACAATTATCTTCAATATTATGCAGTTTACAAGAAAGAGTTCTTCAACTTCACCTTACGCTCATCGGTTCTTCATTATATCTGAATTTGCGTAAAAGATCATCTTCTTATGACTATTTAACCTGAAACAAAAGCGGAGTTCTAGATTTCTGTGGCATTTGCTGTCATACAAAACTATGTTTGTCTCCAGAAGAAGTCATTGAAGTAATCGAATGAAGTGTAATATCGTATAAAATAAAGAGTATAAAGCGATGGTGGGAAAAGATGTTTAGTGTTTTTTTTTTTTTTTTTTTTTTTTTTTTTTTTTTAATCGTTGTGGATGCTAGACTCATGTATTATGATAAGAGGAAGTAATAAAAATTCGTCTTTTGTAAAGAGGTGTTGTCATTTTTCGAGAAACTGCTAATGTGTTTCGTTGAAAGTTTAATTTATTAGAGTGCCGATGAATTATTGAATATGTGATCTTGATCGGTATCGACATGATGGCCTCCTAAGTTATTAGAATGTTACTGACCGGTTGCTGCTTTTTTTTCTTCGTTCCATGACCTGTCACCCAATATCATCACACACACACATGTATTTTTTTCTGCAGTAAACAAAGTATTGTCATTTATTTCAAAGTATTCCATCACATTACCGGAGATAGAGTACAACACACGTATTAATCTGCGACAGATGAACTGATTTTAAAAGCAAAATTCAAGTTCAGTTGAAAATAAAGGTATCTAATTGTTCGAATTCTTTAAATCTCACGTTTAACGGAAGCAATTTTATGCTCATTAAAAATATTAAAAATTACGATTATAACGAATTAAAAATAAATACGTAAAAATTATTTTTATAATGCTATATATATATAATATATATATATATATATATATAGACGAAGACACAAAAATAACTTTTCATTAGAAATTCCCTTCGAATAGGATTATTTTATATTGATATGAATTAAAATAGAATTTAGATGCTAAAAAAATAAGAATCATTCTCAAGAAAATATATTTATTACAGTATTTGAGGAAAATATTAATTAACAAGTGCGATTTTGCAAAAGCAAATGTTAGGAATTCATGTTTTGATTTGTAACTGAAAAAGCAATTTCAGAATATCTTTCCAAAAAGGAAATTTATAGGTGTAATTAAGGTACTTTCGGACAGAAACTTATTGGAGAATATAATAAATGTATTATTTATGTTGTCATTTTTTTCATAAATTATTTTTATTATTTTAGCAATAATAGTTCAAATAACTTGGTTAAACAGAAAAAACTACTGTTCATTGATGAACACTATATGCCGGAATTTTATAGAAATCTAACTGTGGAATAATTAATAAATGGCGATGGTAGAAAATGCTTTGTATAAATTTGTATAAGTCCTGTAAAAGTTATGAATTCATAATTATTAAAATGCTTTTAACTGCCACATTTCAAACTAAAAATCGATTTTTGAAGTTACTCGTCTAAAAGTTTTGTGTCACTTCGTAAGTTATTTTACTGCATATTTCCCCATGAATAACACATAAATTATTTGAATGAAAACAAATTTTCAACTGCATAAATCGATTCTCTTGTTGAAAGAAGAATCCCTTTATTTTTTCCTTATTACAATTCCTAATGAAAAATATGTGTTTGCAACAACTGAATATAATACATATTATTATGTTTGTCACATAAATAGACGATAAATGCCTCTGATACCTATTGATAATACTGAATAACTATTGAGGGTTTTTTTTTTTTTTACAAACTTCTTCCCCCGATGGATGAAACTGTGACCCGTATCTAAAAAATTCAACATCATTTTAGTATCCAAGAAATTTGCTGACATATAAGTATTATTTATTCTTAGTAATTATTAATTTTATCTTCTTAAATATAACGTTTTTGGAGATTAATTAATTTTTTTTGTCTGCTTTAACACATTGGTGCGTTCCGTTAGTTTTAGATTTTAGTAAGTGTTGCGCTACTGAAAGAAACAAATGACAGATTACAAAAGTCAAATCTTTTGAAAAAATTTTAGCGGGTTAATGTTGCATTTTTCATTTTTAATTCATTCTAAATTTTCTAAAGATTTGAAATCTTTAACTTTCTCATATGTTACTCAGTGCTATTTCGAAGAAAATTAAGTATAGCACTGTTATCAATATTAAGGACTATCCGACGATATCTGGGACTAGAAAAAAAAAGAAAATATATAGTCAGGAAGAAACAATAGCAAAGGAGAAAATTTACTAAATTGCAGGGTTTAAAAAGTTTTCTAAAACTTAAAATAGTCACGCCGATAGCTTCAATGATTTTAACGATCTTTTTCGGCAAAAAAATGGCCTTTTGTTTACCAAAATTGACTTTTATACAGCAAAGTATCATAATTATAAACTGCACATTTTTTTTATTTGTTTTAAATGGATTTAAATGAGTTAGAATTTAATAAATAAAGTGATTTCTATATAATGAAGACATTACTATTAGAATAACACATAAATGGCGCTGCTAGTGCTTTGTAGTCAGAATTTCAAAAGTGTCAGCTAAATTTGAAATGGATGTGGAATTAATTGTCTGAGTGAAGCGAAGGCTAATACACAACGCAGTATTACTTTCCGGTCAAAAACAGCTACGATGGATATTAAAACCTTTCGTAAAACTTTTCGTCAAGCATAACTCAAAACATATTTGTCGGATTTCGGTTCTGGTTTTACCAGAAGGTACCTATGAGGGTAACCTACTGAATGCACCTACTATGAAAAATAAGTTCCAAACAGTTCAAAAAATTATATTAAAAAACTGATAAAAAAGCACAATTTATCTACATACGTCACGGAAATTTAGTGTATGTTATTTTCACCGGCTGAGTGCTTTCGTAGAAAACCGAATTATAGCACATGGAGCAAAGAAAATATGCCCGCACCAATATTAAAGTGCCAAAAAACATTTAAATTTAATCAAACAGGAAAATAGATCTGGATTTTTTTTTCTATTTCAAAGAAAAAAGCCATAATAACGTAGGATTTCAGATTTTACGATAATCTACCCAATAGGATTTTTTAATCTCCAAAAGCAACCAACATTTATATTTTGCCTGTGAAAATTTGAAACAGCTATTTTATGTTTAAATAAACAATTTTTATTTCTGGCATCATTTATTCTTAATTTATTTATTTTTTGTCTTTTTACTATTTTAAATGAAATTTGGGTGCTTGTTAGTTATCCCGTCGACCAATTTCGCCAAATTACATAAATCGCCAAACCACCCGCCAAATTATACAAATTGACATATTTTTTATTTTAAATAACTTTTTTAAAAAATAACTTAATATTAATACTAAATAACTTGGCACAGATGTCATATTCGCCCCATATTGGCGCGATTTTTTTCGGTTGCCAATTTGGCGAAAACATTAACAGCATAAACAATATAATCCGGGTTACCACATCAAGCAAAATAACGATACTTTGGTGCCAGTTAAGTACCCGTTGCGTATATAACATTGGCGTCAGAAAAAAATCGCGCCAATATGGGGCGAATATGACATCTGTACCAATAACTTAAATATTTTAAAGAACAAATAAATTAGTATAACATTAATAAAAATACAAATAAACCGTCGAAATTAAAATCACTTGATGACGTAAACACGTGTTGTCAAGTGAATGTGACATTTACGATCAAACATTATTGGTATTTAATTTTACAATTTGCCGACAGTAATTTGGTCGGCGGGATAACTAACAAGTACCGAAATTTGTACTTTTCCAGAATAGGCGCCTTATAGGTAAAGAAAATGGGTTTGGCGAGAGAAGTAAACTTTTCATGCATATTTCTGGTAACCTACCCATTCTTTCATGTACCCAAGCAATTTTTTAAAGATTTAAAATTTTAATTTAGTGTAAACAAGACATTTACGCACAAATGTCACATGCGCACCACGTTGGCGCGATTTTATTCAGACACCAATGTCATATACGCACTGTGGTACTTAACTGGCGCCAAAGTGTCGTTATTTTGCTTGATGGTAACCTAGATGTTGTTGTTTATTTATTAATAAATTGTTTATTTACTTCTATTTTCTTTTTTTTAATTATATAAATTGTTTTGTTCTATAGTTATTAATTAAACATTTTTTTTATTTATTGTTATTCTCTTTTTAAAAATATATATGCAACTGGTATTCGAAAACGAGGTTTTCGCCAAATTGGCATCAGAAAAAAATCGTGCCAATTGGCGCGTAAGTGACATCTGTGCAAAAAAGGTTTATATTTATTTGTAAAAAATAAATATAAACGTTCATCGGGTTTGCAATAAATTTTCAGGTTTGTATCTCTTTGTAACAAATGTCACTTTCTGAAGCCAAAACTGCATAAAGCTTTAAAAAAAAAAAAACGCCAATGCAAAGTAATGTTGTTAAAGTACAGTGAAATTAGTAAAAAACGGGTATTTTAAGTGAAGTGAATGAAAGCTTTATATTTTAAATGAAATGAATGCAAGATTAATTAGTATGGAAAAAATATTGTCAATTTATCACCTGCGCTTGGCAAACTTAAAAGTATCAATATTGCAATTGGTACATGCTATGGAAAATGAAACAATTTTGTTATAACCACACTTCGTGCAAGAAAAATGGCCAAAAATTCGTATTCAGATACACAGGCAAGGTTGACATCAAACAAGATTAATACTAACAGCAACATTGTTATAACGGACGGGAGTTATAATAGGTAAGTAATAATGGCTTTAAGCACACATACCACACAAGCAGTATTTTACATATGTTTCGAGTGAAGCTCGATCATCAAGGTGCTAATTATTCATTCAAGCAACCGTTACATAAATGAAAGTTTAAAATTTAAATGTAAATATATGCAATCTCGCATCCCCCCCCCCAAAAAAAAAAAAAAAAATAAATAAATAAAATGTTACAGCAATGAAATTTAATTGGAGTTAAGCGAAGCTTTTTAAAATACGATAGTGGTTGAAAACGAGATTACGGAACATTCCTATAATAATTGAATTAATCACGGTACATTTTTTTTTTTTTTTTTTTTTTTTTTTTTTTTTTTTTTTTTTTTTTAGCCCGGTTCAGATTTTGCCGTGAGTATTTTATTTTTATTATTTGTCAAAAGCCGCCTTTTTTACCGCAAGTGGAACTTGTGTTGATGTTGAAATAAATGTTTTGACTTATGCTATTATCTCTTCTAATTATTTTTATTCATTTGCTTATTATTATTTTTAATTAAATGAGTCAAATCGTGTTTATAAATTTATTTAATGTGTGTATTTTAAATTAAAAGAATGCATTACGAAAGATGGCGATAAGAACAATATTTGACGATTTACCAATTGCTCTCACCTAAATGCTTTATTACCATGTGTTTAACCCGAGAGTAGTCGCGACATTTTTTAGAACGTTAGTAGTCGCGTTCGGTCCATTTGCCGCCGTTACCAGCAGGCCGAAAACGAAGGGGAAACTTGCCGGTGTTATCAGATGATCGAAAACGGATAACGTAGGGGGAAAATATTGACTGAACTTTAAAAGATTACAGCAATTATTCATTTTACAACTTTTTTACAGAAATTATTTATTTCACTTATGTATATATTCAGTTGGCATCTAGATAAATGCTTTTATATCTCTTTCTTCGTTTTGCATAAATACTTAAAAGTAAATAGTAAATGATTTGATTGAATTTCTGATGTTACTATGAATCAATAATTAGTAGGAAAACATTGACGAATATGAATCTAAATTCGTGATAGGGTTTTTTTTTTGTTTTTTTTTTTTTTTTTTGGAAGGACAGAATGAGAGCCAGGTAGATTTTTATGATACTCCGGCACTCTCTATCCATTTAATAAAATAAAATTAATAAATTTAGCATCAATATACTACACTGACATTAAATTGAACAATTAAACTGAAAGTAAAAATGGAACCTATGACATGCAACAGAAAATCAAATACAATACCACTAATTCACGAGCATATTGCGGGCGATTAATTCATTTAAAACATATGAAAAACCATCAAATTTGATGCAATAAACAATTAAAGACAATATAGATATATAAACATTCTGTACAATAATACCATTGAAAAATAATGAAAATGACCAATAATTATGAAATCACAAACACCACATAAACCAAATATTATTAAAAATGTATAATTATATATATATATATATATATATATAATAAAGAAAAGGTAAAAAATACTTAACTTCGAAATTATAAATGTACATGGTGTAACTACGTTTTATTTATTTATTTTGTGGGGTGTCTGTGTGTGTATGAGGGGGGAGAGGAGGGGGGGGGTCGCGAGATTTTGTGATTAAATGCATTTTTCTAATGAAAATGCACGATTTGTAGTTTTTCTACTTATTTCAGGGTGGGAGCAGCGCCCTTGAATAAAAACTCTGGATACGAACTTCGCTTATATAAAGCAAGTAATAAATAAGTTATCGAAATTATATATTTATTTTAAATACATTTGCAATTGTAGATTTAAATCCTAAGATAGATAAATTATTTTAATTAATAGAATCACTGAAAGGTTCATCTTAATAGGGATGTAGTTTACAGCAACTATTTAATTAAAATAAATATTCAAGTGTACATTTCATAATAAGGTATTAATGTTATAATTTATTGTTTTATAATAACATTCATTAAAATAATAAAAACAATAAGAAAATTTTCTCCGAAATTATAAATATGCAGCAATAATTTAATTTAAATGAATTTTCTCTCATATTCTGGAAAACATTATTCTGAAAAATAGTTTGAACAATTGATGAAGAACAACAAATTTAAATTTGTCAGATACCGTCCCCAAGCCTCTATTGGATTTCAATAATAATAATAATAATAATAAATTCTGCGGCATTGTTAAAAAAAAATGTGTTTTTACTTACAGTATGAAAATTTAACAATAGATAAATTTTAGAAAAATACTTAAAGTATTTTTTTAAAATCATAGTATAAACATTCACTGAGTTATCCAAAAGAGATTTTTATTTGCGTAATTTCTAACCTACATTATAAAATTCTCATTATTTTTCTTATTGTACAAATAAATTATATGTATGTTTTTCGCAGATATACATACGACATTTCTGAGAAAATTGTTTTATCTTTCGAATTTGTTTTATTGTACAAAAACGATACTTTTCAGATTTTGGAGATATGGCAATTTTTTTACTGATTCCCACAAAATTCTCTTCTCTCTTTTTTAATGGTTTGGCAGTGGTATTGTCTGTTTTCTTTCATTTATATGTTCCGGTAATAAATGGAAAGCAAGTTCTTTCAAATAATGATGATGAATTTCGCTTTTCTTTCCATATTTAAACGATTATCAATTTGAGAATTTATTCGCACAATATTTGACAATGAAAAAAAAAATGTAAGTGACCATCCATCAGTTTTTTGTGCGAACTGACTTCACAACTAATATAATAAAACAATTTTAAGTCACATTCTAAAAGAAAGAAAGACGAAATAACAACAGGCAGAGAGTCCGTACTTTGAAGAAACTTTCCCCCACAGATTTCGCGGAAATGGGAAAGGATGAACACGAGGGGGGAAAATTCAACTAACGCAAGTGGTCGCAACGCGGTCATTTAGACCGATTGAAACTTAAGAATGCGATAAAATGCTAAGAAATAGCAGGAATGACTTGCAATTTTACTACACAAGAGTGTGAACACTCAAGGTCAGCTACACAGAATTTCGCTATCGTAACTTTAACGGGAAATGAGTTACAGGAAGATAACGAATTTCGGGCGGGGAAAAGACCAACGCGCGACTACTAACGGGTTAATTCCCTTCATGTAGTTCCATTGTTATATGGACTTTGCTTTTTCAAAAAAGCTTGAAGCAATTAGAGTTTAAGAAAGTGAGATTTTTTGTCAAATGATATAAACGACTAGGAAAATAAAACTGAAGAAGTATTATACTGGTTTATGCATGCATTTTAAAAAATGCAAAAATGTCGGTATGAAACAGCGAATAGGTTGTCCAGTTGTAAATGTGTTCCTTTTCTAGGCTATTCTATCTCTTGCCAGGCCCTTAACAGGGGGAAGAGCTGGTTTAAAATTGATATGGATTTTTTTTTTTTCAGGTTCACTAATCTAGATATTCCATCATTTGAATTAGTAACCAGTATATGGCCAATTAAAGATAATATCTCATTTTCTTTACTTCCAACAAGTTATTATTAAATCTAATGTTCTCGGCAATATCGCTCAGACTAATCCCTCTGAGGGAAGTCCAAGTTAAAAAATAATATATAAAACATAATCGCAATCTTAATGTAGAGCGTATTCCTCTCATTTCAGATTTTTAAATTTGAAATTTTTTTACTAACTATCCTTAGCAACCGTATCCTAAAAGTAACTGCCATGCCAGATTTTATGTTTCTGATTTCGTTATCACAAAAATCGGAAGTTCATAACGTTTATTTTTCTATTACGGCATTTTGATTTTTTTAAATTGTTGTGTGTACATTGACGTCTAAAGTGCAGCAGCCGTATAAAATTTTAGGTTTTATCCATAACAATCCCATAGAAATCCTAATTTAGAGCGCCATCTCATGTAATTTAAAACTAATATGTGCGAGATTTTATCCTTCTATATATATATATATCTAAAACTAACGCTTTGGAAGTGGACCAAGGGAAATCTGTGTAGATACCGCGAAACGGATTAATCAGAGACTTCTGATGCTATAAGGGGGTTACCAAGGGGGGGGGGGGTCTGTCACCGAGTTTGTCGCCAACTTGGCAATATATCGCCAAATTTGGTGATCAAAATTAGTCGCCAAATGTGACACTAACGTGGTGGTACTTCTAGTATTCGCTAAATTTCCATAGACTCCTATTGAATTCTAGTAGGATTTTGCTTGCTTGCAGAAAATCAACAAATTGAGATATTTTTATGCTACAAAAAAAAAAAAAAAAAAAAAAAAAAAAACTAATATTAGCTTATAAATAGAGCTTAATTGAACTATTTACATTATTTTTAAGTACAAACACTAAAGATTTACAATATTCGTAACACCATATATAATTTATATTTCGTACATATAAATTATATGTTTATATAATTCTATATTTAATAATCGTTATAATTATGAAACTCTGAAGGCTCTAATGATTATGCGCTTGGAGATAAGAAAATAAAATTGTCAGGAGTTGGGGAGGAGCGCGTTTTTACCAAGTGGAATGTAAAATTTGAATGCATAGAAAATTAGGGATCACGAAGCTATCCATAATGCAAATGCGAAACAATTACGTCTGGGGTTGGCTAGAAAATAGAGATGAATCAAGAATGGAAGTTGGTGAGCATAGCGAGCAGGAGGGGCGATCCCCCCTAGTGCCTTAATAGTAACTACCATGTCAAATTTCAAATTACTATCCCTAAGAATTCCATACAAATCATAATTTATAACGATTTCGACTGATTTCACCCTTTTATTTTTTAACCCAATCTTAGCGGGCATTTGCGAATTACCGAGTATTAGCGCCATGACAAATTTCAAACTTCTACTCCCTTTAGTATCACAAAAATCGTAAGTACAGAATGTTTTTTCTCACTTCACCTTTTAATTTTCGGTATAAAAAATGTTCTGTGCCTTACTTTGCGTCTTAAATGTAATAGATATGTCAAACTTCAGGTTTCTATCCTTAACATATCCACATATTCGTAAGTTTGGACGTTTTTAGAACTCTTTTCGCGAATAACGTTTTTTAAATTTCTACTTTTTAAAAACCGTCCTGCGCGACCATTTATGTCTTAAAGTTGCGGACATATTAAATTCCTGGTTTCTATCCTTAACAGTTCCATAGAAATTATAATATGCAACGTTTTCCTCTCATTTTGACTATGTAAATTCCGAATTTTTCAGAAATTGTTCACAGAAAGTTTTTAGATCTTAAAAGTACCAACTACACACAATTTTAATTTTGTAGGCCAAACGATATCACAACAATCGCTATTTTAAACGTTCTCTACTCCTACATCCTCGTGGGGTTTGTTCTACCGACATATAATATTTCCTATGGTAGAGCATAGGTGATCACCAGCATTTTCCAGCAATTAATTTAAAAATTGTTTCCATAGTTCCACTGTGTACCCCCACAAACAAACGCACCAGTGCAAATACTCCTACTGGATATTTTAAAAAGGCTATTGGCTAGATTTGCACACTTCTAACATAAAATTACCTATTTTTTCTGCTTAACCAGAAATCAATGATAAATCGCCAATTATTGTTTCAATTCAAATGTTTGAAAATTGAAATTCATTTTTAAGCTGTACAAACATTGGTTTAATATTTAAATTAAATGTTTTCGTTTTATAGTATTGACTTTCTAGTAACATTTTTGTTTGTACTTTGTTTGCTTTTGTTCTACCGACATACAATATTTCCTATGGTAGAGCATAGGTGATCACCAGCATTTTCCAGCAATTAATTTAAAAATTGTTTCCATGGTTCCACTGTGTACCCCCACAAACAAACGCACCAGTGCAAATATTCCTATTGGATATTTAAAAAATGCTATTGGCTAGATTTGCACGCTTCTAACATAAAATTAACTATTTTTTCTGCTTAACCAGAAATCAATGATAAATCGCCAATTATTGTTTCAATTGAAATGTTTGAAAATTGAAATTTATTTTTAAGCTGTACAAACATTGCTTTAATATTTAAATTAAATGTTTTCTTTTTATAATATTGACTTTCTAGTAACATTTTTCTTTGTACTTAAATAAAATGAAAAGAGTTTTTTTTTTTATGTTTGTAATTTTGTTTCTAACTAATATAGCAGTTTTAATTCTTTGACCAAAAGAATTGATTAACAAAATGATATAATTTCAGTTCATCCCGTTGCTATAGTAATAGCTTTATTTTAAGAAATGTTGAGGTTTTGGCGAAAAAGTTTCGCCAAATTAGAAAAACCTTTAATATCTTACAAACCATTGGTATATCTTGGTACCATTGTTTTCAACGTACAAAGACACATTGACATATGTTATCATATGACACATAACCATAATTCCCGACTTTAAAGGATTTTTTTAAAAGTTTGTCCCCATTTCCACACCTTGCGTGTAGAATTTTTGAAAATCCTTTATTAGAGCACTTGGGCTGTGCGTTGATTTTTAACTGCAAGTCAGGAATTTCTTTAAAATATATAGATAAGAGAAATCATTCTCACGCATTTACCGTAATTTGTATATGATAAATTTTGGCTTATTCGTAAATAGTGCAAAAGTATCACTCTAGGCATCATATAAAAATGTAATTACTAGTTAAAACTCATAAATTATATATATATATATATATATATATATATATATATATATATATATATATATATATATATATATATATATATATATATATATATATATATATATATATATATATATATGTATATATATATATATATATATATATATATGTATATATATATATATATATATATATATATATATATATATATGTATATATATATATATATATATATATATATATATATATATATATATATACATATATATATATATATATATATACGTATATATATATATATATATATATATGTGTGTGTGTGTGTATATATATATATATATATACATATATATTTAAAAGATTGCTAAAACATTTAGCTACCTAGGTATATATATAAACACTAGGGGGTTCGGCCCCCTACGAGCTACGCTCGCCAACCCCCGTCCAGACACCGCAGACTCTAAATGCACGGTAATTTGATCGGCTTTAAAAAGATTGAATTATAATTTAAAAAACAGAGGCGATCTCCCTATAAACGAATTTATATTCATTTCTCTTTGATTGGGGAATTTTAACGCCAAATCCGCTGCGGTACTACTTGATTATCCTGTCGACCCATTTCGCCAAAGTATATAAATCGCCAAACCACTCGCCAAATTATACAAATTGATATAATTTTTATTTTAAATAACGAAAGAACAAATAAATTCGTACAACATTAATAAAAACACAAATAAAACGCCGAAATAAAAATAACTTGATGACGTATACACGTGTAACAACATTTCCAAATAAGCTAATATAAAAGGAATTAAGTAAAGAGAGTCTTTGTCTCCTGGTATTTTTTAACAAAGCGAAAAGAAAGTTCTTTTAAATGAGACATTTTAAATTAATTCTGAAAATATCAAATAAATGTCTAGCGCAATTTCTAAATTTAAAATTTTTTGCAATATTATTTTGTGTTCATTTTATGTAATAACTATAATGTGACGTAAATATGACGTAATTTCTCCTAAGACTTCTAACGCATGTTAATGAATTTATTATTTTACAATATCCTTTCTCTTTTAAAATTCACGTGTATACTTTTTATGACGTAATTTTAATAAGTTCCTGCTTTTTATACGTAATTATTTAATTCTAATTTGAAAGTTTTTTTCCTGTTTATAATAGTCACGTGTAAATAAATTTTTAATTTGAAGCAATCATTATTGCTTGCGCTTTTTATACAGTTGGCAACAGTTTAAATTATTACAATTTTCTGAAATCTGTAAAAAATATCTCTAGAAATGCTGAAAATTTGAATTTAAAATAGAAATAAAACCTGAAAAAATGAGTCAAAATAAAAAAATTAATGCAATCTGCACTCCGGCAAATTCTAACGCATAAAATGATCTAAAAATGATTACACTGCTATGTATAGTTTTTGCTGCTATAAAACTTTTTCAGTGGAACGATTTTGTCCAACTTTAGCATTAAATAACTCTTAAAATAAATCTTCGATTTGAAAACTGTCTGCATCAGCGTGTTTATCAAACATTTCTGTATAAAACCACCGATTTTCATATTTTTGTATGCATTATTGTGTTAATATTAACGAAGAAAGGCCTCCGGTCACAAAAAAATCAAAACCGGCGGCGGCGGCGGCGGCGGTGACAGCGGTAGTTACTTTTTTTTAGAATAGAGAGATTAATTGAGGGCACAAGAGGAAAGTTTGCAAGAGAGCTAAAAGAAAATGGCGAAAGTACCTCATTTGCCACGTTTGATGTACAATTTCCGACTTGTTTGCATTATTACTACTAGATTTTGGCACATCATGCGCTCTCCTGTTTGTTAAGCTTACATTTAAGACTTTTTTTTTTTTTTTTTAGAAAAAGGTTTTCGATATTTTGTCATTTTCAGCATTTTCCGCTCTTAATCCTCATTTATTAAACGTTGCCAAATGTTAAATACATAACTTAAAGGTATTTTATCAACTTAATAAAAAACATTTTAGTATATTTTATTCAAAAGTTAGTTAATATGATTTAACACTTTATCCATATGGTTTTTTTTCCTATTTTATCTTAATTTAACAATATATTTTCTTAACTATTAACTTCAGTTACCATACCTTTTTCGAACATTAATAGCGTATTCTTATCTCCTTTACTATGGGTCCAATTTCAACAAAGTTTGTCTCATTCAAAATGGTTCTCGGTCGATTTTAGCTTAGCTGAGCCGTATCTTAATAACTCAATTCTCATTGAACATATCTCTTCGAAACTAACTTCAAATTATATCAATATACTTTAAAAAGTGGCTACGTGTTGTGGCTTGAGCCAATCAATATAAGGGAGATTTGACCAGATGGTCAATGCTGCATTAATTAAGTATTTTTGGAAAACTTTTCATTATACATTGCACATGACGAAGTTGTATTTCTAAATTAATATGACTTTATTCTGTAAAGCTACTATATAATGGGGTGCTAGAAAGGAATATGTTTAAAACTGATTAAAGAAAGATGTGAAAAATTGCTATTGAAGCAAAGAGAAAAATAAGGAAATACAAATTGAAAAGTGTATAGGAACTTTTATTTCAATTACTAGGGGGCTCGGCCCCCTACGAGCTACGCTCGCCAACCCCCGTTCAGACACTGCAGTCTCTAAAAGCACGCTAATTTGATCGGCTTTAAAAAGATTTGGGAAGATTGAATTATAATTAAAAAAACAAAAGCGATCTCCCTATAAACGGGTTTCTATTCATTTCTCTTTGATTGGGGAATTTTACCAGCTGCTGTTAAAAGATACAATGGCATTTCAAAATTATCTAATACAAAATGAATTAAGTAAACAGAGTCTTTGTCTCGCGGTATTTTTTAACAAAGCGAAAAGAAAGTCCTTTTAAATAAGACATTTTAAATATATCGTTTTTAATCTGACGTAATTTTCGCCAAACTTTTCTTTCCCTTTTTAATATTCACGTGAAAATGCTTTTATTAGAAATGAAATATTATTTGCGCTGTCCAAAAAAAAAAAAAAAAAAAAAATAGTTGAAAAATTCATCTCAAAATATCAAGTAAATGTCTCGCGCTATTTTTGAATTTATACTGTTTTGCAATATTATTTTGTGTTCATTTTATGTAATAACTGTAATGTGACGTAAATGTGATGTAATTTCTCCTATTTAAGACTTCTAACGCATGTTAATAAATTTATTATTTTACAATATCCTTTCTCTGTTAAAATTCATGTGTAATTATAGATGAAGTAATTTTCAATAAGTTCCTACTTTTTATAAGTAATTATTTAATTCTAATTTGAAAGTTTTTTTCTATTTATAATAGTCACGTGTAAATAAATTTTTAATTTGTAGCAAACATTATTGTTTCCATTGTTTATAAAGTTGGCAACAGGTTAAATTACTACAATTTTCTGAAATAAGAAAAAGATATCTCTCGAAATGCTGAAAATTTGAATTTAAAATAGAAATGAAACCTCGAAAAATGAGTCAAATTAAAAAAATAAATTAATTCTGCACACCGAGAAATTATAAATTATAAAATGATCTAAAAATTATTAAATTCCGATGTATAGTTTTTGCTCCTATAAAACTTTTTTAGTGGAACGATTTTGTCCAACTTTAGCATTAAATATCTCTTAAAATAATTCTTCGATTTGAAAACTGTCTGCATCAGCGTGTTTATCAAACATTTTTGTATAATATTACCGATTTTCAAATTTTTGTACGTATTATTTTTCTTAATATTAACGAAGAAAGACCTCCGGTCACAAAAAATTCAAAACCGGCGGCGGCGGCGGTGACAGCGGTAGTTACTTTTTTTTAGAATAGAGAGATATACAGGGTGATTCATAAAAGATGGGCAGAACTTTAAGGGGTTATAGTACACTTAAAGACAAATAATATTAAATAGGAGACTAAGGGTCCCAGACGTATTCCCAAGGAGATAGGGGGCATTAAAGTTTAGGGTCCGAAATTTCAAATGATTATAAAACATGGAAAAATTGGTCGATTCGTTTGCGGTTTTTGCAAAAAATTTTCTTTATGCCAGTATTTTATTGAAATAAAATTTTAAAGTTCAATTTCAAAAAATGCCGATAGGGGGCGCTTTAGACTTTGGAGTAACAAACAACTATTTTTTAACGTTATTTTTTGTATTTCTTTAAATGATTTCGAAAGCTTAGACTTAAACTTAAATTTTGATCTAAAAATCTGAGTCCTAACGAGTAGTTAAGTATCGTAAACTGAAATTTGAAACCCTTCTCCCCCCAGAACAAAAATCAGTTATTCCCGATCTTTGTGTCGTAGATTAGGCTCTAACTACTGCCGCGTTTTGCTAAAATTATTCTCTATGTCAGTATTTTCTTGAAAATAAATTTTAAAGACAATTTTCAAAAAATTCCGATAGAGGACGCTTTAGACTTTGGAATAACGAACAACTATTTTATACCGTTATTTTTTGTGTCTCATTAAATGCTTTCTAAAGCTTAGACTTAAACTTAAATTTTCAGCTCGAAATCTGAATCGCTGAGCGTGGTTCAGTAGCGAGGGGAGGGGGTTCAAATTTCAACTTCTGAACATAGTTCAGTTTGCACTATTTAACCATGGCCAACGATTCTGTGCTGTGATACGAGGCAAAAATACAACTTTCGTCAAGGACTGCATAGTCGGAATTCACTCATAAAGGCACTGGCACAGTTGGAAACGTCGCTCATGCAAACGTTAAAGCTCCATTCCTGACGCTAGTCACCGGGTGAAGAAGGAAACAGAAAGTATGCAAATGTCAAATGGGGAAGAAGAAGAACACGTATGCAAAATTTCGACACGATTCAGGCATAAAAACCACTGAACGGTGAGTCAAGTGTAAGTCGCTGTAGTAATGAATCGGAAGATGGTGCCCTTCACGAATAAGGAAAAGGCTGAGATGCATTTAATTTACGGAGCGGCAGATGGAAATGGTGCAGAGGCACAACGAATGTACGGAGAGCGATTTCCCAACAGGCGGTTGCCTAACCGAAAAACTTTCGAGCGCTTGCACAGACAGTTGTGTGAGACGGGATCATTTCTCGCTTCCCGGTCGAATGCAGGTCGTGCAAAAAAGGACGAATCAGTAGTTGTTGCAGAAGCCATTCTGGATGTAGTAGCGGCGCAGCCAAGTACAAGTACACGAACAGTGGCTAGGCAGGTGGATACCTAACAGTCCATGACTTGGAGGGCACTGAAGGATGAACATTTGCTCCCGTTTCATGTGCAACGAGTCCAGAAACTGTCTCCAGGGGATTATCCAAATCGTATTGAATTCGCCCGCTGGTTTCTGCAGCAGAACGCGCTAAATCCACATTTTGGACGAACTGTGCTTTTCATCGATGAATGTACCTTCACACGTGAAGGTACATTTAACACACACAATGCACATGTATGGGCGGATGTCAATCCACATGCTACGTATCCACATGCTCATCAGAGACGCTTTTCCATCAATGTTTGGGCAGGAATCCTCGGAGTCCACCTAATCGGACCGTACCTTCTTCCTGAACGCCTCAACGGTAAAACATACCTCACATTTCTGCAACATGTGCTGCCAGACCTGTTAAACGTTGTTCCTCCACGCATCCGGCGGGTCATGTGGTTCCAGCACGATGGAGCGCCAGCCCATTACGTACGAGACGTCCGCAACTATCTGGACATCACATTTCCGAACAGATGGATTGGTCGAGGTGGTCCTGTTGCTTGGCCTGCTCGCTCGCCAGATCTTTCACCCCTCGATTTCTTTTTTTGGGGACGATTGAAGGCTCTTATGTATGAGACACCCATTGAATCCCCCGAGGAACTGGTCGCCAGACTTTCCGCCGCTGTAGGGGAAGTGCTCGAAAAGCCTGATGTTTTCGCGAATGTTCGCCGTTCCATTCTTCGCCGTTGTTCTGCGTGCATAACCTCTGGTGGTCACAATTTTGAACATTTATTGTAATTACATGTTAATAAATATGCTTTGGTAACATAATCCTAATTTGTGTCTTTTTACCTCGTATCACAGCACACAATGTGTGGACATGGTAAACTTAACTGTGCTCAGGAGTAGAAATTTCAAACCCCTCTCCCTAGAAACTTAACCACGTCTAACGATTCAGATTTTGGGCTGAAAATTTAAGTCTAAGCTTTAGAAAGCATTTAATGAGACACAAAAAATAACGGTATAAAATAGTTGTTCGTTACTCCAAAGTCTAAAGCGCCCTCTATCGGAATTTTTTGAAAATTTTCTTTAAAATTTATTTTCAAGAAAATACTGACATAAAGAATAATTTTAGCAAAACGCGGCAGTAGTTAGAGCCTAATCTACGACACAAAGATCGGGAATAACTGATTTTTGTTCTGGGGGGAGAAGGGTTTCAAATTTCAAATTTCAGTTTACGCTACTTAACTACTCGTTAGGACTCAGATTTTTAGATCAAAATTTAAGTTTAAGTCTAAGCTTTCGAAATCATTTAAAGAAATACAAAAAATAACGTTAAAAAATAGTTGTTTGTTACTCCAAAGTCTAAAGCGCCCCCTATCGGCATTTTTTGAAATTGAACTTTAAAATTTTATTTCAAGAAAATACTGGCATAAAGAAAATTTTTTGCAAAAACCGCAAACGAATCGACCAATTTTTCCATGTTTTATAATCATTTGAAATTTCGGACCCTAAACTTTAATGCCCCCTATCTCCTTGGGAATACGTCTGGGACCCTTAGTCTCCCATTTAATATTATTTGTCTTTAAGTGTACTATAACCCCTTAAAGTTCTGCCCATCTTTTATGAATCACCCTGTATACGATACCAATATTAAGGAAAAAAATAATTCAAAATGAATTGTTGCATTCGAAATGAAAAGATATCACAATGGTTATATACATACATACATACATACATACATACATATATATATATATATATATATTTATATCTCTCTATTCTAAAAAAAAGTAACTACCGCTGTCACCGCCGCCGCCGCCGCCGCCGCCGGTTTTGAATTTTTTGTTACCGGAGGTCTTTCTTCGTTAATATTGAGAAAAATAATGCATACAAAAATATGAAAATCAGTGATTTTATACAGAAATGTTTGATAAACACGCTGATGCAGACAGTTTTCAAATCGAAGAATTATTTTAAGAGATATTTAATGCTAAAGTTGGACAAAATCGTTCCACTAAAAAAGTTTTATAGCAGCAAAAACTGTACATGGCAGTGTAATCATTTTTAGATCATTTTATACGTTAGAATTTGCCGGAGTGCAGATTGCATTAATTTTTTTATTTTGACTCATTTTTGCAGGTTTTATTTCTATTTTAAATTCAAATTTTCAGCATTTCTAGAGATATTTTTTACAGATTTCAGAAAATTGTACTAATTTAAACTGTTGCCAACTGTATAAAAAGCGCAAGCTATAATGTTTGCTTCAAATTAAAAATTTATTCACACGTGACTATTATACTCAGGAAAAAAACTTTCAAATTAGAATTAAATAATTATGTATAAAAAGCAGGAACTTATTAAAAATTACGTCATAAAAAGTACACACGTGAATTTTAAAAGAGAAAGGATATTGTAAAATAATAAATTCATTAACAAGCGTTAGAAGTCTTAGGAGAAATTACGTCATATTTACGTCACATTATAGTTATTACATAAAATGAACACAAAATAATATTGCAAAAAAGTTTAAATTTAGAAATTGCGCTAGAGATTTATTTAATATTTTGAGAAGATATTTTCAACTATTTTTGTTAGGAAACCGCAAATAATATTTCATTGCTAACAAAAGTACTTTCACGCGATTATTTAAAAGAGAAAGAATAGCTTGGTAAAAATTACGTCAGATTAAAGACGATTAATTTAAAATGTCTCATTTAAAAGAACTTTCTTTTCGCTTTGTTAAAAAATACCAGGAGACAAAGACTCTGCTTACTTAATTCCTTTTATATTAACTTATTTTGAAATGTTGTTACACGTGTCTACGTCATCAAGTTATTTTTATTTCGACGTTTTATTTGTATTTTTATTAATGTTGTACGAATTTATTTGTTCTTTCGTTATTTAAAATAAAAATTATGTCAATTTGTATAATTTGGCGAGTGGTTTGGCGATTTATATAATTTGGTGAAATGGGTCGACGGGATAATCAAGTAGTACCGCAGCGGATTTGGCGTTAAAATTCCCCAATCAAAGAGAAATGAATAGAAATTCGTTTATAGGGAGATCGCCACTGTTTTTTAAATTATAATTCAATCTTTCGAAATCTTTTTAAAGCCGATCAAATTAGCGTGCATTTAGAGCCTGCGATGTCTGGACGTGGGTTGGCGAGCGTAGCTCGTAGGGGGCCGAGCCCCCTAGTTTATGTATATAAACCACTTCCAAGATCAGAAAATATATCAAATAAACTAAAATTAGTCTTTTACTATTTTAAGAAATTTTACGAGATAGACTTTTTTACTTTCTTCTATCTTTACAAGAAGAAAGTATTGGATTCGTGAAAATTTTCAACTTCCGGTTTTCGACGGATTTATACGTTTTAGAATGTCCAGAACACGATTTGATGGTTTTTAGAAAATGTCTGTCTGTGAGTCTGTCTGCCACTCTGTCACTCTGTGAGTCTGTATGTGACAAAACTTTTGTGGGCGCTCTATCTCAAGACCTAAAGCACGGAATTTCACAAAACTTTATATTTAGTTAGACCTTGATATAAGCTGGACCTGATTAGTTTTTGGTGAAAATCGCACAACAGGTGGCGCTGCTATGCGGCATTTTTCACGATTTCTTCAATAGCTATATCTCAAGAAGTACTGCACGGATTTTCATAATACTTCAGATTCAGTTTTTCCAGAATATAGTTTGGTGCTGATTACTTATTTGTAAAAATCGCCCGACAGGTGGCGCTGCTATGCTGCATTATTCATGATTATCGCAATAGCTCTAACTAATGAAAAAATGAATGAATTTTCATCAAACTTCAGATTCAGTTAGTCCCTGATATAAGTTAGTGCTGTTTAATTTTTGGTGTAAATCGCCCAACAGGTGACGCTGCTGTGCTGCATTTTTCAAGATTCCCGCAAGAGCTGTATCTCAAGAACTATTGCACGGATTTTCATGAAACTTCAGATTTAGTTAGTGGCTGACATGAATTGACGTATAAATTTGTGCTGTTTAATTTTTGGTGCAAATCGCTCAACAGGTGGAGCTGCTATGCTGTATTTTTTGCGATTTCCGCAATAGCTTTATCTTAAGAACTAATGTTTGGATTTTCAACAAATTTTAGATTCAGGTATACCTTGATATCATTTAGTGCTGCTTATTTTTGGTGTAAATCGCTCAACAGGTTGCGCTGCTATGCTACATTTTTCAGAATTTCCGCTAAATCTCTATCTCAAGGACTAATGCACGAATTTTCATCCAAGTTCGAATTCAGATATACTTTGATATGAATTGGTGCTAAATCGTTGTTATTTCTTGTACTATTTAAATGATTTAATTGACGTGATTTATATAGAAGAAAGTTTTGTGATGGCCACAACATACTAGTTTTATCCATTGATATTGTTGACATTCATATAATAGGCAAATATGACTTTCACACTATTTTCACGTTTATTCAGATTTTTTTTTCCTTTATCCGCATATATATGTGATGATACTGAAAAACATAATAGAGGTATTGCTGATGAATATAAATATATTTCGATTATAGTGACAAAGCAAAACGTGAACTGAAAAGGCTGAATAATTTGCACAATAACAGCCGAAACTTTATGAATTTCTTACGAATCCATATTCATAGACGAGAGTGTTAAATTGAACTTTCATTGAAAATTATACCCATAAAAGCAAAATGTATTTTAAATTACCTGTTTTTTTTTTTTTTTTTTTTTTTTTTTTTTCTTTTTTGTTTACAATCACACATTTATGGAACTTTCATCTATCGTACTGTGAATAACATATAACTTCAAAATTATGAATGGCAGAACTTCTACAAACCTACACTGTTTTCGTTTTATATTTCTCGCTTTTAGCTACATTTTTTATGAATACTAAATAAGTTATAATTTTAAAAATAGCTAAATAGCGGAATAATAATTTATTTTATTTTATTTTTTATTTATTTATTTATTTTTTTATTTTTTTATTTTTTTTTTTTTTTTTTACAGATTAGCAAATTCCGAAATTATTACAAAATTATTAAAAAAAACATGTTTTTACTTTTTGTTATCTTTATAAGAAGAAAGTATCGGATTCGTGAAAATATTCGACTTCCAGTTTTCGATGAAATTATACGTTTTAGAAAATCCTGAATACGATTTGTTGGTTTTTAAAAAATGTCGGTCTGTATGTGACAAAAAATTGTGGGAGATCTATCTCAAGAAGTAATGAATATAATTTCATATAACTTTAGATTCGATTAGTCCTTGTTATGGATTTATGTTAATTGCTGTAAATCGCTCAATGGGTGGTTTTTCTATGCTGCATTCTTCACGATTTTCTCAATAGCTCTATCTCAAGACCTAATGCACGAATTTTTACCAAACTTCAGATTAATAATGGTGCTGATTATGTTTTGAAGTGTAACTCGCCGAAAATGTGGTGCTGCTATGATGCATTTTTCACGATATCCGCAATAGCTCTATCTTAAAAACTAATGCTCAATGTTTTCTTTTAACTTCAGATTCAGTTAGTCGTTGACACAAGTTGCTGGTGATTGGGTTTTCGTCTCGATCGTCCAGTAAATGGCTCTGCTATGCTGGATTTCATATGATTTTTGTCATAGCTCTGTCTCAAAAACTAATGCGCGGATTTTCCTCAAACTTCAGATTCCATTAGACTTTGAAATAAGTTGTTGCCGATTAGGTTTTAATTTAAACCACAATAAGAATTTGCTATGCTGCATTTAGCATGATTTACATGATTTTAGCAACAGTCATGTCTCTCGAACTAATGCACGGAATTTCATTCTTTTGAAGCCTCATGATGGCAGGGTACGTACGTTTCATAGTCTTCCAAGCACCTTTTACCAGAATTTTTGTAAAGTAATATTTCCCTTATTTACTGAAAACTAATCTATCTATCATCCGATACCTTTTTAGAATTTTCTGGTAATAAAAGACATAAAATCTCTTGAATCCCCTGATGCGTACGAAACCTGTGATGGGCATAGTTTGTCATTTAATTTTGGTACTGTGGTAGCAAATTTTGAAGTATTAACATGTATAATATAGTAGAAAGTTTTGTGATTGGGAAATCCGACTAGTTTTAGATTCTCTTACATAACTTAAGCAAAATGCATTATATGGATGACATCTGTTTAGTTATAAATACAGAAGATAATAAGCAGAAATGCTTTTTGCATATGGAATTTTAAAGAAAAGAAATAATATTAGAAAAAAAATGTTAATTCTACGTTACTTTTTCTTATTTTTCTAAGATATGTTGATCGTTGTCCATATCATTATTCAGTCAAATTTAAAAAAGAAAAATTCATTTTTAACCAATTTGCTTTTTTGGTCATATTTCACAGTACCTCGCGTATTATTACATTTTAAAACATTAATCTGTTATGTCTTTATATATTTCTTAAACTTCAACTTTAAATTGTATTCCATAGTAATTTATAGTGAAAAATAGGACAGATTCGTCACAAAATTTTGATGCTGATAAAAGAAATAATTCAAAGAAATATGAGTAACCGTACATTTAACTTATTTTTTCTCCTAACGTTAAATGAATAATTCATTGCTACAATCTAGCTTCAAAGAATTTTAAACAAAAATTCTTTTTAAAGTTTTAATTTGAGCTTCTTGTAAAGATATTTATAACAGACAAAAATAAAGTATTAATTTACACGAAGTGTACATTCCCAATGTGTTTCTGCGGTGATCTATCTATAAACTTCAAAAATTTGAAATTCGATATAGTTTAATTCGTATCTTTATTATTTTTTGGACATTTCAGAGTAAAAAGAATGCTTTTAGAGGAATAATGTTTTCAAATATATAAGAACACATACAGTAGCAGGCACAAGTTTGAGACGATATGTTTTTCTTCCTCTAACTGTTTCTGTAAGCAAAATTTCTTATAGATTTAAATCAGTAAATTTTAGCACTTTTAAAACTAAAAAAAATGCAACATTAGAACAAGTGAGACACACGCATTAATTAAAAGTAATTCGAAAATTCGCAAAATTACATAAAGAAAAGTTTTGAGTTGATTAAGTTTTTCACAATTTTATTGAAATTAAGCGTCTTAATGTAACGAAAAAGAGCAATACTTAATATTTAGTTGCATATTCTTTTTCTTTGAGGACTGCGGCAAATAGTCTGGGAATTGAATTAAGAAGGCTTGGTGGACCTATGGATTTTCGCCCCTTTCGATTGGAGATCCGGAAGGAGTTCTGCCTTTGACGAATGCTTCCGCGTCCTAAATTTTCTTCAGATGTTTCAAAGATGCTCAATTGGATTGAGTTCAGGCGACTGACCCGGCTAGTCAAAAACCTTATTTTTCATAGCTGCAAAGCAATTCGTCACCAATTTGTAGATGTGTTTGGGATCATTATCATGCTGAAATATCCATCCACGAGGTATCTTTTAACGAGCATAAGGGAGCAGGTTGTCCACTAAAATATTTTGTAAACATTTTGATCTATAATATCATTGATGTGTACGAGGAGGACGACGCTTTCATGATGGAAAGCGCCCCAGACCATTGCTGAGCCGTTTTCGTGCTTCACTGTTGGACGTGGAACCGGGAGTCCATTCTGGTGCCTTTTGGGCGTAAAATATAACATAGGTCATCAATTTCAATTAAATAGAATTCGGATTCATCGCTCCAAGGGACCTTCTTCCAATCTTTGGCTATCCACGTTTCGTGCTCATTAGCGAATTTCAATCGAAATTTCCCATTCTTCACCCAAATGAGAGTTTTTTAGCTGGCACCCGTGCACACTATCCAGCTGCATCCAGACGACGTGTTATGGTGTCCTTACTCTCTGTCAGTGCAAGTTCTGTGGCCATCTCCTTACATATTTCAGCAGCTTTCGCGTTTGTGTCAGCGACCAACTTCCTTCGGATGAACGCATCTTGAAGTTGAGTTGATTTTCTTGGGGCTCCTAATCTTGGAAGGTTGCGCACACCTTTACAATCCTTTCATGTTTTACTATATTGCCAATAGTTAATTTTGGAATTCCCATCTTTCTGCGATAGCAGAATATGACATTTCCCCCGCTTTTTTACTAATTAAAATAAGAATGCTAAAGGCGCATTTTTCCATGTCTCCATTGTTCGAAATTTATTTATCGTTTGCCAACGCTCAGTAGGGCATTTTTGTTTAAGTTTAATTTCTAAAAAATGGCAACGTTCTGGTTTTTCTTGACATGTAATTTTTTTATTCTAAGAGAGTGGAAACCAAGAGGGATTTAAATTAAACGTGTGATACAGTTAACTTTGTTATTTATGAAGTGTTGTGTGTAATTGGAGTCTGTGTATATTTAAATTCAACCAGCGCGCTATCATAATTTTTGGTTACGTCTACCGGAGCTTTGATATATATTCTTTTTGTTAATGGAGTGATAGAACGAACTTAAGATGAGTTTTTCGTTTTCAAGAGTAATCGTGTCACCGTTCCGAAGTTGTGATGCGAAAATAAATAAAGAAGCTGTGTCATTTAAAGACCTATACTACGTGGTGAGTCTTTTTTGTTAATATTTACTCATTATGGCAGAATTTAAAGATATTTTAGTTAGAAAACGAGTATAAAAAGCTACTGTTACTAAACTAGAAAAAAATATTATTAGTTCAATTGATGATTCTAATTCTAGTCAGCTTGTTTTATTCGAAAATAAAATCGAAAAATTAAATGAATAATTACATGAAATTTTAAATGCAATTTTTTCTCAATATAAAGAAATAGACGTAGATAATTTTGTTATTGAGCAACAATCCGTACAGGATAAACTTGATAATCTTTGCTTAAGTGTTACTTTGCTTAATCTTTGCTTAACCAGAAAAACTCAAAATTTACTTTAAACGAATCGAATAAAAATAATAGTATTTCTAAATCTTCAAAAATAAAGCTCCAAAAATTGGCACTTCCTACGTTTAGTGGTAATTTAGAAGAATGGATATCATTTTATGATTTATTTAAAGCTAGTGCAGATAATGATGAAAGTTTATCAGACTGTCAAAAATTGCAGTATTTGTAATCGGCATGTAAAAACAGTGCACTTAAAATTATTCAGAGTCTTACAATATCTGATTCGAACTATAAGGCGGCTTGAGAATTATTAAAGGAACGATATTCAAATTAATGTGAGTTAATTAATGCATTAATTAAGAAATTAATTGGAATGCCTTGTATATCGGATAATGCACAGTCTATTTTAGTGAGTGTAGATGTTATAAACGAATATCTGCGTTCTGTAAGCGTACTCAAACAAAACGTTAGTTGATTTTCGAAAGTAATGATAGTTTATGTAATTACAGATAAATTAGATAAAAATACGAGATATTGGTGGGAAAGAACATTAAAAAAGGAGGAGGTGGGAACTCTTCATAATTTATTATCTTTCTTGAATGATCACGCTAGAACCCTTCAAAACAGCAAATCCCCAGTAAAGGAAATAAAGAAATGTAAAGTAACGACATTGTTGTCTGCTAGTAATAGTTTTTATGTATGCAAGGAATCACATACGCTGTGTAAATGTCCTAAGTTCTTGCAGTTAAGTGTACTTAAATGAATAGAATTTATTAGAAGAAACAAAGTGTGTTAAAATTGTCTTTCAGATAAACACCATGCAAAAGTCTGTAAGAGTTTAAGTAAATGTAAAGTGTGTCATAAGCCTCACCATACAATTTTACATCTTCCGAGATATCCGAAATGTTATTCAAATAATGTAAATGAAACGCCGACTGGCCCATTTTCTCCGAACGCACCAGAATTTTAGCCGAGACCAACTGAATCATTAAACTAAACTTCTTGTACTAGCATCCTTGAATTTCCAAACAACTCCGTGTCGGGATTACATTCATTGCAAAATAAGCAAACTCTGCTTTGTACTGCAATGATTAAGGTTCGTGGCTCATTAGGTAATCTTGTAAACTGTCGCGCTTTGCTGGATATTGGCAATGAAGCTTCTTTCATAAGTGAAAATTGTATGCGCAAATTATGTTTGCAAGGCAATCTACTAATGTACAGATTACAAATTTAAGTTCTTATAATGCTGAATCTGATGAAGAGGTAAATTTAAATTTTACTCCCCATTTTAATTCTGAAGTGAGATTTATCAGTAGAGCATTTGTGATAAAAAGAATCACATCAAATGTGCCGTATAGTTCTATTCCTTCAAATATTGTGAATAATTTTAATGCTTTAGTTCAAGCAGGCCCAATATTCTTTGAATCAAGACCAGTGGATATCTTCTTATGTGTTAACGTTTTCCTTACATTGCTTAAAGGGGAAGATATAAAAAGAGAAGAAACTCTACCCTTCGCCGTCTGTTCTAAACTTGGATGGATAATTACGGGAACTAGCTCTTTTGATACAAGTAAACGTATATTTACTGTTAATAATAATCAATTTCAACTAGACGATTTAGTTCAAAAGTTTTGGTCTTTAGATTTCATTCCTGAGCTAGGTAGATTTTCTAAGGAAGAACAAGAATGTGAAGGCCATTTTAAGAGCAATTATTTTTGAAATAGTTCTGGAAGATTTGTTGTGAAGCTTCCATTTAAAGATTCTCCATCGCAATTAGGTGATACTAAAGAATTAGCCATACCGCGATTTTGTTCTTTGGAACGTAGACTTTCAAACAACAGCCTATTTATGAAAACTATCGATAGTTTATGAAGGAATATTCGGATTTGGGTCATAAGGAACGTACATCCAAGTCGGAAAGGAACCCTGCATTTGTTTTTTATTTACCTCATAATCCGGTAATTCGTGAATCTAGTTCAACGACAAAAATTATGAATTGTTTTTGATGCCTCTATTAAATCTACCTCTGGTGTGTCTTTGAATGATATTCTAATGGTTGGACCCCGTATACAACAGGAATTTTTCCAATTCTTTTAAGATTTAGAACTTTGCCTATCGTTGTACGCGCAGATATAGAGAAAAAGTTTGACAAATCTTGATTAATCCAGAAGATAGAGATTTTTTAAGAATTTTTTGGAGAGATAATTCCCAGGATCCTTTAGAGGAATATCGTTTAACAACAGTCACTTATGGTAGGGCGTCTGCCCCGTTTCTATCTTCTAGAACTCTTCATCAGCTTGTTTTGGATGAGAAAAATGTTTCTCCTTTTGCATCTGCAGCCGAGTTGAAAACTTTATATGTAGATGATTTTCTCTCTGGCGGCCAGAATGAGGAAGAAGTTGTGGAACTAATTAGTCAATTGACATTATTAATGAAACGAAGTGACTTACGAAAATGGATTTCAAATGTACCTGGAGTATTGAGGAATATTTCTGAAGAATGTAAGGGAAGTACAGAGTCATTGCTCTTGACTAATGATGGCGGGATAAAAATTTTAGGAATTCAGTGGAATTTAACGGGTGATTTCTTTTGTTTCACTGCTTTAGACCGTGAGAAAAAGGACAGATATTCTAAAAGATATATTTTGTCAGAAGTTGCAAAGGTGTTTAATCCGCTAGGTTTGCTTTCCTCCTGTGTTGTTTTCATGAAGGTATTGCTGCAAGACTTATGGGAGTTTTCACTTACCTGGGAGGAGCCAATTAGTGAAGAACATAGTAAACGGCGGACATCTTTTCGGAATGATTTAAAGGTAATTTCTAAGTTGAAAATTCCTTGATTTGTATTAGCTGCAGTTAAGATAAACCTTCATTTTCGCGCATTTTGTGATGCGTCTGAAAAAGCATATTGTGCAGCAATATATATGCATTCAGTTTCTCAGAATGAGAAAATCACCGTGAATCTTTTGACATCTAAAACTAAGGTCGCACCCATTAAGGCTCAGTGAATCCCAAGGCTTGAACTTTGTTCAGCTCTTCTTTTGACATATTTGCTAAAGGTTGTTTTGGGTCACTTAAATCTCAATGAGAGTGAAGTATTTGCGTGGACTGATTCTAAAGTGGCGTTTGCCATGCCTTTCTTCAGAGCCTCATAGATGGCAAACTTTTGTAGCAAACCGTGTCGCAAAAATCCAAGAAACACTTCCGAATATTTCGAGGAATCATGTTCGCGGGCTTGTAAATCCAGCTGACTGCGGAACAAGACGTATGCTGCCATCGGGATTAGTGAATTATGAGCTATGGTTTCATGGTCCTAAATCGTTAAGAGAGCGATGGGATAAACCGTCTAATGAATCATTTGAAGGCAAGGATGTACAAGAATTTATCCTAAAGGAAGAAAAAAGGAATTATGTTGTAAATATTTCTGAACTTAATGATGATCTTCCGATTTTCAGATAATCTTCTTAGAATAGAATTGTACGAAACTTCGCGTGGTGTTTAAGATTTGTAGACAATGCAAGAAGGCCGTTATCAAATTGAGTAAATGGTGTTTCCGTGATGAAATATCTGATTTAAGTCATCACAAATCTTTAAAATCTTTAAGCAAACTCTTGTCTTTAAACCCATTCCTGGATCATAATTGTATTTTGCGTGTTGTTGGAAGGTTGAGACATGCTAATGTCTCAGAAGATCAGAAACACCCAATATTATTGACTAAGACACATCATATAACTGCATTAATTATCAAACATCATCATATAACTTATTTACATGCTGGTCTACAGCTTCTTTTAGCTGTTCTTCGAACCAATTTCTGGATTTTAAGTGGTCGAGATGCAGTAAGAAAAATAGTGATGAGTTGCTTAAAATGTTTCCATGCTTCACCATCTTTTGGCACTCAAATAATGGGGGGGTCTTCCAGCCATACGTTACGCCAAGTCATCCGTTCTCAAAGACTGGAGTTGATTATGCAGGCCCATTTATGTGTAAGGAGAGAAATCGTAGAAATATCAAGTCTTTTAATAGTTATATTGCTATTTTTATTTGTTTTTCAACTCGTGCTATTCATCTTGAATTGGTTTCGGATTTGACAGCTTCCTCATTTTTGGCTGCTATGAAAAGATTTGTTGCCCGTAAAGGTAAACCAGCTAAGTTGGTCAGTCATTACGAAGGAAATTTCAAGGGTGCAAGTAGGGAACTGCGTCAGTTATACAATTCCGTATCCTCCATTAGTAAGGATCAAACATTACAGAATTATGTGGCTAATAAAGGTATCATCAGGAATTTTAATCCCCTTTCTTCTCCACATTTATAACTGTGGGAAGTTTACATAAAATCTGTGAAATATCATCTACGTAGAACAATGGGAAATTCACTATTTACAATTGAAGAATTATCTACATTATTGTCACAAACTGAATCCTGTATGAACTCGAGACCTTTATGTCCTCTGTCGAACGATCCAAGTGATCTACAAGTCCTGACACCAGGTCATTTTTTGACTGGTGCTGACTTGACAGCTATTCCAGAACTTGACGTTTCTGAAATTCCACCTAATAGACTTCGCCGTTGGCAATTAACCCAGAGAGTATTTCAGCACTTTTGGAAGTTCTGGAGTGGTGCGTATTTATCTCAAATTCAGCAACGGCCCAAGTAGTTTCGTTCGACAGCAAATTTAAATGCTGATGACTTAGTGCTAGTTAAAAACGAAGTTCTTCCTCCTCTTCAGTGGAAGTTGGGAAGAATTATCCAAACCATTCCCGGCCATGACGTTCGTGTGAGAGTCGCCATAATAAGAACTGCTGCCGGAAATTTTAGACGAGTGGTTCATAAACTCTGTCCTCTGCCCTTTCATTAACAGTAAGACATATATAACTCTTTTATTTTACTCCTTTGACGATTTCAAGGTCGGAGGTGTGTGTTCGAAATGTATGTATCGTCTGCCAACGCTCAGTGCGAGCATTTTTGTGTAAGTTTAATTTCTAAAAATTGGCAACGTTCTTGTTTTTGTTGACATGTATTTTTTTTTATTCTAAGAGAGTGAAACCAAGAGGGTTTAAAATTAAACGTATGATACAGTTCACTTTGTTATTTATTAAGGGTTGTGTGTTATTGACGAGTCTGTGTATATTTAATTCAACCAGCTCGCTATCAATTGGAATTGGTGCGGATACTAACCTTATGATTTCCACGTACGAAATATAATTCTAATGCTTTAAGTATTATGCAACTCAGTTTCGCATAGAACAACCATACTGAGTTGCCGGGTACTCTCGTGCTTTATATATGATACCTCGCATAATCTAGCCCATTATGGAAACATGACTACTTAAAGCTACTAATTTTCATATTTGCGCAAAATTATCGGAATTAACTCATTTGCATACGGCTCTTATAGAATGGAATTAACCAAAATGGTAATTTAAAAGACAGGAACGGGATTCGAACCCACATCGTCTCTGTGGAATTTCTCTGCTATGTGCACTCAGCTAGCAGAGACCTCGTCTGTGTGACAATAGCATATCTATTTAATTTAAGCATTAAAAACTTTAATTTTATCACATAGCCTCAAAGCTTCTTCTTTCAATTTTACAAATTCCCGTTTTACATTTTTTTAAATAACAATTTCCACACATATCTCTAGTTTCAAACTATGTAAGATGAATAGAGCTACAAATTACTAATTTACATCATTAAGAAATTTCGCTTACAGAAAAAATTAGGGCAGAAAAACATATCCTCTCAAAACTTGTGCCAGCTACTATAAATGTACTGAAAAATGGTACTCAATATCTTAAATTTATTCGGAAGCATTTGTGCTGGATATGATTAGTTCATTATTTATTATAAGATTGATTGATTTTTACAAATTACACTTTTAATTTTAATCGGAATAATGTTAGCGTCTTTTTTCATTTATTATTCATCCTTAAATCCTCGATGAAAAACACCATTCTTTACATACTTCAGGATATGTATTTTTTACTCTTTTTAAAATAAAATTCAAATTTCAAGTTGATGCGTTTTATACCATCTCTATTTAAAAATGCACTTCACATTTTATTTTGATAAAAATAAAATATTGCATATTGTACACTGACTTTATAATCACCAGATAACTTGCATTTAACTCACATTTAAACTTGATGAAATAGAACTTGATACGACCTAATAAAGTCGACGAAAAAATATTATTTGCATTCCAGACAACAAGCAGAATTTAAATAGAGATTGTCTGTATATAAAAAAAAAAAAAATTAAAAAAAATGCGTGGCATCTCATTGAAGTGTAAGTCCAAACTGATAATCATTAGCTGCAGAACAAAATAGATTCGGATATAATGTAATTATTATTGTAACAACTTGCATTTCCTTTGCACCTGCTTAATTGGTACATATGATTAGGTGCGAAGCTAAACGGTTCAGTTAAAAAAGTCATTCCGGCCAGTGCCGAGAGGAAGAGGTAGCTTTCATATTCCTTACTTTTTAAAAGCAAGCTTATATTATTCAAACACAGGAAGCTTAATTCAGTGGACACCAATTATAGAAGATTCAATGCTAATTTTTATCAATACTAAATCAGTATGAATGGGAATTTCGCGAAATTAGTCAGCTTTATCAAAGCTGCTTTTATTTAAAGTAACATATATTTGGTTGCCAAATTCGGCGATATCTTGAAGCTCCTGCCATTTTAGGACAACATGGTGGATGAGGCTAACGAGTGTACTTGGTCGACACCTTAGTAATTACTGTGCACATTAGCACTCACATCGGAATCGGTTCATATATACGAGTGCAGGAAAAAAATCAGATTTTTCAAAATGTCACCCACATTAGAAATTCAAACTGCTATATCTGAGCCATATTTTAAGATAAAGGCAAAACAAAAAATGCTCCGGAATTCTTATATCATGGTCAAATACTTAAGAAAGAAACGTTTTTCAATTTCTAATTTTTTGTACCTCACTTTAAATATAATTTTTTTATTTAATTAAATGGCTTCCATTTTGAAACAAGATGGCTGATGAAACTGGCCAGCGAACTTGGTCCAGACATTACGATATACTATCCACATGCCTTCTTACATTGAAATAGGTTAATAAATACGCGTTTTATCACCTGACAAATATCAGATCGTTTCAAAATATCAACCATGCTAGAAATTCAAAGTACTATAATTCAAGCGTTTTTTAAGTTATATACGAAACAAAAACTACTCCGGAATCTTTGTATCAAGGACAAACACATAAAAAAAATCTTTTTCACTTTTCAATTTTTTAATAACTCGTTTTAAATTTAAAATTTCAATTTTATTTAAATGGCAACACTTTTGAAACGAGGTGGCGAATGAAGCTGGCCAACGAACTCGGTCGAGACATTGGTATATACTATGTACACACCAAGTTACATCCAAATCGGTTCAAAAATACGCCTGTTATCGAGTGACAAAAATCAGATCGTTACAAAATGTCAGCCACAATAAAAATTCAAATTGCTCAGCCATTTTTTTTAGATATAGAAGAAACAAATACTGTTCCGGAATCTTTGTATTAAGGTCAAACACATACACAAAAAATCTCTTTCATTTCCAATTTTTGGTACCTCAATTTAAATTTTAAATTAAAAAAAAGTTAAATGGCCGCCATTTAGAAACAAGATGGCGGATGAAGCTGGAGAACAAACACGGGCGAGACATTGGTACGTATTGTGTATACACTAAGGTACATCCAAATCGGTTCATAAATACGACTGTTATCGCGTGACAAAAATCAGGTCGTTTCAAAATGTCAGCCACGCTAGAAATTCAAAGTACTTTAACTCAGCCATTTTTAGTAGGTTTCGTAACAAAAAGCTACCTATTGCAGCCGTTCGGAGGAAAGTGGTTTCAAAACATTTTCGTATATTTTCATCGATCATAACCCCCAGACCCGAAACCACCCTCCGTTCAAAAGTTTATATATATATATATATATGATATTTGTCACACTGTAACTCTCGTATTTATGAACCGATTTGGATGTAACTTCATGTATACATAGTACATACCAATGCCTCGACCGAGTTCGTTGGCCAGCTTCATCCGCCATCTTGTTTCAAAATGACGTCAATTTAAATTTAAAAAAAAATTGAAATGTGGTACCAAAAAATAGAAAATTGAAAAATATTTTTTTCTTATGTGTTTGCTCTTGATACAAAGATTCCGCAGTAGTTTTTGTCTCGTTTATATCTTAAAAAATGGCTGAGTTATAGGATTTTGAATTTCTACTGTGGCTGACATTTTGAAACGACCTGATTTTTGTTACGCGATAACAGGCGTATTTATGAACCAATTTGGATGAAACTTGTGTGCACATAGTACATACCAATGTCTCGACAGAGTTCGTTGGCCAGCTTCATTCGCCATCTTGTTACAAAAGGGCTGCCATTTAAAAAAAAAAAAAAATTAAAATGGGTTATCAAAAAATTTAAAAATGAAAAAGATTTTTTTTATGTCTTTGACCTTGATACAAAGATTTCGGAGCAGTTTTTGTTTGGCATATATCTTTAAAAATGGTTGAATTATAGCACTTTGAATTTCTAGAATGGCTGACATTTTGAAAATATGTGATATTTGTCACTTAATAACACGAGTATTTATTAACATATTTCGATGTAAGAATGCAGGTGAATAGTATATCTTAATATCTAAACAATTTCACTGGCAAGCTTCATCAGCCATCTTATTTCAAAATGGAGAACATTAAATTAAATAAAAAATTATATTTAAAGTGAGGTGTAAAAAAAAATTAAATTGAAAAAGGTTTCTCTCTTATGTATTTGACCATGATTTAAGGATTCCGGAGCATGTTTTGTTTTGTCTTTATCTTTAAAAATGGCTCAGATATAGCAGTTTAAATATCTAATGTGGGTAACATTTTGAAAATCAGCCATTTCTCAGCCATCTCAGACATTTTTTAATATATAGACGGAACAAAACATACTCCGGAATATTTGTATCAAGGTCAAACACATAAGAAACGAATATTTTACAATTTTCAATTTTTTGGTACCACATTTAAAATTTAATTTTAAAAAAAATAAATGGTCGCCACTTTGAAACAAGATGGCGGATAAAGCTGGCCAAGGAACTCGGTCGAGGGATTGGTATGCACTATCTATACATCCATATCGGTTCATAAATACGAGAGTTACAGTGTGACAAATATCAGATACTAGCAAACCCCGCGGCTTTGCTCGCGTAATAGTTGAAATATGCCAAGTGATATTTGCATGACTATTTTTTATTCGAAGAACACATTTTGAAATAATTCAAAAATAGCAAATTAAGTCACAGTTCGACTAAACTTCATTATAAAAGTGCAATAGACAGAAATGAGATTTTAATTAATAAGAAGAACTAAAACTAATTCCAATTAAATGATAAATCAGGAAGTATTTTGAAACTTTTATGCTCATTTCAGTATTCATTTGAAGTTTTGAATTTTTTAGTAACCATCTTAACACATTTACATCTTTAAATTAACCATCATGTCGAATTCCAAGCTTCTTGTCT
Source organism: Maratus speciosus (assembly GCA_963932465.1). NCBI lineage: Eukaryota > Metazoa > Arthropoda > Arachnida > Araneae > Salticidae > Maratus > Maratus speciosus. Next base: position 429,381,618 of record OZ010795.1, on the reverse strand, counting down.
AACAGTCTACCAAGTCTCTGGTGTTAGTAGCACCAACATAAAATGCCGAAACAGAGTTGAAATAGAATGTCTCGAAAAATGTTGAAACAGAGATTGTCACCATTAATTTGCCAACATTAACCTTGAAGTCAGTTGATATTTCCTAACATTCTATTGAAATCGGAATTTAGAAGTTTTTAAAGGCTTTCTTGTTGTTCTTGCCAAGCAGGTGGTAGTGACACCGGCATAATATATATAGCCCACCCTTGATTCGCAATCAATAACTTTCGTAATCGGTTTATTATTTCCTGAGATTCCATAGAAATCGTAATTTAGTACTCTTATGAAACGTAATTTAGGACACATAATTAAGAATGCTTTTAGCTCCTTCTCTTCGCTTCACCCCTTTTTAATTTCGAATTTATTTTCGACTGTTCTTAGAGTACATTTATATTTTATAAGTAACTACCGTGCTATATTTCAAGTTTCTAGCCTCTTCAGTACCGGAGAATTCGCAATTTAGAAAGTTTTTTGCTCCTGCAACCCTCGACACAAAATATAACTTATGTTTGAGCATATTCTATCGCCATCAATTTGCAATTATTATGTTTGAAATCGGTTTCACATTTCATACGATTGCATTAAAATCGTAATTTAGAACGCTTTTCGCTAATTTCATCCTTTTAAATTTGGAATTTTCTTTTGACAATTCTTAGAAAGCATTTGCATCTTTGAAGTAATTATCATTCCAAATTTAAAATGTTAGATCACCCTCGGTAACACAAAAAACGCTATTTAGAACGTTTTTTGCTCCTGTAACCCTCAGGTGGTACAACAACGTAAATATAGGCTATGTTGGAGCGGGGACTGTCACCATCAATTTGAAACCATTACTTCTGAAATCGGTTTATATTTCCTGAGAATGCGTAGAAATCGTTATATAGAACGTTTTTAGAATACTTTTCGTTTATTTTCACCCCTTTTAAATTTCAAATTTGTAAGGAACTCTTCTCAGAAAGCATTACATCTCATAAGTAATTACCATGCAAATTTCAAGTTGCTAGCCTTTTCAGTATCACAAAAATCACAATTTAGAACGTCTTTTAAAATGCAACCGCAATGTGGCAGTGACGCCGACGTGAAATAGATTCTATATTGAAGCAAGGTCTGTCATCATCAATTTCAAACCATTACTTTTGAAATTGCAGTTTAGAGCGTTTTTAAAAACGTTTTTCTTCCATTTTCACCCCTTTTAAATTTCGAAATATTTAGGAAATGTTCTTAGAGATCATTTATATCTTATAAGTAACTACTATGCCTAGTTTCAAGTTTCTAGCCCCTGCAGTATGACAAAAAACGCAATTTAGATCGTTTTTCGCTCCTTCACCCCCTTTGTTGTAGTCGCACTGACATGAATTACAGCCTTTGTTGGAGCGAGGGCTGTCACGATCGTTTTCACACCATTATTTTTTAAATCGGTTCGGTACATCCCGGAATTGCGTAGAAATCGCAATTTAGAAAGTTTTTTAGAACGCTTTTCGCTAATTTCATCCTTTTAAATTTGGAATTTTCTTTTGACAATTCTTAGAAAGCATTTGCATCTTTGAAGTAATTACCATTCCAAATTTAAAATGTTAGATCACCCTCGGTAACACAAAAAACGCTATTTAGAACGTTTTATGCTCCTGTAACCCCCAGGTGGTAGTGACAACAACATAAAATATAGGCTATGTTGGAGCGGGGACTGTCACCATCAATTTGAAAGCATTACTTCTGAAATCGGTTTATATTTCCTGAGAATGCGTAGAAATCGTTATATAGAACGTTTTTAGAATACTTTTCGTTTATTTTCACTCCTTTTAAATTTCAAATTTTTAAGGAACTCTTCTCAGAAAGCATTACATCTCATAAGTAATTACCATGCCAAATTTCAAGTTGCTAGCCTTTTCAGTATCACAAAAATCACAATTTAGAACGTCTTTTAAAATGCAACCACAAGGTGGTAGTGACGCCGACGTGAAATAGATTCTATATTGAAGTAAGGTCTGTCATCATCAATTTCCAACCATTACTTATGAAATTGCAGTTTAGAGCGTTTTTAAGAACGTTTTTCTTCCATTTTCACCCCTTTTAAATTTCGAAATATTTAGGAAATGTTCTTAGAGATCATTTATATCTTATAAGTAACTACTATGCCTAATTTCAAGTTGCTAGCCCCTGCAGTATTACAAAAAACGCAATTTAGATCGTTTTCGCCCCTTCACCCCCTTTGTTGTAGTCGCACCGACATGAATTACAGCCTTTGTTGGAGCGAGGGCTGTCACGATCGTTTTCACACCATTATTTTTTAAATCGGTTCGGTACATCCCGAGATTGCGTAGAAATCGCAATTTAGAAAGTTTTTTAGAACGCTTTTCGCTCATTTTCACACTTTTTAAATTTCAAATTTTTAAGGAAATGTTCTTAGAGATCATTTGTACCTTATAAATAACTGCCCTGCCTAATTTCAGGATTCTAGGCCCATCAGTAACACAAAATTCGCAATTTAGAACGTTATTTGCTCCTGCAACGCCTAGGCGGTAGTGACACCGACATAAAATAGAGCCTATTTTGGGGCAAGGACTATCATCATCAATTTTCAACCATTACTTTTGAAATAGGTTGGGTATTTTCTGAGATTGCGTAGAAATCGCCTTTTAGATCGTGTTTTAGAACTTTTTTCGCGCATTTTCACCCCTTTTAAATTTCGAATTTTTTAAGAAATGTTTTTAGAGATCATTTATATCTTAAAAGTAACTACCATTCCAAATTCTATGTATCTGGGACCTTCAGTAACACAAAAATCGCAATTTCGAACGCTTTTTTGCTCCTCCACCCCCTTTAGGGGTAGTGGCACCGACAAAATGTAGCCTATATTGGAGCAAGGGTTATCACCATCCTTTTGACACCATTATTTTTGAAATCGGTTTGGTACTTCTTGAGATTGCGTAAAAATCGGCATTTAGAACGCTATTTAGAACGCTTTTTGCACATTTTCACCCATTTTAAATTTCAAATTTTAAAAAAAATGTTCTTAGAGGTAATTTATATCTAATAAGTAACTACCATGGCAGATTCCATGTATCTGGACCCTTCAGTAACACAAAAATCGCAATTTCGAACACTTTTTTGCTCCTCCACCCCTTTTGGGGTAGTGGCACCGACATAAAATGTAGCCTATATTGGAGCAAGGGTTGTCACCATCATTTTGACACCATTATTTTTTAAATCGGTTTGGTACTTCCTGAAATTGCGTAAAAATCGCCATTTAGAACGTTTTTTAGAACGCTTTTCGCGCATTTTCACACCTTTTCAATTTCTATTTTTTAAGAAATGTCCTTAGAGATCATTAGTATCTTTTAAGTAACTGCCATTCCATATTTCATGTTTCAAGACCCTTCAGTAACACAAAAATCGCACTTATAGAACGTTTTTTGCTCCTGCACCGCCTTTTAGCCAGTGGCACGGACACAAAATATAGCCTATGTTCTAAGTTGGACTAACACCATTCTTTTGATACCATTACTTTTGGAATCGGTTCGGTAGTTCAGAGCTTACCTCCTACAAATAAACAATTTTTACCTCTTTATAATAGTAGTATAGATAGTATAGATATATATATATATTTATTTATTTATTTATTTATTTATTTACTTATCTATATATACTAGGGGTCTCTGCCCCGTGCAAGCTACGCTCACCAACCCCCCGTTCAGACACCGCAGAATCTAATAACACGCTAATCTGATCGGTTTTAAAAATATTAGAGAAGACTGAATTATACTGAAAAAATCTCCCAACAGATCTCCCTGTAAACGGTTTTCCATTCAATTCCTTTTGATTGCAAAAATGTAAGGCCGAATCAGTTGCTGTTAAGACATCCAATGGTTGTTTCCGCGTTTGATTAAAGAGGATCTGTTAAACATTTGAAAAGAAGCTAAAATAAAATGATTTAAGTGTACAGAGTCTTTGTCTCCCGGTATTTTAAAAACATTTCTAAAACAATAGCCTAAGTCATATGACTATCATCAACAGTTCTTGGCGGATCACTTCATTTTTTATATTCCAGGTGCCATTTTGGTACTTTAATGTTAGCCAGGCGCAGGTGATAGGTACGTCAAATATTATTCTACCGCCATCATTTCATCTATATTATAATAGTCCAAGTCGTGTAACTACCATAAATAAATACGCTCTGATCCCTTCGCTTTTCATATGAAAGTTTGACCCAGATATCATATACGGCGCCATATTGGCGCTATTTTTTTCCGACGCTAATTTGGTGAAAACATCAACAGCATAAACAACAACATCCGGCTTACCAAATCAAGCTAAATAACGATACTATGCCGCCAGTTAAGTACCCATTGCGTATATCCCATTGGCGTTTAAAAAAATGCGCCAATATGGGTTCGTATATGACATCTGTGATCCGAAAGTTTTCCATTTTAATTAAAAAATCAAATTTCTTTTTCGAATAAAACTACATAAAAGTTGCCATGGCCGCAAAGAATTCTTGATACTGTTACGCTAGCCGGGTGCAAATCACGCCAATAGCTTTTTTTAACACGCCAGTTAGCATTTTTTTTTCGAGTGGTAAATTAAAACATTGTTTTGAAGTTGAAATTAAATGTCATGGTTTATTACATCATTTAATATTTGGCCAGATGCCATATACGCACCTGGTTTGGCGTGATTTTTTTTTAGGAAAATTTGGCGAAAACCTCGTTTTAGAATACCATTTACATATGTATTTTTCGTACTACTTAGTTTTCCCGTGGACAAAAAATCTATCACCAAACTAAAAGATTAAATACCAATAATGGTTAATCGTAAATGCCACATTCACTTGACTTTAAGCAAGTTACACGTCTTTACGTCATCAAGTGATATTTATTTCGACGTTTTATTTGTATATTTATTAATGTTATACTATTTTATTTGTTCTTTCGTTATTTAAAATAAAATTTATGTCAATTTGTATAATTTGGCGAGTGGTTTGGCGATTTATATAATTTGGCGATAGGGGTCGAAGGAATAGCTAAGTAGTGCCGTATTTTTTAATTATTTTCTATTATTTTTAAAAGAAAGTAACAAAAAAAAATAATTAACTATAGAACAAAACAATTTATGTAATTTAAAAAATGAAAATAAAGTAAATAAACATTTATTATTAAATAATCAACAATAGCCGGGTTACCATGTCAACCAAAATAATGCCATTTTGGCGCCAATTTCGTACCCTGGTGCATATATGACATCTATGCCTAATATTTTTCTTTTCGTCTCGTTTAAAAATAAAGAAAGAAGTGAAAGCCATTTATTTTAAATGTTTCATTTTGTATTAAATAAAATGATAATGAAATACAAATTGAATTACGAATAAATGTAACATGATACATTTTTTTAGCATACATTTAAGGGAGGCCAAACTTTTATAAAATAGTAACCTTTTCTAAAATATGAAAAAAATATCTGTTATGATTAGAATTTGAGTTGCCATCATTAGAGAAATGTATATAGATATAGAAAAAAAATAATATTTCGAAAACTAATTCGAATTTAAAAATTGTAACAACGTTTTTGTTATCTGCAGATGAATACGGATTTTTGGTGTTCATCACAAATTATTCCATATTTTAGGAGAAATCGCCGTGAAACTTAATCAGTTGTTTAATCAGTCGTTTCATAGAATCGTTACATAAATTCGTCTCATAATATCCGTTTCATTAGGATTTTATATATATAGGGTAGATATCAACTTTTGAACGGAGGGTGGTTTCAATATCTGGGGGTCATGATCAATGAAAATATACCATTCTTTTTTTTTTATATCGCTTTCCTCCGAACGGCTGCAATAGGTAGCTTTTTGTAATGAAAGCTACCTAAAATTTGAGGCATTCTCACATATTTTAACTTTTGGGGAAGAAAATCTGGCGAAATTAAACTTGCTAAAATAACATTTTAATCTGATAGACGAATGCCTTAATGATTCAAACTAAAGAAAAAATGGTCAGCAGCGAAAAATGTTTTATTTAACTGAGGTTTAGGTTAAACTTGCGAGTTTAAATTTCCTTACCATTTTACCCCTATAACTTTTTATTTTCTTCTAAATTTTTACTTATAATGAATTTGCATAGTACCTACAGGACATTCAAATGTAGTACATTTAATACAGAATTTTTGTATAACAGTGTTTTAAATGGGTGTTAAAGAAGGGGCTGTAAGGTAAAACAAGGGACGAAATGGTAAAAAAAAAAGGACGAAATGGTAAAAATAGAGGACGTAATGGTAAAAAAAGAGACGGTAAGGATGGAACGGTAAGGCAAATTGCCACCTATGTTTAGGAAAATAGGTGTGCAGGTTAATTTTTAGCTACATATTTATATAAAACAATAGTTCCAGTTTCAGAAAAAAAATTAAATTGATTTATTTTTATTGAAACAATTTTATCCAGACAGCTCCAAACTTCAAAATCTGTATCAGAGACACGAGACGGTAGATGTGTTTTCCAAGTGTTTGGACCCTCAGCATCCTCCAAAACTTATTTATCTCGTTAATATTGTTGTGCAATCATGCAATGGGATGTTCCCAAGTATATGAAATAAAAAAAAAACACAAAAAAGTGTATTAAATAAAAAATTATTATTCAGGGACATGAAAGATAAAAGATTGTGAGAATGCCCCATATATATAAAACCAAGAAATTCGTTATAGAGATTTTAATATTATCTTCCTTGGTAGTTTTTTTTAAATATAAACTAATTCTATTATATGGAAAATGCTTTATTTAGATTTTTACCACATAACAATAAACACAGTATTTAATGCAACGCACAATATCAACATGCATTTAGTGATATATTTTTATTAGATTTTTTTTTATTATTATTTTCATAAATCAAATATATTTATTTGTGATAAAATATTTGCTACAGTGATTTTTTTTCGAAAAAACAAATACTTAAAAGTAGCATTTATTTTAAAGAAAGTTGAAAAATCTTCTTGTTTTACTGATTTATCGAACAGTGACTTTAACATCGTTAACCTTAAAGTGTGACATTTATCTTAAATCAGGTTAAAAGACATTTTAAAGAAGTATTTATTTTCTACACTGACACGTCATTTAAAATTAAATGAAATGTTTCAATAAAGATGTGAAGTATTTTACCTTTCTGTTTTTGACACTTGTATTTATCGCAGTAAAAGTCCTATATTCATTAGAAGAGCGAAGGTATTAGTTTAAAAAAAAGTTTTTTTGTTACTAATATAGATCAATATATCAAAAATGTAGTGAGATAAAATTGTTATGACATCATTTATTAAATTTTACTGAAATAATACATATTTAAGTTTTTAAGCTTTTGAATTGAAATTTATCAAATACCTCTAATGTCTACATAATAATTTCTCATTTCAGAGAAATTTAAATTTTTAAAATTATTAAAATAAAACATTTGGCCAAATCTAGGAGAAGAATAATTATTAACATACAGCATGATGCATATGATATATTATAATACAGGGTGTCCACTTTCAACGGTGTCCAATGTCAAATTTCTAAATCATTAGTCGTAGACATATAGTTCCAATAACAAAGATTTTTTAAATGATGTAAAAAATTATTTAAAAAATGGCTTTGATTTAAAAAAAATCTTCTTAAAAATTACAAATTTAAATTTTTATACGGTGAAGTAAAAAAAAAAAAAGTTCCATTCACCTAACACAAAAATTGACCGAGTTATGAAACTTTTTAATTAAATGCCTTGTACTATTTTCTGCATCTGTCCGCACATAAGTTGGGCCATGCTTCAAGGGATCTTACAAAATGAGCTTAGAGTAGCAGAACGATTTATTTCTCGTGTTCATTTCTGCATTACAGCAAAATGGATTTACCGCGAGAAAGTTTTAAGATAACTTTAATTTTTACTAATTAATTTTTAGATTAGATAATATAATAGCCTTTTTTAAGTGTCATTTTATAAAGAATTGCGACTGTTCACCATTTCATATAACTGAAATTCCATTATTTTGTAATCTATATTTTTAGTACAAGTTGAATGTTATTCATTAATATGCCAGAAAGAAAATTCATTTCAAATTTCTATCGCAATGTTAAATTTACTCTCCAACATTATTTTTTTTTAATATCGGACGATCATTTTTATTTCCAATAAATTTCTGAAAACCCATATTTTACACCGAAAACTTCCATACTTCAAATTTAAACAGCAATTACCCAGTCATTTTTAACCCTAGAAATATGGGTCTTTTTAAAATCATTTTAAAAACAGCAAAATAACTTTATTCTACAGGCTTTAATTATTATAAAAAATATTTTGTTTTTAATATGAGGCTTAAACATACCTGTTAAGACGCAATCGAAAGTCAGAGGAGAAAATTTTTGTTTAAAACAGGATTTTGTCTGAGCAGGTGTAATTTTACAGCAGGGAAAATGAAATTTTAACATTTAAGGCAGTATTCTGTTAAAAACAGGCTTCGTTTCCATCGTGTTTCATGTTATTATGTCCGGATTTAGGAGCCACTGTTTCGCTTTTATTTTAGATCTCCTTGTTTTATTTTTTGTGACACTCGATCTGACAGCTCTAGTTGTCACATAGTTTTGCTTCGTCTCACTGTAGTCACCATGGTGAAATTTTTCTACATACCTTCCTAAAGTTTTGTCGATAGATGCTATGTTCTTTTGCAGCACATGAGCACTTAACTTATCATAAACAAGATTTAAATCTTTAATGGGCAAAGTACTTTCAGCACTAAAATGTTGAAATAAATTACTGGCACCAGAATTTACGAACAAATTTACTTGGAAGTAAGAAAAAGGCTACATTTCACATGCATATTAAATGGAAAAGATTTTATCAAAATTCTGGTGCCATTGGGATGTTTCGGAATTAAAATTAAGTGACTTTATAATCATATCACTACCCCTCAAAGGGTTAAGACTGCTGCTTTCATACTTTCTAATCATTTGTAGTCTTTCCAACTGTTTATATTTACCTATTGTAAGCAATATTTAAAAAATGGAAAATAGTTCCTATCAACTTTCTCATTTTGTATCAATTTTTCACATTTTTCTATAGCGAGTTTTAAACATTTTCTTTACCATCACCCCATTTTACTGAAGCTCTACAGAAAAAATTTACATTATTTTATGTATATACCATTAACTTTTCATAATGCACAGAGTATAATAAAAATATTTCCAAAACCACTTAATTAAGAGAGCCTTGAGCATCTGTCAACCCTCCCTCACACTGACTGGGTCAAGCCTCTCTACATAGACCTTTTCTAAAGAAAACCACATTGTTATGTTAAGCCTAACTTACTGTACAGTCTTTATGCCTGGAATGAAAGCTCGTTATATCTGCATTACATTAAACCTAGTTACTTAAATTTATATGATATAATTTATTTGGAAAAAGCTTAAAAATATTTCTAAAAAAAACACAACTTTTAGGTTGAAAAAGCCTCACAATTGATTTTTCCACACCTATTTCGATTATCTGTATGATACTAAGACTGATATCTGAGCATTCAAGTAGCTTTGGTTGACACCTACAAATAAAACTCTGAAATTCTTATAAATATGAAAATTGATGGGTGGGTTAAGCCTCCCGTATGGTCAACCGTCCCTATTTTCCCCTAAATATTTTGTATAATGTAAAATGTTTTATTTATCAAATATGTTTCATTTAAAATAAATTATAAATATATTTTATTATTATTCGATTAGCTCTAAGGACTATTAGAAGATCGATTGACATCATTTTTTATGTTTTCAAAATATCAGACTGCCTGTGATTAAAATCAACAGATGTTCTTCTATCTTGCTTGTAGAAGTTAGGTGCATAAAACATCTGCCTTAACGGCGACTGAGATGTTGTTCGAAAAAACACTTCCTTTATTTTGAAATACCTATTTTAGTCGTTTGCAAGATAAACATCTGTAAATCTGTAAATTAATCAGTTATGTTATTAGGAGGCGTGTTTGGAAATTATGCAAAGGTTTGTTACAGAAAGTAACGAAATGAAAAAAAAATCTACGGTAACAAGGTGTCTGTAGTTTGGTTTAATAAACGTGATCGAGTATTGGTGTATAATAAATAGTGTCGACGAAAATTGTGTTCAGATGCATATCAAAACACGCACTGACTTTGTACTGTATAAATAAGTAACAAAAGGATTTTTTCATTAGAATTCATATTCTGAAAATCATTTACTTCATTTGGATATTGACTTACCATGGTACAGATCATAGATATCCATAAAGAAATTGAACAGAACATACATTCTTGTAAAACGGGGCAGTGTTACAAAATACGATGTTTCAAACACCTATATGAAGTAAAAAAAAAGGATCTTTTTGATAGAAAAATTCATCAACTATTTAATTCAATAATAACAAGGGAAGTTCATTTAATTCCATATTCTACGTAATGTAGGGAAACGGCCTTATTTATATAGGAGTAATAAACTTTATGTTTATAAAAAAGTCTTTCAGAAAAAATATATGTGGGTCGGGGTGTCTAGGGGTTGAATAAATTCTCAGTCATTTTAAATGACGAACACAACATTTAATTACACATAAAACACAATTAAAATACAACCAAGATCTCATTATAACACTCGCAGCTTCCCGCTGCCTAGAACAAACTCCACTCCCACTACACAACTGTTACGTCACATGACGTTTTCTCTCTTTTGTCGTTGCCAAAGAATATGAAGTAACAATGAAAATGAAGCAATAAGAATGCGGTTACAGTCATAGATGAGTAATACAAGACAGAAACAAATGAATACTGTGAAAGTAACGACTAATATTTCCTACAGAGATCGGCCATCCTGCGAGTCACTGGCCTCAGGGACGTGTTACAATACAAAACTTTACAATATATTAAAGACATAATACACAAAATGCAAATACTACTGAATATGAATAAAATGATTAAATACTTCAATACAAATTTCTAAAAATAATAATACTGTTCAGTTGATGCATCAACGAAAAATTTAAACATGAAATTACAATAATACTATACAAGTTTATTACATATTTCAGAAATACTTCATCATATCAGCAGATGCAGTAGTTTTATTGGGGCCTGGATGGTCACCAACTTTTTCCACTTCATATCTATCTCTGAGATTGACTTTAGTTATTTTATACGGGCCAAAAAATTTAAATCTTGATTTTAACCCCGTGCTAAACTGAGTTCGTTGAATGGCCACCAGATCACCAATTTTGTATTTAGACGCTCTTTTTCTTTTTCTGCCATAAGTCCTTTTATTTTCAGCTTGAATTTGAGCGAAAGAATGTGACCTAAATACATCACAATCTTTGTTTCTTAAATTTATTTCTTGGTTATTCAAACGCATTACATGATCATTTCCGTTATTCTGTGAAGCTACATTAGAAATATAATGGTTGACAGAACCAGAACTCCGTGTTAATCTTGTAGGGGTGACCAAATTGCTTTTAACATCCTTCTCTTTTGGATTTTTGGAGGTACTAAAACATTTACCTTTTCTTAGTTGAACATTACTTGATGACTGACGAAAATATGCATCATCAATTTTTATTCTCTCCAGAGGAACAGCTGACTGCCGCCTAGGATCTGTATATAGGTCAATTTTTGCAGATGGGTTCAACAAAAAGTCAAGAATATTCTTGATACATGACAGTTTGTCGTCTTTTCTAATATCCAGGAGTTCACATATGTGGTATATGGTTTTATCAAGCATGATTTTCATAAGGCTTTGACGTTTACTATATTCATAAGAAGATTTATCAAATGGGAAACCATTAAACTTAAGAACGTCTCCAACAATATCTTGACCATTTGTTGGCCACTGGAAAAATAGAATTCTATACAAAGGCCGGATACTTTTGGCTCTTTGAATTCGTCCTCTTACTTCTGGTATATCTCCAAGTTTACAATCTTGCCCCTCTCCAATACCGTTCCACCAAAACACGTTAGACTTTAAATTCGGTATATCTGGAGCATTTCCATTTCTTCTAAATGCTAACTTCCGTAAAACATTTTGCTTTGTAGCTGGCTTTTCATCCTTTACATCTAGCTTTCTGTTTCGTAAATATCGGCTTAAATAAGATTTTTCAGATTCTATTGGAGTGTCGTCCGTCAACACGACTTTCATAGGGACATCAACCGATTCGTTCTTCTCCGATTTACATGCAGAAGTAACTTCCTTTAGCTTTTCCCTTATTTGCGTATCATGAACGTGGTTCAGCTCAACTTCATCTTTATTGCTTAACTGAGATGCCTGCATGAATAATGCATTTGTCGTCTCGTACTTACAAAATTCGACGCCATTTTTGTCAAAATTTAATCTTGCTTGATCTAAAATGTCCATACCAATAACTGCTTGGTAATCCATCTGTGATGTTGGCACTATATGCCATGTTAGGGAGTATTTACTTCCATCTAATTCTATTTCTTGCTCAACCGATCCCTTTGTATAAACTTTAGATGACCCTATTCCCGATAATACTAAAGAGTTGTTGGACAGCTTTGGACGATCAGAAATTTGTCGGTATAAGTCTTCGCGTAGAAGGCACACTGAACAGCCTGTGTCGATGAGTACAGGAATAGTTTGATTGTTAATGGTAACTTCTTTTGTTTTAACTTTTTTAAATGCGATGACGTTACAGTTTCTTGCTACATGTGCATCAGAAACCTTCTCTTCATTGATTTTACTTCCGTTTTTTCTTAAGAGTTCGGGACAATACGATCTGACGTGGCCGGTTTCTCCACATTCATAAAATTTGAATGATTTTTGTCTGTCAGACTTTTCAGTTTGTGGATTTGTAGTTATTCCTAGGTCAAAATTCCTCTGCTCTGGGTAAGATCTCGCAAACGTTCTATCTTCTCTGCCGTTATTGCCAAAATGTGGCCTCCCAAAAGGAATATTTCTGCTTTCTTTGTACTGAGATTTTTTGGTTTGCTACTAAACGCCATTTTAATATTTTCATAATCATCTAATTTTTTTGAAATAACTTCTGAAGATTTAAACGTCGACCATTCGTCGAAAAAGTGTTCTTTTACCTCAGGAGACATTTTCCGTTTTATCTGGTCGGAAATCATTAAATCGCACAACTCATCAAAGGTTGTCACTTCTAAACCTCGAATCCATTCGCTAAAATAGTTCTTCAATTCGTATGCGAAATATCGCCACGTTGTGTCAGCTCTCTTATCATGCTTGACAAACAATTGTCGAAATTTTTCAGGTGTAAATTTATATCTCTTTAGTAGTACTTCTTTAACCTTTTCGTAATCATCGGTTACTTCTTCGCTCTCCCTAGCGATTATCTCCATAATTTCTTGGGGCAAAAGTCCAATGAGGTGTGTAACCCAAAATTCCTTTTTAATTTCCGCCCTTTTCGCCTGGCGTTCAAAAAGAATTAAATAAAGACTTATATCGCATGTTTGGGGATCGAACTTTTGAATAATATTATTCAGTTCAATACGCGGTTTTCCCTTACTTTCGGGTTGACTCCCGTTTTGGTTACTGGTTCCGACGATTCTTTCATTTTCAAGGCGTATTTTTTCTAATTCAAACTCCATTTGTTGTTTTCGCAATTCCTCTTCTTTATTCATTTTCCTTTCCTCGATAACAGTATCTAAATAGCCCTTTACAAATTCCTCCTCATACTTAGCAGCTGCTATAATAGCATCTTTTAATTCAGGAACCTTTAAATTTTCTGCGTCTGGAACTCCCAATTCCATCGCGACGTGCTGCAAATCTTGTTTAATACCTTTGCTGAGGAAGGCCATTTTCTCAAACACAGTTTTATGTAACTATCCTTCAGGCCCCAAAAATTAAAATTTGCTTAATAAGAAACCAAAATTTAGTTCTTATAAAATTATCACCACTAAAAAATTTAGTTCTTATAAAATTACAAATTAGAATTAAGGAACATGATTCGAGATTTAAAACACATACGTGAACGATCAGATCTTAAATCTTACTTCAAATTACAAAAAAAAATGCAAATAAAAATAAATAAATATAAGTATCGTCAGTTAAATACCAGAAGCGAAATAAAACAAATAAGTTCTGATATTAAATTAGGTAAATAAATCAAAATGAGCAGGCTATATCATATAAGCATAATCAAAGTAAAAGTCAAATTGCATAGTCAAAATAAAATCACAAATAATCAAATATCATGATAAAAATCAGAACTAGAATAACCTTTTTTGAGTGCACTCAACCCTGATTCAACAGTTAAATGAGAAATAAACAAATGATAAAAAGCAGAAACTTACACTGCATGCATTTCAGTTCTTAAATCAGTGAAAAAGAACAGAACTTACCGAACTCAAATCGTTGCTGAAACATAAATACATTAGCAAAAATGAAACTAATAAACATTTATCTCTTTGATATCACATATTTGTATAAGAAAGCAAAAATAAATAAAAATATACTTGTATTTCAAATACTCAATCAAATAAAATTTATATTTCATAAACAAAGTCTTTTCCTTTTAACCACAGTAAATAAATCACTTATACAAATTTAAAACTTATCTGTTATCTATTAAAAAGTAGAATCTGAGACCAACAAAAAAAAGTCCTTCCGGCCAGTGCCGGGAGGAAGAGGTAGCTTTCAAATACCTTATTTTAAAAAAAGCCAACTTATATTATTCAAACACAAGAAGCTCAATTTAGTGGAAACCGAATATAGTAGATTCAATACTAATTTTTATCAATACTAAATCATTATGAACGAAATTAGTCAGCTTTATCCAAGCTGCTTTTATTTAAAGTAACTTATATTTGGCTGAGATGTTGATGTATACTATCCACATGCTTTCTCACATGGAAATAGGCGAATACGAGTGTTATCGCGTGACAAATACCAGATCGTTTCAAAATGTTAGCCATACTAGAAATTCAAAGTGCTATAATTCAACCATTTTTTAAGATATAACCAAAAGAACAAATTTTCAGAAACAAAATCTGCTCCGGAATCTTTGTATCAAGGTCAAACACATAAAAAAATCTTTTTCATTTTCCAATTTTTTAATACCTCATTTTAAATTTTAAATTTAATTTTTTTAAATGGCAACCCTTTTGAAACAAGATGTCGAATGAAGCTGGCCAACGAACTCGGTCGAGATATTGGTATGTACTATGTACACGTACAGACCAAGTAACATTCAAATCGGTTTATAAATACGCTTGTTATCGCGTGACAAAAATCAGGTCGTTTTAAAATGTCAGCCACAATACAAATTCAAAACGCTATAACTCAGCCATTTTTTTAGATATAGACGAAACAAAAACTGTTCCGGGATCTTTGTATCAAGGTCAAACACATACAAAAAAATCTTTTACATTTTCCAATATTTTGGTATCTCATTTTAAATTTTAAATTTTTTAAATTATTTTAAATGGCCGCCATTTTGAAACAAGATGGCGGATGAAGCTGGCCAACGAACTCGGTCGAGATATTTGTATGTACTATGTACACACCAAAGTACATCCAAATCGGTTCATAAATACGCCTGTTATCACTTGACAAATATCAGGACGTTTCAAAATGTCAGCCACGCTAGAAATTCAAAATGCTATAACTCAGCCATTTTTTGAGATATAGACGAAACAAAAACTGCTCCCGAATCTTTGTATTAAGGTCAAATACATAAGAAAAAAATATTTTTTCAATTTACAATATTTTGGTACCACATTTCAAATTTAAATTTTTCTTAAAAATTTAAATGGCTGCCATTTTTAAACAAGATGGCGGATGAAGCTGGCCAACGAACTCGGTCGAGACATTGGTATGTACTATGTACAAACGAAATTACATCCAAATCGGTTCATAAATACGCCTTTTATCGCGTGACAAAATTCAGGACGTTTCAAAATGTCAGCCACGCTAGAAATTCAAAATGCTATAACTCAGCCATTTTTTAAGATATAGACGAAACAAAAACTGCTCCGGAATCTTTGTATAAAGGTCAAATACATAAGAAAAAAATATTTTTCCATTTTCAATTCTTTGGTACCACATTTCAAATTTAAAATTTTTAAGAAAATTTTAAATGGCCGCCATTTTGAAACAAAATGGCGGATGAAGCTGGCCAACGAACTCGGTCGAGACATTGGTATGTACTATGTACATACCGAATTACATCCAAATCGGTTCATAAATTCGAGAGTTACAGTATGACAAAGGTCAGATATATATATATATATATGGATATATATATATATATATATATATATATATATATATCAACTTTTGAACGGAGGGTGGTTTCGGGGTCTGGGGGTCATGATCGATGAAAATATACCAAATTTTTTTGAAATCGCTTTCCTCCGAACGGCTGCAATAGGTAGCTTTTTGTAATGAAAGCTACCTAAAATATCACTTGGTCTCTTCTTTTTTTTTTCTGATGAAAAACACTTGCTTTCTTGTGTCGCACTGATGGAATCGACTCACAAAGCTTTTAAATGAAACGAAAAACACACGGCTTGTTGCCGCGCTAAATATTTCACAAATTCAACGATCCCACTAAATATTTCACAAACTTATACATACCGGCCTGGTTGCTTCACTAAATTTTTAACTGAAATAAGGATGTTGATTCACTTTCACACTATTTAGCTCATAAAAGAAACTAGGCTGAATTTCTTTTTTTTTCTCTATTCACAGATTCTTTCACAATGAGACTTGCAGAGAAAACCAGATGGCTTTTCTTATAATATCACAAACAGATAGTGGATGATCCGAAATGCAGAATCAGGATGATTATTTCTCGGCACATAACCAGGAGGTTTTTACTTTTTCCTTTGACAGAGTCAGGGTGACTCCAAAATTCTTCAGAACTCGGATGGTTCACAATAAAAGTAGGGCGGGAAAATTATTCCATTGGCACACGTTTCATTATTAATTCCGCGCCGAGTCCCCAATTTTCTGTGGGTCGGGATGTCTAGGGGTTGAATAAATTCTCAGTCATTTTAAATGACGAACACAACATTTAATTACACATAAAACACAATTAAAATACAACCAAGATCTCATTATAACACTCGCAGCTTCCCGCTGCCTAGAACAAACTCCACTCCCACTACACAACTGTTAAGTCACATGACGTTTTCTCTCTTTTGTCGTTGCCAAAGAATATGAAGTAACAATGAAAATGAAGCAATAAGAATGCGGTTACAGTCATAGATGAGTAATACAAGACAGAAACAAATGAATACTGTGAAAGTAACGACTAATATTTCCTACATATATATCACTAAAAAATTACGTACTTTTTTTTTAAATAAAAAAAATGTTGCTGCAGGAATAATAAAAAGTACCTGGTACACCGAGCATCACTCGGTGATCTTTTTTATTCTGCGATCATATTGCATTGAAAAAATGTTATTTATTTATTATTTAAGCGTATTTATTTCTAAATGAACATGTCATTTCTACTCTCTAAGAATAATAATAACACATACTAAATATTCGTTTTTTGAGATTTTTATTTATTTACAAATCTATATCCCTTTCTTAGTACTTTCTCGTAAACCATTTTGTTACGTATTTCTGCAGTCTTTTAAATACTAAATTGATTGGTTGTTGGTGTATCCAATACTTCTTTCCATACAACATTATGAGTGTGATGAGGATTTTGTGTAGGTAGAAGTACCTTTAAGTTGTTTTGCCTCTTAACCCTGGAAAAAGCAACGTAGAGCATTCCATGCATAAAAACAGGTGTCCGTAAGTGGACGCCAACAAATTGGAAGATCTGACCTTGAGCTTTATGTATAGTTATTGCAAATGCTGGCCTCACAGGAAATTGATGCCTTTGCATCGTGCATCCAAGTTGACCTCTGCTTGAATCGAGAGTTATTCGCGGATATGTACTTCGATACCTGAATATTCTCCTGTGTTTATTTTTGCTTTGATTATGTTATTGCAAAGGTCTTTAACAATTAGCCTTGTTCCATTGCAAATGCCTTCTGAAACAACTAAATTGCGCAATAGTATGATTATTGCGTTATTTTTAAGCTTTAACTCGTGAGGTGGCAAATCAGCTATTTCGATAGAACTGAGAAATTCCGTCGTAAACTGGACTGCTCCTTCAGGTTGATCTTTGACGGAATCGTAGCTGTGGTAGAATTTATACTCTCCAGGAAGCTTTTCAATAATTTTGGCCTTAATCTTTGCTGACATCTTTATTTAATGGCGCAAGGATAGCTCGATCCTTCAATTCTTCATTACTTCCTTTCTTTAAGCAGTTTCCGAAGACTTCATCAATGAGATGACTATTTGAAAGTATATCTAGGGGTAGTCCAATTTCACCCATCGCATTCTCAGGTAGCTCCCCATTTCCAAGCTTCAAAAGATATTTGGCAAAATCTCTTTGTTCCGGATCAACGCGCAAGTTATTTGTTAATGAAATTGAATTGAAATGGTGCCACAGCTCACTTTTTTTTATTGATAAACTAGCAGGCTATGCCCGCTGCGCTGGTCAATATTTCCAAATGAACCTTGGATTAAACTAAATGGTGAATTTGAACCTGTATTTTAAACAATATGGATCTTCAGCTTGACCTTGCACATTACTGAAAACGATGCGAACACCATTGCGATATAATGTTATCTTAAGCGTTGGACAAAATTTAGCAATTAAGAAGTAATTGTTTTAGTTGATTATAAACAGCGCACTTATGGTCGGGTAATGAGACCGTTATGACAACAGGAATTAATACCTCTGTAACTAATCAACATATAATGAAATCGTATATACTAACACCATTCCTAAAAGTCATGCAACAGGGCCACTTGTAACAAAATATGTTCTGTAGATTTTTTTAAAAAGGCTAAACTTTCATAATCAGGTTCACTTAATTTTTGAACTTTTACTGTTGCTCTTTAACTAAGTACCCTTGAACAATATGTATACACTAAAACCTTTCCAAAATTATTACCTAACTAATTGTGGTATATCCTACGAAAGTATTATAAACAATCGGAATGAAATACAAATTTCCGTTGTAAATATATAGTAGATGATGATGATGCGATTTTGTGTAATACAATTCATAGTAAAGTTTTCGCTTCAAACAAAAACGATGCTTTCAACATTAAAGCTAATACACCAATATGTGAAGTATCCGATTACGGAAGGTTAACTTGAATTCTCATGAGCAACTACTCAAAGAAAAGTGAATATGTGGCGCAGGTAATAAATCAATAAAGATTGTTTTCATAGCATATTCTTATTTTATTATTTTCATTTAAAACACAAACCTTTCACTCATTTAATTTAAAACGCATGCCTTATACTAATTTCATTTAAAAAACTGAAAAGATAAACAATAACAGGAAATAATGCCATAATTAAAAGCAAAAAAATATTTTTAATTTACATACGCAAAATGTAACTACTACTACTGGGAATTTTAAAAATACTATCAGCGAGATGTGCGCACGGTTGTTATAAATGTACCCATTTTTTCTTCTTATCGAGGAGCAATTTATAAATCGCACAATATTATTCCAATTCCAATTTCTTTCATTGAGGAACCTATGACCGGAAAAAATGGAAAAAGACTCGTGTAGATTCTTCGGATGACGGCATCTGAC
This sequence comes from Maratus speciosus, assembly GCA_963932465.1. Taxonomy (NCBI): domain Eukaryota; kingdom Metazoa; phylum Arthropoda; class Arachnida; order Araneae; family Salticidae; genus Maratus; species Maratus speciosus. The sequence goes on along the minus strand of OZ010795.1, from coordinate 429,361,963 downwards.
GCCATAAACCGAGTTTATATATATGAAAATAATTTTTAAGTCGTTACAAACATTGCTTTCATACTTAAATATTTTCATTGGTACTACTTGTTATCCCGTCGACCAATTTCGCCAAATTATATAAATCGCCAAACCATTCGCCAAATTATATAAATTGACATAATCTTTATTTTAAATAACGAAATAACAAATAAATTAGTATAACATTAATAAAAATACAAATAAAACGTCGAAATTAAAATCACTTGATGACGTAAACACGTGTAGTTTGTTTAAATTCAAGTGAATTTGATATTTACGATCAACCATTATTGACATTTAATCTTATAGTTTGACGATAGATTTTTGGTCGACGGAATATATCTAAGTAGTACCTTTTCCATTTTTGTTTTATAACGCTAAATTCTCAGTAATTTTTCCCCTTTTATTTTACATAAAATCACTATTTTTAAAAAAAATTAAGATGCTTGCATTTTTATTTCAAACTCAAAGAGCCGTTTTTATTTTTTATCCAAAAGGGTTGATTTGAATTTTTTTTGTTGCTAGAGTAACGGATGTAATGATAGATATTTTGAGGTTTAGATGCCAAAGACACCGCCAAATTAGAAAAATATGAAATGTGTCATGAACTGTTGGACTTATAAAAATTTATTTGGTAGCATTCGATTCAGCATACAAAACTACATTAAAATATGCTATCATTTGACGCATAATTTTGATATTCGATTTTTTTCCCCTCCCCGTGCAAAAACCATTAGGGGTGACACTTTAGAAAATCCTTTCTTAGCAGAAGTTTATGTCATAAGAAGTATTTTTACCACGATTTTCAAGATTTTAGGTTCAGTAGTTTGCGCTATGCGTTAATTAGTCCCCTAATCCAGACTTTATTTTATATACTATATTAGATATGCGATTTTGTGGTGAATCGATGATCGAAAATTAGTCCAATATCATTTGAAATATTACATAACAGAGGAGAAAGTACGAAGAAAGACGAAGAAGAAATGACGAATTACAAAAGACTTGCAATTTTTTTTTTTTCAAAATGTTGAATTTTTCCATAGTAATAACGTATTAAAACATAAATTTCCTTAAAAATTATCTTTATTTCCTAGATTTCGCATCTGTGAATTTTCCTATAAATGAAATTGGCGATACGACTTGAGAAAATAGATAATATTTGCTTAAATAAAATGGGTAATATTCGTTGATCTGAGTTCGAGTTTATAAATATCACATGCTTTCGGAATTACGGCGAAAAACATTTTAAAAAGTATGAAATTATTTTACAATATGTACGTGTGGCAGAAATTCACACTGAAATTTAAGTATTCGATTCCATTTTTAAAATATTAACTGATATCTATATAAGTTACAATTGAATATGAAAATGTACTCAAAAAATGATCTCTTTCACCTAAAAAAAACACCATTTGTGAAAACATCCTCAAGCTAATGTCACGCTTATGCATTTTTGGCTTAAAATCACATAGCTTGGCGACAAAAGAAAAATAAAAAATTGTAAAGAAACAAATAGTAATTACACATGTGACTCACAATTACATCTGCTTGTTTCTTCTATAAGTCACGTGATGGGACAATTAGATATAAAAAAAAGAAAAGAACAGAACAGAAAGAAAATGTCGTTAAAATTTCATCTAATCAAATTTTCAGATTCGTTTCCATATCTAACGCAAGCGATAAAGAGCCAAATATTGCGTATCAAGTGTAATATTTCTTATTAAATTAATTTTTAAGCATTACAAATATTTCTTTCAGGTTTTGATTAAATGTTTCCGTTTTTTATTAGGTTCAGTAGTTTGCGCTGTGCGTTAATTAGTCCCCTAATCCAGAATTTATTTTATATACTATATTAAATATGCGATTTTGCGGTGAATCGATGATCGAAAATTAGTCCAATATCATTTGAAATATTACATAACAGAGGAGAAAGTACGAAGAAAGACGAAGAAGAAATGACGAATTACAAAAGACTTGTAATTTTTTTTTTCTTCAAAATGTTGAATTTTTCCATAGTAATAACGTATTAAAACATAAATTTCCTTAAAAATTATCTTTATTTCCTAGATTTCGAATCTGTGAATTTTCCTATAAATGAAATTGGCGATATGACGTGAGAAAATAGATAATATTTGCTTAAATAAAATGGGTAATATTCGTTGATCTGATTTCGAGTTTATAAATATCACATGCTTTCGGAATTACGGCGAAAAACATTTTAAAAAGTATGAAATTATTTTACAATATGTATGTGTGGCAGAAATCCACACTGAAATTTAAGTATTCGATTCCATTTTTAAAATATTAACTGATATCTATATAAGTTACAATTGAATATGAAAATGTACTCAAAGTGATCTCTTTCACCTAAAAAAACACCATTTGTGAGAACATCCTCAAGCTAATGTCACGCTTATGCATTCTTGGCTTAAAATCACATTGTTTGGCGACAAAAGAAAAATAAAAAATTGTAAAGAAACAAATAGTAATTACACATGTGACTCACAATTACATCTGCTTGTTTCTTCTATAAGTCACGTGATGGGACAATTAGATATAAAAAAAAAGAAAAGAACAGAACAGAAAGAAAATGTCGTTAAAATTTCATCTAATCAAATTTTCAGATTCGTTTCCATATATAACGCAAGCTATAAAGAGCCAAATATTGCGTATCAAGTGTAATATTTCTTATTAAATTAATTTTTAAGCATTACAAATATTTCTTTCAGGTTTTGATTAAATGTTTCCGTTTTTTAATATTATCACTCATTAAAACGGATTTTCTTCTTCTTTTTTTTTTCTTTTTTTTCATTTAATAAAATTAGTAACAGTTTTTCTTTTATTTTTCGAGGTTTAATAGCCGTTTCAATTTTTTTTATCAACGATGAATTTCGCCAAGAAATAAAATGGTAACCTTATCACCCAAAATAACAGAATTTTCTGTCATAATTCTAAAACTGATATAGGTAGAATAATGTGTTATAGCTTAAAACCTTCCCTGAAACAATACCTATCTAACGGTATATAGGTTCCGTAAAAATCCATGCAGTTGAACTCGAAATCTAGGCGTTCGGAACGAAATTTCCGTTTGGATTTTATATATATAATAGATAGATAGAATAGATAATAGATTATGTGTAATGAACTATCTCAAAGTTTAAAACAGATCGCATTGTTAGATTTCCTAATTTTAACAATATCGCGTTATGTTAGTTCCACAATCCTCCACCAGGGAGCGCACTCTATTCTTAACGAAAGCGTATCTGAACGAAACTCCTTCATGCAACCTTTCCGTAGATACATGAATCGGGAGGGTGGCGGTCTTAACCAATAATTTAAGATAATTGCTGAAAATACTACGAAAAATATTTTAAAGGGGCCCTACGCGGGCCCCTAATAGAGTTAGAGGAAATCGGAAGACGGCAAAATAATCGCGGGGAAAAGTTTGCTTGGGTGCTTTGGAGCTACTTTTGGCGCGAGATCTAAGCTCTACGACCAATAGGAGACCAGATATTTAAGGAAATATGAAGTAACAAAGTCCAAAATAACAGAATTTTCCGTAATAATTCTATAACTAATCCAGGTAGAATGATCTGTTATAGCTTAATACCTTCCCTGAAACGATACCTATCTAACGGTATAAGTTTCGTAAAAATCCATGCGGTAGAACTCGAAATCTCGGCGTTCGGAACGAAATTTCCGTTTGGATTTTATATATATACTAGCAGGCTATGCCCGCTGCGCTGGTCAATATTTCCAAATGAACCTTGGATTAAACTAAATGGTGAATTTGAACTTGTATTTTAAACAACTTCAGCTTGACCTTGCACATTACTGAAAACGATGCGAACGCCATTGCGATATATTGTTATCTTAAGCGTTGGACAAAATTTAGCAATTAAGAAGTAATTGTTTTAGTTGATTATAAAGAGCGCACTTATGGCCGGGTAATGAGACCGTTATGACAACAGGAATTAATACCTATGTAACTAATCAACATATAATGAAATCGTATATACTAACACCATTCCTAAAAGTCATGCAACAGGGCCACTTGTAACAAAATATGTTCTGTAGATTTTTTTAAAAAGGCTAAACTTTCATAATCAGTATTAATAAATGGAAATTATTCCAGAGGGAAACATTCGCCTTGGATACAATATTTCAAATGAAAATCAAATTTCAAAGTAATTGCTTAATAGGCGCAAAGGCCAACATAGTGAAAAAGATTCTTGTGCTGCGTTTGTAGCCTTGCCAACATATAATAGTGAGAAATTTTCCTTGCTGGGTATCGTTCCAAGTGGTTTAGTCGGTAGAACCTCAGTGCGCTATACTGATGGCCCGGGTTCGAGTCCTGGCTTGGAATCTTTTTCACTATGTTGGCCTTTGCGCCTATTAAGCAATTACTTTGAAATTTGATTTTCATTTGAAATTTCATAATCAGGTTCACTTAATTTTTGAACTTTTACTGTTGCTCTATAACTAAGTACCCTTGAACAATATGTATACACTAAAACCTTTCCAAAATTATTACCTAACTAATTGTGGTATATCCTACGAAAGTATTATAAACAATCGGAATGAAATACAAATTTCCGTTGTAAATATATAGTAGATGATGATGATGCGATTTTGCGTAATAGAATTCATAGTAAAGTTTTCGCTTCAAACGAAAAACGATGCTTTCAACATTAAAGCTAATACACCAATATGTGAAGTATCCGATTACGGAAGGTTAATTTGAATTCTCATGAACAACTACTCAAAGAAAAGTGAATATGTGGCTTTTGTGATACTTTTATGTCAGCCGGGCGCAGGTAATAAATCAATAAAGATTGTTTTCATAGCATATTCTTATTTTATTATTTTCATTTAAAACACAAACCTTTCACTCATTTAATTTAAAATGCATGCCTTATACTAATTTCATTTAAAAAACTGAAAAGATAAACAATAACAGGAAATAATGCCATAATTAAAAGCAAAAAAATATTTTTAATTTACATACGCAAAATGTAACTACTGCTACTGGGAATTTTTAAAATGCTATCAGCGAGATGTGCGCACGGTTGTTATAAATGTACCCATTTTTTCTTCTTATCGAGGAGCAATTTATAAATCGCACAATATTATTCCAATTCCAATTTCTTTCATTGAGGAACCTATGACCGGAAAAAATGGAAAAAGACTCTTGTAGATTCTTCGGATGACGGCATCTGACGCCATAAACCGAGTTTATATATATGAAAATAATTTTTAAGTCGTTACAAACATTGCTTTCATACTTAAATATTTTCATTGGTACTACTTGTTATCCCGTCGACCAATTTCGCCAAATTATATAAATCGCCAAACCATTCGCCAAATTATATAAATCGCCAAACCATTCGCCAAATTATATAAATTGACATAATCTTTATTTTAAATAACGAAATAACAAATAAATTAGTATAACATTAATAAAAATACAAATAAAACGTCGAAATTAAAATCACTTGATGACGTAAACACGTGTAGTTTGTTTAAATTCAAGTGAATTTGATATTTACGATCAACCATTATTGGCAATTAATCTTATAGTTTGGCGATAGATTTTTGGTCGACGGAATATCTAAGTAGTACCTTTTCCATTTTTTTTTATAACTCTAAATTCTCAGTAATTTTTTCCCTTTTATTTTACATAAAATCACTATTTTTTTTAAAAAATTAAGATGCTTGCATTTTTATTTCAAACTCATAGAGCCGTTTTATTTTTTAGCCAAAAGGGTTGATTTGAATTTTTTCCGTTGCTAGAGTAACGGATGTAATGATAGATATTTTGAGGTTTAGATGCCAAAGACACCGCCAAATTAGAAAAATATGAAATGTGTCATGAACTGTTGGACTTATAAAAATTTATTTGGTAGCATTCGATTCAGCATACAAAACTACATTAAAATATGCTATCATTTGACGCATAATTTTGATATTCGATTTTTTCCCCTCCCCGTGCAAAAACCATTAGGGGTGACACTTTAGAAAATCCTTTCTTAGCAGATGTTTATGTCATAAGAAGTATTTTTACCACGATTTTCAAGATTTTAGGTTCAGTAGTTTGCGCTGTGCGTTAATTAGTCCCCTAATCCAGACTTTATTTTATGTACTATATTAGATATGCGATTTTGCGGTGAATCGATGATCGAAAATTAGTTCAATATCATTTGAAATATTACATAACAGAGGAGAAAGTACGAAGAAAGACGAAGAAGAAATGACGAATTACAAAAAGCTTGTAATTATTTTTTTTCAAAATGTTGAATTTTTCCATAGTAATAACGTATTAAAACATAAATTTCCTTAAAAATTATCTTTATTTCCTAGATTTCGAATCTGTGAATTTTCCTATAAATGAAATTGGCGATATGACTTGAGAAAATAGAAAATATTTGCTTAAATAAAATGGGTAATATTCGTTGATCTGAGTTCGAGTTTATAAATATCACATGCTTTCGGAATTACGGCGAAAAACATTTTAAAAAGTATGAAATTATTTTACAATATGTATGTGTGGCAGAAATTCACACTGAAATTTAAGTATTCGATTCCATTTTTTAAATATTAACTGATATCTATATATGTTACAATTGAATATGAAAATGTACTCAAAAAATGATCTCTTTCACCTAAAAAAACACCATTTGTGAGAACATCCTCAAGCTAATGTCACGCTTATGCATTTTTGGCTTAAAATCACATTGTTTGGCGACAAAAGAAAAATAAAAAATTGTAAAGAAACAAATAGTAATTACACATGTGACTCACAATTACATCTGCTTGTTTCTTCTGTAAGTCACGTGATGGGACAATTAGATATAAAAAAAAGAAAAGAACAGAACAGAAAGAAAATGTCGTTAAAATTTCATCTAATCAAATTTTCAGATTCGTTTCCATATCTAACGCAAGCGATAAAGAGCCAAATATTGCGTATCAAGTGTAATATTTCTTATTAAATTAATTTTTAAGCATTACAAATATTTCTTTCAGGTTTTGATTAAATGTTTCCGTTTTTTAATATTATCACTCCTTAAAACGTATTTTCTTCTTCTTTTTTTCTTTTTTTTTTCATTTAAATAAAATTAGTAACAGTTTTTCTTTTATTTTTCGAGTTTTAATAGCCGTTTCAATTTTTTTTTTATCAACGATGAATTTCGCCAAGAAATAAAATGGTAACCTTATCGCCCAAAATAACAGAATTTTCCGTCATAATTCTAAAACTAATATAGGTAGAATAATGTGTTATAGCTTAAAACCTTCCCTGAAACAATATTTATCTAACGGTATAGGTTCCGTAAAAATCCATGCAGTAGAACTCGAAATCTAGGCGTTCGGAACGAAATTTCCGTTTGGATTTTATATATATAATAGATAATAGAATAGATAATAGATTATATATATATATATAATAGAATAGATAATAGACTATGTGTTATGAACTATCTCAAAGTTTAAAACAGATCGCATTGTTATATTTCCTAATTTTAACAATATCGCGTTATGTTAGTTCCACATTCCACCACCAGGGAGCGCATTCTATTCTTAACGAAAGCGTATCTGAACGAAACTCCTTCATGCAACCTTTCCGTAGATACATGAATCGGGAGGGTGGCGGTCTTAACCAATAATTTAAGATAACTGCTGAAATTACTACGAAAAATATTTTAAAGGGGCCCTACGCGGGCCCCTAATAGAGTTAGAGGAAATCGGAAGACGTCAAAATAATCGCGGGGAAAAGTTTGCTTGGGTGCTTCGGAGCTACTTTTGGCGCGAGATCTAAGCTCTACGACCAATAGGAGCCCAGATATTTAAGGAAATATGAAGTAACAAAGTCCAAAATAATAGAATTTTCCGTACCAATTCTATAACCAATCTAGGTAGAATGATGTGTTATAGCTTAAAACCTTCCCTGGAACGATACCTATCTAACGGTATAAGTTCTGTAAAAATCCATGCGGTAGAACTCGAAATCTCGGCGTTCGGAACGAAATTTCCGTTTGGATTATATATATATAATAGATAAAATATTTAACCTCTGTTTGCTCGTAGTTAGACGGGTAGAAATTGACGGAAGTCCCCTCCTAGGGCCATAATCTTTCCACCAAATGGCAAAATTGGATTTCCAATAGAGCGCAGCAATTGATCTATGTTCTGAAGTCCGTATTTTGGCAGCATAGGAGCTTCATTCATCAAAAATATATCAACTTTGCTGAGTTCGACTGCTTTAGCGGATCTAGGTTTGATGTTAGAAATTGAATCCGATGTCAATGGAACTTTAAGTCCAAAAGTCTTGTGTGAAGTACTTCCATCAGGTAGCAGAATAGAAGCGATCCCAGTGAATGCCATGTACTTTACTTTATGCTTTTGTCCTGAAAGGATGTAATAAAGAGTTTTGTATACAAAAGTGTTTCCAGTGCCTCCAGGCTCATCAATAAAGAAACATTTTGATCGAGGGGTTGAAACGTTTACTCAATGTAAGATGGTATCAACAATTTCAATTTGTCTCCCTTTAAGAAGTTGATACATATGTTCTCCAATAGAAATAGACTCACTGGTGTTCATAGTTTTTTCATTTAGCACGTTCTCGTATCCATCAATATCGTCCATACCAAGTTGATGAACCCAGTATAGGAAATTCCTACCTTCAGTAGCTTCTGTATTTAACTTGAATGCGATAATTCGATAAGCACGCTTAAGCGCTTCTTCGACAGAATTAAACATCCGTCCTATTTCTCGGATGAAGTCTTCAGCCAAATCTTTCTTAAACATTTCCCATAGGCGTCTTGGATTTTCAAGAGATCCAGAAATGGCAATCTGTGTAAACAGCGTTCTCATGACTTTAGACATCTTCGACATAGCAGATTCTTGCAGACATTTAATCCACTGTTGGTCATCGTAAGTTAGTCCACGAACTAAACAAACTTGTTTATAGGATCCATATGTAATGCCATCAACTGTTAGTATAAGTTCGAAGCTTGTTGCACTCTAAACATGGTACAGCAACATTCGTAAGTGGTAGAGTTCTGGCTGGGTGATGAAATTTTTCGTTATGTATTCGAACAATAACGCGTAATCGGTGACTTCTCTGAATCCATTCGCTGGATTTTCCATACCATTTGAAGTATTCAGGAATTTGCCAATAGTAGTGATATATAACTCCTTGAAAATTTCGGTTCAGAAGATTATTTTCTTCTATTTGTTTTAGGCCTCGATTATGCCGGAAATATGCCTCTAATGTTGAACCTTTCTGACGCGTATCTGCTAAATATTCTTGTGCTAGATCAATGTTTGCAATTCGAAATTGACCTGGTAAATGGATATCTAAGCGTTGAACAGAATGGCTTTTCCTTTCAATCTCGTTGCCTAATAATCGCCAACATGTTTCTGGTGGAGTGATACATCGACATTCAATATAGGTGTCTACTTCATTGTACATAAATTTTCTTTGGTTTTCAACGATCTTTATTGTTGCACAATCATGCCCTTTGTAGATATATTTGTAGAGATATTTTACAGCACGAATATTTCCGACATATTAAACGTTTATATGACACTAGTATCTCTTCAACAGATAAGCATTGAGGAGCTACGTGACGGTTATCTCTCGCTATTTTACAACCATTTATATCCTTTTGATAAACAGCATGCTCGTGCGAAAATTCTAAACTATGTTGATCCAACTGTGGATTATATCTACGTCGATAATTTGGTTTTTCATCGTCCGATAAAGAAATGATTTCGTTAAACATTTTAGGATAGATGAAGCGACATTTCATGCACCCATTTGTATTAATCATACACGGTGCATTTGAGTTTAGTTTCCCACACGGATTGTGAATCATCCATTTTTGCACCAGATTTCGTAATTCAGGATCATTATTAATGGGAATTTCCGCTGAAATCAAGTCATAAACTTTCTTTGGGTTACGTATTCTATCTTCAGGAGCCATAATCAGCAGCAGATGCATATGTGGGAGGCCACGTTTCTGGAATTCTATTGTATAAACGTAAGCGGCAACCTTTCCAAATACTTGTTATTTTTCTAACTTCAATAATGTCATCGAATTTAATTTTACAAACTCTGGCGACGAGATCAGGTCTATCTTGAGCAGGTTAATCATCTATTATTCCATTTTCCAAGGCAACTCTTGATGCCTCTTTAATTCCTGGCCATTCAGGATTTGATATTACAGTGATAAAGAAATCTGTCGATCCATATCTGTAGATAATGGCCATCGCATCTTCGAACAGTTCAACATAGTATCGCGTCGATCCAATGAATGAAGATGGCAGTATTACCTTTTCACCAACAATGGCATTTTTGTTTTCAGTGAGTACCTTAATAATGGGGTAAAGCCAGAATAGTGGTCAGAAAGAATTTTTTTTTTTGATTAGCCTTGATCCATTGGATGCGATCACGCTCTACTCCGATGTATGTATCAACGAGGTATTGTTGGAAAAGCCGACCATCAAAATGCAAAGCGTTGAGGTGTATTTGGCGCAAATCTGCACCTATAATAGCTGTTTCTGGAGGAAGGTATTTAGTAAGTTCAAGTCGAAAAGCAATTCTATATTGTGCTAATTCTAGTCGAGTAAGATGCTGACGACTTGTATAAGGTGTTTGCAATTGTAGATACACAGAATAGCCAAATGTTCCTTTGGGGTAAAATAGTGGATACGTGAATGGTTCTATCACTTTATTAATATTACGCAAATTGACAATTTTTTTCCACGTTGATGTACCACCATTTCGTTATCTGGAAAGCTTTGATCGGCGTTGAGTGTAAGCACGGCGCATACATCATTTGTCATAGGGACATTGAATCTTCTGTAATCAGCATTTTCTTGCATTCTAAACAGAAGTTTCACATATGGAGCTTTTATTCCTTCTGCTTTAGCATGTCGATTCACTTCTTCTTCAACTTCTCGCATCATCATAAATGATTGTGCAAACATATTTTGAGACCGAATAATATGCTTTAAAAGTTCCATTATATTTCGCCTGATTCCATGGCTGAGAGGATATTCGAGTCTTTCGTTAACAGCATCTTCTGAACTTAAAAAGTACATCTGACCACATTGCGGTCGTTCGAATTCGCTTTCACTGTTTTGTGTTGGATGAGCTGCCATATTCATCTTATGATAAACTTGTCCGCCGGCGACAAAGCTGTAAATACCATGGCTGTTAAATGTTCGATCATCATGTGCCTTAAATGAAGCCAAAGCAAAGCATGAATTGAAATTGCGAAATTTTTTGTAGAAAGTTTCAGCAAATGGGTGGCATTTTAAAAAGGGACGCACCAGTTCATTTGGAAAAATGGGGAAGTCAAGCTTAATTCGTCCATGTAAGCAGCAGTCGCCAAATGAGTCCTGGTTAATTTGATTAGACACACGTTCTTCTGGAAAATGAATTGCTTTGCAATGAATACATTCAATGTTAAGCGAACCCAATTTTTGGTATGTTGCTTCTTTGTTAACTGCGCACTTCCATGTTCGCATTCGTTTCTTTACCAAAATTTTTAGTTATTATTAAACTAAAATTAGCAACTAAAATTAGTAACTTTCGTTAAAAATGAATTCTCGGTTTTTTTTTTTTTTTTTTTTTTTTTTTTTTTTTTTTTTTCGGCCGTCCTGCAGACATAATGAATTTGCAATTATACGAACTAAATTTAAAGAAAAATTAATACTTTAGTTCTAACTTCACAGTATTAGAAATATTTACTGTTTTCAGTAAACATAGAAAATAGAAAAGTGATAGTTACTAAATATAAGTAGAATATCAATAAGTCATGGAGTTAGCATTTGTATTTTCGGTCCCCACGGTCAGAAACTAAAAGTTACAGAAAATGATGCCATAGATGGGCAAAAGTTGAGATATTTCACTTTTAAATAGAAAAATTACTTGTTATCTTTTAAATATAGTGTCATTTATTCAGTCAGGGGAAGAAATATAAAGTTAAATTTTTTTATTACGAAGCATTTATTCGAGTACGTAAATAATACATTTTAAAGTAAAAGAAGGAAAAGAAAAGAAAACTTTGCATATAGCCGGAAATTTGGATTGTCATATATGAAAATAAACTATTTTTATATGCATGCGATTATCAAGAATATCCTGAGTGCTATACTCCATGTTTTACAAATTAAATGATTATTAACAAGATACGTTGTCTAAGTCAATGTTTGGCGACAAAAATGAGCTATGTGGGAAGATTGACACAGAAAAATGATCTTGCTTTTAAAATTGTTGCTAATTTTGCGCCAGGCTATATCGTCATGGCAACAAACAATACCTACAGATGTATGTAACAATATGGCAGTTGTTTTAAATTTAGAAAAAGTATAAGCACAGTTATTTATCAAGAAATATTACTAATGTTTATGAAAATATTTAAATTCATGAAATATAATCATAATCAATAATTATAATCAATCTTTTTTTTTTGTTGTTCTAGCCAGTTAAAACAAATTTTATCGTATTTTTGATCTACATAAGCCGTTATCTAGTGCTCGATTAAGTGTAGAAGGCAATCTTCTAGTGCCACTTTCGAGATTACCTTTCATTGTGTTGGCGAGGATTTCGATTACGGATGATTAAATATAAGAAAATTGCTTAAAATTACATTTTTTTTCTACCTAAGTCGAGACTTAGTTGGAAGGTTCATATTAGAATAAAATATATTTCATAAAAATCGTCAGAATTTTTTTTCGATTAATACCACTTTTTTGAGTAATGGGCTTATTTTAACCGCAGAAAACGATTTTTCTGGAATTAACGACTTAGCTAAATCGATTTCTTGAGCTCGAATCAGAATAGTCGTCAAATGTTATGAAAATCGTTAGAGCCGTTTTCGATAAATTGCAACATTTTCAGTGCTGAGTTTGTTTTAATCGATAAAAACGAATTTTCTTGAATTCGAAACCTAGCTAGATGTGTTTCTCGTGCTCGAATTAGTATAGAAAACACGTTTCATGTAAATTGCATGAGAATGTTTCGATTTATTGCAAGCAGAAATTTCGGCTAAGATCTTGTTTTACCCTGTAAAAACGAATTTTCTTGAATTCGGGACCTAGCTACATCTTTTTCTCATGCTCGGTTTAGTATATGCGTCACGTTTTGTGAAAATCGTTAGAGCCGTTTTCGATATATAGCAACATTTTCAGTGCTGAGTTTGTTTTAATCGATCAAATCGAATTTTCTCGAATTCGAAACCTAGCTAGATGTGTTTCACATGCTCGAATTAGTATAGAAAACACATTTCGTGTAAATTGCATGAGAATTTTTCAATTTATAGCAAGCAAAAGTTTTAGCTATGATCTTGTTTTACCCTGTAAAAACGAATTTTCTTGAATTCGGGACCTAGCTAGATCTTTTTCTCGTGCTCGCTTTAGTATAGGAGGCAATTTCATGAAAATCGATCCAGTAGTTTACGATATCATCCGTAATCGGGAAAATCGCTTGCTCGTTTCTCTCTATTCTAAAAAAAAGTAACTACCGCTGTCACCGCCGCCGCCGCCGGTTTTGAATTTTTTGTGACCGGAGGTCTTTCTTCGTTAATATTGAGAAAAATAATGCATACAAAAATATGAAAATCAGTGGTTTTATACAGAAATGTTTAATAAACACGCTGATGCATACAGTTTTCAAATCGAAGAATTATTTTAAGAGATATTTAATGCTAAAGTTGGACAAAATCGTTCCACTAAAAAAGTTTTATAGCAGCAAAAACTATACATGGCAGTGTAATCATTTTTAGATCATTTTATGCGTTAGAATTTGCCGGAGTGCAGATTGCATTAATTTTTTTTATTTTGACTCATTTTTTGAGGTTTTATTTCTATTTTAAATTCAGATTTTCAGCATTTCTAGAGATATTTTTTTACAGATATCAGAAAATTGTACTAATTTAAACTGTTGCCAACTGTATAAAAAGCTCAAGCAATAATGTTTGATTCAAATTAAAAATTTATTTACACGTGACTATTATAAACAGGAAAAAACTTTCAAATTAGAAATAAATAATTATGTATAAAAAGCAGGAACTTATTAAAAATTACGTCATAAAAAGTATACACGTGAATTTTAAAAGAGAAAGGATATTGTAAAATAATAAATTCATTAACATGCGTTAGAAGTCTTAGGAGAAATTACGTCATATTTACGTCACATTATAGTTATTACATAAAATGAACACAAAATAATATTGGTAAAAATTACGTCAGATTAAAAACGATTAATTTAAAATGTCTCATTTAAAAGAACTTTCTTTTCGCTTTGTTAAAAAATACCAGGAGACAAAGACTCTGTTTACTTAATTCCTTTTATATTAGCTTATTTTGAAATGTTGTTACACGTGTCTACGTCATCAAGTTATTTTTATTTCGACGTTTTATTTGTATTTTTATTAATGTTGTATGAATTTATTTGTTCTTTCGTTATTTAAAATAAAAATTATGTCAATTTGTATAATTTGGCGAGTGGTTTGGCGATTTATATAATTTGGCGAAATTGGTCGACGGGATAATCAAGTAGTACCGCAGCGGATTTGGCGTTAAAATTCCCCAATCAAAGAGAAATGAATAGAAATTCGTTTATAGGGAGATCGCCACTGTTTTTTTAATTATAATTCAATCTTTCGAAATCTTTTTAAAGCCGATCAAATTAGCGTGCATTTAGAGCCTGCGGTGTCTGGACGGGGGTTGGCGAGCGTAGCTCGTAGGGGGCCGAGCCCCCTAGTAATATATATGATAACAGTGAATCCTGAAAACAATTATGTAATATCCCACTATCGAGTCTTCCAATAAACAGCGTTTCCGGTGTACTTAATACAATTAGTTAAACATTTTACTTGAAACTTCTAAATGCATACAAATATACGTAATAAAAACGGATCTTTTATGAAAGGTTCAAGGAATTAAAATTATTTTACATTTGATATTGTACTGTGGTATACTGCGGTATACATGGTTAAATCATTTTAATGTCACGCAAGTTTCGATGTGAAAAAAAAAAAAAAAAAAAAAAAAAAAAAAAAAAAAAAAAAACGGCTTGCAAAATTCAATAGTCCATTAAAGTATTTATTATTTAGAGTATTTTATAAGTTTTTATATCCCCACTGATTATTTTTAGTACATTGATATTTTCACCGCACTTATTTGTGACCTTTTCCTGGTAACTGAAACAGAGTTTCTCGAATGATTAAAAAATATGTATGCATGACTAAAATTTTCAAAATCTTTAAATTATATTATTAAAAATTGCAAAAAAAAAATTTCTAGCTTAAGTTTTCATTAGAAATAACGAGAATGTTTCACCTAAAATCTTCTTCAAACCTGGGTCATTGAAATTCAAATAAAATATATTTGCATTTTAGGGGGACAGGTTACCTTTTCAAAAATCTTGTTTATTTATAAAATAATGGTTCAAATGGTACACTCACTGCATTTCAATGTTCAAATAAAAGTACATTTAAAAAAATTAAATCTATATTTAATTAAAATCAATTATTTTGTTGGATATATATATATATATGTGTGTGTGTGTATCCAAAATATTTTCTATATCCTTGTATAGTTTAATTCTTTCTTTTTGTATAAGAATAATAAGAGTTTAATAGTTTTCTTTTTGTATAAGAAATTTACCAGTTGCATCAGAGATTAACGATCTTGAAGAAAACCGTTTTCTATTATATATTTGAAATTTTCTTTCATAACTTAATTGAAAAAAATTATAAAATTTATAAAACAATAAAAATAATTAATAAAATAATATTGAAAATTAATAAATTAAAAAATATTCTCAAATTCAAAGAATATAGCATTTTTAATTCTTTTTATTTTCATATTTAATACCATACAAATAATCTCTAAAATATACACATAAAAAATTAAATACGTTTCATGCCATAGTTTTCAAATTATTTAAAACGTACGCTATAATTAAATGAATGAGTTTATCATATTTTGGCGCTTTAATAATGTTATAAAAGAAGAATTGGAAGGTTCATGAAAGATTCGTCATAAGTAAAATAAATAAAATTTGACAACAAAATGTATTTTAATAATACATTAAAAGATGATGCAAACGCAAAATTTAGTATGTTTTATCGCGATGAATTTTAATGCATTATTAGCGTAATAAATGAAGAAAATGGAGCATTAGATGTTTATAATTAGATGTATTAAGATTACGCATGGATTTTTAGATACACCAAATATTACAATTAATATAATTATTTTAATGATGAATACAGTGTAAAAAGGTGAAATATGACACATCTTCATATATTTTTAATAATAATAATAATAATAATAATAAAACAAACAAACAAACAAACAAAAACATGAAAGTTAATTCCATTCTGAGATTTATCGCACACATAATAAAGAACATGTTAAAAAATGTTTAAATCACAAACATAAAAGTGATGAAAGATATGAAGATGGAGAAAAAGCCGTTTAAAATTTTAATTTGTGTGCGAAATTGCGCTATGTGTCTCTCTATTCTAAAAAGTGTAACTACCGCTGTCACCGCCGCCGCCGTCGGTTTTGAATTTTTTGTGACCGGAAGTCTTTCTTCGTTAATATTAAGCAAAATATTGCATACAAAAATACGAAAGTCGGTGGAATTATAGAGAAATGTTTGATAAACACGCATATGCAGACAGTTTTCAAATCGAAGAGATATTTAAAGAGATATTGAATGCTAAAGTTGGACAAAATCGTTCCATTAAAAAAGTTTTATAGGAGCAAAAACTGTACATCAGAATTTAATCATTTTTAGATCATTTTATGCGTCAGAATTTCCCGGTGTGCAGACTGCACTCAGTTTATTAATTTGACTCATTTTTTGAGGTTTTATTTCTATTTTAAGTACAAATTTTCAGCATTTCGAGAGATATTTTTTACACATTTTAGAAATTGGTATCAATTTAAACTGTTGCCATCTGTATAAACATCGCAAATAATAATATTTGCTTCAAATTAAAAATTTATTTTACACGTGACTATTATAAACAAGAAAATATAAAAAGCAGGAACTCATTGAAAATTATCATAAAAACCATATTACACCTGAATTTAAAAAGTGAAAGAATATTGTAAAATAATAAATTCGATAACATGCGTTAGAAGTCTTAAATAGGAGAAATTACGTCACATTTACGTCACATTACGCATTACTTAAAATGAACAAAAAATAATATTGCAAAACAGTTTAAATTTAAAAATTGCGCGAGACATTTATGTAATATTTTAAGATGATATTTTCAACTATTTTTATCAGAATAGCGCAAATAATATTTCATTTCTAACAAAATTATTTTCACGTGAATAGTAAAAGGAGAAAGAAAAGTTTAGTGAAAATTACGTCAGATTAAAAACGATACATTTAAAGTGTCATTAAAAAAAACCCTTTCTATTCGCTTTGCTAAAAAATACCGGGAGGCAAAGACTCTGTTTATTTAATTCATTTTATATTAGCTTATTTTGAAATGTCAACTGATTTTATTTAATCAAAGACGGAAATAGCCATTGTATCATTTCACAGTCGCTGATTTGGCTTTAAAATTCCCCAATCAAAGAGAAATGAATAAACCCGTTTATAGCGAGATCGCCACTGTTTTTAAACTTATAATTCAATCTTCCGAAATATTTTTTAAGCCGATCAAATTAGCGTGATTTTAGAGTCTGCGGTGTCTGAACGGAGGTTGACGAGCGTAGCTCGTAGGGGGCAGCGCCCCCTAGTATTAAAAAAAATTACAATATCTTATGATACAACTGACGTATGGGTAAAGATGGGGTGCCAAAATATTCACAATTAAACAGACTTTCATTTAATATTCTAAGCAAAATTCGATGTTTTGAACAATTTTAATTTAAATTGTCCCCTTTATGATGGAAATACGATAAAAGCCAGCTAATAATAAATGCGTTTTTTCATTATTATTTTTTTATATATAGACCATTTATTTAAATTAAATATATTTATGAAATTTGATTTATTATGCTGGTGATATTTATATTATCAATATTTAAATTCAACAATTTAAATATGCGATATATTATAAAGTATAATTATTAAACTGTAGCCTATTTTGAAATAACCATGCTAAATATAGACAGAGCCATCTGGATTTTTTATTCAGCAAGATGGGCCACTTTCACAGCACATCGCTACTGCGGATTGTTTGATAGTCATCGCTGGTGAACAGTTTCATTTCACAAATCTTTGAGAATTGCCGAGTACTTCAAAAATAAAGTCATTACATTTCTGCAATTATTTTTGGTGTTGATTTTTCTACAATTATTTTGTTGTATATATATATATGTATATATATATGTGCAAAATATTTTCTATATCCTTGTATAGTTTAATTTTACTTTTTGTATAAGAAATTTACCAGTTGCATCAGAGATTAACGCTCTTGAAGAAAACCGTTTTCTATTATATATTTGAAATTTTCTTTCATAACTTAATTGTAAAAATTTATAAAATTTATAAAACAATAAAAATAATTAATAAAATAATATTGATAATTAATAAATTAAAAAATATTCTCGAATTCAAAGAATATAGCATTATTAATTCTTTTTATTTTCATATTTAATACCATACAAATAATCTCTAAAATATACACATAAAAAATTAAATACGTTTCATGCAATAGTTTTCAAATTATTTAAAACGTACGCTATAATTAAATGAATGAGTTTATCATATTTTGGCGCTTTAATAATGTTATAAAAGAAGAATTGGAAGGTTCATGAAAGATTCGTAATAAGTAAAATAAATAAAATTTGACAACAAAATGTATTTCAATAATACATTAAAAGATGATGCAAACGCAAAATTTAGTATGTTTTATCACGATGAATTTTAATGCAATATTAGCTTGATAAATGAAGAAAATGGAGCATTAGATGCTTATAAGATATACGCATAAATAAATTATCCGTCTTATAAAAAGCTGAATGAAACATACATCTCAACAAACATATTTTTTCAAAGTGCTTTTATAATATGAAGCGGGAAAGCTTCTCATTTGTTGTACGTTGAAAAATAATGAACAGTGGGAAAGTCGCAGGTGTTCAATAAACTAAATATCAGCTGAACTATTATTTTAACACAGTCAAACTGACTGGTAAAGTTATCATACGAATTGAATATTTCCAACTGAGCGAAAAATGCCCAGGCCGGGAATCGAACCCAGATCCTTGGCTTATAAAGCCAAGCTACCAGCCAGCATATTTCGCCAGCTGAGCGAAATATGCTGGCTGGTTGTCGGCCCAGTTAGCTTAAATGGAAAAGCATTGGCCTTGTAAGCCAAGGATCTGGGTTCGATTCCCGGCCTGGGCATTTTTCGCTCAGTTGGAAATATTCAATTCGTATAAATATCAGCTGATTATTTATATAGTGATTATTTCACGTATTTGTGTATTACGTTTAATCTTCCTACACAAAACATCTGATTCGATGTAAATATCTTCAAATCTTCTGTATCTAATCCAAAATAAACGGTCAAGTACGAGTAATACTCGCGCACAGAGAGTTTCCGTACAAACTCCGTACAGTAGATAAAATAATTATTATTTGTACTATTAAAAAAAATCGTTACTAAAAGAATAATAATACTTTGAAAAAAAAAAAACTATACAAGGTAGGGTTGGGTCGAGGGAGGGCTGTATGTATATACTAGAAAAGTATGAATGATATACCATTAAAGTTCAAAGACACATGAAGCCTAAATAACATCAAATATTGCTATACTGTATAACGGTTTTTAAATCTTATCCTAAACTTTTTATGATGAACTTAATTCGATACTGACAATAAAATTAGTGCATATATAAACGTCATTTGTCCTTTCATAAAACTAAATTCAGCGTAATAATAATCTTTAATTTTACAATGCAACTAAATTAAAATACTTGTTCAAAGTTTAAACTTGGCATTGTGCTAATCGCGCTTCGGAAGGAGGTCGCAAAATTGCAACGCCACTTTGGTCCGTGCCGCGTTTTTCCAGATAAGTTTGTAATTAATTTTTAAAGACATTAGAGACGTATTGAGAGATCCTTTCAATGAAAACTAGTCGCAAATCCCATTGTATTGATATGATTACCTCAAATTAAATTAGTCTGTTTTTAACAATTTAGCGTTTATTGCTTTTCTACTGCTACTGGGCATTACATTACACAAATATATCATTAAAAGTTGTTATCTACGCTTTAAAATCCGATTGTACATAGAGATAGATATATGTCCAAAATGTTATATAATTGTCGTTAATTTGTATGTCCAAACCGTCGGTGTCTTTAAAGTTTAATATCTTGTCTAATTAACGACGAATTTTTTCGAAAATTATTCCCAACGATGCTTTTATATTTCTGCTACGATAAGTACCTCCGGTACTCCTCAGCACCTTTTCTGAATGGCCTAAAATCAAAATTTGTGCGTAACGGAAAAATGCGCTTTTCTCAAAATCTAGGTGACCTAAGGTATTCGCAATAATTTCCCTGCAAGGTTTAAATTAATGTCTGCTATCTCTAGTTTTTTCAAAATTTTAGTTTCCGTAGATTCAGAATTAAAGTGTGTGTGTGTGTGTGGGGGGGGGGGGGGGGGTAGATATTTCTGCACTACATTTTCGACGATATCTCTGAAAATATTAAACCTAAAATTAAAAAAAAAATGAATTTTTGAGTTTAGCGGTACAAAAACTTTCACACGATACACAGAAAAAAAAAGATTTTTTTTAAGTAAATTAATTAGCCCCTATACATTTTTCCTAAAGATATTTGTGGATGTTAATAATCTGTAAATATGTGGGACAGTATTCTTTAATATCCCCCTCCCCCCTTCCCAATTGGAATTTTTCACGCTCCGGAGTTTGCGAGTAAAATGGCTGTGACAGACAGCCACGGGAATGATCTTATAATGGTTCTGTTTTTACTTTTTAAGAACGGAAACATAAAAAAAGGCAAATTCATTATATATATTTAGTAAGCAATATGTTTTCATATATTATTTGAAAACGAATAATCTGTCGAAAGGAAATTATGTTAAATTTAATTATTTAAAGCAAAATTTTATGATATAAATATATTAAAAACCCCTTCGAAATATCCCTAAATCAGTATTATAAAATACATGCGAATTTATTTAAATTACTTTACATTAAACTGTGTGGCATAACTAGTTTTACATTTACGATGTACAAGTTGAATTTTGCTACTATTAAGGGTGAAAATAAATAAATAAAATAAAATAAAAATATGAGTACATGTTTTTTGTAAATTACACATTATTTTTTATGCTAAAGAAATTGTTTTTAAATATTTTACAAGCATTTTCCGTTTTATTTGTATCTATAAATATAAGTAAAAATGAGAAAATTGTAGTTCTTCAAATACTTTTCTGCTTTCCAATTTTTTAATAAAATGATAATTTTAACAAAGATTTTTAGAGAGAGAATTTTTTATTTATAACTTTATTTTTTAAACGGATATAAATTCTCTACTTAATTTCCTCTTAATTAAACTAATAACTAATAATAAATAAGCTCTTATAAGCTTAACATTCATACAGAAACAGGAATAATATATGTTAACATACATTCATTTTAAAGAAACCATCGTATAATTTCAAAATATTTTGGGATCATTGATAATGTTTATGAAACTCATTAAGGGAAACAACACGAAAACTTCGAAGTGAAGCATGAATTCATGATAATAATAATGAGACAGATAAATGCGAGGATCTTTTTTTATACAACTGGCAGTTTTGATTATATTGCTAAAGGAAGGATTCCTTCAGGGATAAATTTTAAAGAGGAAATGGGGCAAATTATCGTTTTCTCAGATTAACACTACAACCACGGGACTTTCGGTATACCTAGAGCCGCGAAGAGGGTCAGTTTGACCCATTTTGGAAAAATATATAAAATTATGCACAAATGTTTAATTTAGTTAACTAAACCATTATATTTTCATATAATGATGAATATTTTTATACATTTACATTAATTTTATATATAAATAAGCAGAAATTACTTAACATTTTAGAAAATTATAGTATTCAATATTGCACTTCCTTAGCTATAATAACTATATTTGAAACAACCATAAATCTAAACTTCATAACTTTAACAAAAAATAGATTATCTCATTCAAATAAGTTTAGACATAATTTCTAAGAATATTTTAAAGATATATAAAAATTATACCAGTTGTTTACTAGTTTTAAAGATTTGTTTAACACAATTTATAGTATTCATTGCACGCAAAACTTGGTAATAAGTTTTGTACGTTTACCACAAACGGGTGCATTGCATTTTGAACTAATATCTTGAGTTTTATTTTCGCAATTTGAAGTGTGATATCTGACTCCTTCATGTTTAGTTTGTGGTTTTCTATCGCTTTCAGTGGTTGCTTTGCACCAAATTGACACATTTTTCGCGAGAGAGAACATACTTTTCTTGGAATTCTTGAACTAAGTCTTAATAGAATTTCTAGTTAAGGCTTTGTATAAAACCTGAGGACTGATAGCAGCAGGATCCAAAATATTATAAAATACATGCACTGGCCATATACGTGAATCAGACTTCACAGTATACTTACTGCTCATCTGGTCATTCATAACTACACCGAAGGTAGTTGTGTTGCAGTAAGGAGCTGTATCATGTAGTTTTTACCTAATACTTCAACATTGGGATGTAAACTGCTGAGCAGCAAAACATGTTTATATTTTTTCCCATGGTAAACAGATAGACTCAGGCCTTTATGGGTTAGTATATTAGTCGAATGAAATTCCAATTTCCACATTTTTACCGAGTCCGGTATTTCTCTTCTTGAGCATTTTACATTTCCTAAAAGGTGATGGATTTTGGTTTGATGGTTTCTGGATTTCAAAGCCGTTGAATGCATCATAAGATCTAGTGTAATAGTTAGTTTTTCGATTTTCAGTCAAACGATTCTAGATATCAGAAATCAGGACAAATTTGTCAGTTTCTAGATGACTTGATCGGGATGATTTTATATCGGAGCAAAATAATCTCATCACTTCACGAAATTTGCCTCTATACATTTTAATATTACGAAGTCATGACGTCTTATTCATACTTACAATAATTTAAAAATAAAACCAATATCAGGAATCCTTCTAAATATCTGTTAAAATTTGCCATTGCATTCGACCCCCTTTTTACACCGAGTATATATGTCGTTACTTCTGAGAAAAAGCATCTATCTTCCGCCATTTATGTGAAAAACTAAGTAGCGGGTCAAATTGACCGCTTCGCGGTTCTAGGTATAAACGGTTATAATTGCAAAATTATTTATGTTATGCATTTTCAAACTTGTTAAGTTGTAGCTTACCTTAAAATATTAAAAGTCAGAAAATGAAATATTTTTTCAAAAAAAATGTTTTGGCGCAATGACAAATTAAACATCGATTTGGGTCAAATTGACCCGCTCCGCGTTTCTAGTGCTAAAATCCTCAAAATTTTGCAGTTTCAATCAGTGCAAGGAACAACGGTTTTATTCCCTCCATTGTCAACATAGCTTCGCATTTTGTAGCCATAATGCTAATCAATAGGCTAAATTGGCATAAAAAAATAAAGAATATATTTATACTTGGTTGTTAATACTTTTATTTTGGAGTGTAAAATTTCAAATTTACCTTTAGTAAAAAAGGATACAATTCAAAATTTATGGCGGTCATTCTAAAGATTGAATAAAAAATTATATAAAAACAGTTTAAAGATTAACAAGATAGGAAACGAAACCTGTAAGAATATCCACTTTGATTTTATAAATTATTTACTTTCAAATTAGTGACTTTTACAAAAAAGAAGCAAATATCTATAATATTTTATTTATTTATTTACTTTTTTTTATGTGAGAGTTTTAAACACAGATATAATATTTCAAATTATATTGCTTAATATTTGAAATTACCTTGTTTGAAATACATTTATAAATGTGTAAAAAAAAAAAAAAAAAACTATGGGAAACCTAGGAAAAACTAGTTTTTCCTAGGCCAAACTAGTTTATCCTAACGCTCATATGATAAACTAGTTTTACCTAGGCCAAACTAGTTTATCCTAACGCCCATAGGATAAACTAGTTTTTCTTAGGCCAAACTAGTTTATCCTAACGCCCATAGGATAAACTAGTTTTTCCTAGGCCAAACTAGTTTGGCCTATCGCTCATAGGATAAACTAGTTTAGCCTTCTATTCATTGCTCCAAACTAGTTTATCCTAGGCCGATCTAGTTTATCCTAGGTCAATTCAATTTGGCGTGATTTTATTGGTCCCAAAGACGGCACCGGCGCCAACCTTCTAGTTTATATTAGGCCAATGCTATTTGCCGTGCTTTTATTGATCCCAACTACCTCTCCGGCGCCAATCTTGTGCAAAGTAGTATTGCCGTCACCCCTGTATAATATATTTTATTCGATGGGGAGTAGGATGACGTCCCTCTATCTTCCCCATTTTACCGCCGCCGTTATTTAAAAATATGTTCCATATGACAAATTGTGTGCTGGAGGACCAAAGAATGGGATAAGAGGTTATCATAAAATTTAAGAGAAAGAATTTCGAGGTATTTTTTTTCCTCACATAAATATCACTAGAATTTGAATTATTTATGAATAAATGCACCATTAAGAATATTTGAAGAACATTTGATATTCTTTCAGAAATCTGGAATTTCTCAAAAATCCGGCGAAGTTCCGGTCCCAGATTGTCCTAAAATACATATATTTTTATGCTACCTTTAGTCCACAATTTAAATTCTCTAAAGAACAGTACTTGTATATTTATACGGATGGGGATACAGTACTGTAAAACCTGTCAGAAGAATCTGTGTATGACGAAATCCTGTTTTAAACGGAAAATGTTTTTTTAATCGGTGCAAATTGGATATAATAATGCGTTTGAAAAAAACATAATACATTTTCTAGAGACAACGGACCTGCTAAAAAAGGAACTTAACTATAACGAAGTTTTTTCTCTCCTATGTGATTCCGTCTTAGAAGGTTTTTCTAAATAATTTTTTCAGAGTTTCAAGTCTCCAAGCCGTGTAAAAAAAAATATTGCTATTAGTAATTATTTAGATATTTACATAAAAAGAAATTCATTAAAAAATCATTATAGTTTACAATAGAATCATTAATATCGTTAATCCACATTCCATGGGCTGGAGATTTTTTTTTTTTTTTTTTTTTTTTTTTTTTTTTTTTTTTTTACCGTAAAATCTTCCAAGACGGAATAGCATAAGAAAGAAGAAACATCCTTTATAGGCAGGTTCTCTTATCAGAAGGTTCATCATGTGTTGTAAATGCATTATATTCTTTTTACAAGTACTAATATCCTCATTTTACCTAGTTCAACATATTTTCTTTTTGTTAAACAAGGGATTCTGCCATAGGCAGGATATATTTCTCATGTTTTACCTTACTTTAACTTTATTACCTAAAAATGCATCTACTCATCTTAAAACTAGTCGAATGTACCAATCCAATTTTTTTTTTTTTAAATCCCAAATATGTTAATACTTCAAAATTAGCTACAATAATGAAAAATTAAATGGCAAGCTATGCTCATACTGAGGATTCTAAAGATATGAAATTTCGTGCATTATTTCTTGAGATATGACTATCGCTGAAATCGTGTAAATACAGCAAAATGCACCATAGCAGGGCTTTCTGTAAAATAATTTACACCAAAACCTAACCAGATACAACTTATGTCACCGACTAATTGAATCCGAAGTTTGATGAAAATCCGTGCATTAGTTTTTGAGATACAGCTACTTTCAAAATTTTGGAAAAACCAGCTTAGCAGCGTCGCCTGTTGAGAGATTTACACCAAAACATAATCAGCAGCAATATTAATCAAGGCATACTTGAATCTGAAGTTAGTTATTGAGATTGAGCTATTGAAGAAATCGTGAAAAATGCAACACAGCAGAGCCACCTTTGAGGCTATTTACCCCAACACCTAATCAGCATCAATTCATATCAAGGACTAACTGAATCTGAAGCTTGTTGAAAATCTGTACGTTAGTTCTTGAGATAGAGCTATTACAAAAATCGTCAAAATCCTGCAAAATTTAGCATAGCAGCGCCACCTGTTGGGTGATTTACACCAAAAACTAATCAGCACCAATTTATATCAGAGACTACCTGAATATAATTTTTTATTAAATTCCGTATATTAGAGGGTCCACAAAATTGTGTTACATATATGCAGACAGACATTTTGTAGAAACATGTTTTTCGGGATCTCTGACTCCTGAAACGTGTAAATCCGTCGAAAACAGGAAGTTGAAAAATTTCACGAATCCAATACTTTCTTCTTGTAAAGATAGAAGAAAGTAAAAATTAAGAAAAATAATAAATATGTAAATTTCAATTCTGGAATAATAGCGATTTAAAAATACGTGCATTAAAAATGTTGGGCCGGGCCAAATGTTACTGATATTTTTACTGACCAGACCAGAAATCCTACCGGTCCAAATGATTTTCATATGAGCTGGGTTGGAAATTGTACTGAAAATTTCTGCACAGACCTCAAGAATAATGTAGTACAGTCCCGACTTAAGCCGGAAAAAAAATTGTGTCCCTGTCCATCTCGGTCCGAATCTCTCGGAAAATGTAATCCACAAAAAAAGCCCGGACCGATTGTCGGGACAGAAAATTTGGTAGGCCCGTAAAGACCCTTACATCGAATAACAAAAGTATAACTCACAAAATTTTGTAAATTTGGACGCTGAACTACTATCATATTTATAAAAAAATATAAATTAAAAAAGGAGTTTTTAGTGAACTTTGCTCATAGATGTGTTTCAGTTGATCTAATTCGTTTGAAAAATTTTGAATTTGAACTTGACTTATTTTTGAGAATTTGAATTTGTGTTGAAATTAGTTCTTTTTTTTCCTCGGCGTGTTCAACACAAGTTGGCATCAATTAAACACGTCAATTAGTATTGGCCTAGGATAAACTAGATTTGCCTAGGATAAACCAGAAGGTTGGCGCAGAAGCGGTCTTTGGGATCAATAAAAGTAAGCCAAATGAAATTGGTATAGGATAAACTAGATCGGCCTAGGATAAACTTGTTCAGGCCAATGAATAGCAGGCTAAACTAGTTTATCCTATGAGCGTTCGGCCAAACTAGTTTGGCATAGGAAAAACTAGTTTATCCTATGAGCGTTAGGCCAAACGAGTTTGGCCTAGGAAAAACTAGTTTATCTTATGGGCGTCAGGATAAACTAGTTTGGCCTAGGAAAAACTAGTTTATCCTATGGGTGTCAGGATAAACTAGTTTGGGTTAGGAAAAACTAGTTTATCCTGTGCGCATTAGGATAAACTAGTTTGGTCTAGGAAATCTATTTTATCCTATGGGCGTCAGGATAAACTAGTTTGGCCTAGGAAAAACTAGTTTATCCTATGAGCGTTAGGCCAAACGAGTTTGGCCTAGGAAAAACTAGTTTATCTTATGGGCGTCAGGATAAACTAGTTTGGCCTAGGAAAAACTAGTTTATCCTATGGGTGTCAGGATAAACTAGTTTGGGTTAGGAAAAACTAGTTTATCCTGTGCGCATTAGGATAAACTAGTTTGGTCTAGGAAATCTATTTTATCCTATGGGCGTCAGGATAAACTAGTTTGGCCTAGGAAAAACTAGTTTATCCTATGCGCGTTAGGATAAACTAGTTTGACCTAGGCCAATCTAGTTTGGCCTAAAATTGGGTTTGGCCGGTAACATATCATTCTATATATATAAAAAAAAGTTTTGATTTGGAAATGGACCAATGAAAATCTGCGTAGATATTCCGGGTAGATCGGCATCCAATTTGAATGCTTAAGCATGGCCTTTCATCGTTAATATTAAAAACACTGTTGCATACAAAAATATGAAAATCGGTGGTATTATAGAGAAATGTTTGATAAATACGCTGATGCAGACAGTTTTCAAATCGAAGAATTATTTTAAGAGATATTTAATGCTAAATTTGGACAAAATCGTTCCATTAAAAAAGTTTTATTGAAGCAAAAACTATACATGAGAATTTAATCATTTTTAGATCATTATCTATATATTACGTATACATTGTAACACGCTTCTTAAAAAAAAAAAAAAATTCCAAATTAACCCTCTATCACATAATAATTTTTCGCAATTCGATTATATAACCCAGAAAAATACACAGAATATCTGGTATAGACAGAGATTTTTGTTAAAAACCATTAAAAAATAGGTCATTTTTTGCATTTTCCAAACTCGTCGACGGTCCCGTAGTGAGCATTTCTCTCACGACCATATTTAATTTAGAAATGATTATTTATCTCACGACCCTATTTAATTTAGAAATGATTATTTCTCTCACGACCCTATTTAATTTAGAAATGATTTTGTGTTCACCACGTCCCCTATAGCTGTGTTTTGTATTCTTTTAAATAATGTCTTCCAAAATCCGAAAGAGAAATCTTTGTAAATTGTTAGGTGCGTCAGTAAGAGAGTGTTAACATACGAGATATAAAATTTCATTAGTTAAGACAATACTGATCGAAGGAGAATTACCAAGCTCATTGGCGAGGATACAATTATCTGTATGATAATGATTGCCAACTAGTCTTACTCATGTAAGCAAAGGGTCAGCTAGGTGGGAGGCCTACCAAATGGCTTAAGCACTCACAAGCCCCACCCAACTCATGTAAACAAAGTCGTCCATGCGATTATCGTCAAGTTCAGGAACCTAGTTTTTCTATAGTCTCTCTATTCTAAAAAAAGTAACTACCGCTGTCACCGCCGCCGGTTTTGATTTTTTTGTGACCGGAGGTCTTTCTTCGTTAATATTAAGAAAAATAATTCATACAAAAATATGCAAATCGAAAGTATTATAGAGAAATGTTTGATAAAAACGCTGATGCAGACAATTTTCAGATCGAAGAATTATTTTAAGAGATATTTAATGCTAAAGTTGGACAAAATCGTTCCACTAAAAAAGTTTTATAGGAGCAAAAACTGTTTATAGAAATTTAATCATTTTTAGATCATTTTATGCGTTAGAACTTGCCGGAGTGCAGATTGCATTAATTTTTTTATTTTGACTCATTTTTGAGGTTTTATTTCAATTTTAAATTCAAATTTTCAGCATTTCGAGAGATATTTTTTGCAAATTTTAGAAAATGTTATTAATTTAAACTGTTGCCAGTTGTATAAACAGCGCAAACAATAATGTTTACTTCAAATAAATAATTTATTTACACGTGACTATTACAAACAGAAAAAAAACTTTAAAATTAGAATTAAATGATTACATGTTAAAAGCAGGAAAATTACGTCATAAGAACCATAGGCACAGATGTCATATACGCCCCATACTGGCGCAATATTTTTCCGACGCCAATTTGGCGAAAACATCAATAGCATAAACAACAACATCCGGGTTACCATATCAAGCAAAATAACGACACTTTAGCACCAGTTAAGTACCCGTTGCGTACATGAAATTGGCGTCAGAAAAAAAAAAAAAAAATCGTCAATGACATCTGTGCCGAACCATATTTACACAAAATCTTAAAATTAAAAAAAATCATTATTATGAAGTTAAAAGTTGTAATTTGAGGAAATTACGTCATATTTAAAATGGCAAAAAATATAGCAAAACAATTTAAATTGAAAAATATATTTGCGCAAGATATTTTGAGATAATCTTTTCAACTATTATCGTGAATTCGAAGACAGCGCAAATAATATTTCCTTCTAACAACAAAATTTTCAAGTGAATATTAATAAGACAAATAAAACTTTGGTGTAAATTACGTCAGATTTGAAACGATACATTTAAATGAATTATTTAAAAGAACTATCTTATAGTGCTGTTAAAAAATACCCGGAGACAATGACACTGTTTACTTAATTCATTTTACATTAGCTTATTTTCAAATGTTTAACTAATTTTTTAATTAAATACGAAAACAGCCATTGTATCTCTTAACAGCAGCAGGTTTGGCCTTAAAAATCCCCAATCCAAGGAAAGCGAATGGAAACCCGTTTACAGAGCGATCGCTACTGTTCTTTTTTTTTTTTTAACCATTTCGAAAAATGGTTATTGTTCTCGTCAGGATAGGAAATCAAAAGCATATCTGAAGATTTTTATTGGTTTAATCCGCATTTTATTTGACTTCTGATCGATCTACAGTAATATGTATTTCCCTTTACCTTCAAGAGATATCTTTTGCCACTATGAAAAAAAAGTAATAAAAACTACAAACAAAATTAATAACTCAGAAACAAATTGAGATACAGCTTTCAAACAAATTGCATTTAAAAGTAATTTTTTTTTCTCTACAAGACGATGTAAAAAGTAATATTGTGGGATGTTTAGAAGTTTAAGAATGAAATTTCATTTAAAATGTGTCATCAGATTTCTTGGAAATCTGACGATGGAAAAGTCTTTTCCCGAACAGCCAATGAAATGCTTGGATAATACATAAGTTTCAGGTGGATAATACGCACGAGTCGCAGGCGATTTCCGTTGCTTGCAATGTTTACGTGTAATAACACTATTAATGTTTAATTCATGGCGTACGTAATGTATGATCAACTCGTGCTATTTTTTATGTCTTAAATTTTAATCATTGAAAAAATCATTTCCCAAATGGTCGTTGTAATTTGTTAAATTGCATTTTTTTTTATTATTATTATTATTCAATATTTTTAAAGCCGATGAAATTAGCGTGCTTTTTGGATTTTGGTGTGCCGGAACGGGGGTTGGCGAACGAAGCTCGTAGGGGGCAGAGCCCCCTAGTATATTAAATGAAAATATCTTGCGTTTTAAATAAAGTATCAGCTTTAGTAAAGTTTAAATGAGTCAGAGCTATGAAGTTATTATTGAATGAAACTTGTGATATACCGAATTATACTAATAATAATATTAACCCGAATTATCGGTGATAGCCCGCCATTTTAAAACAACATAATGGGTGCAACAAAGCTCACCAATGAACTTGGTCCAGACCTTAGAAATTCCTGTGCACATGCTCACTCATATCTAAATCGGTTGATATATGCGAGTGCTGTTGCAGGCAAAAAATCAGGTTTTTAAAAATGTCACACACATTCGAAATTCAAACTTCTATATCTCGGCTTTTTTTTTTAGATAAAGGCAAAACAAAAAATAATCCGGAATCTTTGTATCAAGCTGAAACACATAAGAAAAAAATCTTTTTAAATTTCTAACATTATTGTACTTCATTTTAAATTATTTTTTTTAAATATTTAAATGACCGCCATTTTAAAACAAGATGGCCGATGAAGTTAGGAAACGAACTCGGCCGAGAGATTGCTATGTACTATGCACATGTCTCGTCTCATCCTAATCGGTTCATAAATACGCGTGTTATCGCGTGACAAAAACCAGATCGCTTCAAAATGTCAGCCATGCTAGAAATTCAAAGTGCTATAACTCAGCCATTTTTAAGACATAGACGAAACAAAAAATGCTCCGAAATTTTTGTATCAAGCTCAAACACATAAGTAAAAAATCTTTTACAATTTCTAATTATTTTGTACCTCACTTTTAAATTATAATTTTTTTAAATATTTAAATGGCCGCCATTTTTAAAGAAGATGGTGGATGAGGCTGGTCAACGAACTCGGTCGAGACATTGCTATGTACTATGCACATTCCTTGTCACATCCTAATCGGTTCATAAATACGCGTGTTATCGCGTGACAAAAATCAGATCGCTTCAAAATGTCAGCCATGCTAGAAATTCAAAGTGCTATAACTCAGCCATTTTTAAGACATAGACGAAACAAAAAATGCTCCGAAATTTTTGTATCAATCTCAAACACATAAGGAAAAAATCTTTTTCAATTTCTAATTATTTTGTACCTCACTTTTAAATTATAATTTTTTTAAATATTTAAATGGCCCCCATTTTTAAACAATATGGTGGATGAGGCTGGTCAACGAACTCGGTCGAGACATTGCTATGTACCATGCACATTCCTTGTCACATCCAAATCTGTTCATAAATACGTGTATTATCGCGTGACAAAAATCTGATCGTTTCAAAAAGCAAGCCATTCTAGAAATTCAAAGTACTATAACTCAGCCATTTTTTTAAGATATAGACGAAACTAAAAATGTTGCGGAATCTTTGTATGAAACCCAAACACATAAAAAAAATATTTTTCAATGTCTAATTTTTTTGTGCCTCATTTTAAATTTTAAATTAAAAAAATTTTAAATGACCGACATTTTGAAACAAGATGGCGCATGACGCTGGCCAACAAACTCGGTCGAGACATTGC
This sequence comes from Maratus speciosus, assembly GCA_963932465.1. Taxonomy (NCBI): domain Eukaryota; kingdom Metazoa; phylum Arthropoda; class Arachnida; order Araneae; family Salticidae; genus Maratus; species Maratus speciosus. Next base: position 429,329,582 of record OZ010795.1, on the reverse strand, counting down.
TATGTACTATGCACATTCTTTGTCACATCCAAATCGGTTTAAAAATACTTGTATTATCGCGTGACAAAAATCAGATCGTTTCAAAATGTCAGCCATGCTAGAAATCAAAGTGCTATAACTCAGCCATTTTTTAAGATATAGACGAAACTAAAAATGTTCCGGAATCTTTGTATCAAGGCTGTTCTTCTAACTGTAAATGGTATGTTAGGGCTTTTGAATATGTCAGCAAAATAAATTTTTTTCCCAATAGGATGTTTCGAAAATAGGTGATTGTTTCATATATTGCCAAAAGCTCGATTTGTAGACTTGGATATTTCTTTTCTGACAGTCTTAACTTTCTTCCTGTAAATTCAATTGGTATCATTTTATCACCTTGTTTTTGTGCCAATATACCTGATGTTGCGATTTTGGATCCATCTGTGATTACATAGAAAGTTCTTGTGTAATCTGGTGGGTGAATTGTCGGTTGTGCCATTATTATTTGTTGTATTTTTTCAAATGCTTGTTGTGCGCTTTCATTCCATCTGAATTTCTGGTTACTTCTCGTAAGATCTGTCAGAGGTGTAATAATTTGCGCATAATTTTGTATGGTTGATTTAAAATATGTGCATAGACCTATGAATGCTCTCACCATTTTTTGAGATGTGGGTCTTGCAAAGTTAGTAATTTTCTTTATATTTTTTTCTGAGGGTACGTAACCCTTTTCGCTGATTTTATAGCCTATAAATTCAATTTCCGGCATATATAGTTTTAGTTTTGTAGGTTCTATAGTTAAATTGATTTTTTTAAATCTTTTTAGTACTTCTTCAAGTATTTCATGCATTTGTTCTATATTTTGAGCTCCAAGAAGGATATCATCGATGAAATATTCAATGTCATATTTTTCTTTTAAGTCACTTAGAACTATGTCCCTTAATCTAGCAAATAAATACGTCGAAAATTTTAATCCAAATGCTAAACGATTCATTTGAAAGGGATTTTTTTCCGTAACGAAAGCCAATTTGTGCTTGTCTTCTTCCCTCAGCTTGATTTGAAAAAACGCTGAGTGTAAATCTAACACCGTGTATATTTTCTTTCCTGACATGCTTTGTAAAATTTTTTTTTGTATTTGGCACAGGATATGGTTCGCTCTCTACTATATCATTAAGCGATCTAAAATCCAAAGCCAGTCTTACTTTGATTAAATTTTTGTTGTTAGTTTTTGATGTGGAATTTTTTTTTCACGAAAATTACTGGAAATGCATAGCTGGAATTCGTAGGTTCTATAATACCTGCGTCTAATAGATCTCTTATTTCTTTTTCTGCACTCTTCTTTATATCGTGTGCTAATTTAAAATGTTTGGTTTGGATCGGGAAGTCATGCTGTAATTTTATTTTAGGTTTAATTACATCCGTCGCTCCTAGCGTTTTATAAGATTTACTGAACGCTGTAGCATGTCTCATTACAATATCCAAAACTTCCTTTTGCACCTTCGGTGGTAAATGATCTACTTTGAAATCCTCTCTTGACAATTCCTTTCTTCGCAATTCTCTAATTTGTGTTATATTTAAATTGTTAACTTCATAAATACTGTCAGTATTTGTTTCATTTTGTTCTTTAATAGAAAAATCAGTTGTAATCTTCCCCATTTCTTGATCCTTGTATAATTTTAAATATTTGTTGGAGAGATTCTGTACTATAATTTGAAATGAATTATTGTCGGATTCTTTACTTTTATGAACAGAATTCTGAATTGCTAATTTTTTATTATCGTATTTGGGTTGAAAAAAAAAATTGTTGGTCTTTTTCTAAAACTCCGTCGAAAATTAAATTTACTAATTTCGATTCTTTAGGTCTTAGAGTAATTTTGTTTTCTACAAATGCTGTTATGTTATTCTTTGAATTATAATAATCATTAGAATTAATTTGTTTAGGTACAGTTTGAAAATTGTCGTTTTGTTGTGCTTCTTTAATCCTGTTAGCTTCTGTAAATTGATTTTCATTGGAATTTAATTTTATTACCGTATTGTTAAATTTTAAAATGTTGTTTTCCAAGTCCATAATTATTTTGTTATTATTTAAAAAATCGTATCCTAAAATAATCTTGTAATCGCGGTCAAATTCTTCTTTTGTGACATAAAATGTTCCATTTAGGAAATTATTCTCATTTTTAAATTTAAATTTTACGCAGTTTTTGAACGGAATCGTTTTATTTGACAAAGTTGTAATTTTAATTGAATTGGCTAAATATTCAATTTTTATATCTGTCTGTTTTATTTTTTCAAAAATTTCTGGTGACAAAAGGCTAATACTTGCTCCACTATCTACTGAACTGGGTATAATTAGTTCCTTTTTTATCTTTAAATTCCATATTGGTAATTCATTGTTTCTTCCTGAGTTGCAACTTGCTATCAATTTTTCTTTAACCTTAGAATTTTGATTTTCCTTAGCCTCAAACACTTTTTTTTCATGTTCATGTTTCTTCTTTTTTAATTTTTTGTTAAATTTTGTTTTTATATTATAACACTGTTTTTTTTTCTATTTTATGGGATCTGCGGTTTTGCCTTTGTGCTAGATTTTCAGATCCCCTTACCGGTTTAAATGATTGTGTCCTCTTCTACCCTTATTATTCTGTTTTCCCCTTCTGTTATTAATTTCTCTAGGGAAAGTTACTGTGGGCTGTGTATAAATATTTGTATGATTATTTTGATAACCATTACTTTGACTATTTTGAATATTTGTGCCACCTTGATGTTGCCCTGTATATTCTATTTGTGGATTTTGCCCTTGTGAAAAACCAGTATTTTGTATCGGGACAGTGTATTGCATATTATAATTTCTCTGATACATTCCATTAGTTCCTATTTGCTGTTGATATTCGTTTGGATAATAGGGCATCTCATTGTGACCATAATTAGGTCTAAATTGGTTGTACTGTGGTCTGAAAGAATTGAATGCTTGTGGTGTTTGGAAATTAGGCGTGTAATTTTGTGGGAGTCTTTGAAAATTTCCATAATTATTATTTCGATAATATCTCTGAAATCTTGGCCTAACTCTGTTTTGTTGTGCTGCTCTAGGGTGATTAAGATTTGCACTTTTTTTTGTTAAAGTAGTAATTTTGCGTTAAGTGATTTGGTTTATTACATATATGGCAAAATTGCTGCGTGATGTGATTAATCTCAACCTTATTTTGTTCACTTTCCTGTGTGTCAAGTGTTAAATTGTTTATCTTTTCTTTCAATTCTTTAATTTATGCCTTCTGATCTTGTGTCATGTTTATCAGTGCCTCGTATAATTTGTTTTCACTCGTTTGCGTTATATTATTAACTTCCCCTGCACATTTAGTATTTATTGCTAATTCAATGTTTTTTGCCCTTTTTACTGCATCGTCAAATTTTGTTGGTGGATCTTTTTTTTAATTCAATGGAAATATCTGTTCTTATAGCTTCAAGGTATTTAGTCAATTTCATAGTTTCTAATAAATCTTTAGCACCGTTTTTCGTTGCATGGCCTGATAATGTTAGATATCTTTGAGCTTCGATGTTAATTTTTTTTTGTAAAGTCTTCGATTGGCTGGTTCGCTGTTTGTTTGGCATTTATGAACTGTGATTGTGCTTTCGCAAATGATTTTTCCTTTTGAAAATATTTGATAGCTTTTTCTTTAAATGTCTTGTAATCGTCGGCCTTATGTAGTTCCTGGGTATATTGTATCATTTCCCGTGCTTGTCCCTTAAATTTTTATTTTGATAGGACTAATTGTAAATCATCGGGAAATTGTGCAGCCTCAGCCAGTTCTTCGAATTCATCGAAAAATTGCGTGATGTCCTGTTCTGGTTTGTCCTCAAAATCAGTTAGAGCATTTATTAGCGTGTCTACACCAATTATGAATTTTTCCCTCTCAGGAGATTTTTGTCTGCCTTTGCCACGTCCAGTCATGTTGAAAAATTTTTAGTTAGAGTTTTCTATTTTTGAATATTTCGTAGAATAATTTTAAGTTTTAACTCACACTACAGAAATTTCTACCCCATGTACATATATAAATACAGAATCATAATACTTAAAAATATTTGTTTTGCAAAATCCTTAATTATAATAATTATGATTGATAATTTCGATAAATATTGTGCTGTGAATCTACTACTACTTTCATTAGTTTTTCTTTTTGTTATACACATAAATAATTTTTTCATATAATATAAGAAAATAATTTTGTTAGTAAGTGAGAAGAAAAATGAAAATAAGAGGAAAATAATAATTTTTTTTTATAAGTTAAATCGTTGCAACCCTTTAATTTTAAGTCCTAAATTCCATTACTAACACCTGGTATTAGCACCAGTAAATTTTAGTATGTTGTGACGATTTGGACGTCATAACACACAGGGTCACGCGACAGTAAAATGGTTAGTACAATAGAAACAGTTATCCCGATCTGCATTGTGAAAAGATCAAATGGGATAATGTTAATTAATAAATTAGGAGAGATGAAAATTTTGGAAAAAAATTAATTTTGACAATAACTCAAGGACGCCTTATTTAACGTTGAAATAGAAATATCGAACTTGCAGGTTGCATAGAGAAACGTCCAATTCTAATAATTTCAAAATATTAGTTCTTTAGATACCATAAATTATGAATATTATCTAAAAGGGAACAAGGAAGGAGAACAAATGAAAGACATATAAATATACATACATAAACAAACTTTATTTTCATTTATATAAAATTCATGATTCAAATATGACTTGTTATATCACAATAATCTTTTCAAATTAAGATTCAAATTATCTATTATTTTTATCAGAATATAACATAGTTCCATTCTCATTAGAACAGAAAAACTTTTATCAAAATTATATTTTGTACTTATTTTTTTTTATTAATTTATGTTATCTTATACTTGCCCTTTTGTTCACAGCACGATCCGATGATGGGGCTTTTGCCAAAATTTTAATAAAAAATGTTATTTATGGAAAGATAATTCTCGTTATCATTAAATTCTTTATCATAATCAATCATAATATTCAATGACATAAGATTATGTACTTTAATGAAAATTTAGAAAATTAGTTGCTTAATATTAAATGTACACATTATAATGAAACATGAAAACAATAGCCACGAATATATATTGAAATAAATATAAGGAATTTCTCACCCAAATAGACTTCGATCTTTTCTGTAATCATCCAAATCATACAGTTCTATCATAGTTCATGGAATCTTAAGCAAACACAAATGAGTTCATCTGGGCATAATTTTTTTTTCTTTTATATATGTAGAGTTGATGGGGATGTTTCACCAATCAATTTCACTGCCTTTAGGCACTCTATGACGCATGAAAATTATCCGAGCTCCAACTCCACAATGTACGCTTTCATTGGCAAAATCTGCAGACACTTCATACATCTCTCTACTATCCACTTAGCTTATATCTCCACATCAGGTGAATTCTTCTCTAGAATTCTGCATCAATTTATTTTCAAAGTCTTGTCTGCTCTCAGCGATCTTCGTCAATAGATCTTGAAAAGGATAGGTCTTCTCTCAGCATTAATTTCCATGATCATTTCCTTTTTTTTTTTTTTTGCATCAATCATTTTTTGTGACTAAGACTTGTCTGCTTTCAGCATTCATTTCAATCGGTAAGTTTTGTATTGTCCTTAAAATTTGCTGCGAAGGAACTTGATGTAAAATATTGAAGTATCTGGATCGTCTTAGAGGAAGTCACATCTTAAAAATGTTATAGAACCTCTTGAGGACGAGACACAAGACTTAATAATCTTCTCTCATTCCATCTTCCAAGATCCAATTATTTTTTTTTGGAGGGCTAAATTAACCCAGAGCTGTCATTCTGATTGGAGGCTACTCCTGGTCCCTTATTGGTACTCTAAACATCCCCATCTATGGGCGTGCCAATTTATTTTTCACTGCATAGCATTAACTTAATTTTTTTTTTCCCATTGCATCAGGTTTCTCATGGAAATCACCACCCACGTCGAGTGTTGTAAAACCATCTTAATTGATAGAAAATTTATGGTTTCAATATCGTAAATTTTCTATTCCTTCGCTATACATTTTCTGTCCAAGTCTGACGTCAGTACTGTTCGCTTTATCTGTAATTTCCTATTTTCTGTCTGGTCTTATTTGGGGAGTTTTATTTTATTACACTGTTTTTACACATATAAATATTTACAATTCGAAATTTTTAATTTTCAATATTAATACAAAATAAATTCACAATTCATATTCCTCATTTTTTTCTAAACGTACCAATACCAAACAACATATATATTTTTATTTTTATTACGCATTATATAATTATTCATTTTAATATACTTTAATTTTGGAGTATTTTTTATGTTAATTTATTGTATTAATTAATTACTAAAGAAATTAATAACGTTAAATTAATAACGAGCCTTGTTGTGTAGATTTCTACACGACAAATGTCTAATTTTTTTGTGCCTCGTTTTAAATTTTAAATTATTTTTTTTTTTTAAATTGCCGCCATTTTGAAACAAGATGGCGGATGAATCTAGCCAACAAACTCGGTCGAGACATTGCTATGTACTATGTACACACGAAATTTTATCCATATCGGTTCATAAATACGAGAGTTACATTATGACAAAGATCATATATATATATATATATATGTATGTGTGTTTTGTAAGATTTCTATTGCTCTAAATTAAATATTTAATGGGTTGTAGTTTTTTATCCATTTCATGCCATTTGATAATGTTCTCTATTCATCTTGAAACTATTATTTTGATTATATTGGTTGTTTGAGTACACGGGAAAAAAAATTTTCAGCTTATAGCTTTTTTCCCACAGAAAACACCGATTTGCTTATATCATTGAATTCTGTACTCTTGAAAACGTAATTTAATATATAAGTTTTTCATTTTTTTCGGAATCCATATTGTTCTTTTTTTCTGCCATGTTAGTTCTTGTACTTAGGTATACGGTACTTTATTTTACACATACAGTTCTATATTGTTGCTTTATGGCGTGTAGTCAATCATTCACAATATTGCAGTTTTTGATGATGGTCGGTAATGTTTAATTAATGGTTATATATATATATATATATATGGATATTTTATTTCAAAATTAATGATAAATTACTGAATGAATGGCGCTACAGCAGCACATATCTAATGCAATAAAACATATTACATCATTCCAAAATGCTAAAACACCATAACTTCAAAAGGAAGGTGTATATCTGCAGAAATTTTTTAACTATAAAATATTTATAAAAACAAGAAAGAAAGGTAAAAAAAAAAAAAAAAAAAAAAAAAAAAAAAAACAGTCTGTTCTTCATCAGTGGGAGGACAGACAGAAAACTAACTCCACCCCCCACTTTTAAAATTAGCAGGTTTCTGAACACATGTTCACCCCGCATTCAATGCTGAAAACTATTGTCATTTTATTAATCTAATTCCATAAAAAACTAAAACAACTCAAATTAAAAACTAACAAACATAATATTAACCATACAAAAACAAAAAACTTTAATAAAAAGGTCTTTTAGAGGAATGCTTAAATTATCATTAAACTAAAAACAAAAGAAAAAAATATAAGAAAACAAGCATGAATGCAGAATAAACATGCGCACCCCTCCAAACCCGCAAAATGAAAATTTTCAAAACATGAATACCTGTATAATGTTTCCTACCCGTCAATTATAAACAAATAAATTTTTCTTCCAAATCCATTATCAAAAACCAGAAATTCCAGGTCTGCAACTTTCCTTCGTTTCAATTGATCAATAGACACCCGTTCTTTTAACAAGACTTTAGGATGCCCATTTCATACAGAAAGATCCAGAAGGCTGCCATCACATGTTCACGCCACCAGGCCACATCGTTGCCATTCACTTTTTAGAACTGTCTTTAAATAATACTTCAAAAACTTAATGGGATAATTGTTATTGTAAAATAAATTAGCCAATAACTTAAAGATCTGTTTATAAAAATTATTTTCTCTGCCACAAATTTTATTGAAACGTATCAATTGATTAATGATTATATTTATGTAAATTTTTTTATGCAAATTTGAAAACCAATGTGGCATGCTTCTAGTGAAAAAATTAAAACTATTTCTTTTATCGTACAAATCCAAAATCAAATTATTATCAATAATTTTGAATAAAATATCCAAAATTTCTGCATTATAATCATCACTGTTTGCTCTATTCAATTTTAAACAATTTGGATATATAATATCATATTCATTAGAAAATTCAAAATTCAAAATCAAAATATCATCAATATACCTAAAGACCTTTAAAGACTTATTATATTTCATAGTATATTTAAATTCATAATAAAATAAAAATAAATTTGCTGCTGTACTAGAATAGTTTGTTCCCATCCCTATACAACATATTTGATTAAAGGTATTATTGTTAAAAGTTACATAATTATTATAAAAACAGAAATGACATAAGCTTGAAAATAAATCTCTATTTATATTTAATTCATCATTTATACAAAAAACATCAAAAACACTCATTAAAACTTCATAAAGTGAATCAATAGGTATATTGGTGAACAGATTTTCAAAATCGAATACCTGCATTTTCATAGGAGTCAATGGCAATTTGTTCAGAACTTCAACACTATTATCAATTGACCAGAAATAACTATACTTCTTAAATTTATACTTTAGAAAATCCTATATCTTTTTTAATAAATTCTGTAAACCAATATTAAAATTTTTATTAATGCTTTTAGAAGTACTACAAATAAATCTAAATTTAATCGGATCTTTATGAAATTTAGGCGTTAAGAAAATAAATGGCAAACAGTGATGATTAGAAACATCAAAATTATAAGAAAACATACTTTTAACTTTCTTTTTATATGCGAAAATTTTTTTAACGACAGGATTTTTATCAATATTAAATTTTGAATAAAAATTTTCATTACCTAATTCACACTCTATTTTATCAATATAAAACTTTTTTCATATTATTGCATAATTATTAGCTGCTTTGTCCACAGGAACTATAACAAAATTATTTTGTAAACTTTCAATAAATTTTATATCTTCATCTTTAAAACTTTGATATTCATATTCATCAGAATTTAAATAATCTCTTAAAAAATTATTGAAATGCCCCAAAATTTGAGACTTCGATTCAAAAAATGCCTCCAAAGGCATACTAAATTTATAACTATATTTCTTTATAAAATTATTGACATTATCCTTAAAAATTTTTAGTACCTTATTGCTATTAATTTTACTATTGATTCTAAATTTTGTACCAAAATTCATTAGATATTTTACATTTTTATTCTTGATTATATCAAGATTACCTGTAATTATATGTCCATGATAATTATCTATAAAATCTTTAAATTCTATATTATTACAACAACAAGTTAAAACTGTATTAACATTTGAAAAAGCTATTTGTCTGTAATTGAAAATCTTATTACTTAATGGTTTATGATAATTATATGCAACTGAAATGATACATTCTTTAAGAGGTAAAAGGTCGTAAATCTGTTTGCATATTGCATTTAAATTCAAAATATCAAAATATTTTTGTTGAAATTTTATATTAAAATAAATAACTTCTTTATTAACTTTATCTCTATTCATTAACTTAAAATTAATTAAATCATATAATAAATCTTTAAACTGTAAATTTTTAAATTTGAAAACATCCAAACATTTTTTAATTTTCTTAAGCACATTTATCTTTAATTTAAAAACCTCTATTTTAACATTTTTAACACTATAATTTTTATCAAAAACAAATTCCATATCCTTAATCCATATATTAGGAATTATATAATTCGGACCTTTATTATATTTACGAGAGCCCCTCTTTCCTCTTTTATATCAACTTTATCATTAAAATTATAAAATAAATCATATACATTTTTAACCTTCAATAAATTAACTTTATTAACCAATGTATTTAATCCAAATGGATATATAGTTTTGAACTGCAACATATAATCATTTTCTTTTTCCAATCTATTATTTTTAGCTTCAACATGATCCAAAATTTGAATATTAATATTATTAAAACTGTGAATTCTAAAATGTAAAATTTCAAATGTGGGGCATTTCTTATTATCATTATATACATCTGATCTATGCTGATTAATTCTAACATGTAATTCACCTTCCGTCTGCCCTACATAACTTTGCTGTCAAGTTAAACAATTAATTTTATAAATTACGTTATTATATTTACAAAAAGGAATATAATCATTTACTTGAGGTGGACTGTCCGCATGCGCAACAATACAAGTTTTACACCGTTTATCTTTTCATTTATAATATCTCATATTTTTATCTAGATATATATCGTAACATATTTATTCAAAAAAAATTTTGTAAGCACTTAGGCTTAATATGCCAATAAACAACAAACAACAAAACTAAACAAAGATACACCAACCTACAAAGCCGTAATAAAATTGAATAAATATATATGCCAGAAGTGCAATAATGCAGCTTATCTGAGTCACATATAGCAATATTTTATTTCAAAATTAATGATAAATTACTGCATGAATGGCGCTACAGCAGCACATATCTAATGCAATAAAACATATTACATCATTTCAAAATTTGGATATATATATATATGGATATATATATGGATATATATATATATATATATGGATATATATATATATATATATATATATATATATATATATATATATATATATATATATATATATATCCATATATATATATATATATATATATATATATCAATTTTGAACGGAGAGTGGTTTCTGGGTCTAGGGGTCATGATCGGTGAAAATATACCAAAATTTTTCGGAATCGTTTTCCTCCGAACGGCTGCAATAGGCAGCTTTTTGTAATGAAAGCTACTTAAAAGACCCACAAACCATTATCCTGTGAGAAGACTGACTATACTTGATGATTGCTGGAAATGTTTTGTACTCATGATCATCAACGGCAATAGAAGCAATTAAAATAGTTATGCTTTTTTTTTCTTTTTCAATAGTTGCTTAGATACTTCATTTTGTTCTGAAGAAAAATATATTTTTTCATAATATTCTACTAGTGCTGGCACGTTATGCATAATTTTTGCGTGATCCATGATTTTCATTCTTTCTTTAACACTTTCCAACAAAGTTTGAAAGTGTTTATCCATTCGGTTTGTCTATCCGACTTTCTGCGCTCTAACTCCCATAAATATACACGGATTTTCATGTAATTGATAAGCGTTATCAGGGTCATTATGGCATCTTTGGTATTGTATATGAAATATGTGGGATTAACAGTTCATTTACAAGGGCACTCAAAAAAAAATTCCTCTTCATTATGGTATTGTGGAAAAAAAAAGCGTTTGCAGAGTATTTTACTAATGAGATTTAGCTATTTTAAATATATTGAAACATATAAATTACTGAATTTCAAGAGCATTCATAGAATTTGTCGTTCATTTACAGGAACACATAAAATAAATCGGTTACAGTACTGCCTTTGAGAAATAATTTTAGTGTGTATTCAATTTCTGCAAGCGTTTTTAAAATTTAATATTTTTTTATGCATTTTACTCGTTGCATATAATTTCTATACATCATATACATGGTTGCACAAAGGAATGCACGGAACATTTTCCTTTTTAGTGGGAATTGCTGGCGGGGTATTTTCAACTAAAGTATATATGTATTTCATAACTGAATTAAATTTCGGCATGCATGTAATTAATAGATACAAATTTATATATCACATACAAAGCTGCTCAAATAATTCGGATAATTTTCAGATTGTAGATGAGAACAGCTGAAAATGGGTTTTCAAATGTGTTATGCATTTCCATATGATTTAGACTATTAGACTATGGTATGTATTATTTTAATTTATTAGACATGCAGTTTTGCTCCATTATTCTGAATGAGTTGAAAAACGTTTCATAATCTATGCTTGAAGCATGGGTTTTTATGTCTTGTTTATAAAACTGTTTTGTTTCATTTAACCAATGACGAACTACCTAAAGCAACCATAGATATGTTGAAAATTTTAAATTATTAAACATACTAGTACTAGACATATTTCCTTTAATTTTATACGGATAAGAACAAATCTTGAATTCATATTTTTTCCTTGATTTTGGTTTTTATTAAATTTGTTAAACGAAAATGATAATAGGGTGTATCTAGCGTTTATCTAACATAATTAATTTAAACATAAAATGTAGTATATCTAACGTGATAAGCTATGTACTAAATACATTACTTTATGATTCATTACTTTCTTTTGTGCAAAAACAGTTACAAATATTCAATTTTATAAATGATTTTAATTACTCAGCAGAAACGTTTGTAGAAATCATGATAGTAAAATCATGCTTTTCCTTTTTTTTTTAGATCTGTGAAAGTATAGCATGCATTAAAATGCAAAATTCTAATATTTTATCTACTTTAGATGTACGCCCAACACCGCTTTCATTGTATAGAACAAGATTTTCACAATGTTCAAATGAAAAATTAAAATAAAAACTTAAAAACTTTAAATGCATTTACTGATCTTATATATATATATATATATATATATATATATATATATATAATATGTGCGTGTGCGTGTGCGTGTGTGTGTGTATTTTTAATTTCAGATAAAACTAAACGTTTTTTATCAATTGGATACACTCCTGAGAATAACATATACGGTTTATCATAAGTCTTCATGCAAATGGTTAAAGATGTGAATATTTTTTTGTCTTTTTTTAGGATTTCTATTTTAGTTGTACGCCCAACACCGGTTTCATTGTATGGAGAAGTGGTACAAGATTTTCACAATGTTCAAATTAAAAACTAAAATAAAAACTTTAAATACATTTACTGATCTTATACATATATATATATATATATATGTGGGTGTGGGTGTGTATTTTTAATTTCAGATAAAACTAAATGTTATTTAGCATTTGGATACAATCTTGAGGATAACATATACAGTGTATCTCACAAGTCTTCCATGCAAATGGTTAAAGATGTGAATATTTATTTTTTAAGATGCGAATATACTTTCATTGTTTGTCACATTTTTTATTGATTACTGTCATATTATTATTACAATAATCATATCACATTATTTATTGTCACATAATTGTCACATTTTTTAAGATGTGGATATATATTACAAGACGTGAATATGTTTTCAGGAATTTTAATCGATTGAAAAGAGAAGCCACTAACGAAGAAAGAACGAAATGACATTATTGTGTTCGTTGGCATTCGTACCGACCTTCATGTAACCCTTAATTTCTATGCAATGCACAAAACGTACATATCCCATGACACTGTAGAAAAACATACCAAGAAATAATTCAAAAGTACATATTCAGTTGCCGTTGAAAGAAGATCTGAAAGAGAAATGACTGGAACAGTTGAAGATAAGTCAACACAGGTCGTAGTAGCGATGTCAATAATCCGACCGACTTCGACCGACGTCTCTCTGGTAAAATTGGAATCAGCTAAGATAGTGTCAAATTCATTTTGCGAGGCAAAAAGTAACACCCACACATCCCATGATACCATTTGAAGAAATAAAATATTAATTCATGGAAATCCTTTCCAGAGAGAATCATTCGACGTGCAAACAATATTTCAAATGAAAATCAAATTTAAAGAAATTATTTGCTTAATAGGCGTAAAGGTCAACTTAATGAAAAAGATTACATGCCGAGACTCGAACCCGGGCCATCAGTTAGCGCATTGATGTTCTACCGACTAAACCACATGGAACGATATCCAGCCTGAAACTTCTAACTACTAAAGTTTGGCAAGGCTACAAACGCAGCACAAGATTGAATATATTTCTGTGAGCCACAGACATGGGGAAAACACGAACCGCAATTAAATCGAGCATTGATTGAAACTATATTAATTCATGGAATTTTTTCCAGAGAGAAACATTCGCCTTGCATACAATATTTCAAATGAAAGTCAAATTAAAAATATATATATATTTGCTTAATAGGCGCAAAGTCCATTTTAGTGAAAAAGATTCATATTTTTGAAATCATAAGTCACCTCTTTCAACATTTGTATGGATAATTATGGCTCAACCTGTATTAAGTAAGAGATTGTTGGTAATATTTGGCCCATTCATTTTTCCAATGTCAATTTATACTAAGATAAAAAGGTAAAGTTTAAAATCATGTAAAATAAAATTGCTAAAATCTAATCATTTTTTCTCTGTATACATTATTCAGGGCTCCAAAATGGTCCGCCAACTGAATACCGATATTATTTTAGAAAAAACATTCTTTTTAGATTTTTCTTACAAACCGCCCCGAAATCACCTTTGAAATTTAATTCTAGCGCAAACCTACCATAAAATTTTCTGTTAAAATTTATTGGTATGCAATTGGCGGACCATTTAAGAGCCCTGCATTATTGTGAAATGTTCTTCATTTTTTTCATGTATCATATATATGGGACATTAAAATAACATCAATAATGAACTAACACATTTAATAATATATAATGAACAGAAATTATAGAAATATTAAAGGTATTCATAAACAAATTATTTTACTTCATTTTTGAACATTTCTGAGAAAATACCGAAAAATTTATGTACATAAAAAATTGGTGATCGGGGATGTCTTCAAAAAATTCTACGTTTACATACTTCTGTACAATCATCTTTACCTGAAAAATAAGTATTTAAATGTATTATTTAAATGTATTATTTTAATGTTGCCACTTATTTTCTAAACTTTAATTTTTAGCATTGCAACAGCCACCAAATATTTAGGATAAACCAAAGTTTTAAGAGAGGGAAGTACATGCCAGAGTCAAGTGAAATTTTGAAAAATCACGAAAAGCTAAAAGGAACTGTAGATGCACTTCATAGTTTCGTGTGTTTAAACACACGAAAAAAAGATACGTAAATAGTTTCTCAGCAGCTGTATTCTGTGACTTTCGGTTTATAAAAATGACTTGATCTTGAATTAATTTGAAGTAACGCAACATCTGAAACGCCTTAAATAATCTAAGAATTACCATGAATACAACATAATTATAATTTTTTGTTATCGAGATCTGTTAATTAGTGATAATGTGGGGAAAAAATTACACAGAATTATACAGCCAAGTACTTCACATAAAATCTTGAAGTTGTATAATTTATATAATTAAGTTAATCCTTTTTTGCATAAGAATTCATATCACTTCCTCATAACCTTTATTTACGCATTTTGACTATTAAATCCTACAATTAGAATATTTTGTTAAAAATAAAAGTCAATCACAGGAAATAGATTCGTCTTAAATTTTTAATTGTCAATATAGTGATTTTCTTTTATGCATTACTCTTTTTTCTTACTATACCGTTAAAAATTGTAATATAGTTTCTATAGGGTTATATACGGGAGGGATAGACCACAGTGTGAGATGGATCAATCCAATATTTCGTTCATGCGGCTGTCTGCGGTCCCACTTACTACTCAACTATCTCAGTCAGAAATTTTAAGATATTTTGTATGCGTGCAACTTTTTTGTTTCTCAAAGAACATATTATTTTTTTAGTTAAAATCATTATTGCTTTTGGTAAGTCAAATATTTTTTCACTATGGTTATAGTTATGCATTTAAAGGTTTTGGTTTATATATGAGCTACCTAGTTTTAATAATATAATCTTGGGGAAGATTTTGGATTATAAATAATCTAAAATGGCAACGTAATATCTGCAGTGCAGAGTCGGGGTACGTTATATTTCTCATCTAGGCGATCGGAAGAGGTGGACCATTTGTGAACGAGGTCGATGGACCAGGTTTTTCGTCAGGAGGGATGGACAATATAATCTTGAATTGCAAATTAACTTTTTAAAGAGCTGACATTAAAATACTAAGGAATTATATTTTATGTTTTCAGAAAATACCGACTACTTATGTTACAAAAGTTTCGTCTACACGCGGGGGACTGAAAATAATTTTTAAAAATGCTATTAATGCCGTTGAAGAAAAGAATATGGGTATCAATCAAGCAGCAAAATCTTTTACCATTCCAAAATCCACTTAAAAGGTAAAAAGTCCTTCCGGCCAGTTCCGGCAGGAAGAGGTAGCTTTCATATTCCTTATTTTTAAAAAGCCAACTTATATTATTCAAACACACGAAGCTCAATTAAGTGGAAACCGAATGTAGGAGATTCAATACTAATTTTTATCAATACTAAATCATTATGAATGAGAGTTTCGCGAAATTAGTCAGCTTTATCCAAGCTGCTTTTATTTAAAGTCACTTATATTTGGCTGGCAAATTCGGCGATTTCTTAAAGTGCCTGCCATTTTAAGACAACATGGCAGATGAGGCTAACCAGTGAACTTGGTCGAGACCTTAGTAATTGCTGTGCGCATGCTCACTCATATCGGAATCGGTTGATATATACGAGTGCTGTCGCAGATAAAAAATCAGATTTTTTAAAATGTCACCCACTTTAGAAATTGAAACTGCCATATCTGAGCCATTTTTTAAGATAAAGACAAACAAAAAATGCTCCTGAATCCTTATATCAAGATCAAATACTTAAGAATGAAACCTTTTTCAATTTCTAATTTTTTTTCACCTTACTGTAAATATATTTTTTTTTTAATTTAATGGTCGCCATTTTGAAACAAGATGGCTGATGAAGCTGGCCAGCGAACTTGGTCGAGATATTGATGTATACTATCCACATGCCTTCTTACATCGAAATAGACGAATACGTGTGTTATCGCGTGACAAATACAAGATCGTTTCAAAGTGTTAGCCATGATAGAAATTCAAAGAGCTATAATTCAACCACTTTTTAAGATATAAACAAAAGAAGAAATTTTCAGAAACAAAACTGCTCCAGAATCTTTGTATCAAGGCCAAACACATAAAAAAAATCTTTTTCATTTTCCAATTTTTTAATACCTCATTTTAAATTTTAAATTACATTTTTTTTTAAATGGCAACCCTTTTGAAACAAGATGGCGACTGAAGCTGGCCAACGAACTCGGTCGAGACATTGGTATGTACTATGTACAGACCAAGGTACATTCAAATCGGTTCATAAATACGCCTGTTATCGCGTGACAAAATTCACGTCGTTTTAAAATGTCAGCCACAATAGAAATTCAAAATGTTATAACTCAGCCATTTTTTTAGATGTAGACAAAACAAAACCTGTTCCGGAATCTTTGTATTAAGGTCAAACACATACAAAAAAAATCTTTTCATTTTCCAATTTTTTTGTATCTCATTTTAAATTTAATTTTAATTTTTTTTTTTTTAAATGGCCACCATCTTGAAACAAGATGGCGGATGAAGCTGGACAACGAACTGGGTCGAGACATTGGTATGTACTATGTATACTCCAAGGTATATCCAAATCGGTTCATAAATACGCCTGTTATCGTGTCACAAATATGAGGTCTTTCAAAATGTCAGCCACACTAGAAATTCAAAGTACTATAACTCAGCCATTCTTTAAGATATAAACGAAACAAAAACTGCTCCGGAATCTTTGTATCAAATTCAAACACATAAGAAAAAATATTTTTTTCAATTTTCAATTTTTTGCTACCACATTTCAAATTTAAATTTTTCTTAAAATTTTAAATGGCCGCCATTTTTAAACAAGATGGCGGATGAAGCTCTCCAACGAACTCGTTCGATACATTGGTCTGTACTATGTATAAACGAAGTTGCATCCAAATCGGTTCATAAATACGCCTTTTATCTCGTGACAAAATTCAGGACGTTTCAAAATGTCAGCTTCGCTAGAAATTCAAAATGCTATAACTCAGCCATTTTTTAAGATATAGACGAAACAAAAACTGCTACGGAGTTTTTGTATAAATGTCAAATACATAAGAAAAAAATATTTTTCCATTTTTAATTTTTTGGTACCACATTTCAAATTTTAAATTTTTTAAAAAATTTTAAATGGCCGCCATTTTTAAACAAAATGGCGGATGAAGCTGGCCAACGAACTCGGTCGAGACATTGGTATGTACTATGTACACACCGAATTACATCCAAATCGGTTCATAAATACAAGAGTTACAGTGTGACATAGGTCAGATATATATATATATATATATCAATTTTCAACGGAGGGTGGTTTCGGGGTCTGGGGGTCATGATCGATGAAAATATACCAAAATTTTTTGAGCTCGCTTTCCTCCGACCGGCTGCAATAGGTAGCTTTTTGTAAAGAAAGCTACCTAAAATGCGAAAACCACAACAAAATTGTTGCTCATTTAAATAAATTAATGAACCTGGGTTTTACATCGTATACAAGTTCTGTATGGCATACGAACTAGCGTAAAAACTTAAATTGACATATTTTTAATAAGGAAGCCAAAAAGGCTCTTTATAACTGGTTGCAATCATTCCTTCCTGGAAATCAAACTGTCTAAATAAGGAAAGCAAAAGGCGCGTCGATCTCTCGAGTAATGAGAATGAACATAAATTAATTATAACTTAATTATATACAGTAATTAATTGAAAATATGTTTAGTTAATTTTCATGTAAGGAAAGTAAACTTTCATTTAATCACATGTGATATTATTATAAATTTAATATTATAAGTGCAATTATTTCAATATTTTATTGTTGTACATATCACCGAGAGTAGTTCGGGCAGATGGACAGCATAGTAAAAAATATAAAATATTATAAAATAGTACAGTACATGGCTTTCAAGATATGATCTTCTGCATTACGACTTTCTCACGAAACATGATACACTGTACATACATAATGTGAAAAGTAAAATACATATAAATATATAGCTTGTAGGGAGCTGAGAAAAAAATGGTCCATCATTCTGGGAATTACCCTATATATATATATATATGTGTGTGTGTGTGTGTATTTTTTATCAGCCTGTATCGGAATTGAATAAGATGACTTCTATATCTTATATTTATATAAGTCAGATTTATGATGATAGCATTATCAGAAAATTGAATAATTTTAATAAATATTCTTATTATTCTGGGATTATTCATATCAGTATTTTCGCAAGAGATCATGTAAACTTGTTCAACTTGCTAATTTATGTATTCTGAAGAATTAGAGTACGACTAATTTTAACTCGTTTAAAAAAAAAATATATATATATATCCATATTACTATCATGGTAGAACGTTTTTAAAACTGTCAATAATTTTTTTTCTTTATTGTTCTAAATTTGTTTATGAAATATTGAAAAGTTTTTATACATTCAAACACTAGTGTTAATGCGTAAAATGCATTCAGAATCTTATATGTATTATGCCTCGGTTTTTTATTCTTAAATTGGCATATGGCTTTTTGACCTGAATTTAACATTCTTGCTTTTTATCATAATACTAATGATTAATATTATATATTTTTTTCTTAATACCCGAAATTTTTGTTTAAAACTATTTCACCGAGAGCAGGTGTAAGGAGACACATGTTTTTACCCCTGATATATCTTGGGGCAAAATTTGAAGTGGTTAAAAAAATAAAATGTCTAATTAAATTTAATAGTAACTAGTAATAGTTTCATTGCTTAAAATTTTAATTCATACTATTATTTAAGAATGTGTCAACTACATATATTTAATTCTGCGCTCAAATAAAATTCTTCACTTTATTCATATTTCCGCTATTAAATATATAATAAACTTCATAAGTATTTAAAACGAAATGTTAACTCTTTCCTTCTGTAAATATATTTTCAAGCAAAGGCAGACTGGAAGTTATGCGGAATTTTTGGTGAATAATTTGTTTCACAGTCATATAATATCGCATTAAAACTTGAATAATTTGGATCAGGATTTTGTTTCACTCAAAGGTAGCCGAAATTTATGTACGTAAGTTTAGAAATTATTTCATAAGAGAGGATAAATCTTCACTAATTGTATTTACAAATGGCAAATATTTAAATTTAAATTTAAATAAAAATAAAACGTCTTGCGTATTAATAAAAAAAAAAGAAAAAAAAAACAGAACACAAAACTTGCCTTTGTTACACAAAATAAAATAATGTTTTAAATAACTATTAAATCCTAATTATAAAATAATATATACGAATGTTTAATATTCATGTTGTTTGATGATTTAACAAAAGTAATTGGGAAAATTTAAACTAAAATTTAAACTCATCCTTCCGGCTAAACATATAATAAAGTAAAGCTTGATTGACAGTCGTGTAGAGTTTATGGTGATTAAGTCATTCAACATGCACTTAATATTATCACTAAAGCTTTAATATATTCAAATGTAATTCCACTGTATATATGCCTTGTTACATTTTATGAACAGAAAATCTAAATGGAATATGAGGTAAAAACTACACGATTTTCTCTATGACTTTACTAAAGGCATACATTAAAAAATATATATGTAATCAAATAAAACAAATATCTTGACTTTTAGAGGATATTAAATAAAACTCACTTATGTTATATGTATTTTGTACGTTATAGTATTAAAGAATAAAATAAAAAACACATTGTTTACCAAATTTAACAGTGTGAAAATATTTTTTTTTTAAATGGCTACATATACAAGAGTGTTCTGTTACAGGGCTCCTACACTTTCAGCTGAAATACCAGTATTTTTTTGGGAAAAACTCCACTTATATAGTCCCGCGATTGGAAAAAGCTAGATTTTTCCTATGAAAATGCTGGTATTTATCTGACCTAAAGACAGGGTAATCCCCTTATCTGTAATAAAACTGTGAAATGTTCATTTTAGAATTGATCCCAGTTCATTTCTTATCACGTGCGGGATTTTACAGTATACGTCAAAATGTGTTTTATTAATCATACTAGAAAGGTAGCCCGTCAAAAATGACGGAAATTTAGATATAAAGATATATACAACTCATGTGCAGGAATATGAGTTTTCTCGCTTGTTCCGCAGTGATAGATGAAAATAACACATTTAAAGAACTAAACGCATTTCTGAAAAACTGTGTACAGTAGAAAACCACTAATCTGCACAGTTTGGTTCCAAGTATTATTCAGATTTGAGGCTTTTTGCGGTCATGTCTATTCAATCTTTGTTTACATTTTTTTAAATTCATATATTGGACAATTTCGATTGTTACGCCTTAAAAATAAATAAATTTTACACTTGAAGTAAGGTAAAAACTATTAAATTATCGTATACGACTTCATGAAATGGTATTACATGGTATTATATGTGTGTGCTTCACGATCTTGGTTACGGCGTTGGCGAAATTGGCTGCAACTTGTCATAATCCTAATAGTGTGGCCACTATAACAAAAAAGTAACCAGTTTTTAGCAAAATTTTTGATATAAAGAAGTTTTCAAAAACTTGTGTAAAATTGCAGGCTGTTCTCATGTTATATCAGTCCTAAGAATAATATTTCTAACATTGAAGAGTTTCCATGTATATATGAAATTTAGAAAACCTTCTCCAAAAGAAAGGTCCTGACATGACATTGTAATTCCTCTAACTTCAAAGTTTAATCGGGCTCTGATGTTGTTTACTGAAACCTAATAAATACAGTTATTTTGAATATTACAACAGAATTAAACAGTTAAACTTATTTAACTTAAACCCGCTGTTACTTCCCGATGTTATTTTTTACTATTAAGAAAGAAAATTATTTAATTTTTTCAAATCATGCATTTATAATTTTTTTCCGTCTTTAATAACTAAATAATGAAAAATATGCTTTTGTTCTGAGCTCATAAATATGACAATAAAATAATGTAACTAAGAGACATTGCAAAATTAAATCTTTGTGATTTCAAACCATAAACAAACGATACCGCCACCATTTTACCTACTATGATGTCATTAGAATATTGTCCATTGATTGTTGGAGAACTTTCTTTGTGAATGATTATCTCAATGATTTAAATTTTTTTTTAAGTTTCACGATGAATGAATCACTTGTGTTTGTTTAGGTTTATGGAATGAGATATTAAGCTGTGAACC
This sequence comes from Maratus speciosus, assembly GCA_963932465.1. Taxonomy (NCBI): domain Eukaryota; kingdom Metazoa; phylum Arthropoda; class Arachnida; order Araneae; family Salticidae; genus Maratus; species Maratus speciosus. Next base: position 429,307,668 of record OZ010795.1, on the reverse strand, counting down.
TAATTTCAACTAAAATTATCCAAGGATATATGTATTTTTAATTGAAATTAAAAACAATGTTTTGATCTCGAAATAAAAAGTTTTAGTATGTATAATTGGTTATTTCTGTTAATTATATATTTAGGTACTTTTCCATTATAGCGCATTTAAAAAAAAAGCTTGGCGCAATTCGGGCATCAGAAAGTGAGATATGTTGCCAAAATATATAAACAGCTATGAAAATAAATCTAATGAACTTTTATTGTTGTTTATATATGCACTTATATACATAGAAAAATCGTTTCTAAATATATATTTTTTATATATACAAATTACGGCACAGATTTCAGATATGAACCGGGATACCTAACTGGCGCCAAAATGGTGTTATTTTGCCTGCTATGGTAACCCGGCTATTGTTTTTTATTTATTAATAAATTGTTTATTTACTTTTATTTTCTGTTTTTAATTATAACGTAAACTGTAATTATAATGTAAACTGTTTTGTTCTATAGCTATTATTCAAACTTTTATTTATTTATAGTTATTTCCTTTTCAAAATGATAGCAAATAATTTAAAAATATATAAGTAACTGGTATTCGAAAGCGAGATTTCTGCCAAATTGGCGTCAGAGAAAAATCAAGCCAACCCCGATGCGTATATGACATCTGTGCAAAAATTACGGCACAGATGTCATACTCGCCCCATATTGGAACGATTTTTTTTCTGACGCTAATGTCATATACACACCGGCACCGGGTAGTTAACTCTCTCCAAAGTGTCGTTATTTTGCTTGATATGGTAACCCGGATGTTGTTGTTTATGCTGTTGATGTTTTCGCCAAATTGGCGTCGGAAAAAAATCGCGCCAGTATGGGGCGAATATGACATCTGTGCCAAAATTACTTTTGTTTATTATAAAAAATGGGTAAATAGCTTTTTTTACATTAAATAAATGTACTTGTTAGTTACCACGTCGACCAAATTACTGTCGCCAAATTATAAGATTAAATGCCAATAATGGTTGACATTAAACATGACCATGTGTTTCTTACGTCATCAAGTGATTTTTAATTCGACGTTATATTTGTATTTTTATTAATGTTTTGCTAATTTAATTGATATTTCGTTGTTTAAAATAAAAATTATGTCAATTTGTATAATTCGGCGAGTGGTTTGGCGATTTATATAATTTGGCGAAACTGGTCGACGGGATAGCTAACAACTACCTAAATAAATTGCATACATATGGAAAAAATTGCTTGTGAGTATGAAGCAGTAAATAAGTTGTCAGAAAATACGTTGGCAAACTTCTTTCTCGCCAAGCAACTTTTTTCCGAAGTTGTACATAAGCAATGATTGCTAGAAATGCATTTTTAATTATGATATGCGCTTTTATGTTTCACTACATTTAAGCATACTATACTGTATGTATAAATGCTACAGTTCATATCCAGGGCTACACAAAAGAATTCGTAAGGGTTACTGAGTATGAGAGTAAATTGCTTAAAGGTGGTTTTTAAAGGAGTTATGCGTTTTTACGCTGAACTGCATTTTGTTTACTAAGAAATGTTTGTAGAATATAGATAAAATGATATACAGGGTCACGCAAAGAATTGGATACATAACCGTCTATGGATGATAATATCTGGAAATGTGATTTCAGTAGTTTTAAGAGTAGGTTAAATTAAATTTTGGCTAAATAGTGGCATGTAATAACGATACTATTGGCTATGGACGGTAATTGCTGAAATCATTTTTTTAATTTTTTTATGTGTCTTCTAAAATGTTTACTTAGTTATCTTATTTCCCCAAATAACGAAGTTTTGTTAAAGCATTCAGGATGTGTTGGGAAGTGTTTCATATTCTATGCTTAACGCATGATTTTTCTTTCTTCTTTAGTCTTATTTTGCATTTATTTTATTTTTAATTTTTTAGTATTATACTGCTTTATAGAAACTTAGGCACAGTTGTCATATACGACAATTTGGCGAAAACATCAACAGCATAAACAACAACATCCGGGTTACCATATCAAGCAAAATAACGACAGTTTGCCGCCAGTTAAGTACCCGTTGTGTATATGACATTGGCGTCAGAAACAAATCGCGCCAATATATGACATCTGTGCCGAAACTTTAATATTTAATTTTTAAACTCTTCGCTCCACACCCCTTACATATAGTACAAACTATAACACAGATAGCGCAAAATAATAGACAGTTTGGTACTTTTCTACTGTGGGAGCTTTGGCGTTTTTTAAAAAAATGCTTGGTGTAATTTGGGCATCAGAAAGTAAGATTTGGGTTCGTTTCCGTTATACGGATACCATTGTCGCCAAGCGTAATAGATGGCGCAAAATGAAAATCACGTGAATTGAAGCATTTGAAAAATAAAAGAAAAAACATTGTCCATACTAAAGTGAGCATTTAAAAAATATAACATTTGAAAATTCCAGACTTTTACGAACTATTTCATTAAATCACAATTATATACTTAAAATAAGTGAACAAATAACTGTTATAAAATAAAGCAATAAAATAAAACTCATATTAAACTGCTGGCATAAAATTACAAATATCTTTTAGCATTTTGAAATAATTGGCGCATTAGCATACATATTGGCATGATGTCCGTATAACGGAAAACTATCGAGATTTGTTTTGAAATCATATAAACAGCTATGAAAACAAACTTGATGAGCGTTTTTGTTTGTTTTATATGTTTATTTTATATGTATATTATTGATATTTTTTATGTACAAATCACATCTGTTTCTTTATAAAATTAGAGAAACGTCTTTTTTATATTAAATAAATCGTATAAATAGTGAAAAAAATGCGTGTGTATATAAAATGAAACAGTGGATAGGTTCCCGGAAAATATGTTGCCAAATTTCCTTTTTCACCAAGGCACCTATACTGGAAAAGTACCTAAAGCACATTAAAATCGCGCAGTTAGGAGCTCACACAGTACAGCGTCGTCTATTGGCGGTTATTTTATTAGTAGCATCGGGAGGAAGATGTAAAGATGTACTTTAAATTCTCACTCATAGATTTTGAAAAATATCTTAAAAGAGCGGAGTTTAAATTAAATTTCGGTGACCTCCTTTATGAAAGATTAATGGTTTTAAATGGGAATTTCGCCAAATTAGCCAGCTATCACCAAGTTGGCTAACATTTGGCGCTACTGTGGTAACCCTGCATTAGTTTTTTTCAACAATTACTCATTTCAATGAGGCGGTCCTACCGGAATCGTGAGGGACACACAGAGACTTGGATTTTATATAAATAGATACCCCTGCTGACAATAATAATGACAAATAAAAAATAATCCAGTTTGATATGAAAATTTTACATAAATAACTCCTTATTTACAGAACACGTTAATATATATTTAAAATTTTATATTTTTCTTGTTAAATGACCTATTATGGCATATGTTTGACTGGTAAAATTAAACTCATATAAGACATACAGCTCAGTCTCTTGACACTTGAAGATTAAAATATCTTGTAATCATGTACAGCCAAATTTTATTAACTCTCCCGTTTTCAATCCTAAACACCTCACAGTTTCAACATATTTAGTTAAAGAATATTTTGTGACTTGGCTATCAAACTTGCTCTTACTGGACCCATACTCCGCTAATGGAATGTTAACTATTATGCATATATATATATATATATATATATATATATATATATATATATTACTTTAGATTTCAAAGAACTTTTAATAATATCATTCAAAAAGGCTTACAATGCATTATTTAAAGAATATTTTCCTTTATTAAATTTACCTGATAATATCGATACTGACTGCTTCAAATCTTTGACTAATTTTCTACTATTTCATAATTTTATCTTCAAAGACAATGCTTTTTTTTATTGACATACAGGGTATGCGTCAAGGAAATGCTTCATCAAGCATGTTATCCGATTTATATATTTACTTTTATGAAATAAAATTTATTAACAATAATAATGCATATACATATACATAGCTCTACATATACATATATGATATAATTATTCTTTCCGTTAATGATACTAATTCTATATCTATTTCTGTAAAATACCCTTTTAATCTAGAACTTAGCACGTCTTATTCAAATAATTCTAGTATCAATTTTATGCATGCTAAAATTAATATTCTCTCTAATAACACGCTAACATTCTATATTTATGATAAACTTAATGACTTTTCATTTAATGTAATTAATTTTACTAACTTCAAACCTTCTTACATATTTCAGTATATAGAAATATTCTACTTAATCATAGTTTTCGTATGAAACGTTTATGTTCCTTCCAATTCTTACAGTCTAAAATTTTTGAGTTAATTCAATCAGCATTGTCTTAAAATTATCCCGTCTCTTTTATTTCAGCATGGCTCAAATCCTAATATTATTTTCTCTACTTTTACCAGTATAGTTATATAATATATTTAAAATATTAAAAAATCGAAAACACTATTATGGAGGGTGGGATGTGGATTGCTGCGAAAATTATAAAATATACACAAAGTTTTAATTTTTTTTAAATGTGTCTGCATGTTTTAAATACATTATACACTATTATAAAAATTAAAAAATAAAAATACCATTATGCAGGGTTGTGGTCGGAAATGCTAAAAAAAGTTTTAAAACCTTATATGTTTATATGTGCGTGAGCATATATATGTGTATGTATGTGTGCTTATATATTATATGGATGTATTTAAAAAACAACAACAAAAAAAAACATAGGGGTTTCATGCATTTAACATTATATTTTTCATTAATTTTCATATATTGGTACATAATAGAAGACCATATTTTACTATCTCAAAATAATGCTCATTGTTTTTTAAACCTCTCGCTGCGCATCCCGTTCTATTCTCGGGGATGCATTTTTTCATCTAATTAACCTTCCTTAATTAATCCCACCAGATATGTTTTTATTGTAAATTTTGCCATATTTAATCGGAACATTTTTGCATTTAAACTATATAAAAATTCATGTTTTTAAAAACCAGTGACAAAAGAACAAAAAATTCTTAAAAGACGCTCGACGCGAAGCTATTTTGATAAAACAATTTCGCTGCGAGAGTGTTAAATGTTATCTATATGCTCATTTTTTATTTTATAATATTCATCTTTAAACTAGTTAATTAATCAATGCCCTTCTATTTACTTATTTTAATATACTTATTTATTTTATTTTATATTTACTCAGTACTTATTAAATTTATTCCAATTTTTTCATTCTACTTTAAATAAATGTTAATCTTAATATTTCTTAATTTCTTCTATTAATTTCATTTTTGTTTAATGGGTATAGAGGGCAGCACTAAATATTTTTTTAAAACCTAATTACAATATAGTTTTATATTTTTAACACCAGCTGGCAGGAATGTTCTCGCTCTCAGCATCTTCTGCCACTGTTCTAATATTCCTAAATCTGTTCGCATCCTCATATGTTTTAACTTTGTGAGTCAACTTTATGATGTTTTGTATCCTGGCATGTAATTGAGGTATTTCGCGTGTATTTTTAATTATATTTCTTCATATATTTTTTATTTTACTTAATGATGCGCTATTAGGTTCTAAATTTTGTCATTTTAGGCTTAATGTCGACAAAACTGGATGAAATAACGCATCTTCTCTATGAATTAACCAAAAAGCACCTCTGATGATTCTGTTGGTTATTCATAGTTTCTTATTTTACATACAGGTTTCCTATGTTCATATCTTGTTCATCTTTATAATTTTACCATTTGTTCATATATTTGTGCTTTCATCGTTATTATATATATATGTATATATACAGGGTGTCCAGCGAATAAGTCCCTGATTTCAAAATTAAATATCTCACAAACAAAGATCAATTTAATTATGCGGTAAACGGTTTTTTTATCAGCTACGTTGTAAAAATGTTATACAGGACTTTCGAAAATTTAGTTGCAAAAACCATTAACAGATGGCGCTGTACTCAACATGCCTGTAAATTGTTCTTCGAAGTCCAGAGCGATCAGTTCCAGGCACTTCTCTCATTTTGAGGAGTCGAAGCTGAGTCGACTCACTTGATTGATGAGTCGACATAGTGACTCACATACGGAATTACAATTGGTTGGTTGGTTTGTTGTAAAGTTGGAGCAATTCCAACTTTCGTATCGTGGAGAAGAAAATTTTTGAATGTATGCTTGAATTATTTTGCTTTAATTTAACATAAAAGAAGATATTTATTAGACTTTAATGGATGGGAGCTGGGGACAGCCAAACAAACGGTCTGCACAGGCCCAAATTTATAGGCCCTGCCCAAACCCGCACATAGAAAAATCTTTGACCCGCCTCTATATAAAACTTAAAAGTTCTGTGCGTACAAAAAAATTAATGGCCGATCTTGGTATAAAACTTAAGATTTCGACCCGAGATCGCATTGGCCCGTACAAGATAAAAAAAAAAATTGGCACGAGACTGGCCCGGCCCGAATAAAAGTTAAAATATCGGCTTGAGCCCGGTCTGGTCCCACTAAATGTCTAAAAAACATGTATGTTACGTCATTATGGTTAAGAAATTGTTCCGTAAGAGGAGTTCTGACCAAAAATACTTATTTTAACTTTTATTTTCATGTTTATAATCTTCATTTTTAAGGAAGAGACCTGCGCTGCGATATTTATGTTTTTAATGAATCTCTATTTGTATGTAAATGGTTCAGTTAAATTTAATATCGTTAATCCATATTCTATGGACTGGAGATTTAACACGTTAAGTGCCACGATGACTGACACTGAAGCGCTGAAAATTTACAATGTTTAAAGTAATATTTAAGAAATTATAATCCTGTAATAAATAAAAGGTAGGTAAATTTTATATATTTGTTAAGTAATTATTTAAAACAATGTATATTTTTTTCAATTTTGTATCATATTTTAGACGTCAGCCGTCGGTGAATGACGCGTTTTAAACGAAAAGTTCGCCGTCAGCCACCGGTGGCGCTTAACGGATTAACAATCTGAAATATTCTATATAGTAAAATCGTTTAAGACGAAATTCCTTAGGAATGAAAATATATGCGTTATAGTCAAGTTTCCTTCTGTGCAGGTTTAAATGTATTATATACTTTTCTTCACATATTATTACGTTCATTTTTCATGTATCAACACTTTTTATAGTGACAGCATTCCGTAATACACAGGTTCTTTTTCACATTTTTTATTGTATTTTAATTTTATTGCCTAGAAATGTCTATTCTTTAAAAATAATGAATTTTAAAGTTTCATGTGTACAGTAATATGGCTATAGGTATAATGGCAATTGAAAAATATATGAATTTTTTGCAAACAGTTTTGAGTCGGGCCAAATTTTACTGATTTTTGGCCGGACCAGTCCAGTTTAAGGGAATAATTTTCGTACGGGCTGGGCCGGCACATAAAATGTCGGCCCTTGGAAGAATGAAGTCAGTCCCGGATCAGTACTGAAAAATTAAGTTCGGCGATCTTTCAGAAAAAAGAAAGGCCCTAGCCCGGTCCGAAAAAAAAATACCTAGGCCCGATCCAAGCATTCAGAAAAGAGGTAATGTCCTGTCCGACCCCAGGGCTGCGAAAAATTGGCCCTAGCCCTGCCCACGGGATGAGCCGGTGCACACCATTCAGCCAAACTTTAAAATATAGAAATATTGTTTAATCCCCATGTCTAAAATTTTACCTTCTTTTTAAGTGGGTGTGGCAGGTTTTGAGATGTTATTTTTTATATAAATCACGATTTAAAGGTTTAAATTTTCTGTGCTGAAAACAAAACGTTTAATTTTACCATCATCATGTTATTCGGTAGATTAAATGCTGTCTTTGATTAAAACAGGATGCAATTGAGGTATGCCCTGGTTTAGGAGTCCGAAATATTTGTTAGCCCTTTTTTTTTAAATCTGATATTTTAATTCTATTTTCACTTTTTATTCGTTATTATCGGCATTTTCTAAGAAAAAGATTAAAAAAATAAAATAAAGCTGTGTTTATCTAAATGAGTATTTGTTTCCATATGCGTATTTTTAAGTACAGAAAATGTTCAATTTTTTTGTGAAAGTGCAAGAAAAATCAAGAGGGCGGAGGCAACAGAATATGAAGCACAGAGGTTCTCTTTGGCTTAATAAAAATTTAAACATAAAACATTTCTAGATCTATATCTTTCAGAAACGAAAAATAAAAAAAAAATCGGCCTGTCCGAAAGATGAAAGCAAAGCCTACCCTCCTTTTTTTTTCGTAAACAGCTAGACTGTGTGTGTATATCTCTATAGATATATCTCAATACTATATGGTTATATGTTATCATGGTTTTCAAAATAGAATTTTAAAAGGGAGTAAATCAAAAGCTATAAACATGAGAAAACAAGGACATTTTAAAACTTTGTCTCCCTCCTCCCCTCCTCGGGACGGCCAGGGCCCTCATTATTAAATTCATTTGTATTCGGGAACGCGTAAAATTGACAGGTATTCTTATTCAGGAACTAAGAAATCGAATGGCGTTTTCCATTTTTTGCCAGAATATTTTTCAAACAATGCTGTCAAAGTTGGAGCTTTTAATCGAATTTCCGTGCACGATATCACGGAAAGAGAAAAACTTGCCGTTACGTGAGAAAAATCGCATTTTACTTGATAAGAAATTTATTTATGTTCAAAAAAATGGAAAAAGCTATTTGATTCCAAATGGCCTCAATAGTCAGGCCTGTCAAATTTATAACTTCATAGTTAAAAATGCTTCCTCTGAGCCCCGCAAAGTATAAAGTTTGTATGTAACGGAAAAAATGCGATTTTCTCCAAAACTATGTGACCGAGGATAATCGCTATAATTTTCTAGCAAAGTTTGAATATACTGCTATTGCTCCTATTTTTTTTTTCATCATTTTAGTTTTAGTACATTCGGAAATAGGTTGGAGGGGGAGGGGGGGCACTCACCGCGCGTACACGCACATGCACACACAGAAAAGAAAATCCGTTTCCCGTTTTGTTTTCAGAACAGAAAATTTAAACATTTAAATCTTGATATACATATAAAAAAATAACTCCTCAAAACATTCGACGCCAGTTAAAAATAATGTAAATTTTTAGACAAATTTTTAGTACGGGATTAAACAAGAATGTTTCTATGTTTTACTGTTTGGCTTAGAGGTATGCACCGACCCAGCCCGTGGGTAGGGCTGGGACCAATTTTTCGCAGCAATGGGTTCGGACAGGGCCTTACTTCTTTTCTGAAGGCTTGGGAAGGGCCTAGGTATTGCTCTTTCCGGAACAGGCTAGGAAATTTCTTTTTTCTGAAAGATCGCACCAAGCCGAAATTAATTTTTCAGTACTGATACAAACTGGCTTCATTCTTCCAAGGTTTGCAAGGGCCGACATTTTTGCAAAAAATGCATATATTTTAAAATTGCCATTATACCTATTGTCATATTACTGTATAATTAAACTTTAAAATTAATTCTTTTTAAAGAATAGCCATTTCAAGGCAATAAAATTAAAATACAATGAATCTTTCGAAAAAGAACCTGTGTATGATGGAATGATGTGTTATACTAAAAAATGTGTTGCTACATGAAAAATGAATATAATAATACATTTAAACCTGCACAGAAGGAAACTTGTCTATAACGTATATATATATATATATTTTATTCCTAAGCAATTTCGTCTTAGATGATTAAACTATATAGGATTTTTCAGATTGTTAAATCTCCAATGCATAGAATCTGGATTAACGATATTAAATTTAACTGAAACACTTTCATACAAATAGATATTCATTAAAAACATAAATATCACAGCACAGGTCTCTTCTTTAAAAATCAAGATTATAAACATGAAAATAAAATCTAAAATAAGTATTTTTGGTCAGAACCCCTCGTCCTGAACATTTTTTTTTAACAATAGTGACGTAAAACTTCATGTTTTCTAAAAATTAAGAGGGACCGAACTGGCTGAGGCCGATATTTTAACTTTTTTCCGGCCGGACCAGATTTATTCCGAGACGGGCCATTAATTTTTTTGTACGGCTTGAACTTTTAAATTTTATATAGAGGTGCACCGAACTTTTTCTAAGGGTGGGTCGATAAATTTTCTATGTGCGGGTCAGGCCAGGGCTTATAAATTTGGGCCTGTGCAGACCTTTAGTTTAACTGTTTCCAGCACCCATCCAACAAAGTCTAATATAAAATTCTTCTTTTATGTAGAATTAAAACCAAAATAATTCAAGCATACACTTAAAAATTTTTTTATCCGCGATGCGAAAAATAGAATGCATCATCTTTACAACCAACCAATGTTACTTCCGCAAGTGAATGGAGAGTCACTATGTCGACTCATCAATCAAGGGAGCCTCCTCGGTATCGGCTCCTTAAAATAAGTTGAAGTGCCTCGAACTGATCGCTTTGGACTTCCAAACATAATTTATAGTCATATCGAGTACAGCGCCATCTGTTAACGGCTTTTGCAACTAAATTTTAACATCTGTATAATATTTTTACGACTTAACTAATAAAGAAACCGTTTTTCGCATAATTCTATTGATCTTTGTTTGTGAGATATTTAATTTTGAAATCAGGTTCTTATTCGCTGGACACCTGTGCATGTATGTGTGTGTGCCTTAACGATATTAAGATTGATATAATAAATACCTTTAAATTAATTTATATTCGATTGCATAGATGTCTTAAAAAATCTATCAAAAATATGTGAATTTTTATCCATCTCAGGTAGCGTTACTCTTAATTTAGTGAAAACATTGATAAAGAACAATTGATAATATTTTAAGGTCTAGACAAATCACCCATTTTAAGGCAACATCATTTCAGTAAAAAACAAATTGGTTACGGTAACACATCGGTAACAGACCTATAGATAGATTGAGCTATTGGTTGCGATAGTTTGAACAAATAGCAGACGGAAATCTTAAGCAGACATTCTAAAAGTGATTTTGACAAGTTTTTAGAAGTGAGATGTCTTCATCCTTCGGAACTTGATTAAACAAAATCGGACAATGAATTCTGAGAATACGTATAGTTCATTGAAAGCTTAAGTTTTAGTTTTAAAACTTTGCTGTTATGTTATTTTTCTTCGTTAATATTTATTTTAATAAAATTATGTAACAGCATATATATTTTATTCATTTTTTTTGTAAACGTCACTAGTAGCCGAGTGATGCACTGCTTAATCGCAGTTTATATTGAAATACTAGACGGGTGTACCATATTTGTATTTTGAATTATACACATTAAATATTTTTTTTATCAAATCATGGACCCTCATGTCCACTTAATCGAACATTTAGAATGTTGATCTCGTGTCTGTAGAATACTTTCGGATTATTATAGTTTGTTTTTGATCCAAGAGCAAGAGACGTATTGTAAACAAAACTCAGATTACGGTAAGCTGTATCTCCACGTGATGTAAATATAGGAATGTTTCAGATGCTTCGGCATATATATATATATATATATATTTACTTTGGGGCACATAAGCGTTTCTGCAATTGCTTTAAAAATTGGAGTTTTTATTTAGTTTGCATCTTCCTTAGCTACACTGAGAATAAAAAATACCGCCGTCACCTAAAATGAATACGTAGTCATTTTCCGACTAGAAATATAGATTTCCGAGCTATGTGAATAGGGTAAACAAGTAAGCTGAATCAATGAAATGATCTAAACTTTCCAGTCTCGTGTCTTCTATGTGACGAAGCGATAATAATCCGTTTCAGTAGCGAGAATATATCGCTTGATTTCTTGAATGGTTACATTAACTAGAATTATAGTTACTAAAATTAACCTCTTGTGTTCGCATCTATTTGCAGAGATTTTTAAATAAGTTTGGCCACGGAATATTGAAAAACGCTCTTGAATTCTAGTAGGAGACTTTAGAACTCTCTTGCAAAGGGAACTAGAATTTATAGAGATGACATGGAACATTTTTCTAGAGCCTAAATTTAGATTCTGGATGCCAGAACCATATTTTTCCTCAGTGTAGTAGGCGAAAGCTTTCTGCGCTGGTTAAGTGAATTTAGCTGAGATTACGAAGAATAAGAGAAAGAAATTCTTGACAGAATAGTATACTCGAATCGTAAATAAGCATATTAGGGATTATTCTGATAGCGAAGGTTCTCTAGATTTAACTGAGAGTTACGAATCGGGTATAATATATTATAAGTATGGTATAAGAAATTAATCTTTGATTTAATGGATATCGCTTTGTTGAATGCCAGTATTCTCGATGATTAAATATATGGGGCTAAAACTCCATTTCTGCAATTTAGAATGAAAGTTCTAGGACAGATTTTTGAAAATTATGTAAGTTTCACGATAGAAAGTCAGTTCACAACTATATCAACAGCCGCACCTTTAAGGATTTGTGGAAGGTATTTTTGTTCACTAAATTTCAATGAAAGTGGTGAAAAAAGGTAGAAAAAGCTGTGTAGTATGCTCACAGATTGTAAGAACTTCAATAGAAAGAATTAAGACAAACTATTTACTCTTGCGTGCATGAAACGTGGGACTTTCTGTTTATCGTTTCTTTAAAGACTATCACACACTGTTTCTTTTTCTGAATTATTTGTGTATATAATATTTACAGCATATGTGCTATCATTTTTTGGACTTGTTTAAGTGTGGATTTATGTAAAGTTTTGATTCTATATACAGATTTTATTGAAATATTTAATTAATGTAAGTCAAATATATATTTTTTCTATATATATTTTAATGAAAATATTTTATGTTTTGCTATTTTTTATTTATGATTACATTATTATTGATACAGTTTCACAAATAATTAATTCAATCGGAAAAAGAATTATTTTCTATGATTTTTTTTATTTTTAGGTTAGGCTTAGTAATGCAAAATACCCAATCCTCAGAGGCAGATACGCTAACAGCGCACTGTCCCCGTAGGGAGTTGCTTTGAGCGACGTTGCGTCGTGTAAAGCGAGTTCTGGCTGGTGCATATTTGACACACCCGTCGCGAAAGGATTTTAAGGAAATCAAATATGTTATAAAAATATGTATAAATAAGATTATAATTCCTGAATTCTAAACTAGACATACGTCTCATAAGCAAAATGTATTGCATGCTGCAAACCAATACTTACAACAAATACATCTGCACTTTGATTATAAATTATAAGGTTAACTTTAAAAAAAGTGAGACATTTTTAATCTAAACTCGAATTTGTTTCTCACTGAATAAATAAAGCTATTCACCTCATGCATAATTGATAATAAAAATGGAAGTAAATCAAATCCAGTTATAACATCTGTGCATTCAAAGTAAAAGTTTGTTTTTTTAGTTTTTTCTTTTCTCTATAAACTGGAAAATATATTATTTTGTTATGTACTATATGTGAGATATTATGGTACTTATGACAATTCATTAGAAAAAGAAATGTGACATATTTTATTTAAAAAAAAATGAATTTGTAATTTACTAACTAGAGTACATAACCCCAATTATTCTCTTTTTACAAATTCTAAATTAACCAAACAATTTTTTTAAATACTTTATAGAAATTGTTAATACGAGACAAATACTGAAAGTATGGATTCAGCATATTCCTTTCCCAACATTATATGACATGTAAGGGATTTCATATAAAGATTTTAGATTAATCTATCGTTGTTTGTTTTTAAAGATTCATAAATGAGTCCAGAACTTAATGACTAAAAATAATTGCAAAGTAATTTGACTAATATGTAATATAATATTATTTCTCTAAAGTCTGCTAAAACATGAGAATCGCATCCTATCCGTTTAGAAATGTTGGAATATTCAGTGTAAAAACAATGTTAAATTCTTGTATTTCCTCTATCTACATTGATGATCGCTTTTATTCAGTCAGGGAAAGACTTAACAAGGTCTACTTACTTATTTAGACAATGGTTGTCCTTTATTTTCGCAAGGAGCATTTTAGTTTCTTCGTTGATTTTAAATGTCGTATAAATTCCACGCTTTCAAAATATACCATATAGTTTCGATAGTATTTATAACAGGATTATACGCTAGCAACTTCATTTAAAGAACATTATTTTTATAAAGAATATAACTTAATTACGAAACTTATGTAACGAACTATGTTCATAAATAAGTGTAAAAGCATTGTCTCCAAATAGCTCTTCCAAAGTAGGAATCTGAAAATCTAACATTTAAACATATTTCTCTGAATTTGTATTCTTGTTTACAATAGACAATCTTCCTCACCATTAAAAAAATTCCATCCAGAGAGCATTGTTAAATCAAAAATTTAAGAAGAAATTCGAACAGTTTTCACTTTCTGTATCGTTTTGCAACTTCTAAATGAAGTTAGCTCTATTGTCTGCTTAACCAATAAAAACTTTGACTCAATTCTAAACACAAATTTACTCCAGTTATAACTATCCAAGCCTCATTTTTTAGACATATATGGTTAATATGGTTTCTTTATTATGCAGGATCGACTTTGGTTTGAGATTGGCATAGCGATAACAATATCAAGTTTCATTTAAATTTCCGTTCAGCATTATGTTCGACAGTTTGGCCTTGGTTGCTTTCTTCCATTCATATATAAAGAAAAAAAAAACATAATGTATTTATATCCACCACAAGTAAAACTTCGGAATTCCATTGATCAACGGTAAACTGGTCATCAGGCATGAATATTTCCATTAAAAAATAAGCGATTCTAAAAAGAAAAATCTACAAGTTTTAGAAAAATTGGAAAAATAATTATGGAGAGCCTATTTTGTAATTCCTTTACTTTCGCAAGGAACATTTTAGTTTTTTCGTTGATTTTAAATGTGGTATAAATCCCACGCTTTTAAAATATATCATATAGTTTCGATAGTATTGATAACAGGATTATACGCTAGCAAATTCATTTAAAGAACATTATTTTTTTAAAGAATATAACTCAATTACGAAAATTATGTAACGAACTATGTTCATAAATAAGTGCAAAAGCATTGTCTCCAAATAGCTCTTTTAAAGTAGGAATCAGAAAGTCTAACATTTAAACATATTTCTCTGAATTTTTATTCTTGTTTACAGCAGACAATTTTCCTCACCATTAGAAAAATTCCATCCAGAAAGCATTGTTAAATCAAAAACTTAAGAAGAAACTTGGAACTGGAGGAAAAACTTGGTTAAAAGCATCATAATTATTTTGGCCTAATAGAATATGATTAAAAGCATCTCGAAAGATGATTTAATTAGAAATTTTTCTAATGTTTTTGCTGACGGGATCGGGACAATCAAGGGTCCTCCCGTGTCAATAAAATTGAAAAAAAGATGCAAAACCAGTTTTTCTGAAGTCTCGACCTGTTCCTTTTTCTTTAAGAAAAGCTACTGATGTAGAATTGGAACGATTAACTAACGAGGGTATTTTGAAACCTGTTGATCATTCAGAATGGGCTAGTCCTATAGTAATTGTTCCTAAGCCTAATGGTTCTGTTAGAATATGTGGTGATTATAGAGCAACAGTTAATCCTAATACTGAAAATGATAATTATCCTCTTCCTAGAATGGAAGAATTATTTTCTAAATTATCAGGCGGTAATTTTTTTACTGTTTTTGATTTAAAAGATGGTTAATTACAACAACCTGTAGATAACGAAAGTAGTAATATTTTCACTATAAATACACATAAAGGTTTATTCAATGTGTTACAATTAGCATTTGGGGTAAAATGTGCTCCTGTAATGTTCCAAAGAAAAATTGAACATATTTAAAAAAAAAAAATTGAATATGTTGGTGTACTTTTAGATGATGTTTTCATTAGTGCTAGTAATGAATCAGAACATTCTGAAAGAGTTGAAAATGTTCTGAAATGCTTTTCTGAGCATGGTATAAGATTAAATAGAGAAAAATTAAAATTTATGGTTTCGGAAGTTTCTTATTTAGGTCATAAAATATTTCAGGAAGGAATTAGACCTATTCCAAAAAAGTTAATGCTATTTTGAATGCTGATATTCCAAATAATGTGTCACAATTGCATTCATTTTTAGGCTTAAATTCTTATTATAGAAACTTCTTGCCTAATATTTCAGATGTTTTAAAGCATTTACATAGATTATTAGATAATAATATGAACTGGACATGGTCAGAAAAGCATGAAGAAACGTTTCAAAAAGTGAAACAATTATTATGTACACCTCGTATTTTAGAATTATATGATGTTAACAAAGATATATTGTTAAACTGTGATGCTTCTGATTATGGTATAGGGTCAGTTTTAAGCCACACTGTTGAGGGTAAAGAGTAACCTATTGCTTATGCTTCGAGAACTTTAAATAAAACTGAAAGAAATTATGCAATGATTGATAAAGAAGCTTTATCTGTAATGTTTGGTGCGACTAAATTTCACCAATATTTAGCTGGAAAAAAATTTAAAATTATGACAATCATTAACCTTTAAATAGATTATTTGATCCTGTTAAAAGGTACTTGATACATTATCACCTATAACGTTGAGATGGTCGTTAATGTTAGCTGGGCATGATTATATATTTGACTATCGCGAATGTAAAAATAATAAAAATGCTAACGCATTAAGTAGATTACCTCTCCCAGAAACTGAAATTAAGTGAGTAATCCTGCTGAAATATTGTTCGTTTCAAATAATGATAATTGGTCTGTTACTTCTAAAACTATTGCAAAGTGGACAACTGAAATTCCTGTAACTAAACAAATTTTAGAGTGGGTGTTACATGGGTGGCCGCGAAAGGTTAAACAAGAAGAAGTTCAACCATATTTTCGTAGAAGGGAGGAAATGTCCTGTCTAGAAAATTGTCTATTGTGGGGACATAGTGATCGTACCAGAGGAAGGCCGTGAATATATATTAAAATTACTGCATTCTGTTCATCAAGATATATCGAGCATGAAAGCGAAAGGAAGGGGGGGGGGGTAGTTTGGTGGCCAAATATGGATAAAGAAATTGTAAAAATGGTAAATTCTTGTAATAGATGTCAGATGTTTGCGAGGGATTGTCCCAAAATGGAACCCTTGAAATGGAAATCTGAACTGCCCTGGGAAAGGATCCATATAGATCATGCCGGTCCTTTTGAAGGTAAAATATTTTTAATAGTAGTCGATTCTTATACTAAATTTTTGGAGGTAGAGGTAGTACCCAGGTCTGATAGTAAAACTACAATTAAGGTATTAAGGAGAATTTTTGCTACATTTGGATTACCTGTTGAATTGGTCAGTGATAATGGTCCCGCGTTTATAAGTGATGAATTTGAGGAATTTCTTAAAAATAATGGAATTAAGCATACGCCTGTTCCACCTTATCATCCGTCTTCGAACGGACAAGCGGAAAGGTATGTGCAAACTGTGAAAAATTGTCTTAAAAAGCTAGATAAAAGTGACATAACATTGGCAGTTTCACGATTTTTGTTAGAAAATCATTCCACTCCACATTCGGTGACTGGTAAAACTCCTGCTGAATTAATGTTTGGAAGGCCAGTTCGAACAGCACTTCACTTTGTATTACCATCAAAACCTAAAATACAGCAACCCCTTCACAAATATAAGCTTAATGATTTAGTTTTTATTAAAAATTTTGGAAAAGGGGAGAAATGGGTAAAAGGAAAAATTATGAAATTATTGGGGAGTAGATGGGATTTAGTAAATAGATGTGACGGAATAATGTGTAAGCGTCACGTTGATCAGTTGAGACGAAATAAAGAGATAAGTGATGAAATACCAGAGAGAGTTATAGAGATGAATCGAAATGATAAACTACTGTCAGACAAAGTTGAAAATATGGGACATAGTGGTAAAAATTACAGTAATTATGATAGGTATGGGGTTAACCAAAACCGTTTTTCTGGAATTAATGAAAAAATAAAAGAACAGCTTAATAATGATGATACTATAGAACCAAGCCAATCTCAGTCTTTGCATGATATTGTAGCAGGTACAGTTATGAGTAATAAAAATGGTGTTACGACAAAGAAAACTGCGAAAGACAATTTGACTGAAACTGATGACGAGGACTGTAAGAAAAATGCTCCAGTTCGAAGAAGTCTTAGAACAAGATTGCCTGTAGTTCGTTTGAATTATGAAGGGATGGGGTGTCATATCCCAATCCAACAAAGCTGAGATCTGCGTTAATAGATGGCAGCACTACACAATCTGTTTGTAAGGTATCGCATGCTACCAGAGTATTCCACGCAGTTGTAAGATATGACTTGTTCTGAGAGATGCGTTTAGCAGCCGTTTGAAAATATGTAAAATAAACTATAAGTAATCTTACAGTTATGCCTTCTTCCTTAGTTAAGAGTAATTAGATAAGAGTTATAATAAGAGTATGGCGATATAAAAAAAGAATAAGCAATTATAAAAAAAAATCAACAATTTTTAGAAAAATTGGAAAAATAATTATGGAGAGACTATTTTGTAATTTCTGCTGTGTCTGTGTATCTCAGTGATGTATATCATGGTTAATTACAAAGAAAATAATTGCATCTTTTTATTTATAATTACTAATGCATATATTTTACTGTACATTTTTCATATAGAATAAATATAGATGAAGACATTTTGCTTGAGCTACCATATGTATTTTGTAATTAGCGTTAGAGTTTGTTTATTTAGATAATTAGAAATATTGAATCAATGACGAAAATATATTCTCAAGTAAGATATTAAACTACTTCAAATACTTATGATGTAATGAGCAGTATGATAATTTTTTCTATGGTAACAGGTATGAGATGTTCCATATCAGTAATATTAAAAAAAAAGAAAAAAAAAAAAAAAAAAACATTATCTTGGTATGCGTTTATGAGGAGATATTGTCACTTAAGTACAAGATTTTTTGGTGTAGCTAATGTCTCGATGGCACATCCAGTATTTGTCTAAAATATCTTCGGAGGAGAAGTAGAGTAAACGAATATGAAAAACAACATGAAAAAGACTGTAGTGTATTTTAATAAATGTGGCATTTGAAAAAATCACACCAAGGTATTATAAATTAAAAATGTTATCTGCAAGTATTATTCATGACTATATAAAAAACGTATAAAATTGTCGCAAATAGACTTATTATATAGACGAATTTTAAAAAGTCCTTCCGGCCAGTGCCGGGAGGAAGAGGTAGTTTTCATATTCCTTATTTTTAAAAAGCCAACTTATATTATTCAAACACACGAAGCTCAATTAAGTGGAAACCGAATGTAGGAGATTTAATACTAATTTTTATCAGTACTAAATCATTATGAATGAGAATTTCGCGAAATTAGTCAGCTTTATCCAAGCTGCTTTTATTTAAAGTCACTTATATTTGGCTGCCAAATTCGGCGATTTCTTAAAGTGCCTGCCATTTTAAGACAACATGGTAGATGAGGCTAACTAGTGAACTTGGTCGAGACCTTAGTAATTGCTGTGCACATGCTCACTCATATCGGAATCGGTTGATATATATGAGTGCAGTCGCAGGCAAAAAATCAGATTTTTCAAAATGTCACCCACTTTAGAAATTGAAACTGCTATATCTGAGCCATTTTTTAAGATTAAGACAAACAAAAAATGCTCCTGAATCCTTATATCAAGGTCAAATACTTAAGAAAGAAACCTTTTTCAATTTCTAATTTTTTTGCACCTCACTTTAAATATAATTTTTTTTTTAATTTAATGGCCGCCATTTTGAAACAAGATGGTTGATGAAGATGGCCAGCGAACTTGGTCGAGATATTGATGTATACTATCCACATGCCTTCTTCCATCGAAATAGGCGAATAAGTATGGTATCGCGTGACAAATACAAGATTGTTTCAAAGTGTTAGCCATGATATAAATTCAAAGTGCTATAATTCAACCACTTTTTAAGATATAAACAAAAGAACAAATTTTCAGAAACAAAAACTGCTCTAGAATCTTTGTATCAAGGCCAAACACATAAAAAAAATCTTTTTCATTTTCCAATTTTTTAATACCTCATTTTAAATTTTAAATTACATTTTTTTTAAATGGCAACACTTTTGAAACAAGATGGCGAATGAAGCTGGCCAACGAACTCGGTCGAGACATTGGTATGTACTATGTACAGACCAAGTTACATTCAAATCGGTTCATAAATATGCCTGTTATCGCGTGACAAAAAGGAGGTCGTTTTAAAATGTCAGCCATAATAGAAATTCAAAAGATTATAACTCAGCCATTTTTTTAGATGTAGACAAAACAAAACCTGTTCCGGAATCTTTGTATTAAGGTCAAACACATACAAAAAAAATCTTTTTCATTTTCCAATTTTTTGGTATCTCATTTTAAATTTATTTTTTTAATTTTTTTTAAAATGGCCACCATTTTGAAACAAGATGGCGAATGAAGCTGGTCAACGAACTCGGTTGAGTTATTTGTATGTACTATGCACACACCAAGGTACATACAAATCGGTTCATAAATACGTCTGTTATCACGTGGCAAAAATCAGAACGTTTCAAAATGTCAGCCACGCTAGAAATTCAAAATGCTATAACTCAACCATTTTTTAAGATATAGACGAAACAAAAACTGCTCGCGAATTTTTTTATCAAGGTCAAACACATAAGAAAAAATATTTTTTCAATTTTCAATTTTTTGCTGCCACATTTCAAATTTAAATTTCTCTTAAAATTTTAAATGGCCGCCATTTTAAAACAAGATGGCGGATGAAGCTGGCCAACGAACTCGTTCGAGACATTGGTCTGCACTATGTATAAACGAAATTACATCCAAATCGGTTCATAAATACGCCTTTTATCGCGTGACAAAATTCAGGACGTTTCAAAATGTCAGCTTCGCTAGAAATTCAAAATGCTATAACTCAGCCATTTTTTAAGATATAGACGAAACAAAAACTGCTACGGTGTCTTTGTATAAAGGTCAAATACATAAGAAAAAAATATTTTTCCATTTTCAATTTTTTGGTACCACATTTCAAATTTTTAAATTTTTAAAAAATTTTAAATGGCCGCCTTTTTGAAACAAAATGGCGGATGAAGCTGGCCAACGAACTGGGTCGAGACATTGGTATGTACTATGTACATACCGAATTACATCCAAATCGGTTCATAAATACGAGAGTTACAGTGTGACATAGGTCTGATATATATATATATATATATATATATATATTGATATATATATATATATATATATAGTTAAAAATTCCAATAGTTATTTCAAGCATTACCACAAACTGTAAACTTTAATTGAAGCACAAAATTAACTTAACCAAACCAAATAAGAACTATAATTTAACTTAATAAACAAACTTAAAGAAACACAACTTAACCAACTTTAACTTAAACAAAACAACCATAAGAAACAAGGCAAATAACTAATTAAACATGGAGACAGGTCTGTGTGGCTTATGACACACTAATGCAGGGTTAGAACTGTTTTTAAGCATGCAACATTCCCCAGATTTACCTGTCGAGACCATATTGAAAAAACAAATGAAACAAGATTAACACTAAATGAAACCGACCGACCGAAATCAATCCATATCAAAAGCGATCTGTTTCCACTACATTCCGTAAACCACACGCTTCGAGTAAAGGCATCAATTCACTTCTGTTCTTGCAAGTTCTAACATAATTATACGTCATATTTTTGACCAGACTCACAGGATAACCCTGTTTCACAGCAGTGACGTACCATTTCAGCATATCCTCATTCAAAATGACACTATCCGATGTCGATCGGTTTAATCTGTTTAAACCGTTAATATAAATGTTTCTGAATACCGATATATGGACATTTGAATTGAAATTCAATATTGCAATTGTTTTAAAGTTAAAATCGTCTCTTTTATCATAAACCGATGTAATTAAATTTCTGTTTTCTAATTTTAGATTTACATCTAAGTAATTTGTATTGCAACTATTATGACTACCGGAAAGTTTCAATTCTAAATTTTTAGGATAATATTTAAATTCATGGTTAATCTTTATTCCATTCAGCTCGACAATCAAAACGTCGTCGATATATCTGAAACTCATTATGTCTTTATGTAATTCACTTATATTTTCATATATATCTAGATACATGTCGGCCAAAATTGAACTGCAACTCCACCCCATGGGGATACCCTTAATCTGCTTATATACCTTATTGCGCTCATATAAAAAATTCTCTTGAACCACCAATTGAAACAAATTTTGAAATTCACTTAAATCTATGTATAAATCACCATACCTATTATACACCTCCAATATCTTCTCCCTCAAATCCTCAATCTCTATGTTGTTAAACAAATCTGCAAAATCATATGCATACAATCCTGTAATCTTATTTTTATACCTTTTTACTTTTTCCAACAGTTCATAACTATTACTTATTATAAAAGTTGAATTCTCACTTTTAATCTTCAAAAATATTCTCTTCAATACCTTTAATAATTTTTTATTCGCACATTCGATATAGGAATTATAACCACATGTAACGGTTCTAAATTTCACAGGGCATTTATGGAACTTGGGTATTAAAACCAAATAAGGAAAATTCAAATTATCTTGTTTTGTTTTAATTTTTTTATACATTTCCCTAATTCTGTTCCCCACCTCATTAATTTTTGCCCTAATTAACTCATAATTATTTGTGTTTTCATAACTTTCTCTTAATATTTTTCCATATAATTTGTTACAGATAATTGCATAGTTAGTACTTGCCTTATCTACATATGTTATTATATAATCATCTTGGATGTTTTTTATAGCTTTTCTTAAATCAATATATATTTCTTCGGACAAACCCTCAAAGTTTTTAACGTATGTCTCCTCTAGTTCCTTTAAAATATGATATTTCCATTCTTCAAATAATTCTCCAGGTAGTCTGTATTTATAAGTTAACTTTTGTATAAAGATTTCTATATTATGTTTAAACCGTTTAACTGCATTACTTTTCGTGAAATTCCGTTTTATTCTGTATTTTGCTCCATAACTCATTTGATTTTTCAGTTCGACATTTTGTACGATATCTAGATTCCCAGTTATTACATGTCCATAATGTTTGTCTACATATTTGTTGTACACATCCTCATTACATTTACAAATGTCTGCATTTTCGTTCCTATTAATATTTTTAGAATAATAATTATAATTAAAGATCATTCTACCTAAAGGCTTGTCATACTTAAACGCTTTAACAATATTTAAATTTTTTATTGGTAACATGTCCTTATATTTATTAAAAATCCTTTTGTAATTTACATTACTGTAGCACCCTCCTATGTAATCTATAACGAAATATACTTTATCTGCATCTTCCTGATTTTCACACTTTGACTTACAGTAACTTTGCCAATTATTTAATTTTATTCTATATTTTAATAGATCAATACCCAGATCTATGTTATGTATTCCTATTTTTTGCGATAACAAAATCAAAACCTTAGGTATCAACATCTTTTTGACATTGAATATGATATATTTGATACTCTTGAACTTGTCATTACCGTTACAATTCATTAAAGCTGTTACAATGCTTTCACCGTCCTTCAATCCAACCAATTTTTCTCTAGTAATCCCTGAATCACGATTACTTTTTCCATCTTTATAAACGTTATAACCATTAATATCACACTTTATCTTTGCATAGATGGAGTCAGTCATGTCTCGATTTTTAAAGGTTTGTATAATGTTGCACCCACCAAACATAACGTTCAACCCATAGGGATATAGTGTACCATGTGCAATCATCATATCCTTTTCATATATTTTTCTTTTAATTTTATTTTGGACGATTTTTAAAATTGATATTTTAATGTTATCTATACCATGTTCAGCGAAGTGTTTTATTTCTATATCTTCATGCTCTCTCTTAACTTTTAAATTTCTTATATCTGACTTATGGTTATTGAAGCGTTTGTTCAGTGGAGTTGAAGTTTGACCAATGTATGCAACATTACATACTTGACATCTTAGCTTATACACGCAATTGTATACTTTATAAAATTTTAAACATTTCCCATTATTTTGTCCAAAATCGTTTTTCGTGTTTTCCGCACAGATACATACCTTACATCTTTTATCTGTACACTTATCAAAATTTAATACATTATTGTTCTTATAAAAAATTCTGTTGTAAAAATATCTAGTTTTATAACATTTATATTTGATACTTATATTACCACCTTCAGTACCCTTAATTATATGACTACTGTTATAGAAGCACGTAGTACTGTACTTAACGTAATTTTCACCATCTCCACCACCGCTATCCAAATTCATAGAAACACGATCAAAACTACAATTTTTATTAGCTTTTCCACAATTATTTATTTTTTTTATTTTCAAATATTTTTTTGCAACCGCTCACGCTCTCCCACTTCTCCACACTTTCAACTATATCTATTTCACAATCACTATGCTCCAAACTCTCATAATCATGGTCACTTTCTAACGATCCACTCTTTACCAATTGAGAGTCGACCGAGCACAACGGTCATCTTTGATGTACCGTCTCTTGCCGGTCTAGATATATACAATTACATATATATATATATAATTGTAATATATATATATATATATATATATATATTACAATTGATATATATATATATCAATTTTGAACGGAGGGTGGTTTCGGGGTCTGGGGGTCATGATCGATGAAAATATACCAAAATTTTTTGAAATCGCTTTCCTCCGAACGGCTGCAATAGGTAGCTTTTTGTAAAGAAAGCTACCTAAAAGGTTATCACAAAGGTGCTAAGAGTTTAAACCTTGGTCAATCCATTCATGAAATATATTTAGACAAATACTAGTATAAATATTTCCGTACGAACATATGAGTGTGTCTGGAGAACATAGCAATAAGTGTTTAAACGGTTTACGTTGTCTCCCGCAAACTGTAAAGCATAGAGGAGGTTCCGTCTTCGTATGAGTTCCAATTGCTGGGTTTTTTTTTTTTTTTTCACATCTAGCAATTAAATTAAAATTAAGAGTGATATAGAATAATTATTTTGAATTCTTCTAATAGACAAAATAATCTTTCTTGCAGAGATCCTTTACAATGTTATTTCACGGTTCAAATAGGTTTCATTAGTATAAAGTAATATCTATTTGAGTTGATTATTTAACGTCGAATATTTATGCATTTTGGAATTTATATGTTCATTCTAATATCATATTCGTGGCTTTTACTTCGTGCGTAGAATCCGAACCATTTTTTTCCAAAATGTTAAGTAATTTAATTAAAAAAGAATTCGAATAGAATATAATCATACTTATTTCGTAAATAGAAAAACACAAAAAAGAATGGAATTTTAAGTAAAGTATAAATGCTATATTTTTAAAATAGATTATTATAAATCGTTTGTCATTGTAATATAATAACTCAATTTAATTTTGTCACAACTTAATTAAAGCACAATTATTTATAGAAGGTTTACTTTAAGTGATTTCCTAAGTCAATATTTATAAATCATGTGGCTTGTGTTGTATTGGAATTTTCAGATAATTAGTAAGTAGAATAACGCTTCTGACGAATATCCAATTACTCTTTAAATATTGATCTATTTACTTATTACGTCTAACTCAAATTAGTTGTATTAGTTAAATGTTTCGAAATCCAATTACGTTAAATCAAAGTACATATATATAGGATAATTACAGAGAATTATTTAACTATTTATAGGCTCGACAGAAAATACCATATTTGTAATGTTTATAATCTTTACTTGTAGGAGCATTTTAGATTAGAATGAATAATTTTAATTTTAAAATTAGTGGTTTGAAATTGACTGTTAATCAGAAGTTAAAGAATAATTAATCTTTCCACCTACAATTGTTTTTAAATTCAAATAAGTGATACTTAGCAAAAAAATAAAAAATTATCTTCCTAAATTTAAAAGAAAATATACGTTATATTTGAAGCTGACGATATGCAAATATATTTTGATGATTTTAAAACAAAGGTGCATAGAGTGACCAGATTCTAAAGGAAATAAAATCAGCTTGTATAACACAAAACATTCTTTTGGTGTATTATAATTTTGTTGCGATTTGTGTATTCATGCAACGCCCTGTAGAGATTAATTGCAGACCGAGAAAATTTGTTGGATAATAACAATATTCATACAAATGTAGAAGTAGAATTCTCGACTGAATTTTCTCTAAAGATTTGTTGAAACAATAAGAGTACCAAATGAACGCTAAGTAGGCTGCAGGAAAATAGACTATATGTTATAAAAATTTATAAAACACTCTTTCTGTATAATTAAAATAATTTAGCAAGATAAATATATTTTTTATTAAACAGATTTTACAGATCTTTGATTTACTTAAAACTAAAATAAATTCGAAGTGTGTTTATTTCTGAAGTAATAATATGATTTAGAAAAAATAATAAAGAATTTTCCGTTTCACTTTTAATTCAAAGTTGTAATATTTACATTTTTACGAGAACAAGAGATTTGGATCTTTTACAGATAATCCATACATTAATACAGGGTGCCCAGCGAATAATACCCTGATTTCAAAATTAAATATCTCAAACACAAAGATCAATAGAATTATGCGGCAAACGTTTTGTTTATTAGATAAGCTGTAAAAATGTATACAGAAGTTTCGAAATTTAGTTGCAAAAACGTTAACAGATGGCGCTGTAATCTCAATGCCTATTAATTGTGCTTCAAAGTCCAGAGCACTAGCTTCTCATTCCTAGATGGTTCCCTATGGAACGACGAAAAGTCGGAAGTCCGCTTCTTAGTTGGGGTGATGTGCAGAAGTTATGCCATGTGTTGACAGAATTGAGATTTGTTTCAAATTTTGTTGTAAGCTATTTCGGTCTGGATAAATGTATCTCTCTTGTATGTCTTTTCTCTCCTAATTGGTAGATCGTGGAATCGAATCCAAGCAGAGGAATTTGAAAAAATCGGAAATCTTTACTTTTTAATATTTATTTAAATTGTGAAAAAAAGGGAATAAAAAATAAAATAAAGTTTTTAGTTTTAAAATATATTAAGCTAAAAAAAGACCTTTTTTTAAAATATTGAGCATTTATAATAATGATGCATAAATCATTTTTTTTTTTTACTTGTAGAAAATAGTTTGAATAAAAAAGTACACAGTACTTATTTTTATAAACAATATTGTCTACAATATATATATATATATATATATATATATATATATATATATATATAATACAATATTTTAAATACAATATTGTTTTTTAAACCTTGAATAAGTTTAAAAAAAAATCTTTTTAATTTTAAAAACTCATTCTTTTTTTTTTTTTGATCATTGAGCACAGAAGCATGGTGCAGCTTCTAGCGATATGATCCGAAGTTTTGGAAAGTAGTGCAGCCCCCAAAATACTTTTGCTTCGACGTTGATGATATGACGTATCATCAATTCCTTTTAAAAATGAAATAATTTAATGCATTATTTCTGTCCCTAAAACTTTGTTTACAAAGAAAAGAAAAATATGTGATGTGCTAAAATCAAAATATTATGCCGTGATTTAAAAATATAAATGAAAAGTGCAAAGTTACTTTTTTATTTATAATAATTCACGTATAAACAATAAAGCCAAAATATTACGCCGTGATTTAAAAATATCAATTTATTTATTTTCTACTTAATCTAAACATTCATTTCAAATTAAATCTAGCATCAACGGTGGTTCAGTGTTATCTAATTCTACAAATAATCAGCATTCTTTACGGCACAAAACATACATTTAATGGCGAAAATGGAACATAAAAATCTATTAACTGACATTCGACACATTACATCTGAAACTATGGAACTATTAATAAAGAGGAACTGACATATCCTTAAAATAGTGAAGCTTCAACTGTAACCGCTAGCAAAGGGGTTGTTTATCGACGGTGGAAACTCCCACCAGTAGGTTTATATAGATATTTTAAACTTATTTAAACGCCTTATTTTTACAAAATTTCAGACATAAATAGTGGAAGAAACAATTTTTCATTTTTACTGGTAGGAGTTTTCTTTGGTGGTAGTTAGGCCCTGAGTTTCCGCCATATTGTGACAACCATGGATACAAACCGACAGTTTTATAAGGCATACTGACACCGGAAAAAACAAATAGAAATTTTTATGACATTTTTGAAAAAAAATTCCATGAATAAGACGCTTCTTTAAGACGAAATCTTCTATTCAATTTTACTGGTGGGATGCTTGACCTATCGGTAGTCAGAAACTGAAGAACCGATTTTAAAAATGCAGCCGCCATATTGTGACAACCTCCTCAGTTACTTCACTCGCAACTGGTAGACAATACACTATATGTCTCCTCCTTTTTATTCATAAATCCATTTCTGAAACATTCTAAGATCAACAAAGGATTAGTTCGTTTCAGTTCAAAAGTAGGCAGTTCAAAGAGAGCAGGAGCTGGCTAACTAGCTGTTTAGAGAATTAGCCGGAACATCCCGCCTGGCGTTGGACGGTTGTCCAACATCATCATAAAATGGCAAAGTTACTACTCTGGTGATATTTTGACGAAACATACCTGTAGAGGTCTATAGATGAATTACACGGTCATGTCCATCATCACCTTTATAAGTTTTTACAATTCGAGCTAGTTCCCAGTCTATAAACTACTCATTTGCTTCCTTCGATAACACAAGCTGTCCAACTTTAAGGTTTTGCGAGGACGTTTTCCATTTACTGCGGACTTGCAGCTAAATTAAGTATTCTCGGCTCCAGCGGTACCAGAATTGCATTTTTAATCTTTGAACTAGTGTCCACCTAGAAGAAAAATATAAAGAGTCTAAAATAGCATTATTTTCAGGATCATTCAAAAGGGAGCCTCCAATGAGGAAGTGACCAGGTGTCAGTGGTTGTAGATCATTAACATCTGCAGACAAGGGGTCAATAGACGTGAATTCATAACTGCCTCAATTTACGTCACAAGTGTTGTTAGCTCTTCAAAATTTAATATAGAGGCTTTAGTTATTTTCAAGCGTATTCGCTTTATGGTTTTTATATTTGATTCCCATAATCCGCGAAATGTGGGGATGCAGGGGGTATGAAATTCCATTGAATTTGTTCTTCAGCACGAAATCGCTGAATTTCTTCCGAAAAACTGATTTGATAGAGGGATTTAAAAAGAGCTCAAGTACCCTTAAAAATTTTGTCGTTATAACACCATATGACACAAGGTTTAGATCGTCGAGCAACGAATCTTCTTAAACAGGCTAAAATTGCTTCTGTGGTCAAATCCGAAACAACTTTTGGATGAACGGCTTTGTAGAAAAACAAATAAATATAGCAATGTGTGATTTTTGGGTTATCTTTGAACGTTTTCAATTAGGTTTTGTTATAATAGGACCTGCTAGATTAACGCCTGTTTTTTTTCAAACGGTCTAGATGGTACGATTCTATCACGGGGCAAGTCACCCATCAATTGTTGAAGAGTTTGATGTTTTGTTCGAAGACAAGTCATACATATTTATAATTTTCTTTACTTGACTTTGACCAGATGATATCCAACAAAATTGTCTTAATAAAGATAGAGTTGTCAGAGTACCTGAATGTAGGAATTTTTTATGGTAATAATGAATCAAGAGTTCAGTAAAATAGTGAGATTTTGGTAAAAGTATTTGGTGATTCTGCGATTCTGATAATTTAGAAAATTTCAGTCTTCCACCGACTCTTAACAGCCCATCTGCATCTAGAAATATATTTAAGCTCAAAATCTTACTGTTATTTGGGAGAGGACGTTTTTCCTTTAAACATCGAATTTCAGTTTGGAATGCGGAATTTTAACAATCTTTCTCAGCTTCTTAATCGCATTCTGTAACTCAGAAGTATGTAAATAATCATATGTTCTAATTCCTGATTTCAATTTACAGTTTTTCAGAAATCTTAAACACCATGCAGTAATTCTTATTAACTTCAAAAAAGAAGAATGTCAATTAATCAAACCAACGTTTAACTGATTTTCATTTACAATAGTGGATGTTACAACAGTGTTTTTTTTTTAGTTCTAACTGATATTTTACTTCAGAAATATCTAATTTATCGACTGTATTATCCAATTTTGTCCAAAGAGATCTGTCTTGCTTTAACCACTGGGGCCTTCCCACCAAAGATGTTTATTTTTCAACTCTAAAACTTTCAAAACTCTAGTAACTAGATCGGCAGGATTAACTTTTCCAGGACAGTGAAACCAATTTAATGGATCACCAAGATTTCTGATTTCCTTTATCCGGTTTCTGACAAGCATTTTAAATCTTTCTATCTCACCTCTAAACCAAAAGAAAGTAATAGTATAATCTGTCCAAAAGTAGCAAGTTGCGGGAAAAGCTAATTCTTTAGAAATTTTATTGCAAGGTCTAGCAGAAAAAAGGTCTCCTAAAAGTTCAAGACGGCGTATTGAGACAGTTTTTAAAGGGGCGACTCAACTTTTTTCTGCCACAAAACTAGTAACTAAGTTGTTATTTTTAACACTGCTCTAAGGTACACTACCGTACATATGCCTTCTTAGAAGCATCTGAAAAACTATGTAACTCAAAATAATCAGCTTCATCAAGGACAATATCAGCCAAATACTATCTGGGAATGCTAATACAATTTAGTTCTTTTATTTCTTCAAACCATTCATTCCATAAATTGTCTAGATGTTTGGGCTATTTGAAAGCTGTATCTCAATTTATGTTAGAGATATTAATTTTTTTTTGTAGTTTTTAATACCATTTTTCTTATCGTGGCAACAAATGTACCTCATTTCTAGGGAAAGTCATGGAAAGTAAACGGAAAATAGTCGAAAATAGGCGATACTGTATCTTTTTGTTGCCATTTTCTCACAAAACCTGAAAAAAAAGTTGAAATTATAATATGAGCTATTTCAAGAATATTGTCTGTTATTCCGTGATAATGACGTCATATGCATACTTTTCTATAGACGAAGTTTAAGACTGGCTTGTAAAAGTGAATTGCTTTAGCGGATGGAAATGACGTCATTTTATAAAAAGGCGTTTATTTTAATTCTTAAACCTGAATTATGTTTTGTAGAAGTGCGGGATTTTCACAGCCAGGCTACTTTGAAATTCTTCACAGGTGAAAATGCGTCACTTTTGAAAATAATGTAATCGAGAGAGCCTCAATTGATAACCACATCCTAACAACTGATCTTTATTATATTTTACTGATTAATTATCTATAAAAGAACAAATGTATCTGTGCGTAACGCTGATGTTATTTTGCGAATGGCAACACTTCACGATCAAATTTCGGTCTTGAAATTTTCGCTACTGAATTTTTTTAATCTTCTGACCATCGTACAATTTCAATTTTCGTGGCATAGGGAAAGAAATTTACTTTCAAATGCAATTTGTTTAAAAATTGTATCTTAATTGATTGATGTTATATATTTTCTAAAATAATTTTTAAGCATGATTTTAATTGTAGTTTATCTTATCAAGTGCCGGTTTAAATACTTACATAATAATAATAAACATTTTGCACATAAAGCAACAAACATTTTTCAGCATTTTTTTCTGACTATTTTTGCCTTACGAAATTAATACTTCGTTTATCTATACTATCTATACTACTATTATAAAGAGGTAAAAATTGTTTATTTGTAGGAGATAAGCTC
The DNA here is from genome assembly GCA_963932465.1 of Maratus speciosus. Classification (NCBI taxonomy): domain Eukaryota; kingdom Metazoa; phylum Arthropoda; class Arachnida; order Araneae; family Salticidae; genus Maratus; species Maratus speciosus. Next base: position 429,276,141 of record OZ010795.1, on the reverse strand, counting down.
TGGAACTACCGAACCGATTCCAAAAGTAATGGTCTCAAAATGATGGCATTGGTCCAACTTAGATCATAGGCTATATCTTATGACCGTGCCACTGGCCAAAAGGGAGTGAAGGAGCAAAAAACGTTCTAAAAATACGATTTTTGTGTCACTGAAAAGGCCTAGAAACATCAAATTAGGAATAGTAGTTACTTATAAGATACTAATGATCTCTAAGGACATTTCTTAAAATTTTCGAAATTTAAAAGGGGTCAAAATTCGCGAAAAGCGTTCTAAAAAACGTTCTAAATGGGGATTTTTACGCAATCTCAAGAAGTACGAAACCGATTTTAAAATTAACGGTGTCAAAATGATGGTGACAACCCTTGCTCCAACATAGGCTACATTTTATGTCTGTGCCACTACCCCCAAAGGGGGTGCAGGAGCAAAAATATCTTCGAAATTGCGATTTTTGTGTTACTGAAGTTTCCAAATACATGGAATTTGGCATGGTGGTTACTTATTAGATATAAATGATCGCTAAGAACATTTCTTAAAAAAATCGAAATTTAAAAGGGGTGAAAATTCGCATAAGGGCTTTCTAAAAAACGTTCTAAATGGCGAATTTTATGCAATCTCAAGAAGTACCAAACCGATTTCAGAAATAATGGTGTCAAAATGATGGTGATAACCCTTGATCCAACATAGGCTACATTTTATGTCGGTGCCACTACCCCTAAAGTGGGTGCAGGAGCAAGAAGACGTTCGAAATTGCGATTTTTGTGTTACTGAAGGGCCCAGATACATAGAATTTGGCATGGTAGTTACTCATTAGATATAAATGATCGCTAAGAACACTTCTTAAAAAATTCGAAATTTAAAAGTTGTGAAAATGCGCAAAAAGCGTTCTAAAAAACGTTCTAAATGCCGATTTTTTCGCAATCTCAGGATTTACCAAACCGATTTAAAAAGTAATGGTGTTAAAATTATGGTGTTCGAACATAGGCTCATTTTATATCGGTGCCATTACCTCCAAAGAGGGTGCAAGAGCAAAAAATGTTCAAAAATGCGATTTTTGTGTTAATAAAGAGCCTAGAAACAAGAAATTTCGAATTGTAGTTACTGATAAGATATAAATGATCTCTAAGAACATTTCTGAAAATATTCGAATTTAAAAGGGGTTAATATGCAAAAAGATTTCTAAAAAACGCTCTAAATGGCGATTTCTACGCAATCTCAGGAAATGTAAACCAATTTCAGAAGTAATGGTTTCAAATTGATAGTGACATTCGAAGCTCCAACATAGCCTATATTTTGCTTTGATGTCATTACCGCCAGAGGGTTACAGGAGCAAAAAAAATTTTTATTGCGTTTTTTGTGTTAAAGAGGGGGTAACATTTTAAATTTGGAATGGTAATTACTTCAAAGATTCAAATGCTTTCTAAGAATTGTCGAAAGAAAATTCCAAATTTAAAAGGATAAAGTGAGCAAAAGGCGTTCTATAAGAGTTCTAAATTACGATTGTTATGCAATCGTATGAAATACGAAACCGATTTCAAACATAATGGTTGCAAATTGATGGTGATAGAACCTGCTCAAAATAAGTTATATTTTATGTCGGTGCTACAACCCCTAGAGAGTTGCCGGAGAAAAAAAATTTCTAAATTGCGATTTCTGCGGTAGTGAAGAGGCTAGAAACTTTAAATATAGCACAGTAGTTACTTATAAAATACGAATGTCCTCTAAGAACTGTCGTATATAAATTCGAAAATAAAAAGGGGTGAAGCGAAGGGAAGGAGCGAAAAGCACTCTAAAAGTGTCCTAAATTATGATTTTTATGGAATCGCAGGAAATAATAAACCGATTACAGAAGTTATTGATTGCGAATCAAGAGTGATAGTCCCTCATCTTATACAGGCTATATTTTATGCCGATGTCACTACCACCTGGTTGGCAGGAACAACAAGAAATCCTTTAAAAACATCTAAATTCCGTTTTCTATAGAATATTAGGAAATACCAACAAATTTCAATGTTATTGTTGGCAAATTAATGGTGACAGTCTCTGTTTCAACATTTTTAGAGACATTCTATTTCAGCTCTGTTTCGGCATTTTATGTTGGTACCACTAACACCAGAGAAATGGTAGACTGTTAGACAAGATGCTCGGAATTTGACATGGTGGTTAGTTTTAAGATGTAAATGTGTTAAGATGGTTTCTAAAAAATTCAAAACTTCAAATGAATACTGAAATGAGCATAAAAGTCTCAAAATACTTTCTAAATTATCATTTATTTGGAATTAGTTTTAGTTCTTCTTATTAATTAAAATCTCATTTCTGTTTGTTGCACTTTTATATTGAAGTTTAGTCAAACTGTGTCTTAATTTGTAATTTTTAAATTGTTATAAAAAGTGTTCTAATAAAAAATAGTTATGCAAATATCACTTGGCATATTTCAAGTATTACGCGAGCAAACCCGCGGAGTTTGCTAGTACAGAATAAAGTAACTGGTATATACCTTGAAGATACCACTGAGATGGTAAAATACCATTTTTTTTTAATAATTTCAAAAAAGAGATGAGGAAAATTCTGTGATCGGAAACCACACCAAATTGACTCATTTTACCGAGAATGCTTTGGTACAAAATCAAATACAGTTGTGTAAGACATGATCGTACATCTCAATACTCGCCGATTGAAATGTTTTTAAAGTTATTCAGCAGAGAGAACGAGAAATAACTTGCAGTTTCATAAATTTTAAGTATCAATATTCTTATCTATCTATCTACTTCTGCTACTATACATACGAATGTAAAATGCAAATGGGAAATTCGTCCCGGCTGCATATAACTTGTGCTCTGCTGAATGGATTTTAAGGAGAATTAAAATGATAGATAATTTTTTAGGGAATATTTTAGCATAAAAAATATCGTTCTACGTTGCTCTGACATAGAATTATGTTTTAATGTTATATAATCAAACGAACCCGATTATGAAAGATTAGCTTTTTAAAAAAATTCTGCCGATTGGATTTCGATTGAACTTACACTGTTAGTTAGATAGCTTTACAGGCAGGATTTTAGTATATACTGTACCGTTCTGCATTACTTAATAATAGAGATGTGGTGGAAAGGCAGGGGTCGTACTCTACATGAAAAATTTCAGGACAATTACCAGTATTTGTTTAAAGAAAAATAAATCTAGGTTGAACGCGAAAAATATCGTCTTATTTAAGAAGAAATTTTCTATGGAAAAAATATTGGTGCCGAAGAAATTCCTGGTCCTGAAATTTCAGGACAAGTACGATCCCTTTTAAAGGTCTATAATCAGTTGGACCCGATTATGAAAGTTTAGCATTTTTTTTAAATTCTACAGAACAGATTTTGATAGGAGTTCCATTGTTAGTTACATGCCTATTCAGATATGGTTTTAGTATTTTGCATATTGCTATACGTAATTTAGCCATAAAGTATTGACGGCAAGTTCCATAATGTGAAAACGATTATGAAAGATTAGATTTTTCAAAAAGTTCTAGATGGCGGATATTGATAACACTTGCTTTGTTGATTAGACTATGTTTGGTGTTGGGTTGTTTATTCCATATCATTCTACGTTGCTTAGTTATAGAATTATGGTTGAAAGTTCTATAATCAGATGGACCCCAACATGAAATATCAGCCTTTTAAAAAAGTTTTACTGGATGGAGTTTGCCAGTTTCTTTTTTTGCATTATTAGTTAAATATTTTTTCAGGTGTTGTTTATTATATTGCATGTTGCACTATCTTTCTTTACTAAATCCTACTGCGAATGATCAGCTAAAACACTGTAAAAAAAACGGAGATTCTACTGGCAATCGAGATGCCAGTACTATTTCCGTATTTTAAAGGAAATTTTCCCCCCATAAATTCCAGAAATGCATACTTTTTACGGAAAATTTTCCGTTTGTTTGGAATTTAATGGGGAAAATTTCGTTAAAATACGGAAATAGTACTGACGTCTCGATTGCTAGTAGAATCTCCAATTTTTAGTCCTTTTTTTACAGTGAAGAGTTCGACCTTAATAGCTGAAATTTTGTCTGCACCTTAGAAAATATAATAGCGCAATGGCGTTCATGTCGTTTCCAGCAATGCGAAAGGACATTCCAGGTAATGCTCCATATTGATTAAATCACAATGTCAAATTTATGTATACATTTTGTTTGATTCAAGGTTCGTTTGGATAAACAGACCAGCGTAGCCGGCATAGCCTGCTAGTAAACAAATAAAAGAATAATATTAAAAAACCCACCAATCTAGCATATTTGTGAAAGACAAATTAACGAAATTAATACTTCTTTTAAAAGCAAATAAAAGAACAATATTGAAAAAACACAAATCTAACATATTTGTAATCGTACAATTTAAATTTTTAGATCACCAAATAAGTTTTTTTTTTTTTTTTTTTTTTTTTTTTTTTTTTTTTTTTTTTTTTTTTTTTTAATGGAATTTGTTTGCAAAGTTCATCTCAGTTTATTGATTGTCTATGGTTTTAAAAACAATTTTAAAGCATGAAATATTTTTTTTTAATTTATCTATATCGCGCGGTTAAGCCCAGTGGTGTAGTGGTCAGAGCACCTGACTGCCGCACCGCCGGTTGAGAGTTAGACTCTCGACTGGGCAAAGTTCACTCAACCTTTCATCCCTTTGGGGTCGAGAAAATGAGTACGAAGCTTGCTTGGGAACTAAACACCGAGGGGCTCGCGTTAGGCTGACCACCTGGCCGGGACGCATGCTGCATAGCACATCGAAGCCAGGGTCAGGGTCAAGAAAACAGAGATGGGCACTGTCGGACCAGATCCTACGTGGATTGTATAGCCACAAAATTTAGTTTATATCGCGCGGAGCTCGATTACGAAAGATTACTCCGTTTGCGCTTAAAACAAAATAAGGAGTTCATCATTCATACGGCTAATATCCATTAAAAAAACTTCCCTATGGATAAATAAATAAAATAATATAAATAAAACACAAATTTAACAGACATATATAAGCTCTGAAATTATCGGAATATAAAAGAATGCCATAAGTAGCAAAATCTTGGTCAAATAACTCTTAGCATGCGGCTAATAAGAAAATATCGCTTTTGATAAATTTCAAAAATTTATTTGATTGTATAATTCGTATTTTCATTTTTAAATGCTTTTTTAATGTAAATGGGTAATCTAAAAAATTTATTGCATATAAAAAAAATATATTAGTTTTCAATTTAAAAAAAAAAAAAAATCACCTATATTCATTAACCCGAGAAGACCGATTCCCTAGTTCTTAATCCATTAATCCATAATTATACAATTATGCTATTTAAAGTTAGTTTTACTTTTGTTTCGTTTCGTATATTCACTTTTACATTTAATGGTAGAAAATTGTACCAACCGGCATATATATAGTCTCAATTTTAGGTCGACGAGAAATTAAAAAAATAAACCTTCATTTCACTGGCCCCACCCCATACTGATTTTGAAAATTAATAAACACCATTCGTTTGCGCTGCTTTCTCCCACAAAAATTGCGTTTGTGCCACTTCTGTTCCCATGTTATAACGGACAAAATGGGGCGGGGCCAGTGAAACGACAGCCCCGCACCATCACAAGCGTCTAGCGATCACACTTTTTCATTTTGATCCTGAGTGTGTTCAAGAAGCACGCGCGTTACGCGCGCGAGCTCAGGAGACAGGAACATGGAGTGGGTCCATATCATGTATGGAATAACACGTAGTATGTTCAGGAACAGATCATGGATTTGATTAATTAAGGTGCTAATTATAAAGATATTTTGTTGCAAAAGGACCGTGTGCTGGATGGCCGAACGGATAAGACAGTGAACTCGAGACTAGGGATTGTGGGTTCGAATCCCTCCAGTCCCACGTTGTGTCACATTTTTTTTTTTTTGTTGTTGTTTATTGGTTGTTTTATATTTTTCATAATGAATAAGATATTTTTGATGAAGATACATTTTTTATTTTTGTTATACAGAGGCACGTGTATTTTTATTATAATAATAAAATACTCATTTAAATGTGAGAAAATGAGGTATTTCGAGATGAAAGTTTTAGATCTGAACGCCTTTTAAATATTCAAAGTTTTGTTTCTAAGTGATTATATATGTAGTATGTATATGTATAATGATATAAACATTAAGCAAATCCAAATGAAAAAATAATATATATTGTGCGAAAATATCCTTTTGCACGTAGAATAATTCCTTGTTTTTTTTTTTTTTTTTTTTTTTTTTTGAGTACTTTACGAGTGAATTTTTATCGAGACTAGGCTAGAAATCATATTCTACTTTGAACATTATAAAAATAAAATGTAATAGTTGTAAATTATTTTAACTAAAAATATGTGTACATATATATTTTTAAAGAGATAAAATATATAGGTCTGCTGCCTAGTTTGTAATGAATAAAGTATGATTAGAATGTTTATAAATTTTTTACTGAAAGTATAAGTAAGTATTTTGCTTATACTAACAGAATTTTGAATGCCATTTATTTATCATGTTTTATGATGTATTTTGGTCTGTTATCCACACGGTATTAAAATATGCAATCATAAAATAAGAAATATATATATTAAAACCTACTCTGAAAAACTGTCTAACTAACAGTGCAAATTCCATTGAAATCCATCCAGTATAGTAGATTACAAACAAATCTCATATGTTGATATCAGAATCTTGGTTTACTAACAGCATTCTATTTATCACAGAAGATATAAATCAACTGATAAATCATTTTTAAATAAATAAAAAGAAAATTGTTAAAAAGTTAAAATTTTTAGATCACCAGTTGAATTCTTAAATTGTATCAATCAACCTACCAAACAAAGCACAACCAATAACACATAAGCAGAAAACGCACAATCACGTGATCAAATCGCCCACACAATTTTTTTGAGCAGCTTGCGCGGAGTTTGCGCGCGGTTGGTTGACTAATTTTAAATGCTAAATGGGCTAAAGTAGATAAAGAAGGTCACGTGATGTTTTTCCCGACTATTTTAGATTTTATCTGAGTGAATATAGGCATGTAGTCCTGTTACGAAAACCATGTTTTGGAAGGATAAAGAAATATAGTCGTTGGTTTTACCTTTTTTGAACCATTAAAAATAATGAAATAATTGAATTATGTTAAAATTCCTTTCTTAGATAAGACCTACTCCATGACATAAACTTCTGAGCGCGCGCGCGGCGCGAAATGCACATCTGAACACACTCCCTGTGATCCTGCGGGATCAGCGCGCTCCGCGCATATCGTTCCGCGCAGGACTTTTTTTGCATCATACCTATACCGTCCGTGCATGATGTATATTTGTTTATATTTAGATGTTACATAGATGTTTAGGTGTAACATAAAATTACTAGAAACATATAAAATTTTATTATATTCAGAATTTAAAGTGCCTTTAAATGATTAAAAAACAAATAAATTACTAAATCATTATAAAATTTCAAATTATGAAAAAAATATTAACAATTATTATTTATTCAAAATTAAAAGTTCTTTTAAAATGATGATAAAAATTAAAATTATTAAGTTTAAAATTATGAAAAAAATATTTAATTATTATTAAATTTAAAACATTCTTTATGATTTTCTTAACTTTACACCACTAGATGGCGATACTAAAAGCATTAAAACTACGATCACCATATCAAATATTTCGAAAATTCACAATTAAAAAAAATTGTTAATAGTGGTACAAATATTGAAAAATATAAATTTTCAATTTTTATCTTTAAAAAAATTTAGTTTTTTAAAGCAATCTTGACATTCATTTTCATTCAGCTCCGTAAGGAATCGAACCCGTGCCATTTTGTCTGAAGTTGAACGTCATACCACTATACCATAAAGTTCCTTAAAAAATTTTGCTTAGAATATTATTTTACGCAAACATCGCTACGTTATGCGCGGAGCACGCTGATCCCGCAGGATCACAGGATCAAAATGAAAAAGTGTGATCGCTAGACGCTTGTCGCACCATTAGCGAAATGAAAATTTTATTACTGCATTCGTTTATGCTACGTTTGTGCTGGTTTGTGCCGCAAAAAGCTTCTTTTATGCAACTTCCGTTCTATCTCGTTATAACGAATTTTTTTTAACCCAAGGGCACTTATATAAAACCACTTAAGAAAATCGTAAATAAGTACGTGTCACGAAATGAAATACGTAATTATTTAGTGCTATGTAAATGTCGGGTTGTACCGTAAAAAAGTTTCGTTTGTGCCATTCTGACTCCCTTGATATAACGAATTTTCCACTTTTTCAACATAGGGCGACCATTTCGGTGGACCCGCCCAATCAACAAAAACTAAATTGTGTTACGGCATTCGTTTGTGCTGGCTTTTGTCGCAAAGTGTTTCGTTTGTGCCACTTCCATTCTCTCGTTATAACGAATTTTTATAATTCAAGGGCACATAAAGAAAGTCGCCTATGAATAAATACGTGTCGCGAAATGAGATGCGTAATTCTTTAGTGCTGAGTAAATGTCGGTTTGGACTCACAAAGGAAAATATTCTTGCCTTCATTGGCATTTTATTAGTGTCTGGATCTAACAAACTACCTAATAGAAGACTATATTGGGCTCTTCCAACTGACATGCGCAACAATTTAATTTCACAATCATTTAGAAGAGACACTTTTGATGTGACTTTGAGATCCATTTTGAAAATAACATGGAAATGGACGATGATAGATCAGGGATCACTCTAGAACATAAAAAAGGGCAGGGCGCATATTACAAAAAAGGGCATTTTTTTTTTTTTTGTAAAGGGCACATTATTTAAAAAAAAGGACATTTTTGTAATAACTGCATACTGTTTAGAAAACACATTAATATTACTTTTATATAATCTCAGAAATAATACACTTTCATATCACGGGAGAAACGCAAATTTCGCTAAAGGATCGCGGAAAAAACGCAAATTTCGTCAAAGAATCGCGAAAAAACTTGAATTTCATTCAAGGATCACGGGAAAAACGCGAAATTCAAAAGTATCAAGGCATAAAACCAAAAATTTCGTCAAAGAATCGCGGAAAAAACGAAATTTCGTCAAAGTATCGTGAACAAAAACGCAAATTTCGCCAAAAGATCGCGAAAAAAATTCAAATTTCGTCAAAGGATCGCGAATAAAAACGCAAATTTTGTCAAAAGATCGCGAAAAAACCTCTCACAAATTTCATTAAAAAAATCGCGATAAAAAACGCAAATTTCATCATAGGATCACGAAAAAAAAAGCAAATTTACTCAAAGGATTGCAGAGAAAATGCAAAGTTTGTTATTGGATCACGGAAAAAACGCGGATCTCGTCAAAGGGCCGCGGAAAAAACGCGAAACTCTTCAAAAGGCCGCGGAAAAAACGCATAGTTAATGTCGCGAGGGGATCACCCCCCCATTCTGCTGTAACCTTTCACAAAAAATTTCTGTGAATTTCAGATTTTTTTTATTTTTTTTTTACTCATAATCACCCCTTATCTGTACATAAGTTCAAACTATATACTTATCGCAGAAATTGTGAAAAATACAGCATAACAGCGCCACCTGTTCGGGCATTTACAACAAAACTTAATCAGCATCTATTTGTGTCAACGTCTAACAGAATATGAAGTTTGAGGAAATTCCTTTAATTAGTTCTTCAGATATAGTTATCGCGGAAATCGTGAAAAATGCAGCACAGCAGCGCCACCTGTTGGGCGATTTACACTGAAAACTAATCAGCACCCATTTATATCAAGGTCTAACTGAATTTAAAGTTTTATTAAAATCCGTGCAATAGTTCTTGAGATGAGCACCCATAAAATTTTTGTCACGTACGCACAGACCGGCAGACTGTTTTCTAAAAACAGTCAAATCGTGTTCAGGACGTTTTAAAACGTATAAATCTGTCGAAAACCGGAAGTCGAAAATTTTCACGAATCCAATAATGTCTTCTTGTAAAGATAGAAGAAAGGAAGGGGGGGGGGGGCGGGATTCCGTCTTATCGTTTGCATTTTCCATTCTTTATTAAAGGGGCATTTTGTCACAATTTGAAAAAAACTTTGAAAAACAATTATCAGACTGATATGGCCAAAGAAATCCAGATCCGGACCATATCAGCAGAAAAAAGATTAATGGCCGGCCCGAATCTAATAATAAAAAAATCGGCCGTGAATCGTGCCAGGCCGAGCCGACGAAAAAATTAAACGGGCCTATAAGAAAATTAAGTATTTTCTGAAAGATCTTTTGTCTGTATTAAAACATCGAAACGCCATTCGATTACATAGTTTCTGAATAAGGGCACCTGTTATTATTTTTGCGTTTCTGAAAAAAATGAATTCAGATATGTGTCAGAAAGTGGATCTTTTAGATTTCAGCGTTAATAAATTATGGAGAAATATTTTCAGAAATGTTTTTATTATACAGCTTAAAAAGATATGTTTTTAAAGCTACTTTTTTCTTTTATTCTAAATTATTATATTGTGTATTTTTTGTCATAATAACACATAATCTAAAACGTACTGCAAAATTTTCCCATAAATATGTGTGCAGCATTCCTTAAAATAATCTTAATTGCGTATCTAAAAGAAAATTGGAATTTTTTTGCAGAAACTGAGTCGGGCTGGAAAGGGCCCGATTTAATTGACTTTGCACGGGCCGGGTCGGTCCCGTTTTCACTGATTTCTTTATAGGCTGGGACGGACCGAATCGAAGTTTTTTCTTTCACACTGTGCCGAAGCATAAAAATATGGTCCGCACAGACCTCTACTTCCAATGCATAGTTAATTTTGTTTTTTCTTTCTTCTGATAGTAAATTCTAACTCAACTATCGTTTATTTTTATCTGACTTTGCAGATTCCGATTACGTGATATACCACGTTCAAGAAAAATGTTTGTTTATTGATGTGTATTATGAATAATCTTTGAGTACTTGAGAATGAGAATGCAGTTTAGGTATTTCATCCTGTCATGATTTAATTTATAAGCATCTAAAAGTAGTTTAACAGTTGAGCAGTATATTTTAGGAGTTTTGTTTTTGGTTGTATTATATGTGAAAGATAGGACGATAGTAGGGTAAAAATGGAAATAAATAAATGGCTGGAAAACATTTATTTTGTAAAAATCCCGTACTTGGATAAAATATATATACAGAACGCCGATTTTTTTTTTTTTCTTTTGAAAGTAGGCTATTTTTGAGCTCTGCCAAGAGATTTGGGAACCAAACTGCCTTCTGATGCAGCTTTTTTGTCTCATGTAAATTTTCTAGTTAACATTTTTGCCGTGAATTCCGCCATCCTGTCTCCCCTGCGCCTAAAGGAATTTATTTATTAGGGATGCGGAATCAATACTCCGCATCCCTAATACATAAATTCCTTTTATCAATAATTTTAATTTGTAGATTTCGCCTAATTCATGATTAAAAATCGTTTTTACAGTTTGCAAGATATCGAGTAGAGAAGGAAGGGCGGCCGTAAGACTTTTAAGACGCTACTTCCCTCACGCAAAAACACCCGCTCGCTAATGTTAATCCTATGAATGTAATTTTTTAAATACCTAGTTTGCATTTCAATACATTTTAAATGATTTTTTTGCGTTAAATAGCTAATATCGATGTCCACAAAGGCCGCTTTTTATTTTGCGATTTTGTTTGCTTTTTTCTTTTTTTAAATGAAGATATTTGAGACTTAAGAGAAAGATTTTATCTATTGAAAAAGATGACCGAGTGGAAGTTTAATTTGTGTTGGGATAATAAATTAATCATGAAAAGACTTCCTTTCGGACGGAATTTAGATCTCTTGTAATTAGTGAGGTGGGGGGGGGGGCTGCTCGGGACACTAAAAACTATGAGAAGGAAAATACACAAAATTCTTGATTAAAATTTAAGTTTCTTTACAATATATCGACCGTAGGGCGCCGAAAAAAAAAGAAACGTAGATATTAAAGCCGCCCTTCCTTATAAGAACATTTATAATTTATGTAATTTTACCGTATGAAAAGCATTAAAAATAATGGAAGTACCTTCTCGATCTTTTCCGTGAAATAATCCGTTACTTTAGCACATCTGTTTGTGTATTTAGGCTAATATCAGACGAACGTCTTCTTGCACGCTTTTTTGCTTACGTATTACGTAAGCAAAAAAGCGTGCAAAAAGACGTTCGTCTGACATTAGCCTTTAATATATTCACGTTCATTTTCCCTTTTCCTATGATTTTTGAATGACATTTTTAAAACTTAAGGTAACTTCTTCCTTTTTTTAGAAAAATGGGTTGATTTGACTACAGAATATAAGTAAAAATTCTTTTTCTCGATTTTTTTATAGACTTCCTGTAAGCTATCATGTGGTCAAAGATCAGAACAAATGGTCGTAATACTATTTCACCAGAGCTGGTGGGATGAATCGATGACAAAGAAATTTTTGCTTCAGTTACCCCTTTAAGTTTTGTTCAATGGAGGTCTAGTGACATACCACAGAGAAGAGAACAAAGAGAGTGGGAGGAAAAGGGGAGAATTACTCCAGACTTATCAATCTAAAAAGGAATGATAGTGGGGAATTTTTGAAAGTACAATACAAAGAAGGCAAGATTCTACCCTAGAAAAAAAGGAGGGCGGATTTCTACCTGGAAAAGGGGCAAGAAGGGCGGGATTTTTTTTAAAAAGGGCACGAGGGCGGGCCGCCCCGCCAAACCTCTCTAGAGTGATCCCTGATAGATTATATAAAGTCCGCCCCTTTTTGAGAACTTCAACGGAGCATGCAAAGATTTAGACATCCCAGAATATCTCAGTGTAGATGAGTCCATAGTCTCTTATTATGGACTTAGACAATAAGGCATAAAGCTACAAATGAACAAAGATTTTACCAATGAAACCATTGAATAGTAGAGCAGAAACAGGCCCAATGTAAAAAGTGGGGCGGAAGAAATGGTTATAAGTGCGAAAAGTGTAATCAGCCCCTTCATCCCAAATGCCATCAAAGTTATCAGGTTGTTTCTTATGCATAAATATTCAGTTTAATAAAAATATGTTACTATTTTTTAAAGGTAATTACAATTTTTAAATATTTTTTTCTGCTTTAGAATTTGAAAATTATATATTTTACAAAATTTTCCTTTGCAAATTGAATTGCAATTAATTTTTTTAAATATAATTTTAATTTTTAAAACCCCTTATTATACAAGTATAATACTTTACTAGTATATAAATCTAGAATCTATTACTATAATTATTATTATTATTATTATTGCAATCAAACAATAAATTCAAAATTTGCATTAAAAAAGTGATTCCGTACTACGCAAACGCCGGTTGGTACAAAAATCTACCATTAAAAAAAAGTTAGTAAATACAACGGGAAAAATAAAATTTATGTACGATGTACTTAATAGACACAGAATGAACAAATATGAACAAAATTTTCAAAATTGATCGAGTATTTTGAAGTCGGCTGTAATGGGTTAATAATATCAGAGTTATAGTGGCCTTGGAAACAGACATCCAGCCAGATAGATCCTCGACAAATTGCAGAAAAAGTTTCGCATTAGACTCCGAATAGAGTAGCTGCGGTGCATGAACATTTTATGATCGTTGTTTCCTAAAAATCATAGAAAGTAAGAGTTGTTATTACTGTTACTATATAATTTCGTAAATAAAACTGTAATTTTCGCAATGTTTTTTTAAAGTTATTTTTTAATAACTAAATGATGATTTTAAATATGTGTTGTACTGCAGGCAGACTTTGATATAAAATATATTAACCTTTCTATCACCTCACAGTGCTGCATATTTGCAACATACCCCAAAGTTAAGGTGACAAGTTATACATAGAGTGTAAAAAAATCATGATTTAAAAAAAAATCGGATTTTTTTTTATTTAAATCAGATTTTTTTAAAATTCAAATCGGATTTTTATGATTTTTCCCCTGCCTTAAAACGCAGATTAGACTTCAATACGTTTAGGTTTCTAAAACAATTAAACCTGTAATCGCTAAGATAATGTATGTTTTAAGCTTTAATTATAATTATTAGTTAGTGTAAATAGAGTGTTTATAAAACACCATTCATTTTCATCAGTAGTATGCAATAATGTTACATACATTGATATTTTGCAATAATTATCTAAAACTGTATTAAATAGAGTATACAAATAGATTTACAAAATAGATTTAATTTTGTACACAAATAATATAGCCCAGTGGTAGGTGAGCAAAAAAAGGCCCAATTCGGAAATAATTAGGGGAAAGCTGGAAATTGTTTTAATCCCTTCAGTTTATGTCTAGAATGTATATGGTACGTTTTCCCCCTCGTAATAGGTGAGCGTTAGGAATTATACTTTGATTTATAGTACAAAAAACACGTTTTTTAAATACCATAACACTATCTCGAAATCACTAACTCTTTCAAAAACATTCTCAATACAAATGTTGTAGAGCTTAAAATTCTGAATAAAATGAGTACCTACACTTAATACTTTTGTTGAATATTAAGGTCACAATTCTAGTTGAAAGCTTTAGCCCGTGGTCAGAGAGGTGAACTCAGAATTAATTAGGGGAAAACTGGAAATCCGTTTAATCCCTTCAGATTAGGTCTAAAATGAATATTCTATGTTTTCCCCTTTGTACTAAGTGAGCATTAGGAAATAGGTACACATTTACATTTGAAAAACACGTTTCTTTTTTTTTTTATATTTTTAACAATATCTGAAATTACAACGTTAATTTTTAACAAAAATATTAACGTGAGTATTCATTTTATTCAAAATTTTAAGCTCTGCAATATCTGTATTGGTAATATTTTGATATAGTTAGTTGTTTTGAGATATTGTTAAGGTAATCTGGTCTCTCCTATCTTGAAGCTCTTCATTATTGATTAAGGCGAAAAATTGAAGTGGAATTGCGACCTTAATTTTGAACAAATATACTAATATGGGTGCTCATTTTATTCAAAATTTTAAGCTCTACAACATTTGTATTGACAATGTTTTTGATACAATTAACTATTTTGAAATATTGTTAAAAATATTAAGAAAAAACATGTTTATCAAATGTAAATACGTACATATTTCCTAACGCTCACTTGGTACGGGGGGGAAAACATAGAATATTCGTTTTAGACCTAATCTGAAGGGATTCAAACGATTTCCAGTTTTCCCGTAATTAATTCTGAGTTCAATCCTCTGACCACGGGGCTAAAGCTTTAAAGTAGAATTGTGACCTTAATACTCAACAAAAGTATTAAGTGTAAATACTCATTTTATTCAAAATTTTAAGCTCTACAACATTTGCATTGACAATGCTTTTGAAAAATTTAGCGATTTCGAGATAGTGTTATGGTAGCTTTAAAAAACATGTTTTTTGACTATAAATCAATGTATAATTCCTAACGCTCACCTAGTACGAGGGGAAAAACGTAGCATATTCATTCTAGACCTAAACTGAGGGGGTTAAAATAATTTCCAGCTTTCCCCTAATTACATCTGAATTCAACTCTCTAACCACTGGGCTGATATTTGCAGTTATTAAAATTATTAATCTCTGCACTTAATATAAA
Organism: Maratus speciosus; assembly: GCA_963932465.1. Classification (NCBI taxonomy): domain Eukaryota; kingdom Metazoa; phylum Arthropoda; class Arachnida; order Araneae; family Salticidae; genus Maratus; species Maratus speciosus. The sequence goes on along the minus strand of OZ010795.1, from coordinate 429,260,612 downwards.
ATTTTTGACAATGTTTGAAATTAATCATTTTTCCAACAATTAACTCTCTAATTAGGAAAAAAAAATATTTTTATGTTTTAATTCCTAAAATGATTATTTAATATTCATTATACGAATTAGAGGTGCTATTTCAGTAAAAACAGGGCATTACTTCATGAGTAAATGTATTAGTAATGTATTTAGCAATGCTATAAAAAAAGTATATAATTTGTTAATATGATAAATAAAGTGAAATTAATTTTTAAGGATTTTATGATTTACAAATTAAAAAGTACAATTAAATAACGTTTTGATTTAACAATATCTTGTATTTTCTAAAGAAATAAAGTTCTATAATTTTTGCAAGGTCTTGTGTACACTGATTTACCAAATACTGTGGTATGGGGAAGTTTTTTGCTAGAAATATCTAATTGCAACTAAAGGTGAATTTCAGTTGTTTTTTTTAAAGGGTGTATTTCGCCAATTTTAAAAAGAGCAGGGCACTGCTGTAGGATTAATAAAAACTGCTAATAAATAAATTTCCTAAGTGTTATTTTACTCCCTAAAATTTCCCCAAATCTCCTAAAATTTTCTTTTTGTTCCTAAAAATATATATTAGCTCGTTAACTCCGTAAATCGCAAAGTATTTCGAGATTACCAAAATTTCACCGAAAAACGTCACAAACTTCGGCAAATAGTAACCAAAAAAGACGCGTATTTCGTCAAAAGATCGCTAAAAAACACGAATTTCGTCAAACGATCGCGAATAACATGCGAATTTTGTCAAATGATAGAGAAAAAAACGTGAAATTGTGTCAATAAAATCGTGCAATAAAATCGTGCAACGACGAATTTCGTCTAAGAATCGCAGAAAAAAAGTCAATTTCGACAATGGACCGAGAAAATCTCAAAACTTTGTCCATAAATCTCGCAAATAAGGTGAATTTCATCATAGGATCGCGAAAAATGCAAATTTCGTCAAAAGATCGTGGAAAAAAGCGAATTTAATCTAAAAATAGCAAATTCTGTTAAAAAATTATAGAAAAACCGCGAATTTTGTCAATGGACCGCAAAAAAGTCGAAATTTTGTCAATAAATCGTATAAATAAAGAGAATTTTGTCAGATGATCCCCCCAAAAAATCTAAATTTCTTCAAAAGATCTTGGAAAAAAATGTAGATTTCATTTAAGGATCGCGAAAAAAGCGAATTTCGTCAAATGATAACGAAGAAACGTGAAATTTCAATAAATCGTGAAATGTCGATAAATCGTACGAATATGACGAATTTCGCCAAAGGATCGCGAAAAAAACGCAAATTTCGACAAAATATCGTAAAAAATACATTTTTCTGTGAACTTCCAAATTTTCATTTACTCATAATCATTCCTCCCTCCATTATCTAGGTTCATTGATTGGACTCGAATAGCGGTTCCATTTTTCATTAAATGTCTTGCATGTTCAAGCTGTCACAAAATTGTCATTGTAGTTACATATTCGTCACAAAGTTAATGACAAAATCGTCACAAATCACACAATTTTCACAAAATTTTCACAATCTGACTTCACAACATTGTCATTGTCGTCACAGAATCATCACATTGTTAATGACAATTTCGTCACAAATGACACATATTTCACAAATTGGTCACATCCTGACATTACAAATTGGTCACAATGTGACGTCACAAATGAGCTCTAAAACGGCCATAACGACTTCACATTCTAGTCACTATGACTTCACATCGACGTCACGTGACGTCACATCGACGGTCACAAAGTCAAAATGTGACTTCACAACGACGTCGCCGTAACGTCACCATGCCTTACGGAAGTCGAGATTTCATTAAGCAATCTGTGTTTTCCGAGAATGGAGTCCGAAATAGGAGTGTCTGCGTACGCGTATGTACAAGTTTTATAAACGCAATATTCAACATGGGAACAAGTTCATCGTGATCCATTTTGTTGCCGAAAATATCGCCAAAGGAACTATAGACGATGTTACTAGAAGAGACCCTCAGCCAAAAGACAACCGGGATCAGGTAAGAAGGCCCCAAAACTCACCAAGCCAAAGTTACAGCAGTTGAAACGAGTTTTGGGCTAAAACGGCTGAGTATTAATCCATCCCACGTCTTCAAATTCGGTGTTTCACACGGCCACCTACTTTAGAAAATCACCAAGAAGCTTAACATCATATATCACAAAAAAAGGGTCATACCAAAATGAGCAGAAATCTAAATGGTTGCCGCAAAAATGAAGTGTGGTCGCTTGTTCAGAAAATTCTGTAATCGGGCATACACCTTGGATGACGAGTCATATTTCACGCTCACTCACTCCACTTTTAACGGTAATAATGGCTACTACATATCTGCCGTCTCCACGACACAACCTACCACCAAATGTCCAGATAAAGCAAAAGTCGAAGACAATAACCACGTTTGGATTGTGATAGTTTCGAAATGCTTGAGTCGTTCGTTCTTCAGAAAGTCTGGGTTCACTGTAAATGGCAACAACATTTGGAGAGTAAATTCATCGTCGTCTCACCCCCTACATCCGTAGAAGATACAAGGCGGTGATTACGTCTTCTGAACAGACTTGACCAGCAGTCATTACTGCAAAATCATTCTCAACCACTTATGCCAGCAAAATATCACATTTTTCGGTTATTTCGGTTTTCACAAACCACATCCCTATTTCCATCACCTTGGTCCAATTTTGCCCATTAACGAACTTGACCTAGATTTTATACCCCTTGAACTTATGTATCAGTTTTGAAGAGATTTGTGCAGAATTGTGGAAGTTATCGTGTCCATAGAAAAGTGATATATATATATATATATATATATATATATTGTATATCGTAATTCAAACATAAGGGTAGATGCACATTTGTAAATATCTGGAAGAAAAGAAGAAAAAACACAAAATAGAAGTTTTGAAAATAATTATTTGTAAGGATCAGTGGATTTTTTTTTTACAACATTACATCGTTGTAATTGGAAAAATACAAATGTTAAAAGCGTTTATTTATTTATTTATTTTTATATATATTTATATTTTTTTGTATTTCGATAAGAAAAGTCGATGAGAGCTTAGAAAAAAAACACGAAAAAAATTTAGTTTATCTCTTATCTTCCCTGGTTTGAGATATAAGGACAACTTTCATTATTAGGTAGCTTCCATTACAAAATGATACCTATTGCAGCCGTTCGGAGGAATGCGATTAAAAAAAAAAAAATGGTATATTTTCATTCATCATGACCCCCAGACCCCGAAACCACCCTCCGTTTAAACTTTGAAATATATATATATGCCTCGACCGAGTTCGTTCGCCAGCTTCATCCGCCATCTTGTTTCAAAATGGCGGCCATTTAAGTTTTTTAAACAAATTTAAAATTGGAAATGTGGTACCAAAAAATTGAAAATTAAAAAATATATTTTTCTTTATGTGTTTGACCTTGATACAAATATTTCGGAGCAGTTTTTGTTTCGTCTATATCTTAAAAAATGGCTGAGTTATAGCCCTTTGAATTTCTAGCGTGGCTGACATTTTGAAACGACTTGATTTTTGTCACGCGATAACAGGCGTATTTAAGAACCTATTTGGATGTACCTTGGTGTATACATAATACGTACCAATGTCTCGACCGAGTTCGTTCGCCAGCTTCATCCGCCATCTTGTTAAAAAATGGCGGAAATTTAATTTTTTTTAATTAAAATTTACAATGAGGTACCAAAAAATTGGAAAATGAAAAAGATTTTTTTGTATGTGTTATACCTCAATACAAAGATTCCGGAACAGTTTTTATTTTGTCTATATCTAAAAAAATGGTTGAGTTATAGCATTTTGAATTTCTATTGTGGCTGGCATTTTGAAACGACCTGATTTTTGTCACGAGATAACCGGCGTATTTATGAGCCGATTTGGATGTAACTTGGTGTGTACATAGTACATACCAATGTCTCGACGGAGTTCGTTGGCCAGCTTCATTTGCCATTTTGTTTCAAAAGGGCTGCCATTAAAAAAATAATAATAATAATTTAAAATTTAAAATGAGGTATCAAAAAATTGGAAAATGAAAAAGATTTTTTTTATTTGTTTGACCTTGATACAAAGATTCCGGAACAGTTTTTGTTTCATCTATATCTAAAAAAATGGTTGAGTTATAGCGTTTTGAATTTCTATTTTGGCTGGCATTTTGAAACGAGCTGATTTTTGTCACGCGATAACACGCGTATTTATGAGCCGATTTGGATGTAAGTTGGTGTGTACGTAGTACATACCAATATCTCGATCGAGTTCGTTGTCCAGCTTCATTCCCCATTTTGTTTCAAAAGGGCTACCATTAAAAAAATAATTTTAATTTTAAAATGAGTTATAAAAAAAAAAAAAAAAATGAAAAATATTTTTTTTATGTGTTTGACCTTGATACAAAGATTCCAGAGCAGTTTTTGTTTCGTATATATCTTAATAAATGGTTGGATTATAGCACTTTGAATTTCTAGCATGGCTGACATTTTGAAACGATCAGATATTTGTCACGTGATAACACGCGTATTTATTAACCTATCTCGATGTAAGAAGGCATGTGGATAGTATATCGTAATGTCTGGACCAAGTTCGCTGCCCAGTTTCATCAGCCATCTTGTTTCAAAATGGAAGCCATTTAATTAAATAAAAAATTATATTTAAAGTGAGGTACAAAAAAATTAGAAATTGAAAAAGGTTTCTTTCTTAAGTATTTAACCATGATATAAGAATTCCGGAGAATTTTAGGTAGCCTTCATTATAAAAAGCTTTACCAATTGCAGCCGTTTGGAGGAAAGCGATTTCAAAAAATTTTGGTATATTTTCATCCATCATCACCCCCAGACCCCGAAACCACCCTCCGTTCAAAAGTTGATATATATATATATATATATATATATATATATATATATATATATATATATATATATATATATATATACATATATCTGATCTTTGTCACACTGTAACTCTCGTATTTATGAACCGATTTGGATGAAACTTCGTGTATACATAGTACATACCAATGTCTCGTCCGAGTTCGTTGGCCAACTTCATCCGCCATCTTGTTTCAAAATGGCGGCAATTTAAATTTAAAAAAAAATAAAAATTTGAAATGTGGTACCAAAAAATTGAAAATTAAAAAAAATATTTTTTTCTTACGTGTTTGAATTTGATACAAAGATTCCGGAGCAGTTTTTGTTTCGTTTATATCTTAAAAAACGGCTGAGTTATAGCACTTTAAATTTCTAGTGTGGCTGACATTTTGAAACGACCTCATATTTGTCACACGATAACAGGCGTATTTATGAACCGATTTGGATATACCTTGGAGTATACATAGTTCATACCAATGTCTCGAACCAATTCGTTGTCCAGCTTCATCCGCCATTTTGTTTCAAGATGGCGGCCATTTAAATTTTTTTTTAATTTAAAATTTTAAATGTGGTACCAAAGATTTGAAAAATAAAAAAAGTATTTCTTTCTTATATGTTTGAGTTTGATACAAAGATTCCGGAACAGTTTTTGTTTCATTTATATCTTAAAAAATGGCTGAGTTATAGAACTTTGAATTTCTAACGAGGCTGGCATTTTGAAATGACCTGATTTTTGTCACGCGATAACAGACGTATTTATGAACAGATTTGGTTGTATCTTGGTGTATACATAGTACATACCAATATCTCGACCGAGTTCGTTCGCCAGCTTCATCCGCCATCTTGTTTCAAAATGGCGTTGTTTTAAAAAATTTAAAAAAAAATTAATTTAAAATGAGCTACCAAGAAATTGAAAAATAAAAAAGATTATTTTTTATGTGTTTGACCTTAATACAAAAATTCCGTAACAGGTTTTGTTTCGTCTATATCTAAAAAAATGGCTGAGTTAAAGCATTTTGAATTTCTATTGTGGCTGACATTTTGAAATGACCTGATTTTTCTCACGCAATAACAGGCGTATTTATGAATCGATTTGGATGTAACTTGGTGTGTACATAGTACATACCAATGTCTAGGCCGAGTTCGTTGGCCAGCTTCATTCGCCATCTTGTGCCAAAATGCCTGCCATTTAAAAAAAAATAGATTTAAAATGAGGTATCAAAAAGTTGGAAAATGAAAAACATTTTCTTTATGTGTTTGACCTTGATACAAAGATTCTGGAGCAGTTTTTGTTTACATCTTAAAAAATTCGTCTATATCTTAAAAAAATGGTTGAATTGTAGCACTTTGAATTTCTAGCATGGCTGACATTTTGAAACGACCTGATATTTGTAATGCGATAACACGTGTATTTATTAACCTATTTCGATGTTAGAAGGCATGTGGATAGTATATAGCAATGTCTTGCCCAAGTTCGCTGGCCAGCTGTATCAGCCATCTTGTTTCAATATGGCGGCCAGCAAATTAAAAAAATATATATACTTAAAGTAAGGTGCAAAAAAATTAGAAATTGAAAAAGGTTTCTTTTTTTGGGTGACATTTTGAAAAATCTAATTTTTTGCCTGCGACAGCACTCGTATTTATCAACCGATTCCGATGTGAGTGGGCATGTGCAACGGAATTACTAAGGTCTCGACCAAGTTCACTGGTTAGCCTCATCCACCATGTTGTCTTAAAATAGCACGCACTTCAAGATATCGCCGAATTTGGCAACCAGATATAAGTTACTTTAAATAAAAACAGCTTGGATAAAGCTGAGTAATTTCGCGAAATTCTCATGCATAATGATTTAGTATTAATAAAAATTAGTATTGAATCTCCTATAATCGGTCTCCCCTAAATTGAGCTTTTTGTGTTTGAATAATATGAACTGGCTTTTTAAAAATAAGGAATATGAAAGCTACCTCTTCCTCCCGGCACTGGCCGGAAGGACTTTTTTTTTGCCTCTATCTTAAAAAATGACTCAGATATGGCAGTTTCAATTTCGAATATGGGTGACATTTTGAAAAATCTGATTTTCTGCCAGCGAGAACACTTGTATATATCAACAGATTCCGATGTGAGTGAGCATGTGCACAGGAATTACCAAGGTCTCGACTAAGTTCACTCGTTAGCCTCATCCACCGCGTTGTCTTAAAATGGCAGGAGCTTCAAGATATCGCCGAATTTGGCAACCAAATATAAGTTACTTTAAATAAAAGAAGCTTGGATAAAGCTGAGTAATTTCGCGAAATTCTCATTCATAATGAATTAGTATTGATAAAAATTATTATTGAATCTCCTATAATCGGTTTTCACTAAATAGAGCTTCGTGTGTTTGAATAATATAAGCTTGCTTTAAAAAAATAAGGAATATGAAAGCTACTTCTTCCTCCCGGCACTGGCCGGAAGGACTTTTTTTACTGGATCACTACAGATATTACTCTTCATGGTCACTCTTCATTGTCGCTGGTGTATAGTTATAGGATTTAATTACTATTTCGGGAAAAACTTGAAAGGATTGGTGTTAATATTTTCTGTCCATATATTACACCATTAGAATGGGAAAAGTATAAAAAATAAGTGAATTTTTTTCTGTTTTCAATTTAATCATAAAAGGCAATGGTGGATTAGTAAAAATGCGAAAAATGAGGTTCTATTACCTTACCTTATCTTCGCTGGTTCAGATATGCGGAAAGTTCTGAAATAAGATTTTGTTTATCGGAGTTTCGCAAATTTTACTCTTCGGAGCCATGTCAATTATCCTAAAAGCATTTGTTTGTTTGTTTTTTTTTTTACTTGAAAAAAAAATATATTTTATAATATAATTCAATAGTTATTTTATAAATTTACACACAGTTTTCGCTTTTTAATACAAATTGTCATAGTTTATTTTTCATTAACTGTTGCAAATGAAACAAATAATAGAGAGTTCTTGTAAATAAACGAAAAGATAAAGTGGAGTGTCTTTGAACGTCAACGAAAAGTGACCCTTTGTAAATAAATATTGAAATATATATATTTTTATATATGTGAACTTTATTGTGTTTCTATAATGCATTTTATTAATATGAGAGCTGAGTTTGAAAGGAAAATATATTTCTGGAAGAAATTGCTTTAACATTATTATATTATTTGTTTCAATTTTATACATTTCATTTTCTTCAGACATATAAATCACGTATAAATAAAACAGAAAGGCTTTTAACAGTATTTAGGTTTTTATTTATGGAGCATATTATTTTTTAAATTTATATTTAGAGATTTAATTCTCCAGTATATTTTTATTACATTGTATTTATTAAAAATGATACTGACTATTTAATTACTTAATTTCTGTCTTTTTTTAGAGATGACCAGAGAAAGTATTTGAAATTTTGCGTACCGTACAAAATGAAGTGTGTGGAAATGAAAAAGAAATAACATAATATCTGTCAAAGAATCTGCATGACAATGTTTATACAATTTACGAACAGAATATTTTAAATTAAAAAAGTGTGTAATCGTAAATTTTTCGGCTATTTCGTTTTAGAAAGCGTGATTTTCTAAATATCATTAAATTTTAATTCAAGTTTAGAGTTTGCATAATATTTCTTATTGTTGGTTTTACAATACGTTTATTGTTTTATTTTTATCGCACGAGTACTGATACAAAAATGCAGATAAAATTCATTGTTTCAATTGGAAGAAAATCTTAATAAAGTAATATGTGAACTCTAACACTTGAAATATATTATTGAAATCGTTGAATAAAAAATAAACAAGATTACGTGGAATAAAGCATTATTGAAGTGAAATGCTATTTAGAGGCTATTTTTATTTATTCATTTATTTAGGATCTTACAGATGAACTAAATAATCCTCTTGTTAATTTAATTAGTGAATTTTCTAAACAATCATTCTCCATAAAATAAAACATGGTGATTTTTGTTCCTCGTTAAAGTTGTTAGCATAAAAATACTTTCTTGTGACTTAATTAAAATAAATTGCGAATCAAAACAAAATGTCCATAAACACATTTACCTGACTAAAGAGCAAACCATTCACCTTATAAAAAATACTTCATTTGATTTTAATAACATATTTTTTTGTTATTTACAGGTAATCAAATTGGTAAGGAGCATCTGTTTAAATTCTTGACATCATTCCAAACAATTAAAATTCTGATATACGATATTTTAGTGTTTTAATATATCTTTTACTTTTAATGCTTGTATACTTTCAATTTTAAACTCATGCGTGGTTCCCTTGCATGATATATTTCCATATTTTTAAACATTGTATATGAATATATAGGGATAATTAAAAAATGTGAAAAAAATCAGGTATAGAACAAGTATAAAAAATCACATGGGAATCACATAAGGTCGTAAACAAGCTTATTTTGTCAAAAATACAGGGTGTTTCATCATAACTCAATTTGGGTTGATGGTAATAACTTTCAGAAAACTGAAATATATTATAATAAAACATTTAACAGGCATTCCCGCCGTTGTTGTAAATGTGATAACACCAAACAAAAGTGGTAGAAGTTGCTTTATATGCGCCAGCAGTATGCACTTGACGAAAAACATTTTTGACTGTGATTATCAATCCATACGGTATCATCGATTGATGTAACAATATGTTTTTCCAGTTCTTTTCGTGATATTATTACTTTTTAACACAAAAAAAGGCATATATCGTTTCATTTTCATTGCATTTTTTTTTTATTTTTCTCGAAATTATTACCGTCAAACCGGGTTCCGTAAGGATGAAACACCCTGTATTTGCGACTAAATAAGTTGTTTGCGACCCTATGTTCCTATGTGATTTTTTATGCTTTTTGTATGCCTAATTTGCCATGTCATTTTGCAAACTTTTTTAAATAACCCTGCATAGTATTTTGCAGTTCTAACACTAAATCCGTTTATTTATATCATTTGAATTTCTACCCTTATATCATTGATTCAACATAACATTTCATTTTCAATACGTGTCAGAAGTTGTTACTAAATCTATGTTCTCAGCAATATCACTCAGACTAAACCATCTGAGGGAAGTCCTAATGTACAATGACATAGCCAAGTGTTGTCGGTATCTCAAAATTTCTTCTGATCTTTTACCACCGTTTTCAATTTCAGTTGTTTAATGTCCAACCTTCAACGTTCTTGCATGTAAAAAGTTTTCCACGCATTTAATTGCCAAAGTAGCGAAAATATAGATCATTAAGCAAAATTCTTTTGCGCTTATATTCACAATTATGGTCGTCGGTAACTAGACTGAGGACACTTCACCGACATTTACGGATTTACATGTCTTTTAGGATTATCCTGCTTTTAGAAAATGCTTCCATGGATTTATTTTAAAAGTGCTAAAGCGTCGGTGAATCAGATATTTTAATATTGTAGTAAGGACAAGTATTTCATTAAATAAGGTCTATCAATGACATTAAATTATTGAAAAAAATCGTAAAATATTATTTTCATCTAAATTTGATGTATCAAACCAATGTAAGACCCAAGTATTTCAAATAATTTTCTGCGCACAATTAGCACATTTGTTTTGTTTCTGTAAATGAAACACTTTTATATAAGCTATAATGTATTATGTTTAAAATAATTCTAGTAAATTACAACAATTTAACTATTATAGGAACATACTGCATTGATTAACTATTCTAAACAAAAATATATGTAACTGCATGTAATGAAATCTGCCCAATCTATATTATAAAGGACAAACATATCTGTGCGTAACGCATACGTCATTCTGCAAATGGCAACACTTTGAAATTTGAAATGAAATTTCGCTTTTGCAATTTTCGCTACTGCAAATTTTTAAACTTCTAAACATCCCACATTTTAAATGTTTACACCGTCGTATGCAAAAAAAAATGCACTTTTAAATGCAATTTGTTTGAAAGCTGTATCTCAATTTATTTCTGAGATATTAATTTTTATAGTTTTTAATACCAATTTTCTAATCGTGGCAACTGAAGTACTTCATTTCTATTAAAAGTGGATTAGTTATCTTTATTGGTTATATTCTTACTGATGCCATTTTCTCATTGCATTTAAAAATATCATTTTTAAAAATTTGAACAGAAAATGACGTTATGCTTTAAAAAAGACACAATTTCCCTGATGATGCTCTTATATTTCACTATTTTTTTTCATTTTGCTGATATTGAGTTTGAGACAATAGGCAAAATATTTCAGCGACTGAAAATGAGTTCATATTTAAAAGTAAACGATAATTTTATTTGATGAAACGAGATATTTCCCCTTGAATACGTCTAAAAGTTATAAATTTCTGGAATTTTTACACGCAGGTACAGATATTATACTAAGACCTCAAATCACGAGTGGGAATTTTAACATGGAAAGTTGTAATAGTTGACAAACGTGACCTCAAGCTTGAAAAAATATTTATTAATAACCTATTGCGCGTTAAAATGTTTTTAAATGGTTAATATGGATGTGAAACGTGGAAAATGACTTGATTCGGTTTAGAAGTAAAGGTAGAAAATTCTATGATTATATCAAGGTGAAATCATTTATGCGGATTTTTCATTCCGTAACCAAGCATCAATTAATAACTTAATCAAAATTACATATCTTGATTATATGTTACTGATTACGTATATGAATAAAGTTTAATTTTTCAATAATTTTAACAGTTGAAGTTATTTTGTTAATCTTAGGTTAAAATATGTCTTTGGAGAGTTAAATTAACAAGTGTAAGATGGATTTTTTACTCTAATTATTTTTTGTCGATGTATTATAAATTTGATGCAACACTTCCTTTGTAAACATTTTCTTTCGTCGAAATTCGACGGGTTCCACCTCGTATATATAAAATCCTAATGAAACGAATTTATGAAACGGCTGCAATGTAACGAATTTATGAAACGACTCTTTGAAACGACTGATAAAGGGGGTAGGATACCTTTAAACCTGCAAAATTTTCGAAACTTTTTTAATATATATTCTGATTTCATAATCATTTCTGAACATTATGCAAAAATCCGCATTAAAAAATTTCCATTAGTTTACTAATTATGGCTGTTTTATTAAGACTACATAGGATAATTAAACTTTGCATTGCGTTATTTCAAAACGATGAATTTTGATACTGCGAGAAGTGTTACTAAAAAACTATGCATGACGATCAAAAAAACTTTTCAACACATATTCATTACTGTATTATCTACAACTTAAAACCAGAAAAAAGGTAAGATTTTATTTTATTTTTTGTTTTTTACTTTGAAAATATATTTTTTTAATGTGAAAAATTTTAATTTTTTATTAATTTTTTAACTCAGTCAATATTTTTTACAAATATTCTGGTTTTAGTATAAAAATAAATGTATTATGCATTTATTTTCACCAAAAGTTCCTCCTTATATGCACATTTTCAGATTGTATCATGCGAGCAAGATTTTTTTCTCTCATTATCATATATTTTTAAACTTATCATTTCAATATTTATTTATGAATTTACAAGTATATATATATTTCTAAATATAAATATAAATATAAATATAAGCTTTATATTAAAATGAAGTTTGATTTTTATTTTTGACTTATTACACAAGTTTTGAAGCTTGGAACACAGTGGTATTTTTTCCTTTTTCGACGTGTTCAAAGGTATCCTACCCCCTTAAAAAACTGATTATGTTTCACGGCGATTTCTCTTAAAACCTGGAATACTTTGCGATGAAATTAACACCAAAAATCCGTATTAATCTGCAGATCCCAAAACTGGTATTAGAATTTTTTATACTAATTAGTTTTCGAAATATTATTTTTTTTTCTAATTTTAAATATATTTTTCAAATGATGGCAACTTAAAGTTTAAACAGAACAGATATTTTCTTTCATATTTCAGAAAAGGGCATTTTAAATTAATTTGGCGACCAGTTTGGCTTCCCTTAAATATATGGTACAAAATTTATTATGCTACTTATATTCACAATTCAATTTACTTGAACAATCTTTCCCCAAATCGAAAGATTCTCATTGGCACCAAAATGACATTATTTTGATTGACATGGTAAACCGGCTATTGTTGTTTATTTAATAATAAATGTTTATTTACTTTTATTTCTTTTTTAAAATTATATGAATTATTTTGTTCTATAATTTTTTTTTCTGTTATTTCCTTTTGAAAATAATAGAAAATAATTAAAAAAATACGGTACTACTTAGTTATTCCGTCGACCAATTTCGCCAAATTATATAAATCGCCAAACTACTCGCCAGATTATACAAATTGACATTTTTTTTTTTTTTTTAAATAACGAAAGAACAAATAAATTAGTAAAAAATTAATAAAATACAAATAAAACGTCGAATTAATAATTTATTGTCCATTATTGGTATTTGACCATACAATTAATTAATTAACGGCAACCATTATTGGCATTTAATATTACAATTTGGCGACAGTAATTTGGTCGACGGGATAACTAAGAAGTACCCAAAAATGTTTATAAAACTAATTAGTATCATGTTTGTCATATATGTTTAAAATCAAAATCCATACTTTGTTTTTCATAATGGTACATTCATAAAACAATAATTGATAAATACTCACAACTTTATTCAACCATAAAAATCCGAAGAAATTTTTCTTATACAGAACAAATGTATTTACATGTATTTTACATAATAAATATATAAATTACTAGGGGGCTCTGCCCCCTACGAGCTACGCTCGTCAACCCCCATTCAGACACCGCAGACTCTAACAGCACGCTAATTTGATCGCCTTTAAAAAGATTTCGGAAGACTGAATTATAATTTGAATCTGACAATCATAATCTGACGTAATTTTCACCAAATTTTTCTTTCTCTTTTTAATATTCACGTCAAAATACTTTTGTTAGAAATGAAATATTATGATCATCTTAAAATGTCAAGTAAATGTCTCGCGCAATTTTTAAATTAAAACTGTTTTGCAATATTATTTTCTGTTCATTTTACGTAATAAGTGTAATATGACGTAAATTCTCCTATTTAGGACTTCTAACGCATGTTACTGAATTTATTATTTTACAATATTCTTTCTCATTTAAAATTCACGTGTAACTATAGTTTTTATGACATAATTTCCAATGAGTTCCTGCTTTTTATATTTTTTGTTTATAATAGTCACGTGTAAAATAAATTTTTAATTTGAAGCAAACATTACTGTTTGCGCTGTTTATACAATTGGCAACAGTTTAAATTAATACAATTTTCTAAAATTTGTAAAAAATATCTCTCGAAATGCTGAAAATTTGAATTTAAAATAAAAATAAAACCTCGAAAAATTATTCAAATTAAAAAACTAACTGCAATCTGCACACCGGGAAATTCTGACGCATAAAATGATCTAAAAATGATTAAATTCCTATGTACAGTTTTTGCTCCTATAAAACTTTTTTAATAGAACGATTTTGTCCAACTTTGGCATTAAATATCTCTTAAAATAATTCTTCGATTTGAAAACTGTCTGCATCAGCGTGTTTATCAAACATTTTTCTATAATACTACCGATTTTCATATTTTTGTATGCATTATTTTTTTAATATTAACGAAGAAAGACCTCCGGTCACAAAATATTCAAAACCGGCGGCGGTGACAGCGGTAGTTACTTTTTTTTAGAATAGAGAGATATGTCAAGCACACAAGTCGTATGTTTGTTGTTCAATAAATAAAGATATAAATTATTTTGTTCTATAGTTATTAAATATTTTTTTGTTATTTCCTTTTGAAAATAATAGAAAATAATTAAAAAATACTATACTGCTTAGTTATTCCGTCGACCAATTTCGCCAAATTATACAAATTGACATAATTTTTTATTTTAAATAACGAAAGAATAAATAAAGTAGTAAAACATTAATAAATATACAAATAAAACGTCGAAATAAAAATCATTTGATGACGTAAACATGTGTAACTTACTTAAAGTCAAGTGAATGTGACAATTATGATCAACCATTATTGACATTTAATCTTATAGTTTGGCGATAGATTTTTGGTCGACGGGGTAACTAAGTAATGCCAAAAATTCATATGTAACTGGTATACGAAAACGAGGTTTTCGCCAAATTTTCGTAAAAAAAAAAAAAAAAAAAAAAAAAAAAAAAAAAAAAAACTGCGTATATAACATTTGGCCAAATGTTAAATAATGCGGCAAGAGTTCCATATTGTGAGGTGTTTTTTTTTTTGGCGAGCATTTTTTGGCATTAAATGAATCGATGTGGTTACGATCTTCAGAATTTGGAGTTGCTTTTTTTTGGAATGACTTTATTCCTACGTTTTTTGCGTAATTTTTTGGGCACAGATGTCATATTCGCCCCATATTGGCGCGATTTTTTTTTTCTGACGCCAATGTCATATACGCAATGTATACTTAACCGGCGCCGAAGTGTCGTTATTTTGCTTGATATGGTAACCCGGATGTTGTTGTTTATGCTGTTGATGTTTTCGCTAAATCGGCGTCGGAAAATAATCGCGCCAATATGGGGCGAACATGACATATGTGCCATTTTTTGCAAAAAGCCTATATTTTTCGGAAAAATATATAACTTTTGTTTTAATTTGACATGTATAATAAATATAATAAGTACATAATATTTATTTACAGGTGTATATATATCATGTATGTATAAGGTATATCTATATACGTAATATATATATAAAACTATCTGTATAAACATCGTATTTTTTTTAACATATGACATATATAACATTTATTAAATATATATATATATATATATATATGTTTACAAACATTTAAAGACCATGTTTTTCCGCCATCCTGAAAAATTTTAAGTTGCCAAAATGGCTTTTTGGGGCCATTTTGGATTCCTTCACCAATCGCACCAACCAGCACACTATATGGAACTCTTTCCAATAATGCAACAAACCATGACATTTAATTTCAACATCAAATCAATGTTTTAATTTACCACTCGAATAATAAAAAAAAAAAAGCTAACTGGCAATTTGAAAAAAAGCTATTGGCGAGATTTGCACCCGGTTAGCGTAACAGTACCAAGAATTCTTTGCGAACATGACAATTTTTATATAGTTTTATTAATTTTTTTTTTTTTTTTTTTAATCAAAATGGAAAACTTTCGGCAGAGGTGTTATATACGGCACCATATTGGCGCGATTTTTTTTCTAACGCCAATGTCATCTACGCAACCGGTACTTTACTGGCGCCAAAGTATCGTTATTTGCTTGATATGGTAAGACGGATGTTGTTGTTTAAGCTGTTGATGCGTTCCCCAAATTGTCGTCGGAAAAAATCGCGTCAATATCGTATATGACATCTGTGCCAAACTCTCATATGAAAGGCGAAGAGATCAGACAGTATTTGTTTATGACAGTTGATGTCTTGAACTATTATAATATAGATGAAATGATGGCGATAGAATAATATTTGGCGACTTACCACATGTGCATGCCTAACATTAAAGAACCAAAATATCACCTAGAGTATAAAAAGCGAAATGGTTAACCCGGAACTGTCCATGATAGTCACATGACTTAGGCTATTGTTATAGAGATGGTTTTAAAATACCGGGAGACAAAGACTCTGTATACTTAATTCATTTTATTTTAGCTACTTTTCAAATGTTTAACTGATTTTCTTTAATCAAAAACGAAAATAACCATTGGATATCTTAACAGCTACTTATTCGCACTTACATTTTTGCAATCAAAGGGAATTGAATGGAAACCCATTTACAGGGAGATCTGCACATTTTACACTAGCCCCCTAGTACATATATATATTTTTTAAATGCAATGTTATAACGTATCAAAATATGTATAACAGAATTAAGCTTACACAGATTTTTAATACAAGTTTTAAGTTATAATTTTCTTGGGGAAAAATAATGATCAATTTCCTTAAATATCGTATGTAGATATGATTTTAGATAAATAACGTCTGATGAAAGTATATAAATGGAGTAATAAATATTGTAATAAAACCTAATTAAGTAACAACCCCAGTGCAGTAAAGGATATTTCCTCATCTATACTAATATTATAAATAAGTAAAAATTGTGTGTTTGTTACAGGTAAACTCTGGAGCTACCGAACCGATTTCAATAGTAATGTTATCAAAATGATGGTGTTAGTCCAACTTAGAACATAGTCTATATTTTATGTCGGTGTACCTACACCAAAGGGGGTGCAGGAGCAAAAAGGTTCTAAAAAGGAAATTTTTGCGTTATTAAAGGGCCTAGAAATATGAAATTTGGAATATTACTCATAAGATATAAAGGATTACTAAGAACAGATCTTAAAAAAATCTAAATTTAAAGAGGATGAAAATGCACCAAAAGCGTTCTCAAAAACGTTCTAAATGGTGGTTTCCACATAATCTCAGGAAATATAAAATTGATTAAAAAAAATAATTGTGTCACAATGATAGTGACAAACCTTGCTCCAATATATAGGCTATATTTTATGTCGGTGCCACAACCCGAAATGGGGTGCAGGAGAAAAAAGTAACGTTCTAAAATGCGATTTTAGCGTTACTAAAGTGCCTAGAATCATAAAGTTTGGAATGGATGTTTTATCTAAAATATAAGTTCTCTCAAGAATATTTCCTAAAAAATTCTAAATTTAAAAGTGGTGAAAATGCGCGAAAGCATTGTAAAAACTTTCTAAATTGCGATTTCTATAAAATCTCAGGAAGTACTGCACCACTTTCAAATATAATGGCGTAAAAATGATCATGACAGCTCTTGATCCAAGATAGGCTACATTTTATGTCTGTTTCCAGTACCCCAGAGGAGATGCAGGAACTAAAAACGTTCTAAAAATGCGATTTTTGAGTTATGCAAGGACCTAGATTCATGAAATTTTGCATGGTATATATCTATTAGATATAAATTATCTCTAAGATAATTTCTTTAAAAATATGAAATTTAAAAGCGGTGAAAATGCGCTAAAAGCGTTCTAAAAACGTTCTAAATGGCGAGTTTTACACAATCTCAGGACGAATCAAACTGATTTCAAAAGTAATGGTAGGGAATTGATGCTGGCAGCCTCTGCTCTAACATACACGCTATTTCACGACGGTGTCACTAGCACCTGGAGGTTGCAGGAGCAAAAAACATTCTAAATTTACATTTTTGTTATCGGAAGTGGCTAGCAAAGGGAAATTAGGCAAGGTACATATTTATTAGATATAAATGTTCTTTAAGAACAGTTTCGAAAAAATTGGAATTTTAAAAGCGGTGAAAATGCGTGAAAAGCGTTCTAAAAACATTCTAAATTGCGATTTCTACTCAATCTCAGGAAATACCAAACCCATTTTTAAAGTAATTGTTGAAAATTGATGGTAACAGTCCCTGCTCCAACATAGGCTATATTTTATGTTGCTGTCACTACCATCTGAGGGTTTCAAGCGCAAAACATGTTCTAATTAACGTTTTTTGCATAACTGAGGGGTCTAACGTTTTGAAATATAGCAGGGTAGTATCTTACAAATTGCAACTGATTTCTAAGAACACTAGAAAGAAAATTCCAAATTTAAAAGTATGAAGTGAGCGAAAAGTATTCTAAAAACGTTCTAAATTACATTTTTATGCAATCTTATCAAATACCAAACCGATTCAAAATATAATGGTGACAAATTTTTGTTGATAGAACCTGCTCGAACATAAGCTATATTTTATGTCTGTGCCACTACCGACAGAGACTTGCAGGAGCAAAAAACTTTCTAAATTGTAATTTATGTGATACTGAAGAGGGTAGAATCTTTGAATATGGCATGGTAGTTACTTATAAAATATAAATCCCCTCGAATTACAGTCGAAAATAAATTAGAATTGAAAAGGGGTGATCCGAAGGGAAGGTGCAAAAAGCGTTCTAAAAAGTCCTAAAAGATTACGATTTAAGTGCAATTTCAGGGAATAGAAACCAATTATAACAGTAATAGTTGCAAATCAATGGTAGTAGTCTCTGATCCTACATATTCTATATTTTATGCCGATGATTCTACCACCTGGTATTCACAGGATCAAGAAACGTTCTAAAAATGCCTTTAAATGCTTTCTAAATTTCGCTTTTGTGGAATATTAGGAAATAACAAACCCATTTCAAAATTAATGTTGGCAAATTAATGGCAACAATTCCTATTTCATCATAGCCCTTTATGTTGACAGAGGTAGTAGGACTTGGAATTTGACATTATGGTTGATTTTAAGATGTAAGAAGATGGTTTCTAAAAAATTCAAAACTTCAAATGAATACTGAAATGAGCGTATTAATTGAGGATATAACTTTCAAAATATTTTCTAAATTATCATTTATTTAATTTTATTTCTATTTATTAATTTAAGTCTGATTTCTGCCAAATGCAGTGTAATAATGAAGTTTAGTCAAACTGTATATTAAATAGTAATTTTTGAATTATTCCAAAAAGTATAAATTCTTATAATAAAAATTACACATATAAATATGACGTGGCATACTTCAAATATCACGCGAACAAATCCTCGGGGTTTGCTAGTTTATAATATTTATGATGCAACGTGGCTATTTCTAACATACCTTACCACATAAAATTTTTTCTTATTGTAATAACCATAAAAAAGGCCTATTAACATACGATTAACTGCAACTTGTAATGCTGTTTAGTGCCTGTTATAAGTAAAATATGTTCCCGTTTGCTCAGTACATGCACAGAATTATGCTTTAATGCTTTTACTAAGTATTCTTTTATGTATTGAAATATATGAAATGAATTTTATTTTATATAATAAATATGTAACAGGTAGAGTAAATTTGTTCGTTTACAAATATATTGGTGTTTATTATATAGCAAATTAAATCCTTCTATATATGAAAACAAGTAAGAAAGATCATGCGTAAAGCTTAGATTATGAAACACTTTCGAACACATTCAGAATAATTTAACAAAACTGGACCGTTTAAAAAAATTAAATATTACATCTAATTCAACCATATGAAAACGCATAATAAATTTCAAAATCCGATTTCAGCTCTTACAATCAAAATCGAAAATTATGCGAATTTTTTCAGCAGCCCTGTGTATGATATCTATTAACTACACGCATGCCAAAATTTAGATCACTTAGGAGATACATATACTTTAGTTGAAAATTTACCTTTAGAAATTTTCTCTAATAAGGACAACGATACGTGAATACTTTTGTGAAGCCCTGAATTTGAGGTATAGAATTTATATATAATGAGTAAGAAGCAAAATACTAATTAAATTTAAAAGCGCATACCAAATTTTAAACCGTACACTCCAGCAATTATTACTCAAAGACAGTACTGTACTTTAACCGATTTCTTTTGTGCGTCCCTGAAAATGAATAAAAAATGCTATGAATGCCTTGTTCTAACGTGATCATAGTGAAATCCAGTGATTTATATCAGTTTCAATATATTTGAAATAGCATAATGTCATTAAAATACTCTGCAAACGATTTTTCCAGATATACCATAATATAGTCACAATAATTTGAGTGACCCTGTAAAAGAACGATTAATCCTGCATACTTCATATATAATACGAAACATACTTTGTTGAGTTTAAATCAATTTTAATTTTTTATCAATTTCATGAAAATTCGAGTATATTTACAGGAGTTAAAGCATGGACAAACAGACCGACGGACTGACGGACAGACGGTCAGGCAAACCGAAAGCATAAATACTTTTCAAATTTGTTGGAAAATGTTAAAAAGTAACGATTTGGAACTGAGCCAAACAATTTGGATATGGACCACTGAAAATCTGCGTAGTTGCCGTCTCCATTGGTCAAAGCTTTCTGACTTGTCTTACCGGGAACTGTACGCGGCGAAAACCATGGAAGTAGAGAATTTAGATAGGATGGGCGGTTAAAGGGAAGAATTTTCTGTATTTCGATATGCTTACGTTTTGGGGTTTTTTTTTCAGTGGTCGATGGCAAAAGTGATTTTTACAGAAAGAAGATAATTTCCATAAAATAATGAGAAAGGGGGGGGGGGGGTCTGCGTTTCGATGTCCTTCTGCTATTTTTTAGGAGGAAGGGTGTGTGGATTATTTAATTATTATTACTCCTGCAGGTTCTGTATATACTTACGTATATATTAAGGCGCTTCCCTGATGAGATTTGGAGGGCGATTGGTTAGGTATAAAGATGTTAAATAGGGGGTGGGGTAATTCTCCACCTTAATTTATTTTTCGAGGGGCATTATTCTTTGAAATATAGTAAAATATGCAATTTCTGTGGATAGCCTCTAAGCTCAATGGCATCAGTTTAAGTGGATACTTTTCTTTTTCTTTTAATGATTTTATATTTATTAATTCTTATAATTATGAAACTCTATAAGCTCTAATGATTGAAGCTTGGAGATAATGAAATAAAATTGTCAGGAGTTGGGGAGGAACGTGTTTTTACCAAGTGGTTTCTACCCTCATTGCATGCATGGTCACGGTGACGTCGATGTGACGTGACTGTGAGTCACTGTGGTCACGTCACATCTGTGACCAAAATGCCACCACTCAGTGATGTCACATTGTGACTGAGATGTGAACTTCTTAGAAAACTTAAAAAAATTACAAAAAATATTCAAAACATGTTATTTATGTAAAATTATATTTTCTGGCAATTAAAAAAAAATTGTGACGTCAATGTTATGACACTGCATGTAACGTACGTCACGTCACATATGTTACGAAAAAAATCACCATATTGTAAGTCACAGTGTGACAAAAATATGAACATCAAAAATCTTTGAAAATGAACAGAAATATTACATGCCCGAGTTACAGCGACATAAGGAATGAAAATATATTAGTGGATAGAAATAGTAAATTCGGACACGAAAAGAGGAGGGGGGGGGGGCAGGAAAAGGAAAATGCACGGTAGAAGTATCAACAAACTAGATTTTCATGCTATATTTTATCAATTTGTTATTTAAGACAGTGAAAGTATACTTTTTTATGATTTCAATTTTATCTACCATTGCAATTTAATCCTTCACTGATTGCTATTATTATAAAAGTGTTTCTCGGAAAAATGGTACGTATTGGAGCAATTTGGATACCACATTTAGAATTAGGAATATTAAATCTGTACACTTTATATATTTAGTTTGCAGGGAGGAAGTTGTTTTATTTTATTTTATTTATTTATTTATTTATTTTTTGTCGACCAGTGGTATTCGAAACCCTTCTGTGGTTTCAAACTAAAATTTTCTATTACAGTTAAATCTGTATCTTTTAATGAGCACGTAGAAAAAATACGCAGTGTTTAGTCATATATGCATTTCTTGCTTTAGAATTTGCATTCAAGTCATATTTTTTCCTGTTAGTGTTTAACTATTTTAAATAACTATTATTTTTTAAATTCTACTTCTTTCAGACTTTTTAAATAAAATTAGTATTTTCCGAAAAAATATGTATACAAATTTTCTACAAAACCCATGATATAATTCTTCGTATTTCAAATTCGTGTTTTAGAGTTATGACTTTAAAAAAAGTTATTTTACAAATTGTTTTATTCTACAGAAAGTGAATATGAAAAAAAAAATGACAGATTGACAAAGAA
This sequence comes from Maratus speciosus, assembly GCA_963932465.1. Classification (NCBI taxonomy): domain Eukaryota; kingdom Metazoa; phylum Arthropoda; class Arachnida; order Araneae; family Salticidae; genus Maratus; species Maratus speciosus. Next base: position 429,238,127 of record OZ010795.1, on the reverse strand, counting down.
AATTTTTTTATCCTGTATACTCTCTTTTCATTTATTAAGAAGATACGTATTTATTTATTACGTGTAAATCAAACTTTACTTTAAAAAAAAGAAAGAAAAAAGGCAGGTGTTTCATTCAAATAGAAAATTTTCATTACAGATACTCTTAAATAAGATAAAATTATTGCGCATTTAAACTCTCTGTTGTGTACAAAAAAAAAAAAATAATAATAATACAGTAGGAGCACCTGCTTGCTTAATATCGTCTGCACTCGATTAAGCCGCAGAATTAAATAAGGATCAGAGAACTACTGATGCGGGAAGTAAGTTTTTTAAGCTAACAGAAATATGCCTGACAATTTAGGATAAAATATGGATATTATTAAAATATTTATGGAACTTAAAAGGTATGTCTTATTTAATTTACATTTTTTTGTTCCTGTTTGATAGATTATTATCATGAGTTAAATAGTTGTATGTTATATACAATGAGACATAGCTGGGATTCTTTTCAGAAGCAATATGGCGATGGAAAGATTTTTGAGAAATTGTTAAATGCATTTAATTCATCTATTATAGTTTGATGTTGTTTAATAGTACAATTATAAATACTAATTATTTAGTGTTTTTCAAATTGTTAAAATTATTTTTTTAATTGTATTTAAGCATTTTTTTTTTTTTTTTTTTTGCTGTTTGTGATTTTAATCAAACATTTAATTGTAGACATTCAGAATCAGTTATTAAATTTTCTTTGATTGTAAACTCATTTTCTACGTTTTCGATGCATTTATTTTATTGACATTAAAAAATAAAATATAATATTTAAGCATTGAAAAAAAGTATTTTTCATGCCCGATAAAGTTGAAAAGTGTTTATGACTTCGGTTTGTCTGGCCGTCTGTCCGCGCTCTAACTCACGTAAATATACTCGTATTGACCTGAAATTTTTGGATGTTATTGACGTTTACAATAGCAAGGTCCCTATTTGTAATGAAGTTTGTAGCATGTTTAGTTCATTTACAGGGACAGTCAATTGTATTCCATTACATTACGGCCTGTGGGAAAAAAATCGTTTCAAATGATTTTTAATGATTTTACACGCTTTCAAATAGAATAAAATTGATATGCATTTATGAAGCGCACTAAAATGTGCATTCCGTAGAATATGCGATGCAAAATAATAGTTATTTTTCATTTACAGGGCTAAAAAAGGAATCCCAATACATAATGATATAGGGGTGGAAGGAATTGTTTGAGGCGTACTTTATTTATGTTAATGTATTTGATATGTAATGAAATTGATATACGTCGTTGAGGTTTACATACTATGAATTATTTCATGTATAATACGAAGTGTATATAGCATTTACAGGGACACACAATATATTTCAGATACTATATTGTATCCGAAGTACTGTTCATTAGCGATGATTGCTGGAAATGCATTTTTAATTATGATTCACTACATTTATGCATAGCATATGGTGTATATACAGGTGGTTATCAAAATAATGGAAACACCCTAGATTTTGAAGGAATTCTTTATTAATATGGCGTAGAACCGCCTTTGGCATGTAATACAGCTTGGATTCGCCTTGGAATCGAATCATACAAATTCTGAATAATGTTTAGAGGAATATTGTACCATTCTTCATGGAGATATTGTGAAAGTTCCGTGAGAGATGCCGGTGGAGGATATCGATTCGGGATTGAAATCTCTAAAATAGACCACAATGGTTCGATTATGTTGAGGTCTGGGGACTGTGCGGGCCAAGGTAGATGTTCCACCACATCCTCATGTTCATCAAACCATGATTGGACAACTCTGGCTGCATGAATAGAGGCATTATCATCCTGGAAAATCCCATCTCCTGCTGGAAACAAAATTTGCGTCATGGGATGGACCTGGTCAGCTAAAACTTCTCTATACTTCTCCCCAGTGATCCTTCCTCCTTTCAGGGTTACGATTGGACCAGTAGAAAACCATGACACGGCTGCCCATACCATGACCGATCCACCTCCATGCTTGACAGTTGGACGGAGGCAATCAGGATCATACGCTTGTGCAGGTGTTCTCCAGACATGTACCCGTCCTGTTGTGGGGAACAATGTGAAAGATGATTCGTCTGACCATATAACAGTCTTCCACTTATCAATCGACCAGGTTTTGTGGTTGTGGTACCACTCTACACGACGTTTGGCATTAGCATCTGTGACAAGTGGCTTGGGAATTGCTGTTCTGCCGTAAATGTTCTCTTTATGAAGGTATATCCGAACTGTAATTGTTGGCACTGGAGAATCTAGATGCTGATTGAGCTCTGCGGTCACTTTGGCTGCAGTTGTTTTCTTTTTAGACATTACAATCCGCTTCAATACCCGTCGGTCTCTTTCACTCAGCTTCTCCTTCCGTCCACTATTTTGCTTTGCTGAGCTTGTCTTTCCGCGCTGTGTGTATGCTGTCATGACTTTACACACCGTACCTCTAGAAACGCCTATAAGCTGGGATGTTTCGGTCACCGTTGCTCCAGCTAGTCGGGCTCCTACAATTTGGCCTCTTTGAAAATCTGTGAGGTCTGACATTTTATGCTTCTGACAAAAAAAATCAAAACGTAGACAACTTTTCTAGAGCTCTCTCATACTACCTAATACATGTACTTTTTATATTAAAAAAAATCTGGTAGCTAAGATTATATTTTAATGCTTACGAAAGGAATTCTTAAATGTCCCTTTCATTCACAAGTGTTTCCATTATTTTGATAACCAAATATATGTGCTATAATTCATATACAGGACTATACAAAAGTATTAGTAAGGGTTACTGGGTATTGCTTAAAGGTGGTTTTTAAAAAAGTTATGCATTTTTACGCTGCACTGTATTTAATTTACTAAGAAATGTTTGTAGTATATAGATAAAATGATATACAGGGTCACGCAAAGAATTGGATACGTTGCCGTCTATAAATTATAATTTCTGGAAATGTGATTTCAGCAGTTTTAAGAGTGTTTTCGTTTGAATTAAATTTTAACTAAATAGTGGCGTGTAATAAAGGTTCTAGGTAAACTACGGGTTGTACAAAATTATTTAAGTATGTTTCCATATATTAGTATAAATTGCTGAAAGAGAATTTCAACCTGTTATGCGTTTCCTTGATAAACTAAATTTTTCCATTATATAGTATATATATATATCAATCTACAGATCAAATACAGGACTGTTTAAAAGAATTAGAAAACATATTTGGCTGTGGATGGTAACTGCGTAAATCAGTTTTTCAAATGTTTTACGCGTTTTCATGTTTACTTAGTTATCTTATTTACGTTATTTCCCCCGATGTCTTGTTAAAACATTTAGGAAGAGTTAGAAAGTGTTTTATAATCTATTCTTAACGCATGATATATCTTACTTGTTATTTCTATTTCCCAGATCAGTCTTTTCCTTTAAAACATAACAAATCTAATTAGCTCATATTCAGTAAATACAATATATACGGGAATAAAAAATTTAAATAAATAGGGCTTAGCCTGTTGTTCTATAAATAACAGTTGTATTAATGTCCGTAAGACTCCATGTTCGTATTTAATAAAGCAATGACAAATCACATCACATTAAAAAGCTTACACATTCTTAATATTAAGCTTAAATTCAACATCAAGCTTAGAACTTATTAAAAAAAGATGTCAGTTGATAAGCATTGTTTTTTAAATGGAAAATTAAAAATATTTTAGAAGAATAGGACTACAAAATAGCGATATCTTGCTAAAAAGTACGGTAAAAAGATAAGATTTTATATTTCAAACTAAACTTTACTTTACAATTATCGTAGTATTTATGACAAGAATCATCACAGTATTAATACTTGGAAATTTTTCCAGAGAGAAACATTCGCCTTGCATACAATATTTCAAATGAAAATCAAATTTCAAATAAATTGCTTAAAAGGCACAAAGGCCAACATAGTGAAAAATATCCACGCCGGGACTCGATCCCGGGTCATCAGTATAGCGCACTGGCATTCTACCGACTAAACCACATGGAACGATACCCAGCCTGGAAAATTTCTCCCTATTGCATGTTGGCAAGGCTACAAATGCAGCACAAGATAGAATATTTATCGTGAGCCACCGACATGTGGTAAACACGAAACTTAATTAAATCCAGCATCGATTGAAACTATTTTAATAATTGGAAATTTTTCCAGAGAGAAACATTCGCCTTGCATACAGTATTTCAAATGAAAATCAAATTTCAAATTAATAGCTTAAAAGACAATTTTAATTTGAAATATGATTTTCATTTGAAATCAGCTGTTCTCATACATTTTCACTCTGACTTAAACATACTGCACTCAACTGCTCGTAATGGGTTCCTTATTTATTTATTATTGCTGATAAAGTGGAATTATCAATGCCAAACTCTATGCAGATTTCTGTTTTCGTCCTTTTTTTCATCAACTGCATTAAGTAGCTTCGTCTTCATTTGATGGGAAATAGCAGTTTGTTTTCGAACCGATTTCTCAGCCATTGTGCTCATAAAACATAATGTTATTTAGAAAAAAAAAAAAAAAAAAAAAAAAAAAAAAAACGAAAATCACTGATTTTCACCTTACATTCACTGGTTTTAACAAAAAAATCACAGTTTAACACGAAATTCACCAATGTGAACACTAGCTCGAAAGCGAATTTTTTCGTGTTAAGAGATTTTTGTTTCAAGTTAAAAGAAAAAAAAATATTAAATTGCATTCTTTACTACCCGGACCGCTATATCATTTCGTGATAACCGATATTTCATATTAAGCGTTTTCGTGTTAAACGTATCTCAGTGTATGTACATATATATTTACGGAGGAGGGTGGTGTTGTCTGGATAATACGCAATGGTTAATTAAAAAAACAAAACAGATGGGGCTTTAGTATTATAACTACATTTCTAATACGTATTTTATATGGATGTTGATTTGATGTTTTAAATGTAATGGGTGACTTTTCTTTTTATTTCAATTCATATTAAATTTAACTTATTTAATCAAATTCAATATTAACTTGTTTTTAAAATATAGTCTACTCAGGACAATATCATATTAATTAATAATAGTATACCATCTTTTTAGTGATTATTATGCATATAAGTTTATTTGATATACTTATGTTACACTGCATGTATTAAAATTGGGTAAATAGTATTTATTATTATTCCTCTATACTTTTTAATATTGTTTTATTTTCAATTTTGTATTCCATGATTAATTATCGCTTTAATTTATTTGATTGTCACAATCTTTTTTTTAGATTTTTTATGGCTAATATGATGATAATTCACACACTATATTTCTGATCTTAGGATATTGCGAATTTTAGAATCTGACAATCTTCTATAAACATCCATTTATTTATTTATTTATTATTTATTTATTTTCTTTCCTGTTCATTTTTATATGTAATGGTAATTATTAAGGTTTTTTATATTATTATTATATATAATTTATTTTATTTTATAGCATATAGCTATATTCTATATATTATCAATGTTATTATTATTTTTTTTAATTTTGCATTGTAGATTAAATGGGTTTGGTAATAGAATATATTAAAAGCAAGTTATTAACATTTAATTTATTTAATTTTTTTAATAATGATATATAGTATGGTATTTTTTATATTAGGATTTGTGTAGTAATGCAGTTGATATGTTTTTATTTCTTTAGCTTTTATAAGGATCTTCTTTTTGTGACATTTGAATAATAATAATAGTTTTAAAATAAAATAATAGATGGCAGCACCAAAAATTTTTGTCTTTTTAATGCTTCTATTAAAGTAATAATTTTAATTTTTTACACCAGTTGGTATTTAACGCTGTATATTGGCAATATTGTAAAATTGATATTAAACAATTTAAAATTGGTTTTAGGTATTTTAAATAATGTAATTATTTTCCATTTATATTATATTAATTGTATTTATCACGGTATTTCAAAATGCATTAACTGAATCCATAGGTTTTAACTTCTGTGTTAACTTAACTGCTTTATTCACCTTAATCTTATCATGCTTGTGGATTCTATGTGCGGGAATATATTTTGAAAGTGTACTGGGATTTTTTTCGGTAAGTTGTGTAAGATTTCTATTGCTATAAATTAAATATTTAATGGGCTGTAGTGTTTTTTCCCATTTCATGACATTTTATAATGTTCTGTTTCATCTTGAGAATATTCTTTTGGTTCTATTGGTTGTACGAGTACAGGAGAGAATTTTTTTTCAGCTTTTAGCTTTTTTCTCACAGAAAGCAACCGATTTGCATATATCATTGAATTCTGTACTCTTCAAATCGTAATTCAATATATATGTTTTTCAATTTTTTCGGAATCCATATTCTTCTTGTTTATCCTTCCTTATTAATTCTTGTAATTAAGTATAAGGTACTTTATTTTATACATAGAATTCTATATTACAGGTTTGTGACATCCATTTTTATTGTCAATTCATTCACAATAATGCGGTTTTTGATGATGGTCGGTAATGTTTAATTAATGGTTATATATATATATATATATACTAGGGCCTCGAACCCCGAAGAGCTACGCTCGCCAACCCCCGTTCAGACACCGCAGTCTCTAAAAGCACGCTAATTTGATCGGCTTTAAAAAGGTTTTGGAAGATTGAATTATAATTTAAAAAACAGTGGCGATCTCCCTATAAACGGGTTCCTATTTATTTCTCTTTGATTGGGAATTTTAAGGAAAAATCTGCTGCTGTTAAAAGATACAATTGCTGTTTTCGTCTTTGATTAAATAAAATCAGTTAAACATACAAATAAGCTAATATAAAATGAATTAAGTAAACAGTATCTTTGTCTCCCGGTATTTTTTAACAAAGCGAAAAGAAAGTTCTTTTAAATAAGGCATTTTAAATACATCGTTTTTAATCTGATGTAATTTTCACCTAACTTCTCTTTCTCTTTGTAATATTCACGTGGAAATACTTTTGTTTGAAATGAAATATTATTTGCGCTGTCCTCACACAAATAGATGAAAAGATCGTCTTAAAATATCAAATAAATGTCTCGTTTAATTTTTAGATTTAAACTGTTTTGCAATATTATTTTTTGTTCATTTTACGTAATATTAGTAATGTGACGTAAATGTGACATAATTTATCCTATTTAAGACTTCTAACGCATGTTAATGAATTTATTATTTTACAATATCCTTTCTCTTTGAAAATTCACGTTGAAATATAGTTTTTATGACGTAATTTTCAATGAGTTCCTTCTTTTTATATTTACTGTTTATAATAGTCACGTGTAGATAAATTTTTAATTTGAAGAAAACTTTATTGTTTGCGCTGTTTATAGAGTTGGCAACAGTTTAAATTAAAACCATTTTCTAAATTAAGTAAAAAATATCTCTCGAAATGCTAAAAATTTTAATTAAAATGTAAATAAAACCTCAAAAAATTAGTCAAATTAAAAAATAAATGCAATCTGCACACTGGGAGATTCTAACGTATAAAATGATCTAAAAATGATTAAATTCATATGTATAGTTTTTGCTCCTATAAAACTTGTTTAATGGAACGATTTTGTCCAACTTTAGGATTATATTTCTCTTTAAATAATTCTTCGATTTGAAAACTGTCTGCATCAGCGTGTTTATCAAACATTTCTCTACAACACCGCCGATTTTTATATTTTTGTGTGCAATATTTTTCTTAATATTAATGGAGAAATACCCCTGGTCACAAAAAATTCAAAACCGGCGGCGGCTGTGGCGGCAGTGACAGCTTAAGTTACTTTTTTTTTTTAGAATAGAGAGATTTATATATATATATATATATATATATATATATATATATATAACAGAAATTGTAAAATTATTTTATTATTAACGTCATTCTCATTTGCAAGAGAATTAAAAAAAAAAAAAATATTGGGAAAACTATTATAAATCCTATAGATTATTTTTTTTTCTTGTTTTATTAACGTTCGTTCTTATAAAGCAAATAACAGATTAAACATGTTGCAATTTCTAAGCATATTTCACAAACAAGTAAATCTAACATATGTTACAACAGTAAATAAATGATGCAGATTTCACTGATACATGGAATCACCTTAAAATAACACAACCGTGCTACATAATTCATATATTTATTCAAGGCGTTACTCAACATTTTCTTACTAGGGAAATTTATGAACAGTGATTTGACTTAAAAAGTAAACCAATAAATAATAATGTGCATTAAGAAGAAATGGCTCTTTTATCTTTTTATATTGTTAAGTGTAATTGCATGTTTAATATAGTTTCAGAAAAGAAATTTTCAATAAAATATAAAACAAGTTGAAAATTGCTCGTCAAACGTGACAAATAAGGTGCCTTCGTACTATAACTAGTTTTATAATTATTTTTATAAAACTAGTTATAGTACGTTATAGTAAAAAAAAAATTTATTTTTATTATTTATAATTATTGCACCTCATATTGTACTGAATGCATATTTTTTTGCACTTCATAAGTGCATAGTCTGTAACATTATTAAATAGCACTTGCAATAAATTTTTCCCATTCCCCGTAATGAAACGGAACACTTTTGACTGTCCCTGTAATTAAACTATACATCCGATTTTCATAAAATTTGAAATGTCTCCACAAAATGTTGCAACAATTATATATTTAAAATTTCAGACCATTCGGAAGGCTTTAACATCATTAAAATGCACTTGCAATAATGTTTTCCCATTGGCCGTAATGTAACGGAAAACTTCTGTCTGTCCCTGTAATTAAACTATACATCCAATTTTCATAAAATTTAAAATGGCTCGACAAAATATTGCAACTATTATTTGTTTAAAATTTCAGACCATTCGGAAGTCTGTAACATCATTAAAATGCGCTTGCAATAATTTTCCCCATTGGCCGTAATGTAAAGAAATTCTTTTGACTGTCCCTGTAATTAAACTATACATCCGATTTTCATAAAATTTGAAATGGCTCGACAAAATTTTGCAACAATCATATATTTAAAATTCCAGACCATTCGGTTGGATAGTTTTTGCTCTGTTATATGCGGACAGACAGACAGACGGACTGAACGACGACTATAGGTGCTATGTATTTATATAATTAAGAACGCACCTAAAAAGGATATCATATTTGATCGTTTTCAGATTTTGAATTATGCATATTTTCAATTTTTTATGATATTCAATTAATAAAGAATGATAATTTTTATAGGCCTGACTTGATTATTAAATATAGGGTGCCCATAGTTAACCGGCCTTACTTTAGAGTTTTCTACAGAAAAAAACTATTGTTCATAAATTTGTGAAATTTTGTGAAAGATAGAATAAGGGGATGGTAATTTGTTTAAGCTAAAACAAATTTAATAAAATAGTTCAAAATTTTGTCACCAGAGGGCGATTTTTAATAAATTACACATTTAGCATTAAGATAGTTTATAAATTTTATTTACAGGATGTTCATAAATAATCGACCCTATTTTAAAGTTGTCTATAGACTAAACTGTTGTTCAGAATATTGTGAAATTTTTTGAAGAACATAATAAAAATATGAAAAAAATGATTAAACGAAAAATATTAGGAGGTCGTTTTTAACAAATTACACACTTAGCATACATTTACGATAGTTTAACGAATTTGTTTTAACCAAACATGTTTTGCAAGACTTTCATCATTTTCAGATACCATCTGGAATCGTGAGATAGCATGTTTCACAGTTCACCGCCGTGTATTCCGGGAAATGTTAGGAACGTGTAGTGAAATTCTGTATTTAGAATAACGTTAAGTTATTCTAAAAGTACATTTTATTTACAAAATAATTCTTAGAAATTGATTTTACTTTAAAAATAGATCTTATTTCAGAAACATACCTGGAGTCTATGATAAGATTTTATGTAATTAAAAGTGATCGCCTACCTCAGGTATTCTGATAGAAAAAATATAAATAATACATATAACTTTTTTTTACGGTTCCAGTTCCCAAAATAGATGTGACAAAGTTTAATTTTAATAGGTTGTCTAATTGCAGGGCAAATCGAACATTGTCCATGCATTATGGACTGAATGCAGTAAAATATAATTTATAGTACGGAACAAAGTATTGCATTTTTCAGTTAAAATAATCTTAAAGAAGGATGTTTGGTTATACTAAATTTATAAAACTCTTCTGCTGATAAAATCATACTAGGCCATGCATAACGTAATAATTGGATTGAAAAATCTCTGAATCACAGAAATTAAATTTTTAAAACGATGCTCAGTTAGACTGCAGGCATTGAACTCGCCAGCTATTCACTCTAATTGTATATTATATACTTATTTCAAAGAATAATGCACCTAGAAAAATAGTGAAATCGACAAAAACAACAACAACAGTAACATTTAGATAAATCAAGGGGGTTGGTTAGCTCCTTCATTTCCACATTTTGTACTTAACCAATGAACCTCCAAATCTAATCACGTAAGCGAATTATAAAAATAATCCGGTATACCAATTTTGAAGCAAACCGCGTAATTCTGCATGACAAACTAATTTATTTGAATTACGTGGGGAGGATTAGTTCTCCTGCTGTACTTAACCAATGAATCCCCAAAAGTAATCAGGTAATCAAGTTATCAGAATGAACCTAAATCCAAACTTTGAACAAAATCGGATATTTCTATCAATGGTTATCGCGCTACGCACATGCTTACGTACATACACACGTACACAGTTACGAAATACATACAAAACCTGCGGGCACATTAGTTCTCATGTTATGTTAGCTTGTGAGCTAAAGTACACAAATTGATGCCATTTAAAAGAAGAAGTAAAAAAATATAAAAAAAAAATAATTCGATATTATATTATAAAACTAAAATATTTAGTTTAAAAATGGGAGAAATATTTATAATTCTTATAAAAATTTTCAACGGGAAAGATTTCAATTAAAATACACTTAACCCTAGATCTACCGGGAATTTTATTCAAGTTTTAATAAAACGTTCTACACCAGAATTTTTATTTAAAACTATTTAACTTATTTATTTACCTTATTTTTGTCTGGTTTATATACTTAGTTTATTTTAAAGAAATTTCTGGTTTGAATGAATATTTTGTATGTACCTGTCGGGTCCAATGGACCCGTCTGGTAGACGGAGGGTTAAATTTGTCATTTGCGTCAGATTAAGAATAAAATCAAAGTGCCCAGTTAAACTGATGGCATTGAGCTCACACGCTCTTCACACTAATTGTATATTATATTCTCATTTCAAAGAATAATGTTTCTTGAAAAATTAAGAAAATAAAAATACATTTACCTAAATAAAGTTGGGGAGGAGTCTTCTCCCCCATTTCCTCCCTTTATACTTAACCAATTAACCTCCAAATCTAATCAGGTAAGCCAGTTATCAAAATAATACGGTATACGAAATTTGAATCAAATCGGATAATTCTGCATGAAAAGATAATTTATCTAAAATAAGGGGGTTCGCCAGCGTTTACCTCTCTAAACTTAACCAATGAATCCACAAAACAAATTAGGGAAGCGTATGATTAGAGTGAACCTATATCCAAAATTTGAAGCAAATCGGTTAATTCCATTAAGAGTTATGGCGTTACGTGCATACATACGTACATATAAAACCTGCTGTTATATTAGCTCTCAGGATTTTATAGCCTGTGAGCTATAAACGCATTTGGTTAGATGAAATCGGTAGATTTTCTTTTTCTAAATCCATCATGTGACTTACAGAAGTAAATAGAATATGTAATTCTTAAATCGACTGCACTTGTGAGTTACGTGTTATTTCTTTATCTACGAATTGATTTTACTTTTCTCGCCAAAATGCACAAGCATGACACCAGATCGAGATATGTTCAGAGTAATGATGTTTTTTCACTGTTTGAGAGCATTTTGGGTGAAAATCTTTGTATTCATATTTAAATTATATAATAATCAGTTAATATTATAAAAATGGAATTAAATGCTTAAATTTTTATAACATGTCTGCTGTATACACTGATATTTTTAACTTACTTAACATCAGACACCAAAATTTTTTTTAACCGTACTTCATTACAGAAACATGCCTTTAAGTTTTCCTCAAACATTCGCTTTTTATAGCTTCGAACTAAAATCAGCCAAGACTGTGATTTTTTTTTTCATCGTCAATTTAACAGATAGAAAATTTTACTGCTTCAAAATTCAAAATCTAAAAATTACTCTTAAAAAAGGTTTATAAAATTAGACGTTACTACTATAAAAAAGGAAAAGTATTGCCATAAAAATTGCTTGCTGAAATAAATTTACGGTATTCTTATTAATTCATCATTTCATTTTAGTTTTTATCTGCATTTTTTCCCATCTTTTAGAAAGATTTAAAAAATATATTGCACTAATATTCCGTAATCGAGTCATCCACCAATTTGGGTTTTTACTATTTTGTTTTAAGGGATTACTTTATGCTCGATAATGGCCCTGGACTACATATTCCATTACAGAAGATTAGATGGATTTTCCAATTAGCGATTGATAAATATATGTTTTTTTCATTATGAAGCAAACGAACAAAAGAAGATTTACTAATAAATATTTTTCATTTTCAGTAACTTTACTAAGTTTGGGTAGAAATGAATGATTATTTTCATTATAGTGTTTACTTAGGCAACATATACATAATTATTTAATATTCAATTCAAAGGAAATAACAAGCATTTTTTTACCTCCGCGTTATTATATTCATAAGAAAATGGGGAAAAATATACTGTTAATGTATTATTACTGAAACCTTTGGACAACTGACTTTATTTATCATTGTCGGTCCTGTTTGAAACATGAAGTTTGTTGGTGTAAGATCTATAATTGAGTCAAAAGAATTTGACATTATTGAATGGAACGTAGTCTGCCGCATAGAGAGCTTATATTTTTAGGTAACTCTGGTACGTTTGTAACAATATGGTTACAAGAACTTCTACTTTGCAGTTAAACTTGGATATGGTCACGATTACGGAAGATTAGGAACATTTTATTAGATACAGACATTTTTATACTAGAGTCAGTCATTGATGTTTGTACCAGGTTGTGGGACAGATTATTGCAGCTGATTAATAAAATGAAAATACTCTGAAAACACACTAAACGAGGATGTTAAATGTATTCAAACAATTCGAATAAAATATCAGAACGTTATCTAGGTTCAATTCTAAATATCTGCAATTTTCGAAATTCTCTCTATTTGAGTAGTGTGGAGACAGGATATTTTAATTCTTGTTGTTCTAACGGTCTCATTACCTTACGAAACACCACTATAAAATAAAAGGGCTGTTTCTTAGTACCCCGAATTTTGAGCAACGCATTAGGTATGCAAGATAAATCTGACCCGATATTTTTACGAGTTTGACCATTATTTGTTTAATTCATTTGTGGATCAATACATAGAAGTTTAACGACTCATCGAATATTTTCAACAAGATGAAGCAACAGTACACATTACCTCGACAACCTTGTCACAAGAGCGAGAGGTGTTTACTGAGAAAATGACATTCAGCAGAAGCCGTGGAATCTTCTGTTCACTTCAGTCACCTATTCTTTCTCCCTGTGTCAGTTATATGTAAGGCAAATTTAAGGGCCAGGTCTACTCAAATAATACTCCAACACTGGAAAAGATACGGCAGAACATTGGAAATGCTATTGCTGCTATTCCTCAGGCAGGGCTGCTAACCCTGTCTCATAGATTTATAAATAAAGTTCAGTGTTACACGGACGTCAACGGTTTACATTTCCAGTACTTTCTTTGATGAGCATTTCTCTTATTCATTAACAAGGATCAATTCTGCGTCAGTCTTAATTCTCTCCGAGCCAGTTTTATGTTGTCTGCCCTGAATAATAGAGCAATGGCGCTCGCATTATTATCAGCAATGCTTAAGGACATTCTCACTGAAGATTCATATTGCCTTAAAATATAAGGTCAAATTCACCATTTCGTTAAATTTAACGTTAATTTGGAAAAGTTTACCAGCGTAGGGAGCGTAGCTTGCTAGTATACATATTTACCCTATATATATAAAACGCCAATGAAACGAATTTATGAAACAACTTTATGAAACGATTTTATGAAACGATTTTATGAATCAACTATATGAAACGACTTTACGAAACGATTTTATGAGACGACTGATTAAACAACTGATTACGTTTCACTGCAATTTCTCCTAAAATTTGAAATATGAATTATGCGAAGAAATTAACTCGAAAAATCCGTATTGATCAACAGTTCTCAAAACTGGTATTAGAATTTTAAAATTCGAAATAGTTTCCAGATATTATTTTTTTTATCGAATTTTAAATACTTTCCTCTAATGATGGCAACTCAAATTTTAATCATAACACATATATTTTTTTTTTCATACGCTAGAAAAGTTTATTGTTTTAAACGATCATTTTGGCCTCCCTTAAATGTATGCTAAGAAATGTATCATGTTACTTTTATTCATTACTCAATTTACTTGAACAATTTTTCGCTTAATCGAAAGATTCTGATAGAGAAATCAAGAACTCGGTATTTTTATGTTAGCGCGACGCAGGTGATAAATCGACAAACAATACTACCGTCGCTTTTTTTTTTTTTTTTTTTGTATTTTGTACTTTGATATCATATTAATTAATGCAGAATTTTCATTTAAAACTGAAACGTTCAAAATTAATGGCTTTCCATTCTTTCTTTTTTTTTAAAGAAAAGAAAAAGAAACAAATTAGGCACAGATGTCATATACGCACCGGGGCACATAATTGGCGCCAAAATGGCGTTATTTGCCTGATTAGGTATCCCGGCTATTGATGCTTATTTAATAATAAATGCTTATTTATATTTATTTTCTTTTTATGTAAGAAAATATTATAAAATGTTTTGTTCTGTAGTTATTAATTAAACTTTTTTTATTTATTGTTATTTCTTTTTTAAAGTAATACAAAATAATTTAATAATACAAATGTAACTGTTATTCGAAAACGAGGTTTTCGCCAAATTGTCGTAAAAAAAATCACGCCAAACCACACAAATCATGACATTTAATTTCAGCTTCAGAGCAATGTTTTAATCGTACAACTTACTTATCCCGTCAACCAATTTCACCAATTTTCATAAATCGCCAAACCTCTTGCCAAATTAATGAAATTGACATTTTTTTTTAAATAACGAAAGAACAAATAAATTAGTGTAACATTAATAAAACACAAATAAAACGTCGACTGGCGATTTAAAAAAAAGCTACTGGCGAGATTTGCACCCGGCTAACATAAAAGTACCAACAATTATTTGCGATCATGGCAACTTTTATGTAGTTTTATTCGAAAAAAAAAATAATTTATTGTTTAATCAAAATGGAAAACTTTCTTTTAAAAAGCTAAGGAATTGGCCCGCAATTGTTTATGGCAGTTACACGACTTGGAGTATTATAATATAAGTGAAATGATGGTGATAAAGTAATATTTGGAGACTTATCACATGTGGCTGGCTAACATTAAAGTACCAAAATGGCCGTCTGGAATATAAAAAGGAAAAGGATTTGTCCGGAACTGTTGACGATAGTCAGATGACTTAGGCTATTATTATAGAGATTGTTTTCAATTTTAAAAACAGCGCGAAGAATAATGTGACAATTAAAAAAAAAGGACTTTAAAATTACTATTAAATGAGTACGTGTTAAAAGCAAAAAAAAAAAAAAATAAAATAAAAAATAAAAAAAAATAAATTGAAAACTAAGTCTTGAAAATTGTATTTACACGTGAATAGTAAAAGAGAAAAGAAACTTTAAAATAATAAATACATTAATATGCGTTTGATCCTTTCAGGGCAAGGTATTTCTATTCGTAAAATGTTGAAATCAGTGAATGGCACCAGATTTTACAAACAAATTTAGAAATACGAAAATGCTTTTGTTGACTTACTTAATAAAAGAAAAATTTGCATTCCAATATTCTGGTGCCAATATGGCATTTAAGAATTAAAATTAAGTGGTCCAAAAATCAACCACCACCCTTCAGGGGGTTATTGCAGTAAATTGTAGTAACAGTAGTAAATTGTATAATGTCAATCGCTTTTATAACGCTGTTAAAAATACCGGGAGGCAAAGACTCTGTTTACTTAATTCTTTTTAGTTTAGCTTCTTTTTAGATGTTTAAGTAATCTTCTTTAATTAAACACGAAAACAGCCATTGGATGTCTTTGATTCAGCAAAATTTTCGCAATCAAAGGGAATTGAATGGAAACTCGATTGCAGGGAGATCGCGACAGGTTTTTTTTTTATTATATTTCAATCTTTTCTAATCTTTTAAAAACCGATCATATTAGCGTGCTTTTCGATTCTGCGGTGTCTGAACGGGGATTGGCGAGCGTAGCTAGCAGGGGGCAGAGCCCCCTAGTGGTGTATATTGTTTTAAATATTATATATGTGGAATGTTTTTAAAAGACATGCATGTACAATGTTTTGGAAGTTGTATATAATATTTTACGTTTGTTATGTTTTTTGTTTATTAATATTTAATATTATGTTATTGAATGTGAAAACATCTCCAATGAGTAGTATGTGTACCGGCGTGCCTGGAGGCTTATGCGGGGCATTCTTGTTGAATTTTATTGGAATTTGGCTCTACTGTTTTGCAACAGGTGATTGCTTATAGACGACCTGAGTGAGCCTATGTTGTGTTCGCTGAATCCACGTAATTTCCAAAATTGTAGCGAACCGTAAATATAAATTTGTGTAAAATGTTTTTTTTTTTTTTTTATTACATGGTATCGATTCAGCATTTTATAGAAGTTATGCAAGCAATGGTTAAAAACTTTTGCTGAATGTTGTTCTACAATCTTATGCAAACGCTACCTACCCATATATAGGCTAAGGAGAAGCCCCGAATTACTTTTCTACATGTGTCCAGATAGTCTTTGTTAATTAGTGTGCAAAAAGCATAGGAGCTGTCAGTATAATCAAAACATAAAAAATGTGATAAAAACTTTAAAACATTGCTTTTAATTAAATTATTTTTAAAATAGAAAGCCTCTAAAAAAATTAATGTATTTTATTATACATGCATTAGGTTATCTGTTGGTCAGTATTATTACATGTCGATATCTTATGTTGTTCCTTTATTTACTTACCTTATATTTATCATTGACTGACGTATTCCTATTATAGTTTAAACTTATGATTCTCTTCTTAATTAAATAACACATTTATTATAAAACCCTTTTTTTTATTCCGATTCTAAGTGTATCTTTAATATATATGCAAATGGCGCATTTATTAGTAATTATTTTTATCCCAATACTCTTATATAGCGTATCCCTAATATATATACATTTTATTGGCATGCATTTAATATATTTTTAGAGAGGAAATGTCTTACAACCAAAGATACAGTTTTGGACATATATTAGACAAATGAAGACAGTATTATGATTTATTAATTTTCTTCGGATACAACTCAATTTGATTCAGATGTTTTAAATCATTCATTTCTGTATCAAATTTTAGATTCTCACAATTTATCTTATTTGATTCAAAATATATTTTTAAATAAACAGATCTTCATTATTCATTACTTTTTTTTTTTTACTTTTTGACACACACACACACACACACGCATATATAATATATACATATACATATTTATTTTATTTATCTATTATACACATATATATATATATATATATATATATATATATATATTTATATATATAAACGTAAAGCACAGTAATCACCAACAAAAAACAAAAAAACAAAAAACAAAAAACAAAAAACGACCTGGAAAGAATTAGGATTGGTTGATTGGATGCTCGATTCTGCTCTGTTTAGTTTGTTTTATGTTTTATATTTGGGTTGTGGCAATGTGGCTAAGTTGGTTGAGTGTGGTTTTTTCAACGAACATATTTTTAGCATCTTTTATTGTGTTCCAGGTGAGGCATTCATTTAATATTGTTGGCGTAGGGTCCGGTGGGGGAGCATGTGATAATAGCCATCGAATGTTTTAACATTTGATTTTGCTATCACTGTTCTGGCCGAAACCCACTGCCACTAATGTATATTTTATCGAATGCTCGGCTGCTTTTGAAACATAACCCACTGCCGATGAGGCCGCAGCCTATCTTTTTCCTAGTTTTTGTAAAAGTTTTAATGTTTACATAGTTATTTTGCTTGTTCTTCTTGTTCTGTGAGAGGGGGGGGGGTTGCGCTGGTTCAGGCTAAATATAATCTTATACTGCTTTATATATATATATATATATATTATTTATGCCCTTTTGCGAAAGACGTTTATTGTGATGAGCCTGTTCTGCAGATTTTGCTTAATATAGTCCTTCGGTACTTAGTTTCATTCATATCATTAAAAATTCTAAAACAAGTATAACTTTCTACATCATTTTATAATAATTATATTTGTACATATTGTGCTTATGTGCGTGCAAAAAAACATTCTTCACCTGTCCTCAAATTAATAAATTAATGAGAATGTTCAGATATATATATATAAAAGACATGAAATCGGTTTCCATCAGTTTTGTAATCTGCGCTTCCAATTAAAAAATGGTACGCACATATCAAATAAAAATATACTACTTTCGTTGTTTATAATTAAGGAATCTATTTAAAAATTTATGGAGGATTCATCATTCTTAAAATTTTCAAATATCTTGCTATTAAAAAATAATAAAATAAGCCTTTAAAAAATACTGTAGACAAATTTTATTAGTAGAATTTAAAATATTACTTTAAGATTTAAAAAGGTGTAGTGGATTATTCAGAGTATAAACGTATGTAATGAAAAAGAAGAAAACTTTGAAGTGCATTTAATGTAGCTTATGGAAGTATTTTGATTATAATTGTTAAACAATTTTTGAAAAAAAATATCTTAAATAACAGAAAACATTATATTTTTTTGGTGAGACTGGATTTTATTTCTATTAAATAAAAATTTTATAATTTTTTTCTTTATGCGTAGAATGATTCTATTTGTTTTTCATATTGAATACCAAAGCCTGGAAATAAATGCCTACTAATTTATTTAGTAATTTTAAAACTAAATGTATAATAAATTATTAATTTTATTTAGTGCCTTTAGTGTTTTTTTATCACCTCATGTGTAGTTTTAATTCATTTGTTTAATAACAGGGAATATTTTTTTGTCAAGTAGTAAAGACCAATGATGGGTTAAAATTTTGCTGGAGTTTCATTATATTTACATGATTTAAATTTTAAAGCTCGCATTTTAATACTCTTGCAATTAAAGGAATATGCTATTTATTTCATTCAGGAAAAATGTTTTACGTTGCATCATGTAAAACGTAAACGTCTTTTACATCATTTTAGTATTAACAAATTTGTCTTAAAAATTCTTTGACAAATGCAAAAAACTTCCTTATGTGTTTAAAATACGTTATATAAAGCAGGCCGAAAGATAAAAGTTTTATGATCAAAATTTGTCTTTTCTTCCAGTCTGAAATTTTCTGTTTTTTTTTTTTTTTTTTTTTTTTTTTTTTTTTTTTTTTTTTTAGTTGTTTCTATTTGTTTTGTTGTTGTTGTGCACATTTATATGTCTTTTTAAATCCTGTTTCACAAGTATAGTGACTTTCTCATTTCGCTTTTTATCTGTGAATTGAAAATAAAGTATTACAGACATGTGTATTTTTTTTTACAAGTTAAACCGATATTCTTCTTTTGAAAAGATAAAATATATATTAGATGTATTTTGAACGAATCTGTCGGAATTTTAAGGAAATATTTTCTGTAGAGAAAGAATGTTACACAAATTGCAATATCAATTTTCAGTGATATACCATTTTTTAAATATATATGTATTCTTGAACTTTTCCAAGAAAACTAAATATTTCTAAAAATGGTTCTACCATATCAGCAGATATTAAACCTTTAAGCAACGAGAAACTTTAAAATGCCATTAAAATAACTTGTTATAAAATGCATTTGATACATCGATTAGTAGTAATACAGTTTGGAATGATTTACATTTATACTTTATTTTATCTTTTTCAAAAAGCATTATTTTGCACAAAACACAAATATTTTCATTAGGATGATTTATTTTGCCTTTGGATCTTCTCGGCTTTTTTAACGTTGAAAGATTGTGAGTTTAGGGGGGGGGGGGTGTAAACTGTCAGTACGGAAATATTTCTAAGTTTCTATTGTAAGAACATTGTATTTGTACATATCCTAAATCTACAAAATATTTAAAAAAAAAAGATTTTAAATAAAACAATTGAGTGAAGTTATAAATGTTGCACAAAATCCCTACATATGAAATTTAATTATTTAACTGTAATTTGCAAAATCCTTTGAATTTTTTAAAATGATTGTGTAAATCCTCTAACGTTGCTTCAAAAATTCACGGAAAATTCTTTAAAAGATGAATTTTTTATAAATTCATAATTTGGGACATAATGGTTAAAGAATATACTTTGTTGCGAACGTATTACTAAATTACTGATAGAAATCTGTAAATTATTGTAAACAAAGCATTGATGAAATTCTGGTAATGAAATTCTAAAAGTATTTTTATAAAGTAATGTTCATATCTTACCAATTGCATCTTTCTAAATGTTTTTTTTTTCGTTTCTAAGACAAAACATTTCAAATCAATAAATATTTTTGTTTTTTCTTTATTAGAATATGTATTATCTGTATATAAATTCTCCAAAATTCTTCAATACACGTTTTTATGTATTATGTACTTCTGATATCAGAAAAACTTTCAGGGTTTATTTTATAAATAATGAACCAGGTTCCTTTCATAAATAAATACATTTTAGATTTTATATATAATATCTATGCGTAATTATCAATAACGAACTTTCAGCTTTTATGCAAGCCCAAGCGAAAACGAGTCAGAAATTACGCGTCAAACGTGGCAAATAAGGTGCGTTCGTACTATAACTAGTTTTATAAATATTTTTTGCTCTGCATATTATGCTGAATGTATATTTTTAGTGCACTTTAAAAGTGCATATATATTTCCTTTTGTTCGTAAGGCTTTAACATCATTAAAGTGCACTTGAAATATTTTTTCCCCATTGGCCGCAATGTACCGGAAACTTTTAACTGTCCCTGTAATTAAACTATGCATCCGATTTTCTTAAAATTTGAAGTGACGAAACAAAATTATGCAACAATTATATATTTTAAATTTCAAACGATCCGGTTGAGTAGTTTTTGCTCTGTTATATGCAGACGTACAGACAAGCGGACAGACTCACAAACAGACGGACTGAACGACGACTATAGGTGCTATGTATTTATGTAATTACGAACGCACATTTTATACGATTTACATTGGAAATAAGTTTCCAGCAGCGCAATACTCTGAATGCATGATACACTCATTTCACTATGAAGAACAAATAAAAGTTAGAAATATATTTTCGCCCAATTGAGAGCGAAAAGAACCAAACTTTTTTATTGTCAATATACTACATAGACATAAAATATGTTCAGGGATCACAAGGCTCATTTTCTTTAGTAACGATAATAACCACAGCTTTATTTAATCGCAAAGAATCTTAGATTAAATCAGACGAATATTATGTTGTACTACTGAAAAAGAGAACCATATGATCCTTACATTTAATTTCTATGAAAAATTTGTTATGTTTTTCTCCTATCAGAAACTTCAAAATAAACTTATTATATTAAATTTCTTTCGTTTTTTGTAATCTTATTCAACATGATCTTGTTCAAGTAACAAAAATATCTCTTTTTTTTTTTTCTCTTTAATGTTTATGTTAATATAAAAACGATATTATTGTTTTCTTGATAACCGGATATTAATTTCCCTTTTTTACACAGCATTCGAGTCACAATTTAAACATGAGGATCGCAAATTACAGGCATTATTCTCGAAATATATTTCTTTCATTACATAAATGTTAGTTTTAGAAAAGTAAATTAATTTAAAAGAATAATTTTTCAATAGTCAATCATATGAAAGTACAGTATATATATATATATATATATATATATATATATATATATATATATATATATATATACCGGGTGTCCCAAAAAGGACTGACTGATTTTAAAATTCAATAACTTGTAAACGGTGACAGATATTTAAAAAATTCTTGCAGGAGGGTTATGCATAAGGTCAAAAGTTTTTTTACAGTGATTTTCAATTTTAGTTCGAATTACAAACAATAGATGGCGCTGTAAGCAATAGTCGCTAAATACAGGCTCGATTTTTGGTCCTTTATCTTGTTCTATGCGGAAAAAGGAGATGGAAATGTATTATCCGGGCCACGAAGTACCAAAAATCGAGCCTGAATTTAGCATCTATCGATCGCAGCGCCATCTATTGTTTGTAATTCGAACTAAAATTGAAAATCACTGTAAAAAAACTTTTGACCTTATGCATAACCCTCCTGCAAGAATTTTTTAAATATCTGTCACCGTTTACAAGTTATTGAATTTTAAAATCAGTCAGTCCTTTTTGGGACACCCGGTATATACATATATGAAAGGATAAAAAAACTTTTAAAACTCAAAATTCAAATTAAATTTTAAAAATTTAAATTAAAATCCGAAGCCTCGTTCTTCTAAATTTAAATCTCTTTCTAAAACCAGTTTTACCCCTTGTAACTTTGGTTTCGAGCAATACATCTTATTACTTTCAGATATCATTTTCAGACGATCTTTAAGAGCAAAAATAGCTGAGTTGCAAATTTGGTAGCCATGTGTGTTTAGCTTATTCCCGGGCTGGCCAAACCCAGTTTTGCAATCTGAGCCTGGACAATCAATCAAAAGCTAATCAACCAATTAAAGAAATGCTCTTGCAAATTTTACAACTATGCCCTCTGCTGCAAAATATGACAAGCCCCAAGATATTAGCTAAACCCGCAACAAAAACATGAGAATTTGCACTTTTGAGATGTCTGCAAACCTATGGCGATGTAGCTCCTAAAATCATCAATTAATGGGCTCGAGGACCTCCGACCTGACTCGCGAATCGGATTGTAAGATGAGCAGCGAGATAAATGAGTTCGTTCCACCAAAAGGTTCCCGAGTCCAATTATTATCCATGTATGACACGCCAAGATGTCCCTACATATCAACGCCGGTAGTACGCCGGTCAACTGCTGCGAAGTGAACGGGTTGCGACTCCCTTCTTTGTCTCGAACGTGCGATATATTACAGCAACAGCTTTATATAAAGCAATGCGATTTAAACCACTGCCGTTTTAGATTTGCTCGATTTCTTGCCGCATATAATTGAACATAAAAATTGAATCTTAAAAAAAAAATTCAGAAATTTTTGAAAAATAAATTTAAATGCTATTCAGATTAATAAGCGATATGAAGAAAGGGAAGCTAATAGAAAATAGTACGATAGAGAATCTTTGAAACTCAATCTGATTGTTTAAAAGGTTTAGGCTAAAATTGAGGGATAATGGCAATGATTTCTTTGAAGTCATTACAAGTATTCTAAGCCTTACTTAACAGAAGTCGGCTGTTACGCTTTAAATAACTGTTAGGAAATATTTTATTCTATAAAGCCATGCTTGAAAAAGTACGCCGATTGTCGCGCAAAGTGATTACGATGAATAACCAGAGAATTTTGGCGAGAAAAAAATATACGTTGGTTGATCTACTAAAGTCGGGTCCAGCACCAAGTTTACATTCAAACTTGAAGATTCCTAACAACAATTTAGCATGTAGGAAATAAATAACAGTTTTTTTTGCACTATAGCTAATGATAACAATAATATTTAAACAAGCACAAACAAGGGTTTTAACATGTAGATTTTGATTAGTTCACATTTGTATGTAGTTAAGAGATTGCTGAATTTTTCTTTCAGAATTGCGCGAAACATACCGTTATGTTTATCGAAGTTCCTGAATAGTATAATTAAAGGGTAGCAAAAATAAAACAATCACTTAAAGATCTTCGTCCTCGAGTACGTTTGTAAATTTTAATCACCCATCCTGAACCTTAACACAGGAATAAAATTATTAAACATTGAGCGCCAAAAAATAATCAATTTTATCAAATCATTCTCAAAAAACACGTCAATTTATGTGCAGCAAGATTATTGATAAATAAAAATTGAGATCATATAAGTGCAATCATATTATCCAATTTATCACAATGATATAAAAACCAAAGATTTGTTTGACAAATGAATGATGTTAGGGAAAATAATGTTTACTGGGAACAGAGATTTCTGTTAAAGGACTTTAACAAATAACATTCAATATCGGTAAATCGTATTAGCTAACCTATGGTAAATAGCAATGGATACTAAAGTGACATATTATTCAACATGTATAAATGTCTCCGCATAAGTGCAAGTATTGCAGATGAAAAGTAAATAGTAAGTAAGTTTTATTCAAGATATAATATTTGAAGAAGTACACAACATATTATACACTATCATTATATTTAAGTGAATTTGTTACCTATATCGGAAATTTGGAATTTGGCGAATGTTTAAGCAACTAACTTGAATGACTAATAACTTGCTGAAATTAGTAATATTTATATAAGTAAAAAGTTGAAAAATTGGCAGGCATTACACATTCTTTCTAGCGAAATGAAGCCGATATAAAACAAAAATTTGTTGTGAAAATACTTCAAAATTTTCACTTCATAAAATATGGTAATAAGAAATATGTGTACATACTTGTGTGAAATAGAAATTGTGTGATGGACAACATTAAAATAACCAAAATACTATGCTTAAAACAATGAATATGATAAAACTTCCAACATATCCAGAAAAAGTAACTACACATCACCGTTGACTAAGGTTAAAGATAATATGTAAAGTGAAAAAAAAAAAAAAAAAAAAAAAAAAAAAAAACAACATATAGAGCATTTAAAAGTTCAGTTATTGGAAATACATTCCATAGTCAAAAACGTTGTCAGATTATTTTCGGCAACCCTCTATAATATGATCTATATATTTACATATTTATAACATAGCATTGTAATACTTTGTTCAGTTAGAAGATTCTCTTTTAGGATTTTTGTACCAACAGATAACAATTCAATACAATTCTTTTGTACAGTCATATATATTATCTAAAGACATTTGTACACACACGCTTTTATTTTGTCACATAATTAGATAAAATGTAATTCAGGTAGAAAACGCTTAACACAAGTTGAAAGCCTTTTCAGCAATTACCAACCATAAGCGGCATCATTTCTTGATTTTTGCGTAGCCATGTAAATTATTTTTTTTATCCCTCAGACTTCTATTAGTGCTATACAATACTGCAGGAAAATACATGACACAATTAGAAACTTTTTTTAAGCTATTTAACCCCATAGTCAGTAATATTTATGATTCCCTTTGTGTAGAAATTTCAGAAGAGCGATCAGAAGAATTTATGCATACTACTTTTTTTTTAATTACTTTGCAAACATTAAGTTAAGTTTTAAGAAACAAAACAAAGTTGAAGCCCATTTCGAAGAATTATCCACCATATACTGTACTGTAATCGAATAATTTCGTGTGTTATAGTACACGAATGATAAATGCAATGCACATACTACATTTCTGTAAGCTACCCAGTAAGTGCAATTCGATTATATATACGATTTAAATTGTGTTTGAAACGGTATAAATCATTAAGGGGACAAGGGACCTTAAAATTTTTTTTTTTTTTTTTTTTTTTTTTTTTTTTTTTTTTTTTTTTGTAAATTTCACCTTAAATATTACTCAAAGGTACATTATATGCATTATGGCATGCATTTATTACAAAAAAAAAAAAAAAAAAAAAAAAAAAATTAAGTCATTTTTGAGAAAAAAGTGGAATTTTACGCGTTGTTTTAGAAATCTCCGAAATGCCCCATGCGCGTTCCAATTCAATGAAAATCCCCAATATTTTTTTATTAAAGTTTGGTTTATATAAATAAAAAAATCTGTGCGTCGAATTTTATATATATTTGAATATAAAGGTTAAAAAAAAATTTTTTTTGAAAAAAATTCAAAATTTCAGAATTTTTTATTTTTTTTCTTTTTTCTGCAAATTTAACTTTAAATATTACTAAAGGGTACATTATATGCATTACGGCATGCATTTGTCACAAAAAAAATTAAAAAAAAAATTTACTTTTGAGAAAAAAATGGCATTTTACGTGTCGTCGTAGAAATCTTCGAAATGCCCCCTGCGCATTCCATATCAATGAAAATCCCCAATATTTTTTTTTATAAAAGTTTGGTTTATATATATAAATAAAACCGTGCATCGAATTTTATATATTTGAATATAAAGGTAAAAAAAAAAATAATTTCAAAATTTTGAAATAATTTCAAAATTTCAAATTTTTTTAATTTTTTTTCTTTTTCTTTTTTTTTTTTTTTTTGTAAATTTCAATTTAAATATTACTCAAGGGTTCATTATATGCATTGTGGCAAGCATTTATCACAAAAAAAAAATAAAAAAAAATAATTTTTGAGAAAAAAATGGCATTTTACGCGTTGTTGTAGAAATCTTCGAAATGCCCCCTGCGCATTCCATATCAATGAAAATCCCAATATTTTTTATAAAAGTTTGGATTATATATATAAATAATTCTGAGCATCGAATTTTATATATTTGAATATGAAGGTGTAAAAAAAAAAAAAATCAAATTTTTTTAATTTTTTATTTTTTTTTTTTTTTTTAACCTTTATATTCAAATATGTAAAATTCGATGCACAGTTTTATTTATATATATAAACCAAACTTTTACAAAAAATATTGGGGATTTTCATTGATTTAAAATGCGCATGGGGCATTTCGAAGATTTCTAAAACTCCATTTTTTTCTCAAAAATAATTAAAAAAATTTTTTTTTTTTTTGGATAAATGCTTGTCATAATGCATATAATGTACCCCTGAATAATATTTAAAGTGAAAATTTCAAAAAATAAAGAATTGATTTTTAAGGTTTTTTAAGGTCCCCCGTCCCCTTAAAATATGCTGGAAACGATTTTTTTCGTAGACCATTATATAACAGAATGTGTCAACCTACAATTGACTAATAAATGCTTATCTTTACATATATTCCAATGAAATGCTGTTTTAGTGCATTTCATACGTCAGTATAAATTTTATAATGTTTTAAATTATGTAAAATCATAAACGTGTACTTGGAACGATTTTTTCCACATTGACATTAATATAAAAATTCTTTTATCACTATTGCAATTGAAAAATAAATGCTACATATTTTATTTTCAACAGATATCTTTCTATATTAAAACTTAACAACATACGACAATTACTGGGCAATCCAAGCATATCTACGCGATTTGTGGATCAAAGAAACTGACGGACAATCTGAAATCATAAGCACTGTTCAATTATATTATTTTTAAAGGAAGGGGAAGAACTTAGATAATAATAGAAATGGTTTTATAACCCTGAGATTTTATCAGCATAGAGATTTCTAAATCTACCAAGATGAAACTTTTGAAGAATCAAGAATAAATTTAATGTGATCACAGCTTTACTTTTCTTCAATTCTCCATTGCTTCGTGAAACACGGCGATCTTACATTGTCTGATTACCAATTAATGGTAAGCCTAAGCAAAATCCACTGGAAATCGTTCTTCACCGGAACAATTTCATTTTTTTTTCAGATTTGTAGTTGCATGTCAATTTTTTGGAAAATAAATACTAAACTACGAAAAATCTCAGATTTTCAAACATGTCTGTAATATTCTAAATTTATTCTTAAGTACACTTAAAAATGTATAAATTAAAATCAAGCGCTTGCTTTAAACACTGGTACTGAATATTACTTGTACAGAAATGTTTTTTTTATGTTTATATTTAGAGCTATATGGTAAATGTTTAACGTTATGTAAGAGCATAACGAACATTTATCAAAATAGTTCTCTGAATGTAATAGGGCTTGTATACATATACTATAATACATGTTAAATTTCCTGAAATTTCGAAAGAAATATTTATTTCCTATTTCGGTTAAATGAGTGTTTGGATAAAATCGAATTTTTAAAAAGTAATATGAAACACTATATTTTTATATAATATCTTGTTTCATAATTCTTAGTGTATAAAACATTTCATTGTAGCAATTTTGGAGCAAGTTGGTCTATTTTAGCGAACGTAGTAGGGCTAATCATTTACACCATTGTTGTTGTAGCAAAAATATATCTTTAAAAGTAAATAATATTTGGCTTTTTATCAGCTCTGTCCGACTCATAAAAATATTCCTTAAATTTAATTTAATAATTTATTATTATATTCTATAGATAGTAAATATTGTCTTGCAATTTGAAAAACAGCCGAGTAGATATTTTTTGTTTATAATTCTAGCACTTCAGCAGGCGAATAGAATATCTATTTCAACATTATAACTTTTCTTACATGAGAGTGCGTGCGCCTCCAGTTTGTATCGAATCAACCTGTCTTCGACTATGTAGGATGACCGAGAGTAAGGCTGGGAACATCTCGCGGGACATTTCCAATTTCGGTAAAGACTACAGCGGGGTCCCTGGCGGGTTCAGTTGCGATGACTTCTCACATCTGGTCTGGAGACTACTATGCCATAGCACGTGAATCAGAATGGTCGATGTAGCATCGAGTGGACATACACTACCCACTACGGACTTGGGAAGGTGTGAGATCCAGGTTCCCCGGTATGGATGAAAGTAGGTGCCTACTCTGATGGTAAATGAACGAACAGGAAACAGACGGCAATACTGCTTCCTGCTTGAACATCCTTTTTTTTTTTTGCTGTAATTCTTTGCACCATAGCCTTGACATAACCGCAGGTATTTGGATAGAGTACGCACGATACGGGGGATTAATTTACATATTTGTTATTCTTTATTTTATTTATTTTTTACTAATATTTTAGATTTTGTGTTGTTTTGATACACAGAGGAAGCCTGTTTATAAGTGATCCCCATTTCCGGCTGGAGGCAAAGTGATTCTGTGCTAGGGACAATCACTATTCACCGGAAGTACTCATATTTCCTATAGTACTTCTATAGCACGATGAGAGTCGCTTATGTGCCGGGCTAGCTGCAGAACTCAGACCTATCCCGGCTCCTTGTCCGCAGTCAGCGTTGACGCACGATTTGATGACCACTATTAACTGCGCAATCTTTGTAAAACTCATCTCACTTACATGAACGTAAAAATAAAAATAAACGATCAAGTGCGAGTATGACGGCAGCTGTTTTTGTTGTTGTTGTTGTTGTTTTGTTTTTATCTCGATCTCGCTTTGTTTTTATATGTTATACGTTGTTATACATGTAGTGCTCCTTTTATGGCAATGCTCTTGATAAGCTCACCATCATATCGTGAGTTAACATATCAGAAATCCTTCAGATGGTATCTGTATACAGTTAAGGGGTCTCCTTGTGAATCAGTTTTTGTCAATGGTGTATCATTCAGATTATTTTTCATACGGATGGGTTGTGCAGTGGGGCGACAGCAATTTTGTGTTTTTATCTCGACCTCGTTTTATTTCTATCTGGTAAATCTCCCTTTTTATGCACACTTAAAAGACACTTTTTAAAATGAATACCATCAAAGCATGCTCATTTTTATAAAATGTGTCGATTGGTGTTGCTGTTGATGGTCTGTGCTTTACGAATATTCATAAATTAATGAGTTTTTGATGACTCATCTGCTCCGTATATGGCCGACCATGAGGCCATATTAAGTGCACCATGGACATACCAAATTAACTTCACGTTTTAATTTTTAATATCTTCTTTAGAACGATTGAACACTGATATTTTCTCTATCTAAACTTATTTAATAATGTCAATTACTTAACAACTTCTTATTTATTGAAAAATTCTTCTATAGATCCAATTTTGCATTAAAAAATGCTTTACAAACGTGGTTAAGAAATTCAGTATAATGTTTATTGTTTTTTCACCAAACTTTTAAGTAGAATATTTGAGGAACAGTACTATATAATTGAAGAAAATCGCGATTCTTGAAATTTGGAACAATTATCGGAATATCATGCGCAGATGTTACTGATAGGGCCATTATTTAGATATTTTGATTTTCGCTTTTTTGGACTAGTTAAGCTTTTGGGGATTTATTTATTATTTTTTAAATATGAAAGCGTATTATGCTAAGAAAGTTATATTATATATCTATTCTCTGGCCTCCAAGGACACATCCACATCTGCCGCGACATCTGACGGTGGTTTTCATGGTTGAATCAGAAACAGGGAATACAGGTAAATTTAATTTAATTTAATTTAATTTTAAAGTATGAGGTATTCGCTACTGCTTTTGCCGGCATGACCTCAAATGATCACAAAATGGCGTTATTTTCTTGGAACAACCTTCCTCCACGAGGAAAAAAGGCAAAACCTTCAGGTAAATAAATAAGCTTGTGCAAATTGTTAAAGTAAAAACTCTCGCTGCCATAAGCTGCCACGAAAAAAAAATATTTTAATCATTTGTTTATTATTTATTATTTTTCACGCCGAAATATGTTTTTCAACTATGAGAAGTGTTTGTAACTATTTTTCTTTTTTTGACTCTTTAAAATCTAGCAACAGTAGCTAAAAGACGGCTACTTAAATATATGAAGTAAATCTGCATTCAGATAGCAAATTTTTAAAATCTTAAAACGTATAAAAAATTGACAAATTGAAAAACAATTATAAGACTTCTTACAAAACAATTCTAAAAAGTCCTTCCGGCCAGTGCCGGGAGGAAGAGGTAGCTTTCATAATCCGTATTTAAAAAAAACCAGCTTATATCATGCAAACACACGAAGCTCAATTTAGTGGAAACCGAATATAGGAGATTCAATACAAATTTTTATCAATATAATGAATGAAAATTTCGCGAAATTAGTCAGCTTTATCCAAGCTGCTTTTCATTAAAGTAACTTATATTTGGCTGTTATTTCTTAAAGTGCCTGTCATTTTAAGACAACATGGTGGATGAGGCTAAGCACTGAACTTGGTCGAGACCTTAGTAATTGCTGTGCACATGCTCACTCACATCGGAATCGGTTAATATATAGGAGTGCTGTCGCATGCAAAAAATCAGATTTTTCAAAATGTCACCCACAATAGAAATTGAAACTGCTACATCTGAGCCATTTTTTAATGTAAAGCCAAACAAAAAATGCTCCTGAATCCTTATATTAAGATCAAATACTTAAGAAAGAAACCTTTTTCAATTTCTAATTTTTTTTGCACCTCACTTTAAATATATATATATATTTTAATTTAATAGCCGCCATTTTGAAACAAGATGGCTGATGAATCTGGCCAGCGAATTTTGTCGAGGTGTTGATGTATACTATCCACATGCCTTCTTACATCGAAATAGGCGAATACATGTGTTATCGCGTGACAAATACAAGATTGTTTCAAAATGTTAGCCATGCTAGAAATTCAAAGTGCTATAAATAAACCATTTTTTAAGATATCAACAAAAGAACAAATTTTCAGAAACAAAAACTGCTCCGGAATCTTTGTATCAAGGCCAAACACATAAAAAAAAATCTTTTTTCATTTTCCAATTTTTTAATACCTCATTTTGAATTTTAAATTTAATTTTTTTTAAATGGCAACCCTTTTGAAACAAGATGACGAATGAAGCTGGCAAACGAACTCGGTCGAGACACTGGTATGTACTATGTACAGACCAAGTTACATCCAAATAGGATCATAAATACGCCTGTTATCGCGTGACAAAAATCAGGTCGTTTTAAACTGTCAGCCACAAGAGAAATTCAAAATGCTATTACTCAGCCATTTTATTTTAGATATAGACAAAAAAAAAAAAACTGTCCCGAAATCTTTGTATTAAGGTCAAACACATACAAAAAAAATCTTTTTCATTTTCCAATTTTTTGGTATCTCATTTAATTTTTTTAATTTTTTAATTTTTTTAAATGGCCGCCATTTTGAAACAAGATGGCTGATGAAGCTGGCCAACGAACTCGGTCGAGATATTTGTATGTACTATGTACACACCAAGGTACATCCAAGTCGGTTCATAAATACGCCTGTTATTACGTGAGAAAAATCAGGACGTTTCAAAATGTCAGCCACGCTAGAAATTCAAAATGCTATAACTCAGCCATTTCTTAAGATATAGACGAAACAAAAACTGCTCCCGAATCTTTTTATCAAGGTCAAACACATAAGAAGAAAATATTTTTTCAATTTTCAATTTTTGGTACCACATTTCAAATTTAAATTTTTCTTAAAAATTTAAATGGCCGTCATTTTTAAACAAGATGGCGGGTGAAGCTGGCCAACGAACCCGGTCGAGACATTGGTATGTACTATGTATAAACGAAGTTACATCCAAATCGGTTCATCAATACGCCTTTTATCGCGTGGCAAAATTCAGGACGTTTCAAAATGTGAGCCACGCTAGAAATTCAAAATGCTATAACTCAGCCATTTTTTAAGATATAGACGAAACAAAAACTGCTCCGAAATTTTTGTATAAAGGTAAAATACATAAGAAAAAAATATTTTTCCATTTTAAATTTTTTGGTACCACATTTGAAATTTAAAATTTTTAAAAACATTTTAAATGGCCGCCATTTTGAAACAAAATGGCGGATGAAGCTGGCCAACGAACTCGGCCGAGAGATATGTATGTACTATGTACACACCGAATTACATCCAAATCGGTTCATAAATACGCCTTTTATAGCGTGACAAATTTCAGGACGTTTCAAAATGTCAGCCACGCTAGAAATTCAAAATGCTATAACTCAGCTATTTTTTAAGATATAGACGAAACAAAAACTGCTCCGGAATCTTTGTATAAAGGTGAAATACATAAGAAAAAAATATTTTTCAATTTTTAATTTTTTGGTACCACATTTCAAGTTTTAATTTTTTAAAATTTTTTAAATGGCCGCCATTTTGAAACAAAACGGCGGATGAAGCTGGCCAACGAACTCGGTCGAGACATTGGTATGTACTATGTACACACCGAATTACATCAAGATCGGTTCATAATTACGCGAGTTACAGTGTGACATAGGTCAGATATATATATATATATATAAATTTTGAACGGAGGGTGGTTTCGGGGTCTGGGGGTCATGATCGATGAAAATATACCAAAATTTTTTGAAATCGCTTTCCTCCGAACGGCTGCAATAGGTAGCTTTTTTGTAAAGAAAGCTACCTAAAAAGTCCTTCCGGCCAGTGCCGGGAGGAAGAGGTAGCTTTCATAATCCTTATTTTAAAAAAGCCAACTTATATCATGCAAACACACGAAGCTCAATTTAGTGGAAACCGAATATAGGAGATTCAATACTAATTTTTATCAATATAATGAATGAGAATTTCGCGAAATTAGTCAGCTTTATCCAAGTTGCTTTTCTTTAAAGTAACTTATATTTGGCTGCCAAATTCGGCAATTTCTTAAAGTGCCTGTCATTTTAAGACAACATGGTGGATGAGGCTAAGCAGTGAACTTGGTCGAGACCTTAGTAATTGCTGTGCACATGCTCACTCACATCGGAATCGGTTAATATATAGGAGTGCTGTCGCATGCAAAAAATCAGATTTTTCAAAATGTCACCCACAATAGAAATTGAAACTGCTATATCTGAGCCATTTTTTAAGGTAAAGACAAACAAAAAATGCTTCTGAGTCCTTATATCAAGATCAAATGCTTAAGAAAGAAACCTTTTTCAATTTCTAATTTTTTTGCACCTCACTTTAAATATATATATATTTTTTAATTTAATGGCCGCCATTTTGAAACAAGATGGCTGATGAATCTGGCCAGCGAACTTGGTCGAGGTGTTGATGTATACTATCCACATGCCTTCTTACATCGAAATAGGCGAATACGTGTGTTATCGCGTGACAAATACAAGATCGTTTCAAAATGTTAGCCATGCTAGAAATTCAAAATGCTATAAATCAACCATTTTTTAAGATATCAACAAAAGAACAAATTTTCAGAAACAAAAACTGCTCCGGAATCTTTGTATCAAGGCCAAACACATAAAAAAATCTTTTTCATTTTCCATTTTTTTAATACCTCATTTTGAATTTTAAATTTAATTTTTTTTTAATGGCAACCCTTTTGAAACAAGATGGCGAATGAAGCTGGCCAACGAACACGGTCGAGACATTGGTATGTACTATGTACAGACCAAGTTACATCCATATAGGTTCATAAATACGCCTGTTATCGCGTGACAAAAATCCGGTCGTTTTAAAATGTCAGCCACAAGAGAAATTCAAAATGCTATTACTCAGCCATTTTTTTTTAGATATAGACTAAAGAAAAACTGTTCCGGAATCTTTGTATTAAGGTCAAACACATACAAAAAAAATCTTTTTCATTTTCCAATTTTTTGGTATCTCATTTAAATTTTTTTATTTTTTAATTATTTAAATGGCCGCCATTTTAAAACAAGATGGCGGATGAATCTGGCCAACGAACTCGGTCGAGATATTTGTATGTACTATGTACACACCAAGGTACATCCATATTGGTTCATGAATACGCCTGTTTTTGCGTGACAAAATTGGGGACGTTTCAAAATGTCAGCCACGTTAGAAATTCAAAATGCTATAACTCAGCCATTTCTTAAGATATAGACGAAACAAAATCTGCTCCCGAATCTTTTTATCAAGGTCAAACACATAAGAAGAAAATATTTTTTCAATTTTCAATTTTTGGTACCACATTTCAAATTTAAATTTTTCTTAAAAATTTAAATGGCCGCCATTTTTAAACAAGATGGCAGGTGAAGCTGGCCAACGAACCCGGTCGAGACATTGGTATGTACTATGTATAAACGAAGTTACATCCAAATCGGTTCATAAATACGCCTTTTATCGCGTGACAAAATTCAGGACGTTTCAAAATGTCAGCCACGCTAGAAATTCAAAATGCTATAACTCAGCCATTTTTTAAGATATAGACGAAACAAAAACTGCTCCGAAATCTTTGTATAAAGGTCAAATACATAAGAAAAAAATATTTTTCCATTTTCAATTTTTTGGTACCACATTTCAAATTTTAAATTTTTTAAAAATTTTTAAATCGCCGCCATTTTGAAACAAAATGGCGGAAGAAGCTGGCCAACAAACTCGGTCGAGAGATTGGTATGTACTATGTACACACCGAATTACATCCAAATCGGTTCATAAATACGCCTTTTATCGCGTGACAAAATTCAGGACGTTTCAAAATGTCAGCCACGCTAGAAATTCAAAATGCTATAACTCAGCAATTTTTTAAGATATAGACGAAACAAAAACTGCTCCGGAATCTTTGTATAAAGGTCAAATGCATAAGAAAAAAATATTTTTCCATTTTTAATTTTTTGGTACCACATTTCAAGTTTTAAATTTTTTTAAAAATTTTAAATGGCCGCCATTTTGAAACAAAACGACGGATGAAGCTGGCCAACGAACTCGGTCGAGACATTGGTGTGTACTATGTACACACCGAATTACATCGAAATCGGTTCATAATTACGGGAGTTACAGTGTGACATAGGTCAGATATATATATATATATATATATATATATATATATATCAATTTTTAACGGAGGGTGGTTTCGGGGTCTGGGGGTCATGATCGATGAAAATATACCAAATTTTTTTGAAATCGCTTTCCTCCGAACGGCTGCAATAGGTAGCTTTTTTGTAAAGAAAGCTACCTAAAAATGCGTCTGTAGAAGATGGTTAAATGGCTAATCATAATTTTTGATCTCATAAAAGTTAATTAACTGAAGTATGTTGTACCATTTCATCATAAAATAGCGAGAAAAAATCCATCGATAATTAAACTGTCTGCATCGGCATATATGTCGTACCATTTTCAATAAAACTACAAATTTTCATGTTTTTTTCTGTAACAATTTTTGTAGCATCAGACAAAAATGTTTAAACTGGTTTTATCTCTATCTGGATTTAGATTTTGTTGGTAAAATGAGTATTTAACTTCAAAATCTACCATTGCACGTAGGATGAGCCGGCATGGATTTTTCTTAACTTGAATTGCGAAATCATTATAAGCTATCTAATTTAATTTTGATTTTATATTTTTTACAATACAATTTGTGTATTGTCGATGATTTTACTAATATGTACACCGGCTGTAGAGTTTTTCTAACAACTAAAATTTAAACATAAACATTCTGTAAAAATAATTCTATGGTTATGAAGTAAAAAAACGATATGTATCACATACAGAAGTAACTGAAATTTGAAATTTCATATATAAAACTGTTTCATTATATTAATATAATATCTCTCTTCTTATATCCTTTACATAGTATGTCTTCCATTTTATTTTTTTATATCCATATGATTCAATCATATCTTCCACAATCATCCCTCCCCCCCGCACCCCCCAACCGAAAAGTATGCAATATAAGCAATGAATTTTAATTTTTAAAACTGTTAACACATTAAATGTTTTAAAAAGCAATAAGAAATTCCATTATCTAAAAATAATTTCGATGTATTTATTAAACTAGAGACAACTTTTTTTTTGTCGAATGATTTTTCTCTTTTTTTTTTTTTTTTTTTTTTTAATATGTTTCTTAAAAATGCTACTTAACATTTAATGAGAAAATTCATTATTATAGAACTAAAACGTGTACAATATTAGGAACTACGGTATAGAACATTTCTAAAACATTAGGGAAAACAAGGACGCAGGTGGACGCAATAATCAATACTTTCTCATTTTAAAGATTCAACTTGTAATTAAGTTTCTCAGAAACTATATAAATATATCAGATTTTGGTTAGTTTAATATTCAGTAGGGTTTGCGCACACGTTACAATATCTTAATTAAATGTTATAAATGCTGCAATAAAAATATCATACTTTAACTTTATATATATAT
The DNA here is from genome assembly GCA_963932465.1 of Maratus speciosus. Taxonomy (NCBI): domain Eukaryota; kingdom Metazoa; phylum Arthropoda; class Arachnida; order Araneae; family Salticidae; genus Maratus; species Maratus speciosus. The sequence continues at coordinate 429,201,296 of OZ010795.1, read as the reverse complement.
ATATATTAAGGTTATTATATCAACTGTCGTAGATTTTTAAATTTATAAGATTTCATATGAAACCTTATGATTTAAAGAATAAAAACAATGTGGATTAATTAAAAAAAAAAAAAAAAAAAAAAAAAAAAAAAAAAAAAAACGTGTACTGTAAATATGTTTTTTTTTTTTTTTTTGGTAAACTGATATTACTTGAAAGAGAGTTTTGAAAACATGGTCAAAGGCATTTGTATTATGCTTCAAAGTGTGAGTCTAGATTAATGTAAGAAAAAAAGTATTATTATATAAAGCATATATTCTAATGAAGTGCATGATTTTTTCACAGCTTCTGAAAGCAAAACTGTATATTTAACATGTTTCAGTCCATATATACATTTTTGTTTGAATACTAGAAAACACACGAAGATTTCCCTTATTTTAAAATGTTATATTTACATAGATTATATTATATTATTTCTGTTGCATTAATTTTTTAAGGGCACCTTTTTAAAATGATGAAATATCCAAACAACCTTTAAAGTTAAATTAATATCTACAAAAAATATACTTATATTTTTCAGCGCTATGAACACAAACGCAAATAAATAGAAAGATAATGACTGTTATTATTTTGGATAATGCAACATTATAATTAGATCTTTCTTCGCGATTTCCCTGTTCTATTATAAATTACTATTGTATGTACTACTACTCTATATTCTTTATTCTTAAATCATCACTAACGTTAAATCTCTTAAATTCCTTTTAATTTAATCTCTAGTTTGCCCAATTTAGTTAAATATTACGCTTTTAGTATTCTTAAATTAAATGATCCTGTTTAGATCATTTCTGGGTTTTGGAGGTTCTTTTTAGTAGCCATTTTTATCTCTTCCAAAAATTTTCTTTCCCGCTGTTATTTCCGGGGTTTCCTTTTTACTATCAAATTCGTCCGCTCATCTGTCAGTCCTCTTTCTATGACGTGTAATGGAGCGTCATCCTTAATTCTTAATTGGTTCAGAGAGCGTGTTACGACATATTTGTATTACTACGCTCGGTGATTAAAAAGCGGCTACACGCGATGCTCCGGCAGATTTTGTAGAATTTGCTCGATTTTCTAAGTTTAAACTTTCTCCTAGCTTACTGTCCGAAGCTATGAAGTTTCTAAAGATTTACCTCCAATGATTCGATGGATGATGAGAATATAAAGTGATAACTCACTGAGTTTATCTATGGCATATGTTATCTATGCTATTGACAACTGCTTGTAAATGCTGTTTAATAAACATCTGTGACCATAAAATGCTTCGTCCCTTATCTCCCGGAGAATTTTCTAGTGGAAACCTCCATTGTTCTTACCATCTGCCACTCGACTGCAATAATCTTAAGTGCGGAGTGTATGATGTTGACAGCTAAGATTCGTTTACTTACTTGCATCAATCAACAATAAATAATCATTTGCGACTGTTCGTCTATTGTCAAGGTATTATTGCTGTTCTTCTTTTTTACCGGCGTAAGTCTAAAATCGGTGTCAGTCTAAAAGAAGTTACGAAATTCCAGGTCCCTGTTTGGCAAAATTCAGTTTTGGTGACAACTTTAAATATATATATATATATTAGGGCGTATCGAAAAAATCGAAATTTCTCAAATCTTTTAGCGGTAGTGCGGAAAATTTGTGAATACCCTTCATTAAAAGTTTTGCGGAATCTTAAAGCCGTGGGTTGATATCTTCTGTCGCCTCAATGGGCCGAAAGTTCCTAAAATTTGACTATTAAATTTTTACAATACAAAAATTAATAAATGATCACAGATTTCGTTGATCGGTTTGAGGTAGTGCTCAAAAGGTACTATGTTTGAACAACAACAACTAAATTTTTTTTTTAGAATTATAGGTTAATATCTTCTGCTGCCTCATCGGCATGGGATTTTGGAATTTATGACGCATTTTGGTACTTTTCTGCATAACGGTTTACTGCTTGCTTAATGCACAATCCAGACAGACTGGGTTTTGCACTCTGCCAAAAAAGTGGAAGACGCCTATTTTCATTCCCAGGAACAAATCAGAGCGACCAGTAAATCACCTGACCACTCTCTTTCGTCCGGCTAAGCGCAGTAGGCAGGCGCTACAAGCATCTGCGAGTAGCAACCGATTTTAACTCGTTTAAAGCAGTATATTTTAATTAGTGTGCGGTGTTTGTAATTGCTTGCACTGCAGTCATTATAAAAGGAATTTGTGTTTTGTTTTTTTTTAATTTGGTCTTCATTTTCGGAGATGAGATATGGATAAATATTTGATATAAGCAGATAAGCAGAAATAAACAGATAATCCATTGGACTGGTCTCTGAAGTTTCAATTCAAGCCTGCGAATTACACCATTAGACACACCTGTGTTCACTACAGTGCCGTTACACCCGAGAACAATAAGGTTGCTAAAATCGTCCAATAAAGCACCCTTTACGTATTTGTAAGTGCTATTAGATATATCAAGACTACATCCACTTTCAGGTGTAATATGTCCCATTTACGTAGAACCAGGTTCCGATACAATACAATAATTCGCTTCTGCAATTGTTCTTTGGAACTGTTTGGCCTCGAGTATTTCTGATGCTAAAGTTTTGTCATGCCGTCCATCAAAAGAAAGACCAGATAGAGTGGAACAATTTTAATTTTATTTTCAGACCAATTTTTTTGTAAATTCTCGATTTTTCCTTTCATATTTTATTTTTGTCTGTGACGTGGCTGGTATATGATTCCGATATTAAACCAAAATCTTGCATAAAACTCGATGCAATAGCAGCCGTGGCTCTGTTGGATACACCATACCTTTTACCGACAAGAACCATTAACCGACAAGTTATTCAGTTTTAAACGCATTTAAACGCTCCCAGTTGACTGCTGAAGGGACGTTGTATAGGACTTGTGTGCCCATTTCCCCCCTATCTTCAACTCCATCATATATCTCCTATTTTATTTTCCATTTCATTCTCCACTGAATAGCTTAAAGCAGAAGCAAGAGACGCCTATTTTGCAGATCGAATAGTATCCTGTTCCTTTCAAATTTGACGTTTTTACAGCCATATTTTTTCTGGAGCATTAACACTTCCAACGAACATTTTTGTTTCTGTTCATTGTCAATGAGGTACACCTGTTTTTTAGCAGAAACTTTGCTTTCTTTCGAAGAGATACACTCCTTAAAAATCGCTCATTTACAGGCAGATATATCAAAAGTTTTTGCTTTCATTTTAAAGTTTTCAATATTTTCGCGAGTAGTTTTGCTTTTTCCAAGACGATTTATGTTTTTCATAATTGGTCGGCATTTCCCATGGTATGCGCGTATCATATCACTAGCACGTTTATGTAAAACTGAACAATTGATGTATCGATGTATAAATTTTCAATCTTCAAACCAACAATTTCTGAAATAACTGAAAAACATGGTAGCACCTGCCTAGAGAGTGGTCAAGTGATTTACTGGTCGCTCTGATTCGTTTCTTGGCATAAAAATAGGGGTCTTCCACTCTTTTGGGAGAGTGTCAAACCCGATCTGTCTGGATTGTGCATTGAGCAAGCAGTAAACCGTTATGCAGAAAAAAGTACCAAAATGCGTCAAAATTTCCAAAATTCGATGCCGATGAGGCGGCAGAAGATATTAACCTATAATTCTAAAAAAATTTTTGGTTGTTGTTGGTCAAATGTAGTACCTTTTAAGCACTACCTCAAACCGATCACCGAAATCTGTGATAATTTACTAATTTTTGTATTTTAATCATTTTTAGTTCAATTTTTGGAACTTTCGGCCCAATGAGGCGACAGAAGATATCAACCCACTGCTTTAAGATTCCACAAAATTTTCAATGAAGGGAGTTCACAAATTTTCCGCACTACCGATAAAAGATTTGAGAAATTTCGATTTTTTCGATACGCCCTAATATATATATATAACAAATATTTAAATAATCTGTAATTTATTTAAACTTTTTAAATAAATATTTTTATCTGATCTTTTGAATATTATAATTGTATGTTCTTTAAAAAAATCGCTAAATGTGATTAAAATTTTGAAAATGAATAATATTTATTTATACCTAAATGATATTTGAGCACAGTTATCTGTAAGTGAGCGGCAAATGTTTAATAACGCGTTTATTTTGATAAAGCTTCTATACACGCATTTATACTGGCAGACATGTATAGATCTCCTATCGCATTTGCAGATTCAGTTTACACTCACGTTTCAGCAAAATATATCATTGAGATTTTTATAATTTTAAAGGCTACATAAAAGTTATTTTAGATTATTCGGAAAGGTACTCATTATTAACTTTTGGATTTCCTAAATACATAATTGTAATGCTAATAGACTGTTAGTCAATACTTCTTACGATATTTACACATCACTTAACCTAAGTCACGTGATATATCTGATACACACATCTTATCATCTATTTGATCAGAAATGCATAACATTAACCACATGTATTTTAAGCTTATCTGCATACATCTTGGTCAAATATAAACATTTTTATATTTCTCGTTTATGATTTTTTTTTCTATGACAGCAAAGTTTATTTATTTAGTAATTTTACATACATATAAAAATCTAACTGATTCACATTTAATTTCTCATCTTCAAAATCCCCCTAACTTTAAATAATACCTTTCATCCAGCCGTAAGTTTCAACTCGTGATTTTATGAAAGTTGAATACAACAAGCAAGTTAACTGGCCACTATAGCATATCAACTGTCATACTATTGAATTACCTTGACTAGTTTGGAAATATATAATGAAGATTTGCCTCAAACAACAGAATATCTGCAGAGAATTTTGAGAAATTTTCAAGAAAAATAATAGATTAAATAAAAAAAATTCAATTTTGTGTTTTTCATGTAGTTCAAATAATATAAAAATCCAAGACTTATTACGTAAGCAATGTGACTTTACGTGTTGGCAGTACAAATCTTTATTCTTTTAAGGTGAATAATGTTATTTTTATGTTAAGAGCAGTTTGAAGGTAAGTCCTTGAAAAAAAATCGTTTATTTTTTTATTTTTTTAATATTTTGAATTCTTTATTTTTTCTCTGTAAAATGGTATTCCATTTTTGGTTCTACGGCAAAAAAAAGGTTTATTTGATTATTATTATCATTAATTCAGTTTGATTACGTCATACATAAAAATTTTAACTCAATTTTCGCTCAATGTTTCTTTTTGAACTTCGATGTACCTTTTAAAGAAATTACTAAATATTACTGTTTATAATCTTACCTGAATATTTTACACGTATCCCGCATCAAACCAAAATGAACGTTATTACTAACATATGAAAAATATTTTATTAAAAAGTTTTTAATTGGAAAAATTGCATTTTTTTTTATTATTTAAAAGTGATTTTTATTAAAGATTTTTAAGTAGATTTCGTATGAAATACTACCTATTGGGATCGTTCCTATGTTGGAATTTCTGAAAAATTTTTGCAGATCTACACCGATCATGACCCCTAGAACCCAAAACCACCCTCAGTAAAAAACTTTATATATATATATATCTATCTGTCTATCTATCTATCTATCTATCTATCTATATATATCACTTTCTTCTGGACACGATAACTTTCGTAATTCTGCACCAATCTCTTCCAAACTGATACATAAAATCAATGGGCATAAAATCTCAGTCATGTTCGTTAATGGGCAAAATCGGACCAAGGGGAGGGAAATAGGGAGGGGTTTTGTGAAAACAGAAAACCCCCCATAACTTCTTAATTTTTGTACATATCAAATCAGTTTAAAGTTTTTATTACTTCTAAAAATAGGGCCAAAAATTTATGTATCACAGATTTTTGATAAAGTTAAAAATGGGCTCAAGGGGCGCAAAAAATAGGGTTTTTGGGAGAAAAAAATTCATAACTTCGTCAATTCTCAAGATATCAAATTCAATTAATTTTATTATAAATCTCCTTAACATTATCTAAAACTTTTATATTCACAAGTTTTTGATAGGAGCAATTCGTACCGCAAAAAAAATTAAATACGAAAACAAAAAGGGCGTTTGAAGAAGAAAAAAATCCATAACTTCGTCAATTCTCAAGATATCAAATCCAATTAATTTTATCATGAATCTCCTTAACATTATCTACAACTTTTATATTCACAAGTTTTTGATAGGACCAATTCGTACCGCAAAAAAAATTAAAAACGAAAACAAAAAAGGGGTTTGAAGAAGAAAAAAATCCATAACTCCGTCAATTCAAAAGATATAAAATCCCCATGAATTTATCATATATCTTCTTAATATTGTCTACAACATCCATATAGACAAGTTTTGGATAGGACCAATTCTTAGAGCAAAAACAAATTAAAAACACATACCGGTTGAAGTAAAAAATGATCTTAGTAAGGGTGTATTCAAATCCAAACTGCTTATTTTCTGACTCATTTTACAATTAATTTTTGCTCTCAAAGGCTTCCAATTGGTACGTTTTCTTACTCAGAAACTATATAATGTACCGTAATGGTCGATTTTCTGATAGGGGCAGAATATATTTTTTTTTAAATGCTGTTAAAAAGGGCATTTTGAACCGAATTTACCGAAGCGGATTGTGTTGGAAAAATCATTGTATTAAGGATGCGCTTAAATCCAAACTGCTTATTTTCTGACCGGTTTTTAAATTCATTTTTGCTCTCAAACGCATTTAATTGGTAGATTCGCTTATTCAGAAACTATATAATGTACCGTAATAATCGATTTTTAGATAGAGGCAGAATATATTTCAAAAAATGATGTCAAAGTGGGCATTTTGAACGGAATTTCCCGAAGCGATTGTGTTAGAAACAAAAAATATTGCCCTTCTGAGAAAATAATTGTTTATATATCAAGTTTTAATTAATTGAACAAAAAATAAAAACACAGGTCGCTTATAAATCTCTTCAAATATCACGTCAGCAAGTTTCATATTTTTTTTAAAATTAAAAATGAATCTGGAATTATGCCAGAAAATTTCGAGTTGTTGAGCATGGAAAACTATTTTTTTTTAATACCGCCCTAGCATGATTCTGATAAAACCAGCTATTATATGAAAATGAAATAAAAACTCGTCAAGAACGGCCAGATAAAATTGTTAAAGTGGATTTATCTATAATCATGATTTAGTTTTTGTTTGTGAAATTAGTATATTTGACTTCGAAATCTACCTCTGCCTGTAGGCCGGGCCGGCAGGGATTTTTTTAAAAAATAATTCGAGAATGTTATTGTTTACTAAATTTGACTCCAATTTATTAGGATTTATTTATAACATGTATATATATATTTTTATATCAGTATCAATTGTAGTTTCTCAGAAAAGGTACATAAACATATCATGATAGGTATAGGGACTTTAACTTCCCCTTAATTATCGATGGTTACATATATCTTTTCTATCATTAAAGTGTCCTTATTTTATAGAGACGATATATTTATTGGTTATAATTAATAAATTAATATTATTTTTATTTCAATCTGAATCTCACATAATCAAAAACTGATCATGAAATTATATATACTTTATTCCTGCTGAAATACCTAAACATCAATTTACGCACACTTAGTTGAATGAAACTGCATTATTTAATAAATCATGCTTATATCTGATATAATCATTATTAATTAAATATAAATATTATCATTACCAGGCATGAAAAATTTTAATTATTTTACTTTTTTATCCACAGGAACTTTTTAAAAGGGATCTTTATACATAAAACAAAAAATAAGAGTTACAATGATAAAAAAGACTAGCCAAGTGTAACCGTTATTAATATGATGATGCTTTTTTTTTTTCAATAATGATTGTACGCGATAAAAATAATGATATGACATTATCAGTTACATGAATATAAAAGTTTGTTGTTTGTTAAACATTATAAAGATTAATGTACTCGTTTGTTTGTCATATACTTTTTATTATGTTAGAGTTTTAATTAGAGCGATACATTTGTTTAATATTCTGATTTTTTTTTTCTAAAATGTCTTGTAAACTTGCGGTTGTTAATATAAAATATAATAATAATAATAATGATAATGATAATAATAGTAATTATAATAGAGATAGTTTTAATATCACATAAATAAAAATATAAGTATTTTTTATATTAATCAATAAATTTGTCATTATGTGAAAGTCGTTATAAGAGATAATATTATAAAATGAAAATAATTGGAATGAGAATTTATAATTCTTAAAAACATTTTCATCTGAAAGACAGTGATAAAAATAATATCTGGTGACTTAACCTTTATGTCAGGTTAAGAAATATGCATCTCAAAATTTGTTTAGATGAAATCTGAGTGACAATTTTTTCCATGTCTCCCATCATATGGCTTACAGCAGAAACTAGCGGATATAAATTTTAAAATGACTGTACCTGTTAGTTACATGTTATTTATTTATTTACGCTTTTCATTTTACATTTGGCGCCAAACAATGAGATTTTAAAAGTTAAGTGAATTAATGTGATTTCAGCCTGAGTCATATCCCCGTATTTTCTCTGTAATGATACTAATTAAAAAAAAAAAAAAAAAAAAAAAAAAAAAAAAAAAAAAAAAAAAAAAAAACTATGCCGGAAAAATATTCTGCTTCGTTTACTATACATCTTATTCCGAAGATTTTTTGAAAAAATGATTGCCTTAATACAATTGCTTTCTTTAAAGCGCGACTAATTTTAATAAAAATCTAAGCAAATAATACCGAATATTACAGCATGTCAAAACAAAGCTCTACTGTGAATTTAATAAATTGTACTACAATAAGACGAATGTTTGTAAAAACCACCAGGTGCTACACAGTAGATTCCTATGCAAGTATTTAAAATGACATATGCACATAATTCATGATTATGTCGCGAAACCTACAACGTGGGGTACGTCAACATGATATTTTTCCAGAAAATTGTTATTTTACAGATTTTTTTTTCCAATAAAAATTTCTTAATAAATTAGAATCCTGTTCCTTGAGGCATCTGACAAAAAGTATGCGATTCATAATTCAACAATTACTTGAGAAGAGAAGTGATTTTCTAATGATCATACAACAAAGAATTTTAATGACATGATTCTTGAAGAACTTAGTTAAGCATGCATTAGCGTTTGCACAATGTTAAGGAAGGAAATTTGAACATCTACTGTAATTTAGGACACATTATTTATTTTTTTGCGAACGCGAAAAAAGCAGAACGTAAAAAAGAAAGTCAGTAATTTTAGAATTTTTGAAGTTCTTTATATATTGTTAAAATTACTCACGTTTCTTTTTTATGCAGAGGAATCTTGAATTACCAAATAATTCAGAGCATTTCCCAATAAATTTATATATTTAAATAAAAAAAAAATATTCAGATAAAAATAATTCCTTGTACATTGAAATGCCGGTAATGACATAGAACCTTTAAGTATCAAAATATCTTTATAAGGTTGGCCTTCTGCATGAGCATACATAGGAGAACCAGCAGCTACCGGGGCAGAATAGATGATACAAAATAAATAAATAAAGGAATATTATTAATGACAATATCAATAAAATTTTAACAACACAGAACAGTCAAATGAATATCATTCGATATGGTCAAATAAAGTTAAAAGCAATTTTGAATAGGAGAACAATGATTACCAAAAGAATGTAAGCAATTGTATTTTTTTACAATCATTAAAAAATATCTTTTTTTTGTTAATAGAACTTTAAGAAATTTTATTACATTTCAAATACATTATCACAGATGATACGGTTTTGAGGACTGATTCAACAAGAATCGTATTAGAGAAGAATAGTGATTTTATATACACCATTACACACTTTATACTTTATAATTAGAATGACTTGAATTAAAAAAAAAATCATAAAAATATATCTATATAATATAATTACAAGCAGGGATGACCGATCATATTCAAAATTAGCCGTTGAGTCAAAATTAGTTCTGTGTTCAACTCGATATAATATTCTTACTGTATCATTTTCTCTGTATTATTGGTATAAAACATTTTATTTTACAACAGTATTATTTACAAAAACAATCAATATAAAAACTATGTACTTACATTTTTCTAAATTTTGAAAAAAATACACATTTACAACGAAAAGACATCAATGCAAATTACATTTTTAGCTCGTCTCTGATTGGTTTAACCATGTATCTCGACCTCGAGTCCTATTAAGAATTTCTAAACAAATCCTTCATATTCTGAAAGTCTATTTTTCTCCAAATATAACAAAGCTTGGCTACATTCTTTCATTTGGCGTAGGTGTTTTGGCTTTCGTAATCAAGAAAGTCGATTTCTCGACTAAATATTGTTAACGTATAGCCTGTTGTCAAATTCGGGGCTTCGGGACCCTGACACCTAGTGACCCAAAATGACCCACTAATCAAATCTGCTCGAACATGTGACTTATCTCAATGTTTTTCTGGTAATGAAATACCGGTGGGATACAAAATTTAGACAAAATCGTTTAAGCCGTTTATAGATATATTAGCAGGATTTGACCCCAAAATGACCCAATATTCTAATTTTCTCGAACATGTGACCTACCCCAGTGGTTTTCTCAAAACCGGAAACGATAGAATACAAAATTCAGTCAAAATCGTTAGAGCCGTTTTTTAGATAAAATTATCTTGACTCGTAGTGACTCAAAAATGACCCACTAATCAAAATATCTCGAACATGTGACCTAACCCAATGATCTTCACGTGTTCGGAAACAATAAAATACAAACATTTCGTCAAAATCGTTTGAGATATTTTTAGATACAATTCACTTGAACTTGACCCATTGTGACCCAAAATGACCCACTAATCGAATCTTCTCGAACATGTAATTCAACCCAATGATCTTCTCGTGGCTGAAAATGGTATAATAGAAAATTTTGTCAATATGGTTTCAGCCGGTTTTTAGACATAATTAGTTGACCCGGACCGACATTGAACCAAAATGACCCACTAATCGAATTTTCTCGAACGTGCGACCGAACCCAACGGTTTGCTTCATCCCGAAAAAGGATAGAATATAAAATTTAATCCAATTTGTTCAAGCCATTTTCTAGACATATTTAGCTTGAGCAGTAGTGACCTAAAAATGACCCACTAATCGAAATTTTTCGAACATCTGGCCCTGCGCAATGATCTTCTAGTGCCCGGAAACGATATAATACAAAATTTTGTCAAAATCGTTTGAGTCGTTTTTTAGATACAATTAGCTTGACCCTGACCCATTGTGACCATAAATGACACACTAATCGAATGTTCTTGAAAGTGCTACCTACCCCAATAGTATTTCCGTACTGGAAAACGATAGAATACAAAATTTCGTAAAAATCGTTAGCGCCGTTTTCTAGATAAAATTAGCTTGACCCACCGTGACCCGAAAATGACGCACTAATGGAATTTTCTCTAACATGTGACTTAGCAAATTGGTCTTCTCGTAGTAGATTACAAAATTTAGTCATAATTGTTAGAGTCGTTTTTTAGATAAAATTGGCTTGACCCATAGTGACCCAAATATGACCCACTAATTGAAATTTATCGAACAAATGACCTAGCCCAATAGTTTTCTCGTGCCCCAAAACGGTTGGATATAAAATTTAGTCAACATCGATTGATCCGTTTTTTAGATATAATTAACTTGACCCTGACCCATTATGATCCAAAATGACCCACCAATCGAGTTTTCTCGAACATGTGACCTAGCTCAATGGTTTTCTCGTACTCGAAAACAGTAAAATACAAAATTTAGTCAAAATCGTTAGAGCCTTTTTTAAGATAAAAATTTACATACACACACAATTTTTGCTTTTATGATAATATAAGACTAGCAGAAATGACCGAGCTTGTTTGGCCAAAATTAGCCTTGTGTTCAACTCGATATTTTATTCTCACTGTATCATTTTTCCTGTTTAGATACATAGTGACACAAAATGACCCACTAACCGAATTTTTTTCGAACATGCGACCTAGCCAATGCTCTTCTCGAACCCGAAAACGATAGAATACAAATTTTTGTCAAAATCGTTAAAGTCGTTTTATAGATAAAAATGATTGACCCACGATAACCCAAAAGAGACCCGCTAATCGAAATTTATCGAACATGTGACCTATTCGAATGGTCTTCTCGTGCTGGGAAACGATGTAATAAACCTTTTTTTATCTAAATCGTTTGAGCCGTTTTAGATATAGTTAGCTTAGCCCACAGTGACCCCAAAATGACCTACAAATCGAATTTTATCGAGCATGTGACTTAGCTCTTTGGTCTTCTCATGGTCAGAAACTATGTAATACAAATTTTTTCAAAATCGTTTTAGTCGCTTATTAGATACAATTATCTTGACCCACATTGACCCAAAAATGACCTACTAATCGAATTTTCGCGAACATGTGACTTAGCCCAGTGGTCTTCTCATGTCCAGAAACGGTATAATACAACATTTTGTCTAAATCGTTTAATTCGTTTTTTAGATACAATAAGCTTAACCCACAGTGACAGAAAATGACCCACTAATCGAATTTTCTCGATCATGTGACTTAGCTCAATTTTCATCTCATGCCTAGAAGCGGACAGTTACAAGATTTTGTCAAAATGTTTCGAGCCTTTTTTTTTAGATTCAATTAGCTTGACACCTGAACCATTGGGACCCAAAATGACCCACTATTCGAAGTTTCTTGAACATGCGACCTAGCCCAATGGTGTTCTCGTGCCCGAAAACTATACAAAGCTAAATTTCGTCAAAATCGTTATAGCCGTTTTCTAGATAAACTTAGCTTGACCCACAGTGTCCCCAAAATGACGCACTAATCGAATTTTCTCTAACATATGACTTAACCTATTGGTCTTCTCGTAATCAAAACAGTAGATTACAAAATTTAGTCAAAAACGTTACAACCGCTTTTTTAGATAAAATTATCTTGACCCGAAATGTCCCAGAAATGACTCACAAATCGAAATTTCTCGAACATGTGATCTAGTCCAATAGTTTTCTCGTGCCCCAAAACGGTTGGATATAAAATTTAGTCAAAATCGATTGAGCCGTTTTTTAGATATACTTAGCTTGACCCTGACTCAAAATGACCCACTAATCAAATTTTCTCTAACACATGACCTAGCCCAATAGTCTCCTTGTGCCCGAAAATGGAAAAGTACAAAATTTGGTCAAAATATTTAAAGCCGTTTTTAAGATAACATTTTCATACACACAAGCAATTTTTGGTCGTATTATAATAATAAGATTAATAACCTATTATGAATAATATTTATTAATAAATCAATATACAAGATTGGTTACAATAATCTTTGCATAATGTTTCAATGTCATTAATATTGAATACAAATTATGTATATACATTTTTTTTTATTTCGTTTATTTGTTAATTTTTTTCTTTCATTTATTATTTTTGGCTCTCATGTTACTATTATCGGTGATAATAACTGAACCATTTTCAAAACTATATTATATACATTTTAATACAATAACCATTTAAAACCCTTTTAGAGCTTTCTGATATCTTATGACGATAGTGACATTTTTGAAAGATAAAATATGCTTCTGTAGTATCCACATACAATTAATAATTATATAAACTAGATAAAATTTATTGTTAAAGAAAAATAAATATTGCAAAAATAAATAAATATAGCAAAAATTAAACCCAAATGGTCCAACTTTTATGATAGATTTCAATCATTTAAAATTTACAGTCATACGATTTTATGTAGAATTTTTTATATATATATTTTTTTAAATAATTTTCATTAATTTAATGTTTTTTGTTAACATGTTCTTATTTATTATTGCCGATGACTAACTGTTACATGTACGTAACTGAATATTATTTATTTTAATAGAACAATCACTCATAACTAGATTGTTATGAAAGTAATCTTTGGAGATACCATGTTATTCTAGAAACCACCAACTAAATGACTATAGCCTGTGATATTCGGAAATTTCAGACAAAAACAAGACGATCTACGTTCATATTTTATAACGGGATACAGAATCCTGGGTTCTCCAAGGTCAAACACTTTACCATCACACAGTTTCAACGTTCAGTCTGGTTCAAAGTGTATAAATAAATATATGTATATAGTTTGGCCGAATTTTTTTTTTCTTTTTGATTCGCTATACCGCGAAAGCTTGTATCTAGGGTAGCTTAATAAAATGCAATAACAAAATAAATAAATTTTTGTGTTTGGCGGTAGCGCATCGGGCGTAAAATTTGAGAAAAAACACGATTTTGATAATTTTTCTAATAAATTGAAATAAATCAAATAACTTATATAACAAGCAGCTACAGACATATTTTAGTAGAAAAGAGTATAGGAGTGATAAATAAATGAAAAAATAAATACAGTTCGCAACACATTGGCAGCGGCTTATGTTTAAAATAAAAGCATTTTTTTTTAAATGAAAAATTTTCATTGAATTAAAAACTACTTTTTTGATTGTACAATTACCTGATTTGATTACCTTTATCCGATTTTACCTGAGTGTAATTTGACTTTGTAATAAAATATAGTCCTTTAGTGTCTTTTTGAAGTTTGAAATAATATTTGCTTGAAAAAACTAAGCATTGAAGATCTCGAGAAAAGTGTCGTTCTTATAAAACCATCTCTGGAGACGAAGACTCTTTGTGACGCCTCGGTTACTAGCTTCATGCACCGTTCTACTGTTTGGGTGTGACATGGGTTTTGGTCAAATTTCCCCTGGGCCGCTGGCAGATAATTGGCCGTCAAAAATCAAACCAAACCAAACCCCTGGGACGCTGTTTCACCTGATTCTACTTTAGACCAAATCTCTTCGTTGGTGATTCTTCTCTGAAAAGGTGGTGGTGATAATGTAGTAGAGTTCCAGTGAATCATTTCGAAGTACTCTGCAGCTAGAAAAATGATTTCGGATGTTTGAAAACTCCTGATGGGGTTTCTTTTAGAAGCCTTTATAATTCTTCTGAAACATAACTCTCGTATATGATCCATTTTATCTATTATCATACTCAAAAGAAAATTTTCTGGATTGGCAAAAGGTGTGTTTCTCTCCATTATTGGATCAGTGACCTTCAGCAAGTTTTCAGAAAGGAATTTTGTCGATTTAAAAACTTTGAATACATGTTTCTTCCCACTTGTGAAGTATTTACTTTTTTTATACTTAACCATACAGTTACATAAAACTTTAGGAGAAAAGAAACTATAATCTTGTGTTCGTCTGTTCGATTTTCAATACTTAAACACAATTTGAGAATTAATTCTGTTCTCTGTCGTTACCCACCTTGAGTGGAAAGTGTGCCAGGCTCAGAACAAATACATCTTCAGGACAGCTGCCTGCTTTTATTGTACAACTAATGTCCAGTAGGTACTGCTGATCTTTGCTTAAAATCTGCTGGTCACTTCTGGAAAGTCTCTCTCAAAACTGTCAAAATTTGCCACTGGAAGTTTCTCACATTTCCTGAGTTACGTGCCAATCGGACTAAGGATTTTGGCCCAATCGTTTCACCATCTAAATTTTGAAACAAATGCCGGAAAGGCAACCCATTCAAATGTAAGAGGCATATACCACCACCTTTCCCCACTGTAGTGGTCTTTTAACTTATTCTTCAATGTGAATAACACCGGTTTTCCACTCCGTGTTAGTAACAGTGCCATCACACCCAATCACATTTTCTTTTGTTTCCTTTACGGCCACACTTCCAATTTTACCAATACTATGCATTCTTTGGAAGTAAAATAATTTTAGTTCAATGATTGTTATATTTTTTTTCTTTTTCAGAGTTACAAATAATAGAGACAGGACGCTCACAAACCTCAAGGACCATTTTACAATTGCAGTCTAATGTTAATTTCACTTACATACAGAGATATCAAACAGTAAGAAAGACTTTTTTAAATCTTCAACTCTCTTTTTCAACTTTTACTTTCCCTTATCACGCTTAAAGGACTCCATAAGATTACGATAACTGTCACGATATGCATTTATTAACAGAACAATTCTGTAAGGCGTTACTGTCAGTATTGAAGCTTTATCAAACTCAGATTTAACTTTTGGTGTCACGATAATCGAAACGTGAGAAAAATTAACTTACCTGTTGTTTGATTTCAAGGCTAAATTGTAATTTTCATGGAAGCAACACTTTAGAACGCCTTCATAAATTGGACGTTTATTCACAGGTAACTCTTTTGTGTGGCCAAATAATGACCAGTTCCAGTCACTGCGAGTAATTTTCTTGGAAACATCCATAGCACAGCTATTAATATAATGCGATTAATATAATTAATCGAATCACTTATTAAACGCTCATTAATTAAATCAATCTTTAAGAAGTGAGATTGAAACGCACAGGAAGAACACACTTCTAATCATTGCCGGCAAAATTCTAATGAACAACTCACAGAAACCGTTGTGTCATAAAGCACGCACATGCGTATCGCATAGTGTATTGTGAAGTGTCAGTACAAGCAGTATTGACGGGCTGCAATTCGATGCAGGGCTCGTCGCGCTGGACTGTTGCCAAAGTAGAAGGACTCATAATACAGCTTGAATGCGTCAATTTAAGGCTATTTTAAGTGCTTTGTGCTACCCTAAATGAAGTAATTTTGTTCCTTTTTCTATTATAATGTTTTATTTTATCTTTCTTTTAAAGCTTTTTCATCATAGTATTTTTTTTTTATCTTTTTCGTTTATAGTTTTAAAAAATCGAAAGAAAACTACTGTTTTGTCAATAAATTTCAAATATCAAAGTGCGATGCGCTACAGTCAAACGTAAAAAAATATTTAATTTGTTTTTCGTTTTGCAAAGCTACCCTAATGCCAAGTTTTCCGCGGTATAAAAAAAAAAAAAAGACAAGTTTTTTTGACCCACCCAAATATATACAACACATTGCATCAAAGTTGAACAGCGTTTATGAATTCGGTCGGTGACGAAATGTAAAATTTTAACACTTCACACAAATGTAGGCATACATTTTATAAATATTTTGACAACTAAGGAAAAAAAGACACATTCCTTTAGAAGAGTACAAAGAAAAAATAAGTTAAAATATTTAGTTAATAAATAGATATTATAAAATACGAATACATCACATGGACCTAACATTCCATAGACTTAACATTACCGAAGGGAATTTGGAAGTTGAGTGAGTAGTAGACTTAAATGTTTTCAGTTTATAAAAGAAAATTAATTGTTGATAGATTGTTTTATTCATTAGTAATGTTTAATAAGATGTATTTAATTTTACTATATATGAATTTCATTATTTACTTTTAATTTAATTTAATAATTATTATTATATCCAATTAATATTTAATAAAGATTATTTACATAGGATAAAGTTACATTTAATAATAAAATTAATAAAGTAGAGTCTCTACAGTATAGTGATGCTGGATTTTTAGTGTATTTAATACCAGTTTCAATCGGATTCTTCATAACACTGTTTTCCATCTTCTTCATCATGCTCTTCTTGTACATTTTCAGGACCACCATCGGACCTAGCAGGAAGAAGTTCTGTGGGTCTCGCTACTGTATGGCTTGCTCTTATCCCTTGGCCATTGTCTAGAGCAGCTTATAAAAGGATCAATGGTTAAAATAAGTCAATTTCGGACGTCTGTGTTGAAAACTTCTCTATTGCACTTTCTTGAGTACTTTGTACGGTACAGTAAAAAGTATTTGTTTCGGACCTCGGCAGCTTCTTCTGATGGTTGGCCAATGGTTACGACTGCTTTCTTATTTACCGTGGCACCATGAATCGAAACCTCGTGCATTGTTGTAGTCATGTGGGACAATTGTAGTGGTTCACATACAGTTTCAGCATATGGTTTGGATTTGTTTTCCTCAATGCGATGCCCACATGTTTTACTTCCAATATTACTTACAACCTTTTAATCATTTCTGTGTCTACTCGAGACTTCTTTCGTCCCCTCTTTTCTCCCTTTATTTTCAACTATGAGCCCCCAAAATTAATAGGGAAACTTTTTTCAGAAAATACATATTTACAATACGAAGCCGATCTGATATTTCTATTAAGAGATTTAAAGATGTGTACGTATGTACGCACTTTCGTACGTACTTACATACGTACAGAATCTGTAGGGGCAAAAGCTCTCAGGTAATATCCTGTAAGCTAAATACCTCTTATACGACACTAAAAATATAGTTTTTATCTCTTCAGTTCGGTTGCCGTAAAAAATGTGTTTTACGTAGTCCCCCCCCCCCCTCCCAAAAAAAACAAACAAACAAACAAACAAAAAAACACACAAAAAAAACACAAAAATAGCAACAATATGCAGAACATTTTTTAAGTGAAATTGATATTCAAAACTTTTACAAATGCGATTATCGTTCAAGAAAGGACTGCCATATCCCGACATACTTTTAAAAAGATTTCGATATGTTTAAACTAGAGCCAAAAATGCTTTAAAAATAACCCTTTTACACATTTAATGTATTTTTATTATATTAAAATCGAAACTATTTAAATTAGACCATAAAGTAACACTGAGATCCGACCTTTTTTAAACACGCAAGCCTTATTCAATTTCAGTTCAACAATTCATTCAGACACAAAAAAATTACATTTAATAATAACAACAATGCCAGAAAGCTGCAAAAAATCATGTCTTCTTTCAAAGAGGTTTTTTCTTCAACTGAGGCCAGGAGTCACCAGATATTGCTCTGGTTCCTAAAATAGACATAGATAGACTCGTCAATTTGTCATCTATTAAAAAAATATAATTTTTGCAATTGTTGATGAAATTTTAATTTTTGCATTTTTGGCCAGGTTTTTGGGTCAAATACTCCACTGTGCGCAGGTTCTTGCTGGCCAAAATAAATAAATAAATAAATAAAAATAAAAATAACCATGAAACAGTGTCCATTAATTATTTAACTATTACTTATTAATAAAGCTCAAATTTGCACTTAACTAAAATTAGTTTGTTTTCTCAGCAGTTATGACGTATTTCCAATTGGTAAAAATGAACAGTATGTTCTGATTATGTCGTAGTATTTTCGACTCTTTTCTATTCTTTTTATCAATATGCACTTGTAAAAAGGTAGTACTTGTAAAAAATATCATGTAATTTTATTATTGTAGAGGGGAAGCACTTAATTTCAGCTACATGAAATCTCACTAATGCATTTTAAGGGTCAGGAAGCTTGGAAGACGATATTTCACATGGGCGGCAAAAAGACTGACTCGACTACTTCCTGGTTAAAAGGAAAACGCTTAAAATATAATATATATGTATATATATATATATATACATATATATATATATTTATTTATATATTTATTATTTATTTATTTAAAACTAATACATATAAAACTGTAAAACATTGTTTATAATTGAAAACACGGATTACTGTTATTTATTTCCATTAAAGATGTACAGTTTTCCATCATAAAAATGAATAATATACAGATAAATTTCAACGTATAAAATCATTTAATTTGAAATAATATTTCTGTACATTTTATTCTCATTTTAATGTAAAATATACTAAAGCTGTAAAAGGTTTAATATATTTTAATGTTTGAATTGTCATAGAGAAAAAAATAAATGAACTACATATCATTTTATTTGAAATATGTCATCTTGAAATATGTTGTAAGACAATAATTTACATGGAATTTCTGGTACAGATGTCATATTCGCCCCATATTCGCGCGATTTTTTTCTGTCGCCAATATCATATAGACAACAGGTACTTAACTTGCGCCAAAGTGTCGTTATTTTGCTTGATGTGGTAACCCGGATTATGTTGTTTATTCTGTTGATGTTTTCGCCAAATTGGAAACCGAAAAAATCGCGCCAATATTGGGCGAATATGACATCTGTACCGAATTTCTCCACGTGAAAATTGGAGAAAACTTAATTACGAACAACTTGTGCTGACACAAAGAAATAAAATTAGACATACGTTATTACTAAATACACAAATTTTAAGAATTCTACTAATAAATAATGCTAATTTCTGTTCTAATAAATTAACCTTATCTTGTATTTATTCTAATAAAAAGAAATTTATTTTTGCTTCACGTTACAAATTCATTTTCTTTAAGAATATTAATCAATGACATAAATATTATCGAAAACATTTTTATTATTTTGTGTCCCTGCGATAATTTGTTAATTCTATCGTTGTTTCATGGAAGAGAGCATTGTCATAAACTATAAATGCACATATGATTTTCTTGTATTTAATTCTTTTAAAAAGAGCCATCATATGTTAAGCGCCACGTCCGTCACCGTTAACTGACACTGAACTTTACGTTTAAAACGCGTCATTCACCGATGACTAACGTCTAAAATATGATATAAAACTAAAAAATATATATATTAATTTAAATAATTACTGAAAATTTACCTACCTTTTATTTATTACAGGATTATACTTTCTTAAAAATTACTTAAAACATTGCAAATTTTTCAGCGCTTCAGTGTCAGTCACCGTGGCACTCAACGTGTTAAGAGATATAACATTTCGGAAATGTATGACTGCAATTAAAAATAATTAAATAATTAAATAATTTCAATTTATCGAAAGCATTATTTAATCACAAAATACACAATATGAATAAAAACAAATTCACTGTTTTACTTAAAATGTGACAAAAATAATGATAATACAGCTGTCACAAGTTAAAAAATATGCATTATATTTACCGGGTGTCCCAAAAAGAACTGACTGATTTTAAAATTCAATAACTTCCAAACGGTGACAGATATTAAAAAAATTCTTGCAAGAGGGTTATGTATAAAATCAAAAGTTTTATTACAGTGATTTTCGATTTTAGTTCGAATTACAAACAATAGATGGCGCTGTAAGCAATAGTAGCTAAATACAGGCTCGATTTTTGGTCCTTTCTGTTGTTCCATGCAGAAAAAGGAGATGTAAATGTATTATCCGGGCCACGAAGTACCAAAAATCGAGCCTGAATTTAGCCTCTATTGATCGCAGAGTCATCTATTGTTTGTAATTCGAACTAAAATCGAAAATCACTGTAAAAAAACTTTTGACTTTATGCATAACCCTCCTGCACGATTTTTTTTAATATCTGTCACCGTTTGGAAGCTATTGAATTTTGAAATCAGTCAGTCCTTTTTGGGACACCCGGTATAATTGCTTAGTACTTCCGTCATGCAATGCCCGCCGCCACCGTCAGATAATATTTTTATTATTAATTGCTGTTTCATTCATAAAAAATCGTCTTTTCGTTTGAAATGGGTGAGTCTATAATTTTTATCTTTTATTTGAAACGAAATGACGTATTTGTATGAACAGCAATTAATGATAAAAAATATTCTTTGAAAATTGCCCGGGAATTTGCTGGACGAAAATACTAAGAAATTTTAATTAAAACGTAAATTTTTTAATGTGTACCGTGTATCATTTTTTTTGTCACCTTAAAAAAAAAAAAAAAAAAAAAAAAAAAAAAAAAAACAGTGAGATTTTTAAAGTTCACACTGGCTATATTGTGATTGGATGAATGTGGAATATTCATTTAGTCTTATAACTTTATTTAGCATTATTAAATTCATTTACAAATACTAAAATTTGATGCATAAAATTCTGTTAATTTTTTTAATTGTCACATGCCCTCAGAAATATAAAACTAACACAACGTTTAAGGAAAAAAAGTAGATGAAAATACTATTTGAAATTTAAATTCATTAAAGAGTTTTCATAAAAACAGATCATTTAAAAAAAATGGCAAGGAAGAAAATTTTATATTTAGCAAAGTTGACATTCCTAATTCCACAGAAATGCTTTAATTTTACATAAAAGTCAATAAAAAAAGTTCTAGAATATTCTAAATTTCATTAAAAATATTCGTAATTCAAAGTATATTTATTATGTATATATATATATATGGGGCATTTTCCCAGTCTTTTGACTGTTATGTCCCTGAATAATAATTTTTGTTTAAGTACATATTATTGTGCTTTTTTATTTCATATACTGCGGAACATCCCATTGCATGATTGCATAACAATATTAACCAGATAAATAAGTTTTGGACGATGTTGGGGGCCCAAATACCAGGAAAACTCCAATACGGTCCCGTGTCCCTGATGCTGATTTTTAAGTTTGTAGCTCTCTGTATAAAATTGTTTCAATAAAAGTAATTCGGTGTAATTTTTTTCGAAACTGGTACAATTGATTTATACAAATATTTAGCAAAAAATTAACCTGCACACATTTTTATGGATGATATTATTTTTTTAACTCTGTCCATTTGTTTTACATTCCTTACCATCCCTCTTGCTAAACTTATACAGATAATCACTTCAGATGTAGCCAAAGATTTTTTTATACGTTTTTTCTCATGCAGAAGAATGCTAGAGAAAGAATGTCTAAAATTCTTGGACAGGAAATTTACTGCAGAATTTAAATCATTTAAATATCAATTTCAAATATCGTGGCTTTATTAATAGTCTTACCGCCCCCAAGGTTTATTCCTTCCCTTCTCCAGGTAGATTATTATTTTCTTAATTTAATCCAATGTAAATAACCGTTTCTAAAAATCAATGAACATTGCGGCTATCACCGAGTCTTAACATGATTTGCATAAATTTTCTGTCTACTATTCATCCTATGTCATAATATGGCGTCCATGTTGCTTGCATTATCGCTAATTTCCCTGTTTACTGTCTGGTCTATTTGGGAACTTTTGTTACATCGTTTGTGCTCATATAAATATTATACAATTCAAATTTTTAATATTATTATAAAATAAATAAAATATTCTTATCCCTTATTTTTTTTACAACCATAGCGATACCTAACAACATATATTTATTTATTTATTTATATACACATTATAAGAATTATTGATTTAAATTTATAACCGTTATTTCAGAATATTTCTTTCAGTTTCATTTTATTTATTTATTATTTAATTAAGAATTAGCTTTCAAAAATTAAAGAATAATTTTTTAATATGATTGGATCGTGCAAATTGTCTAATTAATTAAAATGAATTACCAAGTTATGTTGTATAATTTTCCTTACAACAATAGCGAATTGTATATAATGAAGATCCTTATATTAATAACTATGCATAAGTTGAAATTCATGCGAATTCTATAAATGTCTGCAAATAAGTAAAAATCATAGAAGCTTTTACATGGTTAACTCTCTTGAGATTTCGGAAGATTGAATTATAAATTAAAAAACAGTGACTATCCCTATAAACGGGCTTCTATACATTTCTGTTTGATTGGGGAATTTTAAGGCCAAATCCGTTACTGGATGGTTCCGTCTTTGATAAAATAAAATCAATTAAACATTTCAAAATAAGTTAATATAAAAAGAATTAAATAAACAAAGTCTCTGTCTGCAGGTATCTTTTAGCAAAGCGAAAAAAAAGTTTTTTTTTTCCTTAATAAGACACATCAAATGTATCGTTTTTAATCTGACATAATTTTAACCAAACTTTTCTTTCTCTTTTTAATATTCACGTGAAAATACTTTTGTTAGAAATAAAATATTATTTGCGTTTTCCTAATAAAAATAGTTGAAAAGATCATTTTAAAATATCAAATAAATGTATCTCGTAATTTTTAAATTGAAACTGTTTTGCAATATCATTTTTGTGTTCATTTTACGTAAAAAGTGTAATGTGACGTAAATGTGATGTAATTTCTCCTATTTAAGACTTCAAACGCACGTTAATGAATTTATTATTTTACAATATTCTTTCTCTTTTCAAATTCACGTGTAAATATAGTTTTTATGACGTAATTCTCAATGAGTTCCTGCTTTTTATATTTTCTTTTTATAATAGTCGCGTGTAAAATATTTTTTTAATTTGAAGCAAACATTAATGTTTGCGCTGTTTATACAGTTGGTAACAGTTTAAATTAATACCATTTTCTAAAATATGTAAAAAATATCTCTCGAAATGCTGAAAATTTGAATTTAAAATAGAAATAAAGACTTAAAAAATGAGTCAAAAAAAAAAAAAAAAAAAAAAAAAAAAAAAAAAAACTAAATGCAGTCTGCTCACCGTAAATTCTGACTCATAAAATGATCTAAAAATGATTAAATTCCCATGTATAGTTTTTGCTCCTATAAAACTTTTTTAATGGAATGATTTTGAGAAATTTTAGCATTAAATACCTCCTAAAATTATTCTTTGATTTGAAAACTGTCTGCATCATCGTGTGTATCAAACATTTCTCTGTAATACCACCGATTTTCACATTTTTGCAGGTAATTTTTTGTTTAATATTAATGAAGAAAGCCTCCGGACACAAAAAATTCAAAACCGGCTTCGGCGGTGTGACAGCGTTCGTTACATTTTTAGAATACAGAGATTTTTACATATTCAACCGTTGAAAGCTTCAATCCTCTTAATAAAAATGCGCAATCATTGAAGAATCAAATTATGAAAAAATTGTTAAAACCGTAATATGAATATTAAATGGATTTTTTGCCAAGTTGTTATCCAGATGTAGACAATATTTTGTTGAATCTGTTTTTCGCGCCATGTTGTTTATTTAAATTTCTCAGATATTGTTTGACATTAGGTGACTTTTAGAGAGACATATTTATATAGACCTGATGTTTTTCTCGAACACAGTCAAATGATAGGCAGGCAGGCAGGCAGACAGACTGCAGTAAGTTATAATTTCAAAAAAGAAAATTTTCTGTATTTATAACAACCAGAAACGCCTTTAAAATGCACTTGTTATGTAACATAATTCCTAAGCTCAGCATGAGAAAAATACTATTAAATGCTCTACCAAACATATTTAACTGAGCTGCAGCGTGCCTCAATAATATATATTAATTTCGAAGTCTTTTAATTTCAATTCCTCCAAAATATATTTTAATCATTTACAGCCAATAGAACTCTTGTACAATCGAATTTCTTTAACTTCTTTGTAGTAACTATCACTTTTTTTTTGCACCACCATTAATAGTAATCATGGTGCTGGTTACGCTGATAACACACTAAAACTACATTACTGTCTATATTTTATAAACATGCACTTAAAGTATAAAAATTTTATTTGAAAGATCTACATAAAAATATACTATTTGATTTACATGCATTTAAAGTATAAAAATTTTATTTGAAAGATCTACATAAAAATATACTAATTGATATACTATTCAAATATATGAGAACTAATAACAATAATATGAGAACAATTATATGTATTTTTTCCTTTATTTATTTCTAGCAGCCTTCGTCCGCTACGCTGGTCTGTATCTCCAAACGAACCTTTAACGAAACGGAATATATCCGTGCTTCTTGTGTTTTACAGCAATATATACATTTACGTCCAATGTTCTTTCGCACTGCTGAAAACAATATAAACCCCATTACGATTTAATATCTTCTAATGTGTGAGACAAAATTTGGAATGTTGAGGAGCAAATCTTTTAACCCTCTAATGCATGATTTTTTATTTTTTCTTAAAAAATATATATATATATATATATATATATATATATATATATATTTGCTTCCTTGACGGCCATAAATTACGGGAAAAATATTGAAAAAAATTTCACTCTTATATTTTTTAGTATTTTGAAGTTTTTTAAATTGTTGCCAAATGGCAACACCATGCATTAACACCGAAAAATATTCTTGAACTTTGTCACCTAGGAACTCTGTGCTGTTTTATTGCAGGTTTTTTTTTTTTTTTTTTTTTTTTTTTGTAAATTTTAAGATTTTAAATGCATATAATACTTTACATACACTTAGAAAAATAAAGTTATATATATATATATGTATATATATATATATATATATATATATATATATATATATATATGTATATATATATATATATATATATATATGCATATACGTATATATATACATATATTATATATATAATAATTTTAAATCAAAATTTAACTTACCAGTCATATAACAATATTAACCAAAATTCTAAACAAAGACGGCATGTAATAATATTATGCATTAATTGTTATCCATCAACAAAATAATAATGGTACAAATTAAAAGTTCTAAGATATTAAATGAACATATGAAGTTAGATGCTACAATAGAATCATTTTTAATTTATAACTGAATAAGAAGATATGCTGTACTGATACAGAACACAATAGAAGTCTTGTAAAAAACATAATTAAATAAATACATAATAAAATGCGGAAAATCAGCCATATTTATCCTGTATTTTAAACCAATTGAAATCATTTAAAATTTAGAAACCAAAATGGGCTTATAAAGTGTAATATCACATACAAAATACAATGAAAAAAATCATAGGCTAATAAAATATACTCCATAAATATACGGGCAATGAGCAGAATACAATAGAATTTTTTATCAATAATATTTATCAAAGCTATAAATTCTAACCAATAGAACATTTATTGTTTTTGTATTTTGTTAGAGGTACAAAACACTTATTGCATTTTACTCTAGTGTAACCTATACACCCCAGAACTTTACACCGTTGTTTTTTATCTACGTATTGTGGTCAGTGATCACTTTTATCCTTCCTGACATTTTTAGAAGTCTGAAAACAATGGACTACTAAGTTGTTACTATAAAATTTTAATCATTGACTTTTTTGATGATGTAGCTGGTACCTTCAGGGGGACATGGACACGGAAGCACAAGGGAAGTAGAATAGAGCCTCTTTAAATCTGAAAAAGAAATATTTGGCCAATTTTTATCATTTGGCTCCCGTTTAACAAAAAAACCTATATCTGCCATTAGGGGGGACCCTCAAATCGGGAGTCCCGAGGCAGCCGCCCTCACCGCATGCTTCTGCGTTAGCCAGGCCCTGGTTTTATAGTAAACTGAGAAGATTTTGTATTTCATAAGAGTCGTTTATCGATTTAGGGTGACATATGGTGATAAAGTGAAAAAAAAATTAAATATCCTGCGAACCAGTTGTG
The DNA here is from genome assembly GCA_963932465.1 of Maratus speciosus. NCBI lineage: Eukaryota > Metazoa > Arthropoda > Arachnida > Araneae > Salticidae > Maratus > Maratus speciosus. Next base: position 429,174,416 of record OZ010795.1, on the reverse strand, counting down.
AATCAAACAATGCTCAAAATGTTTACAAAAGCAGAACTCAATTCATGGTGTTGCCAAATGGAAACAAATGTATATTCATGTGCATGCAATTTTTGTTCCAATAAACATTACTGAAAATTATTTAAAATAACTATTAAAAGTATATTATTTTTAGAAATATTTTTTCAAATGAAATTTTGCATGTTAAATATTTTTTATATGAGTTGGAAATCCAACTATGGCTAAGAAAATGGAAGGTATCAAAAGTTGCTTTTTATTTGTAATTTATAAACAACTAATGCCAACTATGATATTTTTTATGAACTAAACCTAAATATAGGACCAACATGAATACGTAAAGCATAAAGTTGTCAAGAGAAGGCGGTAAATAAACAATAAAGAGGGAAAACTTAATATGTTGCCAATTGGCAACTTTATGCGCTACAGAGTTAATTGATCATTTACAATAGAATATGGAAAAGAACAGTAGAACAATATGTAATATACTAAAATCGTATCTAAAAATATAAAAATGTAAATCGCATCAGACGAAATCAACCCAGTAAAACATGTAAAAAAGATAATATTTCATAACAGGGTTCACTGATTAAAGAACTTTCGCGCACAATTCTATAACTAAGCTATGTATAATGATATGTGTACCATACTAAAACCATTTTTGAAAATTTATCTAAGTAAGTTTGCAAGTTTTCTCAAAATCCATTCAGAAGTACTGAAGTTATAAGTGGTCGGAATGAAATACCTCTCGGTAATTTAACTATGTAGTCGAATAATTAAGTATTTTTTTCATAATCGCGTTAACGTGATTATAGACTTTCAGGGTGATCGCGCAGCCTATACGCCGTATACCTTCTGGATATTTTCAGAAAAATTACACACCCTCCATAGATGTGACATATATACTCTCTAGCATTTACCCTCTGCCTATAGCGTTTATTCTCTGATTTTTTACGATTAGACCACTCAGAACTTTCCCTATAGCTCCATAACTAAAAATTTACAATGATATGTTAAATATTGAAACAATATCTGAAATATTATCTAACTGTGCAATTCCAATAAAAATACGTTCAGCAAATCTTAAAAGGTAATCTGTCATAATCAGATTCACCTATTTTCGAACTTTCTCTTGTAGATCTATAACTACGCAAGGTAAAAGCATGTGTTTTGTCTACATTGAAACATTTATAAAATAAATTACTAACATAACACAGTAAGTTCTACAAAAGTACATTAAAAGAATCTGAGTTATAAGCAAACGGAATGAAAATTGAATTTGCGTTTTATATTTATAGCAGATGGTAATGTGATTTTCTGCAAACTGATATATTGCCAAGCTTTTGCTTCAGAAAAGACAACCTAGAAAAAAAATCTTCACTACAGAGAAGTACTAAACATGTAAGAAGTACAACCATCCACAAAAATGTATCTAACTAACAGTGTCCCATCAAAATACATCCAGCAGATAAAATTAGAAAAAAAAATAATATTTCGAAAACTAATTCTAATTTTAAAATTCTAATAAGGTAAAATACCCAGTAGTTGACACCTTAAGGAATTTTTCGGCGTTCATCGCCTTTGGTTCGTGCAGTTTTCAATTAAGGGAAACAGTTTGATCATTACTAGGGGGTTTGAATATATTTCCACAAACGTTTAATGTCCCGAAATGAATACATTTTGTAAAAATTACTAGGGGATATGAAAACATGATTTTTGTCCAGAAGTTGACACCATCGTGAACGTGAGAGTTTAGTAGTTGACACCTTCGTGAACTAGTAATTGACACTGACTGCGGCGGGGCCTAAATTAATAATAATAAATACTCTTTATTATTATATTACTATATTAATTGCCCCATATGAAGACATAGTGATAAGAACCGTTAATTAGCAAAATTAAAAAAAAAATCAGAAGTTTAATCAGAAGTTTTAATGAAAATAAAAAAAAGTCCCATAGATCTGAAATTGTAACATAAAACCACTTACTTAATTAATCTCAAATAACAAAAATGAAAGATCGAGTGAAAAATCAAGCACTAACGGCCGATATTTTACCTTTTCATTGGGGTTTTTCCCTCAACTTTGTATTTCAGAGTTATTCTAGGCACGTTAAATTTTTTAGATGCTGTTTTGTACCCAGCTTTGTTGACTTTAACGTATTCTATGGCAGCTCTCATGCTCTCTTCCGTGTAATTCCTAAAATTTCCTTTCGTAGGTGGCATCTAAAAAAATAAATAATAAATTTTAGTAGTTGACACCCCCTAATTTCAATAATTGACACTCTGTGTCATCTATTGGTTTAAATGCATTTTAGTTTTCCAAAGCTCAGTCATGAATTTATCTGGTAGATTCCAGCTTATTTTCATTGCACTGAATTCGATTAACAAAACCCCAACATGAGCGAGTAGTTGACACTGGGTGACAACTTTTGAAAATCTGTTTCTTTTCATATTCAATACTTGACACTCACACTCGCTCCCGCTATTTTGCACAAAATGCATCAATTTTATTACAATACAATTCTTGGACATCGAAACAATCAATATCAATCAAAACATAACCAGAAATTAAGATAAATTACGGGTTTTAATACTTACTGTAACGTGCGATCCTTATCACTTTTCTTAAGATAAATTCGAAAAATTCAACTTTGCACACATGCTTCTCCGCCATATTGGAATTGGGCTCGACTGTTTATAGTTTTAGTTCTGAGTTTTTCCGCAAGGTGATAGATTTTAAAAATTCTGTGTCTCGCATGTTCCTACTTGTGATGTTTTCTTGTTACACTACTGCTTCTACAAAAGTGTCAACTATTGGTCCAGTGTCAACTACTGGGTACTTTACCTTACCAGTTTTGAGATCTGTGGATCAATACGGATTTTTGGTGTTAATTTCATCGCAACGTATTCCATATTTTAGGAGAAATCGCCGTGAAACGTAACCAGTCGTTTAATCAGTCGTTTCATAGAATCGTTACATAAATTCGTTTCAATTCGATTCATTAGGATTTTATATATATAGGGTAGATTTAAAATATAAGCCTTCCACTAATTTAAAATGCATGCCACGCATCAACTTTATTTTTAAAACCTGAAAAGATAAACAATAAGAGGAAATAATGCCATAACTTAGTGTCAGAGGACACTAACAATATCGAAGTCAAATTGCCAATTCTCAAAATCGGACCTTAATTTTGAGTTTGAATCACTTTTAATCCATTTAAATTTCGTTATAAACGGCCTAATTACGATCGTTAAATTTCATTATTGCATATACGTATATGACAAAACTTCACTTATAAAAATGTATTTATTTAAGTTAAACTAACTTAAACTCTTCGTATCGAGAGTTGAAAAAGTTTTTCTTAAAGAATATTTATCATAGTATTATTCAAAATTTTATCATGTCGGCATCCAGCGCTAAATCGTAAAAAATCGAATTTTTATTATTTTTTTAGGAATGATAAATAGCGGCTCCGATTTTTTTTTTTTTTTTTTTTTTTTTTTTTTTTTTTATAGATATATATATATACATCTGAGAAGAACATTCTACAACTTTTTTTTTCAAATATTTCTGAGCATGCGCTTGTGGAGAACTTCCTTGTTATCATTTTATCGATTTTTCAGATGCATTTTTCTTAACCTGACGCATAAGATAAAATCGCCAAATATTATTTCAATTGCAATATTTCAACTGAGTATTTTTTAAGTATTACGAACATTCTCTTTCATGTTTAAATTAAATATTTTCGTTTTTTAATAGTATTACTCATTATAACTGTTTTTTTTTTTTTTTTAGATTTTAAATAAAATGAGCAACATTTTTTTTTATTTTATTTTTCGAGGTGTAATAGCCGTTTCAATTTTTTCAACAACGATAAACTTCGCCAAGAAATAAAATGGTAAACTTATCGTCCAAAATAACAGAGATTTCCCTCATAATTATATAACTAATCGGCGTAGAACGATGCATTATAACTTAAAACCGTCCCTGAAACGATACCTACCTAACAAGATAAGTTCCTTCAAAATCCATGCAGTAGAACTCGAAATATAGATGTTCGGAACGAAATTTCCGTTTGGATTTTATATATATAATAATAGATAATAGATTATTATTATTTACATTAGCATTATTTTATGCAGATGTTGCAAACATGTTTTATCGCATGTAATATATATAAAATTATATCTTATCATTATTTAGGTAGTGTAACAAAATTACACACAGATTCAGTTCTAATATAATCTAGTTACATTTGTGAATTGTATCCTTAACAGTAGCATTCTATTCTATAATTAAATTTTCTAGAAAACATCCCATTCTCCATTTGCGATAAATGAAATCAATTTACTTTTTTCCTGATTTTTACAAGTTTGCCCTTAATTTGATTTGCAAATGCGATTGATTTCGAATGTTATCACAAATAATTTATTCCCGTTATTTACTTTAATGGATTTTTTTTTTTTTTTTTTTTTTACTTTTCTGTAAATTCTGTTTTTTTCTTTTAAATTATATATATATATATATATATATACATATATACTGGGGGTTTTTTTTGGTCAGTTCTTAAAATGGACTTCATTGAGAAACGGAAAAATCTTTAAAAAATAGAACTATAAATGTAATTCTCAATAATAAATAGAAATGTACTAGGTTGAGCAAAAGTTCTGGGAAATTTGTGAAAGTAGTTATGCGCAAATTAACCACGAGAGCAACAAGTACTATACTTTAAAGTAGAGACCATCATTAGTCTACTACTTTCTGCCACCGTTCTGCCAAATTCCAGATTTGTAAAATATATTTATGTACAGTCGTGGAAAAAAAAAAGTAAACACCCCCCCCCCCCGCTAACTCCTCAACAAATTATCGTAGTCGAAAGTTACTGGTAGCGAACGAATTGAACTAAAGTCTACTTTTAAATGATTTATATAAAATTTGCTTAGGGGGCATCTACGTATTAAAACGAATCCAAACTTCATTTTTTTTCAATTGCAATACCCACTTTTAACGAGATATTTCAAAACTTCGGTTCGAACTGTGCCTAGACACTAAATTTCAAGTCATTTGAATGATAAGTTTTTGAACTATAAACATTCAAAATTTAGTGCTTTTAATGTTGAGGGGTCTTGTACCTTTTAAACGCGTCGAAAATTAACGAAAAACTTCAAAGTTTGAATTAGTCTATCTTTAAAGGCTTTTTATGTATAAACATGAAATTTTGGATATTGATTAAACAGATTGTGCTTTGTAATATGCTACCATTAGAAATTTATAAACCGTTTATAGAATTTGTGTATTGTTGAAATCAAAATAGCTCTTTTTTTACGCGATAAGTCTTTGCGCGCATGATATCTTGAGAAAGTATGTATGGATTGGCCTGAAATTTGGTAAAGATACTAATCATATATGTGTGTTTAAAATGATCTACTCTTAGGCTAAAATTATTTCATTAACTATATAAAAAAATATTTTCATAAAAAAAAATAAAAATTTTGTATTTTTAATGAATAAAAATAGTCATAACTAAACATATTACCATTGTAAATACTTAAAAGTAGATCATTTTAGACACACATATTTTTTTAGTACATTTACCAAATTTCATGACAATCCATACATACTTTCTCAAGGAGTTTAACTTGCCGCCTCTATAAATCAGTTCAGCAAAACCTTCAAGATATTATACATCAAGTAGAGCGAAATATAAATAAGTTCTGGTAAATATTATGTATATTTCTGATAATAAATGCGGATTTACATATGTACTACAAAATAACCTTTTTTCAAAAGAAATATGACTAATTTATGCAACATTTCCAAAAAATATAAATATATAATAATTTACCTTATAGACAAAATTTCCCTACATCTTCACGAATCATAAAAGCTCTAACCCGAAAAATGTTTTCAGAAATTCCCAGATATGTTTTTGTTTGCATAAGTATATTCTTGAGTGCTTCAAAAAGTAATTTTGTTATGAATGTAGCGGTATTTCAAAAATGAAAATGTTTTCTGCATTGCAGAATACATTTATGAGAGCAAAATATTTCTCATTTTATTTATGTAATATTTAAAAATTACCGCAACATAAAATATATTTTTATAGCTAAATAAAAGTAAGTCTCTGGTTTTCTTATTCTATAATCCATATTTTTAATATCAAATGAAAATCTACCCTAAATATATAAAATCCTAATGAAACGAATGTATGAAATGGATATTATGAAACGACTGAAATGAAACAAATTTACGAAACGATTCTATGAAACGACTGATTAAACAACTGATTATGTTTCCTGGCGATTTGGAATACTTTGCGTTGGAATTAAGACCAAAAAACCGTATTGATCCACGGATTTCAAAACTGTTATAAGATTATTTAAATTCGACTTAGTTTTCGAGATATTATATTTTTTTTTTTTTAGTCTTAAAAACATTTCTCTAATGATGGCAACTCAAATTTAAATAATAACAGATATATTTTTTTTTCATACTTTAGAAAGTGTTATTATTTTAAACAAATTTGGCGATCAGTTTGGCCTCCCTTAAATGTATGCTAAGAAATGGATCATGATACTTTTATTCATAATTTAAATTAATTGAACAATCTTTCGCCAAATCCAAAGATTCTGATAGAGAAATGAAGAACTCGGCATTTTTACGTTAGCGGGAGGCAAATAATAAATCGCCAAACATTTTTCCCGTTGCTTTTTTTTTTTTTTTTTTTTTTTTTTGTATTTTATTAATTTCATTTAAAATATAATCCTTTCATTCATTTTATTTAAAATACAAAACATAAAATATACTCATATATTTTAAGTATATGAGTATTAAATTTTAAGTATATGTATTATATGAGTATTACTCATATAATACTCAAAATATAAAAGCCGTTCTCTGTATGTATGTCCTCAAAACAAATCTTTAATTTTTGACCGATTTGCACAAAACTCGATGTACATACGTTTTAGAACGTGGAAAAGATCACTATCTACTTAAAAAAATATGAGACCAATATTTATCACTTTTTTCTACCACTTCCATAATTTAAAATTATAGAAATATCTCTTTTTAAATCTTTTTTAATTCAAACGTTTTTTTCCTGTTGCCAAACCCTAAAAAATGACACAATAATGTGCAAAAAATAATGATAAAGCGTGTATTTTGTTTCTATTTGCCAATAAAAATTCAGATTTTCTTCCTAATATTTTTGCGTGTTTGATATTGACGTCATTCTAAACAGAAAAAAAAAAAAAATATTTTTGTATAAAATATAAAATCTTTAACTATAAGAGCGGGAAAATAACGTAGCACCTCAATTTGAATGTTTTTTTTAAAATTAAAATATCTTTTTTAATACAAACAGTCAAATTTCATGAAAATAATTTAACAAAAAGAAAAAAAAGTCCTTCCGGCCAGTGCCGGGAGGAAGAGGTAGCTTTCATATTCCTTATTTTAAAAAAGCCAGCTTATATAATTCTAACACATGAAGCTCAATTAAGTGGAAACCGAATGTACGAGATTCAGTACTAATTTTTATCAATACTAAATCATTATGAATGAGAATTTCGCGAAATTAGTCAGCTTTATCCAAGCTGCTTTTATTTAAAGTAACTTATATTTGGCTGCCAAATTCGGCGATTTCTTAAAGTGCCTGCCATTTTAAGACAACATGGTGGATGAGACTAACGAGTGAACTTGGTCGAGACCTTAGTAATTGCTATGCACATGCTCACTCAGATCGGAATCGGTTGATATATACGAGTTCTATCGCAGGCAAAAAATCAGATTTTTGAAAATGTCACCCACGTTAGAAATTGAAACTGCTATATCTGAGCCATTTTTTAATATAAAGACAAACAAAAAATGCTCCTGAATCCTTATATCAAGGTCAAATAGTTAAGAAAGAAACCTTTTTCAATTTCTAATTTTTCTGCACCTCACTTTAAATATAATTTTTTTTAATTTAATGGCCGCCATTTTGAACCAAGATGGCTGATGAAGCTGGCCAGCGAACTTGGTCGAGATATTGATGTATACTATCCACATGCCTTCTTCCATCGAAATAGGCGAATACGTGTGGTATCGCGTGACAAACACAAGATCGGTTCAAAGTGTTAGCCATGATAGAAATTCAAAGAGCTATAAATAAACCATTTTTTAAGATATCAACAAAAGAACAAATTTTCAGAAACAAAAACTGCTCCGGAATCTTTGTATCAAGGCCAAACACATAAAAAAAAATCTTTTTTCATTTTCCAATTTTTTAATACCTCATTTTAAATTTTAAATTACATTTTTTTTTAAATGGCAACCCTTTTGAAACAAGATGGGGAATGAAGCTGGCCAACGAACTCGGTCGAGACATTGGTATGTGCTATGTACAGACCAAGTTACATTCAAATCGGTTCATAAATACGCCTGTTATCGCGTGACAAAAATCAGGTCGTTTTAAAATGTCAGCCACAATAGAAATTCAAAATGTTATAACTCAGCCATTTTTTTAGATATAGACAAAACAAAACCTGTTCCGGAATCTTTGTATTAAGGTCAAACACATACGAAAAAAATCTTTTTCATTTTTCAATTTTTTGGTATCTCATTTTAAATTTAAATTTTTTAAATTTTTTTTAAATGGCCGCCATTTTGAAACAAGATGGCGGATGAAGCTGGCCAACGAACTCGGTTGAGTTATTTGTATGTACTATGTACACAACAAGGTACATCCAAATCGGTTCATAAAAACGTCTGTTATCACGTGGCAAAAATCATTGCGTTTCAAAATGTCAGCCACGTGAGAAATTCAAAATGCTATAACTCAGCCATTTTTTAAGATATAGACGAAACAAAAGCTGCTCCCGAATCTTTTTATCAAGTTCAAACACATAAGACAAAAATATTTTTTCAATTTTCAATTTTTTGTACCACATTTCAAATTTAAATGTTTCTTTAAAATTTAAATGGCCGCCATTTTTAAACAAAATGACGGATGAAGCTGGCCATCGAACTCGATCGAGACATTGGTCTGTACTATGTATAAACGAAGTTACATCCAAATCGGTTCATAAATACGCTTTTTATCGCGTGACAAAATTCAGGACGTTTCAAAATGTCAGCTTCGCTAGAAATTCAAAATGCTATAACTCAGTCATTTTTTAAGATATAGACGAAAGAAAAACTGCTACGGAGTCTTTGTATAAAGGTCAAATACCCAAGAAAAAAATATTTTTCCATTTTCAATTTTTTGGTACCACATTTCAAATTTTAAATGTTTAAAAAATATTTAAATGGCCGCCATTTTGAAACAAAATGGCGGATGAAGCTGGCCAACGAACTCGGTCGAGACATTGGTATGTAATATGTACACACCGAATTACATCCAAATCGGTTCATAAATACGAGAGTTACAGTGTGACATAGGTCAGATATATATATATATATCAATTTTGAACGGAGGGTGGTTTCGGGGTCTGGGGGTCATGATCGATGAAAGTATACCAAAATTTTTTGATATCGCTTCCCTCCGAACGGCTGAAGGCCCCACCAGTGGCTGAGAGGTTCTGCTCTCGAATCTGGTAGACGGGAGGTGCTGGGTTCGATCCCAATCGCGCCCGTCGGCCTAATCGTTCGGAGTTTTCGTGGTTTTCTTCGGACCTTGGATTTCCAAGCGTTAATACGGGTTAGGTTCCCTTAGAAAGACCCCCACGAAGGGCACTCCCCCGGTGCCTATATCCCTCGTGCAGATAATTGACCGTCATAAATACAACCAACCAACCAACCGAACGGCTGAAATAGGTAGCTTTTTGTAAAGAAAGCTACCTAAAAGATATGACGTCACATTCTATCAAACCTTTTCAACGCGTAATCAAACTTAAACTCATTGTAAACATATGGCTCCAATATTTTGCTTACTACTTCGATTGTATACTACAGCCATATCTTATAGCTATACGTTATTGCTAAGTGTTGTATTGGTTTAGATTCAGTGCTAACATTTTCTGTGATTTATAGCAAAAAGAGAGCGGTTATTTACATTTTCAAAAAAAATCTTGATAGATATCTTGATTTAAAATTTCTGGAAAATGACATCATTTCATCTAATCATTGTAGATTTAATTTCAATAAAATTTCAAATTTTCCAAATAAAATTTTAGTAACTACTACCTCATTTGAATGTATTTTTTTGCATTCCCCCCTTATTGTGAAGATATTGTATACTTCTGTTAAGCGCGCCAAAGAAAACATGTATTTTAATTTTAAAAGTTAAAAAAATTACCACAATGTGTCAAAAGAACATCCTTTTTCTGAATTTAAATTTCGCGAGATCCAAAATTAAAACTAAAAATGCGAGTTTTACATAAACTTCAAGTTAAGGCTGTTCATAAAGTTAAGGCTGTTCTCAAATCCAAAGAAGCTATTTTCTGACATATTTTTTAATTAATTTTTGTTCGGAAACGGATGAAATTGAGAGGAGTTCTTATTTAGAAACTATGTAATCGAAAGATAGTTTCCATTTGTTCGTAAAGGTATAAGATCTTTCATTTGGTGTTTTGAACTGAATTTCGGTCGCAACAGTGCAATAAAGGATAAAAACCGGCCGTCACGCAACCACAATTGCTCATAACTCGATAAGTAATTTATTTATGAAAAAAAGGAAAAACTCATTTCAATTCCAAATCGCTTTAATAGCCAGGCCTACAAATTTTAAGCTCTTACGTTTAATGAGACAGAAAACGTGTCAAAAAAATTCGCGTTGTTGAGCAGGGGAATGGAGAAGCCCCTTAAGCATTTGCGGGTTAGTATTTTGTAATCTAGTTGCATGCCAGATAGTCACTTAAAATATAAGTCATTCTATATTGTTTTAAACAAAGGTGCATGCCATAATAGGTGTCAGGCACACTCATTAAAATAAGAATACCCTAGCGCACCATTACCGAAGATAAAAATAGTTCTGCATTTTTCATTCATCTAATAAGACTAATACTTCATAATTGGGTTCACCTGATTATATAACTTTTCCCTGTAATTCTATGACTAAGCAACGGGAAACAATATGTTACGCACTAATATCTTCCCTAAAAAACTAATAGTGCAAATCGCTTGGAAATCCGTTCTGAAGAATTCAAGTTATATGCATCCGGAACGATATTCCCATCTGAATTTTATATACTTATTAGGTTATTTTGAGTTGTTTGATTTGATATCTGTTAAATTCGTGTTCTATTTTATTTTATTTTTGGCGTTTTAATTTCGTTTGCCAATTTAGTTATTGAATATTACGCGAAAGCAAACAAATTCTGAATTATTTGCAATGTTTTTGAACAATTGAGTTAATCTTTTGTATTTTGGTTGGAAGCATATTAAAAAAATATGCATGCTTAAAAATTATTTTAAAACCCATAACAAATTCGTAAATTCAGATAAACATTACAAACAAATATCACTGAAAGTACTTATGTTTTCTATAATACGTTGGAACAATCGAATGTACAATGTTTAGATGTTAAACTGCAATAAAAGGGAAATTTGTTGTGTTAGGTTGTTGCCACCGAAAATATGATACCAGCGTTACTCATAGACGTGTCTTTTCTTTATACTATTGCATTAAGTGTAAACAGGTTCATATTTCGTAATCGGGTTGCACTCAACTTTAAAAATATCCATGGTTAAAAATTACTTTAAAATCCATTAAAATTAGAAAACTGAGGTACAATTTTCAAACAAATTTCATTTGAGAGAACTTTTTTCTATTCGACCTTCTTAAAAATGATATTGTGTGATCTTTAAAAGTTAGAAAAATTGCAGTAAAGGCACATTTTATGGGTTACAATTTATGGGGCACAATTTATGGGCACTGACATAGTGTTTTTAATTTATAATGTAGATAATTCTGTACAAACGAGAATTTCACTAAGTGCTGCGCTATTTGGAGGAATTACTTTTTATCGTATTGTCAGAAAAATCACATATTTTTCTCTTATACCCGCCAAAGAAAACGTGCATTCTGTTATTAAAGCTCAGGGATTTTACCATGGTTGCAAGACAATAAAGCCATGTTTTTTTATTGTCTTTATAACGATTAGTGGATTTGAATGCACAAATTTCAGTTATTGTGATTGCCGTATTATTTCGTTTTAACTTATTTTACCTGGAAGGCTTCTTATAATTGACACGGGCGAAGCCGTGTAGTTTATTAATAAATGTTTATGTAGCTAGTTTAATAATAAATGTCTATTTCCTTTCTTTTTCTTTTTAAAATTATGTAAACTGTTTTGTTCTATAATTATTACTTTTTTTGGTTATTTTCTTTTTAAATAATATAAAATAATTAAAAAAATACGGTACTACTTAGTCACTTCGTCGACCAATATCGCCAAATTACATAAATGTCCAAACCACTTGCCAAATTATACAAATTGACATAATTTTTATTTTAAATACAAAAGAGCAAATAAAATAGTATAACATTAATAAATATACAAATAAAACGTCGAAATACAAATCACTTGACGTAAACACGTGCAACTTGCTTAACCCATTTGTGCCTGGCGTCCTAATTTTGGACGCTTTCTTAAAAAAAATCCCATTACAAATGGTATTTGATATCCTTTCAAAACTTTGTAAAATATGTCCTTAGTTTTTATTTTCAATATTTATCCATAAATGACAGCGCATTTTTAAGAATAAAAAGGTGAAATAAATGTTTGTTGTAGCGAAAAGTTGGATTCTCTTGAAATAAAATGGCGCGTAAGAAAAAGTGAGATATTTCTTTTATTTTTTTATCAATCATTTTATAAGTGGTATTATTTATAAAACGAAACATTACTTTAGAATACGTATTTTTGCATTTTTTCAGATTTCTATTTTTTTGTTCGAATTTGAACCTTTATATATCGTCCCAATTTTGGGACGCTAGGCACGAATAGGTGGGTGTTTTCTCCGTTACTGTCTATGCATTAAATGTATGTTTTATGCCATTTATTTTGTTACAAAATGGTTACATACCATTTAGATTATTATTTGGCTATAAAATTATTATTCGGATTATTATTTGGCTATTCTTTGTTATTACTATAGGGGGGGGGGCGGGGGGGTTAGTGGTTGGGCTCCGTTCAAGAACAAGACACCCACCCCTCCCCACCCTTAGCTATTGGCTTGGTAAAAATTTATATCATACCTTTATGTTTTGTACTAGTTTAGTATTTGACATCCTGAGGTTACTAAAATACAGTAGAACCTCGATTATCCGACATAACTGGGATCGATCCGAGAGCAGATAATCGGAATTTCCGGATTATCGAGAATTTATCAATAATCATCTAGTTTAATATGTAACGTCGTCATCGAACTGCTTTTAGGACTATTTAAACTGCTTAATAAATATCTAAATTTAAATTGTGCATGCAAATAATTTTATCTGTTTAGAACAGGGACGTGTACACAGGGGCTAAGGGCAAGAAGACAATTATACCGGAATCGAATCTTGCGGGAGCTCATGCTAATTTCAATGGAATTTGAAGAAAGGGGAACTAAAATGCTTATTATCTACTCACGGTTTGGAAAGGAACACTTGCATACACAATGAATGTGAAAGTAAAAAAGAAAAAATACGATGCGAAAAAATTCAGGATATCGACATCTGTTTACAGAGAGTTCCGGTTACACGAGGGTCGGATAATCGAAGTTCTACTTTGCCATATAAACTCGTATATAAAACTAAGAATTTTTGACAGTTTCCTCCAAGTAAATTGGGGTGGGGTGTAGACTTATACGAGAGTCAATTACAAAAGCCAAAAAGAAGAAAAAAAAAAAAAAAAAAAAAAAAAAAAAAAACAAGAAAAAAAATTCGAATACTGCAAAAGTCTGCTTTTTTATGTGTATAATTAATAAAATAATATATAAAATAAACAAATAATAATAATTTATTATTAAAAAAATTTCAATGATTTGTTTTTGTTTACTTACTAATTTTTCGCATTAGTAAATGGAAATTTTTTTTTTTTGAAATTTGGAAATTTTTTGAAATTTGGTTTGATTTTGTGCGAAATTGAAGTAAAAAGTTAGGGGGTCGACATACGCGAGTTTTTGATTTTTTGCAGAATTTGCGTTCAAAAGATAATGGGTCGGCGTATATGCAAGTATATATGGTATACACTAAATTGCCATTAATGACCGGCAACTTTCAATTTTAGATATTTTGTCGAAGATTTAGAAATATACTTGACATATTCTTCTGTAATTTCAGGATTGAAAAGAGCTGGTGTTACCTCATATTTAGCAATGTCGATTTGATAAGGGAGGCAATTAAGGGGCCAACAAAAAATCAAAGAAAAAAATAATACTTGGGATCACCCTGTAAAATAAAGTGCACGGAATGATCTACCGCTACCGAATATAAATAAACAGACATTCTGCAATATGTGTATTATTTTGTGTAAGAATAGCACGTATATTAATAGAGATATTGCGATTTATTTAAAAAAATTTAAAAATTCTTGCAAGATTGTTGCTTATAACATGCAGGGTTTTCAACCAAATTTAACGCCGGTTTCAGAAAAATTGACAAAATATAGTATAAACAGTATAGTGCAATTGGAATATAAATATATTAAATATTTTAGGAAATATGAGCAGTTGTATAAAATAATTTTTATCTGCGCATGCGCGAACGATAACAATGATCATTTTACATAATTGAATAGTCAACCCTATGTAGCAACTTGTTAAAAAAAAATAAAGTTAAATATCGTAAAAATTCAGAAAGCTATCGGCGTTAAAGTGAGCAAATTTTTAGTTGTTCTCTAAAAGCAGCTGAGTGATAAGGGATTTTACACAAATTGTCATTTTTTATTAACTGACTTTCAGAAAAAAGTTAGTATTTAGTGGGTATCAACGAGTAGATTTGGAAAAAATGCTTCGATTTTGATACTTCTTTTGATCATGGTATAGGCTCGTTCTGGTGGTTATCCAAGAAGAACTAAAGCATCAATAAAAAACAAATATTAAAAAAAAATAAAAATTGAAAATGACAATTTGTGTAAAATCCCTTATCATTCAGCTGCTTTTAGAGAACTACTAAAAATTTGCTCATTCTAAGGCCGATATCATTCTGAATTTTTACGACATTTGACTAGATTCTTTTTAGTACGTTGCTCTACAGAGTTGACTATTAAATTATGTAAATGATCCTTGTTATCGTTAGCGCATGCGCAGATAAAAATTATTTCATACAACTGCTCATATTTACTAAAATATTTAATATATTTATATTCCAATTGCACTATACTGTTTCTACTATATTTTGTCACTTTTTCTGAAACGGGAGTTAAATTTGGTTGAAATCCCTGCATATTATAAGCAAAAAACATTCAAGATTTTTTTAATTTTTTCAAATAAATCGCTATATTTCTATTAATATACACGCTATTCTTACACAAAAGAATACACATATTGCACAATGTCTGTTTATTTATATTTGGTAGCGTTAGATCATTTCGTGCATTTTATTTTACAGGGTGATCCCAAGTATTATTTTTTTTCTTTGATTTTTTGTTGGCCCCCTAATTGCCCCCTTATCAAATCGACATTGCTAAATATAAGATAATACCTGTTCTTTTTAATCATGAAATTCCAGAAGAATCTGTCAAGTATATTTCTAAATATTCGAAAAAATGTCTAAAATTGAAAGTTGCCGGTCATTAATGGCAATATAGTGTATATTGTATACACTCCATTTGTAGTTATTGATTATTAAAAATTGTTACTATATAATTTTTTACTATGCCAATAGGTAATGGAGAGGAGGAAGGGGTCTTGTTCTTGAGCCGACCCCAGCCCTCCCCCCCCCCCTATAGTAGTAATAAAGAAATTTTTATAGTCAAATAATAACCCGAATGATATATAACCTTTTTGAAACATATTAAATGGCATAAAACATAGATATAATGCTTAGACAGTAACGGAGAAAACCCCTACACTTTCGTGCCTAGCGTCCCAAAATTGGGACGTTTATATTTTTATACGTTAAATAAATAAAAAAAATTCAAAGAGAATTTTTTTATTATTTTTTACGTTCATTTTACACCATTTACTATAATTAAGCCCAATATTGAGTTGAAAAAAAAATCAGGCACTAATGGGTTAAAGTGAAATGAATGTGACGTTTACGATCAACTTTTATTGGCATTTAATCTTATAGTTTGGTGATAGATTTTTGGGCACAGATGTCCTATACGCCGATTGTCGCGCTTTTCTTTCCGACGTCAATTTGTGGAAAACATCTACAGTATAAACAACAACATCCGGGTTACAATATCAAGCAAAGTAACGACACTCTGGCGCCAGTTAAGTACCTTTGCGTATATGACATTGGAGTCGGAAAAAATCGCGCCATCGTATATGACATCTGTGCCGATTTTTGGTCAACCAAAAATACATATGTATTGAAGTACCAACATCGAAGTACCAAAAATACATAAGTAACTGGTATTCAAAAACGAGGTTTTCGCCGAATTTTCTTAAAAAAAAAAAAAAAAAAAAATCACGCCAAACCCTGTGCGTATATGACATCTGACTAAATATAAAATAATGCAACAAACCATGACATTTAATTTCAACTTCAAAGCAATGTTTTAATTTACCACTCGAAAAAAAAATGCTAACTGGCGAGTTGAAAAAAAGCATTTGGCGAGATTTACACCCGGCTAGCATAACAATACCAAGAATTATTTGCGACCATAGCAAATTTTATGTAGTTTTATTCCAATTTTTTTTTTTTTTTTTTTTTTAAATCAAAATGGGAAACTTTCGGCACAGATCTCATAAAAGGTCCCATATTGGAGCAATTTTTATCTGACGGCAATGTATTATACGCAAAGGTTACTTAACTGGTGCCAAAGTATCGTTATTTTGCTTGATATGGTAAGCCGGATGTTGTTGTTTATGATGTTGATGTTTTCCCCAAGTTGGCGTCAGAAAAAAATCGCGCCAATTTGGGGCCGTATATGATATCTGTGCGAAACTTTCATATGAAAAACGAAGGGATCACATCGTATGTATTTATTGCAGTTACATGACTTGGACTATTATAATATAAATGGAATGATGGCGATATAATAATATTTGGCGACTTATCACCTGTGCCTGGCTAACATTAAAGTACCAAAATGGTACCTGGAATATAAAAAGCGAAGTGGTCCGCCCTGAACTGTTGATGATAGTCACATGACTTTTGTTATTGTTATAGAAATTCTTTTAAAATACCGGGAGACAAAGACTATGTACACTTAACTCATTTTATTTTAGCTTCTTTTCAAATGTTTAACTGATCCCCTTTAATCGAACACGAAAACAACCATTGGATGACTTAGCAGCAACTGATTCGGCCTATTTTTGCAATCAAAGGGAATTGAATGGAAACCCGTTTACAGGGAGATCTGCACAGCTTTTTCAGTATAATTCAATCTTCTCTAATATTTTTAAATCCGGTCAGATTAGCGTGTTTTTAGATTATTCGGCGTCTGAACGGGAGAATGGCAAGCGCAGCTTGCAGGGGCAGAACCACCTAGTAAACTATAAATTTATCACTTCATAAAAGTTAGTTTAAATTTTAGAAAAAAAATACTTAACCCTAACTATTATGCTTTTACCTATCGCTTTTTTAAAATATTAAACAGCCTAAGAAATATTTTAATCAAGTCTATATGGTCAAAATGTACAGTGTGTATATTTTGAAATCTACATTTTACAAATACTAAATAAATATGATCTTTTTGATGATAAGAACTAAATAGTTATATCAGCCATATATTTTAATATAAGTAAGTTTGTATATAAATTTATATAATACAACATATTTCAATATGTTTTTAAATTTGGTGAATATTGATTCTGAAAAGATGCGAAATTTAGCTTTTCTCTCCACTTCTAATCTAACAACGAAAACTTAGCCTAATATACATTTCTAAAATATTGTATGATACTGCATATAAAATTTATGTTTTATCTATATTATTGAGAATTGTGAATAATATGTGTATGTTATTTTTTGTAATGAAATGTATATTAATGCATATTATTTTAATATGATGCACTATGGCAGGTTAAATTTAGAGAAAACATCATTTTGAATCATGTCGCTCTCCGTTCTCTAGAAAACTACTATCATACCTAATTTAGGAACTCGAACATTATCCGTTGTATAATGGTCTTTCAAAGTCAAGAAAATGAAAAAAAAAAAAACGTTAGCTGCGCATGTTAACACCGTTACAAATATATTGAAATTGGTATAAATTTAGGAGGTGCACCGATGTCTGCTTTCTGTAGAAAATGAGATAAAAAACATTTTCATTCATTTACAGGGTCCCGCAAATGAATTTCGTAATACAATCGTTTACGGGGAAAACTGTTCACAGCGCATCTCAATTTTGTTTCACAATTTCAAACATGGTGAAATTATATATATTACTGATTTATAATACAAGAAACATGGAGTAGAAAATCATGTGCATTGCCGTTATCGTTTATTTACAGGGACCCATAAAATAATTCTAATAAAATACTATATCCAACATATTGCCGCTTAGAGATTGTGGCTGAAATTGTGGTTTCAAGTATGGTGTGCGTTTTTAAGTTTACTTAAATTTTTGCGTTGTATGTATTGTGCATAATTTTTGTTGACAATACACATAGCTGCACAAAAGAATTCTTTATCATTACCGATAACGAGCGTGACTCACTGAAAGGTGTTTTTAAATGTTAGTTATGGATTTTTGAGGTGAACTGTATTCAATATAATAATAGATGTTTGCAGAGTATGGATATAATCATATGCTCTGTCGTACAAATAATCTGATAAATGAAAGCCCATTGATGCTAATTCCTAGAAGAGTGATTTCAGAGGTTTTAAACATGTTTTTGCCTGGATTAAATTTCAGCTTAAACTGTGGCGTGTATAAAAATCTGTATCTAATATACACGTCTGTAAATAAGAATTCCAGTACGTTTCCGAGTATTTGCGGAAATTGCTGAAGATACATTTCCGACAAATCTATTAGTTTCATTACTAAACTAAATTTCAGCATACTATGTAGAATATGCAGAAATCTATAGATCATATACAGAGCTGCACAAAAGAACTGGAATAATTTTCCGGCTATGAGACATAATTGTGGAAATATGATTTCAAACGTGTTACACGTTTTCTAAAGTAATCACTAAGGTGTATTCTGCACATTACTAAGCGATGAAGTTTTGTTAAAGTATCCAGGAAGTGTTGGTAATTGTCTCATAATCTAGGCTTGGCGTATGATTTTCCATCCTTATTTAATTTTATTCTGGGTAAAATGAGGTAGAAAAAAATATCGTACAGAAGGAAATAAATAAGAAAAGCGAGAGAACACTATATATATACTATTACAATCTCAAAATCGATGAATTAAAACATAAAATAGTGTTCCAATTGCAATCTACCTTTTTGTAATCATTTTTCTCTTTTTTCATGTGTTAGCAGTGCACTTAAGGTGTCGTCTTAAAATGGATATTTTGCCAAATTCGTTTTTTTTCTGTACGGCAATTTAATTAACACTTTCCAAAATAGTTGAAAAAGAGTTTATTGTTCGTGTTTGTCTATCCGTCTGTCTGTTTCACTGTTTGTCTGTAGATTTGACTGTCCTAGACAAATCTACAGACTGTCTGGAGATTTGACTCTAGGCTTGGCGTATGATTTCCCATCCTTATTTAATTTTATTCTGGGTAAAATGAGGTAGAAAAAATATCGTACAGAAGGAAATAAATAAGAAGAACGAGAGAACACTGTATATATACTATTACAATCTCAAAATCGATGAATTAAAAACATAAAATAGTGTTCCAACTGCAATCTACCCTTTTTTAATCATTTTTCTCTTTTTTTCATGTTTTAGCAGTGCACTTAAGGAGTCGTCTTAAAATGGCTATTTTGCCAAATTCGTTTATTTTTCTGTACGACAATTTAATTAACACTTTCCAAAATAGTTGAAAAAGAGTTTATTGTTCGGGTTTGTCTATCCGTCTGTCTGTTTCACTGTTTGTCTGTAGATTTGACTGTCCAACCGTGTTCTAACTTGCATAAATAGACTCGGATTGTCATGTAATTTATATATGTTTTTTATGTTATCATGGAATGTTGGGTATTTAAGGGGTCTTGCACCTTTTAAACGCGTTGAAAATGAAAGAAAATCTTCAAAGTTTGAATTAATCTAGCTCAAAACATTTTTATGTATAAACATAAAATTTTGGATATTGATTAAACAGAATGTGCTTTGTAATATGCTGTCATTAAAACTTATAGTCTTTTACAGAATTTGTGTATTGTTGAAATCAAAATAGCTTTTTTTTTTTTTTTACTCCATAAGTTATTGCGCGCATGATATCTTGAGAAAGAATATATGGATTGTCATGAGATTTAATAAAGGTACTAAACATTTATGTGTGTTTAAAATGAACTACTCTGAGGTCAAAATTTTTTCATTAACTACATAAAAAAAAATATTTTTGTAAAAAATAACAAATAAAAAAAATAATATTTTTAATGAATAAAAATAGTCATAACTAAAAATATTACCATTGTAACTACTTAAAAGTAGTTCATTTTAAACACACATATTTGTTTAGTATCTTTACGAAATTTCATGACAATCCATGCATACGTTCTCAAGATATCACGCACCCAATGACTTCTAGATTAAAAATAAGAGCTATTTTTATTTCGACAATACACAAATTCTGTAAAAAGCTAATAAATTTCCGATGATAGCATATTACAAAGCACAATCTGTTTAATTAATATCCAAAATTTTATCTTTATACATAAAAATGTTTTGAAGATAGACTAATTCAAACTTTGAAGTATTTCGTTAATTTTTGACGCGTTTAAAAGGTACAAGGCCCCTTATAATGAAATGTTTTGAATTTATTCTTCTTTTCAGAACCTTCTACACGACCACCGAATTAAAACTTTTCAAAATACTTGAAAAGAGTTTATTAATTGGGTTTGTCTGTCGGTCTGTCTGTCTGTTTGACGGTTTATCAGTCCATATGTTTTTTGTCCATCCATATGTCTGCCTCATCTTGCTCTAACACTCGTAAATGTACTCGCATTGTCATGTAATTGATATATGTTATTACAGGGGAGAACTCAAAAGTATCCCTTTACATTACGGTATGTGGGGGAAAAATCATTTGCGGAGAATTTTAATTATGTTACACTGTTTTAAACATAATGAAATTTATATACATTATTGTGGTGCACTCGATGATGGTTGGTACATAATATTTTACGATTATTTATTTTATTACGAGGGTAATTTACTCAATTTAGAGGGGATCTCAAAAATATTCCTCTAAGTTATGGTCTATAAAGAAAAAAAAATGCGGAGTATTTTAATGATGTTTCTTCATTACAAATATGATTAAATTGAAATGAATTTCAGAGATGCACTAAAACATACTTTCTATAGAACATGAGGTGCAAAATACTTACAATTCATTTACATGGAGATACCAATTTGTTCAGTTATATAATGGTCTTTCGGGGAAAACGTTTCGCAGTGTATTTTAATTACGTTATATTTTTTCAAACATAATTAAATCCATATACATCACTAAGGTTTACTACAAGATGTTTGGAGTAGAATATATTGTGCATCGTATTTAACTTTCATTAACATGAGCACATAAAAGATTTCATATACAATACTGTACCGAAGTATTGTCTATTAGAGATGATTGCTAAAAGTGCGTTTTTCAGTTACGCTAATGTTTTTTGAGTTTAACTAAATTGCACACTACATTTTGTGCACAAATTCTATAGAGCACAGATAGGGCAACACAAAAGATTTCGTGAAGATAACTGAGAATGTGCGTGACTGTTTTTTTTTTTTTCATTGAATTTTGCATTTTCAATCTCAACAATATTTACAAAACGATGTTTGTAAAATATAAATTAAATAAGATACAAGCTATCCAAATAATTGACTACATGTATGCCTGTAAATGTAAATGTCTGGAAGTACAATATCTGTAGTTTTTAGAGAGTTTTCGCCTAAATCAAATTCCAGCTTAATATGGCATGTATAAAAATCTACAGCTAATGTGCAGGGCTGTACAAAAGAATTCATGTACCATACCGTTAATTAGTAGAAATTGCTGAAAGCGAATTTTTCAACATTGCGTTTCTTACTATACTAAATATTGCTTACCATGGACAATAATATATACAGATATACACTATATTGCCATTAATGACCTGCAATTTTAAATTTTAGACATTTTGTCGAATATTTAGAAATATACTTGTCAGATTCTTCTGGAATTTCCGGATTAAAAAGAACAGGTATGACCTCATATTTAGCAATGTCTATTTGATAAGGGGGACAATTAGGGGGCCAACAAAAAAATCAAAGAACAAAAATAATACTTGGAATCACCCTGTAAAATAAAATACACGAAACGATCTATAGCTACCGAATATAAACAAACAGACATTGTGCAATATGTGCATTATTTTGTGTAAGAATAGCACGTATATTAGAGATATAGCGATTTATTAAAAAAAAAAAAAAAATGCATGTTTTTTGCTTATAACATAAAGGGTTTTCAACCAAATTTAACGCCGATTTCAGAAAAATTGACAAAATATAGTAGAAACAATATAGTGTAATTGGAATATAAATATATTAAATATTTTAGGAAAGTTGAACAGTTGCATGAAATAATTCTTATCTGCGATGCGCGAACGATAACAACGATCATTTTACATAATTAAATAGTCAACTCAACGGAGCAACTTATTAAAAAAATCTGGTCAAATATCGTAAAAATTCAGAAAGATATCGGCGTTAGAGTGAGCCAATATTTAGTTATTCTCTAAAAGCAGCTGAATGATAGGGGATTTTACACAAATTGTTATTTTTAGGGTCCCTTACTTAAAAAGTAAAAACGGAACCATTATAGGATCACTCTTGTGTCTGTTTGTCTGTCTGTCACAGCCGTTTTACTCGTAAACTATGTAACATGGAAAGTTCAAATTCTGGGAAGTAATAAAGACTGTTGACCAACATATATTTAGATTATTAAACATTTATAAATATATTTAGTAAAAATGTATAGGGACAAATTCAGTTGCTTGAAAAAAAAATATTTTCACTGTATCGTGTGGGGTGTTGTGTGAAAGCTTTCGTAACGCTGAATTCAAAAATATATTTCTTTTAATTTTAGGTATTGCATTTTCAAACATATAGTCGAAAATGCAGCACAAAAATATGTCCCCCCCCCCCCCCATCTAATTCCGAATGTACTGAAGCTAAAATTATGAAAAAATTAGAAGGAGTAGACGTTAATTTAAACCTTGCAGGAAAATTATAGCGATTACCCTACGTCACATAGTTTTTAAGAAAATCGCATTTTTCCGTTACACACAAATTTCGATTTACGGGCATTCAGCAAAACTGTTGAGCAGCACTAGAGGTACCTATCGTAGAAGAAGTATAAAAGCATTGTTGATCATGATTTTCGAAAAAAAATCGTTAGTAATTAGCAGAGATATAAACCCTTAAAGATATGGACGGTTTGGACACACATAATGACAGGGGTGGCGTACTCTATGTACCATTGGCTTTTAAAGCCTAGATAAAAACTTTTAACGATATATGTGTGTAATGCAATGATCAGTAACAGTATAAAAGCAATAAACGTCAAATTGTTAAAAATAGACTAATTCAAGGGGTCTCAGGACTCTTAAAGCTTTTTTTTTTTTTTTTTTTTTTTTTTTTTTTAGATGTTAATCGTCTATCTTTTCTGAACATTTTAATATAATTGTTTCCCTCCAATTCTCATTAGAACAGAATTTATGGCTTTTAGACTTATACCCGCTCAATACCTTAAGCGGCCTTTTCGAAACTTTTAAGTCATTTTTCTCCAATTGACATTTTTTGCGTAACGCTCGCGATATCTCAAAAACTTTTGAATATTTTTTCACGAAATTTTCAAAACATGCGTTTTATATTAATCTGTATAAACTGAATCTAAAATTTCCTTTTTATTGTTCCAAAAAATATTTTTTAAGTAATTATATTTTTCAAATTTTCAAAATTTTCTATTAGCTAAATACAACTTTGTATTAAAAATATAAAAATGCTTTAAATACAAAGTTATTTAGGTTCGAAGTAATTATTATAATCTGAAGTATAAGTAGGCGCCAAAATTTTTATTCTAGTTACAATATTTATTTTCTAATCGTGCGCGTAAGCTGTTATACCAATATTCTGCTTATCAAATGTCTGACTGTTTGTAGCACCCTGTAAATGCTAATTCTTCATCTTGCAAACTTTTAAATACATAAAATGAAAGAACGCACTTATATCTTTCGTCTCAATAAAATTTGTGTTTTAAAATCATATACATTTTAAGTTATTAAATGTTGAATATGGTCTCTTTTTTTTCATTTTTTCCAAATTTTTAGATCCCTGAGACCCCTTAATTAGAATGAATTGCATAAATACTATAGGATGCACGACAATTTGCATTAAATGGCTCTTTCAATACGCCTCGAGTGGCTTTAAAAGTTAATTAAAAAGCTATTTGGTAAACGCGGCAAGGACCAACGCGACGTTGCATCTTTGTGACCTCCTTACGAAGCGCGCTTAGCGCAACGCCAAATGGGAACTTTGAACGAATGTTTTGCTTTAGCTGCACTTTAGAAAGAAAGGTTATTACTATGATGAATTAAGTTTTATGAAATGACAAATGAAGTTTAAATATGCATTTCTTTTATTGTGAGTACCGAATTAAGTTCATTATAAAAAGATTAAAATAATATTAAACTAGTCGGATGTGTCAGTCCCAAAACATTCTTCTATGTCATACATGTCAATACTTCCTGATAAATGCATCACAGCATCGCCACCTGTTAGGCGATTTATAACAAAATCTAATCAGGGACAACTTTCGTGAACTTCTAATTGAAATTGAAGTTTGGTGAAAATTCGTGCATTAGTTTTTGAGATAGAGCTATTACGGAAATCGTGAAAAGTTCTGAGTTACAGTAGAATCTCTTGGGTAATTTACACCAAAAACATATCAGGATCAGTTCATATCAGGGACTAACTGAATCTAAAGTTTGATGAAAATTCATGCATTAGTTCTTGAGATACAGCTATTGTAGAAATCGGGAAAATTGCAGCATTGTAGCGTACCTGTTGGGCGATTTATAGCAAAAAGTAATCAGCACCAATTTATATCACGGATTAAATCAATCTAAAGTTTTATTAAATTCCGTTCAATAGTTCTTAAGACAGAGCGCCCACAATATTTGCGTCACACACAGATATACAGACTCATAGACAGACATTTTGTAAAAACATGTTTTTCATTACCTCTATACCCTAAAAATTATACATCCGTCGAAAACCGGTATTCGATAAATTATCACGAATCCAATACTTTCTTCTAGAAGAAAGTAAAAAGGAGTTATACAGATTAGCTGTATTTGAAATTTTTTAGGTTCCATATATCTTTGAACTTTCATGGTATATCCATTTACATTTTCCTAGTATATACTGTTATACCCAACACTACTTGCATAATTTTTTACAAAGTGTTAGTATTCTTTTAGCAACTTTTTTTTTTTTTAATAATGCAATTACTAATTCATATATTTATCGTACGGAAACCTCTGTGCGCGAGTAATACTCGCACTTGACCGTTTATTTATTAACTGACTTTCAGAAAAAAGTTAGTATTTAGTGACTATCAACGAGTAGATTTGGAAAAAATTCTTCGATTTTGATACTTCTTTTGACCATGGTATAGGCTCGTTCTGGTGGTTATCAGAGAAGAACTAAAGCATCAATAAAAATGAAAATTAAAAAAAATAATAAAATTAAAAATGACAATTTGTGTAAAATCCTTTATCATTAACTGCTTTTAGAAAACAACTAAAAATTTTCTCACTCTAACGCCGATATCTTTCCGAATTTTTACGATATTTGACTATATTTTTTTAAATAATTTGCTCCATAGAGTTGACTGTTAAATTATGTAAAATGATCCTTATTATCGTTCGCGCATGCACAGATAAAGATTATTTCATACAACTGCTCACGTTTCCTAAAATATTTAATATATTTATATTCCAATTGCACTATTTTGTTTCTACTACATTTTGTCAATTTTTCTGAAATCGGCGTTAAATTTGGTTGAAAGCCCTGTATGTTATAAGCAAAAAACATATAAGAACTTTTTAATTTTTTTAAAAATAAACCGCTATATCTCTTTTAATATACGTGTGCTATTCTTACAAAAAAGAATACACATATTGCACAATGTCTGTTTATTTATATTCTGTAGCGATAGATCATTTCTTCCATTTTATTTTACAGGGTGGTCCCAAGTATTATTTTTTTTCTTTGATTTTTTGTTGGCCCCCTAATTGACCCCCTTATCAAATCAACATTGCTAAATATGAGGTCATACCTCTTCTTTTTAATCCTGAAATTCCAGAATAATCTGACTAGTATATTTCTAAATATTCGACAACATGTCTAAAATTGAAAATTGCCGGTCACTAATGGCAATATAGTGTATAGATCATATACAGAGCTGTACAAATGAAATTGATGTATCCTTGCCACTATGGTCAGTAATTTAAGAAATATTGTTTTCTGTTTCAAATCTTGTTTTCAATTATGCGATTTATAAAATGTTTACTAAGTATCTTCTTAACCCATTTTTGCCTGATTTTTTGTTTTCTCAAATTTAATGGTAAAATCACTTTTAAATGTTGCAAAATGAACTGTAATAATAATTTAAAAAAATACGCTAAAATATCTGTGTATTTATTTGATAAAATATAAACGTACTAAATATGGGAATATTCATATGTGGAAAAATGCATAATTATATGTTTTATCTAAATTTATGTAAATGAGTTTTTTAATTCTATATTATGTACTATAATTAGTATTTGTATAAACTATTAAAAATGTATAGTCATTTCTGTACAGATACTAATAACACTATAAGTATTATTAATAATATAATGAGAATAATCGTATTTGAGGCTAGAAAACTATTTAAAAATCATCTTGAAAAGAAATTTACATAAATAACTATCCCCTAACTGGCTAATAAAAATATGTACCCATTTGAGCCTAGTGCCCTATATTCTGCTCGTTTCACACGTGCATAAAAAATAGGTTTGAACGTATAATTTTGCCATTAAAAAAAATATATATATATACTTATTTTAAAGAATTCTACAAGCTAAGATTATGACATATTTATTTGGATCCTTGATCCAAAAATTACAAATAAGCTTACTTTTTGCATTTGAATATATTGAAAAATGAAAAGCCTATAAACAGTGACAAAAGGCCTTCAATTAAGCAAATACATATCTATTTTATCGTGTCATCTCTTGGTAATTGATAAAGACATTTATAGACAACAGCTTCATCGAATTTTCATGTTGTAAAAAAAAAAAAAAAAAAAAAAAAAAAAATTAAATTCCAAACGTCCCAAAAATGGGACGCTAGGGATAAATGGGTTAATCATTTTTAAAAGTCGAAGTTTTGGGAAAGTATTCTGTAAGTGCCGGAAAGTGTTTCAAAACCTATGCTTGACGCATGATTTATCTTTCTTGTTTTACGATTTTATTTGATTTTTTCAGTAAATTTTACCTTTGTGTAGCAATCGGAAAGTCATGTGATGAAAACTTTTAGGAAATATCAATGTTTAAATATTGGAATTCATAATTTAAAAATATTTTTTTATCGCTGGAAAATAGATGAAGTGCATTTCAAGAATAACTCAAAAACTATTAAACTTAATGAGCTGAAATTCTTTATTCGGATACTTGACTTTTTAATAAACTATTTATGTAAAAAAATAGTAGGTTGCAATTTATTTAGTAATTTAGTTCGAAAATAAATATTTAGCTGAAATGTTTAAAAAAAAAAAAAAAAAAAAAAAAGAAAAAAAAAACAGGAATATAAATATGAATAATATATTTTTTCAAACGGAATCGATAATAAGAATTTTAAATATGCGAAAACAAATATATAGGTAATTTCGCAAAGACAACTTTTAAATTTTATTTTGAAAAATAGCATCATTGTAATTGATTTTGCAACGATGAAAAAATAACATTAGGATTTCCATTCGTCAAAGTTTCGAAATTCCTAATTTACTCGACCAAGATACTTTTAGGTTCCTATCCAAATGGGAAATTTACCAAAGACAACAAATATAATGCGAAATTTAGAGTTTTAAAATGAAAATATCTGAGTTTGGTATTTTAATATGAAAACTCGCCCTACGATCATTTTATTACATAAATTAAGAGATTTAATATCCAGTTGAATGCCTATTAGTTTTTTTTTTTTTTTTTCTAAATGAATTTGAAGATTCTAAAGTATGCGATATTGTCTTTTTTTTTGTTGTTTTTTAGTGAGCTCCGGTACCTAATATGTACAGTATAAATGCTTTAAGAATGTTTGTTGTTATTGTGTTATGATCCGGCATCAATCACAACAAATAAAACGATTTTCGAATCAGAAATCTAGTTAATAGTTAAAAAATCCTCCATCATTAACACGTTCACGCCGGCGCGGTGGGTCACACTCGACTGCCTCAGAGCTGCTAAGTCTCCGGCTTTTTGGATACCACTATTTTAATACAGAAAATATTGTTTTATTTAATTAGAACAATTGGGCGATTTAAAGGAACAGCATTTTCTCTAAAATAACAGTGGTGTGCAAAAAGCCGGAGACTTGACAACTCTGAGACAGTCGAGTGTGACCCACCGCGCCGGGGTGAACGTGTTAAATATCTCTGAAAATACTAAACAATTTTGATTATGAATTTTTTCGCTCACAAAATTTAAATTGGATGCTTTGAAATTTCATAAAACTGCGTTTTAAATCATTTTAGCTTAAACAAAATGAGATTAACTGTTTTATTTACAGTATTTTATACAATAAAGTCATAAGATACCTGGCAAAGACAAGTATTGCAAATTCTGTAAATAACACTAATTTCATACATCCTATTTTTATAATAGGTGTATATACAGGGTGTTTCTAAACTCATGGTACGAACTTTAAGGGTAGGTAGAGCACACAGTAACAATAATTTATTGCACAGGAATGTATGGGACCAAGTGGCGCATTAAGGTAAAAACACCAGGAGGGCAAATAGGCCCCTTTTTTAATTTTCAAAATTTCTCATTCATACCAGAAAATTTTTTATTCTATCCTTTTCTTGACATTTCATAATTACTTAATAATAAAATTCTTCTTTGAAAATTTTTGGTACGAAATCGAATTTTTTTAAATTGAAAATAGAAATTTATTGAAATAGAAATGGAGTTTTTGGTTGATTCCACTGGCGGTAGAGGGCAGTAAGTGACTGGTCGCCGTTCAATACCATGCATTAAAGTAGAAGAAATCGCCATTTTTAATTGTGCTATCGTTCGTCATGGAAGACTTTACGTATGCAGAAAAAGCCGACATGCATTTCATGTATGGTCGTGCTAATGGCAACGCCAGAGCTGCCCTACGAATGTATCAGGAGCAGTTTCTCGCATAAGAATGCCTGATCATAGAATTTTTCAACGCTTACACCGTCAACTTTCTGAAACAGGTTCTTCCCACGTCACCAGATGGGAAACTGGGCGAGAAAGAGCTGTACGCAGTGCAAGAATGGAAGAAGTTATTTTGAATTTTGTGAGTGAAAGGCCCGAATCAAGTACAAGAGCTGTTGCACAAAATTTAGGTGTGAGTCATCATGAGTTTGGAGAGTGTTAAATGAAAATCGATTTCATCCCTTTCGTTTTCAACGTGTACAAATTTTGAATCCGGAAGACTATCTTCTGCGGTTGAACTTTTGCCAGTGGGTTTTGTAGCAACATGTATTGCAGCCAGACTTTACTGCTCATATTCTATTTACAGATGAGACAGTTTTTACACCAGAGGGTATATTTAACGCGCACAGTTTCCATCTTTGGGCAACCAATAATCCACATGCAACGCAGCCACATGCTTATCAACAACGATTTTCTGAGAATTTGTGAGCGGGTATTGTTAATAATTATTTGCATAGCCCATACCTACTACCAAAGAGGCTGGATGGTCGCTGTTACCTTATTTTTTCGCAACAGGTTTTATCAGAACTGCTGCAAGATGTTCCGATCGCCATTCATAACCAGATGTGGTTTCAACATGATAGAGCGCCCGCGCACTTCACCACTGATGCGCGCAGTTACCTGAATGCCACATTTGGGACGCGATGGATTGGGCGCGATGGACCACTCCCTTGGCCACCGCGATCTGCCGATTTATCGAGCCTTGATTTCTTTTTATGGGGACATCTGAAGGGTCTTGTTTATGAGACTCCAGTTGACTCAGACGAAAATCTAGTATCTCGAATATCCGAAGCTGCTGCACGTGTACGAGAAATGCCTGACATCTTTAGAAGTGTACGCCAATCGTTCCACCGACGCTGCGAAGCATGTATCACAGTTGGTGGGCGCAATTTCGAACACTTATTGTAATATTATTGTATGCATTATTATTTACTTGTAAACTTCATTGTAAATAAACATTTTATCTTTTTTATTCATGTATTTCGCTTGATAAGTTTGCCAGTTTTGCGATTTTTTTAATTCAAAAATTTCGATTTCATACCAAAAAATTTCAACGAAGAATTTTATTATTAAGTAATTATGAAATGTCAAGAAAAGGATAGCATAAAAATTTTCTGGTATGAATGTGAAATTTTGGAAAATAAAAAAATGGGCATAATTGCCCCCTTGGTGTTTTTACCTTAATGCGTCACTTGGTCCCATACATTCCTATACAATAAATGATTCTTACTGTGTGCTCTACCTATCCTTAAAGTTTGTACCATGAGTTTAGAAACACCCTGTATATTCTTTTAGTTTCTACTTTTCATAATATCTTATTTTAATTCATATGAATTCTAAACATTGTTCGGATTTTTATTGATATTATACATACATATATATTTAAATGTGTAACTGCTTTTGTAGAAGCTGAAGTTTTTATTTTAGAAACTTACGGAAATCAGGAAAAAATATATAAATTTGCGAGCGTATTTCTGAAGAAAATCTAATTATTTAATTTATTTTAATATTGTTATTTTTATTTTAATTTTCAATGAAAAACAAAATCAAAGAGAAATGTACTATCTTCCTGTAATGCACTTTAATAATGTGAGTGCTGCGTTTAAAAGGGAAATACATTTTTGGGGCAGAGACTGTTCTTGTCTCTTTTTATTTTCTTCTAGTAATACACAAGTTATTTTCTTCAAATTACACAAAACATTTCTAAACAAAACACAATTGCTTTTCACAGCATTATCTTTTTATATTTTTGTTTATGAAGCATATTATTTTTGATACTGCTTTCTATCTCTTCATTTTTCTGTAAAATGTTATTTTATTTCCCTAGTAAAATGTTTCTGGGAATTTCAATATTCGATTTTACTTCTAAAGAACAATAAAATAAATATACGGCATGTAATCTACAGAGAAGGGAAAAATCTCTGTTCCTAAACCAAGAAACATAGGTTTACACATCACATGAACAAAATATTTTAATGCAAAATTACATTTTATAGGATTTTCTTTAGTAGGCACAATTGTTTGCAAATCTGAAGAGCAATTTATTTTACAAAAAGTGCTTTGTATATTATTATTATCCATTTGGAAAAATGGTTATTGTTCTCTGTCAGGGTTGGAAATCAAAAACATATCTGAGACGTTTTATTGGTTGAATCCGCAATTTATTCGTTTTCTGATTGGTCAATACAGTAATCTGTATTTCCTTTTACTTTCAACAGAGATGCATACTTCTGGTGCCACAATGACAAAAAAGTAATAAAAACAACAAAAAAAAAATAATAACTAAGAAACAAATTGAGATACAGCTTTCAAACAGATTGCATTTAAAAGTAATTTTTTTCCTCTATACGACGGTGTCAAAAGTAATATTGTGGGATGTTTAGAAGTTTAAGAATGAAATTTCATTTAAAATTGGTTGACGACGGAAAAGCCTTTTTCCGAACAGCCAATGATATGCTTGGATAATGCGTAAGTTTCAGGTGGATAATACGTAAGTTTCAGGAAATCTGACCAGTCGCAGGCGATTTTTGTTGCTTGCAATTTTTAGGTGTAATAACACTATTAATGTTTAATTCATGGCGTACGTAATGTAAGATCACCTCCGTGCGATTTTTTATGTTTTAAATTTTAGGCTTTGAAAAAATCATTTTCCAAATGGTCGTTGTAATTTGTTAAATTGCTTTTTTTTTTCTTTTTTTGGTTTTGAGGCTTTACATTTCGGTCTGTAATATACAAGTAATGAAAAATATATTTATATTGAAATAAAGAATGTGCCAAATTTCGCTCATTGCACTCTAGAAATTAATAAATATATACGAGATTCACACAAAATTGTAAAATAACACCTTATGAGTGTAAATATAGAAACATTTCTCAGTTAAAATATAAATGCTTTTCTTCCAAACTCCCATTTACTTATTCATGTTTAAATAAAAGTGAATTTGTTATATTTAAAAAGTAGATTTCGTGCCAATATAAACGAATTTCGCAGATTAAATTGACGCAAAAATATGTACAGACTCTTTTCTTTAATTACAGCACATTATTGATTTTCTTGATATATTCTTTTTAATTTTGTGCTGAAAAAAAATTATAAAATTTATTTTTTAATTTTCTTTTAATTCATGTAATAAAAAACGGTTATTTACATGAAAGTCACCAAAAATGCGAATATGTCTTATTAAAAAAAAAATGATTTTTTTATTCGGCTAAACAGATTTGTTTTCTTAAAAAAATAAAATAAAAAGAGCAGCAGAAGTAAACTTGCGAGCATTTTTTAATCCTTATATAAACATAATGTATAATGCACATATTATATTATGAAATAATACTTATGAAGGCCGAACTTACAATGTATGGTTGCTTGAGTACGAATTTACATTTTACTTTTAAAAATTTACATTTAAAGTTTTTTCACAATGTAAATGCGTTAATTTTGAAATTATGAATATTGATGAATGTAAAAAAGTTGATCTTTCTTTATCGGCCTTGTATTATACTGTATGTACAATACTTACATTTCAACAGTTTTTTCATAAGTAGTATTTATCTACCAGTAATTTAAAGATTTTTTATGATTGCAAAAGTGCAAAATTTTTACCTAGATGAAAAATACAGGAAGACAGTATATAATATTATCTTAAAAGTTTATTTATTATGTTTAACACTTTTCCTTTTTCAGAAAAATAGCATGTTTTAAATAAAACATTTTTCAAAGATATTTAATTTCTCCTTCATAAAAATATATATTATTAAGATTTGTGTAAATATATTTACATGAAATATTTTTAAATATAAAATGATAAATTAGATGATTTTGCGTGTCCGTTGAAAGGCATCCTTATACATTTTCTCTTCACGAAATATAGAAACTCATATTTCCTCTCCTATACAATGCTTCGAGTAAAATATAAAATTCAAAAAGTTTTTTTTTTACATTATTTGAACTAAAAGTCTTTAACAGAAAAGAAAATCTGGTAAAAGAGGCAGTAAGTTAAAAGTATCGTTTAAATTTCATTTCAATGAAATGCAACTTCCTTTGACAAATACATCAAAGAAAAAGTATTCTTAAACATTTACCTTCATCCTAACTGAAAGTACATTTACAATCTTTGGGAATTAAATTTCTTTTTAACAAATTATTCATTAACTAAAACAGATTTTAAGATGCAAAACCAATAATAATGGCAATATTTCCAGGAAAATTATGAAACAAATCGTAATTTTAATTTATAACCTACTGTATTATTCTTTTTATATATGTATTCTAATCCCGCGGCATTTCAAATTCTTTTGTTCTTACTTCGGAGTTTGTTTTTCATACTTTTTTAACAGAGATAAATGGCAAAATCAATAAAATCTGACGCGTATATAATTACGTCTATTTGACTGTGTGTATTTAGGGTATCCATTTAAACAATTTACTATATTATAAATTACTGAAATGTAGTTAAAAATTATGGCTTAAAAAATGCATCACATGAAGAGACAGTCACACTAATACGGATTTTATAGTTGTGCAACTAGTAGTTACATATATGTCTTGGAAATAAACACTATCCTATCATACTGAATTAAAGTTATTTTAATTTTGTAAAAAATCCAAAATGAAAATTTTGTATAGCTTTTAATTTAAAAATGCGAAACTGCATCCATATGTGATTTGACCAAGAAAATAAACTAGGTGTAATATCTATAATTCTTACGTGGCTTATTGTTAATCAAAGAGGTCTTTGGTATGTAGGTATTCCTGAAATTGGAGAAATAACAGTTAGTTACATAAATTGGATATTGAAAAACAAGACTCATTTAATTTTTAACTGTAGGGTACGATCTTTACGCTGCTTCTTTTTCCAAAGAAATGTATCTGTGAATTTGACGTTGTATTAAAGATCAATATTTATCTTGACATTTAATATCCTTCATTTTGTGAAAAACTATAAAAACTCAATTGCATTATTAGATTTTCTAATGTTCTCTTCAAAACTTGTTATTGTAAGAAAGAACACATTTACTTGATCATCCGTAGTAGTATTGGGTAGGGGAGTAGTTAGTCAAAGTAATTTAACGTTTAGAAGCAAACCAAATCTTATTAAAATACTATAGACTTTACCCACTGTGGTGGTCGATTTTTAAAAATGAACCTCAAATCAGACAAAACGTATCTATGAATTTGATCTTGTATTTTAAAGCAATATGGACGTTGACCGGTAATGTCCTTCAACTTTTAAGAAAATGATATAGACGCCATTGCACTAATTACTATTGTGTTGCACTAAATTTGTGCTTTTTAACGAAACTTTTAGTTTATCATATACAGTAGGGTTTGGTAGAGAATTCTGACTATTACGACAACAGGAATAAAATTATATCTAGTCGCTACAGTAGCATGTAGTATATTTTAGTATTTTACATGACACGTAAATTTTATTCGGGTGATTTATTTTCGTTTGTGAATCCTTCAATACCGGCATCTCAGCTATGCGCCATATATGACTGTGGTAGTTTAAATGAAATCACATCCAGTGTTAAGTTATATGTCGTTATAAATATCCGGTTCTAGCAGGTTGCCACGGTTTTACATATTTGTATTCGAAGAGTTTAAATGCAATTAAATATGTAATAGGGTAATTCTAGGATAGAAGGCCATAGTTTTTAAAGATTGAAATAAAAATTCTTAGAATGGAAATACAAGAAATATTCATACACATTTAACATTTCTATACATATACTCAAAATATTCCGGGCGAAAAATAATTAAATATTGAGCATAAAAAGTGGGAAACAAAATTGAAATTAAAATGGCAAATGGCCATCTCTCCTTAAAGCCGATGGGGCATGGCTATCAAATACAAGAAAAAAAAGTGAAATTACATAGCAAAAGATTAACACATTCCATATAGTTAATCATGAGAAACATATAGAAAATTTTAAAGAGCAGTTATGTGATGGAAAATGAGTGAGTAAAAGTCGAATCAACAAATTTTGAAATATAATGTCAATACTTCACTTTTCGTAAAAGCTTATCACATTTTTGGCAAAGGTCTTGATAAATTGTACATGGAACCAATTAAGGTATCTCATGCATTGTATCCAGACATCCCTTTTGATTGTTATATTATACAGGGTGTATACTCTCAACGGTGGCCAATTCCTAAAGCGTTAGTCATTGATATATAGTTCCAATTACAAAAATGTCTTAATTGAGGCAAAGAAATATTTTAAAAGCGATTTGGAACAGTAAAAACATTTAAAAAATATACGAAATTTAAATTTTTATGCGACCCCCGATCCTATATGTTATATTTAGTAAAAATTTCCAGTTACATTGTAAATTAAGACTAAAAAAAGAGCTATAAAATACTATTAAAATTGACCGAGTTTTCGCTGTTCAAAGTTGGAGCATATTTTCTGCTGCAAATTAGGGATCATTCTTAAATTTAATAGAAATATAATTTCGTCAGATATATTTAAAAAATGGTTGTAATAAACATGTAATTTTTTTTTTTTTTTTTTTTTTTTTAACAAAATGATCAAAATTAACAGCCTGAATTCTTTACAAAATGCTATATTTTTAAAAATGTTATTTGATTACACTAGTCTGCAAAAGTTGGGTTATGTCATGTTTTTTAGCTTTTGATAATCGATTCTTATGCATTCTGTACCTCTGAATCCAAAATTGACCATCATTTTTTACCATCACGTAAAAATTTTTTGTATATCGCAAATTTTAAAGTTAAACAAAGAAAAAATAGCGATATTTTTATACTAAAAATAGATGCGATTGTTGTGTTAACTTTTGATAATTGATTGTTATGTATTATTTATCACTCAATCAGAAAATAATTCATTTATAAACACCACATCAGGATTTTTCGCAAATTGTAAATTTTAAATTAAAAAAAAATTAAGGTTAAAATTGAACAACATTCTCCACTTCATCGGACCCCTCATCTGTTTAACTCTAAGAATCCCAGTATAAGCCAAAAAATTGAATAAATTATTGAATTAAATTAATTAAGAAAAAAATACATCTGTTTTGTAGTATCAGATTTTTGCTATATTTTAATTTAGACATTTAAAATTTGCAAAAAAAAAAAAAAAAAAAAAAAAAAAAATCTAACGTGATGGTTAAAAATGAAGGTAATTTTCAAATTCAGTGCAAAAAGTACATAAAAACAATTATCGAAAGTTTGAAACACAGCCATCTCCTCTATTTTATAGTATCCGATTTGTGTGATTTTTTAACTTTGAGAATTTATGATTTGTAAAAAATCCTGACATGATTGTTAAAAATTAAGCAATTTTCGGATTCAGTGCTAAAAAATACTTAAGAGTTATAAAAACACAACCATCGGAGTCTTGTGTTACCTAACCTAAAACTTTTTCTTAAACATCTTGGCGGTAATCTATCCGAAATTTTATGAGTTACCCTGTAAAATAAGTATAAATGGTAACCACCGAAAACCATAATAATATTAGATTTTTAAGATATTTACGTCAGTATGTAAAATTTAACCTCTATCGGATATTTGAAAGTGAGTAAAAGTTCGAGTACAAATTTTGAACTGAAAAAACATTCATACGATCGTTGAAGTTAAATAAAAACTTATAAAAATAATATAAATTCGGTTAAAAGAAATCATGTTCAGTTAGAAATCAGTCTCAAATCCTTACAAAATAAAATATATGTTAAAATACAATTATTTTAGCCAATCTGAAACTTGTTAACTCAGAAAAAATGTTAACACAGACGATTTTTTTTCGAGTCGCAGATACACATGAAATAAGTTCTTCGAATGCTTTAACCACTTGGTATATAATACATCAAAGCATGGCCGAACTCATTTGTGTTCACATGCAGAAAAATGGTATAAGTTATGCCTTTTTAAAGTTTCATAACTCGGGCAATTTTAGTGTCATATAAATGGGAATTTTTTTTGTCCTACTTCTCAGTGTATTAGGAAAATTTTACAAATATAACTTATTGGATCGGTGGACCGTATAAAAATTTAAATTTTGTAATTTTTTAAGAAATGTTTTTATTGACTCAAACTGCTTTTAAAATATTTCTTTACCCCATTTAAAACATTTTTGGAATTGGAACTATATGTCTATGACTAACGGTTTAGGAATTAGCCATTGGACACCATTGAGAGTGGACACCATGTATTGGTCTGCACAACCAACATAGTAATCCTAATCCAAGTCTATTACACTCGGAATCTGTAGAATCTGATAATTTTAAATATATTTAATTTTCTTCGCTGTTGGAAATGTCGTGTTTTTATTTTTCTTTTTGTTGTTTGTTTGTTTGTTTTTTCCTCGCGTTAATTTTAGATTTATTGCATTAATTTAGTTTATTTGCGAACATTATCAGTTTCTGGGAAGAAAATTTACGACGGTTTTCAGCATTTTCTGAAACAAATACATCGTTAGGTCTTATTATATTATTGTTATTATTGAACTATGCAATTTCCTTATGGTATTTCTTTGAACTTCGAAAATGCGTTTGAACATAAACGATAACGATCCTTAAAACAAAATCTCAAAAATGTCTTACAAGGAGAGGGCCAACATTGTTAATCACAGATTTTGGTTATTTTAATATATGTTGTAGGGTAGACATTCCTTAGTGTCAGGTTCAACGGATTTTATCCAATGCCCCTTAGTTCTTGAAAAACCAGGGGGTCTAATATTAGTAGACAACTTAAATACTTACTTCGCAGCAACAATGACAGGTTAGTCGTAGCCCCGTTGGCATGGCGTTTGCCGGCAGAACCGAGGCCCGGGTTCGATACCTGAATGCGCTGCATTTGTTTTCCTCATTTTTTGTTTTATAAATATAGTTGTAATTATAATTTAATAATTTTAATAAAAAATTTTAACATCAAACATTAATCATAATGTTAACAAACTTAAATTTATCATTTCTTACTTGTAAACTATTATTTCTCATCCATTAAAGAGGTTTAAAAAGAAATTGGATCTATTATTGAATGATAAAAGTTCCAAAATCGTGACAAATTCTGTTGTGGTGCCATCTAGTTATGATAAAAAAAGGAATATTCAAATAAAATAAAAGCAGAAAAAAGATAAAGGGGAAAGCAAAATAATTGAAAGCGCAAGCATACTTATTACAAATTTAAAAATCTTTAATATGCAAAAAATCGGTTGTAATTTAATTCTGATGCTAATTTTTAATATGATTATGCTTGTCAATTTAAAAACAGAATAATAGTATTATCTCATTGACTTCCTTTGTTAAAGCAATGCGTAAATGATGTTTCTTTAAAATCACGAATTGACTCAATTGCTCAATATCATTGCATCGATAAAGAATATATGAAATACATTTTAAAAGTGATTAAAAAAATAACAGTTTTATGATGTTTTATTACAACTATTCAGTTAAAAGTAAAAAAAAAAAAATAAATAGGTTAAAATTATAATTGATATACAATATTAAAAATTTTAATTGACAGTGAGATTATTAAGTTATACTTACAAGTAAATTTATAAAACAAAAAAAAAAAAAAAAGAGAAAAAAACAAATGCAGTGCATTCGGGTATCGGACTCGGGCCCGCCAATCAGCGGTTAACACCATACCAACTGAGCTACGACTGACCTATCATTGTTGTAGCAAAGTAAGTATTTATGTTGTGTACTAATATTAGACCCCCCGCCCCCCCCCCCCGGTTTCTCAAGAAATAAGGAGCATTGGATAAAATCCGTTGAACCTGACGCTAAGGGGCCTCTACCCTACATCATATATTAAAATAATAAAAATCTGTGATTAATAAGGTTGGCCCTCTCCTTGTTAGAAAAGACGTTGCGAAATGAACTCATTTGCTTATATAACACATGGTGAAGACACTATCGATGTCGTACAGTAGCGCCATCTGTTGCTAAACATTTAAAAAAATACCACATGCTTCTGAGTATGTATGTGAAAACCGCACCTTCCTATTGTTGTCGGAGCACAGCTCCGGCTTCCCTGCAAAAATTATACTTATTGTTAACACGATAGCGTCCAAAATATCTGACGCATCGACACAAAAAATGAGCTGGACGTTGGTAGGGCCAAAATCTCGGCGCGTATTGAAAATCATAAATATTCGTCAACCCTAACAACCTGAAATGTCGGCTCAAAATTTTCCCATAGAGATAACATTGCCAGTTTAATTCTATATATTTGAAAGATAAGGCTTTCTTTTTTTAGTCATGTACCTTGAGCTTTTTTTTTTTTTTTTTCACCAATTTTTAGCCCCGGTACGGTATGCTATTTCTTTCTCCCAGCTTATTTTGTGTCCAAAAAATAACGTTAGCTTACAGACGCTAGCAATAAACAAAGTAGATGTATCATTGTACAATTATATGCTCTATAGCATTTTTTCAAATTTCTAAACATCGCACATTTTCAGTTTTAATGCCATCGTATTGGGAAAAAAAAAAGTACTTTTTAATGCAATTTGTTTGAAAACTGCATCTCTATTTGTTTTTGAAATATTAAATTTTTTGTAGTTTTTAGCGACATTTGTTTCGTTTTGGCAACTCAAGTACGCCATTTCTGTAGAATGTAAAGAAAAAATTGCAGAAAAATAGCAATTATATCTTTTTGTTGCCATTTTCCCATAAAATGGAGAAAAAAAATAAATTAAAAAAAATTAATTAAAATACGTGCTACTTTGAGAAAAATATAAATGAATTATTTATGATAAAACAGGGATCTATTATAAACTATATTTAATTTCAGGTTTCTATATTAATGCAAATGACGTCATTTTACATAAAATAAAAGCGTGTGCTTTAAGTCTTAAACCTGAAATATGTTTTGCAGTAGAGCCCCAATTATCCGAGTCACGCTTAACCGAGATATTTTCTTCTGATGGACTGGTGGCTTCTATTATTATGAAACAGCCAGTATAAATGAAGTGTTAGGTGAAGATGAAAGAGCTGCCGTAAAAAGTTAGAACTCTGATTTTCTGGTCAGAATGGAAAAAAAAAATGGCCATAATTTTTTTTTTTTAACTCTTCATTTATAATGGCTGTTTCATAATAATAGAAGCCACCAGTCCACCAGAAGAAAATGAAGTAATGAAAATGCCGGGGCGACACTAAATTCTGAAAAAGCAGAATTCCTGTTCTCTAGTGTTTAGTACTTTTCACGAAATTCGACAGTATGTGGAAATTTTCTTAATTTTGAACATGAATGTAATATGCAATAAAATGTGTTATTATTGAAACGAATTAGAGAAAATTAAAGAAGGGTAAAAAAAAATTAACAAGAATAGAAAGATTGCTATTGCTAATTCAAATTTAAAGTAGAATTTCCAAAGGATTTATTTGGTAATTCCTCTAATTTAAATACATATGCAGAAGTATATTTTTTCAATAAATCAATGTAGATATTTGAAACAAAATGCTTTATAAGCAGTATGATAAAATTAATTTAAAATTGTTTTAAAAAAACAGAATGTATGTACAGTGTGCATAAATACTTAATGTATTGAAACAAGTGATACAGTATATTATCAGTGCTTTCGTAACAGTCTCTTACACAAATTTTACTCGGTGGTTGACATCATTTTATTTTATTATTATTATTTTTTTTTTAATGAAAGCTGTTTCTTTGTAGAGATTTGCCCGCACTAGCTATTTTTTTTAAATATTCCCATTTTTATATTTAACTTTAAAATTTAAAAAAATTCTATGAATTTGTTTCAAAATGGTATCAATTGGATTACTTCCATTGTTGTAAAGAAAGGGAAAATAATAAGGTTTGCTTATCTTTATTGATGCCATTTTCTCATAAAATTCAAAATAAACTTTCTGAAAAAATTGAACAGAAAATGACGTCATGCTTTAATAAAATACACAAGTTTTCCGCAAAAAGATGTTATAATTCAATTCTTTTTCATTCATTGAGTTTGAGACGCTTGGTGAAATGCTTCAATGAGGCAAAATGACATCATTAAAAATGAAAACTATCATTTTCTCTGATAAAAGTAAATATTTTACCACGAACTCCTCTAAAAGATATAAATTTCTGGAATTTTACTCGCCGATACAGAGATTAGAATCACGTCAAGAGTGCGAATGTTCACATGCAAAGTCGTAGTTGACAAACATGATTTCACGTTTAGAAATATATGTATTAATCACATATTTCGCATTGTAATATTTTTGAAATGGTGAATGTAAATATAAGAGATGCGTATGCAAATTATGAGACGGTGAAAACAACATAAAGTTGAGATTTTAAGCGAAAAATAATTCCATGATTAACTTAAGTTGAAATAATTTTTTTAAATGGTACTTCTTAGTTATCCCGTCGACCAATTTCGCCAAATTATATGAATCGCCAAACCACTCGCCAAATTACACACATTGACATAATTTTTATTTTAAATAACGAAAGAACGAATGAATTTGTAAAACATTAATAAAAATACAAATAGAGCGTCGAATTAATGGTTTTATTGGCCATTATTGGCATTTAATCTTACAATTAATTAATTAATGGCAACCATTATTGGCATTTAATCTTACAATTTGGGGACAGTAATTTCGTCGACGGGATAACTAAGAAGTACCTTTTAAATTTTCAATCGGTTATTTTAAAGATGTCATATACGCACAGATGTCATATACGCATATTGGCGCGATTGTTTTCTGACGCCAATGTCATATACGCAACGGGTACTTAACTGGCGCCAAAGTGTCGTTATTTTGCTTGATATGGTAACCCGGATGTTATTGTTTGTGCTGTTGAAGCTTCCCCAATTTGGCGTGGGAAACAAAATCGCGCCAATATGATGACATCTGTGTCTTTTAAACATAACAGCCTCAATGGATAATATCATCAAAATTACATATCTTGATTAGGTCTAATAAATAATGCAGTTTAATTTTTTAATATTTTGAACAGTCGAAGTGTATGGAATCAGTATTTTGATAACTTTAAGTT
The DNA here is from genome assembly GCA_963932465.1 of Maratus speciosus. NCBI lineage: Eukaryota > Metazoa > Arthropoda > Arachnida > Araneae > Salticidae > Maratus > Maratus speciosus. Next base: position 429,131,763 of record OZ010795.1, on the reverse strand, counting down.
AAAAATAATATTTGTTTTAAGAGACTAAGTAGTAACCTATGTATGAGTTCGTTTTAAAACAATTTATTTCGTTGAAATTCGACGAGATTAATCCCGTTATTAATTAAAACATTAGCTCCATTGCTGTAAATTATGCATTTTAAACTCATACGGATCATTATGGAGTCGAATGTTGAAGTGGCTGTTCATACATTGGTGACCTGAGATATATATTAACGCCCCCCCCCCCCCCCCCCTCCCCTTTCAGAAGTTTTACGTTCTACGCATGTAACAATCACTATTTTTTTTTCAAACTTTTCATTCTTTGTAAGCTTCCAAATCGATGCAATTCATTTTGAATTTTAAATTAAGAGAAACGAAAAGAAAATCGAATACGGAAAATACGATTTTGGGCATTAGTCGAATGGCTACGAATGATACTCAAAGAAATCGAGAAAAATATAATGTCATGTATGCATTACTTATATGTATGTATTCTTATGTATGTATTCTTATGTATGTATGTTTGTATTCGGACGAATGTATGTTTCTCTTGGGAAATTTTCGTAATCAGGTTTGTAGAGAAATTCATAATTTACTGAGCATTGGTTTGATGCTCAAATTTAACAATTTGGTAGCTGTCCCAATTACTGACGGTTACTCATTTTTTTTTTAATTCATCGTAAGTGAATATATTTTAATTGAAATGCAAGTGAACATTCTGAAGTGAATGAGATAAGCCTTTTTTTTTCAAGATGTACACTAGAAAACAGAAATATGTAGATTGCAAAATAAAAAATTCCTGTACGGGTTGGAAAAGGTAGCTTCCCTATTTCTTGGTTTTAAGATTTTAGCTAATTTTACTGGAGAACACGAAGTTAAAATGCAAAGAACCCGGTTAGAGAAGAATCATCAGCACTGAATTTCAATGGAAATTTCACCAAATTAGTCAGATACAGCCAAATTGGCTTAATTTGTGACGACATATTTTTGGTCGCCAAATTTGGCTATATTTCGTCCAAATGTCGCGAAGCTTAGTGATAAAGGCGACGTTAATGTATATGACTATGATCGCTTATGCTTATGATCGGAGAAATGGATACAACAATGAAAGATAATTCGTGAGAAATCATGTTCATTAAAAGTCATAAATTAATCCCGATTTTTTTTAATCTGCTGCCTAGATTTAGTGTACATTTTAAGAAATATACATATTTTATATGTGCAACGTTATACATAGAAGTTTCGAAAATGACGGTTAAAAGAAAGTAATTCAAATGTATAGAGTTATTCATCTTAATTCTATGTGGAAAATTCGCATAAAAATAACCCAGATGCTTCCCTAATATTTTCCTAATAACGATATAACAACTCAGATGAATAAAGGTATCAATTTTGATAGAGGAGTATAGCAGACTATCTATGAGTGTGTGTTACATACGTGTTACAAACCTTTACCTGTTGCCATATTAAATAAGTGTGGCCTGTGCCAGACAAGCAAGTCTTTGAAGGAGCTTTGAAGTTTTCTGCCGCTAACTCGTTGGATCAAGTTCTCAAAGATCGAAGGTAAATTAAAACAAGTTGGAAATTGCTCGTCAAACGTGTCAAATGAGGTGCGTTCGTACTATAACAAGTTTTAAAATTATTTTTTGCACCCCATATTGTACTGAATGTATAGTTTTTTGCACTTCATAACGTACACAGTCTTTAACATCATTAAAATGCACTCCCAATAATTTTTTTCCCATTCCCCGAACACTTTTGACTATCCCTGTAATTAAACTATACATCCGATTTTCCTAAAATTTGAAATGGCTCGACAAAATTTTGCAACAATTATATCTTTAAAATTTCAGACCATTCGGAAGGCTGTAACATCATTAAAATGTACTTGCAATAATTTTTCCCATTGGCCGTAATGTAAAGAAAAACTTTTGACTATCCCTGTAATTAAACTATACATCCGATTTTCATAAAATTTGAAATGGCTCGACAAAATTTTGCAGCAATCTTATATTTCAAATTTCAGACCATTCGGTTAGGAAGTTTTTGCTCTGTTATATGCGGACAGACAGACGGACGGACTGAACGACGACTATAGGTGCTACGTATTTATTTAATTACGAACGCACCTAAAAATCGAAATCTCTCAAGTACATCCGGGGTAATTCTTTATCTTTACGTAGATTCTCTTATACAATGGTTTCTCTTTACTTTTAACATTTCTGAATTATTATAAAGAACAACAAATTATGCTGCCTTCAGTTATGCACTGAACAGCTTTTGTCTTTGCAAACAAAGGTTACAAATTTCCCTAAATCAACTTTTATTATTGTAAAAGGAAGAGCTGTAAAATGTACAAAAATCAAAGAAATTAGTAAAACAATCATAGAGCAGTTAGGATCAGAATCTATCATTCGTTTGGCACTAACAGGTACTGCTGCATTTAATGTCAAAACTCACTCAGTGCTTAACGAACCAACGTGTTTTAAATAGTTCGCTAATTTAAAAACTCAGCAATACATCTACAGCTCAGAATGGATACAATGTTATTTCTCATTATTGACGAATTTTCAATGATAGGATGTTGTCTTATGGCTGACCTTGAACAAAGATATCGCGAAGGTAAAATAGATAGCATTTAGCCTTCGAGGCTTGTTTGTTTAAATCCTTGGCCGTATTAGGTAGTTACATCGCGTAAAAGACATCCCTCTATATAAGAGACATTCTTTAAAAGTCATTTTGATTCTTCGCGGACAAAAAATGCTTAGAGCTTTTAAAAAATGTTTCACATTAACAAACTCATTGAGACAAAACGACGATCAGCAGATACAGCTCCGAAAGACTCTGAACTCACTTTGCGTGAGTCAAGTTTTTGACTACCTCTCACCCCTTATGTAACGACGCAAAGATATACTGCTTTCCGCTAGCTTGAATGATTTATAGGTGCCATATGTCTTTTATTCAAAACCAAGCAAGCTAAAGAATCTAATCAAGAAGTACTTCTTAAATCAAAGCGGGGACCAATAAACAATAATTTTAGCAGATCACAACGATTAAATAGCAAGATGGAGTGAAGATGATCACGCGTCTTGACTTCAGTCTAGACTTTCCTCAGCAGCTGGATGCAGGGTTATGCATTATGCTACATACCGATATCTGAACGGAGTGAGAATTGGTAAACGTAAGTACGATAAAAGATATTGCCTATGGCCCACGTTTTCAATCTCGAGGTTTGTCACAGGCCATAATAGTTCATTTTGTTGAGTATCATGAGCCATTTCTAACTGTAATTTTTTATCAAACCTTTTTGTAAATATTGGAAAGAAGAAAAAGCCTCATTCACACGATGTTAGTTACCTTTAACTGTTGCATACCTTGCCATAGATCCTCGAGTTTAACATTGTCAAAAACAGCTGTGGATATCCATCTAAAGGTGTTGTCACATAAAACAACTTATGTCATTTTTACTGTAGTTTGTCATTTAGAGAAAATTCTAATGGAAGCAAGTTTCGCTTAGGACAGGGTTTACCCAAATTAGAAGTATGGAAGCACTTGCTGACAGATTAGAATTTGTGCATTACACGAGGCACCTGATGACTGAGTTAAACACTTTAAAATGAGGTATCGACGATTGTTATTTCAAACTTACTTTTATACTATTAAACAGCAATCTAGACAATAAAACATTTTTAAAAAATATATCTTTTAAGTTTACGCGCCTCCATGCTCCGACATTTCGGCCTGACGGATACTAGTACATAGTTTTCTAATTATTAACATTTCAAAACTACGGAACTTCTGGATCACCCGGTATATATATATATATATACATATGTAGAAGATTTTATTTATTTATTAAAAGAAAATCTTCCGTATTTTTATTCTTGTTGTTAAATTTAAATATACGTTTTACCATCTTCATAACAGTGATAACATTATAGTCATGTCGTCTAAATCCGCGAAATATCCTTTTTTTCTGAAATTTTGTTAAATCACAAACCGTAAGAAAGCATTTAACGTTTCCGAAATGTTAGTGATATGATTCGTCAATTGATAGTTCTTTATAAAGGATAGCCCACAATAATTTGTAAATTACTTCAGAACATCCTCGGCTCTACCTGAAGAGTTCGACTAAAATCTTCGATTTAAATCGTAAGAAAACTTATTAATTTCAATATTTTTTTAACTCCTTTTAAAAAAATTGTAAGTTCGTCAACCCAAAATAATTAATATTTTTTATGCTTATATAAAATCAATGACAATAATTAAACCTTAACGATTGTGATATCATTGGATATTTAAAATGAAAGGGAAAAATCATGAAGTCTATTGGAATAATAACAGTTGGTTGAATTGTTAAATTGGATATGAATTTTAACTTTCATGCAAATATTGATCATGTGCATTCATTTTCGAAATTTATGGTTTTCTTTGACAATGATGCACTATGTACAGACTACAAAATAAATAGGAAACATCTAAATGAGTAAAAAAATAAAAGATTTGTTTTATAAGATTATATTAAAGTTATGTATGATAGTGGTCTAGCAAATGAATTTATTCCCAAAATTTCAAATAATGCACGCAAAATTTACATTTAATAAATAAATTTTAAAAAAAACATTTTTTTTTAAATATATAATATAGTTTTTTGCTTAAAAAATAGATTAAATGTATTCAATGGAATAAAAATATATATCGAATTTTAAAAACAATACTCGGCAGTTTAAAAAAAATATATATATATATATATATTACTCGAAATATATACCAAGGTGGCTTATAATGCCCAATATTTTATAATGTAAAAATACAAACTAAAAAAAAAATTATTTGCTTTTTCAAACAAAGAGACCTGTGCATTATTTTTTAGAACCGAAAAAAACCACTTTTAAGAATTTTCTCCCCTAAAATGCTTTCATTAAGTTAAAAATATTTCCCTTTGTTTTAATATTTTGAAAATATAATTAATCTTTGAAAGGGAATGGACTGTATAATTGGCTGTCTTTGTAAATTTTAAAGAACTCATAAATATGTATATATATATATACTAGGGGGATTTTGTTTGATGTGTACAGTTAGTAGGATTTAAAACATACTATTTGTGCTGATGAATAGTTCACCCGCTTGTACCGTTCAGATAAGTCATCCCTATCCTGTGTTTTTAAGATTTCAGAAAATTTTATTCAAAAACATGAAGTTAAAATACCTGAAATAGACATATATAATTTCCCAGTTTTCGGGAATAATTAATTTTGACTTGATTTGAAAATAATTGCGTTGAGATGAATTTATTTAAAACTTCAAATTTTGCCAATATATCGCAAAGTAGCAAAAAATTTGGAGATCATTTGGTGTTGGCGGATATGACAGTAGTTTGAAGAGTGTCAGAGTTAGAACAACCGATATAATAATGCAAAACAATTAGGAAAAAGCCCGTTTAATAAAATTCATAAATGTGTACTGTTTCTGAAGGAATTTCTTATTTTTTATCTGTTGCTTGTTAAAAAAAATTACTGTGTACCATGATCACAATATTTTTTTATGTTTATTCAGATCACATATAACTGTGTTTTAATACTTATTATCCAACTGTGATATGGTACTTTGATCAAAATGTAAAGCGTTTATTTAAATTTCCAAAGATTAAAATTACATGTAAGTATACGCAATGAAATTTGTTTAAAAATCGGATTTAAATAATATATATATATAGTAATATAACTTAAAAATAATATTAATATGAAGTAGATGTTATACACTTTTAAGAAAATAGATGATCTTTTATTTCCTACATACAAATAGGCTTTCGGGTAAATAAAGTCCGATAAAAGGAATTTACTTCACCTGCGATTAATGCTTGCAAGCTTTATTAACGGGTTATTCTCATTCTATTAAAGAAATTTCCGTATTTATGTTATTTATGAGCAGGACGCCTTTCTCTAATATACCCTTACTTATAAACATATTTCTTACCATGAAAGCTGCTTAATAGCTCTATTACCATGTGATTCATCGCAACTTTTAATGCACCTTTTTGCCTGACATAAAAAATATAATTTCCTTTATTATAAGTATGTATGTATACTTATTATGCTTTGGTAAAATTTTCCTTTATGAAAAAAAGTAGTCCTTTACATATAATGAACAAAAAAATCGTTAAATTTGTACCAAAAAAGTTACATAATTAAAAAATATATATATTCTAGTCAAATTAAAAATCTTCAAATTTTGCATATATTTTTATTAAAATTTTCAATAACAATGATATTCTCAGTTACTTTCTCTTTAAATAAGAATTAGCGATGAAGGTTTTTTTTTTCAATTTGCTTGTAGATTTATTTAATCTGGAAATGAGTATTGGTGGTAGAATTGCATTTAATATGTAACAATCTAAAAGCTCAGAAAAAAGTCTCTATTTCTAAACAAATTTTACTTGTTTAGAAAATGTTACATATTTTTTTTTCAGATTACATTAAAGCCAAATTTATTTTAAGTCATGATTTAAATTTTAGCAGATGTGCAGTAAAATATTTTTTCATAATTTTTTTTAACTTGACTAGGCTATAGAGTAAGCTGGGATAAGTAGACTCACTAGGTAACTCGACCATAGGTGTTTTTATATATATACATATATATATATATATATATATAACTTTGATGTCTTTTAATTTTTAGATTTTGAGATCAATGCACCCTGATCTCTACTTCCTAAAACGTGTGTCAACTGAATCATAACACTCTCTTTGCTGTGAAATGTTGTCGAAAATTTACGTTTCTTTTTTTAAAGACAACGCCAATTTGGTTGAACTTCCTTGACTTTTTATTAAAATAAATGGTTGTACTTTTATTAAACATTCTTTTTAAAAAATATTAGGCGTATAACTACATTAATATTATTAGGAATCTACATATTTACTTCATGTTTCAAATGCAAGCCCGGTATACAACATAATTTTTCAAGAATGGGGTAACTGGGTCACGTATCAGGGGTATTTGGACCACGTTGGATCCAATTACCCCAATAGTTATAAATAATATTTTTTGAGATTCTCTTATACCGGGAAATTATTTTTCCATTATTTTTTGCTTATAATAAAAAAAAATTTTTAGAATACAAGATTAAAATTACATGATAAAATTTAAAAAAGCATATTGGGAAGTATCAAACCAAATTTATTAAGTGAGATGGCCAAACCTTGAAATTTTACGATACAGATGAAGATGTATACATAATAAAAAGTGACATTATTAGAACATTATTGAAACGAATGAAAAATATCTCTGTTCAATATAGCAATATGGTTACATTCTCCAAGTTTTATTGGACACATCGAACTTTCATTGTGGTAAATAAAAAAGAGAATGAGATACTTAAGTACATACGTAGCCGTTTATTTATTTACCTTGTTATTTTTTCCTTAAAATACCCATGTAACACTTTTATACTTATTATTTATAATAAAGTACGTAAGTAATTACCTAATCTTTATATTTTTGTATAAATTAATCTAATATTTTCACTTTTTGACATATTGAAAGCAAAGGTTTCCCTTAGAACGTTGTTTAGTTGATATATAATTTACATGATCTGCCTGGTTTAATTTTTCCAGTTGTTTACACTTTTTCAAACAGGATCTGATACCCAATATTAAAAAATAAATAAATAAACGCTTGTGGAACATAGACCCTCCTGGTCCACTTGACCCATCTTTATGGGGCAACTGGACCGAAGAGGAAAGAAAGATGATATATATATATATATATATATATATATATATATATATATATATATATATGTGCGTTAAAATGTAATTTTGAGCATTTCTCTCTGATAGAGGGAACTAACTGAACACATTTAAAAAAATTCAGACTTTAATTCAGTAGTACATTAGCTTTTTGATGCTGGATTGTCTGAAACTCCAGAGTCACATTCTAAAAGCATGGGTCAGTTGCTCCACGTAACCCTACATGTTTTTGCTAATTTTTAATTTTTTACATATGTATATATATATATATATATATATATATATATATACATACATATATAAATATATATATATATATATATATATATATATGTTAATCCACTAGTTTATTTCACCGAAATTTGGGCTAAATCAGAAGAACTAAGATAAACTATCTAGCCTAAAAGAGTCGTTTTTAAAAAAGAAATTTGCATGAGTACATATGCTTTGTTGTGTTTTATTTTTTGAGAAATTACTTTTTCGATCTAATTTTTTATGAAACTTCTACATTTTACTTTGTTTTATTTTACGAAGTTTTAGACCTTCTGAACTAGTTTTATTTTCTTTACAAATCCCATAAAATTGTTCAAGTTACCATTAATTTTATCAAATGCATTGTACACATAGATTTATTCGAAGATTATCATGTAAAATATATTTTATCTAACATAAAGCTGACACCCATAGCGATGCAGTTCCATATCATAAATGATACCCTAAAGTAAATTAACTGAAATTTGTTAAATTAACGTATAAGTGTAAAATTGTTATTTTATAGATCAAAGTTAAAATATTTCTAAAGATTTAAAGAAAAAGAAAAGGAATCTTAAGTAACCAAAATTTATTTAAATGTCACAAACATAAACGCAATCATATTTTTATAATAATATTCCATTTTATACTCTTTATTGTTTAATAAATGGCTTTTAATTTGTATTTTTCCGGTGGATATTAGACTTTTTTTTGGTTATGTATAACAGCAAAGCCCAATAAATTATTCTTTGCCCAATAAATTATTCTATTTAGTTAAATTCTTGCAATTGATGGGCAATTCCTATTACTTTTAAACAGCCAATTATAAGCCTAAACCTAAATATAATTACTAAATATAATACCCTAAACATAATTTCTATAAAACAAAAACTCAAATCTTATATTTCTGCATTTTTAAAAAAATTTCAAATCCATCGATATAGTAATTTGATGGAAAATTGAGCCATTACGATTTGAGGAAGACCCACAACTTCTTATAGAGGAGAATAGCACACAGTGAGATGAAAAATATCATTTCTTAACGTATGGTGACTATTTTTATTTTTTTGAAGAAAAATTTTGCTACATTTTAAAGCAACGCGAATATGCTATCCATCAATATATAAATGGTTTTAAAAAGGTATATATAAAAGAATAGGAGAAATAACGTAGTATTTGTAATCGTCTCACTGTGTACCATAAGCGGTACACAGTGAGGGAATTTATATATTTTCATAAATCATATATTTTTACACTCTATCTACAATTTTCTTCCGTGTAATACTGTTTTACTGCTGCCTGAAATCACGGTTATGACTTGGAGTTTAATCTGGTATTTTGGGGCCGAGTAGTTTTGTCAGAGCAATAGTTTAAAAATGCTGAGAATTTTTTAATCGTTACAGGTACACATATTATTAACAATTCAACGCATTTTGAACTGACTACGTATGGTGGATTGAGATAATTAAACCATAGAGTTATCTCTCTTATATAAATGCTTAAAAGTATGCCTAAGAATGACAGTGTGCAGCTGAAGGTACATCCAAATTTCCGAAGGAAATCGGTACTTGGTCGTATCCTGATAGTTGCTTTGTTATCATAAATTGTAGTTCTGGCCGTAGCCTTGAAATGTCTGATTAATTAACAGACGCTGTATGTGGAACATGAGGCACTAAGCCCGCTGCTTAAACACTCTTGCGAAGATAAATCACTTCAAAATCAACATCTTCATCCTTACTGGTTAAGAGTTTCCCTACATAGAACACACTATATGGAAACCGCACAAGAGCATAATCACGTACGACAGGCTCCCATGCTAGTTCCTGAAGCCTAAATTATTCATCGTCGTCAGAAGAATTATCTGGCTAGAACCATCTGAGTATCTTCATCAGATGTGTCATTTGAGTACGAACCATTCTACGCCGTTTAGAGTGTTTTGAATACTTCGGAAACAAAGTTATGGTTTCCGACTTTCCTTTATTCTTCTCAGGCGAAGATTTTCTGTTGCCTAGATCAGCATAGTGCCACTTTGAGATGTCGTTTATGATCTCTAATTAATATATCTAGATTTTCAAAACATTAAAAATATGAGCTTTTTTTGTCCAATGGCGGACATTGGGCTACCTTCACGCAATTTTTCGACCTCGTACGTTTAGTAGATTCCTAGCCATCGCACACACACACGCAGAGAGAGAGAGAAAGCGAAACTTAATAACTTTTTTTAACATCATAATCACATAGTAGTACACAGTAAGACAATTCTCACTGTGTGCCACAGCTATGTGTCTCACCGTTTACTTTCGTTACGTTGTAACAAAATGGATGCCAGATTTGTTTAATAAATTTCATCGCTTTAAAGAATTTCTGTCGTTTTCACGAAATAATCTATTCTTAGACATACCTAGATTTGGTTAAGAAAATGCATGCTAGAATGAAGGAAATGAACTTTAAAATAGACCTTTATGTAACTTTAACTACTATAAAATAAAGAATTATTTACTATTTTGTTGGATAAGTAACCAAATTGCCGAAACTATGTCCACGTGTTGCATAAGATGAGTTGGTTATGTGTGACTGCCAGCTACCAGAAAAAAGTTACAACTATATGTCAAAGTGACTGCATTCTCACTGTGTATCACGTCACACTGTGTACTATTCTCGTCTGTATAAAAAATAACATCTATTTTTTGCTTAAAAAGTGCAAAAATACGTTTCATATAAATCTACATTTAACATTAAAAACTAATTCTGATAAAAATTATTTTTCTAGTTCAATAATATTAAAGTTTAGTAAATGTTAATATTTAAAAAAATATGGTATATAAACAAAATATTTGCCATCGTTATTCTTTAAATAAAAGAAATTTCTGAGTCATTTAAAATAATTCTTATTTTAAGCGAAACAATATTATTTATAATATTTTTCCGTAATTTTATCTGTAACTTAAATCCTTGTTTTTTTTCGCGTGAAAAGAAAATATTAATTATATTACAATACTATTTTAAATCTAAAAACATAATTATTATATACCTAGATTATTCTTGGTACGAGTATTATAAACAGTAATATGTATATATTCATTTCTTCCTCTTTTGATATTACTTACATATTATTAATCTTTTTTCTCTATTTTCAAATCTAGTTTGTCAAAATTTTAAACTAAAAAGGACAATTATAAAATGACTTATAGTCTATATTTATTTTTTTTTTGGTTAGAAATGCAGAAAAGTGACATTTTATAGCTATATTTATAATTAAAATGTAGAACTCTTTATTTAAAATTGATTTTTGTTTTCTTTAATCTGGACGATTGCACTTTCTTTATGTTAATGCATATGAGTAATTTTAGAAAACTGTATAAACTTTCTGTTTCATTAAATAATAGTATTGTTCCTTTAAGGTATAATTTAATTATTTTAATTGTATCGAGTTTTATTCACTCATGCTGCCGAATTATTTTCTGCAAGAATTAAGTTAAATATTAAAGGTAAATAGTTATTTTTTAAAATTAATATTCAACATATATATTTTTTTCTTTATCTATATCAAATTCCGGAAATAATTTACCATTTCGCATGACGCTAAAACAAAACAAAAATTTTATCGCAGTAATGTTAACGGTAGGAATAAATAAGTTGGATCCTAGTTAATTTTTTAGTAAATTACATTTACTATCTTTTAACTCATATTATTCTTTAATATTCGGGATGTTGAAAGATGTTTATTTAAATTCTTCTTCTTCGTTGTTAAAAAAAAAAGTTAATCACATTTATTTAATTGTTTCCAATAGAAAAAATGTTCTTGTCAACCTATATGACTTCTCGATTTGTAATAGAAAATGTGCAATATACAGAAACGTTAGCACATACAAATTGACGCAAAAAACACGTTTATTTAAGAATTCTTTCATCAACATTTTCAGTTCTTAAAAGAAAATACATACAAACAGCGGGGAATTGTAGACTAATTGCAACGAATCCTATTTTCCAGTTTATTTTGGCCAATGTCTGAAATAATAGTAATAATAATATCAATAGGCATTTCGTTAAACAATGCAAAAAATCTAAAGGTTGTATTTTAAGACAGTAACTTTAGCACATCACCCTTATTGATATAGGAAAGAACTTTATAAAAAGAAACTATGCATCTTTACTCATATTTTTATTAATACTGTTACTCCATATTTTCACACTAGGGAAATATTTGCTAGCCATTTGTCTTAAAATATTAAGATGCTGTATTTCATATTTTATGAAGTGTTAACACTTCATCATTTTATATAAAATTACAGATGAAGCTGTTAAAAAAAAATATTCCATCCAATTAGACATATTCAATAATATGAAAAAAATTTATGTCAAATATCAAATTTATGAATTTATTTAAGTACAGGCACCTTGTGTTACAATTGAATATATTGGGAAATTAAATGAATATTAACAGATGTTTTGATTCTTTAGAGGTGACTTAATTAATAAATATAAAATTTATATCTATTTTCAAGGTATTTCTAATGATATGCTGTGTTATTGTATTCTTAAATATTGTCTAAGTAAAAAAACTATCGCAATTAACTGTGAAAAAAAAGTACTTTCTAAAAGAAGTTCTAAATTTTAAGTTTTTAAAATCGTTAAGGCGTTAAATTTGGAGTTTTACAAGTTATTTTCATTTAGCATGTACAGAGCAGTTTTCAATATTTTAAAATTTAAAGTTAATGAATGAGCCAAAACAATTTTAAATCACGATTACTCCCCAAAATATATTCAAGAAATTTAGAAGGATGCAAGAAGAAAATAAATGTAAAATTATAATTTCTAGTAAACTATTATGACTTGAAACGTTAAATGTGGAATGGTGTTTACGTTAAAAATTTAAATGTTTTGCAAAGTTTCGAAATTTCGAAATTTAAAACCGTGAATATTAACCGTAGAATATTACCAGCGAATATTAACCGTAAAGAAAATATTTCTAAAACATTCTAAATTGCAATTTATTTAAAATTTCCCTCGTTTTACAAGCCTTAAAGCAACAAAGTTGATATGGTTCTTACTGTCCAGACGAAATCGTTCGAAGAGAACAGTTTTAAAAAAAAGGCTGAAATGAGAGAAAACCTTCTAGAAACCTGATTAATTTAGATCCACTGAATCAAATTCTTCAAGTACTCTTGTAGAAAATAAAAAGTAAACACCCCTTACAAACTCTGCAAAAACATATTGTAGAAGAAATTTACTTGTACTACAAGATTGCTAATACAGTCTACTTTATAGATGTATATGAAATTTGCTTAGAGGACCATCTACATATTAAAACGTGCCATTTTTTTTTTCAATAACAGTAAACAATTCTGACAACAGAAATGAACTCTACACTTTCAATTAGCCTAAAAACAATTCTTTATGCAATTCGGACGATAAGTTTCCGAGAAATTAATTATTTAAAAACGAATGTATTTAAGAGGCTGCACAGTGGGGCAAAATCCCGAAAAGCTGGCCAAAAGTCGAAAAATAAAGTTACTATTTAGGGAATTTTAACTATACAGATGGCTAGAAGAATGTTTGGAGGATCAGAATCCGTGTTTTTAAATAGGTTATCGTTTTGTTTTGACAACCTGTATCATTTCAAGAGTGACACTTGGAGGATCATCATCTTAGCCGAACAAAAAGAGCAAAACAATGTTTCCTCTAAACAAGTGCTACATTTTTCAATATCATCCGATTTTAATGATGTAAAATGGATTCACATGATGATACTGTGTAAAGTATTTGGGAGTCTTACAAAAAAATTTTTAAGCACATAAAAGTGAATAATTTCATGGTTATTTTTGATAAAAATGTTGAAAAAATATATTGTTTTTTTGCTTTCAAACATAAAAAAGTTTAAAAGTTCCACAGTGTTCCGCAATGACATCTAATGGGAATAATAGCCTGAACTATTATCTAATAAACAGTGAAAAAAACAGCAGCCATAAACTGCTATTCTGCATTCCGTGCAGGTTTTTGTAACCACAAGTAAAAATTTCACTTTTTTAGTCGCTTCAAAAACTCTGAAATTTATTACTTTTGACAGTAATTTCGCTGGCAAATATTTTTGAAATTTTTAGATTATTCAGTTTTGTGATAGATTATTATGTATTATATTACAAATAAGTATTATGATCATAAGCATAAATTAATTTGATAAGCAAGATTAGTAAAATAATAATAATAATAATAATAATTCTCTGACATCGATCCGACAGAAATACATTTTCTTATCTTTATAGCTAATAATTTTTTTTATTCTAATGTAATTAGAATAATTATCTTGTCAACTGCAATCTTTGCTAGATCATACTGCTGAACGTATTTTATTAATGCAAACGGAAATTAATATTAATCTGACTTCCGAGAACATTAGCAATCTGAATTTGATTTGCAAGTGGGGATGTGATGGCACCATCTGGTCAAAAACTTAGCTATGATGATGGTAGAATTTAGGTTCAAATAGCTTTTTCACTTCTCTAGTACCACCAAAACTTGTAAGTGTTGCGAATAAATCAGAAATCGTAATCTGGAACAATTCAAGACCTTCATCGCCTCGATTTTTTAGGCCCACCAAAATCCATTTTTTGCACGAAATTACGGAAGCTCCTGTCAGTGAAATGGGTTATATTACAGATCAGAAGAGTAAACTTATTCCTTTTAAAACAATCATTGATAGAAAATAAGTAGGCGTTAATTACAAACTAGTTTTAAGGATGATTGATGGTAAAATGTTTAATGCTTTTGCTAGTAATTTGTCAACTCTACGTTGGTACATATGTCAGGCTATTTCAAAACATTTTAATAACCTTGATGACATTCTCAAAGAAAATGAAGGCCATTTACGATTCGGGATAGCCCCGTTACATGTCTATATAAGCTGTTTTGAGTGTAGTTTGCATTTGGCGTACAAACGGGATATAAAGGTATGGCAAGAGTACACTCCTGACGAGCAGAAAAAAAAAATAAATTGCAAAAACAAATTTACAAAAACGTTTTCTTTTACAATTAGAACTTCTGGTCGATAAACCAAAACCCGGATTTGGAAGCACAAATGGTGATAATACAGCTCGTCGGTTCTTTAAAATGGCAACTATTTCTGCTTCCATACAGAGAGTAGACGAAGATTTGATCAAACGATTCCACGTCCATATTATAAGTAATTTCTGAACATTCATTTGATCAATTTCGTAGATTATTGCTCACAAACAGCTTGTAAAATCGTTGAATTGTATTCCTAGTTCTATATGCCAACTTCAGTGCACAGACTACTATTGCCAATTATATACTCCTTATTATAATCATTATTGCCAATTGGGAAAATGTCGGAAAATGCTCAAGAATCGTGCACCAAATTGATCAAAAGGTACCAAGAAGATTTCTCACTAAAATGCAGTAGGACAAAAACAATGGAATATGGGGGGGGGTGGCTTTAAATGTCATTTGATCCCTTTATTTTAATATTACATAAATTACGGTAGAAGAAATTAAGATCCTTGTTCTTAGAGACACATCAACTTCTGTAAAATATTTCGACAACTCCCATTGTGAAGAATCTACTTATTATGCTATACATGATTCAGAAGATGAATTTCAGAATATCGTTTCGTTTTATACTAATAATATAAAAATTAAACCATTTAATATTTCACTTTCCATTAATGTACTTAATTGCGTTTCATAAATAAAAATTCAATGTTGAATTTCGATTAAAAATTTCTTAGTTCCTTGAAAATTCTTTGTAACGTTTAATCTTGAAACTTCATACTTTATTTAAATCTAAATGCTTTTATTTTGTAACCGCAATTTTTTTTTTTTTTTATTTAACTTTTGAACGTACTTAGCATCCTCAAAAGCACGTGTATACGAAATTTCATAGAAATTGAGTAACTTTCAAAGTATTTAAATATTTAGTCCGCCATATTGGATCCACCATTTTGTTTGTTAGAATTTTAACTTTAGAATCCTAATCAGCATCCTAAAAACACCAGTTTACGGAGTTTCGTGCAATTTGAATAACATTTCCATATTTTGGCCACATTTTCGAGATTTTGCCCCACTGTGGGCTGTATCCAAATGGAAGTTCGGTACTTGATTGTTGTACGAGAGAGCCCCCTTCTAGATCAAGGCAAATTAAGTGCTAGACAAGCAGTCATTGAAGACTTCTATGTTACAAGATATCATAAGAAATTTCAAAATACCTAGTGACTTCTATCATAGACTGTCCCTTAAACCATAATTTTACTGTTTTTTAAGCATAATTAGAAAACTACTTGGAAGAAAATGTGAAATTTTAGATTTCCAAAATGCAGGACTTAATAAATCTAAATTCATCATAAAAATAGTAGGTTGCAATTCATAATCTTTTCGAATATTAATTTCATAATTCATAATTCATATCATAAAATTATAAAAAAATGCAAATTCAACCTATTTATGTTTGGGTATTTTAGTATTATTGCTAAACGAAATAAAAGCACGTTAAGAGTATAATTTTAGAAGATATTAATAAAAATATGAAAATGTAATTTAACATTAGAAGCACTACATTTTGAATGTTTATAATTCAAAAACTTATCATTCACATGACTTGAAATTTGGTGTCTAGGCATAGTTTGAACCGAAAATTTGAAATATCTTGTTTAAATTGGGTATTTCCATTGAAAAAAATGAAGTTTGGGTACGTTTTAACATGTACATCCCCCGCCCCCTAAGAAAATTTTACATAGATCACTTAAAAGTAGACTTTATTTCCAATAGTTCGATACCAGTAATTTTCTTCTACGATAATTTGTTGAACAATTAGTAGGGGTTTTACTTTTTTTTCCACATCTGTACTAGAATAAAGACATTCACTTCTTGAAATTTGTCTACTTTTATATAGGTACAACTGCCCTCAATGGAAGTGACAGCGAAAAACTGTCTACACTCATATTTTAGTTTAATATGTTGCAGCTATAAACAGGGAATTTTATATGGTGTTTAATTTTAAGATGCAAATGCTCTAAAACTAATTGAAATTAATAAAGGTTAAATAAATAAAAAAAAAAATCTAATTTAAGATATGTTTGTAAGTTTTAGGTCTAAAAAACGTAAAATTCGACAAGAACATCCAATACTTTCATGATCCTCAGGATAATTTCGAAATTTTCAAAATTTAAATTGTTGAAATGAGCGGAAAACTTGCCAAAAATAAGATAGCCTATTTTAAATAATGTTAGTCTCTGTTTAGTAATAAGGTATATTTTATACATACAAACAGGCCTCAAAAGGTACAAGAACGAAAAAAGATCTAAAAATCGGATTTCTTTTATTCTGCTGAAGCTCAAAACGTAACATTTAATACAGTGGTCTTTATAAGACGTACGGGTAAATGATCGCTAAAAACGTTTGTTAAAATATTCCAGATTTTAAAGGATATCAAAAGGTACAAGAACGAAAAAAGATCTAATAATAGGATTTCTTTGATTCTGTTGAAGCTCAAAACATAACATTTAATGCAGTTGCAGCGAAACAGCACCAAAAACTGGTGATATGAAGCATAAAACTTTGTAGAAAATCACCATAAAATAAAAACAAAACAGAACGCGTTTCGAGCTAAAAATATAACAGCTCGTCATCAGCTAAAGTAAACATGTGTTCGTATGCGGACAAGGTCAAAAAACTTTATTTTATGGTGATTTTTTACAAAGTTTTATTATTTTAATTTAATGCAGTTGTCTTTATAAGACATACAAGTAAATGATCGCTAAGAATATTTGTTAAAATAATCAGATTTTAAAGGATAAAATGTTTGGAAAACGATCTATAAATCAATATTATTCGGAAAATAGTGGGGCAGAAATTTTAAATTTGACATGTAATTTCCACTTACGATCATAATAATAATAAATAAAAAATAAAAGAAAAATCGGCTTGCAAATGGCTGCAATGAAATAGAAGATGTTTACAGTTTAATTTTTGTATGATCACTATCAATCAATAAACATTTCATTTGTGAAAGAGATAAATTCTAAGATGTAGATGTGAACTAAAATTTTTTATAAAATTTAAATAATTTATATTAAGAGAAAAAAAACAGATATTTTTCACGATTATTCGATACATATTTTCTAAACAATTGGATAAAATGTAAGTATCAGAAACTGCTGTAAATGATTAAAAGACTTTAATAATGTAAAATGATTACCAACTAAATAGGGACGTACTTCATAATTAAGTATTCGCTGAATAAAACGACGGTTAAATATACAAAACTAATTATTTTCTACCAATTACTTAATCGTAATTTATGTTACGAATCTAGGTATACCGATAAAAAAGACAAAATTATTTCTTTGTATAAATATATCTTGAAATATTGAACTGATTAATTTTAATATTCTATCAATGTACGATAACTGATAATCAGAGTTCCCAAATAGGCTAATTTAATTTGTCTTTTTTAATAAGATGTTTGCAATCGGATGGAGAGATCATTTTATATAATAATTCAAGTCTCACTTTCACATAGTTTAGGCCCTTATGGCCCTAAACTTAAGAAAGTAGTCATAGATCAACATTAATACTAAAGAGAAGTTACTTAAAATGCATAATTGATGACATAGTACTGGAGGGGGCAAAATGTTAGCCAAATATGTTCACTAGTTAAATTTTACACCTTAAAAAATGAGAGGAGGA
The DNA here is from genome assembly GCA_963932465.1 of Maratus speciosus. Taxonomy (NCBI): domain Eukaryota; kingdom Metazoa; phylum Arthropoda; class Arachnida; order Araneae; family Salticidae; genus Maratus; species Maratus speciosus. The sequence goes on along the minus strand of OZ010795.1, from coordinate 429,113,080 downwards.
CAAACTAGTATCACGAATTTTCTAAAACATTTATCCCTAACTTCAACATAGAGTATATATATGAAAAGTACTTTTTTTAAGAATTTCTACTTAAGGTATGTGTAAATTACGAAATTCTTCATGAAATAGTGGAAAATATATGAAAAAAAAACTTGATTTTTTTTGTGTTATTTTTTATAATTATCCTTTTTTTATTAAGTTTTTTTAACGTTTCCATTTGCATCATTTCTCTCTTTTTTTTTCTATCCTGAATAAATATTAAGATATCTTCGTCGGAACTTCTGTAGGGATAGAAAGACAATATCTTCACACCGTGTAAAATATCAATTTAATCACTGAATTTATCTCTATAAAATTTGTCACAGAATAAACAGACCAAAATGGATTCTAAATATGTTTTTTCGATGCAATGAACGCTGTACACTTACCGCTTTGTGAAACAACTCATCTAAAGACATTAATTCAAAAGCAATCACAATAAATCCTCACTGCTAACGATATGTCGTCGTCTTGACTTCATGTAGCCTTCTATCAGGGACGTCATCAGAGCAAATCCGACGATACTTTCTACTAACAACGAATTTATACTAGCTCCTCGACCACAGGAACATAGATAATATACTAGGGGGCTCTGCCCCCTGCAAGCTACGCTCGCCAATTCCCCGTTCAGACACCGCAGAATCTAAAACCACGCTAATCTAATCGGTTTTAAAAATATTAGAGAAGATTGAACTATACTGAAAAACGTTGTGCAGATCTCCCTGTAAACGGTTTTCAATTCAATTCTCTTTGATTGCAAAAATTTAAGGCCGAATCAGTTGATGTTAAGATATCCAATGGTTGTTTCCGTGTTTGATCAAAGAGGATCAGTTAAACATTTGAAAAGAAGCTAAAATAAAATGATTTAAGTGTACAGAGTCATGTCTCCCGGTATTATAAAACAATTTCTATAACAATAGCCTAAGTCATATGACTATCATCAGCAGTTCTTGGCGGTTCACTTCGCTTTTTATATTCCAGGTGCCATTTTGATACTTTAATGTTAGCCAGGCGCAGGTGATAGGTATGTCAAATATTATTCTACCGCCACCATTTCATCTATATTATAATAGTCCAAGTCATGTAACTACCATAAATAAATACGCGCTGATCACCTCGTTTTCATATGAAAGTTTGGCCCAGATATCATATACGGCCCCACATTGGCGCGATTTTTATCCTACGCTAATTTGGTGAAAGCATCAACATCATAAACAACAACATGCGGCTTACCAAATCAAGCAAAATAACGATACTATGGCGCCAGTTAAGTACTCGTTGCGTATATGACATTGGCGTCAGAAAAAATCGCTCCAATATGGGTCCGTATATGACATCTGTGCCAAAAGTTTTCCATTTTAATAAAAAAATCAAATTTCTTTTTCGAATAAAACTACATAAAAATTGCCATGGCCGCAAAGAATTCTTGGTACTGTTACGCTAGCCGGGTGCAAATGTCGCCAATAGCTTTTTTGATTACGCCAGTTAGCATTTTTTTTTCGAGTGGTAAATTAAAACATTGCTTTGAAGTTGAAATTAAATGTCATGGTTTGTTACATCTTTTAATATTTGGCCAGATGTCATATACGGTTGTATGGTTTGGCGCAATTTTTTTATGAAAATTTGGCGAAAACCTCGTTTTCGAATACCAGTTACAGATGTATTATTGGTACTAGTTAGTTATCCCGTCTACCAAAAATCTATCACCAACTTATAAGATTAAAGCCAATAATGGTTGATCGTAAATGTCACATTCACTTGAATTTAAGTAAGTTACACGTCTTTACGTCATCAAGTGATTTTTATTTCGACGTTTTATTTGTATATTTATTAATGTTATACTATTTTATTTGTTCTTTGTTATTTAAAATAAAATTTATGTCAATTTATGTCAATTATATAAATCGTGAGTGGTTTGACGATTTATATAATTTGGCCAAATGGGTCGGCGGAATAACTATAATTTATAATAATTTTATTTAATATATAATATATTTAATAATAATATATTTAATAATAATATATTTAATAATAATTTTCTATTATTTTTAAAAGAAAATAATAAGAAAAATAATTAACTATGGAACAAAACAATTTACGTAATTAAAAAAAAAAAGAAAAGAAAGTAAATAAACTCTTATTAATAAATAAACAACAATAGTCGGGTTACCATGTCAACCAAAATAATGCCATTTTGGCGCCAATTAGGTACCCCGGTGCGTATATGACATCTGTGCCTAATATTTTTCATTTCGTTTCGTTTAAAAATAAAGAAAGAACGAAAGCCATTTATTTTAAATGTTTCAGTTTGTATTAAATAAAATGATAATGAAATACAAATTTTATTATGAATATATGTAATATGATACATATCTTAGCATACATTTAAGGGAGGTCAAACTGGTCGCCAAATTAGTATAAAATATTAACCTTTCCTAAAATATGGAAAAATATATATATCTTGTATGATTAAAATTTGAGTTGCCATCATTAGATAAAAGTATATAAAAGTAGAAAAAAATATATTTCAAAAACTAATTCGAATTTATAAATTATAATACCAGTTTTGAGATCTGCAGATCAATACGGATTTTTGGTGTTAATTTCATCGCAAAGTATTCCGTATTTTATGAGAAATCGCCGTGAAACATAATCAGTTGTTTAATCAGTCGTTTCATATAATCGTTACAAAAATTCGTTTCATAATATCCGTTTCATTAGGATTTTATATATATATGGCAGACATAAAATTACCGAGACAATCATATGGCTGAAGATTCAACAACACATTGATAGTTTAAAAGAAATGACCGAATATATGTCTCTTTAACTCACAAATGATAAATTCATAACCTCACGATCGGATTGAAAACTTAGCAACCTTTCGATCTTCAATTTTCTTCATAAAGAGAGTAGGTAATCAGAAAGCAATAAACAATATTCATAATGTGACTTAATTAGTAACATTTTAATTTTCCTCCGCACTATACTATAACCTTTATTAAACAGACACTCTAATACTTGTGAGCATATTTCAACATCTACGCTGAAACGCTTTGGGTTGCATGTAGTAAAAATGTTTTTCTCTTTTAATCAAATGTATCTGAAGTATACAATTCATCGAAATAGCATATATCTATCCACCTATCCATAAAAAAGAACTGTTTGTGAAATCAAATGTAGACTCTTAGTAAGCGAATATTATTATTAAACGTTAGCTTGCTGTAAACATAAATAAATAAAAAAAAATTGTCTTAAAGCGAAGCTTCATTCATAACTTCAGAAGGCAATGTTTCCTACAATTTGTTAATATTTTTAATTAAACTCAAAGTTTTTATGGATTTTTTTTTTATTCACTTTTTTGTTAAAAGCAAAACTACAATAAAACAAAATTACACAATTTATTTTTCAAATGCTTTTTATCAAATTTTTAAACAGTAAACGAAAAATAATTAACTTGAATGACAGAATATAAAAAAACGAATAAACAACCGTAATATAAAAAACATTATATTTAATCTTTTTGTTTCGTGAGATATGTAAATGTGTTCGGTGGTAAAATTAAACTGAAAAACATGTTATTTTTTATTTTGATTTTTTGTGCAGTGTTTTATATTATGTAAAAATATAATCGCACTACTTTTAGTATCACGTCGATTTTAAAAGTCTTATTTGTCGTAGCTATTTGTTAGGAAAACCAAAAATATGTTATGAAGTTCATTTTGTTTTATAGAGAACCTAATAAGCTGGAGAACGTTTGTTTTACTTTATTTAAGCCTTCAATTTCTTTTTTTTTTATATTTTCTTAGTTATTACGGTTCCAGGGGTCGTACATTGTACTGAAATTTCACGATCAGGAAATTCCTCGGTACCAGTATTTTCTTATGGAAAAATCTCTTTTTACATAAGGCGAAATTTCTTGCGTTTAACGTAGATTTATTTTTGTATAAACAAAAAGTGATATTCCTACTGAAAAAATGCCTTAAGAGTACGACCCCTGCGGTTTTGTATAGACACAAAAATTTTGTATTTCAAAAATAAGACACAATAATGATTGGTATCGAATAAAGGAAGAAATTTTAATAATCGGAATAACATATACATATTGAGAATCATCGTATTTACAGCTATGCAGGGGTGCAGAAAATGATTCTACTCCCAACATTTCCCTCAATCCACATGAAAATTTCCCGAAAATTTTACGGTATGTTACAGGTAAATGCTGTATTACCGTAGGTATAGAAAATTTATTTTTCATATATTTCTCGACTTATGCGCAGGGGCGATTCTCACTAAAAAAAAAAAAAAAAAAAAAAAAAAAAAAAAAAAAAAAAATTCTGAAATTCACAGCAAATTTTTTGTAAGGTTACAGGAAAGTGGGGTAAGGACCGGAAATCCACTCCCAGCACTAACTATGTTTTTTTCGCGGCCCTTTGACGAAATTCGCATTGTTCGCGTTCTTTTGACGAAATTTGCGGATATTTCACCTTCCTCTTGACAAAATTCGCGGTTGTTTTGCCATCTTCTAGTGAAATTCGCGTTTGATTTGCGATTGTTTCACAAAATTTGCGGTTCATTCGTGATCTTTTGACGAAATTTGCTTTTTTTGCTATCTTTTAACGAAATTTGCAGTTATTTTGCCCCTTTTAACGAAATGTGCAATTGGTTCGCGATCTTGACGATATATGTGGTTAGTTCGCGGTCTGTTGACGAAATTTGTGGTTTCGCGATCTTTTGACACAATTCGCGTTCATTTTGCGATCTTTTGATGGAAATTGCGTCCATTTCGCGATCTTTTAACGAAATTTGCGGGTGTTTTTTTGCGTTCCTTTGACGAAATTCTCGAGTATTTCGCCATCTTTTGACAAAAATCACGATTATTTCGCACCTTTTGACAAAATTTGCAGTTATTTTGTGATCTTTTGACGAAATTTGCGGATTTTTTCGCGATATTTTGACAAAATTTGCGCTTCTTTCGCGATCTTATGACGAAATTTACGTTTGTTTCGCCCCTTTTGACGAAATTTGTGCTTTTTTCGTAATCTTGTGACGAAATTCGCTGTTCTTTCGCGATCTTTTGAGGAAATTTGCGTTTCTTTCGCGATTTTGTGACTAAATTCACGTTTTCCCGTAATTCTTGGACAAAATGAGCAGTATTTTTATGTCTGAATTACCAGATTGATGACCGATTTTTTTTTTAATTTTTCGGTACCGGAATGCCTTGAATTTTCGGAAAATTCGAGACAGAATCACCCCTGATATGGTACATATTACTCTGAAATCGATTTTGTGAAGGTCGGCATACGGATCTTTTTATTTGTAGTGAAATTTTTCTGTCTCAGGGAATTATGGAAATTGTTGTTAAAATCGAAATCCATTTTATATGTTTCTGCAAAATTTCCCCAGGTGGTTAAAATTTCCCTAGATCCTAGATCGCCGGATCGGTCATATTCTGCACCCCTGCAGCTATGTACCTGATTTAAATCGAAAGTGAACTAGATTTTAGTAGCATCGGATTTTGAATTCCAATTCGCCGGAAAATGATGGATCTTATGTTCAGGAGTATAAATTCTTGCTTGAAGATTTTCGCGTTTATATTTTTAGCATTCTGACATTCTAATGTAATGTAATTTCTTACCAGTATCCATAAGGTAGAAACATTTACTTTTAACATAAAATAGTTTCATTTTACAAAATGGTCCGCTAATTATGCATTTCCGCACTCCATCATCAGGTTTTTTTTTTTATTTATTTTTTTTATTTTTATATATAGCATAAATTACTAAAACTAGGGGTGGTATTCCTTCCGTTGTATTTTTTTTTTCTATTTCTTTCAGCAAAATAAAGCAAAAATAAGTTTTACACAACGTAATGGGTAATCTGAGTATGTTTTCATATGTTTTGTTTTATTCTTTATATCTTGCAAAATATTCATCGACATTTGCTCCCGAGGTTTTTTTTTTTCATTTCTTTTATGGAACGTATTTTTCTAAATCATAGATTTTTTCTGCGTAAGCAAGCAGCAAAGGTTTTATTTCAAATATTATGGTCTTATAATCTTTTAAATGTATGGAGTTTTTTTCAGCATTATGCAATGTTTATACAATTTTTCAATTTTTAAAGTTTTGCTCTTAGAATGTCTCACTGCACCAATGATCTTTAAATTGTGTCCTTACAACTGTCTAAAATACTTAAACATAGTAAATGTATATTAAAGGTACTTTTTAAGAATTTCTATATTAGGTATGTTGTTACGGAATCCTCATTATTTATTTTTGTTCATAATCACGTGATCAGAGATGAAAAAATTTAAGAGAAAAAACTGACTTGAAATGACATTTTTTATTATTTTGTTTTTGCGCGTTCACATGTCATTGTCGCTGGTTAAAGAAAAAAATGACAAGTTTTCGTGTATTCTGTGGCAACTTCCTATTTATGTGTATTCCAGTAAAAAAGAAAATAAATGCTGGTAGATTGTTTTTTATGAGTTATTATTACTAAGTTTTTGAAGTTAACTCACCGTAGGAGTTATGAAAAAAATAGTACAACTATACGAGCACAAAGGTGCTAATGTGAGTATGGTTTAAGTTTAAAAATTAAAGTTCAGTAAAAGTCTTTCATTCGTAGAATTTAAAGTAAACATAAATCTGCTTTGCGTGGTATGTTTTTTGGATTTGTTACATTAGTGGCGTCAGCGACAGGACCTGAGTTTAAACAAGGTTATCTGTCATATGTAGTTTAAAAGTGTTAATAAGTATTAAATGAAATAATGATTTTCCATTATGTTTAAGTTGGTTAAAGGTTTTAGAAAGGAAGATTTAATCTTCTTAGCCAAGCAATTAGGTGAAACAGCAGCACCAACAGCTTCACTTGTGGCACTTAAAGATCTAATTTTGAATTGTAAGGTATATAAAGATGATCCTGAATTTGTACAGAGCGCTTTAGAAAATGCCGTTTCAGAAATAAAGGAAAAAGAAAAAACAAAGGAAAAAGCTGAAGCATTGAATATGGAATTACAAGCAAAGGAAAAAACTGAAGCATTGAATATGGAATTACAAACAAAGATTGAAGGCGAAAAGTTAAAAATTGGCGCACGAGTTAGAAGTGGCGAAATTTCAGTCAGAAGTAAACAGTCAAGGTGGAGCTCTTAGTACAATTATCGATAGTTATGCAATCAGAAGAAAGTTTACGCTGCCCAAGTTAGAATTCAGAAAGTTTGGCGGTGAAGTAATAGACTGGTTACCGTTTTGGTGTCAGTTTAGACAAGTTGATGAAGATACAGAAATGGCACCAGAAGATAGATTTCAGTGTTTGGTGCAAGCAACAGTTGCCGGCTCCCGAGCAAGAGAAGTGGTAGACAGTTTCCTGCAAAGTTTCACTAATTACGCCAAAGCAATTGAGAGTTTAAAAACCCGTTTTGGTAGAGAAGATATATTAATAGAAGTCTAAGAGAGAGAACTACTCAAATTAATAATATCAGTACAAACGAAGGGAAAATTCTCGTTGACATTGTTATAAGATAAATTGGAATTATATTTACGGGCCTTAGATACATTAGGTGTCACAACTGACAAATGTGCATCAGTTTTATATCCATTAGTTGAGTCCTGTTTTCCAGCAGAATTTCTAAAAGCGTGGAATCGCACCAACATATCGTCTGAGAAAACTGAGGCGCAGGACAGATTAAATAGTCTGATGCAGTTTTTGCGAACTGAAGTAGAAGGTGAAGAAAGGGTGTCACTCGCCGTAGCTGGCTTTGGATTAGCTAAAAGTGAAGATCGTAAATATCTCTCAAAGAAGAATCACATTAATTTTTAGCATAAAACCGGTAAGACTTCGACAGCGGCAGTTCTGTTGACCACCTCTTCCGTAACAGAGAAAAAAGGAGTCTGCATTTTATGCCAGGGAAGACATGCAAGTTCGGAATGCTTTTCTGCTAGAAAATTAAACTTGGCGTAAATACAAAAAATCACCAAGGAGAAGAGATGCTGCTTCATATGTTTAGTACCAGAACATTCCGCTAAAAGATGCCGAACGATGGTGAAATGCATTATTTGTTATAAGCGTCATGTGCCATTACTGTGCGATCAACGTAATTTCATCCGGTAAAGATACTCAAGATGGAGCTGAGGAGAAGTCAAAAAGAGATGAAGTGAATATGACAAATATTAGTAAAAAGAGCGCCAAATTGTTCTTGTAGACCTTGAAGGTGAAGCTAGTTTCTGAAAGTAAAAAAAAGATTGTTTGTTTATTGTTAGATTCAGCATCACATAAATCGTATATATTAAAAAGTGTGGCGGAAGAAATGAATTACAAGCCTATTCGGCAAGAAAATATAATACATTCTCTGTTTGGTGACATTATCACTCAAGAATGCCAACACAACTGTTACAAAAAAAGAGTTAGAGATTTGAGCGAAGAATACAGGTGTAATTTCGAAGTACGAGATCAAGTTACCATATGCGGAGATATTCAACCCGTTACACAGGGGCCATGGTTACAAGAATTAAAGGAAAGTGGCATCATGTTAAGCGATGTAAGTCAATATTGTGGTAGTATAGATGTTTTAATTGGAGCTGATATTATGGGTAAAATGCTAACTGGTAAAAGAAAAATATTGTGTTCTGTTTTAGTCGCAGTGGAAACATATCTTGGATGGACATTAATGGGAAAAGCACCATGTGAAAAGCCATATTCATCCGAAAACTTGGCGATGACAGTAACATCAATGTTTGTAAAAGAAGCAGATATCTCAAACCTATGGAGACTTGACTTAATCGGAATTTCAGATCCCATAGAGAAGAAGTCAGGAGAAGAGATAGATCGCCAAACTAAGGAATATTTCTGTAAACATTAAAGGTAATTCAGAAACAGTACAGGTAAACGATGAAAAGCGGTATGAGATTTGCCTTCGTTGGGCTGACGATATAACAACACTGCCAAATAAATTTAATTTGGCGATAAAACGTTTGGAAGACACCACCTCCAAGTTAATCGCCAAGAATAAATTTCAACAATATGAGAATGTTTTTAATGATTGGATGTACGAAGGTATTATAGAGGAAGTTCCATCTTGCGAAGCGGAATCGTATGGCAGTGACTTGCCGTATCATCCGATCATAAAAGAGTATAGTGCTACAACACCTATACGTCCTGTATTTGATGCGTCAGCAAGATTAGCAAATCATCCATCTCTAAATTGATTCCTACAATGTGGACCCAACTTCATCGAGCTCATTCCAGATGTTTTTCTACACTTTCGAGAAAAAAAACTTGGTGTAATTGCAGATATTAGGAAAGCTTTTTTACAGATCAGCGTTTGTGAGAAAGATCGAAATTTCCTACCTTTGTTTGGTGGAAGGACCTAAAAGAAAAAAGATTAATGACATTCAGACATACCCGAGTTGTATTCGGTGTGAAATGCAGTCCATTTCTTCTTTCATCAGTCATTGAATATCACATCCGAAGGGATCCAGATTTCTCTGAAAATTTTAAAGATAGTCTGTTGCACAGTTTTTATGTGGATAATGTCGTAACCAGTGTAAATAGCGAAGAAGAATTGAAACATTTCATCGAAGATGATAGGATGTTCATGGCGAAAGGTAGTTTTGATCTAAGACAGTGGGGGTATACAGGTGATCGCCACGAAACGCCAAACACTAATGAAACTAATGTCTTAGGACTTGTTTGGAATAAGAAACCCGACATGTTAAAGATCAACCTAAGTTGGCTACAAGATTTTGACACAGAAAATATCACAAAACGCAGCATGTTATCAGCTGTGCATAAAATATTTGATACATTTGGTTTTACGTCGCCAGTCATGATTTGTTCGAAAATACTGTTGCAAAGACCCTGGAAATTAGGTTTTAAATGGAATGAAGAGATAACTGATGAGTTACGTAAAGAATTTTTACTATGGTTTCAAGAACTAACAGTTTTGAAGAATATCGAGATCCCAAGATACATGAAACATAGAAGAGTGTGTACATCACACATTTTTAGGTGGAAGTAAAGATGCTTACGCAACAGTTATATTGCTTAGAATAGAATTTGGAAGCCAAGTCGAGTTAGCTTTTATAGCAGCCAAATCAAGAGTTGCACGTTTGAAGAATGTCACGATACCAAGAATGGAATCATTGGCGGCAGCCATGGGAACTCGTTTGGCGTAAACTATTATAAATGCCCTCGGTTGGGAAAAGATGAAGAGATATTATATGAGCGATTCATCTACAGTACTCATTTTGATATCCAGAGATGTCAATTGGTCAGTATTTGCTCGAAATTGGGTTCTAGAGATCAGAAAATTAAGCAGTCCTTCATCATGGATGTATGTGCCAAGTGATAAAAATCCTCCAGATTTGCCAACTCGTGGATGTAAAGTGAGACAGCTAGCTGCCAGGAGATGGTGGGAGGGTCCAGCTTGGTTGAGAGATTCAGCAGAGTTTCCAAAATATACGAAATCTAGTGATCAAGACTATGACGAGGATGATTTTGGAAGGAACGAATAAAGTCAGTTTCCATGATAACGAATTCTGATGTTAAACAAGATAGTTGGTATTACAGATATTTCTCGAGTTATGTAAAAATCATACGGATGGCCGCATGGATATTACGTTTTAAGCATAACTGCAGAAGTACCGAAGAGAAAAGAGAAGGAGACCTAACGTCATCTGAATTTAAAGAAGCTGAATTAATGACTCTACGTATGATTCAGAAAGTAGCTTTTTTTCCGAGAATGATAACATATTGAAAACTTTACAGACATGGAAAGTTGAACAAGATATAATTCGACTGGAGACTAAAATAACGTACAGGAAAGACAAGGAAGATTTTCTGAAACCTATAGTCCTGCTAGCAAAACATGAAGTTGTAAAACGACTCATATATCTTGTACATGTAAAACATTGTCACTCTGGATTACATATCCTACTTAATTTATTGAGAGTAAAACACTGGATACTTAATGGTCGTAGAAATATAAAACAAGTGTTAGCACTGTGTGTTGTCTGCAAACGATTCAGTGGAAAGAGTTTATAAAGAGATAGTTCGCCTCTATCGGAAAATAGAATAAAGGATGCTAACGTGTTTCAGATCACAGGTGTAGACATGGCGCGTCCGTTATACTTGAAGAAAATTGAGAAAGGTTGGATATTGATATTTTCTTGCGCAATATACAGAGCAGTGCATTTAGATCTAGTGACCGCCGCTTCGACAGAGGCATTTTTGATGACACTCAGACAGTTCGTAGCACGGAGAGGAAGATGTACTGTTATTTATTCTGACAACGGCACAAACTTCACTGGATCAGCTAACTTGTTGAAAAGCCTAGATTGGTCACGAATACAAAAATACAGTTCTGTCAGTGCTATTGATTGGAAATTTAATCCACCAACCGGAGAGTGGTAGGGTGGCTTTTGGGAAAGGCTTATCAGAATAATGAAAGATCTTCTCAAAAAAGTATTAGGTCATGCTTACCTCACCTATGAAGAAATGAACACAATTTTGACAGATGTGGAAAATGTAATAAATGCAAGAACGTTAACATACCTTTCGGAAGACGCAACTGTGAAACCTATCTCCCCATATATGTTTCTACAGAGTATAGAAGAATACATTCTCCGAGATCTGGATGTTGTGGAATAAAAATCATTAAGCAGGAGACTGAAGTATCGGCAGTCATTGCAAAAAGAATTGAAAGATCGCTTCAGATCCGAATATTTAGGCGAATTAATTGAAAGAGCAAGGAACAAACGCCAAGAGCAAATTATATCTATCGGTGATGTTGTATTGATCGGATCTGATAATAAAAAGAGAATTGATTGGCCTTTAGGTGGAATCACAGAACTTATACCTGGTAGAGACAAGAAAGTTCGACTCGTAAGAGTTCAGACATCAAAACATGAGCTTTTACGACCTGTACAAAGAATATATCCACTAGAGATAGCTTCATCTACTGACTGTCCGAAGCCAATGATGTCCCGCAATCCAGTGAAAATACTTAACAAAGCTACAATTTTGGATGTATCCTCAAGCAAGGAATCTCCTAGACACAGCAGAGCTGGAAGGCTATTGAAAGTTCCTGAAAGATTGGATTTATAACAAGTGACTTTGACAATTTCTCTACGTTTAGAATTAGTTCTGATTATACAAGGTAATCGGAAGGTGGGAGGATGTTATGGAATCTGCATTATTTATTTTTGTTCAAAATCACGTGATCAGAGATGATAAAATGTAAGAGAAATAACTGACTTGAAATGACATTATTATTATTTTTTTTTTCAAGTTCACATGTAATTGTCGCTGGTTAAAGAAAAAAAGGACAAGTTTTGATGTATTCTGTGGCAACTTCCTATTTTTGTGTATTCCAGTAAAAAAGAAAATAAATGGTGGTAGCTTGTCTTTAAGAGTTATTATTACTAAGTTTTTGAAGTTGACTCACCGTAGGAGTTGTGACATAAATAGTACAAATATAAAAGCACAAAGGTGCTAATGTGAGTATGGTTTAAGTTTAAAAATTAAAGTTCAGTAAAAGTGTTTCATTCGTAGAATTTAAAGTAAACATAAATCTACTTTGCGTGGTACATTTTGTGGATTTGTTACATATGTGTAAGTTACGAAATTCTTCATGAAATATTAGAAAATATAAAAAATAACATGATTTTGTTTAAAAATTGAATTTTTTTTTTTTTTATAATTAACCTTTTTATTAGGTTTCTATTTATTTTCTCTTTCGATGTGTATTATTTATTTTTGTTCTATACGAAAAAAATAGAAAAAATAATAACACGCTCATTCAAGGTTGGAATCATTTAAACTTTTCTTTTAAATTATGAGTATTGTTGAATAAAGACGTAAATCTTTTCAGTGTAAGTTTGTTTCGGACTTTTCATTTTTCAAGAAATAGTATGAATAATTCATATTGCCTTTATCAAAATGGAAAGTAAGTATCACATTTCTCATTGAAGACATTTTCAACTATCTCTTATTTTAGAAAGAATATTTTTTGTACTTATTTTTTACATTTGTTATAAAATCTTCATAATCGAAATACCATACTTTCACTGAAAGTATGTGTAATATTTAGCATCGAAGCCATTTACAATTTTTAACCTCCTCCTTTTAGAATTTCTTATTATTATTTCTCATTTTTTGTTTGTATGCCTTATTGTAAACTGCAAATATCTAAAAAATATACTTGGTAAAATATAAAATCGTTATTTAAACAGGTAATTCTTTATTAATACATGGAAGTTATTCCAAAGAGAAACATTCGCCCAGCAAACGATACCCAGCCTGGAAAATTTCTCACTATTATATGTTGGCAAGTCTACAAACGCATCTATTCCATCTTGTGCTGCGTTTGTAGCCTTGCCAACATATAATAGTGAGAAATTTTCCAGGTTGGATATCGTTCCATGTGGTTTAGTCCGTAGAAAATCAGTGCGCTATACGGAGCCTTTGCTCCTCTTAAGCAATTACTTTGAAATTTGATTTTTATTTGAAATGAAAATGTAATTATTTCTCTGTGTAAATTGTCATTCTTACTTTATGCTCAATAAATAAATACTCGGTATTCGATAACGAGATACATAAATAAATTACATAATTTTAATGTTTTATGTAAGCATTTTTGCTTTTAATTTTAATTTGATTTCTGGCGCCATAACATAATTTAATAAAATATATTGTAAATATTACGGTATATTTTTCTGTCTCTTTAAGCATGTATTAACTCTACATGCAGTTCATGTTGATATTTGACTTTCTCATCGACAATTGAATAAGCAGTATAATGAAAAAATAAATAAAATGAAAAGAAAATAGTAAGTTTAGCAGCGAAATATTAGATCATGATTTCATTCTTTTCATGTTTATATTCCAGAACAGTTTTGAATTAATCTCGCTGAATTCAGCTAATATTGCTATTTCATTATTGGATCAGTCGTTGAAAAGATAATCTAATCCAACAAATTGTAGGTTAAAGTAACGTGATATTAGATCACAGTTTCGTTGTTTAATGGTTCATTTTTTAAGAACTAAATTGAATGATGTTGCAAACTTAAATGATTGTACTAACTTGAATTAAAGCCTCTGTCTTGATTTAATGTTGCAGGCTAGAATTAAAGTTGCTTTTATCTTGTTGCATCGATACTTGAATAAAAAATCTAATCAAACAAAATTTTTGATTGAAGTAACACAAACATGTTTTCATACATGTTAGTAATGACGTACAGTCGTGGAAAAAAAAGTAAACACCCCTATTAACTCCTGAACAAATTACCGTAGAAGAAAGTTACTGGTACCAAACGATTGGAAATAAGGTCTAATTTTAAATGATGTATATAAAATTTGCTTATAGGGCCATCTACTTATTAAAACGAGCCATAACTTCATTTTTTTCAATACCAATATACAATTCTGGCAGCATAAATGAATTCTAAACCGTTTAATTAGCCTGAAAACAAATTTTTATGCAATTCGCAGCACAAGTTTCCGAAAAATTAATTATTTTAACACGAGCGTATTTTAAGAGCCGTACTCGATTGTTAACCGAGACAGCCTCATTCTTGATCAAGGCACCTTAAGCGTCACTCAAGCAGTCAATGAAATCTGCTCGATTACAGGACAGCATAAGAAATTTCAAAATATCTAGTCAGTTCTATCATAGACGACCCCTTAAACCATCATTTTGCCGTTTCATAAGCATAATTTGAAAACTACTTGAAAGAAAAATGTGAAATTTTGGATTTCCATAAAGCAGGAAATAATAAGTCAAAATCCATCAAAAAAATTGTAGGATGCAATTAATTTTTTCTTTCGAATATCAATTTCATAATTCATAATTCATATCATAAAATTATAAAAATTGCGAATTCAACGTATTTATGCTTGGGTGTATTAGTATTATTGCTACACAAAACATTATCACATTAGGAGCATAATTTCAGGAGATATTAATAAAAATATGGAAATGTAATTTAATATTAGACGAACTAAAATTTGAATGTTTATAATTCAAAAACTTATTATTCAAATGACTTGAAATTTAGTGTCTAGCCATAGTTTGAACGGAATATTTGAAACATCTCGTTAAAATTAGGTATTGCCATTGAAAAAAAGGAAGTTTGGATTCGTTTTAATACGTAAATGGCCTACTGAGCAAATTTTATATACATCATTTAAAAGTAGTCTTTATTTCCAATCATTTGGTACCAGTCACTTTCGTCTACGATAATTTATTGAGGAGTTATTAGGGATGTTTACTTTTTTCCCCACGACTGTACGTAATAAAAAAACGTACTTGTGTCATAAAAATTAGAAATAGATTACAATTCATCAGATAAACAATTGAAAATTATATAAATACACAAACAATTAAAAAAGCAAACGCTTCGTACTAAGTTTTAGCCCCTCATCAGGGCAATAAAATGCAATGAAAACTATATATCATGTTTGCAGTTAATAATTACTAACTGTTAAATTCAAATAAATTCTAAAGAACCATATCAAAGCAATGTTGTGTATTCAGGTGGAAGTGCACAGGATTCGGTAATCGGCAAAATTTGATTATGTGTGAACACACCTTCAAGAAAAACTCTACTTTTAAAGTTAATGCAACTGGATTTAATAACTGTCATATTTGCGAAATCTGGGCTATGTTCGGAATCCGAAGAATGCTGTACAAGTTTAGACTGCAGTCTTCCAGATTTGTAGGCACGTTTATGTTCGGCAAGGCGAGTTCCGCCAATATATAAAGAGCCGAAATATTTAAAAGGGATACTGTAAATATAACCGATTCGAAGTAAGGTTATAATTTGCAATTTCAATGAAAACATCGATTGTTAAATAAACTATCAAATGAAACTAATTTTATATTTAAGTAACGCAACATTAGATACTGATTTCCTTCTTTTTGTCTTTTGTTTTAAAGAACTATAAATTGAATAATGTTTTTAACTTTAATGATAGCTGCTAAGCTAAATTACTGCTGCACTGTTAAAACTGAAGGTGACAAGCAGGAGCCATTTGGCACTCCGTGTGAAACGTCGCTTTCATTTGCAACCTTAGGGTTCCATAGAGGGTTGGAAATATAGTTGGGATGCCGACTGGTCACACTGGGTTATCGAAGCTAATTAATGTACCTTGAACTACGCATTGGTAGAAATGTGACATCCCACCGCTTGACTGGACTTGACCGACCTAGTGCATGCCCTGTGACGTTTGTCCCTCTCTCCGTCGGTAAGTGAAATCTACGGCTCTGAGTGAATCGATAGATGTATAGTCCAAATTGATTATGGTAACTAATGACTGATCACTGATTTAGTAATTAAAAAACAGGGGGTACACCTTAAAGTCATGCATATAGCTTAAGCAGCCCAAAGATATCGGCCGATACCATATCAAATATTGCTCAATATTTTGAAAGTCGCTGCATTTCGTTTGTCAAATTTACATCTGGCGATATTCATAAATATAAGTTAAAATTAGTGTTTTAAGCACTAAAAAATATATTTTTATATTACTTATAACATTATAATACAAAATGAGTAATCTGAACAATTATATATAATAAGTTTGCTGTTTTTAGAAAATTTGCTTTTATAATACCATACTTTTAACCCAAGAGTAGTCGCGCATTTTTTTCAAAACGTTATTATTCGCGTCGCTCTTTTTGCCGTCGGCCACCCGCATACAGAAAATGTGAAATGAGAAATATTTTGCTCTTAATATTCGAATATTATATTTCAATGAAATTATAAATTGGCAGTTTGCTTAAATTATACATTTTATTCGAGAGATTTGGAAGATTGGGAAAAGTAAAAATGAACTAACTTTATCGTAGCGCAGACATTTAACCCATTCAAGGGCGGTGGTTCCTTTTTGGACCACTTAATGTTAATACCTAAATGTTACATTTACACCAGAATATTTGAATGAAAATTTACTTTTTATTACGTACGTGAACAAAATTTCTTCATTATTTAAAAAAAAAATGTTAGTATATTCTGGTGCCATTTACTCATTTCAGCATTTTACGGATAGAAGTACTTTGCCCCTGAAAGCTTTAAACAAATTTTAAATTTCCTTCTAAAAATGTACCTAAAGGAAAAATATACATGTTATTTCACTATGGTGGTGGAGAAACATTTAAAGTCAGCTACATGATAGTTTTCCATTGTTTCTCATAACAGGATATCAGTTAGCATAAGATAATTTATATGGGCGGCAAAAAGTCCGACACGCGATTACTGCTTGGTTAATGTATAGTTTTGGATATTATCGAATGTTGTGAAATTTATATTACTATTACAATATTCGGGGACGTCTATTGAAATTCCGAAAAACAAAATCATTTTTCGGACTTTCTTAATATCTGCGGACATTTAGCATGCCAGTCGAAATTTATAATCTTGTCCAAAGTGAAAGGAAATTTTGAATGATGGACCCTTACTTGAAATCTGTATAGATCTGTATAGATAATTTATATAGAAATATACAGATTGCAATGTAAAAAATTTTTAAGAAGCATTTCACTTTCAAGTCTATGGAATGTGTTAAAGAGAAACTTTATAAAGAAATCTGCAATTATTACTCTTGAATGATTCGTATTTAATAAAAGTAACGTAGACCGTATAACGATGTTAAAGTGCATCATTTTTTTTAGTTTTATAAAAAAACTAAAGATGCATTTTATACAAGAATAATCTTTTTACAGGGAAACCCAATCAATTTATGTAAGTTTTAAATGGATGTCAGTCCACCTTTTTAAAATACTTTTGAATTTCTGAATTATATATATATATATATATAATTGTATAATTCAAATGTAGGCCATTCATTTTTAATTAGACAATATTAATTTAAGTAATAATAAAAATTATTATTATACATATACATACAATAACAATAAATAACAATAATGAGCTTATATGTTAATTTATATTCGTGCTAACTTGTTTGTAGTGTGTCAATTTTTGAAGACATGTACACATAGTTATAACTTAAAATTAATAAAAATGTATCTTTAATTTCATAAAATAAATGAAAATAGTGGAAATGTTAATACTTTCTTTACAGTATTGTGCAACTGGAATACATGATTTTCAAGTCAGGAAGATTCAAAATTCCCCAATTATTCTAAATTTCTTACCAGCTTTAAAATAATTTTTTAAAAATTTATAACAAACTTAATAATAAATCTTTGTTGAATTAAAGTAAAAGAATTTATCGATAGTGATAGAAATGTTATGAGGCAATTAAATTATGATTTTGTCGGTTATTTTTTTTTGAACCGCTAACAAAAAAGTATTTAAAAAATTACATTTATTTGCAGCAAACTTCTAGAGTAAGACGGAATAGAGAAATGGGTTTATAAAAATAAATGAAATAATATGAAAAAAAAAATTGTTTTGAAATAAAAGATTTGAACAGATTAAATACATAAGTGTGTTCTTGTTTATTTCAAATTATGTGAAATGTTATGGTAGATTTTGAAAGTAAAGTAAAAAAAAAAAAAAAAAAAAAAAAAAAGATAAAATGTATTTTTTTCTTCCCAGCATCATTTATGTAGCAATAAATAGGTTTTCTCTAAAAAATCTATTGGAAGAAATTGGATAAATAAACATCTAAATATATATATTTACCCCAGTTTTACACACTATATATTTTCGGACATTAACACAAAATAAATACTTTAAAAAACGAAGTATAAATTTGGTATCATGGTAGGTTTGTTTTCGTTTAATTTGCCATAGCTTCGTAAAGGACTTTCGTCTTAAATTGTCTGACAGTCCAATTAATAGTAAGCTTTGGGAAAATCCACTGTAAATCACACTTCAAGGGAATGTCCTTTTTTTAGCTCTAGAGTAAATGTCACATTTGAGATATATGAAACTAGAAAAGAAATAGAATATCTGTGATCCTTGATTTGTTTCATATTTTTAAAAAGTCATAATTATTTTAATATGTATCATAAAAAAGCATTTGAATATATATATATATTGCAATTATTTTAAAATGCCAATATCTCACTTTCTCATAAATAAGTGTATATGAATTATTTATTAAAATATTTAAATTTTAATATGCGATTGCAGATTTTACAGACTATCAGTCTAGACGAGACATCTAAAGTTTTGTAGCAAAAAATAGTTCAACGACATTACATATTTTATTCTCTTTTGCAACAAATGTTTTGGAACTTTAAAAAAATCTTACGTTGCGATTTTCATATTTTAAAAATATTAAATGTATTATAGTATACTTTATTTATATGGATATTGTGAAAAATAAACCAAGATGAACTTACAGTAACTTAAAAAAAAGTGAAATTTATACACAATAAGAAGTTACGTTTTAAGTATTGAAAATACTTCGGATGACAGTTAAATCAGATAAAAGTGAAAACTATTTATGTGCGCACATTTTCTCAACCATAAATAAAGAAATTCAAACATTACTGTTATTATTTTGTTAAATGAAAAAAAAAATACAAAAAGAATAGCATATTATTTTTTTTGTATAACCTCAACATCAACCGTAGCTGATCTCCTCAGAAAATAGTAAAATAAAATGGAAAAAATGACAGTACCATCTGATGCTTATATAAATTAGAAAGTATATTGCGTAGATATAAAAAGTTTGAGAATGTAATGAGAAAGTATTCCTATATAAATGAATGAATTTCGAAATATAAATGAGAACATACATGAAATATCTATTTAAAAGGAAATGAAGTAAAAAAATACATCGGAATAAAATGCGCAAAAATAAATAAAAGACAGATCCTAATCTAACAATATTACACAGACATAACAAATAAGGCCATGAGATGCTCAAAACTTTCAAGAGTGCCTTTTGATTCTTAACATAAGAAAAATGTGTTCAGAAAGTTAATATTTTTTACATTCCATGGGCTATTCCTCTTTAAATTCGCGAGCGTTTCTTAAAATATTGTACGATTTCAAGGGGTTAAATTAGTGCAGACATCTATATTTTTGTTTCCGAATTTTCGATTAATATATAATTTTTTGTTCAACTGAGTCATTTTATTTAGTCAAATTAAAAATATTCTTCAGTCCAACATAAACGGAAAGCAAGAGTAAAAATTTCTATATTTAAAATATGCACTTTTATCTGTATTTTCAAATTATATAAAAGTATTAAGAGCTTTCCTTCATGTTCAAACAAGTGATAGAAATATTGGATTTTTCCGATCAAAATATTTAATTTTTTTCTTCTCATTAAGGAATAAAAATGAAAGAATGAAATTTTCTAAATTCAAGTTATATATTTTTATGTATAACGTCATATTTTTATTATATTGTTTTTTGATTACGGAATAAAAAATAAGCAATTGCTAAATTACGCCAATCTGTTATTTATTATTTATTCTTAATACAGTCTTTTCGTTCCAAGGGCTAATAATCAAAATTGAAATTTCAAGTATGTGCACAAAACCTAGATCTTGTGTTACTTTTAATGTAAGTTTTTATACTTAAATAAACATTCGTGAAATATATTATTATGTATTTACACATAAACGAATATATTCCACTTATATAATGATTTTCATTAAAATCTCTGACATGTCACTCATAGCTATTTTCTCATTTTGTATGGAATGATGCAAATACATATAACTTGTTAGGGGCGGCTTCTGTTATCTATATATATAAAAGCCGTTCTCTGTGTGTATGTCCTTTATACAAATCTTTAATTTTTGACCGTTTTGCACGAGACTTGCTGTACATAGGCTTTAGAGCATGGAATAGATCCCTGTCACCTTTAAAAAATCATCAGACCAATATTTATCCCTTTTTTCTATCATCTATCATAATTTAACGTTATAGAAACATCTCATTTTAAATTTTCAAATTCAATAGCTTCTTTTCTGTTGCCACACGTCTAAAAAACTGCTCAATAATTAAAAAAAAAATTATAACTAGAGTACTTTGTTTTATTTGCCAATAAAAATTCAGGCTATATTTGTACATTTTTGAAATCGACGTCATTCTAATCAGAAAATGCACATTTTTATATATTTATGTAAAAACTTTAACTAAGCATGTTTTAAAATGACCTTAGAAGTACTTTAGTTGAATGTTAAAAAATCTATTTTAATGAAGTCGTTTCAATATCAAGAATCAAATAAGGAAAATGATAATAGCAAAAAAATAAAATAAATAAAAAATAAAAAAAAATCGTTAGCTAGATATGATGTCAATGTCATCAATATAATATCAAACTGGCTCTAAAAACAGGATGCTACAATTTATTCCCTATTTCTTTGTAATCTTTAATTATATCATTTAGATAAATGTTTTAATACCTGAAATGCAATGATAACATTCTACGATTTGTATCGAATACGGTTATATAAAATACGATTTTTAAAGGATTTATATTAAATTGAAATTATAGCTACTATTTTTTAGGGTAAGCTTTTTTTTCTTTTTTAAACATGACTGACAGACTTTTTTGTTAGACGTTGAAATAATGGTATGCATGATGTTTAGAGATCAAATTGCAGTAAAAGAGTAATTTATGGTACGGTTAGGTTGTTGCCACCAACAATATGGTGCTAGGCGTTACTCATAGATATGTCTTTTCTTCATAATATTGCATTAATAGCAAACGGATATATCTTTCTGAATTGGGTTACAGGTATATTTAAAAATATATCCGTGATTGAAAATTAATTTAAAATGGATAAACTATCCGTAAATTGAGATAATCTAAAAAAAAAAAAAATACTGAAAGTACTTTTTGTATTCTATTAGATTTTGGAATAATCAAATGTGCGATGTTTAAAGGTCAAATTGCAGTAAAAGTTAAATTTATGGTTGGGTTAGGTTATTTCCACCAACAATATGATGCTAGAGTTACTCATAGTTCATCAATGTCTTTACTTTATAATATTGCATTAAGAGCAAACAGGTATATCTTTCGTAATTGGGCTGCATGTAGGGATGAGATTTCCACGTTTTTGCACACTGGTATATTCTTAAAGAAAATGTTGTTCTGTTAAATCAAGAGAGTGTCCCGATTAAATGAAATATCATTTACTCTAACAAAATACTGGTGTGAAAAAATGCGGAAATCTTATCCCTCGCTGCATGCAAATCAAAAATATCCATGATTGAAAATTACTTTAAAATCCATTCACATGAAAAAATTGAGATACAATTTTCAAATAAATTTCATTTGACAGAAGCTTTTTCTATTCGACAGTGTGGAAAACGAAACTGTATGACGATCATAAGTTTAAAAAATTTTAGTAAAGGCAAAATTTATGGGTTAGGTCATTGCCATCATCAGTATAATGTCACAATTGGCATTGTGTTTGTAGTTTATATATATAAATATATATATATATATTCAGAAGATGACTCAATGAAAGAGTCAAAACATGTAAATTTTTAATATTTTTAATGTTTTTTATTATTTAAATGACGCTTTTTAAGCAAATAATTGTACTTTAATATATGTTATGACATTTGTTTGGAATATACATTATTATGGTATAGTTAATAGTAGACGCAATTAAAACTATTTTACTTATATTTCTTATCGGTCTTTTAACGATTCGTGGACGGTAATGCACCAATCTCAGTTATTGTCACTGCCGTATTATTTCATTTTAATGTATTTTACCCGGGTGGACCATTATTATTGACACGAGCGAAGCCGGGTAGATCTGCTAGTAATATGATAAAATTGCACATATTTGTTCTGTATTACACAATGAATGGTGCATCTTCTAAAGGTTTTATAAAATTTTCTATATCATTAAACAGAAAGCTGTAAATAATACATTTATGAATGAAATTAAATAATTTCTTAATTTCGTCATGAATTAAGTAAATTTGTTTGTGTTTACATTTATCTATTATAAAAAACTGTTAATCAGAAATAGGGGAATAATTTATATCATTGTTATGATTTTGTAATTATAAGAAAGATCGTGTAGTATCGGACCGCGAGAAGTATCGGACAGCGGGTAGTATCGGACAATTAATGTTTCAAGATTTGGCTACTGGTAGCAGCACCTGTCATGCAACTGTCATATCTAGTAACCCTTTACGTCTCAAAGTACATCTGTTGCTAAAACGGTGAAATAATTGAATGATACCGGGACTTGCGAACAAAGTCATTTGAAAATAAATAAATAATTTTCTTCAGGCACAATGTAAAAGGGAAAAATTCATTTTAAAATTCTGGGGCCGTTGTGGCAATTGATGATTAAAATTAAATGGGACAGAATTTAACCCACCATGCCGGTACGAGTTAAGACAGAAGGAAGATTGGCTCGCCATTTTGAACCGATCGGTTTGCAAGTGAAAGTAAATAATTTGCTTTAAAAAAAATACTGCACGAATATAACTTTGGAACTACGTAGCTTTTGAGAAAGTAATTACAATAAGGTGTTTAGTGTTTTGTTAGATGTATGAGTTGCTATGCTTTATAATGTAAGCTGTAGATATGTCTTGACCTGGAGAACAAAGTAATAAGTGGGATGTAAATGAAGGAAACTATAGAAATAGTCCGACTAAATGTAATGACAATCAGGGAAGTTAGTGAAAGATACTGTGTATCTAAATGTACCTAAGGTGATAGACTCAGAGCTTTAAGGAAGGAAAAGAAGGGGAAGCCGCGTTTATGATATACAAATAACACATAATGTTGAACAGGAGGAAATGTTACAAGAAGGTTAGGAAATTAGATAGCCAGCTTAGACTTTTGAGTATTGAAGAGTTTTTAGCCCTAGTTTGTCAGTATGCAAATTCTCCAAAAATCAAAAATAGTTTCAACAAAAAAGTATGGAAGCTGGCAGAGTCTTTTACTATTCGTTTACGCCGAGACATGCGGATATGCGGTTAAGAAGCGCCAAATCCACAAGCCTCCAGAGAATAGCAGAATTCAACGAGGAACTGATCGACCGATTTTTTTCCAAGCTAAATGAATTCTGTCCTTAGTTTATTTCCTTCAAAGATTGTTAACGTAGTAATTTCTATCAAAGGCACGAAACAAGTGCACAAACCTACTTCAGTAGAAATAGTTGGAATGTCACACTTTGTATATCAATAAATGCATCATGAGTTCTCATTGTTCCTACTCTCTTCGTTTTTCCACGGGTGATACTGGACATTCAGTTAAAAAAAGATGCACCTTTATGAAGAGTATTCGATATCCAACAAAACTGCTGGATCGCAGATGTTTTTCTAAAGTGACTGACGCTTTTTAGCAGATCAAACTAGACCAACTGAAAAATATGCTGCTCTTTTGACTGTTGATGGTCACTCAATTCAAAAAGATCTAAATGCGATTATATTTAGATCTTTGTGGATATACATTTGGATTTTAACTGATATCGTCTGCATGCGGAATGATTCCCATTTTATTTATTAGGCGATGGACACAATTTAGATTGAGTTCTTCATTTTCACTAACATCTTTACTCACTAATATCATTTCAGTATAGCTACGAGATACATACTTCTCACAAACTCAGACCATTAGGAATTCTAAAATTCCTCCAAATCGATCAGAACTACTGTAGAAATGCCAAATAGAATGAAACAAATACATGCTAGATAACTTAAGAAACATAGCAATGCTCTTAGTGCCCCTTGCGATATAAAATTAAAACTGACCATCATAAATGATTCTCCGCTTTTCTCTGTTCCATTAATAAAGCCCATGTTGTTGTTCGGAACGATACCGTTGAATACTTCCATCTCTATTCTGATACTAAATGCGTTAGTTGCTACATTACTATTACGCCTATCATTGAAATTTTGAATATTTTATATAAAAATATACTAAACAGAAGTGATTTGTGCTAGAAAGATTTGTATTTACATAGAATGTTTTTATATTCATCTCAAATCTTATTGCCGACTGGTAAAACGGTTCGAATCGGAATCGTCACATTGCGTTTTATTATATTTTCATACAAATCTTGTTCTTAGAAAATTATTGAACTAACGCTGCATGTTCCCTCAAAATTCATCCAGAAGAATCTTTTTATAAAGGCTAATGATTTATAATCATGATCATCTGATTATAGAGCTTTCCCCCAACTAAGCAACATAGATTGGTATATTGTACTTTAAAAACATCCCTGACATTTTAAAAATAAAATTGCATGTGTCATCGAAATACATTCACCGGAACTCATGTTATAATCGGGAAGGGAAATATTCCAATAGCTCTCTTTATATATATCGTAGATATATTTAGAATGATGAAATATATACTTGATAAATCAAACTATTACTATTTGTAAAATATCAGCAGAAGAAAAATCATCACGGAACGTAATAAATAAAGAAAAAAAAAACTATTGAATGTCAATAATATTATTTTTTTATGATATACGAATAATTGTATAGTAAAAAAAGTCCTTTTATGAAATAAAAATGAAACTTTTATTAAGATAATTTCGTAGATACGAGAAAAGAAATAGCTGATATAAAAAGTGCATTAATGGAACTGTATCTGTTAATTTCTGGAATTTTGTAAATAAAATATGAATGTGACATTGTTTTTAGAAAACCTTTTTTTGTTTGTTTTTTTTTCCTATTTTTTCTAGAAAAAGTTTTTTTCTCTCGATTTCATACATTGATTTATCTTATAAAGTTAAAGTGTGTAATTATAGATGTTTCGGCAAAGCACTACTAAAGTATATTTTTTCTTTATGCATAAAAATATACGGATGCTTAAACAGAAGAATACATATTTTGTACATATCATGTTCAAGTATGTTTTCATTATGTGATATATGCGCTATTAGTATATCTTAATGCTTTGAGAAAGATTATTTCCTTATATTTATTTTCTAAGAGCTACAATAAGAATAAACCTAAATAACTGTGTTCGTATTAGCTTTTTCCTTTATTTGGTTTACAAAAATAAATAAACACAATATAGCGAGGCGTTTGTTAGTTTCTGTGTTAAAATACAAGAAAATCATTAGTATCGTGTAGAACTTTTAATAAACTTTATGTAAATGAAAATATGATTCTACAGCTTGAGTAAACTGGTCGAATTATTCCCTGATTGATTTCGAACCTACATCCATAATCTTTTTATGATAGCGGAAATGGCTCATACGCTAACATTTATAATTTGAATGTTGTCAAAAATCGCATTTGAACAACATTTTTACATTCTTCTGTCTTTAATAGAAGAAAGTATTGTCGAAATATTTTTAGACTTCCGGATTTCTACGGATTTACATGTTTTAGTAGTCAGAGATCTCATAAAACATGTTTATGCAAAATGTTTGTCTGTCCGTCCATATGTCAGTGTTTCGCCCTTGTACCATCGAAAAGTGTATGTAGTTATGCATAAAATTGAATCAATTTTTTGAGAAGGGATTTGGCTATGGCGAGCAGCCCTCCTTCAATTTAGAAATATTCTGCCGGAAGGGGGCGATGTAATAGCAATGTCTGTGGCATTTTCATTATTGCAGGGCTCGCAGCGTTCCTAAAATTTTCGCACTTTCCTACCATTATTTTAAAACGTTAATCTTTATTGTATAATTCTATTACAGATGTTGAAGGAATCTACCGCGAAGAATTCTTATTTAAAATACTGATAGCAATGTGCGAAAATTTTAGGAACGCTGCGAGCCCTGTTATTGTTACCATCGAAAAGTGTATGCAATTACGCATAGAACGAAAAAATTCTTTTGTGTATGTATTTGGCTGTGGTCAGCAGTTTCTCCTTGGATATGAAAATATTCTGTCAGAAAGGGCTGCTGTAATAGCGATTTTTGTGCCATTTTCTTTATTTTACCATCGAAAAGTGCATGAAGTTGTGAATAGAATTAAACCAATTTTTTTTGTATATTTTTGGATATGGACAGTAGGTCTTTCCTTGAATTTTAAAATTTTACGCCGGAAAGGGGCGCTGTGATAAAGATTTTTGTTCAATTCTCTATTTTTCATATATTTGTTGTCCAGCAGCGACTCGTGCAGCGGTGGGACTCGCATCCTGCTAAACTGGCTAATCGAAAACAGCTTATGTACAACAGAATAACGAAAAACTATTGATTTTAATAACTAACATGATCGATATTAACTCATTTTTGCTCGGATTAATTGACTGAAGAAGAAATTTAAAATGAAAATCAAACTTGGCATAGTATTGAACTAATTTTGAAGCATTAGCATTTGTAACTACTTTTTGAAATATTAAGACGTGTAATTCTAGGATAGATGGCCATAGAGGAGAATGGCCAGTCTAAATATTTCAAAAACTATATCATAGATTGAAGCTTAAACTTTGTTCGTAAGAAATAGTTCAACGTGCCCATTCATTGCGACGTGCAGTTGTGTTTTTCAATTATAAAAAGAAAGTGTAATTTTAATGTTTATTTAATTTAGTGGTTGGATATATTTGTTGAGTTAGGTACCTGAATGTTTTGCAGTACCTATGTTAAATTGTTTTATACTATAAGGACTTTTAAGGATCGTATATAATCCAATCTTTGCTTTTAAGAATAAAACCAAGTGGACAATGGCGGAGTGACGCTTTAAATTGGGTGGCAATCTGTTCATCAATTTTAGGAGAGATGGCCACATGAAATCGAGGAGAGATTCACTTATAATCATTATTTCAAAATTGTATGGAGTGAGGATTTTAACTAAATGTAATTATTTTTATTAATAATTATATAATTCTTATGTTTATAATTATATTAATTGATATAATTATTTAAATTTTAACGAATATAAATATTGCAATAACGATAATATAACAGTGCTTAACGATGTGTTTTTGTTTCAGAAAATATTGAAAAGCTTCGGAAACGTTCATCCGAGAAACAGATGAATTTGATAAATAAACTTAAATACGTGGAAAATCTGAAATAAACGCGAGAAAAAACAAAAACATAACACTTCCAGTAGCGAAGAAGGTGAAATACATTTGAAATTATTAGATTCTATAAATTCCGAGGTAATAAATTGGATGAGGATCACTGTGTTCGTTGAAGAGAAGAATATAATACCACAAACAAAAATCATTACTGCATACAATGTATAAGATACTAGAAGTGGTTCCATGAAACGTGTGCAAACGATCAAGATCTTTTCCAAGAATGTGGTAAAATTTTACAAAAGAGAAGGATTGCAATTATACTTCAAATTTTGTTTATTCAAATTTTATTCAATGATTTTCCCTGATATAATTGCATCTTTACAAATTTTTATGTGTTTCTCATGAATAACAACATAAAATGATTTTTTTTTTGCTATTTTAAGTTAATTTTTTTCTTTCTTGTATTGGTTGGCCATCTCTGCTCGGCTTGAAGGAGAGATGGCCATCTGCCATTTAACCCTTAAATCCCAGGTGTTGCTTTTCGGCAACATACCCAATTTAGGCTTCTAAAATACTATTAGAATAATATTGAAGCTATAATGCCTAATGTTGCCAATAAAATACATTCTGAAAATATTATTAAATCGATTTTCAACATGTAGATGGCAACACTTGTGCTGTTTAAGAATAAAGATAGATTTATTTTTTCAGTTGTTGTTACTTGTTCTTTTAGTTTTGTTTGGAAGCTTGCGAAATACCCTATTTTGTTTTGCAGTGAGCAAGTAAAAATTATTTCTTATTGTAGTTCCTAAACTTCTTGTTGGGGTAATATTATAGAATTTTATCAAGGAAATTTATTTTTTCAATTAAAGACCAGTATTGCCGATTAGTAACAAACTGCTTTTTAGATGTAAAGCATACTTAAAACAAAATATGATTTTTAAATTATTTTTTCCCATGGTTTATTTAAAAAATGAAAGCCGAAAAACCTTATTACAATGATTTTTGAAAAATCAAGCATTTAAGAGTTAAATTTCAATTTTGTTTCCCACTTTTTGTTCTCGATATTTAATTTTTTTTTTGACCAAAATATGATGATGAATATAGGTATAAGAATTTCAAATATGCATAAATATTTCTTGTATTTGCATTCTAAGAATTTTTATTTCAATCTATAAAAACTATGGCCGTCTTTCCTAGAGTTACCCTATAAGATGGAAGAAGGTTTTGGGATTTGCATATCCAACTACTTTCTTCTATCTTCAAAAGAGAAAGCATTGTAATCGAATTTTTTTTTGACTTCCGGTTTTCGACGGATTAACGCATTTTAGGCGTCAGTTAAACATGCCAGTTCAAAACATGTTAATACAAAATGTCTATCTGTTCTTCAGTGTGTCGTCATTATACCTTCAAAAAACGTATTAAATTATGCATAGAATTGAACCAAATTTTTTGCGTATGTATTTGGCTATGGCAAGCAGGTCTTCCCTCAAAATAAAAATATTCTAGCGGAAGGGGGCACTGTAATACGAGTGCATTTTTGTGACATTTTAATTATTGTACCACCGAAAGTTGTATGAAGTTTTCATAGAATTGAACCAAATATTTTGTGTATGTTTTTGGCTATGGCCAGTAGATCCTCCCTGAATTAAAAAAAAAAAAAATCAGCCGATGGGGGCGCTGTAATTACAATGTATGTGCCATTTTCATTATTGTACCATTCAAAAGTGTTTGAAGTTATACATAGAATTGAACATAACTTTTCTTTATCTTAGCGTATCCAGCAGACCCTCCTTCGATTTGGAAGTATTCCACCGGGAGTGGGCACAGCAATAGCGATGAGTATGTCATTTTCATTATTTTACCATCCATAAGTGTATGAATTTATGCATAGTATTGAACCAAATTTTTGTGCATATATTTGGCTGTGGCCAGCACTTTCTCCTTAAATTTGAAAATATTCAGCTGGTAGAGATTGCTGTAATAGAGATTTTTGTCTCATTTTCTTTATTTTACCATCGAAATATAAAGTTATTTATAGAACGGAACAAGTTTTTTGTGCAAGATTTTGGCTGTGGCCATCAAGTCCTCCCTGAATTTGGAAACATTCCACGGGAAGAGGGGCCTGATATACTGATTTTTGTATAATCTTTCTCAATTTTTCTATTATCCATCGGCGTCTCGAGTAGCGACAGGAAATAGCGTCCTGCTAAGCCGGCTATTTGAAAACAGCTGGTGGCAGCAGAATAAGGGGAAAATGTTGATTTTAATAAATACCATCATCCAGATTAACTCGTTCTTATTCCGATTAATTGACTGAAGCAGAAATTAAGATTAAAATCAACGTACGTTGGTATAGTATTGAAACAGTAATACTGAAGTGTTACATGTGTGACTACTCTTTGAAATATTAAGATGTATGAGATAGAATAAAGTTTTGGGATGGGATAATCCCACTATTTTTCTTTGAGTATGTATGTTAGATGAACTCCATTACATTACTCGCGGGAAAGTCGAGTAGTTTGTAATCCATATAGGTCATACTAAATTATTTACTGTGTATAACTTTCATATATAAAGACCAAAATCTCTTATTATGTAAAATGAACGATTTGTTTGTCACAGTATTTTGTTTGTATATTGTAATGGACTAATTCTAGGTCTTTGCATTTGTACTTACAATTCCTCTTACTAGATTGCTGGTCAAGTCATTTACGGGATCAATTCAAGTCAAGCAGATGTAGTTTAAATTATTCTGCACGCGGTCAGATAATTGGAAAACTGGAGAAAGGGCGTCAAACTACAGATGCTGCTAAGGAATTGGACATTACCCGCAGTATTGTTTCGAGGCCATGGGCAGTATTTTAAAAAAGTAGAATGTGTAGCTTCTGGAGGCATGGTTGTTGTTGTCGCAGTACGGCAGATCAGTTGTCAGTGCATAATACTGAAAGCCAAATTAAACGGATCCAGTGCAGCTGCTCAAATGTCAAGCAAATTCGATGCTACCACAGGAAATCAGATATTCTGTAAAACTGTTGCAAGAAGTTTGCGACAGACAGGACTATACTCTTGAAGACATATTGACAGTGTGACCCACTTGCGAAATTTCACCACTGATCCCATTTGCAATTGATCTGTCTGCATCGCCATTAGGTAGAGGTTGACTGTTCAAATTTCCTCTTAACTGATGAGATATGGTTTAGTATTTATTTCTTCTGATAGGAGACGTCAACTGATATGAGGTGAAGTTGTCAGTGCTTATCACCAAGAAAATATCCAAGAGATTGACCGATATATTTCTATACATATATTAAAGCACCGTTGTCTATTCCCGTTACATGTGCTTCAAGCGGTAAAGTACTTTAATTACTGCTGAAATTATGCTGTCTCGTGATGCAGTTTTTGAAATAATTTTCTGTTCAGTGGTGACAACGCGCCAGCGTCGTTCAGGACTGCCGTGAGAGCCGTGGTATAATTTGGCCTGACGTTCAATAATTTTGATTAATTATAATGTGTATTGAATCTCTTAAGGCGACGTCTTGCTTCACGGCCTTTCAACGGACAAACAAACCTTCCCTCATCCGTGAAATAAAAGAGGTTTGTTTCAATTTGCCTCAAAACATAATGGTTCAAGCAGTGTTTGACATTGCATTGCAATGCATGGTGCAAGTATCTCTTACATACATGTCTTTTCGAACTGCATATCGTGAATAATCTGTATTCTTTGTATTATTCTCAGGATTCGTACGGGTCCTGGAATTTCCAAACCAGAATTTTTTTCGATACCAGTATTTAGCTATAGATAATCTCTCCTGAAATTAGGCGAAATTTCGCACATTTGAAATTGATTTATTTCTTTATAAGAAAATACTTATATTTTGTCTTGAAAATAACGGTACCCGTACGAACCCTGTATTCTGTTTTCGCCGTAATATGTAATTTCCCTGAAACAACATGTTTCAACACTTTCTTTGTTTTTGTTTTTCGCAATAATATTTGAGTTTTATCATGTTTCGCATTCTGTCTTTATCTATTTTTCCCACTTGACATGCAATCATACTTACTTAAAAAAAAAAAAAAAAAACATAGGTGAGGATTTCTCTATTAGTGTTTATTTATATAGAACTGTAGAATATATATATATAACATAGAATGTACATAATATATAAAATGGTATATCTCGTTTTCATTAATATTTTCATTTTTTTTAAATTTTTTATTCGTGTCCCACCAACATTTTCCAGCAAATGAAACTCTATTTGAAAGTCTTTTCTTGTAATATTTTCAATTTCAAATTTAAAACGACATCATCTGGAAACTCTAGAAACATCTAAATGTTTATGTTTCATTTAGCATATAGATTATTTGTGAAAATTAATAATTTATGATTAACTGCGAAAATTATATACCCTAAACTTTTCCTTCAATGTCGAAAATTACTCTTATTTTTAAATTTCATTAAAAATGATAAGGAGTAGGCGACTTACAAGATAAATACTGTTAAAAAACAATTTCTTATCATAAGCGATATAAAAAGGAATATACTCCTTTGCACAGAAGTAAAGCATTGTAATAATCATGATATAGTTACAAATGTTTAAACGTTTATACACTGTAAAAAATGACAGATGTTTCTTAATCTACAAAATGTACTATAATCAGGGACGAAAATATACAATAATCTTTTCCAAATCACCGAAGATTTCGAAAAGCATTCCTTTACCTTTAAAAACCTCATCTTTTTATTCATCAAAAATTCATCAAATTAAATTTTTTTCAGCTGCCCATCATTTTCGGAAACGTTTCTGAGTATCTTTTAAAGTGAAATGATCAGTTTTCTCAAATCGGAATATCACTTTCTCGGATGCTATCTATTCTCAGGTAAATATTTTGATATACAGAAGACATGTTTAACCGACAAACATATAATACTAACAGCATTATATGGAAATTAACTTTATTTGTTACAGTTGCGTGCACAAATTCAGTTATGCAGCTGAAAATGTTTACTTGAGAATTAATAGAATCCGTAAAACCGATTTTCCGGCTGCAGACAACTGATTAAGGGGACAGTGGAGCTTAAAATCCTTAAAAGATTTTTTTTTTTTTTTTGTAAATTTCAACTTAAATATTATTCAAGGTAAAAAAAAAAAAAAAAAAAAAAAAAAAAAAAAATTTGTTCGAAAAAATATCAAAATTTTTCAAAAAAAAAAAAAAAAAAAAAATTAACATTTACATTCAAATATACAAAATTCAATGCTATATTTTATTTCTATATATAAACCAAACATTTATAAAAAATATTGGGGAATTTCATTGATATTAATTTATTAAAATATTATTTAAATTATATAATATTAATTAAAATTATTTTTTTTGTGATAAATGCATGCCGTAATGCATATAATGTACCCTTGAATAATATTTAAGATAAAATTTACAAAAAAAAAAAAAAAAAAATGAAATTTTGAAAAATTTTTCACTTTTTTTTAACTTTTAAATTCAAATATGTAAAATTCGATGCTGTATTTTATTTCTATATATAAACCAAACTTTTATAAAAAATATTGGGGATTTTCATTGATATGGAAGACGCATGGTGTGATATCGTTTGATATCACATATATTATTCTTTAAAGGTAATTCATATGATCCCTAGATAGTTAAAATTTAATATTAACTATCAATATAAAAATCCCCTTTCTATTTCTTTTTGTATATCTAAGTTTTAAATTAATCAACTTTCCTTTTCACATTACTTTAACGTTCCCAGAAAACTCTCTCTCTGCTCTTTTATCTATGTAAATAAAATAAAAAAAAAGAATATTATTCACAGCCATTTCATTTCGAAAGAGTCATTCTTTTCGCGTTGCATCTGCCTATAAAATTTCTCTCTGTCAGATTTTTAATTCGATCCTTTACTAAGAGATAGTCAAAACTGTGGTTAAACCAGCGGTTAGATAATAATATCCAGATGTACTTTTAAACTCAAGTCGCCTTTCAATTTACCGCACTCATTCCAATGCTATTGACAGCTTTCGGATTCTTTCTTACTTTCTCACGGACTAACGCTTGGCTAATTATCACCTATTAGGCTTTTCATCTAAATTTAATCTACACCATGTATTCCAATGTAACGGTCACCCCTTGGCAAGATCTGTGTCTTACCCAATATATATATATCGCCAAAACTTTACGAATGAAAATGTGAAACTGATCACTCTTTGCCTGCTTCTCAGAATGCAAAGATTATGTTTTGAATGTGTGTAAGGGGGGTCACTCCCAAGGCACTTATGTGTGTCTTCAAATTTTCATTAAAGTTTCCTTATTACGCTACAAGTATTATTTTGAATCTTCGGGATCTGAGTTTATTGTATTGTTCGCGCATTCGTACTCCACTACGGAAAATCTCAAAATCTCATTTGAAATAATTCAAAAGATATTTCCATTTACTTATCAATATCTCAAGTTTTTAGGGACGAAGACTCCCGCAACGAGAAACAATCTCTTTCACAAACTTTGGTGCCTAAGGAAGAAGATTTTTTAAACTTGTAGCTGGGAGTGACCCTCGCTTTTATTCAGCATTGGTCTATTAAAAAAAATTACGAATCTTCGCTCTTTGGATTACTTAATTATATGGAAACACTTATAGAAACAATTATATGGAAACATTCATCCGGGTCTGTGAGCCCTGTGTGTCGACCGTTTCATCGCCGACGGGGTGCTACGTGATCTACGGACATTCAAATACGCTGGTCTCTGATGTCAACGTTTGAGTCGAAAATATGTTTGTTGTTTCCAGATACTATATTGTTTCGTTTTCTCCTGCGCTCGCCTGATAAGAGTATAAGGAAGCTGATGATTAAAGAATTTTCGACTCGTGTGTCATTTTCGCCTGATTGGAGGATTTTCATCTTCTACTTGAGAAAAATAAAGTGTCAGTTTTCGAATAGTGCCCGTGCGCGCGATGTGTGTGAATCTGTTTTTGAGTATTCAAGATCTCAAAGAAGTACTCGTGTACTTGCAAAAAAAAGTGTGAAACGGGATTGTGATTAAGATACGTGGTGTGATTTCAGTGAATAATTTCTACACGGTTGATTAGTCATCGGTGTTCAAAATTTATTTGTGAAATATGTCTCAACAAGTTCGAAAATACAGTTGTCGCTCCCGTGATGTGATTTTTTTTAAATGTCTAGTTTTACGACATTTCTGTGCATTACATGTACATTAAGACTTCACATTTTTGAGCTAAATTGTCAGTATGAAAAAAAAAGGAGAAAGAAAATACATTGAAATAAAAAAAAGGGCAATAGATCCACAATACCTAACAATATCCATGATATAGTTTGTGGATTCAGTCACATATAAAACAAATTTTAACAACGAATAGATTTTCTTTAGTTGAGAAAGTTTTTGAAGTTAATGTATTGTATGTTAGTATTTTATTTTATTTTAATGTGGTTCACAACATTATTGGAGTTATAATTGATTATTTTACTCATGAGGGAATTACTGTATTTTAGTAATTTGTTTTCTATTTACCCCAAGTTAGTATATCAGGAGGGAAGTTGTGAAAATTGGTTACTCTTTTTTTTTTACATACATTTTTTTCCCTGCATGGATGTCACTCGTTTAAACTATGCTAATAACACCTTCAGTATATTTAATTAGCTTTTAATGACAAGTAAGTTTTCATTACAAGGGTTATGTTTTATCTATGCAGGGTTACATTTATGAAAACTAAAAAAATGGAAATTTATATTTAAATTTCAGTATTGTGTTTTTATTCGTGTGCCATCAATTATTTGGTTCTTGTGCAGAATATTTTAATTTGACTATATGTGTTTAACATTTTTTTGTTATTTTTATCAAAGGTAAGTCTTTTTAAATATAGATAGATGTTCGTTTCCCATTGCTTTAAAAAAAGGAAAAGTTTAATAATTAAAGCAATCTAGATATATTTTATGCTTTCATATGTTATCATAATTTTTATTTTGTGCTTATGGTATTATTTCAAGTTTTTTTTTTTTTTTTTTTTTTTTTAAATGTGATGGGTTTATATTGTGTGCATTTTAAGTTTATTAAATTCAAATGTTGTGTCATATAATATGCGACAATTTTAGGTTACCCATATTTTTCCGAAAATTTGACATTTCCCCATTTCGTTTTATATTTAAATTTCACGAATGCATTGGGTAAAAGAAAGAGAAGTGTGTGACAATAATAATTTAATTGATTTTGATTTTTTTTTTGGTAGTGAGAATTTTTTTTGTTGTAAAGTATTCAGAATTGTTCTAGAACCATTATTGATAGCAGTAGTCGCCCATGCATGCCCGTTTTAAAAATAAAATTACATTGTGGTTCAAAGATAATATTCATTTCTCCGGTTTACATCATTTTTGTTGAAAAGAACACTTTTAAGAAAGATTTGGATTTCTTATATTTTTGTTCAACTTTTTTTTCACAAGTACTTCATGTGTTGGATATTTGTTTATGTTACACAAAATTTGCTCATTTAGAATACAATTTTGTTCATTCGTATACATACATGTCACTAGCTCATGTGTTGATTTACATATTTTGTTCATTTGTTTTTTACACATTGTACTTTGCTAACGATCTATTCGACAGTATTTTTTTTTCCTCACAAGTAGTTCATTGAGTATAACACATAGTTCATCGTGGCTAGTTTAGAGTTTAACCAGAGTTCATTCACACATTACACGTAGTTCATTGATTTTATTAACCCTTATTCCTTACATTTTGGTGATTAACTCATTAATTATGTAATTGAATCTCACTCGTATGTTAGTTTTTTGGGTTATTACACACATACTGTCCGTATATTTTGTTAGCAAATGCATAAAAATGTTAGTTTATTGGGACATTATTACAGGTAGTTCATGTGGAATTATACAATTTGTTCATGTGTTTACTTACACGTTGTGTATGCTTGCGTACACACTTATTCATGTGTTTCATTTCAGGTAGTTCATGAGTTTGGGGTTTCTTTTTCCCCTCCCTTCACACACATACAGTAATTATTTTTTCTCTCGATATATACAGCACAGTGAAGGATTCTAAAAAAAATCCCTTTTTTTTAATATTTGACTTTTTATACACTTAGGTACATCTTATTGCTTCACCATATGGCATAAGTGATAATTTAATTCACATTTAACTTTAAAGTTAAAGGTTTGTTTTTTTTTTAGAAATTAATTGTGTACTGCTTTATATATATTATTTTTCATCGGACTATTCGGCGCGCAAATGGGCGGATGATTAAAAATATATTGTTTTTGTGTGAAAATACTCTCATGCGGGTCATTTTTTCTTTTTTTTTCACATGTAAAAGATTTCTTTTATCAGAAGGGTACACAGCAACACTATACACTTTTTACAACATTTACATCTCTTTAGATATTTTGGGGAAATTCGGAATAAAACCTTAGACACTTGTTTATAGTTTTAGTTCAAAAGTTGTCTACATATGTTTACATTTTTATCACACAATAAGCTTTTCCTGGTCACATTTGTCCTTTTCGCTTTTCTTTACTTAAAAGCACAGTTCTTTGTTTTTTTTTGTTTGTTTTAACTTTAGGCTAAGCATTTTTGTGCTTGTGATACAATGCTCTTGGTTCCATATGTACACAATGAGTTTGTGTTCATAGTTCATACAACTGAGTTCATAGTCTAGTTAGTTCATAGTTTACACAACTGAGTTCATAGTTCATTGAGTTCATAGAAAAAACACTTTACACCAGTTCATAGCAATGTCAATTCTTTGTGTACTTCAGGGACCAATTGCACTATTATTTTTTTCTTTCATGACAATACTTAGTTCATAGAATTTCTCCTTACACATATTAGTTCATAGATTGTTTTCTTTCTTGTGATTTGTTTTGCATATTAGTTCATACCAATTTTGTTTTGGTAGACACTTTAGTTCATTGTAATAAAATTTTTGTTAGACACATGTGTTCATAGCAAGTTTCATGCTTTTACACACACTTTAGTTCATTGTATTACTTTTACACTAGTCAGTGAAGTACCCCTACACATTATTTCTTTGAAATAATTTTTCACTTTTGTTCATTGATATACTTAGATTGTTGTATTCATTTACACATGCAACTATGTCGTTGAATTTAACCTTTGTTCACTGACACACATTGCTTCGATACTCGTATACGTCGTTAGTTCACTGAGATTTGCTTACATTTTTAGTCATGCATATATGTTTGTTTGTTTTTAAACATTGCATACTGAATTGAAAATATTCATTTTTTTCAAGTTTTTGAACCTTTGCACATTAACATTCTTTTTGTATGTTTGTTTTTATGTCTCACTATACCAGGACTACTT
The DNA here is from genome assembly GCA_963932465.1 of Maratus speciosus. Lineage (NCBI taxonomy): Eukaryota > Metazoa > Arthropoda > Arachnida > Araneae > Salticidae > Maratus > Maratus speciosus. The sequence goes on along the minus strand of OZ010795.1, from coordinate 429,074,842 downwards.
TTAATTTTACATGATACATTGCAACATAAACATTTATTAAACTTTACATTTTGCAGACACTTAATTTTTTTTGCTTTTTAATATTTTGTTATGTAATGACATTCTCATGTCACCATCACTTTGTTTAACAACAAAGATTTCTCAGTAAATAGGAAACTACCTCTTCACATGCTATGCATATTTTTATTTCAGGCTCATGATTTTTTTCTATTCTAGTTTTATGTTACACCATGTTTTCAATATTAAACTTTCTCACATTTTAAAAGTTACCAGTTATTAAATTATCGTTTAATTTCTTGGTTCTAAATACCATGACACAGTAATGTCATCACTACTTTGCTAAATTGCAAATTGATAGTTTGACATTTTTGACAGTTACATAATTTTAATCCTTCACTGATATTTGAGACAACTCTATACTTTTCCTCATCTTTATCCACAGTACAGATCCTCACTAACACAATGTCATCTTGACATATTAATAAGTTAAAACTTTGATAAATAAACGGGCTCACTGCATGAGGTATCTACAGTTGCTATTTGTATATAGCGACTACTACTTACAAAAAATAAAAAGAAATTTTTTTAAAATGTTTTATTATATTTTGATATTAGATACAGTTCTTTTGTTTTGTAATCAAATCATCTCTTTTGTTTTTCTAATCACTGCACTCAGAAATTGGGTTCAATTTAAAATTATGGTCCTATGGCCACACACTTCATTTGTGCTGAGAGACACTCCGGAAAGGGTGCCAAATTACTTTTCTGTGCCCATCTACATAGCTTATTCATTTTTTTTTATAAATATTATTTTGCATAGTGTATGTTAATCAGTTACATGTTGTGTTTATTTTTTTTGTCCACTTATTCTTATGATCTGAAATGGGTCAATATTTTGAGAAGAATTATAGAGCTTCTTTTAAACCTTCTCAGTACTGGTCATGACAAGCAGTTTCTAACAAATTTTTGCAAATTTATTGATAATGGTACCTTACATTTAATGTGACGTCACAAAATACAAAACAGGTAAAAAACATTCCTGTTGTTGAATTAATATGTGCACAAGTACAGTTAAGAATACTGTTTATTAAAACATAGTCTATAAGACTCGTTCACGTGAACCTTTTTGAACTTCTACTGAGCCTTTATAAAAAAAGGACATTATGAAGCATATTTAAGTCATGACATATATAATCATATATCTATACTTCTATACTCCTATTATAAAGAGGAAAAAATATTTTATTTGTAGGAAGTAAGCTCTGGAACTACCGAACCGATTCCAAAAGTAATGGTATCAAAATGATGGTGTTAGTCCAACTTAGAACATAGGCTATATCTTATGTCGGTGCTACTACCCCAAAGGGAGTGTAGGATCAAAAAACGTTCTAAAAATGCGATTTTAGCGTTACTGAAGGGCCTAGAAATATGAAATTTTGAATATTAGTTACTTATAAGATATAAAGGATGTCTAAGAACAGTTCTTAAACAATTCGAAATTTAAAAGGGGTGAAAATGCACAAAAGGCGTTCTAAAAAACGTTCTAAATGGTAGTTTCTACACAATCTCAGGAAATACCAAACCGATTTGAAAAATATTGGTGTCAAAATGATGGTGACAACACTTGCTCCAAAATAGGCTATGTTTTATGTCGGTGCCACTACCCGAAAGGGGGTGTAGGAGCAAAAAACGTTCTAAAAATGCGATTTTAGAGTTACTGAAGGGACTGGAAATATGAAATTTGGAATATTAGTTACTTATAAGATATAAATGATGTCTAAGAACAGTTCTTAAACAATTCGAAATTTAAAATTTGTGAAAATGCACAAAAAGCGTTCTAAAAATCGATCTAAATGGTAGTTTCTACACAATCTCAGGAAATACCAAACCGATTTAAAAAATAATGGTGTCAAAATGATGGTGACAACGCTTGCTCCAAGTTAGGCTATGTTTTATGTCGGTGCCACTACCCCAAAAGGGGTGCAGGAGCAAAAAACGTTCTAAAAATGCGATTTTAGAGTTACTGAAGGGCCTAGAAATATGAAATTTAGAATATTAGGTACTTATAAGATATACATTGTGTCGAAGAGCAGTTCTTAAACAATTCGAAATTTAAAAGATGTGAAAATGTGCGAAAAGCGTTCTAAAAACGTTCTAAATGGTAGTTTCTACACAATCTCAGGAAATACCGAACCGAATTGAAAACTAATGGTGTCAAAATGACGGTGACAACACTTGCTCCAACATAGGCTATGTTTTATGTCGGTGTCACTACCCGAAAGGGGAGGATGCAGGAACAAAAAACGTTCTAAAAGTGCGATTTTTGCGTTACCAAAGGGCCTAGAAATATGAAATTTGAAATGTTAGCTACTTATTAGATATAAAGGATTTATAAGAACAGTTCTTAAACAATTCGAAATTTGAAAGGGGTGAAAATGTACAGAAAACGTTCTAAAAAACGTTCTAAATGGTAGTTTCTACAAAATCTCAGGAAATACCAAACCGATTTAAAAAATATTGGTGTCAAAATGATGGTGACTACGCTTGCTCCAAGATAGGCTATGTTTTATGTCGGTGCCACAACCCCAAAAGGGGTGCAGGAGCAAAAAACCTTCTAAAAATGCGATTTTAGAGTTACTGAAGGGCCTAGAAATATGAAATTTGTAATATTAGTTACTTATAAGATATATATTGTGTCAAAGAACAGTTCTTAAACAATTCGAAATTTAAAAGATGTGAAAATGTGCGAAAAGCGTTCTAAAAACGTTCTAAATTGTAGTTTCTACACAATCTCAGGAAATACCAAACCGAATTAAAAAATAATGGTGTCTGACGGTGACAACACTTGCTCCAACATAGGCTGTTTGTGTCATTACCCGAAAGGGGAGGATGCAGGAGCAAAAAACGTTCTAAAAGTGCGATTTTTGCGTTACCAAAGGGCCTAGAAATATGAAATTTGAAATATTAGCTACTTATTAGATATAAAGGATTTCTAAGAACAGTTCTTAAACAATTCGAAATTTGAAAGGGGTGAAAATGTGTGAAAATCGTTCTAAAAAACGTTCTAAATGGTAGTTTCTACACAATCTCAGGAAATACCAAACCGATCTAAAAAAATAATGGCGTCAAAATGATGGTGACAACTCTTGGTCCAACATAGGCGATGTTTTATATCGGTGCCACTACCCTAAAGGGGGTGCAGGAGAAAAACGTTCTAAATTGCGGCTTTTGCGTTACGGAAGGGCCTAGAATCGTGAATTTTGGAATGGTAGTTAGTTATAAGATATCAATGATATCTAAGGACATTTCCATAAAAAATCGAAATTTAAAAGGGGGTCAAAATGCGCAAAAAGCATTGTAAAAAACTTTCTAAATTGCGATTTCTATGCAATCTCAGGAAGTACTGAACCGATTTCAAATATAATTGTGTAAAAATGATGGTGACAGATCTTGCTCCAAGATAGGCTATATTTTATATCTGTTTCCACTACCCCAGAGAAGATGCAGGAGCAAAATGCGCGAAAAGCGTTCATAACACGTTCTAAATGCCGATTTGCCGGCAATATCTCAGGAAAAATGAATCTGATTTCAAACGTAATGGTAGGAAATGGATGCCCCTGCTCTAACATAGACGCTATTTTATGTCGGTATAACTATCACCAAGACGTTGCAAGAGCAAAAAATTGTTCTAAATTTCGATTTTTGTGATCGGTAGAGGCTAGCAAATTAAAATTAGGCAAGGTACATATTTATCAGATATAAATAATCTTTAAGAACACTTTCGAAAAAATTGGAAATTTATAAAGGGTTGAAAATGCACGAAAAGCGTCCTAAAAACGTTCTAAATTGCGATTTCTACTCAATATAAGGAAATACCAAAGCTATTTCAAAAGTAATGGTTGCAAATCAATGGTGACAGTCCCTGCTATAACATAGGTTATATTTTATGTTGCTGTCACTACCATCTGAGTGTTGCAAAAGCAAAATATGTTCTAATTTGCATTTTTTGCACAACTGAGGGGTCTAACACTTTGAAGTATGGCATGGTATTTACTTACAAGATGCAACTGCTTTCTAAGGACAGTCGAAAGAAAATTCCAAATTTGAAAAAATAAAGTGAGTGAAAAGCGTTATAAATTACAATTTTTATGTAATCTTATCAAACGTAAACTTATAAATTACAAAACCGATTAAAATAATAATGATGACAAATTTTGGTGATATAACCTGCTCAAACATAAGCTATATTTTATGTCTGTTCCACTACCAGCAGAGGGTTGCAAGAGCTAAAAACTTTCTAAATTGCGTTTTCTGTGATACGGAAAAGGCTAGAAACTTTAAATATGACATGGTAGTTACTTATAAAATATAAATGCCCTCGAAGGAACGTCGAAAATAAATTCGAATTAAAAAGGGGTGAAGCGAAGGGGAGGTGCGAAAAGCATTCTAAAAAAGTTTTAAATTACGATTTTAGGCAATTTCAGGGAATATAAACCTATTATAAAAGTAAAAGTTGCGAATCAATGGTAATAGTCTCTGATCCTACACAGGCTATATTTTATGCCGGTGATTCCACAACCTGGGGTTCACAGGAACAACAAAACGCTCTAAAAAAGGGCTTTAAAAGCTTTTAAAATTACGTTTCTGTGGAATATTAGGAAATAACAAACCGATTTCAAAATTAATGTTGGCAAATTAATGGTGACAGTTCCTGTTTCAACACAGACCTTTATGTTGAGAGAGGTGGTAGGACTTGGAATTTGACATGATGGTTAATTTTAAGATGTAAGATGATGGTTACTAAAAAATTCAAAACTTCACATGAATACTGAAATAAGCGTATTAATTCAGCATAAAAGTTTCAAAATATTTTCTAAATTATCATTTATTTAGTTTTATTTCATTTTATCGATTTAAGTCTCATTTCTGCCTAATGCAGTGTAATAATGATGTTTAATCAAACAGTGTTTTAAGGAGTAATTTCTGAATTATTCCAAAAAGTTATAAGTACCTTTTAATATAAAAACCTTTTAATAAAATAAAATATTACCTTTTAATAAAATAAAAATTTATTTAGTACCTTTTAATAAAATTTAGACATATAAATATCACTTGGCATATTTCAAATATTGCGCGAGCAAAGCCGCGGGGTTTGCTAGTATATATATATATATTTGCAATTTCAAGATATTATTTTGTATTGTTTCATGTAAAGTTTTTATTATTTCTTTGGAGAAGACACAGATTTTTTTTTCTCTCTTTTCCCTTCCCCATCTCTGGGCGTTCAAGGCTGGTCGGTTTTTTGGGGGAAATATGTGATATCGTTTGATATCACATACATTATTCTTTAAAGGTAATTCATATGATCCCTAGATAGTTAAAATTTAATATTAACTATCAATATATATATCCCCTTTCTATTTCTTTTTGTATATCTATGTTTTAAATTAATCTACTTTCCTTTTCACATTACTTTAACGTTCCCAGAAAACTCTCTCTCTGCTGTTTTATCTATGTAAATAAAATAAAAAAAGAATATTATTCACAGCCATTTCATTTCGAAAGAGTCATTCTTTTTGCGTTGCATCTGCCTATAAAATTTCTCTATGTCAGATTTTTAATTCGATCCTTTACTAAGAGATAGTCAAAACTGTGGTTAAACCAGCGGTTAGATAATAATATCCAGATGTACTTTTAAACTCAAGTCGCCTTTCAATTTACCGCACTCATTCCAATGCTATTGACAGCTTTCGGATTCTTTCTTACTTTCTCACGGACTAACGCTTGGCTAATTATCGCCTATTAGGCTTTTCATCTAAATTTAATCTACACCATGTATTCCAATGTAACGGTCACCCCTTGGCAAGATCTGTGTCTTACCCAATATCTATATATCGCCAATACTTTACGAATGAAAATGTGAAACTGATCACTCTTTGCCTGCTTCTCAGAATGTAAAGATTAAGTTTTGATTGTGTGTAAGGGGGTTACTCCCAAGGCACTTATGTGTCTCTTCAAATTTTCATTAAAGTTTCCTTATTACGCTACAAGTATTATTTTGATTCTTCTGGATCTGAGTTTATTGTGTTGTTCGCGCATTCGTACTCCTCTACGGAAAATCTAAAAATCTCATTTGAAATAATTCAAAAGATATTACCATTTACTTATCAATATCTCAAGTTTTTAGGGACGAAGACTCCCGCAACGAGAAACAATCTCTTTCACACATGGGGCATTTCGAAGATTTCTAACACGACGCGTAAAATTCCATTTTTTCTCAAAAATATTTTTTTTTTATTGTTTTGCGATAAATGCATGCCATTATGTATATAATGTACCCTTGAATAATATTTAAGTTGAAATTTACAAATATATATATATATATTTTTTTTAAGGATTTTAAACTCCACCGTCACCTTAATGCATTATAAAAGCTACTAGGAAACGTTTTCGAAAATTACGGGCAGCTAATAAAAATTTATTTTTGTAAATTCCTATTTAAATTTCGAAAATAAATTCTTTTCTGAACTTTCTAAAGATGTAACAATACTTTTCAAAGTCTTGGGTGACTCGGAACAGGTTATTATATATTTGGGTAGTTATTCTAGAAACTACAGACTTGTCTGTTATTATTTTTTGACAGAAAAACGAAATTACTTTAGAATAACAAACTGTTGCCGGCAAAAAACCTAATGTTCACATTTTAGTTTAATCAAGAAATGTTTCTGATTTACAGAACTCATTTTATGGAAGATTTCATAAATATAGTCCCCTCTGAATATAAATTTCTAAATATAGTGTTAAACAACGTACATATTAATACGCAAAATTATTGTATAATCGGTCTTATTTTTATCCAAATATATTGAAAAAAACTATAGATGTGTTATCCTTTAATAGAAAAGTCGTTATTATCGATTACAGCGGAATCGCTTCACTGTAATTTAACTTAAAACAACATGCACAATTTATGAAGTCCACGTAATTGAACATTCCGAAACAATTAGGTAGAAGAAGTAAGCAGGTGGTCAATAATCAATCCTTTCTCCCATTAAAGGTTTAACTTCTAATTACGGATGACTGAACCTATATAATAGTCTCCACTATTGATTACATTAATTTTCATTGGGAGTGCTCACAAGTTAGAGTGGAGTAATTAAAAGTTTTCTATTCTGCAATTAGAAACACAACACTTTTCCATTTTTTAAAGATTATAAATTAATTATGGACGTTTATTAATTATAAAAGATGTTAAGTTTATGTTTTTGCGTATTAAATGTTGTTCAAGCATACAAATGAATCTATAAATTATATATGCATGTATTTATTAAAAATATTTTTAAAATTCCTATTTTAAACATATACTTTAAGGAAACACAAAACTTTGACAAATATTGTGACATTTTATGTGCTATGTTTTAAAATATATATTTAATTTTATTTAAGAAAACTGCATTATTAAATGAACTATGTTACTTGTGAATTAATTTAATTTATATTAACCCACTAAACGCCAAAGATCCCGTTGAAGGTAAATGATTTTTTTGTCTCAAAATATATTAAAACTATTTAAAAAAATACTTTTTATAGAAAGGCTGATAGTATGGAGTCTAAAATATAATTTTTTACAAAACTATTATTTTTCATGTTTCTATTTTATGTAGATTTTATAAAAAGTTGATTTTTTTTATTTTAGACAAGTAAAAATAGACATAAAAGAAAAAAAAACCCTTCCGTTTTTTCGCCTACGGTCAAAATTTAAAGAAAACATTTGACGTAACAAAACATTCTAAACCCGGTGTAAATACATATGTTTATCAAAACAATAGAAATGTTTCTTTTAAATGTTCCCAAGGTGGGAGCTTTGGCCCGTCTTGGTAGTTTCAATCTTCACATTTGTCTGAGAGTGCTTTTTTACAAAGAAAGAAATACGCACCTACACTGTTAAAAATCTGCAGCATTTGATGCATAGTCACTCCACCGCTTTTATAGGAATCAGTTACTTGACTATATTAAGGAGCATTCTCATTGGTCAGAATAGAGGTATTCTATAAAAGTGCTGGAGTGACTATGCAGCAAATGCTGCAAAATTTTAACAGTGTAGGAAGAAAGATGAAAAGTGAACACTTAAAGGAAAAAAAGAAATTTTTTAGTTCCTGATTTTAGGAATAAAACAGCACAGTGAAAATTATGTATTTAACTGTTTTTTAGTTCATTATTTTAAAAAGCATAGTGTATTTCAGAATCATTTGAAAATTAGTAAGTAAAAGTGTTTAGAAAAACAAATCATTTACATATGTGTGGAAATGCGGTAAAGCAAGCTTTAGAATATCTTGAAACACTTTATTCTGACCAATATTCACATGACGGCAGGATTTTATGCTATATTCGTAATGAAAACGAACGTACCGAAAATAGTTCGGAATCGGATAAACATATAAACAATCATAAAAGAAAAGAAAAAAGAAAAACCAAATACCATTTTAACTGGAAAGCGGCAAGCTTATTACCTATTAACTCAGACAAACATTTTAAATCGAAAGAGACTTTCTCAAATCTAATTATAAAAACTCCGTATGAATTTTTCAGTATGCTTTTTGAGGATGAAATTATGAGTTATTTGCTAAAAGAAACTCAACAGTATGATATACAGAAGAATTAGAATAATAGACGCGACATTTGAAGATATTAAAAAGTAACCTCAATTTATGCAACAATGATTTGATAGATTGAATAAATAAAATATCGGAAGTGAGAAACTTTCTTGTCATGATCTGCAAAAAATTACAACATTTCGAAGTTTTCCGGGATGCTTAAGTTACGTACTGAAATGACAAGTCTATTTGGGCAAAAATAACAATATATTTGAAGCGAAAATGCAACAGAAACTAAATCTCTGGGAACAAGGGTTGTTTTGGGCTTAATAAAATGTTTTAACGATCCTCAAAAACATACGTTTATGTAGATAAAGTTTCTACTTCTGTGGAATTATTAGACGAAATGAGGATGAGCAATTTTCGTGTGACTTGCACAATATGATAAATTAGGTTGCACTATTTCCCTCTAAGCAAAACTAAGCTGTTGGAAAAAAAATGAAAGTGAAACTTTTGAATCCATTGTCACAGAAATACTGTGCATAATAAAATGGAGAGGTAACAATGTTTTGCGTTTGTTATATAACTTTGACGAAGCGACTCCATTAAGGGAGGTAAAAAGATGGTTCTCTAAAGAAAAAAACGAAAAATGAGTTACCTGAAGCAAAGTTAATTTCAACATGTAATGAGTGCGGTATAATGATATTCGGTTATGCGGATCTCCGGTATCGATTTTTAAGAACTTACAGGAATCGCACCAATAGTTAAAAGTAGATGTAGTCATTTTTACAAGTACTTTAAAAATCGCTGTATTCGCAGCGTGGAGAATACAAAAAGAACTCAAAGGAAGCATAACAAAACTTACTTTCTTAAAACATATAACATCTCAATTAATGGAGGCAGAGGTCGAAAAAAAATCCAACCCAAAACAGGATCTTATGGACCTGTAAACAGTCGTGTACGCTTCGATGGTATAAATTAGTTTATTGTTATAGCGGAAAAACTTTCCCGATGCAAAATATCTAAAACAAATACTCGTATGAAATGTCAAAAATGCAGTTGCGTCACCAAAATTGCGCCATGTATTATCATAAAAAAAAATCTAAATGAAAATTGTTAAAAAGGTAAGATTTTCTATATTTAAAATCTATTTGTTATCAGTATTTTTTTACTTAAAATTTCGAAATTTAAATCAAAATAGTAATTTCTTAATTCAGTATTAAGCTATGTAATCTGAAAATTCATTGCTTTAAATACTTTTTTAATTCCAAGCCAAAAATAATCCATTTTCTGTAAAAAAAAAAAATTAAAACATATCTCCCTCTAACTAAAAAAAAAAAAAAAAAAAAAAAAAATAACCGGTACCTGACTTCAATTTAGGGAATTTTTGCCCTCCTATTACACGTCAAAGCTCCAGTTACGGGAATTTTCTAAACGGTTGAAGTTTTAGAGAAAAAAATCAACTGTTCTATAATATGTTTGTTAATGTATGTGTGTTAAAAATATATAAAAAGTTATTTTTATTTAAAATTCTTTATATAGCGGCGTTTAATAAATTAACTTCCGAAAAACAATATTTAGTTTTAAAGAGTTTTAATTCGTAATATACCCTCGTGATACAGAACGTTAAACTAATTTTGCGTCTTTACGCTTATCACCCAGCTAGATTTCTAGCGGTGTATATTTCACATATACTCTTTCAAAAATCTGGCGAATTTTGAACTGAACTTTAATGGATTATATATAAAAATACTAGGATTTTGTCATAATTTTTAAAATTTTTAAGCGTAAACTAAATTTAAACCTTTATACATTGACGGCAGATTTAAGTAACAATAAAGAAAATTTTATATAAAATTTATTTAAATCGTCTTTTAATAAAAATATATTTCATTTTTCATACAAAATACATTTCTCGATCTCATTTAGAAACTAGAGCAAGTAATTCAAAAATAAATATTTTTTAAAGTGGTAAGTTTCTCAGTCTGTTAGATGGGATTAGATTATCTCTTATTAAAAAAATATTATAGGAAATATTTGCAATACAAAACTCTTTTCAGTTATTGATAGAATCATAATGCATTTATTTACATAGATTTTATAAGATTTGCGAAATTTCAATAACAGTATTTTTGTTAAATAATCTAATTATTTTTGTAAATATTTTATGTAAAGTGCGATAACTATCGACTTAATAAACTAATTTTGAAGAAAATCTTATCTAAATTTTATTTTATTATTTTACAATCTCTTTAAATTGTCCTCAGACATTATAGTCCAGTCAAATTGTCAGAAAATAGGGCTGATAGATGCAAAAATTCTACTAGAAGATTTTATGTTTTTATGTGTTTATGGGGATGCTAATAACAGGAATTAATTGTTTTCCAACAAAATATCTCGAGGCAAAAATTTGTAGAGCCAGAAAACCTCGAAATGTTCGGGCTTTTTTCAGTTTTTTGCCTATACAATGAAAAATATAATTATTTTGTGAACCATACTTAATTACAAAAAGAAAGAACATTAAATTCTTTACAAATATCATAATAAAAGACATTTTTCCATACCCAATACTAAGCGTGCTACGGCTTTTTGCAAACAACACTTTTTTTTTCAACTTCACAGAAAATGACCTATTTTTCGCCTCCTATCCCAAAAAAATTTCTTTTCACCACTAACTACGGAAATGAAATGTACCTATTGACGAGTAAGAAGTGACAGATAATTAAGGAGGGAGATTTTCAAGAAGGGTGGGTAGAATGTAAGATTGCCAAATTGTTCGTTTTTCTCGTAAGCTGTACGATTTTTAGTCCTATTTAAGTCTATAGCGCTTTTTTGGTATTAGGTATACGTTTAAATGTGTCCGTATGACGATTTCCTCCGTTTTTCTATCACATCTTACTTTTGATAGTTTAAAAAGTTTTCCCGTTTTCTTTAAAATTTCGCCTTTTCCTGATAGTAAGTTATACACATCAAAAGTGAAAACGGTTTGTTTCCGATCGGTAATACAAAAATCATGGGAAAGTTGTGTAATATTAACTGTGCATTCTCTGTAGCATTAGATCATGTGAAATTGACCTTATTATAGATTACAAATATACATATAATTAAATTTTAAATTTAGTATAACTGTATCTTAAGTTTAAATATTTTGTTTGATGTATTATTACCCTTTATGCTTAACCCCTAATCATCGAGCCCGATACAATTACAGGCAATTTGCCTGGGAATGTATCGGGTGCGACGACCATAGGGCTAAATATAAATGTTTATTTTTGTAGGGTATCCATTGCTAAAAATGTCATGATCATCATTGAATTGTAGGATGATCTGATTTATCATTATTCTTACAATTCAATTGTTTTTTTCATAATGGGATATGACTGCAAAATTAGTTTTAAAATGTTAACAGAATAATGTAATACAAATACAGTTGGATAATAATGTTTAATTTGATTAATTAATAGTAACCACTTTTTTAAAATATTCGTTAACGAAAACATCACTGATGCATTCAACATAGTTTAGCATAGTACGAAAAAGGACGATAGCGCGATAAAAAAAAAATAACTAGTGTCAATCAAAATCTTCCATCGTGAGAAATTTAAAGCCAAAGAAAGAAACAGGTATCGCTTCATTTAATTTCTTAAAACGATGTTTCAAAATAACATAATTCAAGCCGACAAGGTAGAAGAAGACACCGATGTCATGATTGCTACATCAGCCATTTTCACTACCAGAGCCGAAGCCTTTGAAAGTGTAGTATTGTTGGAGGAGACATTGGTTTTCTCGTGATTATGACGAGCTTGGGATATCAACTCAAAAATCTGTTTTTCCAAAATCCAGGCAGAAGTAACATCGAAACCAAGTCGTTTTCTACCATGTCATGCAAATACAATTACAACTATATTCTTTTCATTCATGCAGTCAGAGGGTACAACATCCGCTGTTTTTGGGCAAGGAAAGTCAAAGTTTTGTAACACTTTGAAAAAACACGATCCGAACACTTTAAGGAAATAGCTTGTGTGTTCAATAAACCAGAGTCAACCCGTCAAAACATCATGAAGGCTAGAAAAAATTTCATCATTGCACTATACAGCGGATGCATAGACACCAAACAGGCATTGAACACCTTTATGTTCCCGTTATTTGCTAAATCGGCCACTAAAAGCAAACTTCATCTTGCAAGGTTACCACGAACGCAAGAGGCTGCGGAGCATCATTTCATCTGATGTTATTTGCTAGGATTGGCGATGTTATTGGCTAGCTTGGCTAGGACACAACATCCCCTGAAGAATGGGGGTTGGGTTTGCAGGTTTGACGGTCTCTTTCAGCCAGTTTAAATGTGCCAAAACCCAGCACCTGAATCCGGGCTGCATGCTGTCTCATGTAGCTGTATAAAAGGGTGCAGCAAGGCATGATCTAGCCAAAAAAGCAAGACTTAAATATTCTGCAATTTGCAAAAACTGTAACGGGGTCAACTGCAAAAATGTGGACGACATTATTTACCCAGAAGAAGAGGATGCTGATGCCTTGGAAACCATCGACCAAACGAGCAACGACGATGACTTTGACAACCAGGTTGATGCTGTGGCAACAAGCTGAAAGAAGATCAAAGCTGTTGAAAAACAAGCAACCTGCTCGTTTTCTCCTCAAGCTGAGGTTGACGGAAAAACCCATTAACCCGCGAGCACTCCAGAATACATTAATAATTCCTAAATACATTAAAAATCTTACCGTAACTCTTACTTATATTCATGTAAATACCAACTATTAATGTTCTCCAATTAAGTTCTAAATACAAAAGAAAAAAGAAATACAATGTTGTCATTTTTTAATACAATGTTACCGTTGTAATTAAACGTTATTGCTATCATGCAAAAACCTGTTCCACAAAGTTAGGAAAAAAAGTGTCTTTTTCAGAAATCCATAGCACGCTTAGTTTTGAAAACGCTTAGTATTGAACGCTTAGTTTTGAGTTTAGAAAAACATTTTTAGTATGAAATTTATAGAGAATTTAATGTTCTTTCTTTCTGAAATTAAGTATGGTACACAAAATCGTTATAATTTTCACGTTATAGGCAAAAAATTGAAAAAAAATCCGAAAATCTCGCGATTTTTTGGCTATACAAAGTTTAGACTCGAGATATTTTGTTGGAAAACAATTAATTTCTGTTATTAGCATCCCCATAAACACTTTAAAAACATAAAATCTTTTGGCAGAATTTTTGCATCTATTTTTGACAGTTTGACTGGACTATTAAGGAATATATAACTACTGAGGTGGAGCAATTATTTGGTTTAAAATTTCGTACATAAAGGATTAATCAAATCTCCGAATTTATTTATTTGAATCCATAATAATTTTGCATTAATTAAAATAAAAATTGCTTACATTTAAAATTAGTGTACAAGTTTTGAAAATGATCGCGTAGTTATATAATTATAAAACGGCATTTATTTTGAATATATTTATTTCTTATTTCCGTATTTATGGTTGTTTCATTAAGTGTACTAATTACTTTGCAGTTTTGGTCGTATCTTACTTACCCATCATACGTAGTACAGGGCAAGTCTTGTAATCGTTTTAAACTTAAAAGAAAAAAAAAAAAAAAAAAGAAAAAAAAATAGGATTTACACGTTTCAGACACTGGAGATTCTGAAAAACATATTTTTAGAAAAAAAAACAAATGCCGTATGTCTGTCTGTATGTGTGTGTGTCTGTAAACGCTCTATCTCCCGAACAAATTGAGAAAGAGACTTGACATTTGGTGTGCACTTAGAAAGTAATAATGGGAAGAAGCCTATTGAATATCAGTAACCTTGATTAACCGGAACTATATTCTTAGGACTCTCGAATTATTCGTTCTGATAAAGGTATACAAAAATTTTCGAAATTGTTTAATTGAAGGAGTGAATGTAAAAGATAATAATAAAACATAAATCTTGCATAATGAACAAAGTCGTTCGGATAATTAGTTGCCGAAATATTTGTAATCCTATTTTTCACAATCTTCGATTTTTCATGACCCTATATTTCATTCAATTTTAAATTAAAATATATATTTTAATTGGAAATGAGACGCTTAATCCGACGCAGTAAACTGTTAGTTAATAGGGTTATAATTTTGGGAGTTATAAGGATGCTTCTTTTACAATATTTTGGAACTACTCGATTATTCCGTCGACCCAAAAACTATCGCCAAACTATAAGATTAAATGCCAATAATGCCCTATCGTAAATCTCACATTGACATCACATTAAAGACGTACACGAACTTGTTGCGTAACCAAGTACTTTTTAATTGCTATATATCTTCCGTCGCCAAATGCCGCCAAGATTTTCGCCAACGTGGCGATATATCGCCAAATTTGGCGACCAAAATTAGTCGCAAAAAGTGACGCCAGCTTGGCGATATGTCTAATGTTTCGCACAATTCACATAGACTTCCATTTTAAACCAATAGGGATTACTTGCTTACAGAAAATCAATAAATTGAGATATTTTAATGCAACAAAAACGAATATTAGCTTAAGGTATTATATTAATTATATTTAAGAGTGTCCAAGTAAATTAAATTATTTATGCAATGGTTAGCATGCTTTCCCAAACATAAATTTTAAGGGAGACCAAACTGGTCGCCAAGGGCGGCTAGTTTGAATAATTTTGTGAGTATTTTGGCTATTTAGATACCGAAATGGGTCGATGGGGTAATCAAGTAGTACTTCCAATTCAGTAATAGAACATTAGTATATGTTAAAAATATTTAAATATACGTTTAAATTGTATTTTGGAATTGCAATGAATTTTATAAAACGTTTTCACATGTTTTATTTTCTTATTTTATATTAGACATATCCATGATGGGTAAGTTTTACTCAATGCTACATTTTATCTTATCATATGTTTGAAACCTAGAATTACGAGACAACCGAAATCTTCCCCTGAATCAAAATATCTTTCAGTTACACTGTTAAAAATCTGAACCTTAGCTGCATCATCACTCCATCGCTTTTATATAAAACTGTTACTATACTATATTATGGAGCATTTTCATTGGTCAACATAGAGTGTCTATGCAGCTACAGCAGCAGAATTTTAACAGTATATGTTACGAATGGTTTAAATCACGAATAAAATATAATAAAAAACATGCAAATGGAATTATTCTGTTAGTCTTCTATACTGAATATAAACATAATTTACATTTCGAAACATAAGATTTATATTGAAACTTTATGATTTTTTTTATTTTTTAGAACTAACTTAGAGAAGACTAACAGCTTTGTTGGTCTTTCTGTATTATTCAAAGAAATTACCTGTCTAAAATAAAACCAAACTTATTTAATACCATTATATAATCCCCGTCAAAAAGGACGGAAAATGTATGATAAATCTTCAAAAAAAAAAAAAATAGTTTAAAAAATATTTTTCTGACTTAAAAAAAAGCCTTATGCATTTTGTTAATCAAAAAGTATTATACTTTGATTTTTCATAATTAGAGCAAACAAATTATGTAAACTAGAATTTAGTCACCAGCTCTTAAACACGACATTTCCAGCTACACCATTTATGACGAAAATGCTTGTTTAGGTTCCCTCTATATTAAAAATTTGTTGTTTAGCGTGACCATTTTTTCGCTACAAACTATTTTAAAATTCATAATTTTATCTGGAAGATAAATAAAATATATTGTACTGATAAGAAATATTCATTTTATTTGCAATGACTTCAAATCTGTTAAAATGCACTGTTAAAAAAAGTACAATTACAACAGAAAGTTGACCCGGAAAGAATTAGCAAGAAACATAAGCTCCTAATTTATTGGGAATTAAAACAGCCTACAGAGGTGCTGCTCGCAGCCATCGGTACAGAAAAAAATCTCCCTTTAATTCCCTTTTAAATAATGCTAAAATGTCATTGAAATAATTCTTTATTGTAAATCGATTTGAAAGTTTTAGATATTCAAATTCGGATAATTTTTACGTTGTCATATAAGACAGAAAACAATTGTTACAGGAAATCTGAAATTCTGCAAAATAATAATCATTCTGGATAAACTAAAAATAGATGCAATGCAGTGTTTTTGCACAGACCTTCCTAGAGCAAAAGTTATATCTTTTCTCCCCCAGATGGCAATAGTTTATGGTTATGTTCAAATTATAACTTGTTGTTGTTGATTTGACCCTTAAATTTAGAACTTAAATGGATAGTTTTTGAATGTTTTAAACAAGGTTAAAATATTTAAATGTTTTAATATACTTTTACAAATATTTAAGACCAACATCGGCGTTAAAATGTTTATTTTTTTATTTATTTTTTATTTTTTATTTTTATGAAGCGTTCAAAGAGTCATTCCTTTGTTTGTAGATTTGCTGGAATTTGAATCTGAATGGCAACAGTACATTTTGTTTAGATCTGATTTCTATGTTTATAATAGCTTAATTTTAATTTAGAACATAATACATTATAAATGGATATGATACACTTGTTTTATGTGAAAATATGCTAAACAGACATGATTTCAAGATGAAATAAAAATATCATTTAGCTGTTATATGTTAGGATATGTTTTTTATTAAGCCTAATATGGCGTTGAATTACTGTCGATTCGCAGACCAGAGTGGTTTGCACCGGCATGACTACCAACAGTTTCCTGAGCTCCGATTTTATTATATATAGATAACATATCTACTAAAATCTCATAAAGGAAAACATTTTCTTTGGTAGAATTCTGCACTTTCAGTTTATCTGGGTCACAATGGTGTGACCTGTATTATTTTGATGATAAAAATGATTTGCATTTAAGTTATCGATTTTATTTTTAAAATAGAGACAATGTATATATATATTTTAAATATTTTATTTAACACTGTTTAAATACCCATTCTTTGCAAAGGAATTAATACATTCTAATATTAAATGAAACGCTGTTAAAAAATAAATTTCTATTACATAATACATTCATTTTTTTAGTTGTCAGACATTGTTACGCTCTATAATGTATGATGATCTTCCTTCAAAACTGAGTTCCGGTGTTGCAACTCTAATTATATAGCTTGTCTGATTCGCCTAATAGTATAATATTCTTAGCCTTTAAAGTCACGACCGGTTTTCAGTAACATGCAGCAAAATAAAGATGGTGCGCTATATGAGCTATCGGTTTTTAAATTCAATATAACAACTTTTAATGCAATGTAGAGTAATCTAGATATATAAAAGAAAGTGTGGATTTTGTATTAAGGGGACAAGGGACCTTGAAAATCACGAAAATCACTCAAATTCTCGAAAAAAAAATTTGTCCCCAAAAAATCAAGCTCCATGTAACCTTTCATCTCAGAGTCGAATTTTTAAAATCGGATGATTTTTTCGCATTTTATTTACATTTTTCTGATTAATTAAAGGGCCCTCGTGATCAGCTGATCTTTGTTTACAAATGTTTGCAATTGAATTTCTCCTACTAATTGACTGTTTATTTTTAATTTTCATTCAAATAATGGCAGCCCTATTTAACTGCAACCGTATCTCGTACATTCTGTTTGTTTACAAGCGCCGCATGCATTTATTTACCGCTCATATTTTAATTTTGATAGTTATTTCAGTTGATGTTCTGCGATTTATTTTTGTTCCGCTTTTTTTTGCTGCTTCAACCTTACTGAAATTGAATTGCATAGCTGTTGTTTACAAGCTTTTATAACGGATAAGATATGCCGCCGTTGGAGAAAGTCCGCCGGTCATTCTTCCAAAAAAAAAAAAAAAAAAAAAAAAAAAAAAAAAAAAAAAAAAAAAAAAAAAAAGCTTGCTGTATTGAGAGCGAAAGCTAGGTGGGGTAAACAAAAAAATGAAAATGAAGAAGCATCGTTGTCAAATGCATCTACTGAAAAATCTGAAAGTAACTCCTCAAATGTTGTATGTGATATTTCTCAACCTAACAGCAAAAGTGAAAGGAAGTTAAATTATTTTCAAAATAATCAGTGCACTGAACAGCAAAGTTCATCTTATACAATAATGCATGACAAAATGTGGAATGATTTATAGAAAAATCTTTGCTGTGAAACATGTGGGAGTAAAGCGTTGAATGTCAACACCATTGGCGAATGGAGATATTCCTCAAAATTGCAGCTGAGCTGTGAACATTGTCATGAAATTTTTGGATCATCATTTTTGAATCCTCGCATCACAGAATGCAAGAAATTTTAAATAAATAAGAGCATGGTTGAAGCATTTTTAAATATTGGGAAGGGACATTCATCCATGGAGATTTTTTCAATTAACCTTGGTATCCCTACTATGGATAGGAAGACTTTTGATAAGTATGTTGTACAGCTTTTAGAAGAGTATAAAACCATTCGAGAAAAAGTCTTGCAAACAGCTCGTGCGAAAGTTCGAGAAATTCATCTATCATTTGATTCTACTTCATACGACAAAAAAATTATTGATATTGGAGTTTCTTTTGATGGAACTTGGCATAAAGAGGGCACAGTTCCTTATACTGCATTGGCTGCATCATAGACATTTTGACAGGTCTTGTCATTGATTTTGAAGTCATTTCAAAATACTGCCATGACTGCACTAAAACTGCAGCTGATTTGGGAAATAATAGCCCTGAGTATGAAGTATGGCATTCAGATCACAATAAATCTGGAAGATGCGAAAAAAATTATGATGGCTCACCAGGTGCGATGGAAGTACATGCTGCTAATGTATTGTGGAAACGATCAATAGATGTATCACAAATGCGATACACTGAAATTCTGTCTGATGGTGATTCCAAAACATTCCTCAGCTTGTCAAAATCAAAAATTTATGATGATAAACAGATTGTAAAAGAAGAATGCATCAATCACGTTGCCAAACGACTCGGTACAGCTCTTAGAAATAAAGTGAAGGAATGGAAAGTAAAAGGAGTATGTTTAGGTGGGAAAAAAAGGAAACTTGACAGAAGAAACAATTACCAAATTAACTAGTTATTATAGAAAAGCGGTAGAGGACAATGCTCCTGATGTTATGAAGATGAAAACTGCTATATTTGCTTCTCTCTTTCATTCTATGTCCACTAACAAAAAGCCACAGCACCAAAAATGCTCTGCGGGATCTGCGTCATGGTGCTTCTATAATCGGGCAATGGCATTAGGAGAAAAAGTTCCAGATCACAACAAAATGAAGACAAAATTATCAGAAGATGTTGTTGCGAAGATTCTCCCTGTTTACCAAAGACTTGCTTCAGATGAAATATTAAACAAATGTAAATCTGGTAAAACACAAAATTCAAATGAGAGAGTACATAGCCTGATTTGGAAATACTGCCCAAAGGACACATTTGTATCAAAGAAACGAGTTGAGTTTGCAGCCATATCTGCGATTGGTCAGTTCAACATGGGTTGTGAAGCGAGTTTACTGATAAAAGAAAGTGAAAACGTCAGCAGTCCAGCTTTATCTATCGCTAAAAGACGCGATCAGCGTCGCCTGAAACAAAGCCTGCATCGAGACACTGCAGCCTATAAAACCACTTTTCGCAACAGAAAATAGAATAAGAAAAAGCAACAAAAGAAGCAGATACAAAAAGAAGGGATTTCGTATGCAGCTCGCTCATTTTGAAATAAGGTAACTAAAGAGTAGATTAATTGTAACAGTTTTATGATAAATGCTGAAAATTTGATAAAATTTAAGATTTTTTTTCATTTATATTCTATAACTTAAAACTCAGTGCAAAGCTTCATTTATATGTATAATCGAAACTTGTATAAAAAATGTTGGTTTTCTGGAATGTGCATTGAACATATCAAACGATCCTCGTAACGCTGCAAATTTTTCGATTTCCCTGCTTTTCCACATTTTTGGCTGAAAAATATACAGGTAGGCAAAATTCACAATTCTCAGCCCCCCTCCTCCATTTAATTAAACAAAATTGGTTGTTTTTTTTCCTCTCTTTCTCTCTCTCTCTCCTCCCCCCCCCCCATTGAACATATCAAACGATCCTCGTATGCTGCGAATTTTTCGATTTCCCCGCTCTTCTACCTTTTCGGCTGAAAAGTATACAGGAAAGTAAAATTCTCAATTCTCACCCCCCTCCCCCATTTAACTAAGCAAAATTAGTTGTTTTTTCTCTTTCTCTCCCCCCCCCCCCCACTGAACATATCAAACGATCCTCGTAATGCTGCGAATTTTCAGATTTCCCCGCTCTTCCACCTTTTCGGCTGAAAAATATACAGGTAGGCAAAATTCCCAATTCTCACCCCCTTCCTCCCTTGTTTAACTAAAAAAAAATAGTTGTTTTTTATTCCTCCACCCCCCCCACCCCCCCCATTGAACATATCAAACGATCCTCATAACGCTGCGAATTTTCAGATTTCCCCGCTCTTCCACCTTTTCGGCTGAAAAATATACAGGTAGGCAAAGTTCCCAATTCTCACCACCCCCCGCTCCCTCGTTTAACTAAAAAAATTAGTTGTTTTTTCTCTCCCCCCCCATCTCTTTTCTTGTGCGACTGAAACAAAGTTTCATTACGAGAAAGTTGTGCGACAAAAAAATAGTTTTCAAAATTTCAAGCCATTTTCAGTGTTTTTTTTTTTCTTTTTAACATTAATGTTGATTGGCAGAATGCAGATGCTAATGTTGAACGCAGATTAATTTGGCAAGGCGCAGCAGCCATTTTTAAATATTTTAGACATCTTATAACCTTTACTGCTCTTTTTGGTGACAATTTTTTTTCAGTCGCACAAGTTTTTTTTTTTTTTTTTTTTTTTTTTTTTTTCTGCAACTGAGTAATATATTTTGAGATTTTTCTTCACTACAGATTGATGAATTTTACAGTTTTATTAAGCAGCAGGCAGATAAAATTCCCAATTCTATCTCCCTCTCTTTCTCTCCCCCCCCCCTCTCCCTCGACTGAAAAAATATAGTGTTTTTTTTCTCCGTCTCCCCTTCTTTGTGTGACTGAAAGCTAAATAAAATATTTCAAAATTTCAAGCAATTTTCACGATTGCTTTTTAGCATTAGAGCTGACAGCATGCTAATTTGGCAGCTCCGGCAGCCCTTTTTAAATATTTTACACACTCCGCAGCCCTTACTGTTGTTTTTTGGCAAAACATTCTTTTAGTCGCATGAGGTAGACCTTTTTTTTTCTGCAACCGACTAATAAATTTGGAGAGTTTGGTTTTACCCAGCGACAGGTACACAAATTTCTCAATCTCTCCCCCCCACTCCCCCGTTTGACTAAAAACATTCAACCAACTGATAAATTTTCAGATTCTTCTTAGCAACCGATTGACAAGTTTTGCGATTTCATCCTGCAATATGGAACAAATTGTCGAAATTCTCGATCCTCCCCTCCCCTTCCCTCCATGCCTTATACAACTGAACAAATGTGTTGCCAAAATCAGCAGTAAGAGCCATTGGCTGTGTCAAATATTTAAAAAGGGCTGGTAGATACTGCACTCTGCCAAATTATCATACAGTCAACACTAATATTACAAAAATACTGAAAATCGCTTGAAATTTTGAAAAATATTTTTTCCTTAGCTTTATGTTCAGATATATAAAAATCAATGCACAGTTTTATTTATCTATTTATATAAAATCTAAGTCTCTGTGTGTCACTCACGATTCCGGTAGGACCGCTTAATTGCAATGAGTAATTGTTGAAAAAAACTAATGCAGGGTTACCACAGTAGCGCCAAATGTTAGCCAACTTGGTGATAGCTGGCTTATTTGGCGAAATTCCCATTTAAAACCTTTAATTTAAACTCCGCTCTTTTAAGATATTTTTCAAAATCTATGAGTGAGAATTTAAAGTACATCTTTACATCTTCCTCCCGATGCTACTAATAAAATAACTGCCAATAGACGACGCTGTACTGTGTGAGCTTCTAACTGCGTGATTTTAATGTGCTTTAGGTACTTTTCCAGCATAGGTGCCTTGGCGAAAAAGGAAATTTGGCAACATATTTTCCGGGAACCTATCCACTGTTTCATTTTATATACACATGCATTTTTTTCGATATTTATACGATTTATTTAATATAAAAAAGACGTTTCACTAATTTGATAAAGAAACAGATGTGATTTGTACATAAAAACATCAATAATATGCATATAAAATAAACATATAAAACAAACAAAAACGCTCATCAAGTTTGTTTTCATAGCTGTTTATATGATTTGACAACAAATCTCGATATTTTTCCGTTATACGGACACCATGCCGAAATGTATGCTAATGCGCCAATTATTTCAAAATGCTAAAAGATATTTTTAATTTTATGCCAGCAGTTTAATATGAGTTTTATTTTATTGCTTTATTTTATAGCAGTTATTTGTTCACTTATTTTAAGTATATAATTGTGATTTAATGAAATAGTTCGTAAAAGTCTGGGATTTTCAAATGTTATATTTTTTAAATGCTCACTTTAGTATCGATAATGTTTTTTCTTTTGTTTTTCAAATGCTTCAATTCACGTGATTTTCGTTTTGCGCCATCTATTACGCTTGGCGACAAAGGTATCCGTATAACGGAAACAAACCCAAATCTTACTTTCTGATGCCCAAATTACACCAATCTTTTTTTTTTAAAGAACGCCAAAGCTCCTACAGTGGAAAAGTACCAAACTGTCTATTATTTTGCGCTATCTGTGTTATAGTTTGTACTATATGTAAGGGTTGTGGAGCGAAGAGTTTAAAAATTAAATATTAAAGTTTCGGCACAGATATCATATACATGTCATACAGATGTCATATTGGCGCGTTTTTTTTCTGACGCCAATGTCATATACACAACGGGTACTTAACTGCCGGCAAAGTGTCGTTATTTTGCTTGATATGGTAACCCGGATGTTGTTGTTTATGCTGTTGATGTTTTCGCCAAATTGGCGTATATGACAACTGTACCAAAGTTTCTATAAAGCAGTATAAGACTAAAAAATTAAGAATAAAATAAATTCAAAATAAGACTAAAGAAGAAAGAAAATTCATGCGTTAAGCATAGAATATGAAACACTTTCCAACACATCCTGAATGCTTTAACAAAACTTCGTTATTTGGGGGAAATAAGATAACTAAGTAAACATTTTAGAAGACGCATAAAAAATTTAAAAAATTGATTTCAGCAGTTAACGTCCATAGTCAATAGTATCGTTATTACATGCCACTATTTAGCCAAAATTTAATTTAAACTACTCTTAAAACTACTGAAACCACATTTCCAGATATTATCATCCATAGACGGTTATGTATCCAATTTTTTGCGTGACCCTGTATATCATCTTATCTATATTCTACAAACATTTCTTAGTAAACTAAATGCAGTTACTAACTCCTTTAAAAACCACCTTTAAGCAATTTACTCTCATACTCAGTAACCCTTACGAATTCTTTTGTGTAGCCCTGCATATGAACTGTAGCATTTATACACACAGTATAGTATGCATAAATGTAGTGAAACATAAAAGCGCATATCATAATTAAAAATGCATTTCTAGCAATCATTGCTTATGTACAAAACTTCGGAGAAAAGTTGCTTGGCGAGAAGGAAGTTTGCCAACTTATTTTCTGACAGCCTATTTACTGCTCAACAAACAACAACTGTTCAACTATTTACTCACAAGCAATTTTTTCCATATGTATGCAATTTATTTAGGTAGTTGTTAGCTATCCCGTCGACCAGTTTCGCCAAATTATATAAATCGCCAAACCACTCGCCAAGTTATACAAATTGACATAATTTTTATTTTAAACAACGAAAGATCAATTAAATTAGCAAAACATTAATAAAAATACAAATATAACGTCGAACTAAAAATCACTTGATGACGTAAGAAACACATGATCATGTTTAATGTCAACCATTATTGGCATTTAATCTTACAATTTGGCGACAGTAATTTGGTCGACGGCATAACTAACAAGTACCTTTATTTAATGTAAAAAAAGCTATTTACCCATTTTTTTATTATTTTTTTACCCATTTTTTAACAGAAGTAATTTTGGCACATATGTCATATTCGCCCCATATTGGTGCGATTTTTTTCCGACGCCAATTTGGAGAAAACATCAACACCATAAACAACAACATCCGGGTTACCATACCAAGCAAAATAACGACACCTTGGAAAGAGTTAAGTACCCGGTGTGTATATGACATTGGCGTCAGAAACAAATCGTGCCAATATGGCGCGAATATGATATCTGTGCCGTAATTTTTGCACAAATGTCATATACGCTTCGGGGTTGGCGTAATTTTTCTCTGACGCCAATTTGGCAGAAATCTCGCTTTCGAATATCAGTTACTTATATATTTTTAAATTATTTGCTATCATTTTGAAAAGGAAATAACTATAAATAAATAAAAGTTTGAATAATAGCTATAGAACAAAACTGTTTATATAATTGAAAACAGAAAATAAAAGTAAATAACCAATTTATTAATAAATAAAAAACAATAGCCGGGTTACCATAGCAGGCAAAATAACACCATTTTGGCGCCAGTTATGTATCCCGGTTCATATCTGAAATCTGTGCCGTAATTTGTATATAAAAAAAAAATATTATATATATTTAGAAACGATTTTTTATGTATATAAGTGCATATATAAACAAAAATAAAAATTCATTAGATTTGTTTTCAAAGCTGTTTATATATTTTGGCAACATATCTCACTTTCTGATGCCCGAATTGAGCCAAGCTTTTTTTAAAAATGCGCTATAATGGAAAAGTACCTAAATAAATAATTAACAGAAATAACCAATTATACAAACTAAAACTTTTTATTTCGAGATCAAAGCATTGTTTTTAATTTCAATTAAAAATACATATATCCTTGGGTAACTTTAGTTGAAATTAGGTTCACAGCTTAATATCTCATTCCATAAACCTAAACAAACACAAGTGATTCATTCATCTGAAAACATAAAAAAAAATTAAATCATTGAGGTAATCATTCACAAAGTAAGTTCTCCAACAATCAATGGACAATATTCTAATGACATCATAGTAGATAAAATTGTGGCGGTGTCGTTTGTTTATGGTTTGAAATCACAAAGATTTAATTTTGCAATGTCTCTTAGTTACATTATTTTATTGTCATATTTATGAGCTCAGAACAAAAGCATATTTTTTCATTATTTAGTTATTAAAGGCGGAAAAAAATTATAAATGCATGATTTGAAAAATTTAAATAATTTTCTTTCTTAATAGTAAAAAATAACATCGGGAAGTAACAGCGGGTTTAAGTTAAATACGTTTAACTGTTTAATTCTGTTGTAATTTTCAAAATAACTGTATTTATTAGATTTCAGTAACCAACATCAGGGACCGATTAAACTTTGAAGTTAGAGGAATTACAATGTCATTTCAGGACCTTTCTTTTGGAGAAGCTTTTCTAAATTTCATATATACATGGAAACTCTTCAGTGTTAGAAATATTATTCTTAGGACTGACATAACATGAGAACGGCCTGCAATTTTACACAAGTTTTTGAAAACTACTTTATATCAGATATTTTGCTAAAAACTGATTACTTTTTTGTTATAGCGGCCCACACTATTAGGATTATGACAATTTGCAGCCAATTTCGCCAACGTCGTAGCCAAGATCGTGAAGCACACACATGTAATACCATATAATACCATTTCATGAAATCGTATACGATAATTTAATAGTTTTTACCTTACTTCAAGTGTAAAATTTATTTATTTTTAAGGCTTAACAATCTAAATTGTCCAATATATGAATTTTAAAAAATGTAAACAAGGATTGAACAGGCATGACCGCAAAAAGCCTCAAATCTGCATAACACTTGGAACTAAGCTGTGCAGATTAGTAGTCTTCTACTGTACAGAGTTTTTCATAAATGTGTTTCGTTCATTAAATGTGTTATTTTCATCTATCACTGCGGAACAAGCGAGAAAATTCATATTCTTGCACATGACTTGTATATATCTTTATATCTAAATTTCCGTCATTTTTGACGGGCTACCTTTCTAGTATATATATAAACTATATGTATAAAAATAATATTACTGTTTTTAATTTCTGTGGAACGCGCATGGAACAATTAGAAAAGTTCTTCGCAACGCTGCAAATTTTGTCGTCTCAATGAACGACTTCTTATGGTCTTTATGCTTCTCAAAACATGAATTTAAATAAACACATTAATTTAGTAAAATTATTCAATAAACTTATTGAAGCTATGGCTATATTTGAATTTTGTTGATTACAATATATATTTTAATGTTTGTGCTTGTACTAAATTTTAAAATTCATTTTTTTTAATAAATTTCACTAGTATCAATTATTTCGAAATTCTCCATGCACATAATTTTCCCCCTCGATTCCTTAGAAATTTTCTATAGCTGTTTGTCAGTATATATTTCATAAAGCTGTACATGTTCTTGTTAAATCTAAATATAATTGTAAAAGTTAAAGGTAACTAATTGCAGCAATACGATGCAAAAATGCTGAAAATTTCATAATATTTAGATTTTTTCTTTTATTACCTGCATATTAAAATAGATAAAATTCAATGCACAGTTTCATTTATATGTATAAACCAAACTTGCATTAAAAATATTGGTGATTTTAATTGCTGTAAAATGTGCATGGAACAGTTCGAAAAATTCTTCGTAGCACTACGAATTTTGTCGTCAATGAATGATTTCTTATGTTTCTCAAAACATACATTTACATTGTGTAAACCCATTAATTTGATGAAATTATTGATTAAACTTATTGAAACTATGCTTATATTTGATTTTAGTCAATTAGAAGGTATATTTTAATATTTGTACTTACATTAAATCTTAAAATGCATTTTTCTCAGTTTAAAAATTTTGTCGATATCTATTAATTCGAAATGCGACATGCGTTCCATTTTTCCACTGAATGCCTTGAAATTTTTTGTAGCTATTTGTCATTATATATGTCATAAAACTTAGCATGGATTTTTGAAAATAATTATAATTGCAAAATTTAAAGGTAGTTAACTGTAGAAATATGATGGAAAAATGCTCAAAATTTCAAAAAAATTAGAAAATGTTTTTTTTCACCTTTATATTGAAATATATAAAATTCGATGATTAGTTTTATTTATATATATAAACCAAACTTGTATAAAATATATTGGGGATTTTCATTGATATGGAATGCGCATGTGACATTTTGAAAAGTTCTCATTAAAATACAAAAAATTCCTTTTTTTTCTAAAAAAAAAAAAAAAAATTTTTAATTTTTTGTGTGATAAATGTATGCCATAATACGTATAATGCACCCTTAAATAATATTTAAAGTGAAATAAAAAAAAAAAAAATCAAGTTCCCTTGTCCCCTTAATAAACGCACAGCCGAAACTACAGAACTTAAAACTTTGAATATTGGGGTAAAAATACTTCTTATAACATAGAATTCCGCTAAGAAATGATTTCCTAAAATTCCAATTCTAAAGGGGGGAACATAGAGAACGAACTTTAAAATAATTCCTTAAAAATCTGATTTAATAGTTATTTTTCAACTTATATGATATTTTAATGTATTTTTATATGCTGAATGGAATGGTAGTAACCCAATTCTTTTAAGTCCAATAGTCCATGAGATATTTCATATTTTTCTAATTTGGCGATGTCTTTGGCGATAATTAAAACCTCAAAATATCCAACATTACAATTGATAATTCATCCGTATTTATTCATATTGTAAATCTGTTACTGTAGCAACGGAAAAATTCAAATTATATCTTTTTGTTAATTCTGTTGGTGAAAGAATGTTGCTATTTTTAACAAATTTATGTATTTAAGAATATTAAATTACTGTTTTGAACGTAATTGGCAAACAATAAATAATATTGGTAATTGTCAACCATTTTTGCCGATGTATCTCATGGTCCGAATAATACACAAGTACCACTATTTCCAATGGGAAAAAATTGGAATTGAAGTAATATATCGCGATTTATCATTTGCTCCTGGATAAGAAGAAAAAATGGGAACTTTTATGTCATCCGTGTGTAAATCTCATTAGCATTTTTAAAATTGCCAATAGCAGTAGTTACATCTCGCGTATATAAATTAAAAACAATTATTTGTCTTAGGTTAGGGCATTATTTCCTATTACGATTTACTTTTACGTTCTTTCAATGAAATTAGTGTAAGGCATGTATTTAAATGTGTATATTTTAAATGAAATTTGTGAAAAGTTTATATTTTGAATAAAAATAATAAAATAATAATAATGAATAGAAACAATCTTTGTTGATTTATTACTTGCGCCCGGCTAACATAAATGTATCACAAAAGCCATGTAATCACCTTTATTTGAGTAGTTGTTCATAAGATTGCTGGTTAATCTTCAGTAATTGGATACTTCGCCAATCGGGGCATTAGTTACAATGTTGAAAGCATCGTTTACGTATGAAGTGAAATTACAAAAAAATCATCACCATCATCTACTGCATATTTAAAAAGGAAATTTGCATTTCATTCCGATTGTGTATAATATTTTGGTAGGATGTATCACTACCAGTTAAGTTATGTTTTGGGGACGGTTTTTTTTCTTTACACACAGTGTTCTACTTTCTTAGTTATAGAGATAAAGGAAAAAGTTAGAAAATTAAGTGAACTTGATTATTAAAGGTTAATATTTAAAAAAAATTCTATTGAATAGATTTTGATACAAGTTGCACTGTTACATAACTTTTCAGGAATAGTTTTAGTATAAAACATTTCATTATATGTTGCTTAGTTATAGAACTATTGGAACGTTATTGAAAAGTTATAGAGAAAGGTGAACGCAATTATGAAAAATACATCTACTGTAATTATATAAAATATAAATTTGTCTTTCATTCCACCCGTTTACAATTTGAGTTTTGCTGGATGAATTTTTATGGAACTTACACTGTTAGTTAATTTATTGTAGATGGATGGTACTTCTTGCATGATTGGCACTTCTTGCATGATTGGTACTTCTTGCACTGATGATACATCTCTGTAGCGAAGTTTTTCTTCTGGGTTATTTGTTTCTTCTGAAGCACAGACTTTACAACAGATCAGATTGCAAAAAATTACATTACAAGAGAAAGTTCCAAAACAAGGAGAAGCCGATTGTGAAAGATCACCTTTTATTTAAAGTTCTACTGAACGTATTTTGATTGGAATTGCACAGTTAGGTAATATTTCAAAGATTGTTTCAATATTTAAAATATCATTTTACATTATTAGTCATAGAGCTATGAGGAAAGTTCTCAGAAGTGTAGTTGTAAAAAAACGTTGGATAAAATGTACAGACAGAGGGTATACTAGAGAGTACATATGTTATAGCTATGGAGGGTGTGCAGAGTATCTAAAAAAAATCCAGAAGGTCTACGGCTTATAGCCTACGCTACATTCCTGAAAGCTCTACAATCACGTTAACGTGATTATGAAAGATATATTTGACTACTTCAGATATAAATTACAAAGAGTAATTTCGGTCCGACTAGTTATAATTTGAGATTGTATGGATTTTGACAAGACTTTCATTGTTAGTTAGATTAATTTTCAAGTAAGTGTTTCGTATATAACACATATTATTCTACGTTGCTTAGTTATAGAATTATGTGCGAAAGTTCTTTAATCATTGAATAGTATTTTGAAAGATTAGCCTTTTTAAAAGGTTCGACGGATTTATCACTGGTTGTTAGATAATGTTTCAAAAAAGGTTTTAGTATATAACAAAGGTCGGCAACAGGCGGGCCGCGGTCCACATCCGGACCGCGGAAGGTCGAAGCCTGGACCATTAAAACATTTCCATTTAAATAAATAATTTATTAATATTAACATATAATAGATACGTCATTTGAGAGATAACCTTATCAATGTTTCTTATATTTTACAAGTAATAACGCGATTAATTTGATTTTTTAATAGTGATGCATAGTTGCTATGATATGAAACGCAAAATACTGCATTGGAGTGCATTCATTCCACATACTCGTATACATGTGAAACAACTCTCTCCAAAATAATTTTTTTGAAGAGCGAATATCGTTCGAGATTAACAAACGCCCACCTTGAAGACACTCTTCGCATTAGCTGTTCACCACGTGACACAAACTATATAAAAGTAATGAAGTAAGAAAAAAAAATACAATTTATCAAATTACAACGACCATTTGGAAAGTGATTTTTTTCAAAACTAAAATTTAAGACATAAAAAATCGCACGGAGTTGTTCATACATTACGTACGCCATGGATTAAACATTAATATTCCTGCACCAATATTAAATGAAATTTCATTCTTAAACTTCTAAACATCCCACAATATTGCTTTTTACACCGTCGTATGGAGAAAATAAATGTACTTTTAAATGCAATTTGTTTGAAAGCTGTGTCTCAATTTGTTTCTGAGGTATTATTTTTTTTTTTGTAGTTTTTATTACTTTTTGTCATAGTGGTAACAGAAGTATCCACCTCTGTTGAAAGTAAAGGGAAAATACAGATTACTGTATAAACCAATCGGAAAAAGAATAAAATACGGGTTCACACAAAAAAAAAACCGCTTCAGATATGTTTTTGATTTCGTACTCTGACAGAGGACAATAACCATTTTTCCAAATGGTTAAAAATTTTCTCAAGTTCGCAAGTGTAATTTTTCTCATTAATTTTCCAACGAATATCTGCCTTTTGTATTTTATTATGTGTATGTTAAAAGATTCATAACATATACCTGTGTATGTAGTAATTTTTATAACGAATATCTGACTTTTCTTTTTTATATTATACGTAAGTCTATGCACTGCAAATAGAAGCGTCTTAAATTTAGACACATATGTGACTGAAAAAGAATTTTAGACACTTAAGTGTCTTAATCTGAAAATTAAGACACTATAGATGTCTTAATTTAAGATACATAAGCGTCTTACTATGACCATGGTGTAAACGAACTGAGAATAATGTCTAAAATATCCGCAAACGTCTTATTTTAAGACACTTCATTGCTTTAAACGTGTCTTAATTTAAGATGTTTTGATTCTTCCGACGCAATAACCACCAGGGGGCACTAGCACTCCCAGTTGCGCATGCGTTTTAGATGTCTTCGTTCGAAGTGGTATACATTGTAATTCAAACAAAGTTTGTTTTTATGTACGCGTGTATTTTAATTCGTTTTTTGCGAAATGTGAAGTACTGTGATTTTAATTCGTATTAACTTGGAGTATTTATTTATTGAATACATACGTCTGACGTGTGTGCTCGACATCAAATGTCTCTTAGAAGCTGTCGTCGATACAAGGGCGGGATAGACACAGAACAGAAGTAGACGGCGGTTGAAGATTACACCCGGAAATTCTACAAAGCGTGTGCAATGGGCTTAGTGTTAACTCGTATCAATTTATATCAATAATATTGTGTTATTCATCTTCGTCCTGTCGAAACTGGCAAAAAAAAAGAAACTTTTGTCTGGCGGGTCCTGTTTTTAGGATGAAACATCTCATCCTTTAAATATGGCTAGTCGGATGTATTATGGGATTACCTTTTAAACTGATGAAAGTCTTTCTCCCTCACTGTGGTTGTGGTAGTTTTTAAAATTTCAAATCAAGGAATATTTCTTACCTCTTGCAGCAACTCAAGTAAGTTTCTTTATAGTAGTAAAATTAGTGTATTTTATGATTTTATTTATTGTACTAAACAAAATCCTGCATGAAATTTAATTAGTTTTGAATCTGTTCGCAAAAAACCCCACTAATTCTAGAAGTATATATTTTTAAACTTATGACGTTCTTTTTTATTACGAATTATATATTCAATGTCAGTTCTTAGTTTCAAATGGATAATTTTTATATCGCAGTAAATGACGGCCACAAGGAAGTAAAGAAAAAAAAACTTTGAAAGTTGACCTAATGCTTTCTTACTCCCTGGCATAAAACCGCAGATTAAAAAAAGATAAATAAAGTAAATGAGACTGGTCTATTATATGAACCTGCCTGTAAAAATATACATATGTATTTGATTTGCAATCAACTCTAATACTGATTTTTTTATTATTTTTAATAAAAAAGTAATTTGAAATTTATAATGGGAAAAAGTAAAAACCTCTAACTAGATTTCGTATTTAAAATTGTGGTAACTTTATTTATATGCACTTATACGAAAAATACAAAAATGACAGATGTTACTGTATATATTTAAGACGAAAGAAGTTTGGAAATCATAAGTTATTTTTTCCTCATGTTTTTAATATAGAATATGTACTTATTTGTTTTTATTGATAGTTGAATAGCTTTTGTGAGTACTCTCTGATCTACATAAAAACTTGTCCATGTGGAAATATAAATTTTTTAAAAACATAATTTTTAAATAAGTATTTTCATTTTTTTTGGGGGGGGGAGGGGGGGGAATTTGCATGAATTTTTGTAAAGCTGATATCTTAAATCTTGCACTGATTATAATGAAAGTTTTGAACTTTTAGAGTAGAACAAGTTTAAAAACGCAAATATATTTAACAAAATACCAAAGTCATTTTTTCCCCAATGTTATTAAAGTAGAATATTTATTTATTTATTTTCATTATTCATAGTTAAATGGCTGTTGTGATTATCAAGTGATGTATATGTAAAATTGCCTATGTGGCAATATATTTTTTTATATTTTAATTTTTTTTGGGGGGGGTGGGGGGTGGGATTTTTGCAATTTTCGTACATCTGATATTTTAAATCTTTTTCCACATTCAACCGAGTATAATAAATATTTTGAACTTTTAGAGTAGGACAAGATTATAAAATATATATATATATTTATCTATGTACCTTAAAAGCCCTTAATAGCGAACACTTCGGGACCGCGGAATTTGTCCGATAATTGGAGATGTCTACTTTTTTGAGGTAAAAATATACAAATATGTATGTCTGCTGATTAAAAAAGTATTCGTTAAATAGAGGTGTTCGCTATTCGAGAATCTCCATTAACCTCCACAACGGATACTCCCGAATACCGGACATCTCAATTTAGACAACTATAATGCAGGGTTGCGTTTTTTGCAAAAGTACTTCTTGATTAAAGGAAGGGCAAACTGGGAAGTGCCCCGTCCCCCTACGACTGTAGTGCCCCCAAATTTGATGTGCAATATTTGTAAAGCTTATATTTTAAATCTGTTTCGAAATTGTACTGATTATAATCAATATTTTGAACTTTTAAAGTAAAATAAGGTTAAAAACAAAATAAATTTTAAAAAATCTAATATTTAGATAAATATTTTTTGTTTTTTAATCTTGTTCTACTCCTGAAGTTCACGATATTGATTATAATCAGTACAATGTCGTAAAAGATTTAAATTATCAACGTAACGAAAATTGTATACCAAAACTGAGAGCACCAAAAAAATCAGGCTGTATTGGGGGGGGGGGGGGGGGCAGGACCACAGCCAAATATTTTTCCAGGATTCAACGTGGTCAAACATGGCTACGTATGATGCTTACAAAAAAATGGATGCGATTCAGACGTTTGAAGTGTCTGAAATTCAGACGCAAAAAGTGTCTGAAAAAATTCAGACATTTTAAAATGTCTGAAAATTGAACACTCCATTTCAGACACTTAAGTGTCTGAATTTCAGACATTTAAATTTAGAGTGTGAAAAATAAAATTTTAAAGTAATAAGTACTTATATTACTTATGTGTTTTTTTTTTTCACTGGACCTCAATAATTTTTTTCAAAAGTATTCGGATCCCACTTAAAATTACTTGCCGACCCCTGGTATATAAATCAGATTGTTCTATATTTCTTCGCTATAGAATTATAGGTCAATGTTCTATTATTTGGTGAACCCGATTATGAAAAATTAGTCTTCTTAAATGGTTCTACTGAACGGATTTTGATGGGATTTGCATTTTTATATTTTCCGGATATATGCTACATATTGTTCTTCCGTTCTTTTCCATATTCAATTGTATATAATCAACTAAAAGATTTTATTCTTAACACTTCAAATTTTGTCTGAGACATTAGAAGATATAAAGCTGCAATGGCGTTCATATTATTTTCATGAATGCAGAAGATCAGTGGAGGTAAATGTATATATTGCTATAAAACACAAGATCAAATACACTGATATATTTAGTTTGGTTAAAGTTTCGTTTGGAGAAACCGACCAGCGCACTGTGGAGTATCTGACCCGAAAACCTGGCCAAAAATGTAAAAATTAAAATTTCGCCAACAATTGTAAAAATTATATTTTTTAATAGCTAACTAATTGGTGCATCGATCTATGTCTATTTTAGGAACCTGAGTTATATCCGGTGGCTCCTGGCATCAGCTGAAGAGGAAGTTTCTTTCTAAGAAGACGTGGTTTTTTGCTGTTTTTTGGCATTGTTGTTATGTTTAAATTTAATTTTTTTGTGTTTCAGTGAATTCTTGAATTGAAACTAAACGGGCCTTACGTGTTTAACAAAGGTCAGAGCTCAGTACTAAACTATGTGTTAAATTAAATAGTATCGTTTTTAATGTAATGAAAAAACATTAAATGCGTAAAAGGGTTATTTTTAAAGCGTTTTTGGCTCCAATTTATACATATCGAAAGCTTTTTAAATATGTGCCGCACTTTGCCCAGGCATGTTTGAATTATAATCGTATTAGTTATAGTCTTGAGTGTCAATTTCTGCAAAAAAATCACCCGCATATTGTTGCCATTTTTTTATAACTTTTTCTCGGGATGATTATTTAAATGCTCTGTTTTGCGGCCACCGAATTGAAGACACAAAAACTATATAGTATTTACTGTCGAATTGCAGTGTTTTAGCTCACAGGATATTACCGAAGAGCTTGTGCACCTACATATTCTGTCTGTCTGTATGTACGTACGAACATATGTAGGTACGTACATAACCACGCAACTCGATATATTTTGATAGAAATATCCGATCGCTTTCCAATTGTATAAACTTAATTATTGAAAAAGGGTTCCCTAATTAGTTCTTGGGGCTCCTGTGTGATAAAAGCCAAGAAGAGAGTGATGAAGAAGATGTAGAAGAGTTCTGAAGAATCATTTTGAAACTGGTAATGTATTAAATACATTCTAAAACTAACAATCTATACTATATAGACTCCACTTTACTGAACCTACTATTAAATATAACACTATTAAATATAAATTAAATGCAATAATTATTATTAAATGTAATTTAAATGTAATAAGCATTATTAAATGGAAATAATAAGTTTTATATATACTAAAATTAAATATATTTAATAAAACGTTAATAGTGAATAAGACAAACCCATCAACACACACAATTACTTTCCTCTTAAAAACAGTGAATAGTTAAGGTTACAAGTCGCTCAACTTCCAAACTCCTTCCGGTAATGTTAAGTCAATGGACATGTGATTTATTCGTCTTTTTAAAATATCTACTTAGTAAATTAATATTTTAACTATTTTTTTCTTTGTGATCTTCTTAAATGATGACTCATTTTTTTCCCTTAATTGTCAAAATATTTACAAAATTTATATTTATTATTATGTGGAGTGTTAAAATCTTACTTACACTTCGCCAGCTTTAAAGATATAAAATATTAAACTAAGCTATTGATTTGTATGTATACTTCATAGTATGCTAAAAATTTGTTCAGTGAAACGCATAGCACAGTTAAAAATGTCCATTCAGCCATTTCTGTGAATAAACGGAAATGTACTTGAGAACATTGTGCAGCTCTGTATATGATCTATAGAATGTATCCACACCAAGTAATGTTTAAAAAAAATGTTCTATTTTAAAACGCTTATGACAACTACAAACGCACTTCCAGCAATTATTGGTCATAGACTTCAATAGTTAAATTTATTCTTCAGCCATATTATTTTGTGTATCTCTGTAAATGAGCGATATATTCTATGCACACCATATTCTATAATAAGTGCCTTAGTACACGTTAGTGATGAAGATAAATTTCAGCACGTTTAAAAGTGTGATATCATTAAAACACAGAGCAAACGATTTTCCCCATAGACCATATTGTAAGGGTATTCTTTTGGGTGTCTCTGTAAATGAACCGTAAATGCTATAGACTTCATTTACAATACCAAACATGCCACAGTGATACCCAATAACATCTAAGAATTTCAAGCCAATCGGACTATATTTACATCGAAAAATATTTTTGACCAGTATTTCGGGTCAAATACTCCACTGTGCAGCGTAGAGGGCGAAGGCCGCTAGTAGTATATAATTAATAAACATGAAATTGTAAAATATATATATATAAAATCCGCTTTTTCCGAGGAAAAAAATTACTAGAAAGCAAAAATTCTGCTTTTCAAAATATAGTGTCGCTCCCAAAGGAAATAAATATTCTATATGTATATAAAAATAGATAGTTAAAGTTTAAGACTCCAAACACGCGCTTTTATTTTATATAAAATAACGTCATCTGCATCCGCTAAAGCATTCCTCATTTACGATCCAGTCTTAAACATAGTCTGTAGTAAAATAGTCATAGGACATGATTATTGCTTATTGCTTAATAATACCTTGAATGAAAAATCCAAAAAAAATAGATTTCGTCATTCAAGAAACTGGACAAAGAAAAAAAAATAAAGGGCTATTTCATGATTCATATGCCTTCATTTGTTTGTAGTATTAATATAGATACATAACATTAAATTTAGTTTATACACTGGTGTCCAAAATTAAGGACCAGTCGCAAAATGCTAATTTTTAAGTAAGCGAATACTCAAAAGGAAATAATAAAATTCAAATAATTACTATCCCTACAGCACAGCTAATCCATATAGTATCTCATTCATGTCAAACATGGTCACAAGTGTCACAGTGACTACGGTGAAACAAAAAATAGGAAATTCCACACGTCTCATTATGAGTCTCAAATGATCACTATATGTGACTCCACTGAGACGTCAATGTGATTGATGCTTTGTGACGAGTCAACAGGTGACTTTACAATGTAGTTACATTGTGACTCTCATGTGACTGTCATTTTGAGACTCAATTTCAAAGTCATCAAGAACGTTGCATTATGAGAAGCCACCAAATAATATTACATTTTAGTCATTTGGTGAATTTTCACAAAAGAGCACAATGGTGATTTCACAGTAGTCTCTCTCTCACCTGAAAGACATCATGTGACTTTAATGTTATATTATTTGGTAACTTATCTTAATGCAGCGTTCACGATCACTTTGAAATTGAATCTGACGATGATAGTCACATGAGAGTCACAATGTAACTACATTGCAAAGTCACATGATGACTCGTCACAAAGTAGCAGTCACAGAGACGTCTCTGTGGAGTCATATATAGTGATCATTTGAGACTCATGATGAGATGTATGGAATTTCCATTTTTTTGCTTCACCGTAGTGACTGTGGCACTTGTGACCAAGTGTGACATGAATGAGATGTTATATGGACTAGCTGTGCTGTAGAGATAGTAATTATTCGAACTATATTATTTCCTTTTGAGTATTCGCGTACTTGAAAATTAGCATTTTGTGATTGGTCCTAATTTTGGACACCAGTGTAATAGCTCCCTATTTTATCAGAAATCATTCATTTATATTTCTTCAAAATAGCACGTATTTTAATTATATTTTTGTTCAGTTTGTATAAGAACATGACAACAAAAATACATAATTGTTATTTTTCAACTATTTTCCCTTTACATTCTATGGAAATGGAGTACTTGAGTTACCGAAATTAAACAAATGGTGCTAAAAACTAAAAAAAAAATTAATATCTCAAAAATAAATTGAGATGCAACGATACATCTGCTTTGTTTTTCGGCTGGCTTATACAACGAAACGTTATTTTTTTGGAGAAGACACATTAATAAGTTAGAGAAAAAAATAGCATACCAGGGACTAAAAAGTGGGGCGTTTGTAGTAACATAATGAAACCGGTCACGTACTTCATGCGTCAAAGTCTTTAACACAGTAAAATATAAAGATTGAACAGAACCTTGAAAACTCAATCTAGGACCTATGATGTGGTTTCAAATAAAAACCAAGCGATAATTAAGTACCACCTGTTCCATTTATTCATTCAACACGAACTTTAAACTTAACTAACAAGGAAGGTCTCCATACGGCCATATTCAGAAAAATCTGAAAAAATTACAGAGTGTTCTTCTCATCTGGATATATATGTTTATAAAAGAAAAATGAAAAAAAAAAAAAAAAAAAAAAAAAATGGGCGGAACCTCCATAGAACTTTCGTAAAAAAATAATAATAATTTCGTTTTTTGGCGATTTATCATAGGTTGGCGATGAAATGAAATTTCGAAAATTACTTTTTTATGTCGAATACTCTTTAAGATAAAAAATTTTCATATTGAACTTGTTTAAATAAATTTAATGTAAATAACTTTGTTTTGTCCGTTTTAGTTTAATTTAACTATAGTTTTGTCATATATATATATTTATTTATAATGAAAGTTAAATAACAAATTTTGTGAATTAAAACGAAATTTAAATTGTTTGAATATCTCAAAATTAAGTCCAGTTGAGGATTGTCGATTCAATTTTGTTGCTATGGAAACGACGAATACTTTGATATTATGAATAACTGGTAAATGAATCTTGCCCTTATTTTGGAATGCGCTTAAATATATGAAAGTATTTTTTATATATGAAATTGTTTTTAAAGTAATAAAATTTAATAACAAGCGACATAAATATGTAATACGATGAAATGTATTTATTAAACTATCTCATTGTTTATGTTTAAATTCATTAAATAATTTTTACACGTATTCTAAAAATCAATTAACAAGGGTCAGCTAGGTGGGGAGGCCTACCAAATGGCTTAAACACTCACAAGCCCCACCCAGCGGTTTCCATCTACTACCGCCGTCACCACACACACACACACACAAAAAAAAAAAATAAATAAATAAATAAAAGGCCCGAAGGGACCTACAGGAAAGCCAATTGAGAATATTAAGATTAAATACAATATAAACACAATGGAAAGCGCAATTTTTACTGAGCGTTTACGAGAGAAATTTAGATATTTGTAACTAATAAGATCATGAGATAATAGATAATAGGATTTTTAAACTTGTTGGAGCGGCAAAAGCTCAATTACTCTGCAAAGCTGGGCGTTCTGCAAAATACAATAAAAGCTACGTATATGTATACTAAATTAGAAAGAGATTCATAATTTTAAAAATAATGTAGAATATAAAAAATAGGTAAAATAGTGAATAACTATGATGAATATTATATAATTATATACACACGCAAAAGTTCACAAGTCTATTGTTCTTGCAACAGTTCAATTATAGTTCAATCGTGTTGTTTGTGGCTAAGAGTTTATTTTGAATTGGTGGTATCTGTCTATTTGTTAAGATACGTTCTCCTCATCATCTATAAATGGCAAAACATTTTGAAACAAATAATGGTTGTTTTCTAAAACTTTCATACATTCAATTATCTTTTGACAAAATGGTGGATTTGACAAAACCACTGAGAACCACTGAGACAAAGAAATTTTTGGAGATTTTCTTATATGGTAATATGATGTAAGGGTACAGTTAAAGATATAATGCAATGATGTAGCTCGCTGACTACATACACATAATGGAGAAGGGACCCTGTCAAATTTATAAAGATATGATGAAAATGGGCCGTGGTTGGTGGCAAACAGAAAAAGATTTCTAT
Organism: Maratus speciosus; assembly: GCA_963932465.1. NCBI lineage: Eukaryota > Metazoa > Arthropoda > Arachnida > Araneae > Salticidae > Maratus > Maratus speciosus. Next base: position 429,034,616 of record OZ010795.1, on the reverse strand, counting down.
GCAGCAGGATTCTCTTTTCCGAGACTTTTGGGGCTAAAGCGCATGTGTACCGTCCTGTGGTACCATAGTCCCAGCGAGTCTGCCATTGTTCGTGTAGAGATGATTTTAGAAGCTTCTTCAAGTAAGAAGGAGGGTTGGGAAAGAATTTGTATTTGGCATGTGATGTGGCTTTGGTTGCTTCTTTTGCCAAAGAATCTGCATGCTCATTCCCCACATTACCCACATGTCCACGGACCCATTTAAAGAAGATCTTTTTTCTTGTTTCTTGGAGTAGTTTGATAATTTGTACTGCGATGAGATTTTTTGAAAAAACATCTTCTATTGCTAAGAGACTTGAGAGACTGTCCGAGTGTATTAATACTTCTTTATGAGGGGAGTTCCTAACAATTTTCAGGTGCATTAAAATCGTTTGCTTTTGGCGAGGAAAAGTATTGCTCGCCAAATCGCGTGACGCTTTCGTCTTTTCGCGCCAAATACTCGAAAGTATTTTTTTCAGACTTTCTACTGTAATTCCGCCGCTAAATTTGACTGATCTTTTATTACATACATAAATAGTTTAATTAGTATTTTTTTTTTCAAAATATTCTGAGTATGCCCAGTAAGGAGACCTTCCTTGTAAGAAGTCTGTCTATATGTACACCCTGCATTTGCATTGCAATTTTGAGACTTCACTTACTTTAAAAATGTCTAAATTGCAACTGGAACGAAAATTAATTCTTTCTTGTATTAGTATTTACAGGTGATTCACTCATCTGTATGTTTATTGTTTATTGAACCCATATATCTGATTTCTGCGCTTGACATCAAGTGCCCGATTATAATCCGCTGTCTATATCATGCATATGTAGTTCCTCAGGGCATAATATTTTTAAATAATATACATGAAGCTACAGGTAAAATAGGATAATCATTTCACTACCGAAACGAAAACTTAAAAATGGTTTCGAAACGATTCCGTTACCGAAGACGCCACGTAGCACGTTTTGGGGATCAGATAAAATTTTAACCAGATTTTCATGATTCATTTTACCAAATGGACCATCACCAAGCATGGTGCGCACAGATTTTGATAATTTTAAATTGTGATGTAGTGATTATAACCCTACCTATTCTGGATCCTGGCAATAATAGTTACTCGGATCCTTCACCTGTGTACGAACGTGCTGGATATTTTGATATACCTATTATTTTGAAAATTGGTACCAGAAAGTTTTACATTCGTGTTACGAAAAGAAAATTTGTAGAAAATTTGAAATAACATAAAATAATTATTTTTCAACATCAACAGACAATAGCTCTAGCTACATTTTATTTTTATAATCCTGACAGAGACATACATTTTGAAAATGCAAAGATAAAAATTTCATTTAATAATGTTTTTTGAAGATGTATAGAAATAGTCCATAAATGTAAAGGTTAGCAATAACGACGTACGTCATGATAGCATATCATTACACATCCAATTATTATTACACATCCTGTTATATGACACAGATATTAACATCTCATCGCATATCCCTAAACATTGGATGTGCATCTTAAAATGGTGTTATGCTACTGTATCTATATTCATAATAAAATTTTAACGTTTAACAACGTATTCGTATATGTAATGGTTAGCAACAAGGACTACGTCATGATAGCATATCATTACACATCCAATTATTATTACACATACTGTTATATGACACAGATATTAACATCTCATCGCATATCCCTAAAGATTGGATGTGCATCTTAAAATGGTGTTATGCTACTGTATCTATATTCATAATAAAATTTTAACGTTTAGCAACGTATTCGAATATGTAATGGTTAGCAATAATGACGTACGTCATGATAGCATATCATTACACATCGAATTATTATTACACATACTGTTATATGACACAGATATTAACATCTCATCGCATATCCCTAAACATTGGATGTGCATCTTAAAATGATGTTGTGCTACTGTATCTATGTTCATAATAAAATTTTAACGTTTAGCAACGTATTCAAAGTTATTTTTTTAATTCCATTTAATAATGTTTTTGATGGCCTATCGAAATAATCCAAAAATGTAATGGTAAGCAATAACGACGTACGTCATGGTAGCATCTCCTTACACATCCAATTATTATTACACATCCTGTTATATTTTATACATATTAACATCTCATCGTGCATCCCTAAACATTGGATGTGAAACTTAAAATGATCACATGCTACTATCTATATTAATACTAATATTTTTGCTTTTAGCAATGTACAGCTGTTTATGTTTCTAGCAAACTTCGACCATTTTTATTATATTTTTAATTTCTGTTTTGCATTTATTTTCATCATCTTACACTGGATGCCGCCAGTTCATGTCATATAGTTTATTTGATTTTTCTTATGTTATGTTTTAATCGTGGCATCTGATAGATGCCGCCATTGCATACAATACCGTGGATTCGTTTAAATGTTTATCAGTTTTTGTTCGATAGATGCCACCTCGACTATTCTGTTCTTATGACTGGTTGAAGCGTAAATAAATTGGAACCTCAGTTGTTTGGGTTTTTTTTTTTCAAATTCCAGACGTCTTGACTGTGCCCATTAAAACTTTAAAAGCAAACATCAACTCTTTCCTGAAGATAGTCATACGCGATGACCGAAACGTTGATTGTTATAAATTTAATCTAATGTTGTTGTTTTTTTTAGTTTTTACCATCATAAGATTCTCTACATCCCATCTAGTAAACTTGTGATTTATTTTATTTTCGAAATGATACTGTAACTAAATATAGTTCGATTATTTATAATATTATGTGGTAATTAGAGAATTAATTTTTACAACTCTATAACCTTACTAGCTGCATGTAATTAAAAATTACATGATATAAAACATGTATGTGAGCTATGTTTTTCTGTGAATGAGAAAAGTGTATGAATGTCACTATGTTGCATTCATATTGGCAGATAGACGTGAAATTTTTTATTGTCTCGGAATGTTGTCTACAGATAGTAATAAACTTGATATGAATAGCACTAATAATTCTAACTAAAATATACTCATAATACAATTTCAGATTAATTTCATAAACTAAATATAATTTTAATCCTTCATATCGCAAATTATGAATTCATAAAAATTTAATCTTCTAAAGCATTTTTCGTGAATTTTTTAAACTACATTAGAAGATTTACACAAACATTTAATAAATTTTAGAAGGATTTGGTCAATTATAATTAACTAATTAAAATTGAATTCATATGGATTTTATGCAGTATTTCAATCAATTTATTTGTTTATTTATTTATTTGTTTTAGTGTTTTGTAGATGTAGATAATTTACAAATATAATGTTCTTAAAATAGAAATATAGAAATATTCGTGAACTGAAACTCTACCCCCAGCCCCCGATCTTCCAACGTCCAGAAAGCTGAAAAGATGCAATGACAAAAAAAAAAAAAAAAAAAAAAAAAAAAAAAAAAAATCGTACTTTTAAAGACATTTTAGTTTCGTGCAATCGATAATGCTTTTGGAAGAAGATAAAATAAAATAAATCAAGCTCATTCTAAACTGTATCCCTACTAATCGATCTATTAAATGAATTTTATAATAAGTTATATTAATGGTACTTTAAAGTACTTTTGGCAATAAAGTCCTTAAACCTTTATCAACTGACTGTACTTTAAAGTACCATTAATATAACTTGTTATAAAATTCATTTAATAGATCGATTAGTAGTAATACAGATTAGAATGACTTATAGATACATTACATTATCTTGTCCCAAAACCATTATTGGTTGCAAAAAACAAAAATATTTTTATAGTGATGATTTATTTTGCCTTTGCATCTTTTCAGGTTTCTCGACGTTGAGGGCGGGCAGGGGGGGGGATTTTCAATTTTGAAATATTTCTACATTTTTAATGTAAGGACATTATATTTAGAAGGGGAATACGGTTAATATTTTCGTATCTTCATATCACTAATAAAGTCTTACACATTTTTATATGGAATTTAGGAATAAAACATTGTTATATCTCAACTCTTTTAATTGAAATATAAACCAAATGAAATATTATCAAAATTTCCTTCATAACCAGATGGAAAAACTGAAAAATTATGCAGACAATATATTAATAATTTAAACCATTAGATGTTTCAGAGAAATTTTACAAAAGCTTTTTGATATATTTATGACATAAATTAGTTTAAGTCTTATTTTTTGAGTCTTAAATTGTTTTTATATGGGAATTCGGAATGAAATATTTTTTATTACCAAACACTTTGAATTGAAATTAAAACCAAATTAACTAAATATGAAAATAGTCAGTCATTTATAATCATAAGAATCATCATATTCTCTTCCGTTCAATTTAATAGAATCATTATTATTAAATTTAAAGTGAGGATATTCTGTCCAACAACAGCATCAATATAGCAATATTCATAGTATTTTCACAAAAACCAGTAGAACATTCTTTAGCGTTTCTTATTTTATTCCTTTGTAATTATACAGATAATTCATGCTGTACCATATCGCCCCATAAGTCATTAATTATTTGTACGATTTCATTTTTTTAAGTATATATAATTGGTAACAATTACCAAAATAAAATTATTTTGATTTCAATTTATAGCTCACATATTTAAGAATTAGCCCTTCAATGCCGATTATTTTAGTAGCGGGCTTCGTCCTCTACACTGGTCGGTTTCTCCGAACGAATTTGAAATGAAACGAAATATAAGGTTAAATTTGACATTGTATTCAAGAGTAACATAAACCTATATTTCGAATGTCCTGAAAACGATGATAACATCATTGCGCTATAATTGTTTTTCTTTTTTCTTTAAATTGTGGCTGTTACGGAGCAATAGTAAAGAACGATAGAATAATATGCAATATACTAATTCCATCTATGATATTTATTTAACTACCAATGCAAGTCTGGAGAAAAATAATCTAATTCACCTGAATGTAGAATATTCTCCCATAATTTTATAACTATATGTTGATAATACCACATTTGGTTGATTGACCGCTCTATTTTTGTCCCGTAGCAACGAAGAGCAGAAGTGTGGAGGACGAATGACCTTAAGAAGCGAATTGAAATGAAATAGATAATATGCAACATAGAACGATATGACATATAATAAAACATCTTATAAGAAATTTTCTAAATAAATATACAACTCTCATCAAAATCCGTCAAGTAGAACTCTTTAAATTGTAAATCTTTCATAATCAGGTTTCCTGATTACAGAACTTCCTGCATAACTCTATAACTAAGAAACGACCATCATATGCAATACATTGAAATCTTCCCTGAAAGATTATCTAACTAAAAATATGACACTTACCAAAATACATTTAGCAGAACTCAAGTTATAAACCGACTTAACAAAATTTCCATTTGAATTTTCTATAAATAGTAGATCGCCGGTTACATGTCCAAAATTTTAAAATAAATTAATAAAATGTCCATGAATAAATAAATATTATCTATCTATATTATAAAGGACAAACATATCTGTGCGTAACGCATACGTCATTCTGCGAATGGCAACAATTGAAATTTGTAATGAAATTTCGGTTTTGCAATTTTCTCTACTGCAAATTTTTGAACTTCTAAACATCGTACAGTTTCAATTTTTACACCGTCGTATAGGGAAAAAATGTACTTTTAAATGCAATATGTTTGAAAGCTCTATCTCGATTTATTTTTGATATATTAATTTTTTTTTATAGTTTTTAGTACCAATTTTGTAATTGTGGCAACAGAAATACTCTATTTCTATTAAAAGTAAAGGAAAAATAGTCATGGTTTATTTATTTTGAATGAACACATGTATAATAATCACTTATAAACAGATAAAGTTAAAAAATGCTATAAAAAGTGATAGAAAATCTTTATTAAGATTGACGATCGTTTCGTAGCACAAACGGCAACATTTTCAAAATCATTCTGATATTGAATATGAAAATTATTTTGAAAATGTTGCCGTTTGTGCAACGAAACGATCGTCAATCTTAATAAAGATTTTCTATCACTTTTATAGCATTTTTTAACTTTATCTATTTTGAATGATTATATCCTTATTGATGCCATTTTCACATTACAAATAAAAGTAACTTTTTTTTCTAATTTCTGAACAGCCATTAAAAAAAAGAAAGAAAAAAAAAACACGCATTCTTCTTCATAAATCAAAAGATTGAAGAAGATATTTCAATATTTTTACATTACGCTGATGCTGAGTTTGAAACGCTAGGCAAAATGATTCAGTGAGTAAAAATGGTGTCATATTTAAAATAAAACGATCATTTTCTTTGATAAAACTAAATATTTGACCAATAGTAAATGGCCAATACTATGGCAACTAAAGGCAAATTTCTGAATGGTAAATTTTCGCGTGTACTGAGATTAGAACTTAAAATTTATGTGAATGTTCACATGAAAAGTGGTATCGGACAAACGTGACTTTAACTTTGGGAAATACATTCATTAATAATGTATTGCGCGTTAAAATACTTTTAAATTGTGAATTTGAGTGGTGCGTATGTACATTTTGAGAATGTAAAAATAACGTACAATTTAGATTTTATGGGGGAACATTTTATGATGTGACAAAGCGAAATCCTTTTTACTCATTTTTCATACGGTAAAAACAAACGTAAGAGCCTCAATCAATAACTTCAACATACTTATTCATCTTGATTACGTATTCTAATACAGTTTGATTTTTTAATAATTTAAGCAGTTGAAGTTTGTGTAAATAATATTTTGGTAATTTTAGGTTAAAAAAATTATTTGTTTTAAGAGTTACACAACCAATGCAAGAAGATTTTTTTTTTATTGTAATTATTTTTGTAGGCTTATTATAAATTCGATCTAACAGTTCCATTCTAAACATTTTAAGTCGTCGAATTTCGACGGGTTCCAACTCGTATATATAATAGCGCTAAGTGTATAACACTTCCGGAGTGAACGCATCCGGATCTTGGTAATATTTCGTTAAAATCAGGCTTTTTATTTCAGCCATGTTAGTCTTAAGAATTCCGATGCCGTTTTATAAGTTGAACAACTGCCTTTTTTAATTTCCGTTGTCTATTCTTTTTCAGTTTTTCCTTCAAAACTATAAAACTATAAAACCTTCGAAAACTATAAAATTATTATACATATTAAAACGAAAAGGCAAAGTTTTAAGTAGAACCATTTTTGGACATCTGCACATGCTTCAATCCTATTCAATTTAGAGGGACTGAGAACGGGTTTCTGGTGGCTGAGAGGTCTAAAGCAGCAATTTAAAACTCTGATATTTTGTAGAGGATAGCAGATTCGAACCAACGCCCGGCAAAATGATTTCTGTAATATTTTTCGCGATAATTTATTTCAATAATAGCATATTTTATTAGGAGGGGAAGTTATATGATTTTTATTTATTATATTATTATTATTATTATTATTATTATTATTATTATTTGAATGCTTTATAATTAAATGTAATTTAACGTTGAATAATATTTAAAATAATAATAATAATAATTTTATATTTAAAATATTTAAACTAAAATATTTTTAATGTAATGTAATTACTAACTTAAAAAATTGAGCTGGTCTACATTTTTTGTTATATTTTCTGACCATTATCAAGAATATATGTGTATGTGTGTCAGAAAGAAAAGTTTGCCTTTCTGCTCCTTAGAAAAAGAAAACAGAAGAAAAGAATAATATTCATAACAGAACTATAAAAAAATTACATTGATATCCATGGTTTAATATTTAAAAAATATATAAAAATGTGAAACAAAATTCAAGTTATCAAAATTATATATTATAAATCGTTAACTGCACCAAGTTTCAAATTTGTGCTTTTAGAGAATGAGACTAATAAAAATAAAATTCATGGTAGATTTTAATGGTCATGTAGTTAAAAAATCATAATAAATAAATAAAAATAAGAATTGTTATTTTTTCGAAAAAAATGAGACCATAGTAAATAAAAATAAATGCTCTACCCACTATTTTTAGTTAAATTTCTGGTAAAAAGAAGCATAATTGGTTATAAATTATAAAGTTACAATTCTTTGACTTCATTAATTAGGTTTGGCTGACAGTACCATATATCGCTTTAAAGAAATAGGAATCACTTATGCAATATAAAAATTTGTCACAATTCCAATATATAATTTCAAAGCAACTCATCAAAAATTGAAGAATTTTTCTAATGAAACATTCAAATTATTTACCGTCAAATATTGACGGGTACCATCTAGTACATATATATTTAAATATGTATTATATTATAATTATTACTTATATATTACTACCATCTCTTTGCTACCATCTTTTTACTACCATCTTACTTTCTTTACTTACCATCTCATAAACAAATACAGTTATTCTCATTACTTTTCGAATAGTACATCTTAAATGTCATCTAAGTACATAAAAGCAAAAAATGTTAGTATTTAGGATAATAAAATTCTACTCCACATCAAAATTAATTAATATAATATTGATTTTGATATACAAGATTTTTATCAGAGGTAAAAAGATTAATATGAAGGCATTTTCAATTATCTATATAAGAAAAAACTATGGTTTTAGTTTGACGAATTACGGATTAATGTGATTAGTTGTTTTCCAAATATTTTCCCGCTGTTGCAATATTAAAACATTTTTCTATGATATCTGGATTTATTTATGAGAAAAATCATCTTATATACGTGAGTTTGTCAACATAAAAATAATAGTAATCAGTTTATTTAAATGCATTATTCATCCGTGGTATTAATTTATTGTTCCAGATAATTTATATATGACACAAATGCAAAATGTAATAAAATAATTTATGTATATATATATATATATATATATATATATATATTGTTATGTTTTGGTAAGTTTTAATTTCATCGCATTAACTGTAGTTTGTATTGTAAAAAAATGGTGTAAATAGAAATACATTTTTTGTTAGACAGCGGATAAGACAGAGTTTGACAATCTACAAATTTATTTTTATATTAATTATAAAGTGCAATATAAAAAAAAAAATATTGTTAATTTTAAGAGTTGAAATTAAAAAATAACATTAGACAATATATTGAATTCATCAGAAATCAAATAAAGTTATATAACAAAAACTCGTACCTCATCAATTATTTTTGTACTATAAAGACTGTGATATGACGTATAGTATAAATAAATTTTGTATGCAATTTTCTAAATTTGATATCCGTCAAATTCGTCGTTTAATTTTAAATATTTTGAATGTTTTATTTATTCCCTTTATCCTATATAACATCTAAGGCCATTCTCTAACCGGGGCTTCTTTAACTTTTTTTTTCCATTCTGGTATCAACTTTTTTTTTTTTTAAACATCAGAAACGGGTCTGATTTAAAAGGTGACCTGGTAAAAAACTATTAAAAAAATCGAAAAAGTTAGAATGGAGAATTTCTAGAGAAACGGCACCTCTCACTTTTCTGCGATGCAATTTATTGGTAGTTTTGCATGAGGGGATCCTTTTTTAACACTTTCCAACAAAGTTGAAAAGTGTTTACGACTTCGGTTTGTCTGGCCGTCTGGCCGTCTGTCCACGCTCTAACTCTCGTAAATATGCTCGGATCGTTCTGAAATTTTTTGATGATAGTGACCTCTACCATAGCACGTTCCCTATTTCGTATGAAGTTCGTAGCATGTTTAGTCATTTACAGGGACAGTCAAAAAATTTCCGTTACATTACGGCCAATGGGAAAAAAATCGTTTCAAATGATTTTTAATGGTGTTACATTCTTTCAAGCATAGTAAAATTGATATTCATTTATGAAGTCCACTAAAATGTGTTTTATGCTGAATATGCGGTGCAAAGAATAGTTATTGTTCATTTACAGGGCCAAACAAAAGGATTCCGTTCATGATGGTATAGGGGAGATTGTTTGCGGTGTATTTCAAAAGATTTCAGATACTATTGTATCCGATTTACTGTATATTAGTAATGATTGCTCGAAATGCATTTTTAATTTAATATGCGCTTTTTTAGGGTTTCGTTCATCTGACGAAACCCTAACATCTGTCTGTCTGTCATAGAGCCCGTTCTCAGAAACTATACATGTTGGAGACTTGAAATTTTGCATACTTATAGCTGAACACCACACATCATACGGAAAATCATTAAATTTTGAAAAAGTCATACATTTAACCCTTTGGCCTCCCACATGATTATTTTATTTCAAATCAAAATCAAATTTCAAATTATTTTTTTGCTTAATAGGCGCAAAGACCAACTTAGTGAAAAATATTCCATGCCGGGAATCGAACCCGGGTCATCAGTATAGCGCACTGACGTTCTACCGCTAAACCACATGGAATATTTTTCACTAAGTTGGTCTTTGCGCCTATTAAGCAAAAAAATAATTTGAAATTTGATTTTCATTTGAAATATTGTATTCAAGGCGAATGTTTCTCTCTGGAAAAATTTCCAAATATTAATAATGATTATTTTAAACAATTATTTCTAAGTGAGTGCCTAATTAGGTTGGAGGGGTGAAATTTGGCATACTTATAGCTGAATACATCACATTAAACAACAAATCATAAAAGTTTGAAAAAAGTCGTACATTTAACCCTTTGGTCTCTCACATATGTATTTTAAACAATTCTTTCTAAGTGATCCCCTAATTAGGTTGGAGGCGCAAAATTTGGCATACTTATAGCAGAACACCTCACATCAAACGAAAAATCATACAATTTTGAAAAAACCGTACAATTAACCCTTTGGGCTCCCACATGTGTATTTTAAACAATTCTTTCTAAGTGAGCCCCTATTTAGGTTGGAGTCATGAAATTTTCCATACTTATAGCTGAACACCTCGCATCAAATGACAAACAATAAAATTTTGAAAAAGGCCGTACATTTAACCCTTTGAGCTCCCACATGTGTGTTTTAAACAATTCTTTCTAAGTAAGCTCCTATTTAGGTTGGAGGCGTGAAATTTTGCATAATTATAGCTGAACACCACATATCATACGACAAATCATAAAATTTTGAAAAAAATCGTACATTTAATGCTCTTGGCTCCCAAATGAGTATTTTAAAAAATTATTTCTAACTGAGCCCCATTATTAAGTTGGTGATTTGAGATTTTGCATACTTATAGCCGAACACTTGAGGCCAGGCGACAAATCACAAAATCTTCAAAAAGTCTTACGATTAACCTTTTGAGCTACCACATATGTATGTTAAGAAATTCTATCTAAGTCAGGCCTTAATTAAGTTGGAGACATGACTTTTTGCATACGTATACCTGAATACCTCAGACCACACGGCAAATCATAAAATTTTCACAAAGTCTTATATTATTTACTCCTATCTTGTGGAGGCTATCTTGTGTATTTTAAGCAATTTTTCTAACCTCCGCCATTTTCACCCGGGGAGCACTTTTCCAACATTTGCCGACACCCCTTTGTCCATTCTTTCATATTATGCACCATAGACTTACATATTTTGGTTTCACTTTTTACCGCCAGGGGCGCCTACTTGTCTCGGGTGCTATCGGCTCATTTCCCTCCACTAATATATCTACGGTTAGTATATAAATCGGAATTTCGTTTAGATAGAGGTTTGTTTAGAATAGAGTGCGCCTCTGGTTGCGAAATGTGGAACTAACAGATTTTTGAAAAGGATAAAGTGTTTTGAAAGGAATATTAAACAAAACCATCTGTGCGATCTGTGATCACACTTACCTACTTGTTCCCTATATTTATGCATACCATAAAGTGCGTATAGATTCTATAGTTCATATACAGAGCTACAGAAATGAATTCGTAAACGTTACTGAGTATGAGCATAAATTGCTTAAAGGTGGGTTTTAAAGGAGTTATGCATTTTTACGCTGAACTGAATTTAGTGTACTAAGAAATATTTGTAGAATATAGGTAAAATTATATACAGGGCCACCCAAAGAGTTGTATATATGTCTGTCTATGGGTCATAATTGTGGAAATGAAATTTCAGTAGTTTTAAGCTATATTTAGTTTGAATTAAATATTAGCTAAATAGTGGCGTGTAATAAAGGTACTAGGTAAACTACAGGGCTGTACAAAGGTATTCAGGTATGTTTCCATCTATTAGTATAAATTGCTGAAAGATTAATTTTAACCTGTTAAGCATTTTCTTGCTAAACTAAATTTTCCCATTATACAGTGTATATATCAACCTACAGATCGAATACAGGGCTATTCAAAAGAATTGGAATACATATTTGGCTATGGGCGGTAATTACGTGAATCAGATTTTTAAATGTTTACTTAGTTATCTTATTTACCTTATTTCCCTAAGTAACGAAGTTTCGTTCATGCTTTCAGGGAATGTTGGAAAGTGTTTCATAATCTACGCTGTAAGCATGATTTTTCTTACTTGTTTATTACTACTGTGCATTACACTTACTTAAATCTGTGATTCAACGCAAATAGGCAATTTTCATAATAGTGATGAAGAAAAAATAAATCATGTCAGAAGTTTTTAATTTAATGTAACAAGACACTAGAAAATATTTTTATTGGAAAAGAAAATAGCCGCCAGGCTTAATATTAAGGAATTCTATAATTAATAGATTTTTATTAGAATGAGGGATTGATTACAATGTGAGGAAATGACAATTTTATGAAAAATAATTCCACGTTTGCAGTGTATCATATTTGTAATGTCACATTTGTATATCTTATCATAATACATAATAGAATGTGTTTTACCATATCATAGTATATCATAGCTGTAGCTCAGACTTCTATCCTTTTTCTTTTTTATGAACATTTTATGTCAACTGTGATTGGTTGTCTAATATTTATTTCGTTGCATTTCATGCAGAAGCAGTTGTGTTGTTGAAACGATACGAAAAGAATGCAATATTTTTAAATATAATTATAATGTATAGTCCCGTAAGGCATGGTGACGTCACAGCGACGTCGCTGAGAAGTCACACTGTGACTTTGTGACCGTCGATGTAAAGTCATGGTGACTATAATGTGAAGTCGTTATGGCCGTTTTAGAGCTCGTTTGTGACGTCCCATTGTGACCACTTTGTGAAGTCACGATGTGACAAATTTGTGAAAAATGTGTCATTTGTGACTATTTTGGCTATAACTCTGTGACGAACTTGTGACGAAAGCGACATTGCTTTGAAGTCGCATTGTGACCAATTTGTGAAATATGTGCCATTTGTGACGAAATTGTCATTAACACTGGGTGATTCTGTTTCGATTTAACTTCTTTTGAAGATTTTCTAACAATTTAAAAGAACAGGATCGTTTGAAATTATTATTACTGCACGCGATATTTCTGTTAGAATTGGTTTGGAATCCTAAAATCGTATACTCACGATTTATGAATAAATACTGTATAACATGTATAAATAGTCATATACAATATACAGACTTTCTTCTAAATTAAAGTTAAAAATTTAATTTCCCTCACTTGCCTTACAACTGTAACAGATTGTATTGTTTTCAATATTTGATGAATGTTGCCTTTGAAAAATATTTATGCATTCCCCTCACACACACATGCTAAAAACACCACAGCTTTAATTGTATTTATAACATACACACAGTGACTATTTTCTGTTGCTGTGGTAGGCATGGCGAAAAGTAAAAAAAAAAAAAAAAAAAAAAAAAAAAAAAAAAAAAAAAAAAAAAAAAATTTTTTGTTTCTCTCATTTTTTAGAAGGTTATTGCAAACTTTTTTGCCATTAAGTATTTTTGCACTCTCTTTAAAAGCTTTTACTCACGTTAACACCAAAAGGTATCAGCACATATGTAAAACTGTACAGCTTGCCAATATTTCTGACCAATAACGCTGATGTTCAAGCAAAATTATCTTTTATTGTAATTTTTTCAGTTGAGTGAAAAAGTGTCCAGGTCAGGATTCGAACTAGGACCCAATGGCGTAAGCTGTCAATGTTCTATCAACTGTCAACTGAGCTATTCTGGATAAATCTAACGCACACAATTCACCCAGTGAATATGAATATGTACTTATTATTATTACACAACCTTATATAATAATACTTTAATTATTTTACATACTACCCGTATGAATAACACATACTACTCATATAAGTACATAACAATAGTTCTCTGGATGAAATTTGTCCGGAATGGCTCAGTTAGCAGAGCATTGGCAGCATACGTCAAAGGTCTCTGGTTGGAATCCTGACTTGAACACTTTTTCACTCACTTAGAGATATTAAATCTTTGTTGATTAATTTACCAATTAGAATCATCCTGTTAAAGTTAATATAGAAATATCTTTTGATAAAACTACGTGTATTATTTGCGCAATATTTCCAACATACAGATTTCAGTTGAAAATCTTGAGTATAAATGAAGACGATGCAACTACTTCTGCCATTACGCTTTGGTACTTCCTTATTATAGTGGTCTGTGCATGTACGATTACGCCAAGGTTTCAGTTGTGATTTAGCCAAAGTCATAGTTTAACTTATATACGTATATATATATATATATATATATATATATATATATATATATCATGTGTAGGTCGTCTTATATAGGTTTTATATGTCATATAAGGTAGATGAGTAATGGGCACCCTTAAGGAATTTCTTTAAAACTATAATTAATACCTATAATTTTTATATTCCAGTTTTTCCAGTATTATATTAATATATCAATAATATTTAACTATTCTCATAGTCTCATTTCCCAATATTATTCAAAATTTTATTGTAAATAACAGAAATATATCAAAATACCCACAATTCCAGTCATGGACACTCCAGAAAATATAGTACATATAATTGTTTTTATGACTGTATTTAGAATCAGAATTTATCGAAGGCATACTAACTAATGAAACAAAATAGTTATTTTCAAATAAATTTAACAATTAAGTTATCATTAATTAATAAAATATATGTGATAATTATTCACTGTTTAAATCAATTATTGTGATTATTACAAAATCGATATTTTAATTATTTTAGATAGATGGTTTAAAATAATAAATGACAGGGAATTACAGTTGTCAAATTTTAGAGGCAGTGGTGAATTTAGGAAGGTAATTAAAAAAATCTGAAAAAAAAAAAAAAACGTTTTCGAATATTAATGCATAAATTCGTATATTTACCACTATTTTTAACAGTGAAACACCCCCAAACTACTAGATATATTACTTGCAGTAATTAATATTACATATATGAAAGAAATAATACTGCAGGTTGAATGTTTTAAATATAAAATAAAATAATTTCAAAATAAAAGTTCAGAACTGATGTTTGAGGCCACTGATCCGCAGATTTACTAGTTCCATTTACTACTATAAGTATAAATTTAATTACTAATATGGGATTTTTATTTATTTTTTTTTTTTCTGGTCAGAGAAGAATGAAAAAGTTTAAGACAGGAAATAATAAGTATATTTTTAACAACTTCTGTAACTTTTTTTTAATGGGTAGAAATTGAGCACTTCTTTCCCCTATGGCCTTAAACAATATTCTCTGATTCCTAATTTGTTTTGTTTATTACCAGATTATAAAATATTTTTTAGCAAAGTTATATAAAATTTGTGTTATTACATTCTGGTAAGTGCAATATAAATTATTAAATTTGATTACTTAGGTTTTCAGTTTTGTCAAAACATTTTTATCTACTATGAACATTACTTAAATTGCATCTTTAGCAATGTCCACATGGGATGTCCATACTGTACATTCAGTAATTAAACGTTTCAAAGTTTTCTATTACTACCAAAACAAAAACATAGAAGTTTTGTAAGAAAATAAAGAATATATAAAATTATTAAGTGAATTAAGCTTTTAACAGGTTCATTAAGATTTTCACTGAAAAACAGTAGAACTTCGAAACATTATTTTCTGCTTCGTGATTGCTTTGATTAAGAGTATATCATCAATAACCCAGTTTATAAAACATGCAAGAGGGAGTTATGAAAAAAATAATAAAAGCTAAATTTTTATTGGTTATTTTTTTAGAAACCAAAAACATTCAAGGGTGTTCATTACTGGAAGGGTATCCATTACTTTCACACCTATCCTGTATAATATTCATGAGTTTTATTATGTGATATGCTTCATATATGCCTTATACACATGTCACATATATATGTCATATGACTAAAATTTCCTCCTATACATCATAAAATGTTATGCAAGTAAATTTTATACTGATTTCAATCAAAGAACTATTTTAAGCACTATTTAAAGTTGAAATTACTAGGATGTTAAAATAAATCATTTTAAGCATATAAAAAACCAAAATTAAGTATAAAAAATTATTGGCTAAAAGGTATCATTTTTTTATGTTTGCAATAAACAGAAAATTACTATACTTCTCATAATACTGTCAATTTTCTAACACAAACTTGTAAAGAATACGAATGTACCTTAAAAAATATTTTTGTGGGCATCAGCAGCCTTTTTAATATTATAAAATTTAAGAAGTTGCTTTTAGCATTAACGATGTGAAACTGCTCAAAAGATAAATAAAATTTTGATGTGGAAGATTCCGTATCGCTGAGCAGATATCCATTTTTTATTATACAAAAACATGCAATGCAAATTATTTCAGAACATTACTTAACGCCAAATTAAAAATTTAAGTTTGCAAACACTTTTATTCTATAAAAGGTTTTTTATTCAGTAATTTAATTAGCTTTAAATGTTTATTAATTATGTGAATTATTGATTATATATATTTTTTAATTTACGAAAATGTGATTTTAACCAGATAATTTTAAAAAGGAAAATAAATGCGATTAAACTGCAATTTAAATTAATGGTTTTAACCATCTGATTAAAATCGTTGACATACTATTTTTCCTTTCAACTATTCAAAATAAACATTAAATTTATTAAATTTTATTGAATAGATAAAAGTTAAATTAATGGCATCTATTACTTCATAACATGTTTTTATGTGAAATTAACTCAAATCATAATAAAAGAAAGCAGAAAAAATCATTTTTTCTTACCCATTTCTTGTTGACATCGTCTTCTATAATTCCATTACGGTAATCCAAAAAGTGAAAGTTTTTAAGTCGAAAGTCGAAGAATCATGTCCGAATACTAGACACAATGACATTGACCAGCTGAGATTAACCGGTCACTGCACATTGTACTTTTTCGGACTGATATTTTATGTAAAATATTTCTTGACCGCGTTCCTGTATAACTTTTGTAGAATTTAAAAAACCTGTGCCAACTACACACATTCATAAAAGAGCTACTGTTTCCAGCTGCTGCCACTATTCAAAAGAATAAATACACTGTTTCCTCTTGTTATCGTCTGCAGAAAACAAAATTCGCGGGCAGATGGTTTTATTTGTTATTGTAGATTTGCAAGTTAAATGCGTAATACATTTATAAAAGTGTGGCTAATTAAAATGTTCTGTTTGATTTCTTTTATTTTATTTTTTTTTGTGTGTGTGCATTTCATTTTAGCTTTCAATCAATTTGAAATCAATTCAAGTAAAAATGGACTGTCTCTTTTTTGTAAATTATAAAAATTGTATTAGTCATAATTAGAGTATATAAAATAAAACATTATTGAAATTTCTAGTGTATATAAAACCAATTTAATGGACAATAAAGAAAAAGTTTGTATCGCATGTAATAAATACCAAATATGTTCCTAAAAAAAAAAAAAAAAAAAAAGATTATCGGGCTAAGAAAGTTTCTTTTCTTTATAATCTTTTATTTTTTTCTGTATTAATTTCCTGTAGAATAAATCAACGTGGACAATAACTAGTTTTTAAAGAAATTTTTGGGGTAAAAATTTAAAATATGAATAAATATGTCATGCGTTTTGGATATATTTTGTATATTTTATTATATATTCAGAAAATGTTAAATTTGTTAAAAAAGTCAGAACAAATAGCAACATTTATTTTTAAATAGTGACTTAAACTAGTTAAACATTAACAGAAAAGGAGAATATTATAGAAAGTATAAAAGTGAATTTATTTATTATAATAAAGTATACTACACAATCAAATCGATCCAAGCTCCAAAATGCATTAAGATGGCCTGTTTAAAATATTTCTCTTCATTTTTAAAGCTTTCCTAAATTCATATTTTTGTCACACTGTGAGTTTACAATATTTGGGATTTTTCGCCACATATATGACGTGACGTATGTTACATGCAGTGACATGACAGTGACGTCACAAAATTTTTTTTAATTGCCGGTTTTACAATAAATAATATGTTTTAAAGAGCTTTTGTAATTTTTTAAAGTTTTCTAAGAAGTTCACATCTCAGTCACAATGTGACATCACTGAGTGGTGGCATTTTGGTCACAGATGTGACGTGACCACAGTGACTTACAGTGACGTCATAATGACGTCACTGTGACCATGCATGCTATGAGGGGTATTAAATATACTTCTTTTTTATGTGTACAAACGCTTGCTATGTAAATTAATAAAAATGCTTTATTTATTTATGAAAACTAAACATATATTGAAGACCATGCTATGCATCCCATCCCGAACCTGAAACGTAACATCGTAGATATTTTATGATTTTCGAATTTCCGAAATGAATTTATCTTACCACTTTAGGAAAAAGAAAATTGCCATCTAGTGCAACATAAATATCGACGATTAGATTTTGAAGGGGATGGGCAGGACGTCGATGGTCGCCCTATATATTAGGGTGGGTCGAAAAAAAGAATCATTTTATTTTCGGAACGCTTTAGTGCGGAAAAGTTGCCTATTGTAATAAGAAGGAAAACGGCATAATTTTTTTTTTAAATCGGTTAACATTTCCCATTCGCGCATCGTACTTAAAGTTGACGAAAATTGCAAAAATCGCGCCTCTTCTCTAATTTTTTTAAGTTAATTAAAACTTTTAAAATAAATACGCTTTAGCTTTTTATGCTTGTTTCATGGTTTACATAACCTAAATAAATTAAATTCTAATGAATAATCTAATTTTTTTCGTTCGTTCAATATCTTAGAAAAAAACTAAATTTATCAAATTTTCGCAATTTTCACCGTGCAACTCTTCGCTCGTTTTGCTAAAACAAGACGACCCAGAACTCACCATGTAGAGGTGGTTGGACGAAGAGTTCCACCTCCACCCTACCCAACCAACCATCCAATTGTAGGGCGTGGCATTTACATTATATTTGCAACTATTTACTAAGGTTTTCTATAGAGTAGCATTATTTGGCTTACTGTGCTTTTTACGTTTTCTTTTTTATATCTACTACACATTTAAAGTCTGATTTTTTGGAGAAATGAGGCATAACCAATTTAGACTTCAGTGTTGTTCTGATATAGCCATCTCTAGCTTTATGTCCATATACTTTATTCGAGGTCTCTGTCACAAGTTTGATGCACATCTTAACAGTCTCGGTGTGACAGGGAAACATTTGTATTTCTCTGATGAGAGTAGTGTCAGTAGTGATGAACGATTTAACACCATCTTCACTTAGGTCCCGCGGCATTGGGGAAGGAGACACCGCACAAGAATTCGAATTAATAATTTCTTTGTAATCGGAAGCTTGAATGTCTATATCAGAAATCAAACAATCTGCGGGTTCACAATCGACCGTAGGAGCTTTTTCACAGCAAGTGAGCTGCTACCCAATTGGCGTATTAA
The DNA here is from genome assembly GCA_963932465.1 of Maratus speciosus. NCBI lineage: Eukaryota > Metazoa > Arthropoda > Arachnida > Araneae > Salticidae > Maratus > Maratus speciosus. The sequence goes on along the minus strand of OZ010795.1, from coordinate 429,014,997 downwards.
AAGATTTAGGCCCTTCAGTTTGACCGTGAATATTTGGGGAAATTTGGCAATAAGAAAGCTCATTAAAATGCCGGATGCATATGCTCCACATTTTATGATTTTCTTGTCGGTGGAAATCACGTTATTCCATCCAGTGTTTGTTACAGTACCATCACACCATACTATTTCTAGTTTTTCTAGTGATATTCATAGTTCAAACAAACAAGAAATAATGCTTTGACTTATACCATTTGATGAACTCGAGGAAGGCGATACATGTCCAGTATAAGTTGATCTAGATTCCGGTATAAGAGAATAGTGTTCTTATTTCACATTCCTGTGAAATTGCTTTGCATTAAATTTTTCAACGAACAAAGTATCTCATTTTTGTCCGTCAAAAAAAGACCCGAACTTTCTTCAGGGGGTGTTAATCGGCTTTTCAAATCCGTCCTAAAACGACTCTTGTCTCTTTTTATTTTACACTTATTAACTGCATCAAAAGAATCTCTGCCGATTATCTAGAACACTTCACGCTATGACAGCTTTTGGTCGATCAAAAACTCCGAAACGATCGCTGTTTAGCGCTGTTGCGTTAATTTTAATTCTCATCTGCCATTTGGGCTTTTAGTCGATATACTCGGTTTGTATTTATCTTTCTCATACTCCGAGTCTTTGAAAGAAGTGTGCTTGAGTTCATTAATTCCATAGTGCACTGCCACTTTAGGAACTTTGGAACTATCTGAGGAAGAACTCAGTGTTTGCTGAGCTTTCACAAGCTTTCCGCTCGACCTACACATTGAACTTTTTTGTAACTGTTTTGTAAATACATCCGATTTCCCCCCCCAAATTGTAATTTCTTTGAAGAATCATGAACCTCAACACAAAGACATGAATTGTCTTTCTTTTTTTTTTACATAAGCATTTAACTAGAATTGCACATTGACATGCATGTGGTCTTTTTAATATAATATAAATACCACACCCAACAATTGGACGGTTGGTTGGGTAGGATATGGGTGGAACTCAACGTGCAACCCTCACTATTTGGTGAGTTCTGAGTCGTTTTGTTTTAGCAAAACGAACTAAGAGTTGCACTGTGAAAATTGCGAAAAATTGGTAAATTTATGTTTATTCTAAGTTCTTGCGCGAACAAAAAAATTGAATTATTGATCGGAATTTAATTTATTTAGTTTATGTAAATCACGAAACAAGCATAAAAAGCTAAAGCGTGTTTATTTTTAAAGTTTTAATTAACTTACAAATTCTTCAAAAAAGGCGCGATTTTTACAATTTTTCAACAAATTTAAGTACGATGCGTGAAGGAAGATGTTAACCGATTAAAAAGAAAATATGCCATTTTTCTGCTTATTACAATAGGCAACTTTTCCGCACTAAAGCTTTCCGAAAAAAAAAATTCGACCCACCCTACTATATATATATATATATATATATATATACAAGTAAAAGTAAAATGATTGAGTCATTAAAGATTTGTTTTATAAAGAAATTAATTTCTCGAAATTAAAAGATGTATTTTGTATGAAAACATATTCAGCATTGAACTACACAAATAGTTTGTAGATATCTGTAAGGTATTATGTTAAAAATATATTCATAATACTGAAAAATTCAATAATTTCTTTTGTACTTTTTTCGGAAATATAATTCATTATTTGAAGTAATATATATATATATATATATATATATATATAATGTACAACTGTGCAAATGATTCTTACATGGAAGTAATAGAAAATTGAAAACCGATATCGAAAAGTTTCTTTTAATATCTTAAAAATATAAATATCATTTCATTAATTAAAGAAATTCCAACAAGTTTCTTCATGTTTCTCTGATTATTTGGCGATATGAGCAACGTTTCTGTTTGCATTAGTATTTGAGGAAATTTCAAAAATTGTGAGAACAGGGATATTAGATATCTGACACGATGACAAAGTTTTAGAAATCTTCTATCATAGTCTTAAACAAATTAGCGAGTAAACATTTCCACATAATTTGGTTGACAATCTCTGTCAAATCATTTTCTCGGGTATGCATAATTTTTGTGTATTTTGATATAGTGTAAAGATAGAAATTTTTATTTTAATTTCAGCACCGGAATTTATGATACTGAAATTAAAAGTTGTAACGTGCAATTGATAACTTTTATTCAGTCTTTGTATGCGGCATTTTGTATTAAGATATTTCTATATATTTGCATTAAAATGGTTAAAAATTCTTCTTTCGGATTTATCTTGAAAAAGTATATTTATATTTTCCCCCAAAGGTTGAATTTGGGAGTTAGACCAGAATGTGATTATTTAAAAGAACATTTGGATGTACAATTGTGGATGTACATCCACAAATTCCTTCTAAAATTGTGCAGTGTAATATTTGTTAATGATGTCTTTATATTTTCATTTTTTTACAAGACACATTAGAAAACTTTCATAAGAAATTGCAGTAGTCATGATTGCGGCTTTGAATGTATGTCAATAGTGCAGTCGGGTGGTTAGTTAATATCAAACACTTGAAACTTATTAGAAAGTTTCCACGAGTAAAAGCAGCAGGTTGCCAGAGAACCCAATCTATATTATCAAATTTTAGACCATTTATACAGACACCGCGAGACTAACATATTCTGCTATCTATCAGAAGTCTCTTATACAACGCTTTTTGACAATCGTTTTTGAAATTTATTGCAATGTAAAAGATATGATATAAGGGTCATAACATACAAACTAAGCAAATCAGCCGGGGCTGACATGTCACACATTTTAATGAAAATCAACATATAAGCAGATCATATTTAATTATGAGTATAACCGAAATAATAGATTTCAGGACTGCTTATTTTAGTATTAAAACTTATATTAAAAGTCTTTACAAAATAGAGGTTTTGTCTACATGCCTGAAATTTCAATTTTGATTCTTGACCTTTGGAATGGAAAGACTACATTAAAAATTATTTATAACTAACAACGAATAATAAGTAACAGATATGCGTAATTTAGAAATTATCTTTTTATTCCGTTATGAGAAAAAAATAAATAAGGAAAGTTTTTCAATGAAAAATGTAATATTTCTTTCACTTGTTTGAACATGAAGGAAAGGTCTTAAAATTTTAATAACATTTGACGTTATAGATAAAAGTATGTATTTTAAATACAGAAAAACTTTAATCCTTGCCTTTTTATCCCTCAATTAGAAAAATATTTATATAAAATGAAAAAAAAAATGATAGGAAAATGCATTATATCTATTACATGTTTGAAAATGAAGGAAAGATCTTAAAATATTTCAATTATTTGCCATTATAGATAAAAGTGGATACTGTAGATATAGATACTTTTTTATTCTTGCTTTCAGTTTATTTTTAGGTTAAGAATATTTTAATTCAGAATAGAAAAATGACTAATTTAAAAAAAAAAAAGAAAATAATGCAGAAATGTGAAGGGGAAAAGCCCATAGAATGTAACTAATGTTACTTTTTTGAACCCAATTCTGTTATATTTGGAATCAAATCCAATATTGATTTTTTTAAACATATCAGGGGCTTATTGATCTTTAGTAACATGCAATATTTAAATGTTTGAGACATCCTTCATTAAATATGCTGTGCCTACATAAGAGGAAAAATTATGACTTTACATTTTGTAATGTTTCTAAGCTATTTTGAATATGAAGGAAATAAAAGTCAACTTTCAAACTTAAGCAATTTTATAGATGTTTTTAAATCCCTTTGATTTTTATAAAGTTTTTAATTATTATCGAAATTGACAAATTTTCAATTTTTACAACCAGTTTAAACTTAACCATAGTGTTACAAAATTAACATTACTAAATAAATACAAAGATAATTTTCCAGAGGTTACAGTAATATATATTTTTTTAATTAATGCTAAATTGTTTTCAAGATACAGGAGTTTCAAAGTTGCAACTTTGAACGATTTACTACATTCCATTCCATGTCATAAGTTTTTTAAATGTCCAGAACTGCCAAAATACATTTTTTTTCAAGATATTTTCCAAAGCCGTATTTGAATATGAATTGAATCTTCTTACCAAATTTCTTTAAAATTGGTTTCTATGTAACCACGACCTTCTTTTAATTTTTGCTCATTTTGTGTACAATGACACATAAAGTTATTACAGAATCATCTTTTAGGACATACATATATTAATACATTGAGAAATTAAATTTATCCAACGAAGATTACAAATCATTACTAGAAGTCTCTTCAAAAATCTTTAATGGCGGTATATAATTTTCATATTAATAAAGTGTCTAAAAATCTTATTTATAAATGTAATACATAAATCAAATTCTTCTGGGAAGTCATATATTAAGAGATTGGAAATGTAATATTCAATAATTTGCATCCTTTTCTAATTCATTTAGCATAAATAATTTTTTAACTTCCTTGACGTTGTATTAAGTGATATAACATAATATAAAATATTAAGTTCACATATAAAAAATATTAGGCAATATATTACATTTTTTAATTATAAATATAAAACAAAATTTTTATTAAAAATAATAAATTATTACTGACATTGTTATTAAGTTGAATTAAATAAAGAAGGCAATATAAACGCGAACCAATGGAATGAATGGAATTTACTTTAATAGGTTCTTATAAAAAAGGTTAAAATTATATATATATATATATATATATATATATATATATACATACATATATTCATAAATATAAAATCTCTGTATTGTAATCACAAAATAAAAATGTTTTAATGAAAAAAAAAGATTTTTTTTTCGCATTGTTTTATAAACCATTCTGCTTTTATGAAATTGTGTAGCACATTTAACCCCATATCTCTAGAAAATCATTCGTAAATCAAACTTCAAAGATATCCCTCCTTGCCGTTTAGCTGGTAAGACACGTGATTCAATTTGTAATTAAATACACAATTAATGAATATTGGAGATTCTAATTTTATTATTACTATCATTATTATCAGTATCGAATACAAAAGATATTTTTGTATTGTGTTTCCCCTTAAATATTTGAGAAAGTGCTAAATGATGTAATTTAATCTTAACTACACACACAAATATTCCAAGTAGTTATATCCCAGATCAATGAACTTTCCATCAGGGATTTTAGAAAAATTAATTGCCTCAAGACTATTATTAAGACTATTATTTTCTTCGAGAAAAACATACCTTTATTACCTCCTCAATTTCATCTTTATAGCCTTCACACTTACCAAAATCAGAATTCGAATGTAAATTCTAATACGTTATAAAAGAAATTTTTGTAGCGATTTTATGAAACAACTTTATATGACGAATATATGATTTATAACGTCGAATATAGTTTCGTTATATATTTTCATTATTTATAAGTCACCAAATAATATCATATTATGGTCACACGGAGACTTTTCCTTAAAGAGCACAATGGTGACTTCACAGTAGTCTGAAAGTCATCATGTGACTTTAATGTGACATTATTTGGTAACTTATCACAATGCAGCGTTCACGATGACTTTGAAATTGAGTCTACAAATGACAGGCACATGAGAGTCACAATGTAACTACATTGTAAAGTCACATGGTGTCTCGTCCCAAAGCATCAGTCACAGTGACGTCTCAGTGGAGTCACATATAGTGATCATTTGAGACTCATAATGAGATATATGCAATTTCCTATTTTTTTTTTTTTTTGCTTCACCGTAGTGACTGTGACATTTGTGACCATGTGTGACATGAATGAGATGTTATATGGGCTAGCTGTGTTGTAGAGATAGTAATTACTTGAATTATATTATTTCCTTTTGAGTGTTCGCGTATTGGAAAATTAGCATTTTGTGACTTTTCTTTAATTTTTGATAACCAGTGTAATTTTAAATAGAATTTCTTTTTTCATTGAAAAATGTCAGTAATTCTTAAAGCCATTTATACGACTCATATATATGTGTGTGTGAGAGAGAGAGAGTGTTGCATATATTTGGCATTGATGCGCAGCATTGAGTGAGAACTAACACTAAGTCACAAAATAAATTAAGCTGTAGCAACAGATGTATGTCCTGAATCCGTCCAATTATTCAGTAATTGGGTTCAGGAACGATTTTAAAAAATTCAATTTATCCTATTAACAAAGAAAGGTAAAATCACCAGCAGAGATCGTATTGAGTGGTAGCAGGTTTTTAATCTATAATTAAATGCAGACAAAAATGGTACAAAAATTTTAAATCAAGGAAATTTAAAAACCGAATACACTGGCCTCAAAAATTAGGGAACAGGAACTGGATGTTTTCGATGGTACACAGTTTGTCCAATATCTACCAAAATTATTGACGAATTGTTCTTCAACTTCTGGATCTAAAGAACAGGTTTGATTTCAAAATCCTAAAAATGCGGGAATGTACCTGCCCTTTATTAAAGAGGAAAATTCATTAATGGAGTCTACAGACAATTAGCGTATATTATCGAGCATTGTTTGACATATAATTAACTTTTTGTTTTGATACATTAACACTATATGTAAAATGCGAATGATAATTAAATTCTGAACGCTTGTATTTCACGGTGTGGTAAACGGATTATTATGGGGTTATAATTTAAATTAGGTAGTTCTTGGAGGCTGATATTAGTAAATATCGCACCATTCAACGTTACTCAGTTATAGAGCGTTGGGAGAAAGTTCTACAATTAGGTTTATTATTAGTTGAAATTTATTATTAGTTTTATGCAATTATGTATTTGTTGTATATTATATGTATCCGAAAATACTGCTGTTCAGCTGAATGTTTAGTTAGACTGTACATTTTCATTTATTATGATTTTACCAAATGTATTACACTTTAGAAAATAAAGTACAGCATACAAATACATTGTGAAAAATCATAATGTCTTAATATTTAAATAATTCTTTATAAAATATATTTTTGTCTGTCAATGGATATATTCAGAATGATTGTAACACCCATTTATAAAAATTGCATTAGTAAAGTATATATGCCTATGTATAATGATTTTTATCTGCCCTTACAAATCATCATATTCAGACAGTAAACAGCGAATTTCCAAATGGGATGTTGTGGGTTGAAATATATGAAACTACGTCAGATATCAGGGTTTTACGTATAGTTTTTCTTAAACTCAACATCGGTGAGCTATTGTGATTTATACTAGAAAATACAGTTCGAAGTCAATATCTGACAGACGATTCATGTTTTTTAATACTACGATCACTGGCTAAAAAAATACAATAACGTTTAAATAAAATTTCCCATTTCTACAATTCGAAAACAGGGATTTCTAATACATTACTACAGTCCATAATTGACTGTTGGGCTTAAAAAATATTTTTCATACACTCAATTTGTTGCATTTTCATTTTTCTGCTACATTATTTTATATCTAATCTGAAATAGCAGAATAAATATAACTTAATATTAATTATTTTATTTTGGAAATTTTATTTAATTTTTTTTTTACATTAAGGTGTAATTAAATTTATTGAAAACATCATAGGTCATGAAAGAATTATTATCATTAACCTTATATGAAGTTAACCGTATTACTTAATATAAATATAATCATTACTATTAATAAAAAAAAAAAAACATAGTTATATTAATTATTTATACTGACGGTACTTATTAAAGGTCATCTTAATATATCAAAGCACAAAATAAGAGTATCGAACTTAGTGAAATACCTCAAAAAAAATCTTAATTAATTATTGCTTTACTTTTCCAACACTGGTTCGAAGAGATAAAAAGATTAATATGATGACATTATCAATTACATGAAAAAAGGTATCTTAAAGGTATCACAGATTAATGCTCTCTGTTGTTTGACAAACTTTTTTTCAGGAGTAACATTAATTATACTGATTCTTTTTACCATGTTCTGATTTATTTCTTAAAAGATAATTAATCTTATGAACCGGAAATTGTCAATATCATAAACAGAATAATAATAATATTATGGGAGAACTGATATAAATGCAATATTCATAAGTGATTTTCTCAATTAACTCAAGATAATGTGAATATTATAATAGTAAAAATTAGATAGAGAAATGCCAGATCACTTATTACATACTTATCGTTACTGTAGAACGTTATCAAATATCTGAAGTATAATTTGTCCATTGTACAACATCTTTATATAGGGGAGGGTAGTACACAGTGAGACGAAAATTATTATTACTTAACGAAAGTCAACGATTATTATTATTTTGAAAAATTTTTTGCTACATCTTTAACCTACACAAATACACTACACATTAATGTATAAATGGTTTTAAAAAAGTCATTTATAAAAGCACAGAAGCAGAATAACGGAGTAGCAAAAATTGTCTCACTGTGTACCACAAGTGGTACAAAGTGAGACAATGTATATATTTTCATAAATCATACATTTTTACACTCTATCAATAACTTTCTGCAGTTTATCACTTCTAATTAATATTTCTAAATTAAATTTTTTTTTAAATACATGAGCCTCGGGTGTACAATGGCAGATATTGGGCTACCTTCATGCAAATTTTCAGTCTCTTACGTTTAGTAGATTTCACTAGCCATCGCAGGTCCCCCCCCCCCCCCCCACACACACACACACAGAGATAGAGAGAGAGAGAGAGAAAAAAAAACCTTCTTTTATTAATAAATAACTTTTTTTTACATCAGAACAACATAGTAGATATACAATGAGGGACGTATCACTGTGTACCACAACTGTGCGTCTCACTGTGTACTTTCGTTACGTTGTAACAAAATGGATGCCATATCTGTTTCATCATCAATTTCACAGCTTTGAATGCGTGTGTCGTTTTGTCGATATAGTCTATCATTAGATATAACTAGGTTTGGTTAAGCATATATACGCTAAAATGAAAGAAATAAACTCTAAAATGGACGTTTATGTAACTTTAACCCCTGTAAAATAAATAATTACTTACAATTTTGTTGAACGAGTTACCGTGCCGAAACCACATCCACGTGTTGCATAAGATCAGTTGGTTCAGTTTGTGTTCCAGCTAAGAGAAAAAGTTATAACTATATGTCAAAATGGCTGCTGTCTCACTCTTTACCATGCCTCACTGTGTACTACCCCACCCTACAATGTTTTTATTTATAAAATGAAATATTTCAATAATTTATCAGAATGTATATTCTTAACGCAATATATAGAAAAATGTTATTTATTTAATGAAAAGTACATTTTTTTATAATTATTTAAAATCTCATTATCAATAAAATTTGTCTATGGAAAACGCTCGTAACAATCAAATCATTTTAAGGAAAATTTAAAAACACTTTTTTAAAGGAAACTAGAACGACCGACAGAAGTCGATTCAACTCCAACATAATACCTTAAATGTATATTCAAAACAGAAATGTCTTGTTTGTTTGTTTGTTTGTTTTATTGAACACATACATCAGACTTGTGTGCTTGACACCAGAACCCGCTTATAAGTCATCGTTGATATACAGGGGCAGATAGCACAAAGAAATTTACAACACCAGAGAATTACATCCGGCAGCTCCACAAAGAGTGTGCAACGGAGTTGGCGGGATTCGAACCCGCCGGAATACTGAATGTGGCATCTGATGATTGTGGCGTTTTGTGAAAATTTAAATTATTCAAACTCGATACAGTAAAATATTTGTTTTCTTTTTTATAATTATTTCTAAAAACTTTTAAATATTTTTAGGGAATACAGACTAAAGGGAAATAATAAAGATAAAAGTGAGATTAAAAAAATATAAACGTGTTGCTTTACATTTCATTAAGGATCTGGGACTACACCATCTATGTCCAAACCGCTTTACTTGACCCTGGGCCTCGAAGTGCGTTACATAAGTGTCTCAGTCTGGTGGTCAGTATAAGGTGAGAACCTCAAACTTTAGTGTCCAAGTTAGCCTGCTACTTATTTTATAGACCCGAAAGGATCAAAGTTTTAGTCGACCTATAGCGTTGCAGACAGGCGAGCTGAACACTTCACTAAACACTGAAAAAAAAATTATGCCACTGGCGTTTATAAAATAAAATGTGGTTCTAGAAAAAATAGTTCTATGTCATCGTTATAAATTCCGGTTCCCTTTGCTTGAGAGTTCTAGTTATCCCTATAAAAATTCAAGGGTAGTTTTCCTTATTATCGTGGTCAAATTTATTTAAGAATCTCTGCAAATGACTGCGAATACAAGAAGTAAGTTTTAGTAACTATTATTCTAGTTTACGAATTAATTCTAGAAATCAAGTGATTATTTCTCGCAATTTAAACTATTCATAATATAATGTATTGTTTCATTAACTAGAAAACTGTAGACTAGAAATTCTCGACAATTTTTTTTTTTTTTTTTTTTACCTTATTTGCATAACACAGAAATCTGTATTTCTAGTTAGGAAGGGATTTAGAGACTGACTACCATTCATTCTAGATGAAGGCGGAACATTTTTTATTTGAATGCTGGGCTTTAAGTTTTGAGACAAGCAATTCAAACTATAAAGTTTAAGCGCTTTAAATAACAATGTTTATTTGATTGTGAAGTATACATATACACATATACTGTATATTGCATCACTACATAGTAATCATACTTATTGAGCATCTATTATATCGCTTCATCGAAACATATAACTACTAAATCTGCAGATCAGGAGCCTCAACGTCAGTTCTGCAAGTCATTGTTTTTAAACACACTTTGGTAATATTTAATTTCCTGCAAACCGCAATTTAAAGTTTTCAAATTACTTAATCAATTATAAGAATAAAAATATACAAAGTTTTCAGATATTATTATTATTAAACATTGTTATGTAAGGATATTTTGAAATTTTCATGAGCTGTTAATTCTGGAATTTTTTAAGATAATAAAGTAGATTTCTTCAAGGGGCGGAACCCCCCTACCCCCCCCCCCCCTCATGCTCTCATTAAATTTACATATATAACTTTTTATTGATTGTTATTTGATTTTTATTTGATTTTTATTGATTGTCTAATAGTTATTGTAAATCTTAGATTTCTTTTTACACTTCCCAGCCTTATTTTTCAATATCTGTGGATCGAAAATAATTTACACTGAGGCAATTATATTAAAAGTTTAGGTTTTATGAACGTAAATGTAAACACTCGTCAAAAAATATTTTTTGAGACATTATGAACGTAAATATAAACACTCATCAAAAAATATTTTTTTAAGACAATCTATGTAATGCTTGGTTTTTAGGAAAGAGAATTTTTATTTCCCGATACAATGACGTCATTTTCAACAGAGATAATTTTGCGGTGCATAATTTTGACATTTAATACCTATTTGCTTTTCGAAAGGTTCTTTTTTTCTCATTGAAATTTTCTATTAAAATTTAAACATTTCTGTTAGCCGTGTGCAGACGATAAACCGTGGTAACATTTTTTTTTTCAATAATAAGAATTAATATATCAACACAAGGCCCTTTTATTTGAACCTCAAAGGATATTCGTTTTATTTTTTATATATGAGGTCAATTTTACCTTCTTTTCGTATTTTTGTTTTATTTTCAATATGAAGACGTATCCATGTCTATTTTTTATTTCATTTTCCTCTTGCACATGAAAATCTTTCAAATCAAAATTAACTGTTTAGGATAAATTATTATTCCGGGATCTGATTTTCTTGCCAACGGTTAAAAAAAAAAAAAAAAAAAAAAAAAAAAAAAAAAAAAAAAAAAAAAAAATGAATTCTAAAATTTATAGCAAAATGTCAATTTATTCCTTATGAAAATAATGAATTCTTTATTTTAAAAGAAAAATATTTTAACAAAATAAATCGAACAGCCTTTCTTTATTTCTGTCGTAATTTCCATCCATATGTAAAGACGCAAAAGACATTAATTCATCCCTTTTGACGTTGATTTGACTCCAAACAATTACACATACTTTCACATTTACGATATTTTTAGGTGTAGTTCCGTTGCTACGCAACAGTTAAAAGAAAATTAAAACAATGAAGTATGTACATAAATAAAAGAAAATTTGTAAAAGAAAATACTTGATATCATTGGGACACACATATAAAATCCCTCCATAAGTTATACACCGAATTTAAAAACAAAATTTCAAACTAATATGAATAATGCATGGTTCTAATTAGGAAATTTCATTATCCATAATTTACCATTTAAATCCTTCAATCATATGAGCCATTTCCTTTCAACAAATAAGAATGGAAAAATCGTCTGAATTGCTATAGAAAAGCATTACTGCGCAAAATAAAATATTCTATATTTTCCGAACGAATGAACCAAATATAACAAAAAAACTATACAGCTAAATCCGGGTACTTCACTAACATACCCACTTAATTTCAAGCTAATCGGATGCTTTTTGCGGCATTTATCGCGGTACAGACAGACAGACTAACAGACAGACTAACGGAAACCAAAACTTTTCGTGTCTCCACAGTAAGTCTTCACAGACGTTTCGGCAAAAACATCAAAGCGAAGTACGTATGGCATAGCTGCCAACCTTTACGGTTTCTTCCTACCACTAAAATTTTCTTGTAAATATTGCCTTATTTAATGGTCGAAATATCACGATTAAAGAAGGCGAAAATCTCTTCTGAATCTTAGTGGTAGCAAAAAAGCGTAAAGGTTGGCAGCTATGGTATGGAATTATTTTCTGGTAATGAGATCTTTTCGCTCGTTTTTCTTTAATGCAAACATTGTTGCCAATTAAAATAAATATTTAATGAAATATTTACCTCTATTTTACAAAGCATTATTCTCTTTATTTATTCTAATATTTAAAAATAAAATATCAGAAACCGGGCTAGCTTTCTCAATAAGTAAACCTTATTGTAAATTGCCAATTTATTTTCTTCTTGAAAATTTGGGAGCTATACACTCATAGAATCGTGTATGTAGATTATAATTGCTTGGCCATGTTAAGTGTTCTTTTAGGTCAGAATAGAGATAAATTACAGATATTTTTTCTTTTACTGTTAAAACGGTAGAATGAGAGGGCAGTTTATTGCAATTTTTCATATATTTCTAATTTAAAAATGAAATATAAAGTGTATAAAAGTCACGCCAACATGTAAAAAGTCGTTTTATAACAACAACAAAAATAAAAATTTTTAACCACATCTGAACATGTATACTCTATTCTACAGAGAGAGATTGAGTACGTTGGTATGAGGCTCATGTAAGCACGCTTTAGTCCTTTAAACCGGCGGGATAGCGGATAACTAAACGTAAATTAGGCGTTCTAATTTATGATAATTGAGATACATTATGGTTATGAAACACTTTTCTTTAAAGACGGTTAAATGAGTGATCATGTTACTACAGAATTTTAAATGTGTAAGGTAAGTTTCGAATTTGTCAATCAACAGTTTTGAATGCTACATTGCACATTTTCCCTTTTCTCAAATTTTTTTTCTAAAAGAAGATGAAAACTATTTTAGGAACTGTAAAAATTTAAAAATATTCATCTGTTCACATAAGTTTATTTATTTGTGTGGTTTGTTTTCTCTCAAAAACTAAAATAATGCAATTTTATTAATGCGTGTGAAATAACATTTTCCAAATTTTGAAAAAATTTGAATGAATGATTTCTGATAAACCATGGAGCCATTATAAACCAACAAATGAAGACATATGACTTATTAGATAATCTATTTATTTTGCCGAGTTCCTTAAATGACGACACCGCTCTTTATTGCGTTTGTGCTTTATTCCGCGATAGTGACGTCATATGCATACTTTTCTATGCTTCAATTTTGAAAATAATGTAATTGAAATTACACACTGATGAAACACAATATTTTACAAAAAATGAGAGTGTCTTTATAGAAGAGCAGTAACATATGGAGTACATGCTCAGATCAGAAGTCTTTGTCCAAAAAATAGCAATTCATATTACAAAACTTCGTGATTCTCGCCTGGATAAATTAGCTTCGCCGAATTAGACAAGTAAACAAAGATAATTTTGGCAATAATTCCAGGTTTTAAATAATATCAGGTTTCCAAAGTTTTTGTCAAAAATTCTCTCAACAAATAAAATTTTATTGCTATTCTTTGAGACACTCTACCATAATTTTATCAAAATAACATAATTTGCTTAATGTAATTTTTCATAATTTCCATTTAACCCAAATTGTAAATATTAATCCTTACTTACAATAAAAAAAATAAAGATAACCTATATATTTAAAACACAAGACTGTTTTTAGTCATCTGCCCTGAGCTTTCTACACTGTAAAAAAAATTCCGCAACGTTCCTGGGAAAAAATGGGCAGCTGAGTTGCCCATTATTTCCAAGAAACATTTCTTGAAAATGACTGGAACTTTACTGTATATGTTAAAAACTTTCTACAGAAATGCCAGTAAGTTTCCTGCGAAATACCAGGAATATTTCTGTTGACAGCAAAACATTACTGACATTTCACAGCATACGGGATCCGCAGACGATTTTTACATTTCCAGTTGGCAATTTTCGCTTTATTATCATTATTTGTTAGAATGAAAAAAATATTTTGAAATTGACATCAAAATTATTATTTATAATTTACACGAAAAAATAAATTTTCAGTTAAAATTCAATAAAGTAAATATATATATGATATATTGTTTCTGAACTTTGCTTAAAATATAAAAATATATAAATGTAAATAATAATTAGAAAAAAATCTAGACATAAAATATTTTGGATTTTCGTCAGTAATTATGTTAGTTTACAAGTTAGATAAAATACATATAAATTTTCATGAAAAAAAAAAAAAAAACCTAAACGTAATTGTATATTTTTTCCGAAAAAAAAAATCAAATTTGCAGCAATTCAAAGTGTCAAATATATATCAAATTTAAATCAAATTGTTATAAAGTGTTAAAATATAAAATTAATTAAAAAAGAAAAAAAAAAGTCAAGAGGTAGCATCGAACTCGGGTCGTACGGGTGGCGTGCGAGCTTTCTGCGTCCACACCACGAAAGATACGTTGAGAGCTGCAAACTAATGGGTATTTGAAACGTATGCTAAACCTCGGCATCTAATTTCTGAAAATCTAAGGCCCATTTGAAGAAATCCTTTCACAAGAATAATTAGAGAAAAGAACTCTAAAACATACTTTAAATTAATCAAAATCGGTGAGAATCATGTTTGATGGTCCCCTGGTTAATGGAGATCCAAATAATAGGTGTATTTTTTTTTACACGGTCTGCTCGTTAAACATTCCACAGACAAGTACGAGATATAATCTCTTAGCGATGTCACACAGGTATTGTATTTTCATCTGAATTGTTTTGACATTAGAGACGTAAAGGATTATGTCGTCTATTGATTTATTTGCATTCCATATTGATTTTTTTACATTCATTTAAGGAATTCGTTTTCGACACTCGCGCGCGAGCAACGGATTATAGCAAAAAATTAATAAATGGTGGCCGCAGCGTTTTGCTGTTTCCAACTTTTGTTCAGGAACGTTTCAGATAAGAAAACCAGAATTTCACAGGAAAGAGCTAAATTATTCTGAAAACCTGAGAAAAGGCGAAACGTTCCTGGATTTTACATGGAACGTTACCATTTTTTTTTTTTACAGTGTAAAACTGAAACAATTTTACAATAATTACTTAACTGAAAGCTGTTCATTTATAGATGTGTTCGCACTAGCTGTATTTTAAAATATTCCCCTTTTCATATTTTAATTTAAAAAATAATTTTATGAAGTTTCTTCAAAATGGTGACAATTGGATCGCTTTCATTATATGAACGATTGAATTTTTAACGGTAAGTTTGAATTTTTAACGGTAAGTATAGGGTTTAGATGCGCAAAATTCCATTACTGCCATGCTGCCTCAAAATATTTTGAACGGAAATGATGTAATACTTTTTAAAACACACATTTTCCCACATAAAGTTGTTACAATTCCTTTTTTTTTTCATTTTGCTGATACTGAGTTTGAGACATCAGACGAAATCCTTAAGTAAGTTAACATAACGTAATATATAAAAGAAAATGATAATTTATTTAGATAAAATAAATATTTTACCTCAATTGCGCTAAAAGACATAAATTATGGCAATTTTTACTTTCCGTTACTGAGATTAGAATCTCAAGTTAGGAGTACGACTGCTGACATGCGAATATGTTGCTGGCAAACGTGCCTTTAAGTTTGAAGTAAAATGGATTTTAAAATGATCAAATTAAATTGTCATTTTTTTAAATGGTGAATACGGATATGAGAGTTACGTATATAAAATTGTGAAGGTGAAAATGTGGTCAGGTTTAGATTTCATGGGGAAAATATTCTATGACCGTGTCAAAGTGGAACAAATTTTACTATTTCTTTATTCTGGAATACCAAGCATAAAAGCCTCAATTGAAAACTTCAACATAATAACTGATCTTCATTATATTTATGTGATAACGTATGCAATTAAAATTTGATTTTTCAATAATTGGATAACTGAGTTTCATAGAAATGGTATTTTACTAACTTAAGTTAAAATAATGTATTTTTTCAGGTTTAGACTAACCAATATAAGATCAATTTATAAAAGATATAATATACAAAGATATAATATATAATATACAATATACAAGATTTTTATTGTAACTAATTTTATAGGTTTATTATAAATTCAATAAAACAGTTCCTTCTTAAAAATTTTCTTTCGTCGAAGTTCGACGGGTTCCACCTCGTATATATAAAATCCTAATGAAATGATTTTATGAAATAACTGATTAAACGACTGATTATGTTTCACAGTTACTTCTCCTAAAATATAAAATATTATGGGGTAAAATTAACACAAAAAAATTCGTACTGATCCGCAGATCTCAAAACTGGTATTAGAATTTCAAAATTTGATGTAGTTTTTGAGATATTATTATTTTTTTAATTTAATTTTTCTAATGATGGCAACCAAATTACTCCAATTTTGTTAAAAAGGAGAGAAAACAGATAATGGTAGAGACTATTAGATTACTTTATTTTCGCAATTTTCAAATTAAAATTGAAATTATCTTTTATTTAAATCCGTAGTGAAGACAATATAGTACTTAAATTATTTCTTTAAGGAAAATTAAAAAAATATACATTTCATTAAATATTAATATTAATATCAAATGAATAACACATTTTATTGAGTTTAATTAAATTTTCATCATTTCAAGAGATATTTTTTGCATATTTTAGAAACGTTATTATTTAAATTTTTTGCCAATCGTAGGGAAAGTGCAAATAATAATATTTCCTTACAATGAAAAATTTATTTACACGTCATTATTTAAAACAGCAAAACTTCAGAATTAAATGATTACATGTTAAAAGCAGGAAAAGATTTTGAGATAACTAAACTTTTTTTACTATAGTTGTAACGCTCGAACAATACGCACTCCATCATATTTTCTCTCCTTTTCTTTTTTTTCATTTCTTTCAAAAGAACTGACAAGCTGAGTAAATTAGACTTTACGAGATGAGAAGAAAGTTTACAAAGTTGTTGCCGACAAGGCATCTACCTGAGCTAAGCCGATATTTTAAATTAACTGAGTTATTTTGTAAATAATAACGTGTAAATACCTTGTAAACATTAAATTTATTAGTTGATACAAAAGTTATCAAGTTTTATTTTGTAACTAAAATAGTTTCCACCCCGGATTCTAAATAATATGTTACAGAAGTGGCAGTACAGAAGAATTTTTTTTTTTTTTTTTTTTTTTTTTTTTTTTTTTTTTTTTTTTTTTTTTTTTTTTACTTTCTTAATATATAAGGTTCTTAAACTTTAGAGCTCCCAGAAAGACACACATATATATTTATTGAGATGTTATTCCTTACTTTTATACCAGTAAAAAGCATTGTCAAAAATATACCTATAAGTTTAATTCTCCTTGCATTTTCAACTGTCCTGGAAATAAGACGAAGGTAAAATCCAATACTACCTTACTCCATCAGGTAATAATGTATATAGTCCTTTCTATCTCTGTTACATACCAAACATTGCTGCTGCACAACTAACGCAGGTGCCTAATAGTCCGGCTCATATGTGCACATCGCGCAACAGAGAGGTGTGTTATTTTGAAATTAATTTGAAGCAAAACAAATTTCTCCAGGTTTTGTATACTTGAAGTTTATTTTCTTTTGGAATTCATATTGATGCTAGTATTTTAAAATGTCACATACATTTTTAACTACACACCTACACAGGAAGCATTGGATTTTTTGTGGACTTTAGATGACAATGATGATAATGAATACTCGACATAGACGATTAATTAGTGATTTTATTTCCAGATACCGATGCACTGAGTGACAATGAGGAGATTCATGATTTTCTCTACAAGGAAGATAGAAGAAATAATATGTGAAGAAATAAGTCGAAAAAAGTTTGCGAGAATGATTTAAACTTTAGTTTCTGAAAGTGATGAAGAACATGATGTAAATGCCACGTGGGAAAAATCAAATTAATAACAAATTATTTTAGTTAAATTAACGGAAATAATGGTACTGTCTTTTATTTAATGATGTGTTTGAAACAAATTTTGACCCAGGAGCTTCAATTAGCTATTTAATGATGATAGTTTGAGCCTGCTTCATTTTCGAAGACATATGAAGGGTTCACTACAATAGTAGGCCAAGTCCATTTTGAAAAAAAAAATGAGATAGTGCGTTTAGAAGATGCGTAAAATCTGTTTTATCAGCTTCCACAGTGAATTCTTTTTCCACACACTTTCTCATATATGTAATCTGTTTATAGACTTGGTTTACTGTGTGAGTTAGTAAAACAGATTTTATGCACATTCTTAATGGACTATCTCATTTTTTTTTAAACTGGCCTTGGTCTAACATGGTTATGAGCCCTCATATAACAATTGCTTATTTAAGACTTTCTATTCCAAAGAAAGCATCTTGCAGAAATTTGGGTGTTCAACAGGTTAATGAAGATTTTCTAAAGCATAAAAATGAACATGTTACTGCAAAAAACCCAGAAAACCGACAAAGAAAATACCATCTAAACAGTTGGGCAGCAAAACCTACTAAAATCAGTAAAACATGTAACATTGGACTATGCCTAAGATGTTTTCTTTCATTTCTTCTAATTAACATAGAAAAGCAGCGGATTATACCATTATCCTATTTTTAAGACATTTTTTACCGATTAAATTAAGTTTTTATTCTTATTTTATGTGTATAAGGGAAGGTGGCCTAAAATGATCCGACCAGGCAAAACGATCCACATATGTTTTCTTCCAAACAGGTCGCGCTATCTACAACGTAACACATAAACTAGGTGTGCCAAGTGAAGAAGAATCAACGGCGGTATTCAAATGATCACAGTATTACGTGTTTGAATAGAATTCTTTGAAAAAGTGGGTTTTATAACATCTGTTTTAAGATAAGCACTAACTTTCATATTTATCTAGATATGCAGTCTTTCTCGTACAGGAATATAACTTGGTTTACTTAATAGAGTATGGTTTTAGATGTGGATTTCACTTGTTAAGTTTTTATGTTTCTCAGCGTCATCCACTTATATATGATCGAAAAAGGGTGACCATGTTGCCATGTAAAATGTTCCATTATGTGCATCGTTTTACTACCATTTCATTGGCTGAAGTAAATCCGGTACCGGTTCTTAGACATCATGGAAGTCAAATGTGTGACTGTCCCAAATCTTTCTCTCTGAGTCCAAGTGTTATCCTGCAATTTACAAAAATAACAGAATGCAGCACTTCGAGAAAAAGCAAATCGGTGGGAAGTGCCGTTTAAATGAGCAGTTTTTATAAGCATCAACTGAGCTTGGAAAAATATGTATGCTATTTGATTGTAAAACTTATTTTATTTCATAATGTAATGTCATAATTATTTTATATCCTTTATTTTGCCGATAAAAAAACAATTTGCAATTATTTTTAAATGAGGAATCATTTTGCCCTTTGGTGAGAGTAAAATGAGCCTTTGAACACTTTTTCAAAGATCTATTTTTTCCATTACTCAATTTGGATTTAAAATATGTTTGTAATGCAAAATATAGTGTAAAATATACCAGCATAGGTCCAAAGTTTTATTTAAACAGTAATGTTACTTTGCACAAGTTTTCTCCTTAAGGGGATTATTTTAGGCCACCTTCCCCTACATATGCTTAAAGAAACACATAATTCAGAATATATAAAAAATATTAATTATTTCAATGTACGGTACGATAGAGGTTAAATATTGGAATATTGGAGAATTGAATACAGGTAATAATTAGTAAATGTAATTAGCACAATTATACCACTAGAAAAATCAAAATTATAAAGACAACATGTTTTTTATCACATCATACATCTAATAAGTAAGTTTTCTCATAACGATAAACAATTTTATTGTTTAATAAAGTCAATCCATATTTCGACTAAACAATCAAAGAAAGATGAGAACATAGATAATTAATTTAGAGAAGAATAGATTTTATAAATGAAAACATTCTGCTACTTAATAAAGTAATTTGTTTTTCATTAATAATGTAATAAGAGATTATTATTCATTTTGAGAAAATTAAAATGGATTTTTTTTAGATTGTACAGTTACCTTAAAGTATGTAAAAAAATTTAAATAATTTTGTATAAATTTATATGTTCTGAACACGTTCTTTATAAAATATATATGCACACACACACACACACGCACTCGCTCCAGAGAAATTTATTTCCTGAAATAGTGAAATTAAGTCACATTTTATTATTTTTTTTATTTATTTACAAATTTAGAAATAAATAATATTCATTCAATTATTCATTGTATAATTGTAGTTCATATTTTTAATATATTATTTTCATATTACTAGACATATTGGGTTGATGTTAAAGTTGAAGGAAATTATTCCAACAAATTTTAAATCGCACACCCGTTAAATCTAATTCGTGACCTTGTCTTCCCATGCCAATACATCCGGAAAATACGTTTCCGAGAACAGACGCCCTATCACAAATACTAGTATAATGAGACTTGCGGACTCGAAGCTCTTATGTGATTGAAACACTCCACCGCACATTGCACATTTTTGACCACCGCATTTTTGTTGGTTGCATTTTCTGGTTGCATTTTTTAAATATATATTCAGACACTTTCATTTTTGGAAAACTGTTTTAGAAGCTGTTTTTTAAACTGTAGAAAACTGTTTTGGAAAACTGTCACTAGTCCTATAGGACTAGTGGTACCTAGGACTAGTGGTACCAATATTTGTCATTAAATTGTGTTACTCCGGTTCGTCGGAGAATTTAAACTAATTTATTTTATATGAAGATACTTTGCTTCGTGTTCTTAAATACCAAATAAATAGACTTGGTCTAATCTGACGAAAGTCTATTAATGTAAATATTATTAATATTATAATATTTACTTTATTGTATTATTATTTATATGTAAATATTATTAATATGTCTGTATGACATGCTAAACATGAATTATTGTTCTCCAATAGAGAAGCTCCTTTTTCTTATAATCAAATAGTTTTGAGTTACTACAATTGCAAATGAATGATAAATATAATCTAGCTTAGTATAAAATTTTATATAGCGCTAATGGATTACCGGAATTTGACTGTCAAATGCATTTTGAATAATTATTATTATTTGTTACGGTAGTGAGTTATATATTTATACAAAAAACAACACTAATTTCAGTAAAAAATAAAAGCAAATATTAAGAAAACGCGAAAGTACTAAAAAAAAAGGAAACAGCTGTTACGTTGTGTCTAAGGAAAAAGAAATAATATCCTAGATGATAATCTGGTAGCTATTCCAGAATTTATATTAGCTGATTTAAAATATGTAAATCGCATTCCTTCTTGGGATATGTTGATATAAATTGTCGTCCCTATACTAAATACATCATACCGTGTTTCTTATATATATATATATATATATATATATATATATATATATATATATATATATATAAGCCGTTCTCTGTGTGTATGTCCTTTATACAAATCTTTAATTTAGGACCGATTTGCACGATTCTCAATGTACATATGTTTTAGAACGTGGAAAAGATCACCGTCTACTTTAAAAAATTAACAGACCACTATTTATCCCTTTTTTCTACCCCTTCCATAATTTAAAATTATAGAAATATCTCTTTTTAAATCTTTTTTAATTCAAATGTCACGCAACCACAATTGCTCATAACTCGATAAGTAATTTATTTATGAAAAAAGAAAAAACTCATTTAAATTCCAAATCGCTTTAATAGTCAGGCCAACAAATTTTAAGCCTTTACGTTTAATGAGTCAGAAAGTGTGTCAGAAAGTTTCGCGTTGTTAAGCAGGGAACTGGAGAAGTACCTTAAGCATTTGCAGGTTAGTATTTTGTAATCAAGTTGCAAAAAAAATAGTCGCTTAAAACATAAGTCATTCTATATTGTCTTAAACAAAGGTGGATGCCATAAGAGGTGTCAGGCACACTCATTAAAATAAGAATACCCTAGCGCACAGCCTCATTACCGAAGATAAAACCGTCAATATACTTAGAGATAAAAATAGTTCTGCATTTTTCATTCAGCTAATAAGCTAATAATAATTGGGTTCACATGATTATATAACTTTCCCCTATAATTCTGTGACTAAGCGACGGAAAACAATATGTTACTCACCAAAATATTCCCTAAAAAAATTAATAGTGCAAGTCGCATTGAAATCCGTTCTGAAGAATTCAAGTTATATGCACCCGGAACGAAATTCCCATTTGAATTTTATATAATTATCAGGTTATTTTTAGTAGTTTGATTTCATATCTGTTAAATTCGTGTTTTATTTTATTTTAGTTTTGGTGTTTTAATTTCGTTTGCCAATTTAGTTATTGAATATTACGCGAAATCAAACAAATTCTGAATTATTTACAATGTTTTTGAACAATTGAGTTAATCTTTTGTATTTGGGTTGCATGCATATTTAAAAAATATGCATGCTTAAAAATTATTTTAAAACCCATAAAAATTCGTAAATTGAGATAAACATTACAAACAAATATCACTGAAAGTACTTTTGTTTTCTATAATACGTTGGAACAATTGAATGTACAATGTTTAGACGTTAAACTGCAATAAAAGGGAAATTTGTTGTGTTAGGTTGTTGCCACCGAAAATATGATACCAGCGTTACTCATAGACATGTCTTTTCTTTATACTATTGCATTAAGTGTAAACAGGTTCATCTTTCGTAATCGGGATGCACTTAACTTTAAAAATATCCATGCTTAAAAATTACT
This sequence comes from Maratus speciosus, assembly GCA_963932465.1. Lineage (NCBI taxonomy): Eukaryota > Metazoa > Arthropoda > Arachnida > Araneae > Salticidae > Maratus > Maratus speciosus. The sequence continues at coordinate 428,991,806 of OZ010795.1, read as the reverse complement.
TTAAAATCCATTAAAAACAGAAAACTGAGGTACAATTTTCAAACAAATTTCATCTGAGAGAACTTTTTTCTATTCGACATTGTAAAAAATGAAATTGTGTGATGTTTAAAAGTTAGAAAAATTGCAGTAAAGGCACATTTTATGGGTTACAATTTATGGGGCACAATTTATGGGCACTGACATAGTGTTTTTACTTTATAATGTAGATAATACCATTCAAACGAGAATTTCACTAAGTGCTGTTCGATTTGTAGGAATTTCTTTTTTTCGTATTGTCAGGAAAATCACATATTTTTCTCTTATACCCGCCAAAGAAAACGTGCATTCTGTTATTAAAGCTCATGGATTTTACTATGGTTGCAAGACAATAATGCCATGTTTTTTGATTGTCTTTATAACGATTTGTGGATGGGAATGCACAAATTTCAGTTATTGTGATCGCAGCATTATTTTGTTTTAATTTATTTTACCTGGAAGGCTTCTTATAATTGACACGGGCGAAGCCGGGTAGTTCTGCTAGTATATATATATATATATATTTAAAGTACGGATAATGGCCATATGCATTATATTAGATTAAGATTGATTTCAATAAGTCTCAATAATTTCTAATCATTTTTAATAGTCCTTGCATAAAATCCAAAGTTCGAAATTTTTACTATAACTAGAACTTACACTTTCCTCACACACACACACACACACACATAGACACCCCCCCCCACACACACATATATATATATATATATATATACATATACATATACATGTACGATTATTTTTTTAGATAAATGAATGTTCAATGTGTTCAATGTGTACAATGAGAATGTTCTTGCATGTGCAAAAAATAAATCGGTGGCAAATTTTCTATGTTTTATAAGCTTACCTACTTTACACTGAAAGTCTTAAGAGTTATTTAGCTGCAAAAATCACAGATGAATTTGTCATAATATTTTTCTGCATTACTACATGCTCGTGAGCCCATCTTTGCTCATGCGGCATTTCAAACATTGTATCTAACCTTCTTTGGATTTAGGTGAGTAAAGTTCATTGCAAAACATACAGGTTTCATTATCTTCTTCTTCTTCTGAAGATGTCTGCACAACATTTTTTGGTTTCTATTTCTATTTCTGTTGATTCTTAATTTCTTTTTTTTTTAAAGAATCTTCTGTTTTCGTCTTGCAGTTTGGTTTGGCTCATTTCTCCTTAATATCTGTTTCGATCTCTAATTTATAGGTAGAAGAAATCAAAATAACAGTTTTTTCCTTCTTTTTTAAGCTCTTTTCTCAATTCTGAAGCCTTCCTTGGGAGAGCATAATAACATTTTAGGCGAAATTGGAAACTTCTATTGCTGGGTTACATAGTCTGAAGATGTCGAATGGATAATTTTACTAATGTATTCTGCAGATGTAACATTTTGAATCACTGATGAGGCCTGTGATTGTGATATTAACTACTACATTTGGAAGCAGCTCTACGTCAAAGAAGATGGATGTTGTCAATTGCTGGATCTGTAATGTCAACTCTTTTAGGTTTGGAAGGTTGAGCTCCATTATCCTGTGATATTTCAGAAATACTTATTGCTGCGACTGTGTCAGCCTATGGCTGCATAGAGTAGGTGTGTTATCATGACTTTCGTGGGTTTCTCTGTCGCTTCCGGATGTGCAAAAAGATGGTCTGTAAAAACATCATTATTGTAGTGAAAAAACCTGTTTTCTCAAACCCTCTGATTGCAGTATTTACAACTGCTGCTCTTGAAAATGCATCTTTAAATAATTTCCCAATTTGGTAAATTGCTACAGATCGTGCGGGGTTGTAAAGTAACCGCTTCCTCATCTCTTGGTCTTAGTATGAGTATAGAGGTGCATAAATGACACATCAAGGGGCTGAAATCTATGTAAGGAGAGCAGTAAAGAAGTAAGGAGTGAAGCATAATATAAATACATTGCCTTCTCTTACTAGATTCATAAACTGGATGCTTTCAGTATGAGTTGAATACCTATGAAGGATTAAAAGAACAGGCTTTTCAGGGCAAGGATTGGAAAAATCTATACATTTTTCAACCAAAGAGTGAAGAGCTATTTCGTAATACATCCACTCCTATTATATACTGCAAATGAGTCTAGGAAAGCATCATCTATCAAGAGAAGGTTTTCTCTTGCCTGCTTAATATTTATTTGAGAGAAAAATTGTGTTATAGATTATGTAGCCCAGTTATATTAGATCGAGATTTCATAGATCATTTGTGAATTAGGACAGATTATTTTATTTAGAGAAACAATTTACGAAATTTATTTTGAATTTTAAGTAGGCCTATAACGCAAGTTATTATACCTCAGATTAGAAAGTTATTTATTAAAATGCAATAAGCATAATACAAAATTATACCTTAATTAGATTCATTATTTTGTTCACTAACAATTGCAGTTTATTTAATTTAATAAATTTAAGTTAAAAGTTAGCCCCACTTTTTAATATAAAACAAAATCAAAATTAACGTTTTCACTATAACTAGATAGATTTAGAATTATAAGGCAACTTAACAGCATTAAAAATGCAATTTAAATCTCCATGCTAATTTATTAACTATACTAAAAATATGCCATGAGTGTAGATCATTCCATGAGTATAGGACAAAACCGCGTATACCCAGTTTTGACCCACTCTTAAGTATCCGGTTTTACCGCAACATGACACAGATTTTAAAACATGACGTCACTACTCTTAATGCTATAGCAAAAGATCAGTAAAAATGTTAAAATATTAGCAACAAAACAAAGAATTACATATAGTACTCACCAATATTTAATATGCTGAAAAAATAGTGTTTATACGCGTAAAACCTAGAATCAAACAAAACAATGTTTTAAGAGTAATTCAAACTAAATACTTCACAAAAAAAATAACCGAAAACAGTAGCGTTTCGTTCAGCTACAAATGCCGTAATGGTGATTGACAAATAATTTCTGGTGTTGGGTCATAGACAGAAGTACAACTGAAGAAGAAATCTGCGCTACCTGGTTTTGTCCTCCTACCCGGTTGTGTACAACTCTCCCCTACATCGTAGGGTTGGGTATAGCTGTATATACTAGAAAAGTATGAACGGGTATATCATAAAAGTTCAAACAGATATGAAGACTATATAATATCAAATATTGTTATTCTGTATAGCTCTTTTTTAATCTTATCCTAATATGTTTATGATGAACTTATTTCGGTACTGACGATAAATGTACTGCCGATTTAAACTTCATTTGGCATTTCATAAAACTAAATTCAGCGTAGTAATAATCTTTTCTTTTTACATTGTAGCTAAAACAAAACCCTTGTTCAATGTTTAAACTTGACATTGTGCTAAGCGCGCTTCTGACGGATTTCGCAAACTTGCAACGCCGCCTTGGTCCGTTCCGTGTTTTTCCAGGTAGGCTTCTAATTAACTTTTAAAGACTCGGGAGTCGTATTGAGAGATCCACTCAATGCAAACTTGCCGCGAATCCCATAGTATTTATGTGATTATTTCTAATTAAATCTGTCTGTTTTTAACAAATTGACGTTTATTGCTTTTATTATAGTTTAATATTTTTAATTGATATTAATATTAATTTTATTATTTTTTTAATCTTTCGATAATTTAGACATTTGTTTTCCAAACAATATGCTGTGTGCTAAACACCCAAATATATTAAGAAACTTGCCAAATTTCCCAACTACAAAACAACATCTTCTTATTATGTTTTAAGATTTACATAATTCATTTCAAATATTAAGTTTCTTTATTAAATATAAATAAAAAATAATAGCACAATATTATACAATCTACAAAACTATTATTTAATGAAAATTTTATATTTTGTTTGAATTTTTACATGAAATAATTAAAGAGATGTAAGGAGAAATTATTGTCTTCAATTGCCCCTTGTGATATTTTAATTGAAGTAAAATCAAAATCAACCAGCAGTACACTGCACAATGTCCTTGCACATTAGCATTCCACAGTAAAATCTATGTACCCCTAAATGAGATGTGTCTGGTCCAGGGCATTGAACCAGGAATTAGATATCTCTGGAATGTCGCTATTTATTACCTCACATTTCTCGGTATGAAGACTGTAATATATAGTTCTATGTGATGTTGGAAATGAACATTTTCTTGCGTGCAATACATACCTGGAATGTTGTTGGCGTCACGCGGCGATATTGGCCGTACAGCATACATTTGATATATATATGATCAGATAACAAATATTATTGGAAATTTATTGCTAACTTATTCACAAAAGAAATTGTGTTAAGTATTAATAATAAAATAAAATATTCATATCCAATTAAATATAATAAAGACGAAAAAATGTGTCTATAGTTATAAAACTAAGTACAAGTCATTTTTTTAATAGTCTTTATTTTATTTTATTTTATTTTACAGAAATGCTTGCAACATATTAATGTTCAATACATTCTTCGTATTGTTATTAATAATGTATAAAAAGAAAATTAATATAATATGTATTAGTACAAAACAACTCATACAAAATACATTTTGTACGATTATAATTTTGTAAATAATATTTAAAGAATCTCAAGATAGCAAAACTAATATTTGAATTTATAATTAATAACGTTTTTTAAATATTCTTACGAATATAAAAATTACTTATATATAAATAATTAAATGTTAAAATATACTTACTTATATATCAATTCATTATATACAAATAAATATACTACTAATAATGCTTACCAAATAACCGAAATCACTATAATACAAATTTTAAGTGGATGTATTTGTTTATTATATGATTTCAAATCCACCTAATGTTTTATAAATTGTTTATCATTATATAAATAGATATGATTATATGATTATTGGATTAATCAGTAATTCTTGTTAGAATACATTTGTAAGGAAAAGACAATCGAAATTCGCTTGAGACTGAAATTTTAATCTTATAAAGATAGTAAAAATTGCACACTCCCACATTTTTTTTCCATATTTGCTTGCGATATACATCTTGTTAAAGAATGAAATGGCCAGGTCAATTCGAATAGAAATCTTAAAACAGAATAAATGATCAATATTTTAGTTTCAATACGGTTTCTTCTATTTTCTGTGATTTGATAGACAATTGCATATTTATTATTTAAAAAAGACGTAAAACTACGTAGCATATTTTTTTATGCGAATAATACATGTTTGAGTTATATATGCGAAATCTCTCTGTTCTTATAAACATCTAATTTTAAATTTTAACTAATCGAATTCTATGACTCGAGCTACATAACAAATCTAAAAAATAAAGTATAAATAATCGAAATTGACTAAAAAGATCACAGTTGTTATGCAGTTACCAGATAAAATTTTTAAGTATCCTTACTTTAAATTATGTATTACCAAATATATATATAAATAAAGCATAATATTTGTAAATGAAATGTAAGGTAGTAGATCATAACCAAAGTTTCTGTGGATTTAAATTAAAATCTAACAATACTGTCATTTCAAAAATCATTAAATTCTTTTTTATTAATTTTAATGCATCTTTACGTAATAAATAAATAAATATATAGATATTACCTTAAACTTAAAATCAGGCAAATAAATTAAATTATTTGTAATCAATATTTTGTAACAACATTATCTCAGTAATAATCATTTCATTACATGATTTCTTAATTTTCAGATAACAACGATATGAAATTAATTTCAATATGTGCTTTTTTGAATAAACATTTTAAAATATATAATGGTATACTGGAATAAGTGAATATTTATTCTGCACACAATTTTAAATAATTCTTACAATGTATACTTAACATTCTTGATGATTGTGAACCATATAGTTGAAAATGTTTTTCTGGTTAATATTTTTTTAAAGAAAGAAATTAAATTTTCTCATTACATTTTACATGAGTGTAGACACTGATAATTTAATTTTAAGATTATTTTTACGCCTAATGTTAAGTTTAACTAATATTAAAATATAAAATCTGTCTGTATATAATATAAAATCTGTCTCTATAAATATACGGTTCAAATTCAATTGAAAAACGCGTAGGTAAATTATTTGAAAAAAAAAAAAAAAAAAAAAAAAATACCTGTCTACTTAGTACACGATTGAAAAAATCTGTAAATTTAAAGAAAAAAAAAACTTTTTCTATTAGAAATATTTAAACACTGATTAGCTATTTATGCTATTTAAGATATTTCATTATTATTTGTTATAATACATTATATAAACTTTTAATAAAATAGAGATCCGGGGTATTATGATTTGTGAACATCACCAACGTTTCCTATTTTTCAGTTTTTGTCTCACATTTTAAAATATAATTAAATGTAAATTCAATAGTGTATGACATTAATTATTCTTCAGTGTTTTATTCACATCGAAAAAGGACCTTTTTCATATAAAAAGGAAATTAACGTCCTTGTGTCCTAACTTTTATTTCCTTTTATTTATTTTATTATTATTATTTTTTTTTTTTTTGAGTGAAAAGGATATTGTAATGAAAGATTCTGTCAATAGCATTATGGAAAAAAGTGAAAATGATTTTTTTCAAATGATAGAGTTTTGGAAGAAAGCTTAAACATTAGCTTTCATTTTATATCTTTCAAATGTTTTAACACTACAACAGGAGTAAAACCTAGTGTGAATTGTATTTAGAATGCCTTTTTTAATATTTCATTCATTCAATAATTCATTATATTTTCATGTAATTTACTTTTGAATTTTTTTAATTATATTTCCATTCGAATATTTTAAAATAATTCACTCGAAGCCGACTAATTTCTTTCAATGGGTCTCACTCCGGAAATTAGCTTTTTGTAACTTTTCAGAATTGTTTGTATCTCTTCTATATATTAAATAAATTATGTATATTTTATAAATAATTCACTGAAAAGTAATTATATTGATGTAATTAATTTGCTATTAACTTTGGTCCGGCAATATTACGGCTACATGTTCTGAAATTTTAAAAATACAGAGAAATTATCTGTTATTTCTTAATGAATAAAAGTAATAGAAAATTTATTTGATTTATATCATTTAAAAAATAGTACTTTTCTGTTTATTTGTTCGTTTCACAAACTGTTCCTCGACAATACTTAATACTGCATGAAAAATACTAGTTGTAAATGGAACCTAGAAGCTAAAAATTTAAAACGTCAGTAAAAAAGAAGATGTGATGTCACATAAAAAGAACCGCTATAGATGAGCTTACTATTTTGTAAAGAATCCACCTCATCTCTTATTAATGGTATTTATAAACTTACTTTATCTTTAATTTCAGATATTAATATATTTTTAATAACTTTTTGTATTATTTTTACTTAGTCTCTGTTTTATTTATTTTTCATTATTTTAACATTAGATTTGGTGTTTCTATATATTCTGTATCTTAAACCATTTCCAGATCTATAATATATTAAACGTTTTCAAACCTTTTCAATAACTTTTCAAATTGTACTATTTTATCCTATGAGCACCCTAACGAAGTTATTCCAAACGGAACTCCGTTATTTTGCTGTCTTCCCACGAACATTGAGAAGCTACAATCCCGTAATAATAATAATAATAATAATAATAATAATAATAATAATAAAAAGCCAGAAAACAGCAATTCGTCTTTTGCAAAATTTAGTGCCGCCCCTGATGAAAATAATATATATTTATATCAATATATATACTAGATAGTACAAAACATATTTCAGTTTTAAGATTTAAAATGGACACTTTTATTTTATATAAAATGACGTCATTGCAATCCGCTGAAGAATTCCACATTTACCATCCACTCTTAAATAACACATGCAGTAAAGTATGCAAAGGACATCACTATTGCTGAATAATACACAAATCCAAAAAAAAAAAAAAAAAAAAAAAAAAAAAAAGACATGTCGTCGTCATTCAAGAAACTCATAAAAAAGCGGCTATCTAAAGAATCAAATGCCTTCATGTTTTTGTAATACTAATGTAGATACTTAAAATTAAATATGATTTATAATAGCTCCATGATTTATCAGAAATTATTCATTTTTATTTTTTCAATATAACATGAATTTCAATTACAATTTTTTTCTGCTGCTGTGAGAAAATGGTAACAAAAAGATATAAATACTATTTTACAGCTACTTTTCCTTTACTTTCTACAGAAATGGAGTACTTGCGTTGACAAAATTATACAAACGGCGCTAAAAACTACAATATAATTAATATATCAAAAATAAATTGAGATGCAGTTTTCAAACAGACTGAATTTAAAGGTACTTTTTCTGACGGTATAAAAATATAAAATGTGGATGCTTAGAAGTTTTAAAATTACTGTACAGTATTTAACCGTATATCTGCTTTGTTTTGCGGCAGATTTAAACAACGAAACATTACTTTTCAGAGACGACACTTTAATTTCTGGACGAAAGAAATAGCATATTTGGGCTAATGAAAATAAAAAAGCGTCATAACGCCGGTCTATCATGTGCTGTAAATAAAAATAGGGAGAAAGAAAATTTCAATTATTATTTTTATACAATTTAAATGATTTTGTTTTTAGCTTCTGATATGTATATTAGGGTGGGCCGAAAAACTTTTTTTTTTGTTTTTTGATTCGCTATACCGCGGAAAACTTGGCTTTAAGGTAGCTTAGTAAAATGCAAAAACAAATTAAATAATTTTTTACGTTTGGCGGTAGCGCATCGTAGTTTTCATTCGATTTTTTAAAGCTATAAACGAAAAAGATAAAAAAACTGCTATGGTGAAGGCTTTAAAAGAAAGAACAAAAAGCACATTATAATAAAAAAGGAAACAAAATTACTTCATTTAGGGTAGCGCAAAGAAATTAAAATATCCTTAAGTTTACGCATTCAAGCTGTATTATGAGTCCTTCTACACTGGTAGCAGTCCAGCGCGACGAGCCCTGCGCCTGTCAATACTACGCTTCACAATACACTGTGCGATACGCATGCGTGTACTTTATGACACAACGGTTCCTGTGAGTTGATCACTAGAATTTTGCCGGCAATGATTAGCAGTGTGTTTTTCTTGTGCGTTTCAATCGCATTTCTTAAAGACTGATTTAATTAATGACCCCTTAATAAGTGATTCGATCGCTGTGTTATGGCTGTTTCGAAAGAAATTACTCGCAGTGACTTTAACTGCTCGTTATTTCGCCACCCAAAAGAGTTACCGGTGAATAAAACTTCCAACTTATGAAGACGTTCTCAAGTGTTGTTTCCATGAAAATTACAACTTATCCTTGAAATCAAACAACAGGTCACTTAAATTTTCTCACATTTCTATTATTGTGACGCCAAAAGTTAAATATGTGTTTGATAAAGCTTCAATATTGACAGTAACGCCTTACAGAATTCTTCAGTTAACAAATGCATATCATGACAGTTATCCTAATCTTATGGAGTCCTTTAAGCGTGATAAGGGAAAGTAAAACTTGAAAAAGAGACTTGAAAAAGACCGCCGCTGAGAGCGGTCCATCTTCGTCCGCAGCTCTTTATTCTACTACTCTAGTCCGACACTTTTGCGGAAGCAAGATTCGTACTTCCCCAGGCACGTCCCGAGTGAAAGACTCTCTAGCGAAAGCCAGGTTGGAGAAAAAAATCTATCGTTGAATGATTTTGAAAATGTTGCCGTTTGTGCAACGAAACGATCGTCAATCTTAATAAAGATTTTCTATCCCTTTTTATAGCATTTTTTTACTTTATTTGAAAAAGAGAGTTGAAGATTTAAAAAAAAAAAAAAAAAAATTCTTTGTTACTGTTTGATGTCTCTGCGTGTAAGTGAAAAATGACATTAGACTGCAATTGTAAAATGGTCCCTGAGGTTTGTCAGTATCCTGTCTCTATTATTTGTAACTGTGAAAAGCAAAATATATACCCATCATTGAACTAAAATTCTTGTACTTTCAAAGAAAGCATGGTATTGGTAAAATTGGAAGTGTGGACGTAAAGGAAACAAAAAAATGTGATTAGATAGGATGGCACAGTTACTAATATGGTGTGGAAAACCGGTGTTATTCACATTGAAGAAGAAGTTAAAAGACCACTACAGTGGTAAGAGGTGGTGGTGTATGCCTCTTACATTTCAATGAGTTGCCATTCCGGCATTTGTTTCAAACTTTAGATTGTGAAACGACTGGGCCAAAATCACTAGTCCGATTGGCATGCAGCTCAGGAAATGTGAGAAACTCCCAGTGATAAATTTAACATTGTTGAGTGTGAATTTCCAGAACTGACCGGCAAAATTTAAGCAAAGATCAGCAGTACCTACTGGACATTATTTGTACTATAAAAGCAGGCAGCTGTCCTGAAGATTTGTCTGTTCTGAGCCTGCCACACTTTCCACTCAATGTGGGTAACGACGGAGAACAGAATTCTCCAGTTGTATTTAAGTACTGAAAATCCAACAGACGAACACAAGATTATAGTTTCTTTTCTCCTAAAGACTTATGTACTGTATGGTTAAGTATAAAAAAAAGTAAATAAGTAGAAGATCTTTATAACGCAAACTTAAAAACGCAAGGTTGTGCGTTATATAGAATTTTGCGTTATATGGATCACATCATTAAATTCACCTTGTAGACATGGCCAAGTAAGTCTGAAACATATCAAAATACATTAGAATATCTTTATACTGCAGTCCTTGTTATCAAGAGTTATCCAAATTATAAATTTTTGCATAATATAGGTCAGACATTGTTAACTTTACTTTATAAACATGATCCAAATATAACTGACACAACTGTCCTTATATTAGACATTTTCAAAAATGTTTATTGTGATAATAGCATTTTTTTCAGTAAAAAGGTCTTAAATTAGAAGATAAAGTTGAACTAATGTATCAAATTTAGTCCTCTAGAGAGTAGCAATATTTTACAATGCGAAAATGCAGGTGCTTTTTAACTGCAAAATTAATTGTTTACATCTGAGAAGTTGTGCGTTATATGGAGAATTGCGTTATATAGAATTGCGTTATAAAGATCCTCTACTGTACTTCACAAATGGCTGTAACATGTATTGAAAGTTATAAAATCGTCAAAATTGCTCTCTGTAAACTTGCTGAAGTAATTGAAGTAACCAGTAATTGAGAGAAACGCATTTTTTTGCCAATCCAGAAAATTTGCTTTGGAGTATGATAGTAGATAAAAGGAATCATATACGAGAGTTATGTTTCAGGAGAATTATAAAGTCTAGAAACTTAGCTTCTAGAAGAAAGTCAATCAGGTGTTTTCAAACATCCAAAAACATTTTTCTAGCTACAGACTACATCGAAATGATTCACTGGAACTCTATTACACTTCCACAACCACCTTTTTCTGAGAAGAGCCACCAACGAAGAGATTTGGTCTAAGGTCGAATCAGGTAAAACAGAGGCGCAGGGGAAATTTGACCAATTCCCATGTAAATTCCAAGCAGTAGAACGGTGCGTGAAGCTGGTAACCGAGGCATCATAAAAAGTCTTCGGGTCCAGAGATGTTTTTATAAGAACGACACTTTTCTCGAGATCTTCAGTGCCTAGTTTTTCAAACAAATCTTATTTCAAACTTCCAAAAGACAGTAAAGACAAGTAAAGGACTATATTTTATTACAAAGTGAAATTACACTCAGGTACAATCAGATAAAGGTAATCAGATCAGGTAAGAGTACAATCAGAAAAGTAGTTTTTATTTCAATAAAAATTTGTCATTAAAAAAAAAAAAAAAAATGCGTTTTTTAAACATAATCCGCTGCCAATGTGTTGCGAAATGTATTTATTTTTTTCATTTATTTATCATTCCTATACACTTTTCTACTAAAATATGTCTATAGCTGCTTGTTATATAAGTTATTTGATTTATTTTCATTTATTAGAAAAATTATCAAATCGTGTTTTTTCTCAAATTTTAAGCCCAATGCGCTACCGCCAAACGTAAAAATTTAATTATTTTTTATTGCATTTTACTAAGCCACCCTAGACACAAGTTTTCCGCGGTATAGCGAATCAAAAAGAGAAAAAAAAGTTTTTTTCGGCCCACCCAAATATATATAGTTTGTTTTACTTGATTTAATCAGTAGATGACCAACCGGAGATTTGTGATGATACTGTCAGTAGGGATCGGTAAATTTATTTGGAATCATACAACAGGTATTCTAGACCTTTTCACAACGCGCCTCAAGTTGTTGCTGATTGTACTAACCACTGCACCCATCTCTAGAAATGTTTGGGACGGCTCATTATCGGTCAAACATAGTACGAGTACAGAGTAAAAATCCGCCACTACCCATATTTTTTTTCAAATGACTCATAGAGATGTACATAATGTGAAAAGTACTTGCCGAGTTTCAAGCCTTTATTCTGCTTTTACGCAACCGTATGATAATAAGTTTAAAATGTTACTTTCTCTATTAAATGCTCTTTTAAAACTGAAAAAAAACTAAGATTCTTTAAATGCAGGACTTTTTTTTATTTAATGTCTTGTAGGATCGATTTGTTGATACCATTAGCATTATTTGAACATGAAAATCCTTCTTTATGGAAAAGATTTTTAAATTGGGTAATTTGTGCTTGTAAAGATAATATTACAAAATTAAATATATCATTTAAATTACTAACAATGCGCCTAATAATTGAAATTAACTAATTTGAGATATATCAAGGTAAAGCCTGTGTAAACAGAATAGATTAGTACTGGAAAAAACCGTTTTAGGCTGGTTTTAATCTTAATGGATGAATTTATATTATACTTGTATATCTGTTGAGACCATGATATTTTCGTTCTAGAAATGATTCCGCTTTAAACCGGTTTTATATACGCAGGGTTTTATGAAATTACGAAACCGTGGAATAAATTTATTTATACAACTGAAGATTATAGTAAATACAATATTGGTACAAAAGCAGTATTAACACGATAGCATACAGTTTCGTGCATGTTTTGCGACTTTTCCTGTGTTAAAGCAGACCTTTCTCATACAAATGTTTAGAAAAAAAATCATAATGTAAATTTAGAATTGAAATTTTCAGAATTACTGCATCGCATAACGTAAACATTCCTGTAGGTCTGCAAGAAGTTTTCAGATACAGTACTTTGCTAATTGCCTTTGAAAAAATTATGAATAACCATATATTTTTATACCGCATTCAGAGTGCGTATTTCCACTTCACTTCTTATTATAACATATAACTTTTTTTTTTTTTTTTTTTTTTTGACTGGCGTTTTAGATTTGTTACTTGACGAGTCCATTTACCACTAGTTGCTTTTCATAAGATATCAGTTATTTTTGCAAGTTCATTTGCATTAAATAGTCAATGGAACTAAAAATAAACAGTCAAGTGCGAGCAGTACTCGCACTCAGATGTCTCCGTACAATAAATGTATGAATTATAAACTGTATTATTAAAAAAATCGTTTCTAAAAGAATAATAAGATTTCGTAAAAAAGATATATTATAGGGCTGGGTATAGACTATAGCTGTATATACTAGAAAAGGGACTGTGCATTAGGGTGTATCACGAAAAAAATTTTTTTGAATTTCAAAATTTCAAGTTGATAAAAAGTTGTCTCTATGGTCATATATTTACCAAAAAAATTTTTGTTGAATTTGAAAAATATTTAGGTCGGGCGGAATGAGCCTAAAGTTTAAACTTTTTTTGTCAAAACGGCGATTTTAAACTTTTTTTTATAAAGAATGTACAAAGCAAAAATTAGTAATCAAGTGCAAAAATGAACAGTTTCAGAATCATTCTATCAATAAAAAATGTATTGCATTTGAAATTTAGCATTTAGGCCTACCAGCAAATTTGCCATCATTTTCAAGAGCATGTGATCGCAGAGCCATTTCCAATAGAGCAGGAGCTCAACTAGCAAGTGCTCTTTTGCAAGATTTAAATGTTGTGACACAAGAAAATCAGTCAGGGGTAATTGATAAATCGAAGGTTTTTCGTGAAAGAGTGAAGTACCGTCAAAATATTAGTTCAACTCGTACCTCTGAAATAATTGCTCTATATTTTGATGGTCGTAAAGACGAAACTATAATCAAAGAATATGTACGTGGTAAATCTGTTCGCAAAACCATTCAAGAACAGCACATATCTTTGGTTTAAGAACCAGGTTCAGCATATCTTGGTCATGTAACTGTAGACAAGGGTTCTGGAAAGGACATAGTATCATCAATACTGAAACACATGGAATATAATTGCATTGATGACACAACTATTAAAGCTCTTGGATGTGATGGTACGGCAACAAATACTGGAGTCGCTAATGGTTCAATTGCATTGTTTGAAAGGGCTTTAAAACGCCCAGTACAAGTAGTGATTTGTTTGCTTCATCTAAACGAATTACCTCTTAAGAAAGTTTTTGTTGCCCTCGATGGTCCAACTTCTGGACCAAGTTCTTTCAGTGGTCCTATAGGTAAAAGTTTAGGAAACTGCCAAGATTTACCAGTTGTTGGATATATAAAAATAGATAGTATTTTTCCAGTGGTTGATTGTAAAGATTTGAGCACCGATCAGAAATATCTATGGGATATATGTCACGCGGTACTGACAGGTGAATGCGCTCAAGAGTTGGCAAGTAGAAACCCTGGAAACGTCTCCCATGCAGGGTGGCTGCATGGGAGACGTTTCCTCTCTCGCAAACATATTAGATATCTGGCAAGCAAAAGAATAGAAAAAGCTCGACAAACAGAATTAAAAGAAAAAAGAAATTTTCAAACCACCACAAATTAATTTTGAGGCAGAAGACTACATTGATCTTATTGATTGGCAATCTACCTCATTCACAGAACCACCTCTCCTAAATAACTTGAGCAAACAAGAGATTGAGTTGATTGTTGATTCAGGAACAAGTGATAGAAAGGAGTTTCAAATTCCTTCACACACCCAGGCAGTTGAAAGAATTGTAAAGGAGGTCACAGCAGCCTCTAAGCACGTTTGTGGCTTCAAAGAGCTAGATGGCTTCATTAGATCAAGACTGCTGGACAGAAAATGCCTTCCAAAATTTGAAACGAAGCGTCACTTCACGTCTGCAAAATCTGAATCTACAACCACAGCAGTCCAAGAATAAACAAGTAAGACTTTTCTCTATAACGTTAACTCAAAGTTTATTTTTTTGTTTACAATAGTAAAAAACTTAATTTAATATTTTTGTTTTATAACCATATTTTAATTTATTGCATTATAAATTGCCTCTGACAACTAGCCTAACCACAACTTTGGTTGCAGGTATAAAAAGATGCTTAAAATTGTGGTGCTCTCCCTAAAACCATCAAGATAACTTATGAAGATAAATAGATAAGAAAATCGAGATTTATTTTGAATAACTCATTTTAAATTCAATGTTTAACTACTGTATTTGTAACCTTTTCCATATAAATATTACAATTTCTAATGTTTTATGTTTTTTTTTTGTTTGTTTGTTTGTTACTCTAAAATTGTTTGTAATGTCATGAGCCACCCCCCCCCGCCCTCCCCCCCAAAAAAGACTAATAATCTTATTTAAAATTAAGATATATTTAATTTGCATGATTGCTTGAAGTTTATCGATGTAAAAAGTAGCTTGAAAAATTTTTTAAACATCAATAAAATGAAATGAAAATTTTGGATATTTAGTAAAATAATAAGATTTTTAAGTAGATTCCGGGAGACTTGTATAGTAAATAACAAATATCAAAAAAAATTTTAACATCAATTGCATTTTTAAACTTTACGTTTTTGTACTTGAAAAAGGAACACTTACTTTACATTGATATATAACAAAAATTAAAAAATATACATTATACACAAAAAAGTTTAAACTTTAGGATCATTCCGCCCGACCTAAATATTTTTCAATTTCAACAAAAATTTTTTTGGTAAATATGTGACCATAGAGACAACTTTTTATCAACTTGAAATTTTAAAATTCAAAAAAAAAATTTTTCGTGATACACCCTACTGTGCATATATAACGTTATTACTTTAGGAGGGAGGGGAGGAGCTTGCACTTGTTTTCATAAGATATCTCTGGGGGACAGGGAGTTGCTTTTTGATGTCCTTATCATTTTTGATCCAACCAAACTTTTCTTTTTTTCAGTAACTTTTTCTTTACATCCAAATAGTCAGTTATCTTTATTATTATTTTGTTTGTATGTTTTTATGAAAATACAAAGCTTTTATTAAAGCCAGTGAATGTTTATAAAATCATTTCATTCCATAATTTGGAATACGCCAATGTTTGAAATTCCTGTATTTCTGCAATATGCGCATATAATTCGTTGTTAAAGAAATCAGGAGCATAATATATAGGAAATGATACTTGCGTAGACAAGTAAAGAAAGACAAGTATTGTTGTCCACTTTTTTATTGAAAGGGCTTCCACGGGCGACAATTTTTCTAAATTGTTCGCACCTCTATTTAAACAAAACAACACATTTTGCATATTTATTTCTCCTACAAATGTTCTCGAACAGTATGCCAATAATTTTTGTTTCGAGAAAGTGGCGTGATGTAGTATTAAAAGATTAGTCGCATGTGGCAGCCTTGTATTGATAAGTTCTGCTTATAACCTCCCCGGGAAGGGTGCTGGTGCAAGAAGACAATGTTACTTTTGAATACATTATGTAACAATGTACTATAATTAAATACTTTTAAATAGTAACAATATAGTAGTTTTAAATGGTGAATTTTTAAAGTATGCAACTAATATATGTATAATCATATGTGTATATTTTGTATGCGTATAAAAATAAAGGAAAATAATCTAAAAACTAGGAAAGGGGAATTCTGCTTTTTCAGAATTTAGTGTGGTCCCCGATGAAGAAAAAAAATATATGTATATATAGATAGATAGTACAAAACATATTTCACTTTTAAGACTTTAAAACATGCTTTTACTTTATATAAAGTGACGTTATCCGCATCCGCTGAAGAATTCCTCATTTGAGATCCAATATTAAACACCTACTGTAAAGTATGCATATGAAGTCACTATCGCTGAATGTTAAGAAACTCGGCAAAAATATCGGCTATCTAATGATTCATATGCATTAATTTGTTTGTAACATTAATATAGATAATTAAAATTAAATTTAGTTTCTAATAGTTCCATGTTTTATCAAAAATCATTCATTTATATTTTTTCAAAGTAGCACGCATTTTTAGTTTTTTTTTTTTTTTTCCGTTTTTACACAACAATGGCAGCAGAAAGCTATAATTGTAATTTTCTAACTATTTTTCGTTTACTTTCTAGATAAATGGAGTACTTGAGTTGCCAAAATTAAACAAATGTCGCTAAAATCTACAAAAAAATCAATATCTCAAAAATAAATGGAGATTCAGTTTTCTAACAAATTGCATTTAAAAGTACTTTTTTTTACAATACGACGGTATAAAAATTGAAAATGTGCGATGCTTAGAAATTAAAAAAATGGCCAAGGAGTACTTAAGACTATGGCTTTGTTTCACGTCTGGCTTCTGTAAGGTAAAGTTATTTTTGAAGACGACATAAAATAAGCAGGGAGAAAGAAATAGCATATCGAGGACAGGGGGCTAATAAAATATTTTTTAGACAATGATAACGATATAATCAACTAATAAATATCTAACCATACGTGTATATAGAATTTAAAAATAAAATAATTTTTAGACATTGATAACGTTATCCTCGAATGGAGGGGGGTTACGAATGATAACGTATGATATCTTAAACGGGAGGGGGGGGGGTGTCCAAAATTAGAAAAATGTTCATAACGTTATATATGTTATAGCCCCAAAGTATGAATGTGTAAAACATAAAAGTTCAAAGAGAAATTAAGCCTAAATAATTGTCTGAGCGAAGCGAAGGCTAATACTCAGCGAAATATTACTGTCCGGACACTTTACTACTACGATGGATATTAACGCCATGTCCTACTAAAAAAAAAGCCTAATAAAAACCTTTCGTCAAGCATAACTCAAAAAATATTTGTCGGATTTCGTTTCTGATTGCACCAGAAGGTACCTATGAGGGTCGCCTACTGAATGCACCTACTATGAAAAATAAGTTCCAAACCGTTTGAAAATTATATAGAAAAAACTCTTAAAAAAAGCACAATTTATCTGCATACGTCACAG
Source organism: Maratus speciosus (assembly GCA_963932465.1). Lineage (NCBI taxonomy): Eukaryota > Metazoa > Arthropoda > Arachnida > Araneae > Salticidae > Maratus > Maratus speciosus. The sequence goes on along the minus strand of OZ010795.1, from coordinate 428,973,727 downwards.
AAATTTGGGGTGCGTCACTTTCACCGGTTGATGTTTTCGTAGACAACTGGTTTGAACACATGGAGCAAATAAAAAAAAAATACGCACGCAGTAATATTGAATAGATCAGTTTCAACCACGTTATCACAAACCTTGCAAAAACCCGTGGCAACCAGTTTTGGTGGGCAAACAAATAATAATACAGTATTCCGTACCACGGTGACCGTTTTTAGCCTGTTGTATAAAATCTGGCATGTTGTATGACATACAATTGTGGATGATTAAAACAAAAGACATGAGTGTTTATTGATCCGGAGGTTATCTTTCTCTGGATGTCTGTCTGTCTATCATACAGCATGCAATTTTCTTGTAAAGGATGATATTATTATGCAGTAAAACCTTAATAACGGACACACCCGATTAGTGGATACCTCTATTTAGCGGGCATTTTTTCGATTACCAACCCTTAAATAACTGTACATTTTTTACTCTCAGTAGCGAACACCTCCAAATAGAGGACAAATTCTGCCCTACCGAGGTGTTCGCTATTCAGAAGTTTTACTGGTAATACCTCCATAGCGGACACACCCGATTAGCGGATACCTCTATTTAGCGGACATTTTTCCGATTACCAACTCTTAAATAACTGTACATGTTTTACTCTCAGTAGCGGTCACCTCTAAATAGAGGACAAATTCTGCATTCTCGGGGTGTCCGCTATTCAGAGGTTTTACTGCATATAATATTGATAATTATTTTACAGGGCCGCACAAAAGAATAAGAATATATGAAGCGAATATAAACTAAATTCGGGATTGGTAGATCGCTGATGGTAATGTAATTTTAGGATGTTGTTACAGTCATCCGCAGCATGTTTTTAGAGTTTCGTCCATCTAACGTAACCCTACCTGTCTCACTCCTTTGTCTGTCTGTTTGTCCGTCTGTCACAGAGCCCGTTCTCAGAAACTATATATGTCGGAGACTTGAAAATTTGCATACTTATAGCTGAACACCACACATCAAACGGCAAATAATAAAATTTTGAAAAAGTCTAATATTTAACCCTCTGGGCTCTAACTTGTGTATTTTAAGCAATTTTTCTAACTCAGCCCCTAATTTAATTAAGTTGGAGACATAAAATTTTGCATACTTATAGCTGAACATCTCACATCAAACGACAAATAATAAAATTTTAATAAAAGGCTTAATATTTAACCCTTTGGGCTCTAACTTGTGTATTTAAAGCAATTTTTCTAACTCAGCCCCTAATTAAGTTGGAGACATGAAAGTTTGCATACTTATACCTGAACACTTGCGATAATACGATAAATCATAAAATTTTGAAAAAGTCATATTTAACCCTCCGGTCTCTAACTTATGTATTTTAAACAATTTTTCTAACTCAGCCCCTAATTAAGTTGGAGACATGACATTTTGCATACTTATAGCTGAACACCTCACATCAAACGACAAATAATAAAATTTTTAAAAAGTCATATTTAACCCTCCGGTCTCTAACTTCTGTATTTTAAGAATTTTTTCTAACTCAGCCCCTAATTAAGTTGCAGACATGACATTTTGCATACTTATAGCTGAACACCTCACATCTAACGACAAATAATAAAATTTTGAAAAAGTCTATTACTTAATCCTCTGGGCTCTAACTTGTGTATTTTAAGCAATTTTTCTAACCCAGCCCCTAATTAAGTTGGAGACATGAAATTTTGCATACTTATAGCTGAACACCTCACATCAAACAGCAAATGATAAAATTTTGAAAAAATCTAATATTTAACCCTCTGGGCTCTAACTTGTGTATCTAAAACAATTTTTCTAACTCAGCTCCTAATTAAGTTGGAGACATGAAATTTTGCATACTTATAGCTGAACACCTCACATCAAACAGCAAATGATAAAATTTTGAAAAAATCTAATATTTAACCCTCTGGGCTCTAACTTGTGTATCTAAAACAATTTTTCTAACTCAGCCACTAATTATGTTGAAACATAAAAATTTGCATACTTATAGCTGAACACCTCACATCAAACGACAAATAATAAAATTCTGAAAAAATCTAATATTTAACCTCTAATATTTTGTCTCGCGCAATTTTTTAATTTAAACTGTTTTGCAATACTATTTTTTGTTCATTTTGCATAATAAGTGTAATGTGACGTAATTTGTTCTATTTCAGATTTCTAACGCATGTTAATGAATTTATTTTACAATATCCTTTCTCTTTTAAAATTCACATGTAAAAATAGTTTTTATGGCGTAATTTCCAATAAGTGCCTACTTTTTATACCTAATTGTTTAATTATAATTTGAAGGTTTTTTTCTGTTTATAATAGTAACGTGTAAATAATTTTTTTATTTGAAGCAAACATTATTGTTTGCGCTATTTATACAGTTGGCAACAGTTTAAATTAATACCATTTTATAAAATATGTAAAAAATATCTGTCAAAATGCTGAATATTTGAATTTAAAATAGAAATAAAACCTCAAAAAATGAGTCAAATTAAAAAAAAATTAATGAAATCTGCAGACCGGGATCTTCTATTGAATAAAATGATCTAAAAATGATTAAATTCTCATGTATAGCTTTTGCTCTTATAAATTTTTTTTAATGGAACGATTTTGTCCAACTTTAGCATTAAATATCTCTTAAAATAATTCTTCGATTTGAAAACTGTATGCATTAGTGTGTTGATCAAACATTTCGCTATAATACCACCGATTTTCATATATCTGTATGCAATAGTTTTTTTTAATATTAACGAAGAAAGACCTCCGGTCACAAAAAATTCAAAACCGGCGGCGGCGGCGGTGACAGCGTTAGTTACTTTTCATAGAATAGAGAGATATATAAAAAGGAAAACTTGTCTATCTGTCTGTTTGTAATTCTATAAAAAATTCACAATTTGGAAGCCAAAATTGTGAAGAGATACGTACATGTGTATTAAAACATGGCCGAGACAACTAAAGTGATCCGGAATCGAAATAACTTATAGTTAATTTTTAATTAATAAAAAAACCACCAATTTAACAGGAATTACTTAATTTAAACATTTTTCGTTATAGCAGTTGCCAACAATTAAAAAACACAATAAAATTATTACTACAACATTTAATTTTCTACTGCAAGATTTCCACGTGAAAAATGAAAATGAAATAAATAGTTTGCCGAATTTAAAGAAAAGGTGAATATTACGTCATAACTTTTCTATTGCAAGATATTCACGTGAAATATGAAAATGAAATAAATGGTTTGACGAATTTAAATGAAAGTGAATGTAACTTCATAACTTTTCTATTTCAAGATTTCCACGTGAAAGAGGAAAATATTACGTCATATTGGAAATATAAAGGACATGGTGGATATAGTATAATGTCATATGAGTGTGAAAAATGTATTGAAGCATAATAAAAACCCGATTAGGGAAATATTGGCGTATTTTAACATTATTGCTCCAATTATAAATTGAAATAAGTTCATTTATAGCTGTATTCTTTTGCGTCTGTTATATACATTTATACATTTTTATATAGCGTTTTCATATGATTCATTCAACAACATTTCGCCTGCTTTTTTTAATGTTTGTTTTGTGTTGTATGTTAAATTTTGAAATTGATTTTTCAGAACAAACATCCTTCAAATTCTGGGCAACGCCGGCACTTTAGCTTGTAACAGATAAATGGCTTTTGTATCTGTACATCTAATGCTAATATTATAAAGCGTTCTAATATTATAAAGTATATAATATTATTAATGCTTGTACGTTTGTGAGGTGTTATCTCTGAAACTACATAGCCAACTTAAAAAAATGTTGGTGGCCATCTCTGCTCCAAAAAAAAAAAGACTATTTTATGTCAGTGCAAGAACCTACATCGCTGCAGGAGCAAAAAAGTTCTAAAATTGTGATTTCTGCGATATTGATTGGGTTGGAAACTTTAAATTTGGTGCGGTAGTTACTTTTAAGATGTAAATACTCGTAATGAACGCTCTCTAAAAGGTTCAATTTGACGGATAAACGTAAAAATTTCTAGAAAGGTTCTAAACTATGATTTATTTGGAATACTGAAATTTTTGGGATACTATTGGGGTTAGAAACTAGAACTTTGGCATGGTAGTAATTAATAAGATGTAAATGCTCGTTGTAGAACGAATTCTAAAAAATAGAAAGACTAAACAAAGCGGAAAAAGATCGAAAGATGATCTAAGTAACGAAGAACATGGAACTGTTAGGAATATAAACATGAAACTTGACATGGCTGTATTTATAATGACGTAAATTCTCGCAATAGAACAATTTCTAAAAATGTCGCTATAAAAATCAGTGCAGAAACAAAAAACTTTCAAAAATTCGATATTTCTCTGTTACTGCTGAGCCCAAAATCTTGAAATTTTGCTTCGGGTTAGTTTTAAAATATACAATTGTCTCTATGAATGGTTTCTAAAAAAATTAAAATTTAAAAAGATGAAATTAACGGAAAGCGATCTCAATTACCATTAATTTGGATTTCTTAGGTACAGCAACTTTAAATATTTCATAATGCTGCATTTCCTCCGCAAAACATGCGATTTAAATGCAACAAAACTGATAGATACCCACCTAGCATTAAATAAATTGTGTAAATATTGAATAAAGACCTGTATGAAACAGTGAGTAGGTTGCCCGAAAGTACTTGTTAAAGTATTCCTTCTCTAGGCTTTTCTCTCTCTCGCCAAGGCCACTAACAGAGGGAAGTGCCGTTTTAAATGTGTTATGAATTCTTTATCCGATTCATTTTTCTAGACATTTTATCATAAGGTCATATTCTCAATTATCCTTAGTAGATTTTTTATATATTAACTTATTCTGGTGAAATTTTGTAATCGGGTTCATATTGGCGTATGTTAGCTTGCATGATTTGCTGAATAAATATGTATGGATTTGTAAATTACTTCAAATGACACTTTGACAGCTCAAAAGTTATGCAAACGATATATTCAGTCATACTTTATGTTGTAATCATTGCCGATTTCTTTTATTTAATACATGCTAAATACAGTTCAACTTGTGCAGAATATGTTTGAAAACAAAACAATACAGCGTATGTAGTGGCCAGCATACACTCATCATTTAAATCCTATCGAGCATATCTAAAACACACTCTAACGAAGCATTGCATGCCACTTTTGATGTATTCGGTACTTTGATACTATATTAGATTTTGAGAAGAGAATTCTTTAAATGTTATCGACAACCTCATTGCATCCGTGGTAAACAGATATTGTACAATATTAACTATTCCGGGAGAGCACACACCGTATAAAGTATAGTCCATTCTTTTTAAACATCATATATTTGTCATTTAAAGTTACTCAAATTGGTGCGGAGCGTCTGATTATGCTCTTGACATCATTTTATACATTTAAAATTCCGATATAAGTAAATTAGTGTTTCATTTTCTATTTTACTTTTAATATATTGCGTACTTTCAATTTTATATCCATGCATGGCTGTCTTGAATGGTTTTATTTCCCATTTTTTTAAACAGTGTATACGAATTTTTATATAAGATTTTGTAATTCTACAATTCGTTTATTTTCATCATTTCAATTTTTCGCAGTATGTGGACAATTAAAGATAACATCTCATTTTCTTTGCTTCCACATGTTATTATTAAATCTATGTTCTCAGTAATATCGCTCAGACTAATCCCTCTGAGGGAAGTCCTAGTATAAAATTTTGCTACCCTGTATAACTCTTTTTTAAATTTTGCCCTAATCTCTTTTTTTTTTTTTTTTTTTTTTTTTTTTTCGATGAACTTAATTCGGTACTGACAATAAAAGTAGTGCGTATTTATACTTCGTTTGTCATTTCATAAAAGAAAATTTAGCGTGGTAATAATCTTTTCTATTTGCAGTTTAGCTAAAATAAAACCATTGTTCAAATTTTAAAATTGGCATTATGCTAAGTGCACTTCGAATGGAAGTAGCAAAGTTGCAATGCTACCTTGGTCCGTGCCGCGTTTTATCAGGTAGGTTTATTTAACTTTCAAAGGCACAGGAAGCGTATTGAGAGATTAACTCAATGCAAACTATCCGCAAATCCCATAGTATTTCTGGGATTAATTCCAATTGTGGAGAATTATATGTTTTGACGCCAAATGGGCGATAAAGGGATGGCAATGGCTCTATTGTTTACGTAGGGTTACTCCTCCTGGGCTCATCTCTGTCGCTCGCTCTGTTCGAGGGTGGTGAGTATTGAAAGAATGTTTTTAAGAACACCTGTTTCGCTTTTGTAAATAAAATGTATCATAATGTATTATAGCTGTAAATATATGTCTTCCAATAAATAGGAAGAGCAAAATTGATATCCCGTGGAATTAACTGAGTAAGTGCCAACTGATTTATTTTAAGATAGTGTTAGTTAATTTAAGAAATCCACTGAACCAGAACCGGTCGCCACACTGGTGCAAAGGCCGCAAATATAAATTGATAACTACGCTACAGGCATTTCATTAAATGGTTAGAGTATTTAAAATTTCTCTTAAACTTAAGATATATTGGAAGACGTTAAAATATATTGGACTATGAGTGAGTGTAAAGATGGATCAATGTGAAGCTTTAAAACGAAACATAGCAAAACTTGTGTCAACTAGAACCACAGTAACGAAAGTGATTAAAAAAATTGATAGTGAAATTAAAAAAGAAAGGGATTCCAAACTGGAAATAGTTGAGGATTCTTTAGCGGCATTACTTGAACATAAATTATCATTAGAAAAATTAGACGAGTCAATTGAATCGGAAATTGAAACCGATAATTTAGAAATCGAAATAGGAACTTCGATAGAATATAAGGAAGCTATTGTGACTTGCAAATCAAGAGCAAGTACATATTTGAAAATTTTAAAGATAAATTCAACTATCGCGAGTGAACCAAAAGCAACTACGCCCTCCATATCAGACAATCAAATAAAGTCGAATACGAAATTACCGCGAATTTCTTTAAATAAATTTTCAGGCGACATTTGCGAATTTCAAGAATTTTGGCCTCAGTTTAAAGTCGCTATTCACGACAATGAAGCTGTTCAGCTATAAATGGGCTTCCATTAACAAGTGAAAATTATGTAATGGCATAAATATATTAAAGGATCGTTTTAGGAAAAGAGATGTTTTGATTTCCGAGCACACTAACAAACTATTAAACTTAGAAGCAGTACGAAGATCAAATGACATACATTCTTTGAGAAAATTATATGATCAGATAACTATACAAATACGATGTCACTCTTGATGTACTTGATGTGAAGTCAGACCAATATGGTTGCTTATTATTAACCATTATTTATAAATGTATACCGAATGATCTCGTATTGCAATTTCACAGAAAACAATGCGATAAAAAATATGTTTGTGTAAATGATTTATTGTTGTTCCTGAAACGAGAAATAGAAGCGCGAGAAAAAACTATTAATATTACTTCTATCAGTTTTGAAAATACTAAATCCCATGAAAATAAATTTAGACAAAATTCTCCCGAACACTTTCACCAAGAAAAAATTAAAAATCCTTCAGCGCTTACATTATAAACAATTGCAGAAAATCTGTGCCCCTTTTGCTCTCAAAAACAAGAAGTAAATTCGTGTCATTTAAATTTGGAACAACGAAAAGAATCTTTATTAAAACAAGCAAAATGTTTCAAATGTACCGAAAATTCCATAAGAAGCAATATTGCAGAAATATTAAGATTAATTGCACAACTTGTTTTTCCAAAACGCATCAAAATTCTCTTTGTAACAAAAAACAAAAAGAAAGATCATAGAATGAAAATAAAATCGACCTTCTTTCCACTGATTGTGAATCGGGGGTGGGGGGGGGGACGGAAAATAAGCAATATGAAAAAATAACAGTTTCGACACTTTGTCGTAATCCAGATGAATATATTTATTTTCAAACTTTGAAAGGAATTATGATTGGAAAGAATCAAAATATTAATGTTCGAGTATTATTATATAGCGCCTCGCAGCGAACATTTATCGGGAAGAATTTATCTACTTGTTTAAATTTAGAGGTAACAGGGCAGGAATCATTAAAAAATCATACCTTTGCTGGAACAAAACCTATTGTTGATAATCATAATAGAGTAAAGATTTTCCTAAAAGACAATAATTCGGACGATATAATAAGTCTGGGAGCATTAGAAACGGCGAAAATATGCTCCGATATAATACGGGCGATAAGTTCTGAGTTATATATATAAAAAAAAAAAAATATGTGTATAGAGTTATCAGACATTTCTAATAAATTAGATGATGACGAGAATGAAATAGATTTATTGATTGGGAGTGATTACTATTGGTCAAATATGACAGAAAAATATAAACGCAATTCACCAACTCTTGTTCTGAATGAAACTAAATTAGATTGGACACTTCACGGCAAGTTATCAGAAGAAGTTAATATAGATAAATCAGTGGGTGCAATGTACAGTCGTGGAAAAAAACAAGTAAACACCCCCTACTAACTCTTCAACAAACTATTGTAGAAGAAAGTTACTGGTACCTAACGATTGGAAACAATGTCTACTTTTAAATGATGTATATAAAACGTGCTTAGGGGGCCATCTACAAATTAAAACGAACCCAAACTTTGTTTTATTCAATGGCAGTACACAATTCTGACAGCATAAATGAACTCTACACCCTTCAATTAGCCTAAAAACGAATTTTTATGCAATTCCTACCATAAGTTTCCGAGAAATTAATTATTTTAAAACGAGCGTATTTTAAGGGCTGTATCCAAATTGAAGTTCCGTACTCGATTGTTAACCGAGAGAGCCTCTTTCTTGATCAAGGCACCTTAAGCGCTACTCAAGGAGTCAATGAAGCCTGTTAGATTGCAGTAAAGCAGAATAAATGTCTACTCAATTCCATCATAGATGGCCCCTTAAACCATCATTTTGCCGTTTTTTAAGCATAATTTGAAAACTACTTGGAAGAAAAACATGAAATTTTGGTTTTCCATAAAGCAGGACTTAATAAATCTAAATCCATCAAAAAAATTGCAGGTTGCAATCCATAATTTTTTTTAATATTAATTTCATAATTCATAATTCATATCATAAAATTATAAAAATTGAAAATTCAGTGTATTTATGTTTGTGTATATTAGTTTTATTGCTACACACACACACACACACACACACAAAAAAAAAGCACATAAGGAGCATAATTTCAGGAGATATAAATAAAAATATGAAAATGTAATTTAACATTAGAAGCACTAAATTTTGAATGTTTGTAATTCAAAAACTTATCATTCAAACGACTTGAAATTTGGTGTCTAGGCATCGTTTGAACCGAAGATTTGAAATATCTCGTTAAAATTGGATATTGCCATTGAAAAAAATGAAGTTTGGATTCATTTTAATATGTATATGACCCCTAAGAAAATTTTATATACATCATTTAAAAGTAGATTTTATTTCCAATCGTTCGGTACCAGTAACTTTCGTCTACGATGATTTGTTGAGGAGTTAGTTTGGGGTGTTTACACTTTTTTTTTCCACGACTGTACATATTTATTTGGGATAATAACAAGGATGATAAAATGTCAGTTCAGCTTGAAACTGTAGAAGGGTTGGGGATTCAAGAAGATAATACGAACGAATGTAAATATATCAATGAATATAAGGCTTTGGGAGTAGAAGAAATTTTTGTACCCGAGGAAATAAATTCGACCAATGATAATTTGACTTCCTACTTACCCCATCACCCTGTTATTGAAACGGATAAACAAAATTTAACAAATCCGATGAACTGGCGACATTGTCCCGGTAGCTCAAATCCTGCTGACCGACTTACGAGAGGACTCTCACTTCTCGACCTCGGGAGTGGCTTTAAGGTCGCTGATAAAGAATTACAACAATTTGAAAAAATCATTAAAGATCAAGAATTTCAGGATTTTATATCAAATAAAGGAGTGACACGGAAATTTATTGTCGAGCGTGCCCCATAGTTGGGAGGGTTTTACGAAAGGCTCGTAAAAAGTGTAAAAGAACCCTTAAGAAAAATTTTGGGAAGAGATCTCATCACATTTGAAGAATTGGAAACAATCTTGACAGAAATAGAAGCCATAATAAATATGAGACCTCTAACCTACGCAACAAGTGATTTCGGCGAGCAAGAGCTACATATACCGACTCATTTCCCTGAACTAGGAAGAGAAAACAATAGTTTTGCTCTACGTTTTGCTGAATTTGAAAATAAAATTTCTTCCAAAGAAACTTTGTTATGGAAAAAATGATATCAAAGTAAATTGTCGAACAACTGTGGATTAAATGGAAGGAACAATATTTATTGTATTTTAGTTCAATTCGTCAATTTAAAGCTCCTGAGAGACACAAAAACTTAAAAATTAGAGATGTTGTCTTAGTAGATGGTACTGCACTCTAAATTGAAATGTCTGAAATTCAGACACTTAAGTGACTGAAATGGAGTGTTCAATTTTCAGACATTTTAAAATGTCTTAATTTTTTCAGACACTTCTTGCGTCTGAATTTCAGACACTTCAAACGTCTGAATCGCAGCCGTTTCTTTTGCAAGCATGATACGCAGCCATGTTTGACCTCAATGAATCCTGGAAAAATATTTGACCATGGTCCTGCCCCTCCACCCCCATACAGCCTCATTTTAGGGGCTCTCAAAATTGGTATGCCATTTTCGTAAAGCTGATAATTTAAATCTTTTATCGACATTGTACTGATTATAATCAATATTTTGAACTTCTATAGTAGAATAAGATTAAAAACAAAAAAATGTTTATCTAAATACAATAAAACCTTTCAATAGGGGGCTACTACGGAATTTGTCCGCCATTCGTTGCCGAGGTGCCCGTGATTGAGAGGTTTTACTGAATTTAGATTTTTTAAAAAATTATTAATTTTTAATCTTATTCTACTTTAAAAGTTCAAAATATTGATTATAATCAATACAATGTCGAAACAAATTTAAAATAAAAGCTTTACAAAAATTACATTTTCAATTTGGGGCCCCTAAAAACGTAGTGAGAGGATACTGCCCAGTTTTCCCATGATTTAATCAAGTGCCCCATCTACAAAAAGTCCAACCCTGCATTATAAGTTCGCTAAATAGAGGTGTCCGGTATTCGGGAGTGTCCGTTATGAAGGTTAATGGACATTCCCTAATATCGGACACCTTTATTGAGCGACAACCTTTTTTAATCCACAACCCAGACATTTGTTTATTTTTACTTCACAAAAGCAGACACCTTTGATTATCGAACAAATTCCGCAGGCAACAGGTGTCCGCTGTTGAGAACTTTTACAGTATTTCGATAAACATATATTTTTTTTGTTTCTAATCATGTCCTACTCTAAAAGTTCAAAATATCATTATAATCAGTGCAATGTCGAAAGATTTTTAAAAAAAAAATTACGAAAATTGCATACAATTGCGAAAATTTTGCTTTACGAAAATTGCATGACAAATATCCCCCCCCCCCAACACACACACACACAAAAAAATCATTATAGGATGCACGATCTTTGAATATCTCGAAACGATCAAAAACAAAGCCTTTTTCAAAGTACCAAAACGCAAATAATATGCAATTAAGATCGTTTTTTTTCCTTTCTGACTCAAATATATATTCATAACTACAATACTATCCAGAAAAATAAATATTGTATATACAAAATTAATATCTAAATTTTAAATGTAAGCCGTCATATTACTAATGCGTGAATTAAAATTTAAGTGCTGCACGCATGATAAAATTCTAAATTATGCATATAGAAAACAATTTTTGAACAAAATAGAATCATAACACACCTACTCTACATTAAATAAAAAATATACACAAAAAATTTGGTTTAAAATTCAATTTCAGCACAAAATAAGTAAAAAAAAGTAAAATATTTCAAGTTTTTCAAGTTCAAACATGTAAATAAACAAAATATGCTTGGTTTTTTTAGCATGTAGACTATAAAGAAACGCATATTTATTTTTCAAAAGCTGCGCTTACATAGTTTGAAAGTAACAACAAAAGCACAAAATTCAAACAAGCTAATCTGAGAAAACGCTTTTTAAAGTTTCGATATCTACGGATCTTCAACTCTCCGTCTATAAATGATTATAACTCAATTTTGAATGGGTTTTTTTGCATATTGTTGAAAATTTTTAAAACATTCGGAATAAAACAGAAACAGAAAACTTATTTTTGAAAGGTTAAAAGGTCCTGTGCCCTCTTAAAAATTAAGTTTTTCTTAAAATTTATATTTACACATGGGCAATTTTTTAAAAATATAGATCAGATGATAATCACAAGAGCTATTTTAATATCAATAAATAAATATTATATTTTAATAAGATAAAGAAAAATGTATTTCCAGTTTCAAAACTTTGTCTTAAATCTACACATAATCAGTAAAGCTTAATAAAATAGCTAAAGAGATCAAGTGTAATCATTCTCTAAATCATTAGAGTGTTATTGACATTATATATATATTTTTTCTCCTTCCAGTGTAGCGATGCCAGATGAATCATCGTCGGTTTTGCTTACGATAGGAAAAATCGAATGATATGGTTGAATAACGGCGCTGAATGGATGTTCAAACTGTATTCTTTTAAATACTTATAATTAAGCATACATAATATAATAATTAAAAACAGTTATTAAATGGGGATGGTTGCTATAAAGACATGGGTATTCCAGTACATGTCACATAATAAACCTTGGAAAAATATAGAAATCGAATGAAACCAAAGTAAACATTAACAAATGCTGTTCGAGAAGAAGGCTTAGTATTGCGTAAGTCAATAAATTCAATAACTGCAAAAACATCCTGCAGACACATTAAAACTGATTTTAAGGATAACATTGGTTAGAAAATAATATAGAAACATGATTGAAGATGTTTTTAAGAAAAGAAAATTATTAGCAAGATAAAATTTTAACATGGAAATTCTGTAGACAAAATGCTTTAAACAAATTTTGGTATAACTCAGAAACTAATAAAGCTAGAGACTTGTGTAAGGGTTCCATTTAAAGAGAAAACATTTACGGAGAGTTTGCAATACATGGTCTAGGTCCCACTTACCTGGAAAAAGGTGTAAGGTATCCAAAATTATACCCGCACAGGGGACGTCAATTTCAATTGGTGGCTAGGTTAATGATCCGTGAGGGAGAAATACTTGGCTTTTTTAAAACGAAAATTCCTTTATACATCCGGCTAACTATATTAAAAGGGTGAAATGTTTTCACTCTCAAAATATAATCTGCCAGACAAAAGTTTCTATTTATCAGATTTAACGAACTGAAGACTAATAACACGGTATTATTGATAAAATGATTACGAATAAACACTAAGTCGATGCGAATTAATCCACAGAACTTCACAATCCACAAAATATGAATAAAGTCAAACTTTCAGTTTGAAATTGAATTACAACGTACATTAGAACGAAACACATCTAAAACGCATGCGCAACTGAGAGTCCCCCTCGTGGTTATAAGGAAGAACTGAAGAAATATTTTCCCTCCCAGTATAATGAAATTGAATCAGTTATGTTTTCTTTATGTCTGATAATTAAAAATGAATGATATTTCTTTTCTTACAAATGGCTATCGAACAATTTTACGTTAAGGGAAAATGTTACTAAGAATTTTACTTCTGAGAAACCCACCCTTCTTTGAACACTTCGTAGAAGACAATTTTAATTCTTTTCTTCTTTTGATGTTCATATATTTCAAATTTATCTCAAACGGTGTGTGTGTTGGGGGGGGGGGGGGGGGAGTCCATTGAGAAAAAAAAAAAGTTCTCTATTTTCAAAACTGTCGTTTGAAACTTATTTTTGAACGATTACTATTTCTTAATTGTTAAATTTTTAGATGCGTTCGTAATTATATAAATACGTAGCACTTATAGTCGTCGTTCAGTCCATCTGTCTGTCCGTCTATAACAGCGCAAAAACTACCCAACCGAATCATTTGAAATTTAAAATATATAATTATTGCACAATTTTGTCAAGTCATTTCAAATTTTATGAAAATCGGATGTATACTTTAATTAGTACAGTCAAAAGTTTACCGTTACATTACGGTCAATGGGAAAAAATTATTTCAAGTGCATTTTAATGATGTAACAGCTTTTCAAAAAGAAGGAAATTGATATGCGCTTATGAAGTGCAGTAAAATATACATTCAGTACAATATGCAGTGCAAAAAATACTTATAAAACTAGTTATAGTACGAACGCACCTCATTTGCCACGTTTGACGTGCAATTTCCAACTTGTTATATTTATTTTTATGTTGATATCTTTAAAAATTTCTTGCACAAGGAGTTCTGACAAAATATTCTTAGTTTGCCTATTTCATGTTTATGTTCTGCATTTTATAATAGCAGATTACGCTGTTGACCCCAGGCACACCTGTTCCAAAATTTTGCCCCTCCCTGAATTTCTTTCTACCGGTACATCTCTTAGTATTTAGAGGGGAGGGGGATTGACCCTTCCTTGGAAATAAATATATTTTGTGAAAAGCAATTACTGATTTATTTATTGCGTCAAAAGTAACTTAGTCCCAAAACTTTAGTAAGCGATCTATTTTAATTTTCCAGATGTCCCATGATCTAATCAAATTTCTTTTTTTTTTAATAAAATAATACCAAATTTAATGGATAAAAATATTTTAAACATCCTTTATCCATTCGAAAACAGTTTTCTGGTAGTGCTGGCATACAAATTGCAATACATTTATACATACAGTTATCACACATATGATACAACTGTATCGCATTTAGACACTTAAGTGTCTAAATTTCTAAATGTCTTAATTTCAGACATATCACCATTATTCAGACATTTTAATCAGTTCATTTATGCCATGATCATAGTAAGACACGTATGTGTCTTAAATTTAGACATCTGTGATGTCTGAAATTTCAAATTCAGACACTTAAGTGTCTGAATAACTTTTTCAGTCACATATGTGTCTTAATTTAAGACGCCTCTAATTACAGTGTGCTAAACCTAAACTGTAGTGGGACTTAGGAATTGTTAAGGAAATCATTTTTGGCAGAGATAAACTTATTCGTGCTTGCCTTAAAAAAAAAAAAAAAAATGCTAAAGGACTGCTGAGAAAACCAATACAACTTTTGTATCATATTGAACTAGATTGCTGAATAATAAGTGATTTCAGTATTTGATATGATTTTTTTTCTTTTTTTTATACTAGTGTTTGAATATCAGAATGTGTTTATTTTATAAATTCATGGTTGGAAATATTTTGTGTGTGTGTGTTTTGCAATTTGTTGTTTATCTATTTAGTAAAAATATTTCATTTTATGTATAATTGTACCTTATTTCAAATTCAAAAGGTTATTGAATTAATACTGGTATTTAATTTGTTTATATTATGTATGTATATATCCAGTTAATCTTATTCAAGTAAAATATCTGGGCAGATATATTCATGAAGCTACATGTTATAAGAGTGTCATTTTTTAAAAAAATTATATTGATCATGACTTTATTATTTTATGTTTAATTCTTTATACTGCAACACCTGTAGATTAAAAAATTTCTATTTTATCATTTGAGTTGTGATTTAAGATCAAGTTTCTTATAAGAATGTTTATGTTGATTTGTCATTATGTACTCTCATGAGTCCAGGTGGGGAGTGTGTGGAGAATTATATGTTTTCACGCCAAATGGGCGATAAAGGGATGGTAATGGCTCTATAGGTTACGCAGGTTACTCCTCTTGGGCTCATCTCTGTCGCTCGGTTCGAGGCTGGTGAGTGTTGAAAAAATGCTTCTAAGAACACCTGTATCGCTTTTGTAAATAAAATGTATCATAATGTATTATAGCTGTAAATATGTGTCTTCCAATAAATAAGAAGAGAAAAATTGATATCCCGTGGAATTAGTCGAGTAAGTACTAATTGATTTGTTTAAGATAGTGTTAGTTAATTTAAGAAATCCACTGAACCAGAACCGGTCGCCACACTAATTAAATTAGTCTGTTTTTAACAATTTGACGTTTATTGCTTTTATACTGCTACTGGGCATTGTATTACACTAATACATCATTAAAAGTTGTTATTTGTGCTTGAAAAGCTGATGGTACATAGAGTCTGTCATACACGTCTGTCATTATGTATGGCCAAACCTTCCGTAACTGTCTGGGTTGATATCTTGGCTAATTACAGACGATTTTTTTTTTCGAAAATCTTTATCAACAATGCTTTTATACTTCTGCTACGATTTGTACTTCCAGGGATCCGCAACAAGTTTGCTGAATGCCTGCGAATTTAAATTTGTGTGTTATGGAAAAATGCACTTTTCTTAATCTCTATATGACCCAGGGTAATCTCTGTAATTTTGCTCCAAAGTTTAAATTACCACCGACACCCTACTTTTTTCATAATTTTAGGATCAGTATATTCGGAAATAGATTGGGGGGGGGGGAGGGTGGTATTTGGAACATAATTTTGCACTACATTTTCGACGATATCTCTGAAAATATGATACCAAAAATGAAAAGTAATGTATTTTTGAGTTCAGCATTACGAAACCTTTCATACGGTTCCTCACACGATATACAAAGAAAAGATGTGTTTTTTGCAAGTCACTTAAATAGCCCCTCTGCATTGTTCCTAAATATATTTGTGAATGTATAATATTCTGTAAATATGTGGGTAATTAGTCTTTATTATTTCTCCCACTTTGAACTTCCCACGTTCCATAGTTTACGAGTAAAATGGCTGTGAGAGACAGACACAGGAGTGATCTTATAATGGTCCCGCTTTTACTTTTTTAAGTAGGGACATTTATTTCATATAATTAGTAAATAATATTTTTCCATATATTATTAAGTACGGAACCCTAAAAGAATGACAAAGATTAAAAATATTATTACATACTTGATTCTATAAGATTTCAAATATGTAATACGTCTTATAACGCATAATATTTGACAATTTTAACGCCCTGTGGCCAAGAAAAATTGTGTTTGCAGCAGAGTAGCATTGCCCGTTCCATCTTGACGAGCTGTTAACAGGATATATCGGTCATCAGTTTATGTAGTAGGACATGACCGACCTTGCCCATGTCGGTGCCTACCATTCCATGTGTCTTGGAATAAATTCCACAGCCTTGCATTGACTCTTCTTGCGACTCTAACTGCGTCCGCTACACTTCGTTGTGTTTCCCCAGATTCGACTGTCCAGATAACACGCAAAGCCATAAAATCCAGTATATCACATTTTCAAGTCTTTTTTAGGGTTTCGTTCATCTGACGAAACACTATTCGTCTCGCTCCTCTGTCTGTCTGTCCGTCACAGAGCCCGTTCTCAAAAACTATACATGTTGGAGACTTGAAATTTTGCATACTTATAGCTGAACACCACACAACATACGACAAATCATAAAATTTTGAAAAAGTTGTACATTTAACCGTTTGGGCTCCCAAATGTGTACTTTAAACAATTCTTTCTAAGTGAGCTCTTAATTAGGTTGAAGGCGTGAAATTTTGCATACTTATAGCTGAACATCTCAGACCAAACGACAAATGATAAAATTTTGAAAAAGTTGTAAATTTAACCCTTTGGGGTCTCACATGTGTATTTTAAACAATCCTTTCTAGGTGAGCCCCTAATTAGGTTGGAGGCGTGAAATTTTACATACTTATAGATGAACACCTCACATGAAACGACAAACTATAAAATTTTGAAAAAGTCGTACATTTAACCTTTTAGGCTCCAGCATGTGTATTTTAAACAATTCCTTTTAAGAGAGCCCCTACTTAGGTTGGAGGCGTGAAATTTTGCATACTTATAGCTGAACACCTCACATCAAACGACAAATCATAAAATTTTGAAAAAGTCGTACATTTAAACCTTTGAGCTCCCCCTTGTGTATTTTAAACAATTCTTTCAAAGTGAGCCCCTAATTAGGTTGGAGGCGTGAAATTTTGCATACATATAGCTGAGCACCTCACATCAAACGACAAATCATAAAATTTGGAAAAAGTCGTACATTTAACCCTTTGGACTCCCACATGTGTATTTTAAACAGTCCTTTCTAAGGGAGCCCCTAATTAGATTGGAGGCGTGAAATTT
The DNA here is from genome assembly GCA_963932465.1 of Maratus speciosus. NCBI lineage: Eukaryota > Metazoa > Arthropoda > Arachnida > Araneae > Salticidae > Maratus > Maratus speciosus. The sequence goes on along the minus strand of OZ010795.1, from coordinate 428,955,613 downwards.
TACACACTTATAGCTGAACACCTCACATCAAACGACAAACTATAAAATTTTGAAAAAGTTTCATATTTAACCTTTTGGTCTCCCACATGTGTATTTTAAACAGTTCTTTGTAAGTGAGCCCTAATTAGTTGGAGGCGTGGAATTTTGCATACATATAGCTGAACACCTCACATCAAATGACAAACCATAAAATTTTGAAACAGTCGTACATTTAACCTTTTGGGCTCCCCAGTGTGTATTTTAAACAATTCTTTCTAAGTGAGCCCCTAATTAGGTTGGAGGCGTGAAATTTTGCATATTTATAGCAGAACACCATCATGCGACAAATCATAAAATTTTGAAAAAGTCGTACATTTAACCCTTTGGTCTTCCACATGCGTATTTTAAGCAATTCAGTCTAACTGAGCCCTTATTAAATTGGAGATTTGAAATTTTGCATACTTATAGCAGAACACCTGAGGACAGGCGACAAATCATAAAATCTTGAAAAAGTCTTACGTTTCACCCTTTAGCTACCACTTATATATTTTAAGGAATTCTTTCTAAGAGAGCCTTTAATTAAGTTGGAGACATGAATTTTTGCATACGACCTCAGACTTCTGGACTGAATACCTCAGACTACACGACAAATCATAAAATGTTCCAAAAGTCTTATATTATTTACTCCTCCAGGTTCTAACTTGAGTATTTTAAGCAATTTTTCTAACCTCCGCCCTTTTCACCCGAGGAGCACTTTTCCAACTTTTGTCGACACCCTTTTGACCATTCTTTCATATTATGCACCATAGCCTTACATATTTGAGTTCCACTTTTTACCACCAGAGGCGCCCACTTATCACGGGTGCTATGGGCCCAATCGCCTCGACTTATATATCTACGGATAGTATGTAAAACGGAGTTTCGTTCGGATAGAGGTTTGTTTAGAATAGAGTGCGCCCCTGGTTGCGAAATGTGAAACTAACAGATTTTTCAAAGGGATAAAGTGTTTTGAATGGAATATTAAACGAAACCCTCTGTGCGATCTGTGATCACACTTACCCACTTGTTCTCAAAACGCAAGCTGAGCAATTGAATTTTACAACTGAGACCCTGAAACAGACGTTTCTAAAAAATCCCGATTTCTGCACTTATCTCCCTTTTCTAGTTTTCGACGTCATAAACTTTAATTTGCATTTGAAATTTTCTTTATCTGTTTTCTACTACACTTTAAATTGTGGATGTTTTAATTTACGTTACTTATCGGTGTAAATATTTGCGTAATTTTGTTAAAACCATGTGCTCTCCTAATTTTTTTGAGCAGTGTATCATATCACTTGGCTGTATAATATTTTAGAATGATTAGTTAAAATTAATATTATTAACTGAATATTTGTAATATGTTTCTACATTACTAGAAGAAGATACTCAAACTAGGGGGAATTTTACAATGATAGGAAACGTTAAAAATAAGGAAAGAAAACTGCCCAGTTAATCTGATGGCACAGGCTATTCACATTAATTATATATTATACTCTTATTCAAAGAATAATACCCTTCGAAATATAACATGATAAAACCCATTTCTTTTTACTAAAGGGAATATTAGCTCTACGTCCCCGTGAACCCATCTCCGTTAACCAGTGAACCTCCGAATCTAATCAGGTAACTTTCTAATCTAATCAGGTGATCTCCTTATCAGAAAAAACCGGTATTCCGAATTTGAAGCAAATCGGATTATTCTGCTTGAAAACACATTTATCAAAATTAAGAGGTATTAGAACCCCGTTCCACCCTGTATACTTAACCAATAAACCTCCAAATCTAATCAGAGAAGCACTTTATCAGAATAAACCAGTATAAGAAATTTGAAACAACTCGGATAATTGTGCATGAAAAACCAATTTTTCTAAATTAAGGGGTTTAGACATCTCTCCCCCCCCCCTTATAATTAATCAAAGAACCTCCAAATCCAATCAAATAAGCACCTTATCAGAATAAATCAGCATACGAAATTTGAAGCAAATCGATAATTCTGTGGTACTTCTTAGATATCCCGTCGACCAATTCCGCCAAATTATATAAATCGCCAAACCACTTGCCAAAAATATACACATTAACATAATTTTTTCATTTTAAATAACGAAAGAATAAATAAATTAGTAAAACAGTAATAAAAATACAAATAAAACGTCGAATTAATGGTTTTATTGGCCATTATTCGCATTTAATCTTACAATTAATTAAATAATGACAACCATTATTGGCAATTAATTTTACAATTTGGCGACAGTAATTTGACAGATAACTAAGAAGTACCAATTCTGCATAAAATTCACATCTTTCTAAATTAAGGGGGAATTAGATATCCCGTACACCTCTTTCTACTTCACCAATGAATCCCCAAAGTAATAAGGGGGGCGCCTTATTAGAATGAAATTATATCCAAAATTTGAAGCAAATCGGAAATATTTATAAAGAGTTATCGCTTTACGCACATACGTAAAACTTAGTTAAATGCACCATTAAATAATTTGAAATAACCAAATAAGTCGAAAAGTAAAACAATTTGCTTATGGCGCATTTGTCTGCTAGCCTAAAATTTGTTCTAGTGTTAAATGCATTATAAGATTTTTTCTCGTATTTGACCAGAAATGGACAGTGTATCTGGAAATACATCAGTTCAAAGAGTTAAAACCTAAATTATGTCACACTAAAGATTATTTTTTTAGATATTTTGAACATTAAATGAAAATATTTATTTCCTGTGTAGTGAAATACTTATATTATACTATTATTTAAATAAGTTCCTAAAAGTATATATATATATATATATATATATATATATATATCGTGCATATTTTATGAATATAGTTAATAATACCATTTAAGATATTCATTATATCAATACTGCGTGTATCAATGTGTGTTTAAAAAATTGTAATAATAGAATATGTGACCTATTATTTAAATTTTTGAAAGGAAATCTTTTTTTCATAGGAAAAAAAGTTTTGATCTGACTTAAGAAAGATTTTCTTTCTAAGTTTAGAGAAGTGAAATAAATCCTAGCTTTGACTAAATCCACATTCTTATCTATTATATATATATAATCCAAACAGAAATTTCGTTCCGAACGCCGAGATTTCGAGTTCTACCGCATGGATTTTTACGGAACTTATACCGTTAGATAGGTATCGTTCCAGGGAAGGTTTTAAGCTATAACACATCATTCTACCTAGATTAGTTAAGAATTATTACGGAAAATTCTATTATTTTGGACTTTGTTACTTCATATTTCCTTAAATATCTGGGCTCCTATTGGTCGTAGAGCTTAGATCTCGCGCCAAAAGTAGCTCCGAAGCACCCAAGCAAACTTTTCCCCGCGATTATTTTGACGTCTTCCGATTTCCTCTAACTCTATTAGATGCCCGCGTAGAAGCCCCTTTAAAATATTTTTCGTAGTAATTTCAGCAATTATCTTAAATTATTGGTTAATACCGCCACCCTCCCGATTCATGTATCTACGGAAAGGTTGCATGAAGGAGTTTCGTTCAGATACGCTTTCGTTAAGAATAGAGTGCGCTCCCTGGTGGTGGAATGTGGAACTAACATAACGCGATATTGTTAAAATTAGGAAATCTAACAATGCGATCTGTTTTAAACTTTGAGATAGTTCATAACACATAATCTATTCTATTATATATATATAAAATCTATTATCTATTCTATTATCTATTATATATATAAAATCCAAACGGAAATTTCGTTCCGAACGCCTAGATTTCGAGTTCTACTGCATGGATTTTTACGGAACCTATACCGTTAGATAGGTATTGTTTCAGGGAAGGTTTTAATCTATAACACATTATTCTACCTATATTAGTTTTAGAATTATGACGGAAAATTCTGTTATTTTGGGCGATGAGGTTACCATTTTATTTCTTGGCGAAATTCATCGTTGATAAAAAAAAATTGAAACGGCTATTAAACCTCGAAAAATAAAAGAAAAACTGTTACTAATTTTATTTAAATGAAAAAAAAAGAAAAAGAAAATCCGTTTTAATGAGTGATAATATTAAAAAACGGAAACATTTAATCAAAACCTGAAAGAAATATTTGTAATTCTTAAAAATTAATTTAAAAAGAAATATTACACTTGATATGCAATATTTGGCTCTTTATCGCTTGCGTTAGATATGGAAACGAATCTGAAAATTTGATTAGATGAAATTTTAACGACATTTTCTCTCTGTTCTGTTCTTTTCTTTTTTTTTATATCTAACTGTCCCATCACGTGACTTGTAGAAGAAACAAGCAGATGTAATTGTGAGTCACATGTGTAATTACTATTTGTTTCTTTACAATTTATTATTTTTCTTTTGTCGCCAAACAATGTGATTTTAAGCCAAAAATGCATAAGCGTGACATTAGCTTGAGGATGTTCTCACAAATGTTGTTTTTTTGGGTGAAAGAGATCATTTTTTGAGTACATTTTCATATTCAATTGTAACTTATATAGATATCAGTTAATATTTTAAAAATGGAATCGAATACTTAAATTTCAGTGTGAATTTCTGCCACACATACATATTGTAAAATAATTTCATACTTTTTAAAATGTTTTTCGCCGTAATTCCGAAAGCATGTGATATTTATAAACTCGAACTCAGATCAACGAATGTTACCCATTTTATTTAAGCAAATATTATCTATTTTCTCAAGTCATATCGCCAATTTCATTTATAGGAAAATTCACAGATTCGAAATCTAGGAAATAAAGATAATTTTTAAGGAAATTTATGTTTTAATACGTTATTACTATGGAAAAATTCAACATTTTGAAAAAAAAAAAATACAAATCTTTTGTAATTCGTCATTTCTTCTTCGTCTTTCTTCGTACTTTCTCCTCTGTTATGTAATATTTCAAATGATATTGGACTAATTTTCGATCATCGATTCACCGCAAAATCGCATATCTAATATAGTATATAAAATAAAGTCTGGATTAGGGGACTAATTAACGCACAGCGCAAACTACTGAACCTAAAATCTTGAAAATCGTGGTAAAAATACTTCTTATGACATAAACTTCTGCTAAGAAAGTATTTTCTAAAGTGTGACCCCTAATGGTTTTTGCACGGGGAGGGGGAAAAAATCGAATATCAAAATTATGCGTCAAATGATAGCATATTTTAATGTAGTTTTGTATGCTGAATCGAATGCTACCAAATAAATTTTTAAAAGTCCAACAGTTCATGACATCATATTCATATTTTTCATATTTTTCTAATTTGGCGGTGTCTTTGGCATCTAAACCTCAAAATATCTATCATTACATCCATTACTCTAGCAACGGAAAAAATTCAAATCAACCCTTTTGGCTAAAAAATAAAAACGGCTCTATGAGTTTGAAATAAAAATGCAAGCATCTTAATTTTTAAAAAAAATAGTGATTTTATGTAAAATAAAAGGGAAAAAAATACTGAGAATTCAGCGTTATAAAACAAAAATGGAAAAGGTACTACTTAGATATTCCGTCGACCAAAAATCTATCGTCAAACTATAAGATTAAATGCCAATAATGGTTGATCGTAAATATCAAATTCACTTGAATTTAAACAAACTACACGTGTTTACGTCATCAAGTGATTTTAATTTCGACGTTTTATTTGTATTTTTATTAATGTTATACTAATTTATTTGTTATTTCGTTATTTAAAATAAAGATTATGTCAATTTATATAATTTGGCGAATGGTTTGGCGATTTATATAATTTGGCGAAATGGGTCGACGGGATAACAAGTAGCACCAATGAAAATATTTAAGTATGAAAGCAATGTTTGTAACGACTTAAAAATTATTTTCATATATATAAACTCAGTTTATGGCGTCAGATGCCGTCATCCGAAGAATCTACAAGAGTCTTTTTCCATTTTTTCCGGTCATAGGTTCCTCAATGTTAGAAATTGGAATTGGAATAATATTGTGCGATTTATAAATTGCTCCTCGATAAGAAGAAAAAATGGGTACATTTATAACAACCGTGCGCACATCTCGCTGATAGCATTTTTAAAATTCCCAGTAGCAGTAATTACATTTTGCGTATGTAAATTAAAAATATTTTTTTGCTTTTAATTATGGCATTATTTCCTGTTATTGTTTATCTTTTCAGTTTTTTAAATGAAATTAGTATAAGGCGTGCATTTTAAATGAAATGAGTGAAAGGTTTGTGTTTTAAATGAAAATAATTAAATAAGAATATGCTATGAAAACAATCTTTATTGATTTATTACCTGCGCCCGGCTGACATAAAAGTATCACAAAAGCCACATATTCACTTTTCTTTGAGTAGTTGCTCATGAGAATTCAAGTTAACCTTCCGTAATCGGATACTTCACATATTGGTGTATTAGCTTTAATGTTGAAAGCATCGTTTTTGTTTGAAGAGAAAACTTTACTATGAATTCTATTACACAAAATCGCATCATCATCATCTACTATATATTTACAACAAAAATTTGTATTTCATTCCGATTGTTTATAATACTTTCGTAGGATATACCACTATTAGTTAGGTAATAATTTTGGAAAGGTTTTAGTGTATACATATTGTTCAAGGGTACTTAGTTATAGAGCAACAGTAAAAGTTCAAAAATTAAGTGAACCTGATTATGAAAGTTTAGCCTTTTTAAAAAAATCTACAGAACATATTTTGTTACAAGTGGCCCTGTTGCATGACTTTTGGGAATGGTGTTAGTATATACGATTTCATTATATGTTGATTAGTTACAGAGGTATTAATTCCTGTTGTCATAACGGTCTCATTACCCGACCATAAGTGCGCTGTTTATAATCAACTAAAACAATTACTTCTTAATTGCTAAATTTTGTCCAATGCTTAAGATAACATTATATCGCAATGGCGTTCGCATCGTTTTCAGTAATGTGCAAGGTCAAGCTGAAGATACATATTGTTTAAAATACAAGTTCAAATTCACCATTTAGTTTAATCCAAGGTTCATTTGGAAATATTGACCAGCGCAGCGGACATAGCCTGCTAGTTTTCTGATAAAATTATTTTTCATGAATATGAAATATGGAGATATTCTTCAAATCAGTAATTGTTTGTATACTATTTCAAATATATATTCTATTAACAAACAATTTGAAAATACCATAATTTTTATAAACCCATAATTATCATAATTATTCTTTGCGAAATTTTAGCAAACTGAAACTTTATATGAGGTTTTGAGAACAGAGTTGCCATTTAAAGTCCCACTTGTAATACGAAATTTTAATTTCATACAGGGAAATTCGAAAGAAGAATTTTTACTGTCTGTGATCGCTGAACAGGTACTGAACAGGTAATCAGCATTGAGGGGTTTCCTAGCTGTTATCAGCTTAACACCCAGACTAGGAAATTAGAATGTCTTATGTTTTAATGAGCCATTGGGATAAAGTTAAACTGTAGCAATGCTACTATAAGAATATAGAAGTTTACAAGAGAAAAAAAAAAAAGAAAATTAAGGAATAAAAATAAATTTAAGTAAAAACTTAAGAAGAAAGTAAGTTAACAATAAATCTTAAGAAAATTTACATGAGTCTTAAAGTAATTAAAGTCTAACTGCAGTTGTGGAACTACTATATGGATATTTGAAAGTTAAAGTTAGTACTGTTCAGTGAAACACTCACCAAGCAAGGGCAAGAAAAGCTAGGGTGGCAAGACCACAACATCCAACCAAAAAAAAAAAAGGGACAATTCAGGGCCATACATTTTATTTTTTAAGTTTTTCTGTTTTTATGGTCTCTATGTATATAGAGATTTTTTTTTTTTTTTTTTTTTTTTTTTTTTTTTTTTTTTTAAGAAAAGTAAATAAAAGGAAAAAAAAAAAGAGAAGGCAAAATTAGCGAGGAGAACTCAGATGTTACTGAGTGTCCATAATTATTGAAAACCTGGGCCGTTTCCGATGGTGGGGCTCAAAAGCGTCATAATCCGGTAGCTCCGCTACAATTTCATTAGGGAGGTCAAAAATTTTTTCATAAAATTTTTTGGCTAAGTCGTTTATGCGTTTACGTAATGTAGTAGTTTTAAGGTCTCTACGGACCGTGGAGTTGCGAAGGTAACGAGATGCGTTACGGACAGTACGCAGGTTGGAATTGTGCAAGCGACTAAGGTTGTCCATAGTGGTCTTACAAGTGTAGCCCCAGACCGGACTGGCATAGGTGATGATGGGAAGGATGCATGAATTATAGAGGATTAATTTATTGTGAACAGACAAGGTTTTACTGTTAAGGAGAGGTTTTACAGAGTTAAAGGCTCCGGCGACTTTACCTCTGATGGAGAAAGTGTGCTTTTTCCAGGTTAGGCGGCGGTCCAGAATGATCCCAAGATACTTAGCTTGGTCTGACCAAGGGATAACAGTGTTGTTAATAATGATTCTGTTAGGGAAAATTATTTTGCGAGAGAAATATACTGCAGTAGTTTTAGTTTCATTTATGACAACGCGCCAAAGCATGCACCAGTCCATGAAGTCATCAACATGAGTCTGTAGGTACCTGTAAAGAGTATACGGGTGGTGTGCCGAAGCGTAAATACAGGTGTCGTCCGCATAAAGAGCGAGATGAGTGTGCAAGGAGCGTGGGATGTCGTTAAAGAAAATGTTAAATAAAAATGGGCCCAACACGCTCCCCTGAAGGATGCCCGCTAGGATAAGGAGAATAATAGATAGAATGTTGTTTATGCGGACTTGAAAAGAGCGGTCGCAAAGGTACGAATATATTAAATGTATAAGTCTGGGATGAAAACCGAGCTGAATTAATTTGTAAATGAGGCCCATATGCCAGACCTTGTCAAATGCCTTTGCGACATCAAGAAAGATGGCAGCTGCGGGAATTTTTGCATTGAGTTTCTCGCTGAGAAACTCAACAACCCTAAGAAGCTGGTGTTGTGTTGAGTGTTTTGGGCGAAAGCCGAACTGCTCGGGCATGAGAATGTTGTGCTGCTGAATGAACTCCTGCAACTGGGCACGAATGACACGTTCCACCACTTTACTGATAGAAGGTAGCAAGGAGATAGGTCTGTAATTAGTGGGGTCAGACAGGTTAGTTCCAGGTTTTGGAATAGGAGAGATTATAGAAAGTTTCCAGGGTTTAGGGAAGTAGTTATGTTTTAAGATAGCATTAGTGAGGTCAGTGATATAGATTATGCAATTAGGAGGAAGGTTTCTAAGAGCAGAGTTAGTAATTTTATCGTATCCTGGGGTTTTACGCTTTTTGAGTTTTTTGATAATATTGTGGATAACAATAGGTTGAATTTTAGGGGGAGGATCTTGAGGGGGGTTAGCCAAAAAATTCCGAACTGTCTCGTTAACATGATCAAGGTGAGCTTGGTTTGCGAGGGTAGGATTAGGAGAAAATTGGGTGGCATAAGAATTAGCAAGCATGTTAGCTTTTTCTTGGTCAGTATAAGCGGTAACATTATTAGATGTGAGGGGGGGGGATGGAAGTGTAGTGTTTATTCAGTTTGCGTTTAAGAATCCAAAGAGAGTTGTAATCGTATGATAAAGTTTTGAGAAAGTTGTTCCAACTTTTCTGTTTTTCTTTATAAAGACTGTTTTTGATTTTATTGTTTAACCTATTGAGAAGAGGTTTAATGGAGGGGTCTCTTGAACTTTGAAATTGTCGCCGGAGCCGATTACGCTGTTTGATAAGGTTGTAAATATAACGGGGTGGGACAAAGGCAAAGTTATTTTTGAAGGTGTTAAATGTAGAAAAATTTTGAGCATTAGTGATATGGGAGTTTAGATGTTCAACAGCCGCATCAATGTCATCGGTATTATTAATATCAGGGAAGGTGATGTCCTGAGAGTTAAGGTAGTTAGTAAATTTATTCCAGTCAATAGCCACGGAAGGGGGGGGAGAAAGATGATTAATAATATCTATTTTAAAGCAGACAGGCAGGTGATCAGAGGAGAGGTCGTTAATAACTGTAGAGTAGATAGGGTAAGGAAGATTTTTGGAAAGAGCAAGATCAATGATAGAGTCCCGGGCGCCAGGCAATTTGGAAATGTGCGTTGGTCTGGGTGGTGCATGAAGATTTAATTTTAAGTTTTGGACTAAGTTGTGAAGAGAGGTACCCCGCCGAGAATTGCCATGGCAATTCCAGCGTCTGCTTTTGGCATTGTAATCGCCTACGAAAAAGCAGTGGTGATGTTGTGAAAAAAGCTGTGTAAGGCTATTAACAGGTAAGTTACCAGTGGGTGGAGCATAAATAGAAGCTAAATTAATATTGATATGAGGAAGATTAAGATTGATACTGGTATACTCAAGATCATTATAGGTGTGGTTGTGCGATTGGTAGTGTGGAAGATGGTTCTTGATGTAAATAGCGGTACCTCCTCTGTGCGTACCATCCGCACGAGGTGTATGGAATAGCCTGTACCCAGGGATGTTAATGTTGAAGGTGGGGTTGAAAGTCTCTTGAAGGAAAATAACATCAACTTGAGGATGTTCGTGCATAAAGAGTTTAAGTTCATTAAATTTATTCTGCAGGGAGTTACAGTTCCAGGAAAGAAAAATAAGAGAGGAAAAAGTAGGAGAGGAATTACTCATCATTAAATGTGTTAAAATCCGTGGCTAAAGTTTCTATAGCACTCATAAGGATGAGTATTTTTTCTATTGGATCTTGTATATTTTTAGTTTGGTTAGCAATATTTTTGAAACATTGGATGAATTTGTTAAATTTTAGGAGTTCTTTCATCTCCTTGAAGGTCTTAAATATTTCTTTTAAGTCATTAGCATAATTAGAACTACTGGGTTGTTCTGGTGTTGCATTTTGAGTGTCATTTGGCTTATTAGGTGTAGTGTTTTCGGGGTTAGGGTCTTGGGGGGGAGAAGGGAGCGGAGCCGGGGCTTCAGTAGGTTTTTCTTCTGGTTTTTTGGCCTCTGGCTTACGGACATAGTTATATGTTGATAAGAGTTCCGCCATTGCGTTTGGAATGATTTTAGGGTTTTCTTTTCGGACGGTTTTGGGGTCCTGCTGTTTTTTATGAAACTGGGGGGTTTTGGGGCAACCACGGTAAGTAGCCACGTGCTCGCCATAACAATTTGAACATTTGGGGATGATCTTTCCAATTTTATTGCACTGGGGAGTTAAATGCTCTTCCGAGCATTTGGCGCATTTTGGCGGCAGGCGGCAAATCTCGCTGGAATGTCCAAATTTCTGGCAACGATAGCATTGCTTTACGATGTTGGTGCCTTTAAATCGCTCAATATCTACTTTAATGTAGCAAATTTTGTGAATTTGGTAAATTTCTTCGAATTTTTCACGTGGGAGGACATTGACGACGTAGAGGGGCATAGGACGACCGGTCTTCCTACTTTTCATCATTGAGGCTCTATTGGCCACGAAATTATGTTCTTTAAGAGCTTCAATTATGACCTGGGGGTCGGTATATGGGGGGATTCCCCTAATGACGACTTTCCTGGGGCGCTGATCCGCGGGGCTCAGGGTTGTATATGGAATTGTTTTAGAATCAAGATAGTCCTGTGTTTTTCGGAAATCTGCATCAGTTTTACAGTGGATTTTGAGTAATTCACCGTCTAATTTAATCAAGGGATTGCTGTCGTTGAGTTTTTTAATCTCACTTGCAAGCTCCGTCCACTTGCCTTGAAACTCAATATAGAAGGGGTGGATTTTTGGTTTTTTAGGGACTTCTTCAGTAGTGGAGCTACCGGCTGACACACCTTGAGAGGGCTCAGAAGAGTCCATGTTATTTTCGTCTAGGTATTTTTCAGATATACTAGCATACTTATTCTTTAAGGGGATATTAGATTTTAGATCATTTCTCCTACGTTTTAGTGAATTAGCGGGGGTGAATCCGTCATCTGAGTTCACCGCAATTGCCTTGAGTTTTGTTAATATGTCAATTAGATCATAGTCATGATCATAGATAAAAGTTTTAAACTCTCTTAGTTGACTTAATTTTAGGGGGTCAAATGGCTCATTGAACAAAAACATAAGATTATTGAGAAGATTACTCACGCTAGTCTTATGCTGAGGATTCGTCATGTAGTCTTCTTCACTTAAAAGTCTCATTATGTAGTTGTCAATCTTGCAGGAATTGCTGTACAATCATTCTTTGGACTTCATCCGCTACTCCGGGAAATTCCATCCACGCAGCAGCTAAATCAGATTTCTCCTCTCCATTCAGGATGCGGAGTACATTGTCAGAAAATTTAAGCGGGTCCTCAGTATCCATTATTATCGTCGGTGAGCTCTCTATATTATACTACTATGATGCATCAAGTCCAGTAAACAGTCACCTATTCGTACGAACTAGTTTCTATTACGTGTCACTATCAGCACCACAACTCATGCGAAGATACTTGCAAAAGATCACGCAAGTTCTAAAAACATCGAACTGCGAATACGATCTCTTGAGAATAAAACGACCAGCAAGCAGTAAACACGTCTGTTCCCTCCAAGAGGCACCAGAAGACTGATTTATGTTGTGATCGCTAAATATTTCCCAGTAAATTAAGCATAAAATACTATTTTTTATTTGTGGTATGAACTTCTGAATAAAATATGAATATCTGAATGAAAACGTAGGTCAAACTGGCAACTCTGTTTGAGAACCGATGTGGACAAACTTTGCCATCTGAGATTTATAGAAAAATTCTTTCCAAAATTTGGATTTTTTTTTTTTTACAAACTTTTTTAAGGAAGTTTTGAAAGAGGCCAGAAGAGACAAAGTTCCTACCTAAAGCATAAGGTAATTACGCCGGCAGTGCCAGATTGATCAACCCACTTGATACAATTTAGCACTGGCTGCTTGATATAAAATATACGTTGAGCCATCTATTAACTGATAATACCAATTTAATAGTTTCGAAAAAATAAAAAAATCATTATGCAGTGAATACATGTCATAGAATAAATACAATGCCCCTTTAATCCAATTTTTCGAAAATGACGGATAGTCCAATCTGGAAAAGATTGGCAGTTTGTCCATTTTTTTTTATTCCGAAATTTCGTGTTTGCATAGGTAAATTTCTAGAATATTCTTTTCTTTATTTACTTATAGATGACGATGCGAAGAAATTTAACCGAGGAGCTCGGGACCCCTTTGACCCAAGCGATACTGAGCAGGATTTGTGAATTAACAAAGTGTGATTTCTATAAGCAGAAAAGAAATGTCTCTTTTTTTGGAGGAGGGGGGGGGGGGAGGACTAAGACATAGTTTTCGGGTGAAAAGGAAACACAACAGATCTCCACTCCGCCCACCGATGAGCTCTGGCTTGACAGGAATGACGTCGCAAACGGCAATCACTTGGAGTCAGTAGAACGCACGCTACAGAGCGCCTGGTTCGGAGCTGTCCTTGAAGTAACCGATTTTTAACACTTCGTTGTGTCACTGTAGTACCGGCTGCAGCTCGAATTTTTGCCACGAACGCAGTACGATGCACCATATCGTACGCCGAATAAGACGATCTTCCCTCTCAGGAGTGTCAAGTGGCCGCCTGGAACCCGGTCTTCTTGAGGCAGTACCATCCCTTGAGCACTGTTTCCAATCATAATGTTCAGTGGATACATTCCAGCCAAGTCTTTCTGCAATATCGCGGAAAGCTATCTGCAATATCGCCTTCTCGTAGCCCGATATGCGACCTCGTTCCAAATCGGTGAGCTGTTGACAGTGGCTTCTTCGTCTTGTTAAAGGTATTCTTAGCTAACATCAACTCAATACGTCACATTTTGAAGCTAAATAACGCCCACGGACTTTACAGCACACATTTAAAGTAAATCTGATCTGTAAATTCTGAGTGGTGCAACTAGCACCACACTTATGCGCGAGGCGTGAAATTTCAATCGATGTCATCTTTCAGATGTATAAAGACGCCTACCAAATTTCGTTTATCTAACACAAGTCTTTCTTGGTGTTGGGATTTTTTTTCCGTCAGTGTATATATATATATAGATAGATATATATATCGATATATATGTACATATAAGTATGTACTAAATTTTGTCCTCACGAAAAAAGTGGCAATTACGCACGGATCGTCTTCAAACTCGCCAATATATCAACTGGCTAAAATGTCGGCCGGTATTGAAAATGAGTAAAATCGGACCAAGGGGGTGTAGAAATTGGGAGAGTTAAAAATTTTGAATACCGCCATAACATTATTCGGTGGATAAAGCCAGCTTGTACATAAAAATCACAGGACAAAATAAAAAATTTTCATTAAAGCAGTTGCCAACAATTATATTAAAATTCTAATAAAATATATTATAAAAAAAATATAATATTATAAAATATTATATAAAAATTATAATAAAATTCTCACCACAACAATTACTTTTCTATTGAAGGATTTCTACGTGAAAATTTATATAAATAGTTTTACGAATTAAGAAAAAAAAATGAATATTACGGCATAGGTTTTCTGGAGCAAAATTTCGAACTTAAAATGAAAATGAAATAAATAGTTTGACATAACGAATTAATATATATATATATACTAGGGGGCTCTGCCCCCTGCAAGCTACGCTCGCCAACCCCGTTTCAGACAATGCAGAATCTAAAAACACGCTAAATCTGATAAATCTGATCGGTTTAAAAAATATTATAGAAGATTGAATTATACTGAAAAAAGCTGTGCAGATCTCCCAGTAAATGGGTTTCCATTCAATTCCCTTTGATTTCAAAAATGTAAGGCCGAATCAGTTGCTGTTAAGACATTCAATGGTTGTTTCCGTGTTTGATTAAAGAGGATCAGTTAAACATTTGAAAAGAAGCTAAAATAAAATGATTTAAGTGTACAGAGTCTTTGTCTCCCGGTATTTTAAAACAATTTCTATAACGATTGCCTAAGTCACATGACTATCATCAACAGTTCTTGGCGGATCACTTCGCTTTTTATTTTCCAGGCGCCATTTTCGTACTTTAATGTTAGCCAGGCGCAGGTGATAGGTACGTCAAATATTATTCTACCGCCCTCATTTCATCTATATTATAATAGTCCAAGTCATGTAACAATCATAAATAAATACGCTCTGATCCCTTCGCTTTTCATATTAAATTTTTGTCCCAGATATCATATACGGCCCCATATTGGCGCGATATTTTTTCCGATGCTAATTTGGTAAAAACATCAACAGCATAAACAACAACATCCGGCTTACCAAATCAAGCAAAATAACGATACTATGGCACCAGTTAAGTACCCTTTGCGTAGACATTGGCGTCAGAAAAAAATCGCGCCAATATGGGTCCGTATATAACATCTGTGCCGAAAGTTTTCCATTTTAATTAAAAAATCAAATTTCTTTTTCGAATAAAACTATATAAAAGTTGCCATGGCCACAAAGAATTCTTGATACAGTTACGCTAGCCGGGTGCAAATCTCGCCAATAGCTTTTTTCAACACGCCAGTTAGCATTTTTTTAAATTTTTTGAGTGGTAAATTAAAATATTGCTTTGAAGTTGAAATTAAATGTCATGGTTTGTTACATCATTTAATATTTGGCCAGATGTCATATACGCACCGGGTTTGGCGTGATTTTTTTTTTTTTTTTTTTTTTTTTTTTTTTTTTTTTTTACGAAAATTTACGAACGTTTTCAAATACCAGTTACATATGTATTTTTGGTACTACTTAGTTATCCCGTCGACAAAAAATCTATCACCAAACTATAAGATTAAATGTTAATAATGGTTAATCGTAAATGTCACATTCACTTGACTTTAAGCAAGTTACACGTTTTTACGTCATCAAGTGATTTTTATTTCGACATTTTATTTGTATATTTATTAATGTTATACTATTTTATTTGTTCTTTCGTTATTTAAAATAAAATTTATGTCAATTTGTGTAATTTGGCGAGTGGTTTGACGATTTATATAATTTGGCGAAATGGGTCGGCGGAATAACTAAGTAGTACCGTGTTTTTTTAATTATTTTCTATTATTTTTAAAAGAAAATAACGAAAAAAATTATTAACTATAGAACAAAACAATTTATGTAATTTAAAAAAAGAAAATAGTGTAAATAAATATTTATTATTAAATAAACAATAGCCGGGTTACCATGTCAATCAAAATAATGCTGTTTTGGCGCCAATTAGGTACCCCGGTGCGTATATGACATCTGTGCCTAATATTAGGTAGCTTTCATTACAAAAAGCTACCTATTGCAGCCGTTCGGAGGAAAGCGATTTCAAAAAATTTTGGTATATTTTCATCGATCATGACCCCAGACCCAGAAACCACCCTCCGTTCAAAATTGATATATATATATATATATATATATATATACTCATATTATAAAGAGGAAAAAAATGTTTATTTGTCGGAGGTAAGCTCTGGAACTACCGAACCGATTGCAAAATTAATGGTATCAAAATGATGGTGTTATTCCAACTTAGAATATAGGCTATGTTTCATGTCGGTGCCACTACCCAAAAGGGGGTGTAGGAGCAAAAAACGTTCTAAAATGCGATTTTAGCGTTACTGAAGGGCCTAGAAATATGAAATTTTGAATATTAGTTACTTATCTATACTCCTATTATAAAGAGGAAAAAATTGTTTATTTGTCGGAGATAAGCTCTGGAACTACCGAACCGATTCCAAAAGTAAAGGTATCAAAATGATGGTGTTAGTCCAACTTAGAACATAGGCTATATCTTATGTCGGTGCCACTACCTCAAAGGGGGTGTAGGAGCAAAAAACGTTCTAAAAATGCGATTTTAGCGTTACTGAAGGGCTTAGAAATATGAAATTTTGAATATTAGTTACTTATAAGATATAAATGATGTCTAAGAACAGTTCTTAAACAATTCGAAATTTAAAAGGGTTGAAAATGCACAAAAAGTGTTCTAAAAAACGTTCTAAATGGTAGTTTCTACACAATCTCAGGAAAAACCAAACCGATTTAAAATGTATTGGTGTCAAAATGATGGTGACAACGCTTGCTCCAAGACAAGCTATGTTTTTTGTCGGTGCCACTACCCCAAAGGGGGTGTTGGAGCAAGAAACGTTCTAAAAATGCGATTTTAGCGTTACTGAA
Organism: Maratus speciosus; assembly: GCA_963932465.1. Taxonomy (NCBI): domain Eukaryota; kingdom Metazoa; phylum Arthropoda; class Arachnida; order Araneae; family Salticidae; genus Maratus; species Maratus speciosus. The sequence continues at coordinate 428,938,565 of OZ010795.1, read as the reverse complement.
GGGCCTAGATATATGAAATTTTGTATATTAGTTACTTATAAGATATAAATGATATCTAAGAACAGTTCTTAAACAATTCGAAATTTAAAAGGGGTGAAAATGCACAAAAAGCGTTCTAAAAAACGTTCTAAATGGTAGTTTCTACACAATCTCAGGAAATACCAAACCGATTTAAAAAATATAGATGTCAAAATGATGGTGACAACGCTTGATCCAAGATAGTCTATGTTTTATGTCGGTGTCACTACCCCAAAGGGGGTGCAGGAGCAAAAAACGTTCTAAAAATGCGATTTATGTGTTACTGAAGGGCCTAGAAATATGAAATTTGAAATATTAGCTACTTATTAGATATAAAGGATTTCTAAGAACAGTTCTTAAGCAATTCGAAATTTGAAAGGGGTGAAAATGCGCGAAAATCGTTCTAAAAAACGTTCTAAATGGTGATTTCTACACAATCTCGGGAAATACTAAACCGATTTAAAAAATAATGGTGTCAAAATAAGGGTGTCAAAATGACGGTGACAACCCTTGCTCCAACATAGGCTATGTTTTATGTCGGTGTCACTACTCCAAAGCGGGTGCAGGAGCAAAAAACGTTCTAAAAATCCAATTTTAGCGTTACCGAAGGGCCTAGAAATATTAAATTTGAATTATTAGCTACTTATTAGATATAAAGGATTTCTAAGAACAGTTCTTAAACAATTCGAAATTTAAAAGGAGTGAAAATGCGCGAAAAGCGTTCTAAAAACGTTTTAAATTTCGATTTCTACTCAATCTCAGAAAATACCAATGCTATTTCAAAAGTAATGGTTGCAAATCAATGGTGACAATCCCTGCTATGACATAGGTTATATTTTATGTAGCTGTCACTACCATCTGAGGGTTGCAAAATCAAAACCTATTCTAATTTGCGTGTTTTGCACAACTGGGGGGTCTAACACTTTGAAGTATGGCATGGTATACATACACTTTGAAGTATGCATATATTTACTTACAAGATGCAACTGTTTTCTAAGTACAGTCGAAAGTAAATTCCAAATTTAAAGAGATGAAGTGAGCGAAAAGCCTTCTAAATTACAATTTTTATGCAGTCTTACCAAATACCAAACCGATTTAAAAAATAATTGTGACAAATAGTTGGTGATGGAACCTGCTCAAACATAAGCTATATTTTATGTCTGTGCCACCATCACCAAAGGTTTGCAGGAGCAAAAAACTTTCTAAATTGCGATTTCTGTGATACCGAAAAGGCTAGAAACTTTAAATAGGGCATGGTAGTTACTTATAAAATATAAATGCCCTCAAATGACTGCCGAAAATAAATTCGAATTAAAAAGGAGTGAAGCGAAGGGGAGGTGCGAAAAGCATTCTAAAACAGTCCTAAATTACGATTTCTATGCAATTTCAGGGAATATAAGCCGATTATAAAAGTAATAGTTGCGAATCAACGGTAACAGTCTCTGATTCTACACAGGCTATATTTTATACCGATGGTTCTACCATCTGGGGTTCACAGGAACAACAAATGTTCTAAAAAAGGCCTTTAAAAGCTTTCTAAATTACGTTTCTGTGGAATATTAAGAAATAACAAGCCGATTTTAAAATTAATGTTGGCAAATTAATGGTGACAGTTCCTATTTCAACATAGACCTTTATGTTGAGAGAGGTGGTACGACTTGGAATTTGACATGATGTTTAATTTTAAGATGTAAGAAGACGGTTTCTAAAAAATTCAAAACTTCAAATGAATACTGAAATGAGCGTATTAATTGAACATAAAAGTTTCAAAATATTTTCGAAATTATCATTTTTTTTTTAAGTTTTATTTCGTTTTATTAATTTAAGTCTCATTTCTGCCTAATGCAGTGTAATAATGATGTTTAGTCAAACTGTGTTTTAAATAGTAATTTTTGAATTATTCCTAAAAGTAATAAGTACCTTTTAATTAAAAAACCTTTTAATAAAAAAACCTTTTAATAAAATAAAATATTACCTTTTAATAAAATAAAAATTTAGTTAGTACCTTTTAATAAAAATTAGACATATAAAAATCACTTGGCATATTTCAAATATTACGCGAGCAAAGCCGCGGGGTTTGCTAGTAAGATATAAATTATGTCTAAGAACAGTTCTTAAACAATTCGAAATTTAAAAGAGGTGAAATTACACAAAAAGCGTTCTAAAAAACGTTCTAAATGGTGGTTTATACACAATCTCAGGAAATACCAAACCGATTTAAAAAAATACTGGTGTCAAAATGATGGTGACAACGCTTGCTCCAAGATAGGCTATGTTTCATATCGGTGCCATTACCCAAAAGGGGGTGTAGGAGCAAAAAATGTTCTAAAAATGCGATTTCAGCGTTACTGAAGGGCCTAGAAATATGAAATTTTGAATATTAGTTACTTATAAGATATAAATGACGTATAAGAACAGTTCTTAAACAATTCGAAATTTAAAAGGCGTGAAAATGCACAAAAAGCGTTCTAAAAACGTTCTAAATGGTAGTTTCTACACAATCTCAGGAAATACCAAACCGATTTAAAAAATATTGATGTCAAAATGATGGTGACAACGCTTGCTCCAAGATAGGCTATGTTTTATGTCGGTGTCACTACACCAAAGGGGTTTGCAGGAGCAAAAAACGTTCTAAAAATGCGATTTCTGTGTTACTGAAGGGCCTAGAAATATGAAATTTGAAATATTAGCTACTTATTAGACATAAAGGATTTCTAAGAACAGTTCTTAAACAATTCGAAATTTAAAAGGGGTGAAAATGAGCGAAAAGCGTTCTAAAAAACGTTCTAATGGTGGTTTCTACACAATCTCAAGAAATACCAAACAGATCTAAAAAAAAATGGCGTCAAAATGATGGGGACAACCCTTGCTCCAACATAGGCGATGGTTTATGTCGGTGCCACTAACCCAAAAGGGGTGCAGGAGAAAAACGTTCTAAATTGCGGCTTTTGCGTTACGGAAGGGCCTAGAATCGTGAAATTTGGAATGGTAGTTAGTTATAAGATATCAATGATCTCTAAGGACATTTCCTAAAAAAATCGAAATTTAAAAGGGGGTCAAAATGCGCAAAAAGCGTTGTAAAAAACTTTCTAAATAGCGATTTCTGTGCAATCTTAGGAAGTACTGAACCGATTTCAAATATAATGGTGTAAAAATGATGGTGACAGATCTTGCTCCAAGATAGGCTATATTTTATATCTTCCACTACCCTAGAGGAGATGCAGGAGCAAAATGCGCGAAAACCGTTCTAAAACCGTTCTAAATGCCGATTCAATGGCAATATCTCAGAAAGAATGAATATGATTTCAAACGTAATGGTAGGAAATTGATGCGGACAGCCTCTGCTCTAACATAAACGCTATTTTATGTCGATATCACTATCACCAAGACGTTGCAGGAGCAAAAAAGCGTTCTAAATTCCGATTTTTGTGATCGGTAGGGGTTAGCAACTTAAAATTAGGCAAGGTACATATTTATTAGATATAAATTATCTTTAAGAACAGTTTCGAAAAAATTGGAAATATAAAAAGGGGTGAAAATGCGCGAAAAGTGTCCTAAAAAACGTTCTAAATTGCGATTTCTACTAAATTGCGATATCTACGGAAATACCAAAGCTATTTCAAAAGTAATGGTTGCAAATCAATGGTGAAAGTCCCTGCTATAACATAGGTTATATTTTATGTTGCTGTCACTAACATCTGAGGGTTGCAAAAGCAAAACATGTTGTAATTTATGTTTTTTTCACAACTGAGGGGTCTAACACTTTGAAGTATGGCGTGGTATTTACTTAAAAGATGCAACTGCTTTCTAAGAACAGTCGAAAGAAAATTCCAAATTAAAAAAAATAAGTGAGTGAAAAGCGTCATAAATTACAATTTTTAAGCAAACTTATAAATTACCAAACCGATTAAAAAAATAATGATGACAAATTTTGGTTATAGAACCTGCTCAAACATAAGCTATATTTTATGTCTGTTCCACTACCACCAGAGGGTTGCAGAAGCTAAAAACTTTCTAAATTGCGAAATCTGTGATACCGAAAAGGCTAGAAACTTTAAATATGACATGGTAGTTACTTATAAAATATAAATGCATTCGAAGGAACGTCGAAAATAAATTCGAATTAAAAAGGGGTGAAGCGAAGGGGTGGTGCGAAAAGCATTCTAAAAAAGTTCTAAATTACGATTCTGTGCAATTTCAGGGAATATAAACCGATTATAAAAGTAATATCTGCGAATCAATGGTAACATTCACTGATCCTGCACAGGCTATATTTTATGCCGATGATTCTACCACCTGGGGTTTACAGGAACAACAAACGTCCTAAAAAAGGTCTTTAAAAGCTTTTTAAATTACGTTTCTGTGGATAATTAGGAGATAATAAACCGATTTCAAAATTAATGTTGGCAAATTAATGGTGACAGTTCCTGTTTCGTCATAGCCCTTTATGTTGAGAGACTTGGTAGGACTTGGAATTTGACATGATGGTTAATTTTAAGATATAAGAAGATGGTTTCTAAAAAATTCAAAACTTCAAATCAATACTGAAATGAGCGTATTAATTGAGCATAAAAGTTTCAAAATATTTTCTAAATTATTATTTATTTAGTTTTATTTCGTTTTATTAATTTAAGTCTCATTTCTGCCTTATGCAGTGTAACAATGATGTTTATTCAAACTGTGTTTTAAATAATAATTTTTTTTTAATTAATCCTAAAAGTAATAAGTACCTTTTAATAAAATAAAATATTACCTTTTAATAAAAATTAGACATATAAATATCACTTAGCATATTTCAAATATTACGCGAGCAAAGCCGCGGGGTTTGCTAGTATATATATATATATATGACCTATGTCACACTGTAACTCTCGTAATTATGAACCGATTTCGATGTAATTCGGTGTGTACATAGTACATAGCAATGCCTCGATCGAGTTTGTTGGTCAGCTTCATCCGCCGTTTTGTTTCAAAATGGCGGACCTTTAAAATTTTTAAAAATAATTAAAATTTGAAATGTGGTACCAAAAAATAAAAAATGGAAAAATATGTTTTTCTTATGTATTTGACCTTTATACAAAGATTCTGGAGCAGTTTTTGTTTCGTCTATATCTTAAAAAATGGCTGAGTTATAGCCTTTTGAATTTCTAGCGTGGCTGACATTTTGAAACGTCCTAATATTTGTCACGTGATAACGGGCGTATTTATGAACCGATTTGGATGTAACTTCCTTTATACATAGTACATACCAGTGTCCCGACCGGGTTCGTTGGCTAGCTTCATCCGCCATCTTGTTTAAAAATGGCGGCCATTTAAAAAATTTAAAAAAAAAATAAATTTAAAATGAGATACCAAAAAATTGGAAAGTGAAAAAGATTTTTTTGTATGTGTTTCACCTTAATACAAAGATTCCGGAACAGTTTTTGTTTCGTCTATAACTAAAAAAATGGCTGGGTAATAGCATTTTGAATTTCTATTGTGGCTGACATTTTAAAACGACCTGATTTTTGTCACGCGATAACAGGCGTATTTATGAACCGATTTGGATGTAACTTGGTCTGTACATAGTACATACCAATGTCTCGACCGAGTTCGGTGGCCAGCTTCATTCGCCATCTTGTTTCAAAAGGGTTTCCATTTAAAAAAATTAAATTTAAAATTTAAAATGAGGTATTAAAAAATTGGAAAATGAAAAAGATTGTTTTTATGTGTTTGGCCTTGATACAAAGATTCCGGAGCAGTTTTTGTTTCTGAAAATTTGTTCTTTTGTTTATATCTCAAAAAGTGGTTGAATTATAGCACTTTGAATTTCTAGCATGGCAAATATTTTGAAACGATCTTGTATTTGTCAAGCGATAACACACGTATTCGCCTATTTCGATGTAAGAAGGCATGTGGATAGTATACATCAATACCTCGAACAAGTTCGCTGGCCAGATTCATCAGCCATCTTGTTTCAAAATGGCGACCATTAAATTAAAAAAATATATATATTTAAAGTGAGGTGCAAAAAAATTATAAATTGAAAAAGGTCTCTTTCTTAAGTATTTGACCTTGATATAAGGATTCAGGAGCATTTTTTGTTTGTCTTTACCTTAAAAAATGGCTCAGGTATAGCAGTTTCAATTTCTATTGTGGGTGACATTTTGAAAAATCTATTTTTTTTGCATGCGACAGCACTCGTATATATCAACCGATTCCGATATGAGTGAGCATGTGCACAGCAATTACTAAGGTCTCGACCAAGTTCACTGGTTAGCCTCATCCACCATGTTGTCTTAAAATGGCAGGCACTTTAAGAAATCGTCGAATTTGGCAGCCAAATATAAGTTACTTTAAAGAAAAGCAGCTTGGATAAAGCTGACTAATTTCGCAAAATTCTCATTCATTATATTGATAAAAATTAGTATTGAATCTCCTATATTCGGTTTCCACTAAATTGAGCTTCGTGTGTTTGAATGATGTAAGTTGGCTTTTTTTAAATTAAGAAATATGAAAGCTACCTCTTCCTCCCGGCACTGGTCGGAAGGACTTTTTTTCTTTTCGTCTCGTTTAAAAATAAAGAAATAAGTGAAAGCCATTTATTTTAAAGGTTTCAGTTTGTATTAAATAAAAGGAAATTGAAATACAAATCGAATTATGAATAAAAGTAGCATGATACATTTCTTTGCATACATTTAAGGGAGGCCAAACTGGTCACCAAATTAGTTAGTATAAAATAGGATGTTTTTCTAAAATATGAAAAAATATATTTGTTATGATTAAAATTTGAGTTGCCATCATTAGAGAAAAGTATATATAATTAGAAAAAATTAATATTTCGAAAACTAATTCGAATTTAAAAATTCTAATACCAGTTTTGAGATCTGCAGATCAATACGGATTTTTGGTGTTAATTTCATCACAAAGTATTCCGTATTTTAGGAGAAATCGCCGTGAAACGTAATCAGTTGTTTAATCAGTCGTTTCATAGAATCGTTACATAAATTCGTTTCATAATATCCGTTTCATTAGGATTTTATATATATAGGGTAGATATATATATATATGTATAATCATATTGGAAATATACTGGACCTCAGCAGGTAAATATTTAACGTCATGTGAGTTTGAAAAAACGTAAAAAAAAGGAAGATAAAACCCGACTATGTAAATATTAGCATATTTTAATATTTTGAGGTTCTGTGAAATTGTTGTCGCCATTTTTAAACATACTCAATATATATGCGTGTGTGCATTCGTAAATATTACAATTTTCACAAAAAAGTTTAGGTCCCTAGAGCTCATTGTTAGTGAAGAAATTGAGTTTATCTCAAATCTTTATTTAGGTTTTGTTGGTGAAATTCGTACTTAACTTCAAAATCTACCTCCTCATGTAGGACAAGCCGGCAGAGATTTTTTTCATTTAATATTGTTTATTCCACTAAAATTTTCATATATTGAAATGCCTTTTGGAATTCCTTTTTACTTTTCTATTTCACAAGCTCTTCACCTAACTCATAAAACCAGGGTTTTTATTTTGAGATAAGCTTATTTTGAGCCGTAAACCCTTAACAAAAATATTTTTTAAAAGTATAAAATTAAAAAGTACATCAAATTATATGTTTTTAAATGCACATTCCATATTTAAGTTTTTTATCTAAAGAATTCCAGAAACAGAAATCGTATAAGCAGTTTTATCGGAATTTTTACTGGACCAAAAAAAAAAAAAAAAATAAATAAATAAAAAAAAAATAAAAACATATTAATCGTTATTGTAAGAATTTATAAAAGATAACTTCACATATAAAAGAAATATTTTAGATAATATTTCTTGCAATTGAAATGTGATAAATGGAAGGACACATAGTTTTATCTTTATAAGCAATTTATTTAGCAGGATGTCCAATAAATATTACAGTCTGATTAATATTTACATTCTTAAAAGTTTTCATTTATTATTTAAACAGTGCTTTATGTATAAAATGTTATTGCATTTCTCAATGGATATTTTCATTCCTCTTGCCTAAAAAAATGAACATAAAAATATTTCTTGGTAATAAAAATATTTTTATAAACAATACAATGATTTATAAAAAAGCATTATAGATTTGGATGGATTTCATAAAGGATTCCTCATGAATGTGTTTTGTCATTTTTAATAATTTAGTGTAATTATCTAGTGTAACATAAATATAATGAAATTTTAACGATATACAATGATTATGTTACGTTAAACTGATATAAGAATACTATCATAAAAAATGTATGTCAAAATATGTGGCTATAAAATTCCTACAAAAAAGAACGTAGCATGTAGATAACATACAGATAATTTTTGGAATAATACATATATGTATATATATATATATATATATATATATATATTTTTTTTTTTTTTTTTTTTTTTTTTTAACTTTTTAATATTACTGCATACCACAGAATGCAAAGCTGCATAACCTTGTGTGAAAAAAATTACATCGGGTAATGTTTGAGGGAAAAGATCATTGCTATTTAAAATGGTGTACCATAAGCGTACCACATATTGTGTACAAAATGAAAAAATCTCAACTGCGCGAGCATAAATAATTACCTATATTTAGTTCAATTATTTACCATATCGCTCACCCGCAAGAAAACTGACTCATCTCGTAAAAATCCATCTTGCGTTTTATTCAATTAATAGGTGCGTCTTGCTACGCAAAAGGTTTCATACGTGTAGTTACACAGAAAATCACTTTATTACACCATATGTCCATTTGTTATCACAGATGAGGGGTGGAATGTGCGGGAGGTAAAATAACCCAATGCTCCAAGAGTCATACTCAATCTTCATTCCTAAGGGTTTTAGGCTTTTATGCACGTTTATATTCCAGCATGCCGCGTTAAGTACTGTAATTTCATGTTACAGTAAAATCATGCAAATCCCCCCCCCCTATTTACTTCTCCTGCAAAATTTACTTTTGTCGAGATGTGCCTCTTTTCTTGCGGGTGAGTGGTATTGTCAGTTTTCTTCCCAATCTGTAAAAAGTACATACTCTTTGAGCCTTTATTGATTTACCCGTCCACTTACGAATAATATCATGGCTTATTTGCTGTTATTTTTTTTCCCATTTTTTTATATATATTTTTTAATTAAGTAATTCATATAAATAGCGGTAATTTTTGACTATATGTGATATTAATTTTTTAATTACATATTAGTACAAAAAGACATTCTTGTTCGAGATGTATTTTGGATCTGGCCTAGTTTGTATTTTCGCGTTCTGAGGTTTTAGAATAAAATTCTTTGTCCGTTTCATAACTTTCCTTTAAAAAAGATAAAACATAAGTTAAAATAACTGTAAATAAATGTAAATTAACTGCATTGATTTATATTCCGTAAATCCAACTTTTCTGTTACTTGGTCAAATTGGAAATTTGAGAGGATTTCTTTGAAAGTAAAAATTAGTTCTAAATGTTTAGAATATATTTTCCTAATCCCCTGTTTTTTGGCATTAAAAATTTAAATGCATAATATTTTTAGTGCCAGCAAGCGATGAAAATTCATAAAATGCAAAGTAAAATAATTTTACAAGTCTTGTTTAAAAAGAACACAGAAATTTTCACTGTTTTCCTTGTTAGAGAATAAATATAGTTTTAATAAATATAACATATTGGACACAGCGTACGAATAAAATTTTAAATTTTGTATTTTTTTATTCGAAACAACTTTCACGGAAATGTATTTTCATATCATGAAAAACAGGATAGCAAATATTTTGTATTTGGACTTATATATTTAATATTATAAGTTTAGGAATCAATTATTGGTCAATACTTGGATACTCGTAGGACACTAAATATAAAAGTAAGTAAATGGTTGCATGCTTTGATTTCGAAAATTAATTTAATTTACTTTCTTGATAAACAATTGAAAAAAAAATTTCCTCAAATAAATATATGCTTGGGCAGGAAAATTTCTTAAAGAGTAGTAAAAAAAAAAGCAAAGCATTTTTATTTTGTGCTCATTTTTAGGAAAAAAAATAACAAATTAATTTAGTAATTACCACCAATTATTTAATTAAGCAAAAAAGTAGAAAAGGATGGAAATTTTCATTTTTATAATGATTTAAAAGCACTAAGTGAAAATCAATTTAATTTTCCTTAGTTAACTTTAATTTTTGTCCTTTTTTTGATATTCTAAATATTCATAAATTTCATTAATTATAGATCTGTGTGATTTATTTTTATTATTTTAAGCTAATTATATATAATTTATTTTGCTATTATTTATAATTTATAAATATTTATTCCTTAAAATAAACGGTGATTATTACTTTAAAATTTTTCATCAGTTAAAATATTTTAAAATATTTTGTTAAAGGATATAAATAATTTACCTATGAACACAAAAATCAGAATATATATATGTATGTGCGTAAGAGTGTATGTGTGTGTGAGTGTGAGTGTGTTTGTATAAATTGTGTACTATTTTATTGAATACTGAATCATAAAAGGAAAAATTAATAAATAAACTTTAAAATTTATATATTAAAAACCACACGTATAGAAAGAATGTATTTTAAAAGCAGTCTGAATGCTCAAGAATAAATAACAAGACACTTTCAAATAAATAAATGAATAATAAAATAGTTACTCAGGTACATTACTTTTGGAATCTGAGCTGTGTTAAACATGCCTTCTGCAGCACACCCCCTTCAGACTCTGCTCTCAAAGTTGGTAGACGAGAGGTGCAGGGATCGACCTCAAACGCGCTCGTCAGCCTAACCATTCGGAGTTTTCGGGGTTTTCTTCGAACCTTGGATTTCCATGCGTAAATACGGATTAGGTTCCCTTAGAAAGACCCCCACGAAGGGCACTCTCCATCGGGCCTATATTACTAGTGTAGATAATCGGCCGTCAAAAATCAACTCCCCTCCCCCCGACATACCAGATGCTTTATATAATCACTATAAACTACAGCATCGAAAATCAGTATAACTTTCTTCTCAACTTTATGCCTTCTTCTTAAGAACTGCTTGATCCAAAAACTGACTTTAACTCTTTATATATATATCTTTTTGCTTTCCATTAAACCATGCAGCAAGTTGTTAAAGTTTTTCTAGCTAACTCTTGTGTAACGCTTGTTTAAGAACATGAAAAATGCCTTTCAGGTACTGCCTGTATCTTAATTTTTTTTCTCAGTACGTTTCGTATAATTCAAAGATGTGTTTCTAAAATTTGATATATGAATAAAGAGCTCAAATGTAAAATTTTATAGTTTCAAAATTGAAGTTTTATGCTTTAGTATTTTGTAGTAACTAGGTTATTTCCTGTAATTTCACTACTGACATCAAAATATTGTTATAAGTCAGGTTTTGAATTGAAGCTTTAATTTTAATGTATCTGGTTAATAACTGATATTAAAAATACTAGCATCTGTACCGTTACTTTGAAGCAATAACAATTTATCTATTTATTTAAAGCATATATTATATTTATAAAAAAATTACTCTTATCACGCATATATAAATAAATATCTTCTGAAATCTATATCTATACATCATCCTCATCCTCGTAAACAATAACAATCTCTTTCAATTCACTTTTGTATGTAGGATTCCAACAGATTTTTCCATCATTTCCTATCTAGTGGTTCCGTCATCCATTTAGCTCCACCCATTTCCATGATTTATTCGCACCATATTACCTAAGGTTTTCTTCTTGGTCGTTTTACATCTCTGAAATACTACTTAAAAATATTTTTTCTCTGTCTATTGACGTGTCTTCAATGTCTCCATCCAATTTCTTTTACAAACGTTTAATTATCCCCATAATGCCAAAACAGTTTCGACCGAATTTTTACCCATTTTATTATGTTTATGTCTATTATACTTATATCCGTGATATATTTTTCAATACTTCGCTGTGTTGTCTGTAATCTTTGTACCATCCGTTTTGTTAGCGTCCATGTTTTTACTCCATAACTTAGAGCAAACAAAAGGAATTGCGTAAAAACTTTTCTTTTCAAACAAATAAGCATGTTACTCCTCGGAATAAAAACCTTATTTCCAATAGCACTCTACCCATTCTTTTATTAGTTCCATTCATGGTAATGTTATCCGACGTTATTTCCCGTCCAACGTATACAGTAGTTTTTAACAAACTTTTTTACTAACAATATATACGAGAGAGGAAGAGATTGAGAAGGTGAGGTGTAGAGGAAAATAGAGAGAGGGGGGAAGACAGACAGTGGAAGAGAGAGAGAGATAAACAGAGGCAGACAGACAGATAGACGGCTATAAAGATAGATTGATAACTGTACTTCTAATTAAGCAACAACAAAAAAATCGTACATAAAATCTATCTATTGTGTTAAAATGCAGCCACTACATGTTATAGTATTTTCATTTGTATTCTATATATTTTTAAATACTACAATATATTTTTTTTAAATTATATAAGAAAAAATGCTACCATTTAAAAAATAAATGGCTACATGGCAGATTAAGGGCATATTTAAGCTAAATCTTGATTTAGATTTTATCCCTAAATCTGTTCTCCCATTTTTTTTTTAAGTTCTTCAACTATGCATTCCAAAAACTGTAACACACTTTTGAAATTTTTCCAAAAATTAAAATATATTCTTCTGTGCTGGATTTTGAGGAGCTACTTCCACATGTTTTTCATCATTTCATATTTCTGCACTTTAAGTTTTCATCTTACATTGCAGGTTATTATAATCCAATCGATACTACGTAGTAACTACATGTTGTTATGTTCTTATCCCTTTAAGGCCCGCTGTATTTGTAAACAAAGCTAGTCATGCCTGTAGAAAGTAAAACATGTACTGCAACCGATACCTGTTGATAAAAAATTATATTTTACTCTATCTGCAAACCAGAACGATCGCTTGATTCGAGATTTTATTACATACGACTCAGAAACAAAAATGAATGTCTAATCCGCACGATCGTGCGGGTTGGGTCTTAAAGGGCTATATGGGTGAGACGGTGTGTGTGTATGGTGCTACGAATGTAATTGTATTTAATTTAATTTAATAATTCTATATAATTCTTTTAAAATTTCCCGTAAAAAATTTCTCATCCCTTGCATTCAATAATATTTCAGATTTTAATTACTTAAAAGGCGTACAGCCAGCCGAGTGATAAATTGTCCAAGCTGTTAGAGAAATTTGTAACCGTGACGTATCACTAATAGTTCTTGGCGTGAGTGCACACGCTTCCCACTAATCATATTATATAAATGCGTACTCTGCTCTTCCTCATCATAGAAAAAAAGGAATAAATATATCTCTTACCTTTTTATATAGATATCCACATAATTCGTAATCCATTTTCGGGTAAGTCAGGCATTGTAATGTAAGTGTTAATAGACATCTTACTGTGGCGAGTGTGTGCGATTGGTGTACATTATGAAACTACTCGTTTTGTTGGGAAAAGAAAAAAGAGAGAAATTTAATTTAACATATTAAGGAAATAGCAGTTAAAACATTTTGCGTCTTGCTTGTGCAAGATCGCATTGAGAAGTGAGTTAAAAAACATATTATAGTCACGCGTGCTACATCATTAAATTTTACATGTATACGGATGTATTTTCGGCACTTTGGTGCAATCGTCCAATTAAGCATAATTGGGTATTTATAGTAAAGTCAAAATGAAATAATGTTCTGTAGAGAGTGTTCAGTTTAAAACAGTCAATTATATTGCTTTTAAGTTCTTTTACGAACCAGAAAATCCATATGCGTTTTCCACATGGCTAAGATATATTGCATATTTTCACATACAACAAAAAAGGAAGGAAGTAGATGCAGTCCTTCTGTTTCTTTCTTTTCTTTTTATTTATCGGCCGCTAAGAGATCTTCCACTTTGAACTTTTTAATGATATTATATTTCTTCGGCGATGGAAAGAGGGAGAAAAAAAGGTTTCGAATCTTTGATTTGGGGATTATACGAGATATCTTCCATCAAGTTCCCCCTTAAGCCCCTAATCAAGATTGTTCTGTAATTTTAATTTGTCTCTGTTTTCTTGAAATTCAGACTTGGGTTCTGACTTCGTCAAGATATCTGCCAGCATTGATTTGCTCGGACAATAACGTAATGCTGTGGCATCATTTTCTTTCATATACTGAATCATGTGATATTTTAAATCAATATGTTTCGTCTTGTTTGTGTATTTTTCATATTCTATCATTTTTATGCAGGAAATGTTATCTTCATAGACAATTACGGGCAGATTTTGTGGTAAACTCAAATCTTGTAAAAGTTTTATTAGCCACATAAGTTCTTATACAGCGTTTGCTGCGGCTACGTATTCAGCTTCTGCTGACGATTGTGCAATACAAGTTTGGCGTTTGGTTATCCATTGTATCGGATTTTTCCCAAGAAGGAATAAATTCCCTGATGTTGATCTTCGTGTTTGCGTATCACCGGCCCAATCGGCATCGGTGTACACTTCCAAAATTTATTTGCATTCAGTGCTGATTATGAGATTGAAGTCCTTTGTGTGGTAGAGGTACCTGATCAGTCTATTGACACCTTTCCAGTCTTTTTCCGACGGATTTTCGTTCTTTCTGCTAAGAACATTTACACCCAGTAGTATGTCTGGCCTAGTTATAGTTGCAATGTATAATAACGCGTCTATCACTTTACGATAATTTATGTTGTTTGGCATTGGATTTTCATCCTTTCTCATCTTAACAAACCCGTTTCCATGGGTGTTCCGTAAGGTTTTGATTCCTCTAAGTTAAACCTTCTAACGATTTCCATTATTTTTGTTGTTTGGTTAAGATTAAAGCCATTATGTGTTTTCCTAATTTTTATCCCGAGATAATTACTAATTTCCCCCAAATCTTCAAGTGTATATTGTGTTTTTAACTTATTTATTACATCTTCAATTCGCGCATTGTTTCTCGCTATGAGAATGTCATCTACGTACACAACTACGTAGACTGTGTTTTCCCCCTGTCCTTGTGTAAATAGGCAGGTGTCTGCCTTGCTTTGCATAAAATTTAATTCTCTAAGAGATTCGGTAATTTTGTGTACCAGGCCCGGGCTGCCTGTTTAAGCCCGTATATGGCCTTTTGGAGTTTACACACTTTATCGGGTTCGTTTGTGTTCACGTACCCTTCCGGTTGTGACATGTATATTGTATACCTCTTCTTCTAGGTCACCGTGCAGGAACGCGTTTTTTATGTCGATGTGCCTGACGCTAAGGTTATGATAGGCTGCGGCAGTGAGGAAACATCTTAAGGTGGTGTGGTATACTACCGGGGAGTAAGTCTCGTAAAAGTCGACCCCGTATTTTTGTTTAAATCCCTGAGCTACTAATCTCGCCTTGTAACGTTTTACTTTCCCAGATTCATCATATTTAGCCTTGCATGTCCATTTGGATCCAATTACTTTGGCTCCCTGTGGTGGTTTTACCAAAGACCATGTTTCATTTTTCATAAGCGAGTTTATTTCGTCGCGTGTCGCTTCAATCCAATTCATTTTTTTCTTGTGGGTTTTCAATGTTTAGCATGTCGTACCAACTTTTCGGTTCATATACTGGATCATGCCGGACTGCATAGGCAAACCTGTCCGGTGGCACACCTCTATTATGCCTTTCTGATCTTCTCAATTGTTGTGTATGTTGAGACGCGAATGGTGTATCTGAAGAATTTTGGTTTTGTGTTAGATCAAATTTGATTACGCTTGTGTCGGTCTGTCGTGTGTGTTTGATTGTTTCTGATATTAAGTCATTCGTGTTTGAACTTTCATCACCATTTATATTGCCCATGTTATTTTCCGCGAATTTTACGGTTTCTGGCTAAAATGACTCTTCCGTCACTAGTAAACATTCTGTACGCTTTCGATCGGTTGTCGTAACTTACGAAAATGTCTTTCTCTGCTTTATCATCTAGTTTGCAGCGTTTAGATTTGTGGATGTATGCATACGCGGTACAGCCGTATACTTTAAAATATCTTAAATTTGGTTTTCTGTTTAGCCAAAGCTCATATGGTGTGGTGCTAATGGATTTGGAAGGCAAGCGATTCTGCGAATGATTTGCGGTGCAGATTGCTTCTTCCCATAATTTATGTTTGAGGTTAGCTTCGCTTAACATGTTTCTGGTCATGTCTAACAGTGTCCTGTTTTTTTTTTTTCTTTCAGCAATGCGATTTTGACTCGGACAGTATGGTATTGTGAGCTGGTGTTCGATTCCATTACGTTTAAGATAGTTTTCTAATTCATCGTTGACGTATTCCCCGCCATTGTCGGATCTGATGGCGGTTGGAAATTTTCCGAACTTATTTTTGACGGTTGAGATGTATTCCCTCAATTTTTCATTTGCTTCGCTCTTTTTCGACATTAAGTAGATAACACAAAATTTGGCATAGTCGTCAATGAATATTATGAAGTACCGCTTTCCCCTATAGTGGGTGTATTTATCGGCCCACATATGTCACTGTGGATTAATTCTAGCCTTTTTGTGGCTCTATGTGCGCCCGATTTGGGAAATGGGACGTCGTTGGTTTTGGACTGTATGCATACCTCACATTCTTTGTCGTGTCGGAAGTTGTTTATGGTAATTCCGTTCACTAGTTGTTTTTATACAATGGTTTTAATTGTTTCGTAGCTTCTGTGGCCTAACCGCCAGTGCCACAAGTCGATGCATTTTGTATTAGCACAATTGTGCGGAATGTTTACACGATTGCGAATTCATTGATTATAATTGTTTACTTGCACTTCATATAAATTGTTCTTTAGTTTACCTTGTAGAATTAATTCACCGCTATGTATGATTTCGCACGTATCTTTTTCGAATTTCACTTGACATCCGTTTTTTGTGGCCCTGTTTACTGACAGCAGGTTAGTTTCTATCTCGGGTACAAACAGTACGTCACGAAGTGTAAATTGGCTGTTGTTTTTTTCCGATGTGAATGACAATTTCCCCTGAGCCGTATGATGTTAGATTATTGCCGTTCGCGACTGTTAAGTTAGTTTCTGTGTCGCTAGTCATTTTTTAAAACAGTTCTTGGAGTTGGCAATATGGCTAGAGCTTCTGCTATCGATAATAAAAATTTGTTTACTTTCGAGTCGTTCAATTAACAACGCAACATTTTTATTTTTATTGCCTATCTGTCTTGTATCTTGCGGTTTTGGCCGGGGCATTTTTTTTTCAAAACATAGAGAGGTGGTGTGATTTTTATTTTTGTAAAATTTAATATATTGTACTGGATTATTATTTTTTTTTCCGTTTCAGGAACCAGCACTCGTTGTATGAATGGTTCTTCATTTTGCAGTAGGGACAAAATTTATTATTTCTCTTGCGGTCTGTGTTAACTATTTTTCTCGAGACTTGTATGCTTTAGTACTATGTTCCGAGTTTTCGGAATTTTCAACTCTACGAGTATACTCATCAAATAATTTGCTTTTAATAAAGCTGGGTGTCAATTCTTCTTCGTTTCTCGACTCTAACGCCGTAATCAATGTGTCGTATGACGGCGGCAATGAGCACAAAAAGAGTGCAGATATATGAGAGTCGGTAACATTTTCTCCGATCGCAGCTAATTTGTCGATAAGTTCCATTAATTTCGTGATGTATGCGATTAAGTTCCCTCCTTTGTTTAGCTTAGTGCTATACAATTTCCGAAGGAGGTGTAATTTGCTTGAGAGATTGGACCGTTCGTGAATATTTTTCAAAGTGTCCCAAGTCTCTCGAGCCGTGTTTAAATGTTTGATGTTAATTATCTGCCCATCTTCAATACTGAGGTTGATTAGTGCCTGTGCTTTCCTACCTTTCTTATTCCAATTTTCAGTCAAAGGGTATGCAGCTTGATCGGTAATGACATCTAATAACTCCTCTCTAATTAAAAGATTTTCTAATTTAAACCGCTTTCAAGAATAGTTATTGGCGTTAAGTTTTTCAATGGCTGCACTATCCTTTGCGTAAGCCATACTTTTTCTTTCCTTTAAGTCAATTAGATACTTTTCCCTTCACCTGACTACCGAATTTATTTATCTGGCTTAATTTGCCTAATTGGATATCTATATTTGTTTAGTTTACTAAATGAGACATTAAATCAGTCTCCATAATCAAAAATATGTTAGAGAAAATTGTAACCCTGACGTATCACTAACAGTTCTTGTCGTGCGTTCACACGCTTCTCACTAATCACACTGTATAAATGCGTACTGCGCTCTGCCTCATCATAGCAAAAAAGGAATAAATAAATCTCTTACCTTTTTATATAGATATCCACATAATTCGTAATCCATTTTCGGGTAAGTCAGGCATCGTAATGTAAGTGTGAGATTAATAGACATCTTACTGTGGCGAGTGTGTGCGATTGGTGTACATTATGAAACTACTCGTTTTGATGGGAAAAGAAAAAAAAAAGAGAGAAATTTAATTATACATATTAAGGAAAGAGCAGTGAAAACATTTTGCGTCTTGCTTGTTTAAGATCGCATTGAGAAGTGAGTTAAAAAACATATTATAATCACGCGTGTTACATCATTAAATTTTACAAGTATATGGATGTATTTTCCGCACTTTGATGCAATTGTCCAATTAAGCATAATTGGGTATTTATATTAAAGTCAAAATGAAATAATATACTGTAGAGAGTGTTGAGTTTAAAATAGTCAATTATATTGCTTTTAAGTTCTTTTACGAACCAGAAAAAACATATGCGTTTTTCACATGGCTAAGATATATTGCATATTTTCACATAAAACAAAAACGGAAGGAAGTAGATGCAATCCTTCTGTTTCTTTCTTTTCATTTTATTTATCGGCCTCTAAGAGATCTTCCACTTTGAACTTTTTAATGATGTCATATTTCTGCGGCGATGGAAAGAGGGAGAAAAAAGAATTCGAATCTTTGATTTGGGGATTATACGAGATATCTTCCATCACAAGCCAGACTCGAGTCCGGGTCATCTGTATAGTGCACCGACGTTCTACCAACTGAACCTCTTGAAACGATGCCTACTACGGAACTTCTCACTGTCATATAATGGCAAGGCTACAACCGCAGCAGAATATTTAATATGTTTGTATGAGACATCGATTCTGGAGCAAACACGAATCTAAAGAGCATCCAGTATCGGTGAAACTGAATAAATCTATATAATTCTTGGAAATTTTCCTGTTGAAAATTTCTCACCCCTTGCATTCAATAATATTTATTTATTTCTTTAAATTTGAAATATTATAAAATATAATGGAAAAAATTCCATTTTTCGACTATTATTAAAAGTGTATATATTTTGCTAACTTAAAGCGTTCATTTCAAAGGCAAACTGGAACAAAAATGACGGGGTAACAAAACACTCTGCAATATTTTCAACACTAAGAAAAAAATATGGTTCTGGCATCTAAAATCTAAATTGTGGCTCTAGAAAAAATAGTTCCATGTCATTCTTATAAATTCTAGTTCCCTTTGCTAGAGAGTTCTAGAGTCTGGTACTAGAATTCAAGAGCGTTTTCTTATATTCTCGTGGTCAAACTTATTTATAATATCTGCAAATAGACGCGAACACAAGAGGCTAGTAACAATAATTTTAGTTTATGAAACCATTACAGAAATCAAGCGATAATTTCTCGCTACAGAAACGATTCATTATCGTTTAGTCACCTAGGAAACAAGAGACTAGAAATTCTAGATCATTTCGTCTATTCAGCTTAGTTGTTTACCCTATTCGAATAGCTCGGAAATCTATATTTCTACTTCAAGGATTGAGAAAAGGACTATCTTTTCATTCTAGGTGAAGGCGGTATTTTCTTTTCTCTGTGAAAAGTTTAAAATGGACCGTTATTTTAGAAAACATTAATGCAGTGTACTGAAAGATGCATCCAGAACTCGAATATATTATAGACATGTGTCGTGTAACCATAAGAAATTACATTGGAATTTTATATTTATAAGAAAGAATTTTAATAATTTAGATTTAATTCAAACATATTTTATTTTATTTATGTATTTATTTTTCATTGTTCTATGTGCAGTGTTATTCGTTTAGATATGGTAAATTAAAACTGTATTAATCAGTTATAATCCAACAGTATTTAACAACAGAGTTCTAAATTGAATTTAAATTATTATTTTTTTAAATCAGAAAAAAAGACGTTAATTTTATTTAGTATGTATGAAAAGTTCTTTTTATTATTATCATATTATGGACTTTTACTCAAAGAAATTAATTAAATGCAGAATATTTTTTTTTAGATCAGGAGTTTTAAAAGAATCGCTTCTATAGTAGAAACAAAAGCTCGCTTTTAACTTATGAAAGCTTTTATTAATTAAGAGTGAGAACAAGGATTATAGGAAATACTAAATAAATTAGTCTCAATTCAGTTAAATCTTGACTCCTAATTAAAATGGAAGATTTTCAATGAAAAACTAAAGGTTAAACAGTGTCTTCATTAGTTAGAAAAAAAATCATAAGTGTTTTTCATTCAGCTAAAAAAATGTAATTATGTTTTATTTCAAAGAAAATAAATTGCTTTTCAAAATTAGTAAACATATCCTAAATTGGATTTTCAGAGTAACTGCTTATGCAGGAAAAAAATACTCAGCTAATTATTCTTTCGTATATAGCAAAATAGATTTTTAACTAAAATTAATATAAAACATTGTTTTATTCTTCGAATTATTGATTGTTCTTCTTTATTCTAAATGATTATTAAGTTTCAACTTTTAAAATGTAACACAAGTAAAAACTCTGGTATCAAATTTGAGGCTCTAGAGATCACTAGTTTAACAATATTTCTACCGGTGTCAAAGTGTACCTTTTTAAAAAATTTTAGCCCCCGGGACAGTATGCTATTTCTTTCTCCCAGCTTATTTTGTCTCCAAAAAGTAACCTTACCTAACAGGCGCTAGCAATAAACAAAGCAGATGTATCACTGTGCAATTAAATGCTCTAGAGCATTTTTAAAAACTTTTAAGCATCGCGCATTTTCAATGTTTATACCGTCGTATTGGGAAAAAAGTACTTTTTTATGCATTTTGCTTGAAAACTGCATCTCCATTTGTTTTTGAAATATTAATTTGTTTGTAGTTTTTAGCGACATTTGTTTCATTTTTGCAATTCAGGTACGCCATTTCTGTTGAAAGTAAAGAAAAAATTGTTGAAAAATAGCAATTATATCTGCTTGTTGCCATTTTCTCATATAAATTGAAAAAAAAAAAATTAAAATACGTGCTATTTTGAGAAAATGTAAATGAAGGATTTATAATAAAACATAGAGCTATTAAAAACTATATTTAATTTTAAGTATCTATATTAATGGAAATGGCGTCATTTTACATAAAATAAGAGCGTGTGCTTTAAGTCATAAAACTTAAATATGTTTTGCAGCAAAGTCCAGATTATCCGAGTCCTACTTAACCGAGTTATTTCCTTGTGATGGACTGGTGGCTTCTATTATTATGAAACAGCCATTATAAATGAAGCGTTAGGTGCAGATGAAAGAGCAGTCGTAAAAAGTTAGAACTCTGATTTTCTGGACAGAATGGAGGGAAAAAAAATGGCCATAAATTTTTTTTGGCCATTTTTTTCCATTCTCACCAGAAAATCAGAGTTCTAACATTTTACGACTGCTCTTTCATCTTCACCTAACGCTTCATTTATAATGGCTGTTTCATAATAATAGAAACCACCAGTCCACCGAAAGAAAATGAAGTAATGAAAATGCCGGGGGGCACACTAAATTCTGAAAAAGCAGAATTCCTGTTCTCTAGTATTTATGTTTATTTTGCTCATAGTTTTTTTTTTATGTAATAAGTACAAAAGAAGACTTCAGTATATTAAAAATGTTTTGTAATTGTTTCAATCTAAAATTTACAAATGAAAAACAATAAATCGAAATCTTTAAAAAGGTGTATTTTGGCACCGGTAGAAATAGTGTTAAAATTAATACTACGTTTTGTAATAAAGTATAACCTCTTTTATCCGAAGCTCTTTTAAGTAAAACTCTCGGTTAACCGAAATCCATTTTAATTATGTTTCTTTTACTATCACATTCATTGTTTGCAAAATCCATTTTTAAAGGGTTTTGGGGGTTTTTTTTAGGTTTTTTTAAACTATCATATTCCTCTTGTACAAACGGTCCTTTCCGAACGATGAGTACATATAAATAATTTCGATCATCTTTCTTAGGAATCCTTTGAATTTAACTTGAGCTCCCGTAAGCTGCGGAGCAGAGCAAACAAAGAAAACGAACAAATTAGCTATTCTGAAGCTTTTAAATATTATGCAAAAGGTCTGTCTTGGCTGGAGCAGTAGAAAGACTGTGATACTGGCGAACTAATACTGTTTAAAAACTTCGTAATAGAGCTTCAACGCAAAGGCAATCGAAACTGCTACAAAAAAAAACCTTTGTTTCAAACCCTTGTGAAATATGTAAAAGGTACTTAATTTCAAAATTAAAGCATCTCAATTAAATTTTTATATATTGGTTGAGATATATTGGTTTATATTGGTTGAGATAAATATTAAATTTATCTCAACCAATTGAGATATTGCACATTTAAAAGAGGATCGTTTTCCTTATGTTAATCTGCCATATCAAGAAACTCGCAACTCGACAGTGAACAAGACATTTTATAGATTTTTGATAAACAATTTATCAGTAAAGTAAGAAAAAAAAAGATTTGCTATTAAATAAGAATTTAGTTTCACTACTCTGGGATTCCTATTGAAAAAAAAATCGTTTAATAGAACAAACAATACAACAGTTTAGGATGGATTACGAGGCAACATGACTAAAGATGACAAATCATCACAGAGTAAAATTTTTTCTTTCTATCAAAAAACAAACAAACAAAAAAAATAATAAAAAAAACAATATCAGACACCTCAGCTTTGAATTTTTTAAAGCTCTAAGAATACTGTGCTACTGAGGACACCATCAATGTCTTCCTGTGATTATCATTAATTTCAATCCACTTGGGATTTTCCAGGTTTTTAGACACTTTTCGTTTTTCTCTCAACAAATAAACATGCATACATTCATACATATATATTTAGGTACACATATATACATGGCGTCCCAGGATTATCGAGGCAAAATTTAAGGGAAGGTAGGGGACATCACAAGGATTCAGATTTTCATAATAAACCAATCGTCGGGAATGTCTTGGGAAAATAGTATGACATATACAAGAAACGAAGAGAGAAAAGACTGAGATCATCTGAAATAATTTATTGGTCAAAGATATTACATGTGCTGTGGTATATGATGTGCGAAGATGTCACAAAATATGTTCAAAATTTCCTCCATTGCTGTCAATGTATGCATTCAACCGTTGGACCATAGATTGAAGGACTCGCTCAAATACACTTGTATTTTGTTGTATATTCGCAGCAGCACAAACGAGTCTTGCAAACAGATCCATTTCGGAATCCACAATCAGGTACACAGCAATTTTCAATGCACCCCATAGAAAGAAATCTATGTTGCTTAAGTAAGGAGAGCACGGTGGCCAAGTGCGTGGATCTTGTGAACAATACCACCTAACGGCGAAGCGAAGCCGTTTCCGACCATGGGTTGCTTGGCAAATCTGAATCCTCGTGATGTCTCCTACCCCCCCCCCCCACCTTAAAGTTTGTCCCAATAATACTGGGGCACCCTGCATATATATATATATATATATATATATATATATATATATATATACATATATTTATTTATTTATTTATTAATAATTTTTATGCGCTGGGTTTATTGCTGCAACTGCTCAAAAACTCAGTGTGTTATCATATGATTTCTACTATTCTAGTTACTTGATACCTATAAATAAGAAATTCCATTTTATGCTACATGTTTGTCATCTTTCATGGTATCTATTAAACTTCATTTCAACATGATCATATCACTGTTGTTCATTTGTTATCAATTAATTTGTATTAATAAAATTTAATAATATTTGTCTCACCAATTTAAAGTATGTATTATAATTTACCAATAAAATACTTTAGCAATAGATATGTTACATTCAATGTATTTCTCTTTAAGATACATAATTTAATAATGTAAATTGAATATTATTAGGACTGTATAACATTTAGTATATTTACGTTTTGCTTTGCAATTTTGAAATAAATATTATGTTTTTATTTGAAACAAGTACGATGATTATTATGGGAATGAATTTGCATGGTAGGTTTTGGTGATATTATTATTTTACTGGCGGATTAAGCTATTCGATTGTTTTATTTATCTTATTGTACATATTGTAGATATATATATTTATAATCAAGAAAAATCATTATTAATCTAGTTTTTATTTTTCTTTCTTTATTTTTTGTTATTTTATTTTATTATATGTCTCATAAAACAATGGCTGTTCATAGTAAATTTTTCGTTCCTGGGAAAATACGCATAGCGTCTTCGCAATGTACTGCCCGGTACAGGAACATTAATAGGGATGTTCCTGGACTAACATCGAGTAACCTATTTTATTCGCCTTCCCCACCACTATTATTTAGAAAATGTATGGATAAGTAATGCAAGACATGTCCCTATGCTTCACTAATCACAAATTGATTCCGGTCCGTGTTTATCATAATTTTGTAAAGCATTTAATGTAGTATATAGTATAAAATGTAATATATGTAATATGCAGTATATTGGACAAACATCTGGTCCACTACATGAAGGTATTAACCAACATCGCTCATTTTCGATTAAAAATAAACAATCTACTGCTGAAATTCAACATTTCCACAAAAATAATTTTAAAAATACAACAACATCAATATTAAAATTAAAAAATATATAAATATCAAAACGTTTATTTCTGGAGTCTTCATTCATACAATTTTATAATACAGTTTAACCATACGCACTCAATACTGAAGATTTCAATAGGAATATTAAAGTTTTTTCATCCATTAATAATAAAACTGATTATAATCCAATTTATCCTACAGCAAATCATAATTTAAATCGCAGAACAACACGCAACAAACGTGGTAGATGTTCTTCTTGAATACTTATTTCTAGAAATACTATAATTAATCAGTTAAATAACCTTTATAATAAGTATTTAATTGATTACAATTGGATTTTAGTTCGTAAATATATCTTTGCAATAAAAAAGAAAAAGTTTGTATATTATTTAAATATATTTCTTAGTAAAACTTTCTCGATACATTTCTCAGATATATTTTGATTAAATCTTATTATGACTAGAGTCAATAAATTTAACATTAATTTACATAAAAAAAAAAAAAAACTTAAAAATACAAATACACAAATGCTAATAACTTATACAAATCAAATATTCAATAAAATTAATATTAATTCTATTGTAAATGACAAAAAATGTAAATTGCCTATCCAAAATATTCGATTATCTAGAACATTCAATTATCCAATTCCTTTAGGAAGAAAGATTTTTAATTATAATTATTCTTCAAAAAAAAAATATCTGCTACAAGTACTTTCCCTTATAACTGCAACGACCCCTCACTACAGCAATACATTAATAAAGATCATGGTCATATTATTAGTGGTAATCTTAATATTGTAAATGATTTTACATTAAGAAACTTATTGGGAATTGGCACTAAATAGAGAATTCCATCAAAACTTAATCTAAATTCATTTCAAAAGCAATTTACATATCATATTGATTTGTTTATATATAAAATTTCTATTTATTACAATAAATATTTGAATATTTTAATCAATAGAAAATACTGGTTATAGAAAAATTAACTGATGCCCTTAGGGCAAATGCATCTAATCTTGTTAAAGTCAATGCCAAACACATTTTCCAACAGGCTAAAAATATACTAATAAGTCTTTCCAAAAAAACTATTGATGATATTATTGTTAACAATCATAAAATTAGTGCTTATTATAAACTACTAAATATTAATCCTACTAACTTTAACTATCCATATTTAGTACTCATTCCTAGATTTCATAAGCATCCACTTAAATTCAGAACAGTTACAATTGGAGGTAGTACATATAATAATTATGCTAACAATATATTATTAAAAATCCCAAGTCAAATTTATAATCTAACAACAGAAATAAAACTTTGTATAAAAATAGTTATCTATTGCTTAATATATTTAAAGACATTAAATGTGTTAAGAAATATACGTACTTATGATTTCAATTTAAAACACATAAAAATAAATTAACTCTTCCTACATATGTGGATTTAAAATATGTTCGTACTCTAACTAATTTTATAATATACAATAACTATATCTTACAAGATAATATTAATTATCTATAAATAGAATGACTACCACAAGGCGGATCTACATCCAGTTTAATGTCTATTAATGTCCAGTTTAATGTTATATTTATATCAATATGAACGTTAATTCTGTGATGATAATATTCTATTGTATCGATATATTGATGACATAATTTTAATTGACACTAAACAATAAAATATTCCTCAATTGCTAGTTGATTATCCAACTAATTTAGAATTGACAGAAAACCTATTAATAAATAATACTATTAACTTTGTAAATCTAAAAATAATAATCGCACAAATCAAAACAATTACTGATCTTTATGAGAAACATAAATAGTTTCAATTCAAAGTTAAAACATTTACTCATTTTAAATCCTCCCTACATATTTCAGTTTTCCGTAATATACTAATTAATCATTATATAGAATCAAAAGTTTATGTTCTTCACATCTTATCAATAAACAATTAATAAACAATAAACAATCGATAAACAATAATAAACAATTAATAAAACAATTAAACAATTAATATTTGATGCATTTAATCATGGTTTTTCAAAGAAATTCATATATTACTTAATCTACAATTAATTAATGATCTAAACAATGGATAGTAGGGCGGTTTCTTGTATGTTACTATTAATATAAAAAAAATAGGTTGACTGGGTTTGTAGATGTTAAATTATGGAGGAGGGGTGAGTTGTCTGGATAATTTATACGCAAATGTTGTTTTAATATATATATAAATATAAATATATATATATATATATCAGTGGCGTGGCGTCCGGTCATCGCTGGATGCGGCGATGACCAAGCAATATTTTAAAACTCTTAATAAGCTTTTAAAACTCTACGATCCAGTTTTAGCAGAACATTTGGCGTTCATGTATAAGTGAAGGTAAGATTTAAAGTTTCTTTTTGGAACATTCAACCATTGAATTTTAGAGTTAATAATTTTTCACCACAAACTTAAATAATTGCGATGACCACCGAAAATTTTCGCGCCACGCCACTGATATATATATATATATATATATGTTAAAAAGGGAATAGTGAGTAAAAAAAAGGAATGGTTCGTTAATTTTGTAGTTTCTATGTTTATTGTGGTCATTAGCACTGTATTACAATATTTATATTATATTGATATAAATTTAAGTTATTTTTATTGATTTACTTCAATATATTTCGATTTATAATGATGGACATTAATATAGTTTGTGATATTTGTAATTATCATTATGAAGAAATGTTGTAATTCATTTGTATATACCCCGCCATTTGGTAAAATAATTTAAAAATTAAAACATTAAATTTATTATGTGCATAATAGTAACATACTTTTATATCATTATATTTGTAACTTAATTGAAATTATTATTAATTTACTTAATATTTATTAAATAATTAAAAATTATTGTACACATTATAATATAGATGCTAAGTGATTATTATCGATATTTAGTTGTGCTTTTTCAGTATGATTTTGTTGTATTAAGATGATTTAATCGGCTCTAATATTAGAAATAGTTTAAGTTTGCAATCTCTCTACAGTTATATCTGGTATTTACATTATTTACAATAGATGGCACCACTTTAAATTATTTTTATTTCGATGTGATTGTGAACATTTTAATTTTATGAAGTTCCGCTAGATGGTAGCATTAAATAATTATTTATTTAATTCTAAATAATATTGTTGCCGTATTTTTTTTATATTATTATTTCTCTGAGTTATTACCCGTTTAATTTGAAATAATTTACTTCATTATATAATTTTAGTAATTATTTATACCAATTATTTATTAAATGCATATAATAATTTCTGTTATAAAGACTATAATAATTATTAGGATGTGAGTATTATCTACACAATGTGATGCTTTGCAACCGTAAAATTTCGATTGTAACGGTTCCATTAATTAGGCGGGATTTTTGGTGTGCTAAATTTGGATACTAGTTCGAGTTGTAATAAATCATTGCCATTCGCTTGCTGAATATGTCTTTATATTTAAATGTTTCTAAATATTCATTTTGTTCATTATTACGGATCTTGCACTGATTAACAATTTTTTAATTCAATTTATCTGTCATGGTAAATTTAATCTTTTTGGTGTGTTGTCGATTGTGTACATATGGAATCTAATTTTCAGCATAATGTTGGATTCTACTACAGAAATCTACTATGCTTTTGCTTATATTGGTATTTCATTTACCCTTGAAAAAGTGAAATTCTATATAAGCTTCCGGCTACATACATCCATTTGATCTATTATTTGTTTACGATACGTCTTTTAATGTTTTAACATTATTTTGTTGTTTATTTGTTTCTTTTGTTTTAATAGGTTATTTTTATCAAAATTTGGTGGTTTTTCATATGTTTATATGGATTAATCTTAAACAATGTGCTAGTGAATTAGTGGATTTTGCTTAATTTGTATTACTTGTATAGGGTTCCATCTGTATTTTGTATAATGTTACAGTTATAAATGAATGCTAAATTTATTAATTTATTGATTTCATTATCGTAATTGGAAATAGATGATGATTTGTAATTATATTATGGTTCTATATATATATATATCAGTTGCATGCTGCAACAAATGAAATTTTATTTTCGGATTATCTATCCTTAATATGTTTGGAATCAACAAATTTCCTATTCTTGAAAATTTATAAAAGTTTGTACATATATTATTTCTGAATTGAACTAATGACATCATAATTGTATCCATTGGAAAATTTAACGATAGGAAACCAAATGAAATGTCAGTCGGTTGTGAAATTATGAACTTAAACCAATCAAACTTTAAACCCCTAATATTAAAATAATTATTAATTATTGGAAAACAAACTGTTGAGCGTGTGAGTTTTTTTTTTTTTTTTTTTTTTTTTTTTTTTTTTTTTTTTTTTTTTTTTTTTTTAATATAGCCCAAAATTTTTTTGGCGGTATGACGTAATAGTTTCAATTCGTTTGTTTAAAACGTCTGCAAATCGACTGCAAATCGATTGCTCTTAAAATATTAAAAGATTATAAGACACGTTATTAAAAAAATAATAATTATACAACTTTTGTATTCTGAAGATAAAAATATTTTATGTTAAAATGTATATTGTAACATGCAAAAATTTAAACAAGTACCCAAATCTCAGCTTATTCTTCAAAGTATTTTTTTTGAGTAATGTTTAGAAAACTGCACGATTTGCAGTTTGTTTTACAATTATTATTTATTAATTTAATACTGCGAATTCAAAGGTACAGACGTGTATTATACTTAATTTTCTCCACCGTATGTCTTCCTTTTTGGTATCCTAAAGCAATATGTGAAAAACAGTTCAAATATTATGCATAAATTGAGTTTTGGTATTCTACGTTTAAACTTTGTACTTTCAGTATGAATTCTTACCTTCCTCCATAGTGTTATGATTTTAATTAATTTGAGCGAAAGCACAATTTCCTGTTTAATGTGTATATTTTGTTGTTTGTTATGGTACATTTTGATGTTAACATTTTTTTATGTGTTTCTGACCCATATTATTTATGTCAATGAAAAAATTCGTTTATTTTTATATTTAAAAATTTTTCAGTGATACACAAATTAATTTATATCGTCGAAATGAAAAAAAAGGCTGAAAAAAAACTTAAATTTATTTTATTATTCTTATTTAGTTTAGTGCAACATTCGGTTAAAAAAAAAATAAAAAAAAATAAAAAAAAATAAAAAAAAATGTGCATTATATATACATAAATAAAATGAATTAAAATTTTACTTTATCATGATATTTTAAACTGATATATATATATATTTATAATAAAATGTGTAGTATTTGTGTTGAATATTCTAATTTAATTAAATGATAGTTTAATTTACTAGATTATGGCTTTTCAGTGAAATCGTTTTACATATCACGTGCAGTTGGAGGAAGGGGTAATTGATTTTGCATATTTGATGAAAATAAAAATAGCATTATTCGGGGGGTTTTCGGAAATAAATAAAACTATAATAGTTAAATCATTTTAGTTTTCTTATAAAATGTTTTCAGTTATATACTTTCATTTTGCATAATTTTATAAGATGAAATTTCATTCTTAAATGTCACTTTATTGGGTATTTATTCACATTTATATAAACGTTAAAATTCCAAAACGTGTCCAATCAGTTATTTTTTCTGTAATACTTAATATTCATATGATATATTTTAATTTAGAAAGTTTTTTAATCATATTAATTAGTGTTTTAATCGTCAAGTGATTTGTGATATAATTGAACTTATATTAATGGCTTGAAATTTAATATTTCTTCTATTTGAAATTCTTACTCTGTTGTCTTATTTCTATCTTATTCCCAAAATTTCTTTATTCTCGTTTTTATTTAATTTCAGATACTACACTCATGTCCAAAAATTAAAGGTAAGTGATCGGACATTTTTCATTTTACACGATATGTTAATACATACTGAACTGTTGAAATTCTAGTAACTAAAGAACATGATCGACCTTGCATTTCTTACTGAAGATATAGTCGGAATGACAATTAGGGGGCTAATAACAAATTTAATAATAAAATAATATTTTCTATCACCCATGTAACAAAAATTCATCAAAAGATTTTATCACTGTATTAAATGACTATGCTAGTCCTCTTTAATGTTTGTGTGGATTCGTGTGAGCAAAGCATTCATATTCGCAGGAGTCGGAGCATATAGGACATATTTTATTGTTCTTACCAGTATATTTTATCAATAATCTGCAAGAGACATTTTTATAAGGATGCATAAGGACTATATCATGACGACTGTTCATAAAAGATACTGATAAAAAGAACACTAAAATTTGCTCTATATATTCCGACCTCTGTATTCGTGAAGCTATTAAGGTTTCTGTGAAAAAATCAGAAGTTTTTTGTTTATAGCATACAAAGATTTCAATAAAATTCTCTAACCCTAATAAAGAAAAATAAATCAGTATACTGCAATTAAAAAATGAATATATTGAATGTTTGATGAAATATGGGCATTTAAACAAAATATTTTTTAACTCCGCAAGCGTGGTACATTCAATCTTTTTTTCATAATTTGGTAGTCTGATATTTTGAACAAGTTCTATAAAAAGTTTAGTCAAATATTACGAAAACCCAGAGAGGTATAGTGACCTGACTCAAAAACTGTGCACTAATAAAGCTACTTTTAGAAAACAAATCACTATATCGACACTATCTTTCTGCATTTTGGCGATATTTGGCTGGACGTTTTATGTAAGTTGCCTGTAAGTTGCACTAAATAGTTGACTACCAAATTATGGAATTAAAATTTTGGAACCTTCTATGCATGCGCAATTACACATTAATTCATACAAATGCCCACATATCATCAAATATTCAATATATTCATGTTTTAATTTCAGAACATTGTTTTTACTGTTCTTTGACAGGTTTTTGGTCCGATGTGTTAAATTTGGTTGAAAACTCTATATACTAAAAACATAAACCTTTTGAATTTTTTACAGACATATTAACATGTTCACGAATATGAATGCTTATACGAATGCACTCAAATGTTGAACAGAGCTTACATACTCATTTAATATTGTGACAGACCATTTTCAGCATTTTCTGTTTTATAGATGATCGCAAATATTGTTTTATTATAAAAATTATTGTTAGCCCTCGAATTGTCTTCCAGGCTCTCTTGCAAAATGGTTCTTTTCTTTCGCAGCTTTTATCATCTTGCACATTACTATTTTCTATTATAGTGTTAAAAACATTTTTTTTTTCATTTTTAAAATTTTATTTCATTTATTTCTACTAGAAATAAAGATTTTTAAAACCGTCTTATTTTCATGAACTCAAACATATATATTTTTTCCATTTCCATCTTAGTCGCTCCTTTATTCTGAACTATTGAACCCAAATATTTGAATACATGTACTATTTTTATTGTATTTGATATGGTAATGTTTTTATTTCTACAGATGACATTTCTTTCAATATTCGTAGTAAAACATTTTGATTCTTGCAGTAAAATTTTATCCACAATTTTCTGCTATTTTCAGACGGTCAGATATTAAATTTTCCTATTCTTGTCTTTTGGCAAAAGTATAATATATTTATTTTTGTATTTATTCATTTTAATTAAGTGTTCCTGAACTATCTGCAAAATATATTTAGTATAACACTACTTAAACATTTGTACACCGTTGGTGACATTCAATATCCTTTCAAATAATATTTAAACTTGCTAAATATTTCTTATAACTTCAGTCTCACCTTATAATGGCATTTAATATATTCATTTATCAATTAATGTTATTTATTGTTTTAAATTGAGTACAATAGAGCGTCTTTTATCCGAAACACTTTTACCCGAAACTCTCGATTAAACGAAATCCATTTTTGAAGCTTTTTTATTTTTTTACTATCACATTCTTGTGGGCAAAATTCATTTTGAAATACCCTTTTTTAAAAATACCATATTCCTTGTGTGCAAGCGGTACTTTCCGAACTATGAATACATATAAATATTTTCGATCCCCTTTCTTAGAGTTCCTTTGGATTTAACTTGAGCTCCTGTAAGCTGCGGTGTGGTACGAAGAAAACGAACAATTAGCAATTCTGAAGCTTTTGAATGTTTTGCAAAAGGTTTGGCATGACTGGAGCAGCAGAAATACTGTGATACTTGGGAACTAATAATATTAAAAAACTCCGTGATAGAGCTTCAAAGAAAAGCAATCGAAGCTACGGTAAACAAAACATTTTTAAAACCCTTGTGATAGATATAAAATGTACTTAATTTCAAAATTAAAATTCTGGTAATTTATTCTTGTCAAAATTTAAATTCACGTAATTTATTCTTGTTTTTATTTTGCTATTGCTTTATTTTTATTAAGCACTTGTTACCATAACACGAAACATTGCAGATATTTCTCCTTAATCTTAAATAAAGTCTTCTCGATCATCCAAAAATTTCGATTTTCCGAAAGAGAGTAGGTCCCAATTACTTCGGATAATCGATGTTCTACTGCATTACTTTTTAACGCTTGGTATATTTGTGACCCATATACCCTACTTTAAGCTCTCTCAAGTTATATGAAGATCCTTTACTTTTCCTTTTTTTTAAATTTCAGCCTTTGCTACAAGTTTTCTTAATAAAATCAGTTTAACAATTCAAGAAGTAAACCACATTGTTCTTCACAAGTTTAAAATGTATTCTTGATATGGTTAATAATAGTTATACCTATTTATTTTAAAGTTTCTTACACATTCTCTTCTTTTATTTCTTCATTCATTTTATGCAGCTTTATAAATTGGATAAAATATGTACCGTGTTGTCAATTATTTTGATATTTTTCTTCTTTAGTCATATTATTAATATTCCTTTATACTACAGTAGCGATTTTCTTGTCTTTATGCTGCAATTGCCTCCTTTGATCGCTTCAGTTGTTTGTATTTTCGTTTTTTTATATTACAAAATTATTTTTTTTAAACTTTATACCCGTTATTTTCATGTATTATACATTGTGCGTTTGGTGTTGATTTCTATTTAAATTTCTTCCCCTGTTAAGTATTTTTTTTTATATAATTTTACACTTTTTGCAGAACAGAACACTTTAAAAGAAAGTGTTTACAAATATTAATAAAAAATGTTGAAACATAACTTTTGTCCATTGTTACTGTTTTACTCGTCTGTAGAATTTCCTGTAACTTTTCTTTGCTCAAACTTACCAGACTTTTATTAATGGCAAAAATCATAATTTTTTCCTAACTAATTATATAGTTTTATAATTTGATCCTGCAATTTAGCTTTAAACGTTTTTATAATCATTCGTAGAGACATACACTCAATCAGCTACTTTTTCTCTTTTAAATATGTTAATATATGCTACTGTCACACTATCATAAACATATTATCAAATGATATACATATTATTTAGTGTCCTCTTTATGGAAGCTCACACTCAGACCTGTTCGGTAGCTTCCACTTACCGTGTTACTTATCTAGCACGGTAGACCCTACAATAATCAAGCTACCGCCGGCATAGTTCTCCTGGTAAATGGTGCACTCCAGATCAACTGGCCCTCAAAGGCACAGTCTACGTCGAGGAGACTACCGATTTAAAATAAATTAAAAGTATTTGATTAACTCTTCATAAATAAAACTCTTCGTGAACGAATTTCACTTGGAAGAGGTACCGCCCCACCTCCCACCCACCCCCGTACCGCTGAAACAACGCATTGATTATTGCAAAAACCTTTCATTAATAATAATTTAAAATCATAAAAACAGAAGAAATCACTGTCAATAAAAACATCATTACAGAACAACAATCAAAAAATGATTTTCGTATAGCGCGCGTTTATTTAAGCTACGATTACAACTAAAACATTTCAATATATATCTTCGAAAATATCTGTACTATGAAATAAAATTTATCTTTTGTATCATACATTACATTTATTACTGTAATTAAATCTAAAATATTTCTACTTTGAAATTTCTACTCATGATACAAAGCATTTTATTAGCACGTAATTTTTTTTAAGAATAAATTTGCGTAAAAAGAAAAAAAAAATTCTAGCATTCTAGTTAAATCTTAGTTGTAAAGTACCAAATATTTCTGAAATGTAATTCCCGTTATATAGTAAAGCATTTTTATTGAGTGTGATGATATTGCATATCATAAATTTTTTAAAGAAGTAAGAAAGTTTGAAGGAATTGTTTGCGTAAGAAAAAAAAAAAATTATATTTTATGGCAAGGATTTATTTTACTTCAAGGGGTCACTGGTCACCGTTAATATTCACCGTCAATCTGTTTATTTCCCTGTGAAATACGTAATATTCATATGATATCTTCTAATTCAAAAGTTATTTTGTGTATTAATTATTGTTTTAATCATCTATAATTGTGCGAAATAATTGATTTTTCTATTGAATTAATGACATGAAATTTAATATTTCTTTTATTTGAAATTCTTACTTTGTTGTCTTAGTTATTTCTTATTCCAAACTGTGCATATTATTCTTCTTATTTCCTATCTGATACTACACTAAATAAGGGTAAATTAAGGATTTACCCTTAAAATTACACACAAAAACTTAAGGGTAAAAAGCCGGAAACCTTCGATTTTACTTTTTTTTTTTTTTTTTTTTTTTTTTTTTTTTGTAGAATACCTACTGAAACTAACCCGTGTAATAGAAATCAATTAAAATTATCTGTCTATGTATTGAATGACTATGTAAGTCCTGTTAGACGTTTATGTACATTTGTCTAAGCGAAGCACTCATATTCCCAAGAATATTCCCAAGTTTTCTTTGAAAAAATGGAATTTGTTTTTGTTAATAACATACCAAGTTATCAATCAAATTTAACACAACATTCCGGATACCTGACAAAGAAAAGTAGAAACAGTATACTGCAATTAAAAATTGATATATTGAATATTTGAGTAAATATCGGAATTTGAACGAAATAATTTTTAACTGCGCATGAGTGGAAGATTCCAATATTTATTCTTCATAATTTGGTAGTAAGATAATTTGGGAAATTTCTATAAAACGTCCAATCAAATCTTAGGAAAACTAAAATATATGCAGTAAGCTGATTGAAAAAATTTGGAAAATGCCTTATAATAAAGCCACTTGTAGAACGTTGTGCACTATATCGCCCCTACTGCAAATACAATATTTCCCTTTCAATTTTTTCTGCGTTTCCTTTAGAATTTTCGCCAGCACTGATGTTTCCTTCAACCAAAATTATTCTTAACATTTTTTTTTCCAGCGTTTAATAAGGAATGTCTGCTCTTTCTATATATTTTCCTCCCTCATGGTCTATTCTAACCGTTTATTTCCTTTTTATATTTGACTTATCTCCATTTCTTTTTCAAAGTGTTCAACATTTCAGAATAACTTACGGTACTTTCGTGTGGCTAAATACTTTGACATCTACTTACCATTTCAGCATTTCTTTGCTTATACCCTTAATGACGTTACTTTCTATTTTAATATTATTCATATCATACTTATCCAGTAATTCATCTCTCTTGAAAAATGGTTCTTTCATTTAGTTGCCATCGTCACCGTGCAAATTGATATTTTCTATTATAACATTAAAACCATTCTTTTCATTTAAAAAAAATTAACTCATTTATTTCTGCTCCAAATAAAGTTTTTTAAATCCTATTATTTCCCCGTACTCAAATATTTCTTTTTGATTTCCATCTCAGATGTTCCATTATTCTAAACTATTGAGCCCGAACATTTGAATGCATGTACTGTTTATATTGTATTCCGTATGATAATATTTTTATTCCTACGGATGACATGTTTCTATATTCTGTAGTAAAGCATTTATTCACATTTTTCAGTCTGATATTAAATTTTCCTACTTTCAACATTTTCAGAAAAATAGCTTTGTCTTTTTCTTTTTTTTCTTTTTAAGAAATACACATTTTTTTTTTAATTCTTTTCAATGAGGTTTCCAAGAAGTATCTACAAAAAATATTTAAGTATAACACCAGTGAAAGTTTTGATCACCGTTGTAGATATGAAACATGCTTGTAAATAACATATATGCTTGCTAAATATTTCTTATAATTTCGATCTCACCTTATTGTGACATTTATTATATTCATTTATCAAACAATTTTTAGTTTTAATTTTATTTTGAATATTACTCTTTTAATGCTTGGTGCAGTTCGGACATGTGTACTCTATATTGAACTCTCTCAAGTTCTACGAAAATCCTTTAAGTTTCCTTTTTTAATCTCAGCCTTTGCTACAAGTTTTCCTAATGAAGACAATTTAAGAACTCATGAGATTCAAGAAATAAACCACATTGCTCTTAAGACGTTTTCAGTTGATTCTTAATATGGTTCTCGGTAGTTTTTACTATTTGTTATTGGAATTCTTATCAATTTTCTGCCTTCATGTTTTCCATCTTTCTAAATTGAATAAAATACATATATTGTTATCAATTCTTCTGGCATTTTTCTTCTTTGATCGTGTTATTAAATACTAAAGTAGTAACTTTCTTTTCTTTATATTGTAAGTGTTCTCCATTGATCTCTTCACTTTTTCGTATTTTGTCATTTTTTAATATTTTAAAATTATTTTTAAACTGTATACTGTGTTACCTTCATGTCTTATACACTGTGCGTTTGGTGTTCATTTCTACTTAAATTTGTTCTCATGTTAAGCAATTTTTTAAAATAAAATTTTATACATTCTGAAGGAGAAAACACTTTGAAAGAAAGTGTTTATCAATATAAATAAAAATTGGTCAAACGTATCAGTTAACTTGTTTCCATCGTTTTTTTTTTTTTTTTTTTCATCTTGTCTCCAAATTTTCCTTTAACATTTCATTGCAACAATATTCCAGAGACATTTATAATTGTCAAAAATCATGTATTTATTCCTATTTATTGTATATATAAATGTATTACGTCCCGTAATGTAGTTTTATACGTTATTTATTATCATTCGTAGAAACATACACTCCATCACTAACTATTTCTTTTTAAAATATGTTAATCCCTACAAGTATAGTTCTTTCAGTAACATATTCTGAAACGATGTACTTATTATTTACTGTATTCATCATGGCCGCTGGTATTCCAACATGTATTTCTAGCTTCCACCTACAGTTAAACTTTTCTAGCACGTTAGATCCTATCAGTAGCAATCTACAACCAGCATATTTCTAGTCACTGGTGGACTCAAGTTCAACTGACACTCAAAGGTACAATCTCTGTCGGGGAGACATTCCGTTTAACGAAAAAAATAAATTGTGTTTCTTTAGCTCTTCATAGATATACACTTCTTCAACGGATTTCACAAGGGAGAAGCTCCTTCTCCCCGTACCACGGAATCAACGCATTGATTATTCCGAAAAAACTTCAATTAATCATAATTTAAAATCATAAAAACAAACGAAAACACAGTCAATAAAAACATCACATAACACAAACATTGCAAAGAAAAACATTACTTTAATGAAGATCTTCAATACTCTATGCACTTTGAAATAACATTTGTGTTTTGAAACATACGTTAAATTTATCTAGTTATCTAGCACGTTAGACCCTATCAGTAGCAATCTAAAACCAGCATAGTTCTGGTCACTGGTGGACTCAAGTTCAACTGACAATCAAAGGCACAATCTCTGTCGGGGAGATATTCCGTAAGAAAAAAATAAATTGTGTTTCTTTAGCTCTTCATACATATACACTTCTTCAACGGATTTCACACGGGAGAAGCTCCTTCTCCCCGTACCACGGAATCAACGCATTGATTATTCCGAATAAACTTTAATTAATCATAATTTAAAATTATAAAAACAAACGGAAGCACAGTCAATAAAAACATCACAGAACAACAAGCTTAAAAGTCTTTCGTATAGAGCTCGTTTATTTAATCAAACATTGCAAATTAAAACATTTCTTTAATGAAGATCTTCAAAACTATATGCACTTTGAAATAACATTTGTGTTTTGAAACATACGTTAAATTTATTACTGTAATTAAATCTAAAATATTTCTACTTTGAAATTTATACTCATGATACAATGCATTTTATTATCATATAAATTATTTTTTGTGTTTAAATGAATAAAACACATATTAAGAAATGCATGCTGTGGTAAAAAATATTCTGGCATTTTAGAAAATTTATGTTTTTAAGTACCAAATATTTCTGAGATAAAAATTCCGTTATATCGTAAGATATTTTTATTAAGCGTTAAGATATTACATACCAGGATTTTTTAAAAGAATTATGAAAATATGAAGGGATTGTTTGTGCTAGAAAAAAAAATTATATTTTATGGCAACGATATTTTTTAAGGTGTCAATTGAAATACAGTCGTAAAAATAAAATATGCTTTAAAAAATGTACGGCTAGTTATATTTTATAAAAATTATATTTTTGATATAAGCGAATTTTAATGATTTTCTTAGAACTGTCCTAAAAACTAACTCGGAAAATAAATTTGGATGCTTAAATTCTATGAAAAGCATCTGTAGTCACCATTTTTTACTGGATGCTAACAATTTACGGACTGCCAAGAAAGGAAACTTTTTTTTATATTATTTTCAAATAAAGCATACAAATTTCCAAAACCGTAACAACATTAATTACGGACAAAGTCGTATTGTAGTTTCTCGAAGATTAAATGAAACAAAGAATTATTTAGTCAACACATTCGTATCAGTAAATCACGGAAAATGTGCTTTTTTTCTAAAAACAACGAAGAACTTTATAAAGCTTCAGCATATTTTATGGCAAGGATTTTTTTTTTTATTTTAAGGTATCAAATGAAATACAGATGTAAAAATAAAACATGCTTTAAAAAATGTATGGAAAGTTATATTTTATTTAAATGACATTTTTGAAATAAGTGAATTTTAATGATTTTCTTAGAACTGTCCAAAAAACTAGTTCGGAAAATAAATTTGAATGCTTAAATTCTATGAAAAGCATCTGTAGTCACCATTTTTTACTGGATGCTAACAATTTAAGGACTGTCAAGAAAGGAAACTTTTTTTATTTTCAAATAAAACATAAAAATTTCCAAAACCGTAGAAGCACTTATTACGGACAAAGTCGTATTTTAGTACCTCGAAGATTAAATGAAACAAAGAATTATTTAGTCAACACATTCCCTTATATCTTATATCAGTAAATCACGAAAAATGTACTTATTTTCTAAAAATAATAAAAAACTTTATAAAGCATTAGCAAATCTTCGCGCATCAAGGCGGTTGATTCGCAAGGGAGGCAGATACTTACTGAAGCATAAAGACAGGACTTCGCCTATGGCCCACAAAATGTATTTTATATGACAACAAAAAATAAAGGTAAAATATTTTATATTGAATTATACAAAAAAAAAAAAAAAAAAAAAAAAAAAAAAAAAAAAAAAAAAACATAAAAGCATTAACTAACGATTTCGCGTTTCGCGGCATAAAAAATAAGTGTGATTTATTCACTATATTTTGTATAGATATTGTAATCCGGTAGCTAAAGGTAAAAAAAAAAAATGCAAAAATAATTTATAAAACATATAATTAAAATAAAATCTCTTAATTGGCAAAAAGTCTTGCGCAAAATATCTCATCAAAATCATATATGTCATAGTTATCTGTTCTTCGTTTAATCTTGACATAGCCGATCTTGAAGACAAAATCACTAAAATCGATCTAAAATCTTTGAAATACGTGTTAAACTATTTTTTAGCAGATTTGTCAACCTGAATTTTACGCTCCAACCTAAAACTATTGCTGAGATACGGCGAAATGACCTAAAATTTTCGGCCGCCCTTTAATCACTTTAGGGTGGGGGAATTTTTAAAATGATTGAAATAATTGTTTAAGTATTTTTTAATAGATTTGTTATCCTGTATTTCACGCTGATACCAAAAACTGCTCATAAGAAATTGCGAAATCACCCAAAACTTTTGACCCAACTTTAATCTTTTTCTATAATCTCTGAAATACATGATTAAATATTTTTAATACTATTTTTATCCCGAATTTCACGTTCCTAACTAAAACCTTAGCTGATATATGGCGAAATGACCTAAAACTTTCGACTCCCCATTTAATCATCATAGATGAGGGATAATTTATAAAATCACTGACATTCGTGTTTAACTTATTATTTTTTTTAGTAGATTTGTTATCATAAATATTATTATGCTACCTAAAACTGCTGCGTAGATATGGCGGAATGACCTACAACTTTCGACCATCATATTTAACACTAGTGGTGGAATTTCTAAATCGCTGATACACCTGTTTATTTTTTTAGTAGATTTGTTCACTGTAATTTCATGCTCTTCCGTAAAGCAGCTGCCGAGATATGGCGATATGACCTAAAATTTTTACATCAATTTAGCCTTCTTACGGGGAAATTTCTAAATTAGCTGAAATATATTTTTTACTATTTTTTAGCAGATTTATTAGTTTGAATTCCATGCTCTTATCTAAAAGAGTAACTGCGATAAGGCAAAAAGAGCAAAACTTTGGGACACGCAAATTAAACCCATTTAAGGGATATTCCTAAAATCGCTGAAATGCGTGTTTAACAATTTTTTTAGTAGATTTGTTATACTGGAATTAACACTTTTACCTAAAACTGCTCATATGACATGGCGAACTTACCTAAAATGTTCCACCCCACTTTAATTTCTTCAAAGGGAGTAATTTTCAAAAATATTTTATTGGGTACGTACAGTGAGCAAAAAATTTATTTGCACGCAGACGATTTTTTGCATAAATGACCACAGAAAACAAATTTGATACTATTCTCTTAATTATTCATTTATTTAAATAAGAAGAAAATAAAAGTAACTACCCATTTTCCTTAAACAGAAATATTACACATTTAAAAAAAATAAATTAATATTTTCTCATACCTAAAAAGTATTTTCACAAGAAGCATTGACTCTTAAAAAAGGCATTAAATGTGAACATTATGCAAAGGTTTAGCATATCAGTCCCGCAGTACATTAGACCCGCACTTTAAAGTCGCGTAATATATTAACTGTAGCAGGGATTCTGGGGAGTTTTTGTTCTAATGGCACCGAAAACGTGTGAACTGTCAGTTGCTACCCGTGAGAAGATTATATTTCTTCACAATTCTGGATTAAGTTACCAAGGAATAGGTAAAAAAAAAATTAAATCTAATCTTTTCTAGTGTTCGTTATGTAATTAAGAAGAAAAAAGAAACTGGTTCGACAATAAATAAGCCTCGAACTGGGCGTCCAAGAAAGCTGAATACCAGGCAAAGGAGAGCCATCATAAAATAATCTTCAAAAAACCCTTTTCAAAGTACTCGAAAATTGGCTGTTGATGTCGCTTCAACGTCGGGAACACCACAATCACCACAATCATTTAGAAATATTCTTCATGATGCAAATATTTGAACCCCTCGAACAAAACCATTTATTAGTGAAACAAATAGGGTGAAAAGACTTGAATTTGCAAAAACTTATGTCAGCAAACCACTAGAGTTTTGGAAAACTTATTTTTTCCGATGAAAGCAAGTTCAATATTTTTGGCTCAAATGGTAAGAAAACTGTATGGCGAAAGCCAAATACTTCTCTTCAAATTAAAACTTGAAACCAACTGTAAAACATGGCGGTGGTCATGTAATGATTTGGGGATGCATGTCTTTTAACGGAGTTGGCGAAATGACCTTTATTGAAGGCAGTATGAATACTAAACAATAAATTAATATATTGCGAGATCATTTATCCAATAGTGCTCTGAAATTAGGAATTACTAATTCATATTATTTCCAAAAGGATAACGATCCAAAACACACTGCATATATTACGAGGTTTTGGTTGCTTTATAATGTCAAAAAATCAATTGAAAACGCCACCACAATCACCAGACCTCAATCCGATTGGAAATCTATGGCATATTTTGGATGTGAAAATAAGGAAAAAGAAAATTTCTACCAAATTAGAACTTAAGCAAGCTCATAGGAAAAAATGGCTACAAATCAGCCGTGAAACATGTCACAAATTAATAGAATCAATGCCCAGACGATTACAAGCTGTAATTGAAGCAAAGGGCATGCATACTAAATATTAGCACAGTTTTTAACTTATAAATAATTCATCTAGTTCTATTTTTATTGCTAGTGTGCAAATATTTTTTTGGCAGTACAAATGCTACTTTTTTATGTTTTCATATTTTAAATATAATTATTAAGTCAGAAATTAAATATGTTTATTTGTTTTGTAAAAGTTTTGGTATTTTTAATTCATAGTTGCTTTTTATTTATTTATACATATGCTACAACAAATTTACCTGGTGTGCAAATACTTTTTTTGCTCACTGTATATAATGCAAGGAACATGTGTTCGAAATTTCATTGTCCTAATGCTAATGATTGAAGTTCGGCGTTGATTATGTGCCAGTCAGGACAAGCTCTTATATATAGTGCGTCTCATAAATATAAAGACACTGATATTTTCGAAATAATATTTTAATAATTCAGTATTCAAAATTATATTTATGCATA
Organism: Maratus speciosus; assembly: GCA_963932465.1. NCBI lineage: Eukaryota > Metazoa > Arthropoda > Arachnida > Araneae > Salticidae > Maratus > Maratus speciosus. The sequence goes on along the minus strand of OZ010795.1, from coordinate 428,895,319 downwards.
TAACGAAAAGTATGTGCCAAGAAAACATTTTACAGTTAATTAAATTAGAATTAAATAATTTCAAATCGAAAATTGATAAATGTAAATAAATTTGGTGTCTCATAAATATAAAGACATTTTACATACTTTTGAATTATCGTCCAATAAGTAATCCATTCTTATTAATGACAGAAAATATTCTAGCTGGCATGCTTTTTATTAAGTTGTATAACTATTTTGGCTTTATATCAAACCAACTTCGTTCGCTTTCTTTTTTGAACTCAAGGAAGTTTAAAAATTGTCTTCCAGATGCATATACACTGCGAACGAGAGCGCCACAAAGATTCTAAATGGATTTAAATCAGGGTTACGTGCGGGCCATACCCTGACATGAACATTGCTACCGGCAAACCTTTTTTGTGAGTCTTGATGTGTGGATCGATACATTATCCTGATGGTACAAATAATGCCGACCGCCAAAAGTTTCAGCAATTGGCAACAACTGACTATCAAGCAGTTTGATATACTCTTTAGATATCTGTTTACCTTCCAGAAAAGCAATATCCGTAGTTCCATTAAAAGAGAAGGCACCCCACACCATAACAGAACCTCCCCCTTTCAGCCTACTGAAGAAGGTTCGAGATTACCGTCTTAAATCGTGCGAGTAGAAATTCCAACCATCTGGGCCATCCAAGTTAAATCTATTTTCATCTGAAAAAATGTCTTGTATCCATTCGTCCTTCCAGTGCATATGATCTTTAGCCCAGATTAACCTCCGTTCTTTGTTTTTTTGTTTGTTTTGTTTGTTTTTTTTTTCAGTAAAGAAAATCTGTACGTATGTCGGCATGCAATATTTTTTCTTTGTTTTATACGACGATGTACTGTATCCTTCGGGACCATACCATAAACTTGTTGAGAAACTTATCGGAGTGACATTTTTTGCGAGGAAACAAGTCGCATGATCTTGCGATCGAGTATTTCACCAGTTTTTCTCGGTCTGACAGATTGTTTTCTCGAATATAAATTGTAAGATTTGATAAAATTTTATAAAGTGCAACTCTAATTCTCCCAGTTTTTTTTTATTATTATTTTATTTTATTTTTTATTTATTTTTTATTTTTATTTTATTTATTTTTTTTTTTACATATTTGAAAAACTGTTAAGCCATTAGCTTTAAAATCACGTATTTTACAAATTTCATCTTTAGAAATTTCAATGTTCGACGACATCTTTGCAATTGCAACAAACCAAACAACTTTGCTCATTTGGGTAAGTTAAAGTGTATTTCTGCGCGTGCGCAATAATTCTGTACGCGCGCATTCGAAAAAAAAAAAAATGCATATAAAGAACTTTCAAATTTGTCTTTATATTTATGAAACAGCATATTTTTTTTTTTTTTTTTTTTTTTTTAAATTATTATTCGAGAAGAAATTATTTTATTTAAATTAAAACCCCTATAAGAGGTTCATTTCAGTGTTCTTAATATGAGATATTAAATTTAATTTCTTTTAACTGAATTAAAAAATGTAATTTTAAAAACATTTCTGTCTTTATATTTATGAGACGCAGTGTATATATATGTTAGATATATATTCCATATAGCGAAATAATTTTTATTTATGTCAGACGCATTGTGTATCTCAGAGATTAAACAGAACAATTCATTTTTTAGTTTAAATATTCCTTTGTATCAGTAAATCATGAAAGTTACCTAGTTTATCTTAAAATGATAAAGAACACTAAATTTAGTGAAAAATTAGGATTTTAACTACTGCTAAATTTTATGAAGGTTGCATTGAATTTAAATTTCATTTATTAGTATATTCTTCTGAATGTATTTCCACGGAAAATAAAAATTGCAATAACAGATCTTCCTTCTGAATGTGGAATTAAATATATTATTTTGATAATCTTTCGTTTGCGTTTTATAACTATAATGTCAGTATGAAATTTACATATCTTTTTAATTTGTATTTCCTCAAGTAATCTTTTCGCAATCCTAGATAAAGTTTTAAGGGTGTCCGGGACAAATTTTCAGACGATTTTTATTTATGGAGTTAAAATGCCGAGATTTATTGCGATGGTTAACCATATCATTTGTAAACAAAATCACGTGATAAAACTTCTCATATTTCCTTCTAATTAAAAATTTAAAATTTATTAAAACAATGGCGTAAATTAAAATCATTATAACTTGAATATTATAGGTAGAATTTCATTTTTCTTGTAAATAAGCAGAAATATATGTTTTAATTTAGATTCAGCATTTTTAAAAATATTAATTTAAATAAAAATTTAAATTTAAAGTATAAATTTAAAAAAATGATGTAACTCTTTTAAAAATCATATTTTCAAAAGTAACTTTTTTTTAAATATGAGAACTGCTAAAAAAAAAAAAAAAAAAAAAAAAAAAAAAAAAAAAATAACCATGAAGAAAAACGCATTTTCACAAAAAGTCGTTCCCATGACAACCATTGCTTGAAAGCTAGATTTTCAAAACAAACCAAAACGAAAAATTGAATATTTCCTGTTCCAATTAAGATAGAAACATGATTTAAACGTCATTTTAAGGAGAAGAAAAACAGAGAAATTTTTAATGTAATACAATTTTCTTAGAAAATTTGAAGATTTTTGTCTCCCGGACCCCCTTATATTAATTTAAGGTTCGAACTGTAATTGAAACAAAGTTGCATAAAAAATCTTGTTATCAAACAGATAATTAATGCCAATAATATTAACAATGTAATTGCTTTTAGTGTTTTGTAAATCAAATATGCATTTAAAAAATATAGCTAATACACTGAAATAGATTATTCTAGAAGAAATGACACACATCATATTATTTTACCCAAATAAACAGACTGAGATTACATTTCAATTAACAGTTTTTATTTACAAGTTACGAATGAACACATATTTACAAAATTTAGGAAGTTAAAGTAACAAGCTGCTTTTAATCTACAATTTATACTTCCATAATATGGAAGCTTGCTTTCTCATTTTGATAGTATTTATAAATTTCTTTAGAAAATTTTAAAATATAACATTCAAATGAATTTTATCATTTTTTTAGATTTTTATCACATTTATAAACCAAATCATTTACTTACATTATCTCAGCTTCTTTTCTATAGCACTAGTTTTTATAAATTTTATATTTTAAAATATTACATCCTTAATAATTTTCAATAGCTAAAATAGCTGATTTAATTTGGATCCCAGGTGTTGACAATACACGACTTTTTAATGTTTCCTATTAACAATAACAGTTTTCTTATTGAAATACGTAAGAAAAATCATGCGTTAAGCGTAGATTATGAAACATGTTCCATCACTTCCTGAATATTGTAAAAAAAAAACTTCGTTATTTAGGGAAATAAGTTATATAAGTGAACTAAGTAAACATTTTAGAAAACGCATAAAACATTTGAAAAACTGATTTCAGCGGTTACCGTCCATACCAAATATGTATTCCAATTCTTTTGAACAGCCCTGCATTTGATCTGTAGGTTGATATACATTCAATATAATGGGGGAATTTAGTTTAACAAGAAAACACATAACATGTTGAAATTTCTCTTTCATCGATTTATATTAATAGATGGAAACATACTTCTATACATTTTTTACAACCCTTTAGTTAACCTAGTACCTTTATTACACGCCACTATTTAGCTACACTTTAATTCGAAGTAAAACACTCTTAAATCTACTGGAATCTCATTTCCAGAAATTATCATTTATAGACGGCCATGTATACAATTCTTTGCGTGACTTTGTATATCATTTTATCTATGTTCTACAAACATTTCTTAGTAAACTAAATGCAGTCCCGCGTAAAAATGCATAACACATTTAAAAACCACCTTTAAGCAATTTACTTAAAGGTTGTTTTAAGCAAATTGCTAGTGACCATCGCCAGTAACCATTACGAAATATTTTGTGTAGCCCTGTATATGAATTACAGCATTTATACACACAATATACAATGCATAACTATAGTGAAACATAAAAGCACATAACATAATTAAAAATGCATTCCCAGCAATCATCGCTACTGTACAGTACTTCGGTTATAATATAGTATCTGAAATCTTTTGTGTGTCCCTGTAAATGCTATGCACTTATATTATATACTAGCAAACCCCGCGGCTATGCTCGCGTAATATTTGAAATATGCCAAGCGATATTTATATGTCTAATTTTTATTAAAAGGTACTAACTAAATTTTTGATTTATTAAAAGGTAATAATTTATTTTATTAAAAGGTACTTATTACTTTTAGGAATAATTCAAAAATTACTACTTAAAACACAGTTTGACTAAACATCATTATTACACTGCATTAGTCAGAAATGAGACTTAAATTAATAAAATGAAATAAAACTAAATAAATGATAATTTAGAAAATATTTTGAAACTTTTATGCTGAATTAATACGCTCAATTCAGTATTCATTTGAAGTTTTGAATTTTTTAGAAACCATCTTCTTACATCTTAAAATTAACTATCATGTCAAATTCCAAGTCCTACCACCTCTCTCAACATAAAGGGCTATGTTGAAATAGGAACTGTCATCATTAATTTGCCAACATTAATTTTGAAATCGGTTTGTTATTTCCTAATATTCCACAGAAACGTAATTTAGGACGCTTTTAACCGTTTTTAGAACGTTTGTTGTTCCTGTGTACCCCAGGTGGTAGAATCATCGGCATAAAATATAGCCTGTATAGGATCAGAGACTGTTACCATTGATTCGCAACTATTACTTTTATAATCGGTTTATATTCCCTGAAATTGCATAGAAATCGTAATTTAGGACTTTTTTAGGATGCTTTTCGCGCTTCCACTTCGCTTCACCCATTTGTAATTCGAATTAAATTTCGACGTTCCTTCGAGGGCATTTATATTTTATAAGTAACTACCATGCCATATTTAAAGTTTCTAGCCTATTTAAAGTTCTCAGTATCACAGAAATAGCAATTTAGAAAGTTTTTAGCTCCCGCAACCCTCTGTTGGAAGTGGCACAGACATAAAATATAGCTTGTGTTTGAACAGGTTCTATCACTAACAATTTGGCATCATTATTTTTTTAATTGGTTTGGTATTTTATAAGTTTGCTTAAAAATTGTAATTTCTAACGCTTTTCGCTCACTTCATCTTTTTAAATTTGGAATTTTCTTTCGACTGTTCTTAGAAAGCAGTTGCATCTTGTAAGCAAATGCCATGCCCTACTTCAAAGTGTTAGACCCCTCAGTTGTGCAAAAAACGCAAATTAGAACATGTTTCACTTTTGAAACTCTCAGATGGTAGTGACAGCAACATAAAATATAACTTATGTTATAGCAGGGACTGTCACCATTGATTTGCAACCATTACTTTTGAAATAGCTTTGGTATTTCCTGAGATTGCGTAGAAATAGCAATTTACAACGTTTTTAGAAAGCATTTCGAGCATTGTCACCAATTTTTAAATTTCCAATTTTTTCGAAACTGTTCTTAAAGAACATTTATATCTGATAAATATGTACCTTGCCTAATTTTAAGTTGCTAGACCCTACCGATCACAAAAATTGAAATTTAGAACGCTTTTTTGCTCCTGCAACGTCTTGGTGATAGTGATACCGACATAAAATAGCGTCTATGTTACAGCAGAGACTGTCAGCATCAATATCCTACCATTACGTTTGAAATCAAGTCATTCTTCCTGAGATATTGCTGACAAATCGGCATTCAGAACGTTTTTAGAACGCTTTTAGTGCATTTAGCTTCTGCATCTCCTCTGGGGTAGTCAAAACAGATATAAAATATAGCCTATCTTGGAGCAAGATCTGTCACCATCATTTTTACACCATTATATTTGAAATCGGCTCCGTACTTCCTGAGATTGTATAGAAATCGCAATTTAGAACGTTTTTTACAACGCTTTTTTCCCATTTTCACACTTTTAAATTTCGAATTGTTTAAGAACTGTTCTTAGAAATCCTTTATATCTAAGACGTATCTAATATTTGAAATTTCATATTTCTAGGCCCTTCAGTAACGCTAAAATCGCATTTTTAGAACGTTTTTTGCTCCTGCAACCAATTTCGGGTAGTGGCATCGACATAAAACATAGCCTATTTTGGAGCAAGGGTTGTCACCATTCTTTTGACACCATTATTTTTTAAATCGGTTTGGTATTTCCTGAGATTGTGTAGAAACCACCATTTAGAACGTTTTTTAGAACGCTTTTCGCGCATTTTCACCCCGTTCAAATTTCGAATTGTTTAAGAACTGTTCTTAGAAATCCTTTATATTTAATAAGTAGCTAATATTCAAAATTTCATATTTCTAGGCCTTTCAGTAACGCTAAAATCGCATTTTTAGAAAGTTTTTTGCTCCTGCACCCCCTTTGCGGTAGTGGTACCGACATAAAACATAGCCTATCTTGGAGCAAGCGTTGTCACCAATCTTTTGACACCAATATTTTTTAAATCGGTTTGGTATTTCCTGAGATTGAATAGAAACTACCATTTAGAACGTTTTTTAGAACGCTTCTTGTGCATTTTCACCCCTTTTAAATTTCGAATTGCTTAAGAACTGTTCTTATAAATCCTTTATATCTAATAAGTAGCTAATATTTCAAATTTCATATTTCTAGGCCCTTCAGTAACACTTAAATCGCAATTTTAGAACGTTTTTTGTTGCTGCACCCCCTTTGGGTAGTGACACCGACATAAAACATAGCCTATCTTGGTACAAGCGTTGTCACCATCATTTTGACATCAATATTTTTTAAATCGGTTTGGTATTTCCTGAGATTGTGTAGAAACCACCATTTAGAACGTTTTTTAGAACGCTTTTCGCGCATTTTCAACCCTTTCAAATTTCGAATTGTTTAAGAACTGTTCTTATAAATCCTTTATATCTAATAAGTAGCTAATATTCAAAATTTCATATTTCTAGGCCTTTCAGTAACGCTAAAATCGCATTTTTAGAACGTTTTTTGCTCCTGCACCCCCTTTGGGTTAGTGGTACCGACATAAAACATAGCCTATCTTGGAGTAAGCGTTGTCACCATCCTTTTGACACCAATATTTTTTAAATCGGTTTGGTTTTTCTTGAGATTGGGTAGAAACTACCAATTAGAACGTTTTTTAGAACGCTTTTTGTGCATTTTCACCCCTTTTAAATTTCGAATTGTTTAAGAACTGTTCTTAGACATCATTTATATCTTATAAGTAACTAATATTCAAAATTTCATATTTCTAGGCCCTTCAGTAACGCTAAAATCGCATTTTTAGAACGTTTTTTGCTCCTACACACCCTTTGGGTTAGTGGCACCGACATAAAACATAGCCTATCTTGGAGCAAGCGTTGTCACCATCATTTTGACACCAATATTTTTTAAATCGGTTTGGTATTTCCTGAGATTGGGTAGAAACTACCATTTAGAACGTTTTTTAGAACGCTTTTTGTGCATTTTCACCCCTTTTTAATTTCGAATTGCTTAAGAAGTGTTCTTAGACATCATTTATATCTTATAAGTAACTAATATTCAAAATTTCATATTTCTAGGCCCTTCAGTAACGCTAAAATCGCATTTTTAGAACGTTTTTTTGCTCCTGCACCCCCTTCGGGGTAGTGGTACCGACATAAAACATAGCCTATCTTGGAGCAAGCGTTGTCACCATCATTTTGACACCAATATTTTTTAAATCGGTTTGGTATTTCCTGAGATTGGGTAGAAACTACCATTTAGAACGTTTTTTAGAACGCATTTTGTGCATTTTCACCCCTTTCAAATTTCGAATTGTTTAAGAACTTTTCTTAGACATAATTTATATCTGATAAGTAACTAATATTCAAAATTTCATATTTCTAGGCCCTTCAGTAACGCTAAAATCGCATTTCAGAACGTTTTTTGCTCCTACACCCCCTTTGGGGTAGTTGCACCGACATAAGATGTAGCCTATGTTCTAAGTTGGACTAACACCATCATTTTGATACCATTACTTTTGGAATCGGTTCGGTAGTTCCAGAGCTTACCTCCTACAAATAAACAATTTTTTCCTCTTTATAATAGGAGTATAGAAGTATAGATGAAATAATTTAACATAATTAAAATACGCCGGAAAAATTCCCTTCCACCACTATATCATTATGTAACGGAATTCGTTTGTGTGGCCCTGTAAATGAATAATAATTATTCTTTGTACCGCATATCCTACAGAATGCATATTTTAGTGCACTTGACAAATACATATCAATTATATAATGTTTGAAAGCATGTAACTTCATTAAAAATCATTTAAAATGATTTTTGATTTATAGTATTAAAAGTTTTGTTATTGTTTTCCATACTTAATACCATACAAACTTTCCATACAAAATAAAAAGAAATTTTCAAACATAAACAAATAACTAGCAAAATGAAGCAGTAGTCGATATTAATTACATACTTCGTATTCCACATTCAATTTTTAGTCAATCTTCGTCATTTTTAACATTTCCCTTGACCTTAAACCTAAGAATTAAATCTAAACTTTTATGTATAGATTCTAATTCTTGAATACAATCCTAAAAAGTTTTTTTTTTTTTTTTTTTTTTTTTTAATAGATTACTGAAAAACATTCATGTAGAAAACTTCAGTTCGAACAAAGATTACATTCGGGAATCATAAATCATTTTCAGATATCTTGTAAAAAAGAGAATCTTACTAGTAGTATTAATCCCAAAAACTTTTTTTAATAACATCACAGAAGAACACTTTTACAGAAAAGTTTTCTTTGATTAAATTTAGTCAAATTATTTTCAGATATATCTTTTTTTTTTTTTTTTTTTTTTTTTTTTTTGTTTTGTTTTTATGCATTTTCTACCGTAAGTAATTGTAAGTAAAAAACATTTTATTATGAATTTTAAATAATAGAAGAATTTTCTTATATAAACTAATTTTCATACACTAGACAAACTTGCCTACAGTAAAATACAGTAAAACAGAGAAATTAAATTTATATATATATATATATATATGTGTGTGTGTGTGTGTATATATATATATATATATATATATATATATATATATATATGTGTGCGTGTGTGTGTGTGTATATATATATAATATATATATATATATATATATATCACAGCCTCATCAGTACACATATCAGCAATAGCAGAATATCGAAAGCAGAATATCGAAACATGTTCTTGACACAATTAAAATTAAAGTTATTCTTTCAAAAACACAAAATATTCCTTCTGGATTCTACCAGATTCGTTGAGAGTGTAAGGGTATATTCTAGTTAACCAGTTTGCCATGAATAATCTATAATGATAAGCGTTGCAATTATTTTTCAAAATCAATGAATTTTTGAAGGCTGGGGTGTGGCCCGTTTCAAATGCATGCTGTACTAATTTAGAGTTTAATTTTCGATTTTTAAGAGCGCCAACATGTTCTTTAAGTCTGATATCGATCTACCAGTTTCACCCATATATACATTGTCACTGTCTCTACATGGAATCATATAAACAACTCCGGTTAATTTTCGTATGACATATTTATATTTGTGGCTATTTAAAAAAGAACTCAATCACATTTACTGGTCTGAAATTGTATTTTAAAATTTACTGGTTATTTCTTATATAATTGGAACAATGTAGCTTAATTAATATATTTAATATGTTTTGTAAAATAGTCCTAATTTTCTGATTCTTAAAACTATTTTTACACTACTTTATTTAACTCCATTCGTTTTTACCATGTAAAGATTAACAATAGTAATAAATTTTTCCAAAACTTATCATATGACATTATTAAAATATGTATATATAAAGTCTTGCTATCAGTAAAAATAATTTTTTATTACAATTTTATTATAATTTAACAATGAAAAAAAAACAATATTGCATCTTACCCGGCCATAAGTGATAAATCAGCAAGTATGCATTATAGTTCCTACTATTGTCAAGTGGCTAAGAGAATGGAGTTAATGATGTTTCAAATCCGTCTCCCCAAACTATGATAATAGACTATGACACTATGCCAACGAAATGTTTAAACACTAAATAAAACACACCTTTCAATTAAATCAAGTTGGAAATTGCATGTCAAACGTGGCAAATGAGGTGCGTTCGTACTATAATAGGTTTTATAAATATTTTTTTGCATCGCATAATGCACTGAATCTATATTTCAGTGCACTTCATAAGTGCATATCAATATCATTCTGTTCGAAATGCTATAATATTATTAAAATGCACTTTTTAATGCACTGTTAAAATGTGCTTTTTTTTCCATTTTGCCGTAATGTAACGGGAAACTTTTGACTGTCCCTGTAATTAAACTATACATCCGATTTTCATAAAATTTGAAATGACTCAACACAAAATTTTGCAACAATTGTATATTTAAAATTTCCGACCATTCGCTTGGGTAGTTTTTGCTCTGTTATATACGGACGGACTGACGGACAGGCAGATAGACGGACCGAACGACGACTAGAGGTTCAATTTATATAATAGTTATTAGAGTATATTAGAGTGTTCAATTTATATAATTACGAACTCAACTAAAAAAATGTGTAATGTTAAAAAAACAACTCGATTATCATTTAATAGATCAATATTAAGTAAATTATTAATTTCACAAAACATTTAAGAAATCATGAAAAATAGATTAAATAATACATTTTTCATATACTATCTACCCTACCTATATAAAATCCTAATGAAATAATTTTATGAAACGACTTTATCAAACGATTTTATGAAACGATTTTATTAAACGGCTGATTATTTCACAGTGATTTCATCTAAAATATGAAATATTATGCGGTGAAATTAATCCAATATAATTAAACAAAAAACCGTATTCATCTGCAGATTTCAAAACTGGTATTGCAATTTCAAAATTTCAATTAGTTTCGAGATATTCATTTTTTCCTAATTTTAAACACTTTTCTCTAACGAGGCAACTCAACATTTTAATCATAACATACATTTTTTTTTTCAATTTAGAAAAAGGTTATTATTTTTAACTAATTTGGATACCAGTTTGGTTTTTCTTAAATGTATGCTAAGAAATGCATCATGTTACTTTTATTCATAACTCAATTTACTTGAACAGTGTTTCGCCAAATCGGAAGATTCTGATAGAGAAATCAAGAACTCTGTATTTTTATGTTAGCGAGAAGCAGGTGATAAATCACTAAACAATTTTTCCGTCGCATTTTTTTTTCATTTAAAATATAATCCTTTCATTCATTTTACTTAAAATACAAAACTTTCATATAAAACTGAAACATTTAAAATTAATGGTTTCACTTCTTCTTTTTTTTATTTTAAACTACACACACACACACAAAAAAAAAAAAAAGTCACAGGTGTCATATATGCACCAGGGTACTTCATTGGCGCCAAAATGGCGTTATTTAGTTTGGCATGATAACCCGGTTTTTCTTGTTTATTTATTAATAAATGTTTATTTACTTTTATTTTCTTTTTTTAAATTATTATATAAATTGTTTTGTTCTATAGTTATTAATTATATTTTTTTATGTATTGTTATTTCATTTTAAAAATAATAGAAAATAATTTAAAAATACATATGTAACTAGTATTTGAAAAAGAGGCTTTCGCTAAATTGTCAAAAAAAAAAAATCACGCCAAACCCGGTGCGTATATGATATCAGTTCTGAATATTACATAATGCAACAAACCATGACATTTATTTTCAACTTTAAAGCAATGTTTTAATTTACCACTCGAAAAAAACGGCTAACTGGCGAGTTAAAAAAGCTATTTGCGCCCGGCTAACATAAAAGTATCAAGAATTGTTTGCGATCATACAAACTTTTGTGTAGTTTTATTCGATCTTTTTTTTTATTATTATTTTTTAATGAAAATGGAAACTTTCCATAAGAAAAGAGAAGGGATCGGCCCGTAATTGTTTATGGTGGTTACATGACTTGGACTGTTATAATATAGTTGATAGAAAATAGCGAAAGAATAATATTTGGTGACTTATAACCTGAGCCCAGCTAACATTAAAGTACCAAAATGGCACCTATAATATAAAAAGCAAAGTGGTCCGCCCGGAAATACCGATGATAGTCACATGACTTAGGCTATTATTAAAGATATTGTTTTCAATTGTAAAATCAGGGCCAAGAATAATATCTCCTTACGATTTAAAATTTATTTACAAGTGACTATTAAAAACGGAAAAAAAAAACTTTAAAATTACTGTTAAATGAGTCCGTTTTAACCTTTTACCCGCCGCACCATGAACTACTTCTCAAATTAATTTGAAAATTTTTTTGAGACGATTTAGATTAATTCTAAGGTTGTGTGCCAAATTTTGGGATGTTATGTAAAATAGAAGTGGAGTTACAGGTATGTTTCACTTGTGGAACGCTGGCGGTACGAATAACATTTGTGAAATTTGGCTAGTTTTTCTTTCCAAATCATAGCAGAGCTACACACATATGAAAAAAAAAAAAAAAAACGAAAATAAGATAATGCAAGAAATCTTTTATATTTTAGGAACATGATAACTAATCACTAACAGCAAAATATTTATGAAAGGCCTGATTTTTTTTTTTTTTTATGCGTACACTTTCTATAGTATTCACATCATTTCTTTATGCTTTTCTGACAAATTGAGCATCTTCCTTGAGTAGTAGATGACAAGCAATAGCTACTGGATGCATTGATAATGTACCTACTTACTGGAGCAGTAGGACCTCTTTTTCTCTTTTTCAAAACATCAAACCCAACTTTCATGGCGACAATTGCAATTTCACGACGAAACCTCAAATGCCATAGGGCTTTAATTGAATCTACTTTATGGCAATGCAATCTCCAAGCAGCAACAGTAGCCACATTTAGTTCTTTTCCAAACATATTTCACTATTATTTTTTGATCGAAGTACTAAATGATGTATTCCAAGCAAACCATTCAAAGCATCCACACAACCCATATTCTGATTATACAGTCTAATCATTTGAGGCTGTTTGATTGAAACTTCTCGCTTCAATTTTCGAGCCTATCGTGTTGCACTTTGAGTTGGCAATGCTCCTTCCCGATTTGATATAATAATAACAACACTGTTCTCATTCCATCGTACATAAACAGCTTTGCCATTACTATAATAATCAAATTCTCCTGATTCTTGTTAGTGCAATTATTCTGTACATTTATTAGGCATTTATTCGTTCAAAAATATTTAATAGGTAATCTGACAACAGGTGCAAGAGACATTATATCACAAAATTCATTCTTTAATATTACTTGTACGAAAATAATAAAAAAAATATTCGCCAGTGCGAGCCCAGTAAAAATTATATATATATTCCTAATAAAAGTAATGATAAGATAATTGTGTACTCTGAACCGCCAACGTTCCACATGTGGAACATCGGCATTCAAATGAGCATAAAACAAAAAACAAATAAGATAAAACATCCATTTATGCATAACACTTCATAAAGAAGAGTAAGCAATACTATAACCATCACCACAGTACTCAGATTAGAATTCTAAGGTTACAGATAGAGTAAAAATCACAGCCTACTACATATACGTTTTTTGTTACATTTCAACAAGCTCCAAGTTGGCAACCACAAATAATTATTAAACAATATTTTATAATCCATTAAAATATATCTTTAAGAAGATATATTTAAACTATCAAACAGATTAAACCAAAACTTTAAAAGATACAGCTTCATATAGTGCATGTTCCACTTGTGGAACGTTGGCGGGTAAAAGGTTAACAGCAGAAAAATATTGAAAATAATGCAATGAAAACTGTATTTACGCATGTACATTAAAAGAGAAGGAAACTTCAAAATTATAAATACATTAACAAGTGTTTAAAGCAGTAAATGGTAGTAATTACGTCATATTTAAAATGGCCAAATAATAATACTGCCAAACAATTTAAATATACCTATTCGGGACATTAATTTCAAATTTCGAGATGATTTTTTTAATTAATGTTCCCAGATAATTCTAAGACACCGCGAATAATAATATATCCTTTCTAACAACAAAAGTATTTTCATATGAATGCTAAAAAGAGAAAGAAAACTTTAGTGAAACTTAGGTCAGATTTAAAACGATACCTTTAAAAAGTCTGTATTGTATTATGTTAAGTTCAAGCGAAGTTAAAGTATTGTAACGGATTTATTTATTTAATTCTAATAAACGCGAATTTTAGTAATGAAATTAGGCGTGAATTTTGCGTAAAAATTGAAAGGTTTACAAAATAGTATGATTATTATTTTTAATTATGTATTTAATTTCCATGTTCCAATAAGTACCAAATAACATGTACCTCTGAAGAAGTAAATTACCTCAAAAAACTATCAATTTAACGCTGGATATCATTGTATGAAAATTGTTTTGTGATATATTCATTCATATAATATTTCACGTTTTATTTCGGTATGCATTAAGAAGTACGGAAATAGAATGATGTATGATTAAGTGATTGAAATGTAATTAGGAATGTTTAACTTATATAAACAACCTTTGATTTAAATTACTGTAGTCACATAAATTATATTAACAGAAATATTTTATTTTTGTTCTACTCAAAACAAGATATATTCAATATATTTAAAGATTGATTGTATTATTAAATTATAAATACAGTCAGCTTTACGTTTCGTTGAACCCTTTAAATATTTTTAAATAGCTGTTTATTTTTTATAACACTACTCAAAATAAACATTGTATGAGTGTAATACTAAAGTGTAATATAACAGTCTTTAAATGTATATACATATTTAATCTTTATACAAAAACTGAAATCTAAATTTAAAGTTTATTTCACACTAGCAACATTCAACTTTAACTTCCAACAGTAAAATGGAGAAGCATACGGTTAAAAACATAGAGGCTTGTTAAATTGTACGATTGTCTTTTCTTAATCTTTGACCTTTTGCCTTCGGATCGTGACACTTACATCACAATGGACTATTTTGTTATTCTGTTTTTACTAGCATTTAAAAGAAATATCTCTATGATCATCATACTATTATATTTTCAAGAAAAATCTACTACGAGAAAGAATTTTGTGTATAGTGGTACCATTGAATACGAACTTAGTCTCCCATCCTGTCTCATAATCAAACGATTTAGTTCAGCTTATTAAACAGAAAACATAATGTTCTCTACTTAATCAATAATATCAACAATGATTAATAATAGTATTAAAAGTAAATGTGGAAATGCTGTCATTGATTTTATTCTGCAAATTGTGTGTAATTCCGTATTTTTCTGCTTAATAGAAATACAAAATACTTCTCTATCAAATTAAATATATTTTAAAGTGCTATGTTAGTAGTATATCAAAACGAATCTCGTATATATGCATATATATATATATAATTTTTGTGAGTTTTTTATTATTTATTACCTTTGTTTATTTCGCCTTTTGTTAAAATTAGATTATTCTACAATTCCTAAATTACTAGAGATTTTATGTAAGCCTTTTCGCAATTCCAGGCATTTCTGGCATGTAGAAATTTCAGTTATAAAAATAAGATGATTGATTACTCTATGAGACGTAGCCCTAAAATATAATAAAAGAAAATTATGATGTTCCTGTTTAAAGGGTAAAAAAGAAAAGATGAATAATTTTATGCACATCACATTTTATAAAGAGATTAAAATATCATCCGATGCTTTTTGATAAAACATTTTCGTACATGAAATATTTTTGTCAGTCTTATCCTTTTTTAGCTATGTTGGATTCTAAGACAACGGAAATTCTGAATTTTCTGAATCGGAATATTTCACTTATTTCAGTGTCTTATTACAATATATAAAATATTATTTTATTTTATAATAAATTCTGTATAGTTGAAACTATATTTACTTTAAACTGAAGGAAATCTTATTTTAAATCCCTCACTGCATTACAGTGTAATAATACTTTCCTTTAAACAAAATATATTTTAAAGTGCTTAAATTACAACAGGGTTGTAATATATTATGACATTATTTTTATTTAGGTTATACGTACAAAAACCTAATTACAGTGTTGATTATACTTTTCTGAATTTAGTATCAGGACAATACATAAAAGAAAAGCATCAGATACTTTGACAGTGGGTAAAATAAACTATAAAACGACGTATGCCATTTATATTATCCTAATATGATAGAAAGGGACTTTTACATCCCCACAATAAACAAAACTCACGCTACTTACTATGTCTTGTCTAAATAACATCCGATTTCTTCGAAAACACTTCCATAAATGACCTCATCTAGCATTATGGCACATAAAACTATTATATCAAATGAATATTTTACACCACGAAATTGAGACGACAGTTTTTCTAACATTTTTGGCTATTCTGACAATCTGTCAACCTTGATAGTCACAATTTTCTTCTCAACAAATCCGGAAGTCACCTTGGACCTGTATTGGAAGAAAAGACAACAGAAAAAATAAGATGCTTTCCTATTATAGTGTTAAGGAAGTCTAATTCTAGAATAGATTCTTATGTTAAGTACAATTTCATTTCTTCTATATTAATCAAAAATATTAACACAGTCTAAGAACTTTTCTTATTGCCCGAGCTTCCTATTACACTTAAAGTGTAGATCTTTCGAGGACTGTTAAAATAGTTATGTTATTGCTTCCACTATCTTCATCATACGTACACTGTTGAATATTTTGTAGTATTTTGAATCAACTTTTTGTGCTGCGGTGGGTGATAAAAGAACATGGAGAAATATCGTTCAATGTATTGGAGCTCCTGTTGAACCATAGTTTCAAATGTTGGAACAATGTTGCTTAACATGGAGGGCAAAAAATGAAAGTAGAAACTTTGATTTTCGATTGCAACTAAAAGTTGCTTTTTAGCACCTGATATACATGCGGAAAATTTCATGAATTTTAAAAACACCCTTCAGGGCTCTACCAGAAGTTTGATATTTTCACTGTTACACACAATACGTTCTTACCAAAAATTGTACTTTTACAAGATTTTTTGGTTATCTTGTTTGACATTTCTGCATTTAAATTTGTTTAGTGTAACTTCCTTTATATATTTTTTTTTTACTTTAAATCTTTATTTTAAAATATTTGAAATGTTTTGTTGAGTTCTACAAATTATTTGTTCTCATTTTTTTTAGTGAAAATGAGTGCGAGTGGATGCAAACCGAAGTTTACCATTACTAGAAAGTAATTGGATGCCCCCTATTTGGTGAACCTACAAAACTAAATAAAGTTATTTTGCTAACAATAGCAGGCGTTATAAAAAAATACTTAAATACAAGGCAATAATGGTGAAGATCCACCAAAGACAAAGATAATTAAAATCTTGAGAGAGGAGATCGAAGAAATTCAGAAGAAAGTATTTATTATTGTATTTTTCCAGATGCGTATTGATCAAATGGTAGACAACATTTTTTTCTGAATACCAGAAAATTATTCGATTCCCTAAATCAAATAAAAATGATAATTATATTCAGAAGGTTACGTTTTTCAAAGCTGAAACTGTAATTAAACTTCTAGACATTTCGGCGTGAAAATGCAAGCTAATACCTAACTGTACTTGTGAAAAATCAAAGAAGTTGCCTCTAAAAGAGCAAGAATTTCTTCTTGACTAAAGTTAAAAAAGAAAGATAGTTATTGGCACTTTCGATAAAGCCGAGACAAGTAAATTGAGACAAAGCTAAGACAGGAAAACAAAGAACTCGATGAGGGCTGAAAACGCAAGTTTAAGGTTTGCGGCTAATCAGGAGAGTACAGTTTGTATAGTGACAATGGTGATGAAGAAAGAAGTAGTAGCCCTTCATCATGGTGTGAAGAATTATTATCCGTATCAAAAGCACCTACCTCTAAACAAGAGTCACAAAGACAAATGAGATAACATATAACTACGGTTTCAAGGGTCTCATATCAGTATATGGTTTCTGATAGATGCGTGGCAGCAATTGCTTTTGCGATTCTACAAGATGTTGGTATTGTAACAGAAAAAAATATTAACCCGTAACTGGAGACATGAATTTCCTTACGTTGTCAGAGACATAGAGTCAAAATGACTCCAATGTTATTTTTCTTTTTTATCTTTTGTAAACAGCTTTGGAATTTATTTTGGAAACGCAATATAATCTGGAAATCATGTAATTACCAAAATATTAAAAATAATTATATTAAAACTGTTAAATCTTATAATATTAATTGATGGAAAGATAATATAAAAAAAACCTAAACAACCTTATAATGAGTACTTACTTCGTTTAGATATCATGGTATGACACTAATATTAATAACTGTTAGAATTAAACAAACAAAAGGGAAAACACAATATTTTAAAATATTACGTTAAGAATATTTCTTTAATCTTTTTGCTTTTTACATCATTCAAATGCAGCTGGGGCATACGGCTACGGAACATTGCCCACATACTGGGTGTTTACAATAATGGCATAGAGTAGATATTTTCCTTTTAACCTTTTTTGGGCAAATGGTACAGTATTTTTTAGTAGGTAATTTTAAACTGCTATCTTCATCTACTTTTTCCTCTTCTTTACTTGACTCTTTTCTATAATCTCGTGTGGCCTGGTAAATAATAAATGCGTTAACTGCACTTATATTCATAAGGCGAAAAAATATAGCTATTGGCCACCTTCTGGTTTCCGACCAGCACAATATATGACACATTTTTCATCAAAGGCATCAGCAACAGATTTGGTATTATTATAAAAAGCGATAAGTTCCGGCTTATTGATGTCTGTATCTTGGGATATTGATGAGCGCATAGACGACACTAGCAATATAGCTTTGCCTTTTTTAGGAAAATATGATACCAAGGTTAAATCCTTCGAAAAGCCATAAATTGAACTCTCGACTATTCTGCTTCTGTTTGGAAGGAATTCTGTAGATATTTCTGTTTTATTTTTTATTTATTTATTTATTTATTTCTTTATTATTTGTTATTTAATGTTCCAACATAGGTTGAATTTTTTTTTCTTCAAAACTTTTACAAGCTCAACTGATGAAAACCAATTGCCTACTATTATATTCCTTTTTTTGCCTGCAATACAAGCAGACAAGCGCACAACTGCCTGCGTCGGTTTTTGCAACATTTTACTTCTTCTGAAAGTGTAATAAAATAATAATTAATAATATGTCTAATATGAGAGTCATCTTCCGTAACTTCGCATTCTTCAAACCATTGCATTACAGTTTTTCAAAATCTGGATCACATGACCGATTTTTTTTCCTGGAAGGTCCTGGTTGAGTATTATCCATTTTATTTTGAACAACAATATATTATTCTAGACAAAGGAAGCGGATTGCAATGCTAAATACGTAGAAATTAACTGGTGCATTATATATTTTTTCAGTCACAGTTTCAGAGACGTGGAGTCAATCTGACTCCATAAATAGTAACGAAAACTTTGAAAAAGAATAACTCGGATATAGGCGAGTGTTCAAACTTGGACTTCTGCCAACACACCGATAAAAGATCAACTTGAAGGTACTGAGGAGATGATTGCATTCAAGGACAAAAAGCCACGTGATAATTAGAGCCAATGAACACCGCGGAGTCACCTTGACTCCCGTCTCCAGTTACGGGTTAAACACATTTAAGGTTTCCGCACACTTTCGGAAGTGATTTTTTTTGAAGTTTTTGAAATTTTCTCTTGTTACCCATATTTTATAATGCCATTTACTTTAAAACTTTGAAAAAAAAAATTAGTAATTACCCAGAAATAATTATTTTAAAGAAAAATGTTCAAAATTGTCAAAAATTGACATTTCCGCAAAACCTGATAACTCAAAAATGAAACAATGTATTGACATATTGTAAATTGCTTAATAAACAGAATAACTTTCTTTTGGACTTAGACTACACACATTATAATCGAATCTCTATCTCAGATGATACGGCAGTTAAAGTACTAATGTAATGAAAAATTCGCAAAATTTTTCTCAAGTTTGCCATTTATACCAGTATAAATATAAAACTATTTAATATACTATCATGAGTGTAGTCTATTCCCGTCAAAAGACATTTGTAAAAGAAGTACAGAAAATTTCGTGGTATTTCATGCATAATTTTTTGTTTTTGGATGCTTTGCTTACAGTAAAAGTGCGAAAAACTTCATTTTGAGAAAAAGCTAAAAATAACTTTTAAACACAATTCAAAAGCTGTAATAACTGTAAATTTAAACGGCTGTAACACGGGTTCTATTTTAGATATAGACAAAATTTAAGCAGATTTCGATAGATGAAAGATTCAGTTTTAATATTATTGATAAAGGAAAAATCGATATTTTGATCGAAAATTGCGTTTTAAAGGTGTTCGGATACCTTAATTGACAGAAGCAAAGTACGCAGAGAACGAAAGAAAACTAGAGAATGTGCTAAAACAGATGATCTGAAGAAATAGAAAAAGTAATTGAAAGTATATATTTTGATGGAAGAAAAGATAACACACTACATTAAGAGAAAATCAGAGATATATTACATCGAAGAAATATAACGGAAGAACACGTATCTCTGATTAAATATCCAAATTCCCTGTATCTGGGACACACAAAACCATCTTCTGGATCAGGAAAGCATTTTAAAATACTGAACTGAAAACAACTAAATCCTTGATAAACTTAACGCTATAGGTTGTGAGGTATCAGCTGTAAACACTGGGAGAAACAATGGTGCTATTATAATTTTTCAAAGAAAGATTATTCGTCCCTTGATGTTGTTATTATTCCAGATTCAAGAAATGGAATTGCCATTGCGTCATTTATTTTCAGAACTTGGTGGACAAACTACATGTCCACGAGCCTTTTCTGGTCCTATTGAAAGATCGTTTGATCAATATGAGCAACTGACAGTTGGGGAGTTAAAAATATCTGCTCTTGTCTCCCAGAAATGAACATTGATGAATTAAGTACAGACCAAAATTATTATTACAACATGTGCCAACCAGTTTCATCCGGGGAATGCTTCTTAAATCTGATAAATCGTAGTGCAGAAAAAATATCTCAATCTAGATGGTTGACAACTGCCAGTCGACTACTTATAGAGTGCATTATAAGTCAGAATTCTTAAAAAATCTGAATATTATGGCTAAATTTGTAATGAAAGTATATGCGCCTATAAAGTTTCACATTAAGAAAGATTCTTCCTGCAAAATTGGAGCTCAAAATGTTTTTAAAGCAATTAAGTTGTGTCGTTCTATGAGGAAAGATTTAAAGAGGATTTTCGATCCAGTTATTCAACGAAACGCTTATTTCTGTCATCCAGAAAAAAACTTTGCAAGGATGATAATTGATGAAGGGAAGCATGTTCATGAACTTGATTTTTGAAGAATATTGAAGGCAAAGTAAATAGGTTGTTCAACAATAAGGCAGTTTTCATTTCCAGTATTGAACTTCAGTGCTAAAGGCTTTATTGATATTATTGACTGGAATGAATGTGAAATTATATCACCCCCCTTCCACCCACACACAGAGGACCTAAAAAATCAGATGTTCCATCTTTACAATCCTTCAAGTTGCCGTGTCATATTCAAACTGTTGCAAGATGCGTGAAATTAATTACTGAAAAATCATTAGCAATTGTAAGAGTAGAAGCAAAGGACGGATATATACGACCAAAAACCAAATCACGGAAGATAATGCCGTTTTTCCATAAATTAGTGAAATGAAAGATCGTTTTACAGTACATTGTAGGTATTCCATTTATTCTATTACAATATATTCAGAAAACTGTATTTCGTATAGATTCAGAGAACTATCTTGCAGGTATATTTGAAAAATAAAAGTGAACTGTATATCTAATTATTGTGTTTTTTATCTTCTTTGCGATAATTCACATATTAGGGTCATCTTTACCGTTTAAGACGCTAAAACATGGGAACACTTGTATTACTCACAATGCTTTAATCAGTCATTTTTACGGGTTATTTTAGTGAAATGAGAAATTTCGTAAAGGAAAACTAATTTGAATAATTTACACTACATACTGGAATCTTGTCTGTTCACGTATAAAGAGTATAACATTTAAGAGCTAGTTTAGCCTTAAAGAAGAATTCAAAATTAAATGAAATTTTAATCTTAAAATATGACATTATATAGTGTGCCAAAAGGCAACATTTTAGAAACATCTGAAGAAAAAATTACATAAAAAAATATTTTTGGTCCTTTTCACTCCACCCTATGCAACATCTTATTGCTGCAGCTACTGCAGCACAAAAATTGGTTCAAACCAGAATAAAATTTTAAATAGTGTATGTTGCTCAAAATATTTTTTATGTCTTTTCATAAAGTTTGTTCTTGAATAATGTAATATTACTTCATTTATATAATCGTAAACATTTTTTCTTAACTCAAAAGAAATATTTTGTAATAAATATATTTAATAAAATTCGAAATATACCTTAAATGCGAAAAAAACTGTTGGAGATCTGTCTTATTTAAATAACGGTCTTATATAACTGAAATTATATTGCAACTGTAGGTGTTTTTATTGATTTTTAAAATAGCTATAGTTAAAAGTCTATGTAATGAAACTTTATCATGTCCAATCTGTAAATATTTCTTTCAGATTAGTTTGATTTTATTTTGATATACTTTACTCAATTTTGAAACTGCTGGGGTGTGTTTTATTTTGAGATGTTCGTGATAGAGATTTTGCCGCACTTTTTAGTACTAAAAAATGCACCACATTTTACAGACAAACCTATTAATTAAAATATATATGTTCGTCTGATATTTTATTCGAATGCACAATTATATATGATATTGAACTGGGATTTTTTATTCATTTATTATTGCAACCTAGAGTTAAATTCAAAGAAATTGACTAGAATTAAAAATTGGTGATGCGTAACATCTCTCTTCAAATTAATATATTTGAATATTGTAGAAAAAGTTTGAGAATAGACAAAACTAACTCATATCATTGAGTTTTAATAATTCATATAACACTTTTATTTTGGATAATGTACGGTTATCTTGGTGTCGAACTTCATTTTTGTTGTTATTAAGCTATATTTTCTCTTTTTTTATTATTATATGAATATATGTCCCTATATATACAGAAATGCTGACAGACATAATTTAAATACAGACAATTCGATTTTCTGGTTCGGAGCACGTTTATTTGACTTACAAATGGCAGATGATTATTATACTATTATATACAGTATGCCCACTAATGTCCTTTGCCTCCCTCTTAACTTCGGAACGGCTAGTGCTATATTGATAAAAGTGGAGTCTAGGAATAATAAAGTAGTCATGCCCTACTGAATGGAACCACCTACAGCACCACCTGGTGGCAAACTGCTGGGTTAGCACTGCTATCTCGTAAACGGAAAAAATATAGGGAAAAAAGTTACATACAAAGTTGTAGAGCATCATCGATTTAGTACGAAACGGCAATTTGTGGACATAAATGCGAAGAATAGACCAGTTAAAACGCGCATTTTTTGTGATTTCCTACACTGTGACGTTATAAAACGATCTTAGAAAGAAAACACAACTAGCTATAACAATATATTTTTATTTCAGATGTTCAAACTTCTCACCGTCAGCTGCAATTCATATTTGGATCCCTTTTTAAATTTCACGTTGCACACGTCGGAGCATAGAGTGTGACACGAAGGCGCAAGCGTGCATAAAGCGTAGTTTAACCCTTAAATGCCTGGTGTTGCTTTTCGGCAGCATACCCAATTTAGGCTCTAAAATACTATTAGAATAATATTGAAGACATAATGCCTAATGTTGCCAATAAAATACATTCTGAAAATATTATTAAATCGATTTTAAACATTTAGATGGCAACACTTTTGCTGTTTAAGAATAAAGATAAATTTATTTTTCCAAATCTTGCTACTTTTTCTTTTTGTTTTGTTTGAAAGCTTGCGAAATACCCTATTTTGACATGCAGTGAGCAAGTAAAATTTATTCCTTATTATAGTTCCTAAAATTCTTGTGTGTTTAATATTATAGAATTGTATCAAGGGAAATTATTTTTTCAATTAAACACCAGTATTGCCGATTAGTAATAAACTGTTTTTTAGCCGTAAACTATACTTAAAACAAAATATGATTTTTTAAAAGTATTTTTCCCATGATTTATTTAAAAAATGAAAGCCGAAAAACATTATTACAATGATTTTTGAAAAATCAGGCATTTAAGGGTTAAGGTTCTCCAATGTTTGTGGAGGGGTTACATAGCCCTGCTGTTTCAGGTATCCCCACAGGTAAAAGTCTAGTGGAGTCAGATTAGGGGAACTTGTAGAGCAACCTTCGAAACCGTCATAGCCAATTATTTGGCTACTGAATTCTTTGATCAGGTATTGCTTCATTTAAGATGCCTTGTGAGCAGACGCGGTGACATGTTAAAACCATAGATTCCGAAGATTAGACAGCAGCAGGTTCTCCACAAAATAGGATATAACATTCTTCAGTAAATGTAAATATCGTGTGCCCGTTAACGTATCATCGTAAAATACTGAGCCTGTCAGCTTGTTATTGTAAACTGCACACCAAACGTTAGTAGCAATCCGCATTTGGCGTCGAATGTAGGTAAAACATATAGGATTTCCCAGACACAGTAATGTCGGCTCTGCCTATTGTAAATGCCATTCCGTGAAAAACATGCCTCATCCGTGTACACTATACTTACCAAGAATGATGGCCTGACCTGTATCTCGTTCTTAACAAAGTTGCACCATGCAAAACGTCTAGTAAAAATCTGTTGAGGTGTTAGTCGGTATGGATGATCGCCTAATTCACTTAGGATTTTCCAAACCTGACTTTTTGAGAGGCCAAAGTGTTCACTGATCTGTCTTGTGCTGCATTGCGGATATGCGAAGGTTTATGCCAATTACTTGTCCGCTTGAACTTTCCGTTCTACCTTAGCTGGTCTGCCACGACAAGTTCGACTAGTCACACAGCCTGTCTCCCTTAAACGATTTACAAAAGTTAACATGGTTTGATGAGGAGGATGCGGACCTGTAGGGTAACGTTGCCGGTACAAATTTGTTGCTGATCGTGCCTTGCGTCCACATTCAACCTAAAGTAAAACCATCCCACAATACTCAGCTTTGGAAAATCGCTCCATGACTATGAGCATCAACATAAAACCATAGAAGATGTCTCTTTTATAGCTATCTCAAGTGAACAGTCGTGACATTTCTTATGTTTTTACATACTGCAAAAATTTCGAACACCAAACGCAGGTTGCGTTGAGTTTAACTTACACAATTTTACACGATCTACATTTAGTCTAATTTGTTTATAAAGAAAATCAGTACAGGCATGTAACCCTCGGGGTTTGAAGAGCAGTCCTTGATTTGCAGTAATTCTGATTGGGAATAACAAGCAATACTAAGAACACATTGCGGTACACTGTTAAAAATATCGTGAAAAATTACCTCTGTTTTTAAAGGCTATCTATTTTCTGACGAATGAGAACGCTTCATAAACGCATATGGAGCGTTCTCATTGGTCAGAAAATAGATAGTCATTAAAAACAGAGGTAATTTTTCACGATATTTTTAACAGTGTACCGTGTTTTGTCCGAAATATAATCATTTCTCCTCTCAAGTTCCGTGACGTCATAGTGTAGGAAATCACGAAAAACAAATGCGTGTTTTAACCGTTCTATTCTTCGGCTTAACGACCCGAAGGTGTCTTTTCGTACTAAAACGATGATGCTCTAGAACTCTCTAAATCACTTTTTTCCTCTATCTCTTTCCGTTTTCGAGATCGGAATGCGAGCCCCGTAGTTTGGCACCAGACGGTGCAGTAGGCCGTTTCTTTCAGAAGCGCGCGGCTACTTTACTTTACCTAGACACCACTTTTATGAAAAAAAAACAAAAAAAAAAACAAAAAAAAAAAAAACAAAAAAAAAAACAGAAGCCATTTCGAAGTGTAAATTATTTTAAATGGACATTAGTGGGCATACTGTATATATTGCCAAATTCTATAACTTTGAAGAAAGTATACAAGCCACAAGAGACAATGTAATAAATATTATGTATCAGAGATGCAATTTTTGTAAAATTAAATTTGCTACATTGCAAGGCATTCTTAAAAAGGTGTTTAAATATTGTCTCTTTATACTTAAAGAATTCTTTCTCTTGATATACAAATAATGTTCATAATCTGGAAAATGCAAAAAATGCTTTTAGTATATTATTTCAATCACAAAATCCTTTTTTAATACCACGAAATGTAAATATTTTTATCCTAAAATATTTGCGGCATTCTGAGGCCAATATCAGAAATGTGAAATTTGTAAGGTAAAAAACATTGATGCCACAAAATAGTAATTGTCTCAGTTATTTCATATTTCGATAGTTTTAATGTGTTAAATTAGGAAAATGGAAGCATTAAACTAAAATACATGTTCGTAAATTTGTTTCTGATTATTAGGTAAAATATGCTAAATTGGACAATTAAATATTAAGATGAGTGTTGCTTTAAGTGATATTTCCTTTTTAAAGGAGGTAAAAATATTTGTATTTTTAATTCCAAATCAATCCATAGATAAAATATACTCAGAAATGTTTTTCTGATATGTGTAATAAAAAAAATTATGTTATATTTACAAAATGGAAATTTTATAAAATTCTCTGAGCATCGGATTCTTTGCTCGCTTTATTTTAAATTTATAAATTTTCGTCTATATCAAATTTAAATGTCGTGTACATATGGAAATGCACTTTGTAGTATTGAAAAGAATCTTTTAATATTAAAATAAAAGTTCATAGAAGCTCAAAAGACAACTGGAATAATATATGAAATAGCACTATTGTTAAAGTGACTAAAATTAAAAGTTGCACACTAGCATTTTACTGACTTTTTTTCTGTCTCCTCACAAAAAATAAATTATTACGGGAATAACTATTGTTTGTTTATAGAATTTTCTAATAAAAAATCTGGTGAATATTTATAAGGAATTCCCTCTATAAACAATATTCGTTTTGTAGCACAGATAAAAAAAAAAAAAAAAATAACTGGGATAAACATTTGTCTTTCATAACATTTCGTATGTAAAATATGTAAAACATTTATAAATTATCCCTACTATAAACAATATTCTTCAAACATAACTTATATCTAATTATGAAAAAGCGCATTTTTTTTTTTTTTTTTTTACTTCCCTGAAGAATAAAACAGAAAAAATGTAGAAAGGAATAGACTTCAAAAGAAAATATATATAACCGCATAATGGAAGTGGGAATGTATAATATACCAAAAATACACTGGCTACAATATTTTCAAACATCTTGGCTATCACGTCCTCAAATTGTGTTCGGTTCCACTAATTGTCGAACTCACATGTGATCAAGGTAGAATGCAAATCAGCCAGCTTCGATAGAGTATCATGTCTTGTACCTTTTTTTAACTGTCAGTTTATATAATGTGGGAATGTTACAGTGTTTTTGTTAATTTCATGAACAGATAAAATAGTTGTGCATTCAAGAGGTTCTCTAAAACTTGGAGGTGAGATATTACTATTTATTTTTCTGCAGCCTTCATCATCTACTTCTTTCGATTTAAAAATTTGTATAGATAAAATTTGTGTTTCTTTGTTGTTGTTGTTGTTGTTGTTATCAGCAAATAAACATAAAAATTTAAATATTCCTCTGCAGTAAAATGAAAACAAAATATTGACACACATACCTTTACATAATTGTTTAAAATCATGCAAATCAATTGTTTCAAATCATTGCAGCACAATAATTTTTTAGAAAGTCATAATTGGAAATACTTTTGAGGTGGCATGCTGTGAGATGGGAATTCATTGGATGGAAGTATTAAGATTCTCTTTATGCGATAGTGTATTTGTTGAAAAGTTTTTTTTGATAAATATTTTAATGGGTTAAAAATAAGATAAGGGTTTATAGAGTACACAGGAGGATTTTTTTGTAAATAAAAATACATAACCCATTAAGGACTAGCGTTACCATATGGTCACAGCATAACTGTCAACACTTTTGCTGTTTTTGAATGTCAGTAATTTATAACAAAATTTTATTTAATGACAGAAATTCTGATATAATATAAATTTTCTTTTCCAAAAAAAATGATGCGAAATGCAATTTTTGTATTTTAAAAAGAAAAAAATAATTCCGTCTTTAATGGGTTAAATCAAGTTATAAAGTGATTTGAGTAGAAAAGTTTATTTTTGTTTCATTTCAAATATTGATTGAAATTCCGCAATCTTTGTTCACCTTTTAACAGACTACTATACATTTATGAAGAGTTTTCTACCTAGAATTTAAAATGTCTGCTGTTATATTCTACCATTCATTTTTTGTGTCCAGTTGGAAAATTTATTTTTTAGTTCAAATAAGATTTTTTTTGTTATTGAAATTTCTGCTATTAGAATGAACATCAATTTAACAAGGCTGTTCAATAAGAGCATCAGAAAAAGCCTATAGCCTTTATTATTTTAAATTAAATCCAGCCACTGAAATTAGAATCATAATCTTCAAGTCTTACAGTATTAGGGATTTAATTGTATTGATATTAGTAACAATAATATGATAGATTCTATTAAATTATAAACAGAAGTTCTCTTATACGTCCATTAAAAATATTTTATAAATATATATTCTAAAAACACACTCAAAATATATATTAAACATTTAATTGCTATAAAGGACGTCAAATGTTAATAAAATACATTAAAATAAATTAATAATTTGACATATTTCGAATGAATTTACTCAATCATCATCAGAAAAACAAATAAACACTAAGATTGAAAATGACAATAAACTATTACAAATGAAGTTTAAAAATAAATAAATAAAAATCACGCGCGTAATATTTTTGAAACATGTTAAAATATTACGCGCGTGATTTTTATTTATTTATTTTTAAATTTCATTTGTAATAGTTTATTGTCGTTTTCCATCTTAGTGTTTATTTTTTTTTCTGATGATGATTGAGTAAATTCAATCGAAACATGTCAAATTATTAAGATCTTTTAATGTATTTTATTAACATTTGACGTCCTTTTTAGCAATTAAATGTTTAATATATATTTTAAGTGTGTTTTTAGAATATATATTTGTGATAGATTCTAATTTATAAAATTAAAACAAGCAATACTTTATTAACTACATGATAAATGTTCACCACGATATATACAAGAAAAAAAAAACTATATTGAACATCTTTGAGTCATAAGAAGTGGGGATTTTTATTCAACAGTCAGATTTCAACATAATTCAGGAGGGATGAACTTTTGAAGGAAAAGCGACACAAATTCGACTTCTCCTGTAACGGAAACTCTTAAAATCTTGCACAGCTTTCCCTCGAAAACTGCACTGATTTAGAACCTAAGAACATCGGTCTAAGGTTCTCGTTTTGCTGTTTAGATGTTAAAGACTGGGCTGAGTTGATCAATAAATAGCATTCAGACCAGAGAAAATAAATGTAAACTGACTCTAAAATAGAAATTTATGAAAGATTCTGCATTATTTTTTACTTTATTTTTAAGTTAGTAAATGTCGTATAAAAGGAGGAAAAAAATATATAGTGTGTAAAAACGTTTTGTAATATTGTAATAACAACTACGGTTTTTGAAGTTGTACACTAAAACATCAATGGTGGATAAATAATTATAATTTAATTTTACGGTGAAAATCAGTATAAATATTTGTTTGGGAATATTATTTTCATTTATTTAGTACCCCGTGTATAAGGAGAAAACAAGAAATATATTTATGTTTTGTTAAAGAAATATATTATATTTATTATTTTTCTTTTCATCTCTAACGCAGTCCCATGTTTATAGTGTAGAGAGAAAATTGGTTTTTTCTTTTGTTATCCTTTTCGTTAGATATCTCCCAGCCTTCCACTAAAAAAATATAAAAAATATTCAGTTCAACGATGATTGTTTTTTCACGGAACACCTTTTTTGATTAATTTATACATTATATATAAAGCAAATTAAAAGATATAAAGTTTTGATTATAAAATATATATTTATCTATCTTTTTCAGCATATGATATTTGTTACGAAACATAATTTATGAATTTAATTATTTAGGGCTGCGTTAAGAACAGGTGTTATGCTTAAATATATATATGTATATATATATATATATATATATATATATATATGATTTCATTTTAAGTATATATATATATATAATTCACACACACACAAACACACATATATATATATATACAGTGTGTCCCAAAAATATATACAAAGATAAAAAATGACACCCCAGGATAAATACCTTTCTTGTATTTTCAGAAATGACTGAGATGCATTTTTTTAAATTTATTTAATATGATTTATTGTAAAAAGAATTATAAAATACGTAAAAACTATCATTTTTTTTTTAAATTTAATATCACTTGACCCATAAATATTGATATCGTCTGACTTTACTTAGAAACGTTATGAGTAAAATATTTTTTTCAGCAGAAGATGTTTCATTCACATTTCTTTAATGTATGTATCGTCTGTTGTTCTAACTTTTATTGGTTTAGAATCATTTTGTGGCTTGTTTTCGACTGACTAATCGATCTTTTTATAAATTCGATAAAATGCCTAGAGATAAAAAGATTTCGAAAGAGGAGATCTTCAAAGTTTTGGATTTAAAACTTAAAGGCAAAAAGAAGAATTTTGAAATTCCGAAAGAGATATCCAAGATTTTAAAGAGATCTTTAAAAAGTGTTTACAGAATTTTGCATACTGGCGACAAGTAGTGTATTAAGAAAAGACCTGGTCGACAATGAATTATATCCATGTGCGATGGCAGAATCATTCTAAGCATGGCGTCCAGAAAAAAAATATTTCATTGCAAAAAATTGCGTCCATATTTGGAGTGTCAAAAATACCATTCAACTGGAATCTAAACGAATAACTCTTAAGAAAATGTTGAAGAAACCATGCTTAAGAAAATACCAGGAAATTGTACGTTTAAACAGGGCTAAAAAATGATGTCTTATGGTGATAAATGGCTGTCATCAATATTTAGTGACACGTAAAGGTGGAACTTAGATTGACCAGATGGATATACATTTTACTGATGTGATTTAAGAAGCAAACCAAGAAGTCTTTTCAGTAGACAGCAAACTGGAGAATCAGTAATGACTTGGGGTGGATTTGGATTAAAGAGACAAACATTTTTGGCATTTTGAAGCAAGAAAATTAACTCCCAGGACTATCATCAAATCTTAGAGGACCATTTTATTCCACTGCAAACTTTGTTGGCTGTGTATTTCAACAATTCAGGGCGCCTATCCATGTGTCTAACTCGACAAAGATATGGTTTAATATGAATAATATCAATTTAATGGACTTTCCATCACAAAGTCGCTACTTAAATCGCATGGGGAACAATTAATCTAGCACAAAAAGTATATGAAAATGGATGCCAATATTTTTCGACCAAGGACCTTAAAACAAGGTTAGAGCAAGCATGGTATGAGCTGTACCCAGAGGTAATGCAAAACATAGTACTTTCGATGGAAACTGTGTATTTGAGGTGATTAAAGCTAATGAAACACGATTAAATACTAACATTTGTAACTGTGTTCCCCAACCTTAAATAGACCATAAAACAAATATATTGTCTATATTTATGGTACACCCTATTTTCTGTTTTCCTAAATAAATTCAGCATTTGTTGTTTTCTAATACAAATTAATCCTAACCTGCGTTTCATGTAGTGTTTATAATTCGAAACATATAAACAAAATTGCATCCCATTCTTATTTTTATTGTGAATTGCATTTTATGCTTTTGCCTATATTTTTGGGACACACTGTAAAAAGTAATTACTATTTTAATTAATTTTTCAACTACTTTTCAGCAGTAATTACTAGGTACAAAAAAAAAAAATTGAAATATATTTAACGGTAATGTCCAATTGAAACAATAAGAATTTAAAAATAAAATAAACTTGTATATGATCTTATTTTATAAGAAAGGTCTCAGTAATGTCATTTTAATACTGTCATAATTAAGAATAATTCAGATTTTTTGTTATTATGTTATTTTACTTAATTTTGTTGAAGACAAACTAAAATTTGTATTTGGTAAAAAATATTTTTCATTTTAAAAGTTACATAAAAAGCGATATATTTGTATATGTTTAAAACTCAAACACAAAATATTAAAAATTTTTATAGTGCCTGCGTATTATGTATGAGATTCACCACAATCTCCGATCTATACAGACAGTATTTAATAAGCTTGAGTAAATAAAAGTTTCACAACAGTAAAAAATCTTTTTCCCTGTATGTTGTCGCAAAAGGTGATTCACACGTCTTTCGGGTAGCTGAAAGGTAAATTTTCTCTTACTATTCAAGATGATATATTTGTTTTGTTTTTTAATACGTTTTTTACTGTTAAATTTAAAAGACCTGGCGGTGGATGTTACATTTTTATTCAAAACTATACTACACCAGCTTGAATTCCAGCTGTTTCGTCTATTGTGCGTTATTCCACTTTTTTACGAAAGGAATAATGGAAGATAAGTATATTTTTATATTGAACTTCAGTGTAAATAGTTCAAAAAATACCTTATTTTATAGTCATCTCGTTTTCTGTCAAAAATGTAATTTGGTATATTTATTAAAAATAAAGTTTCAGCAGAGAAAAAAAAAATGTTTTAGATATTTTCTGGTATCTGGAATTTAAGTATCCCACGGAAATGCAGTATTTGAACTATTAAAAAATTTTCTAAATGATATGTCATATTCATAATATAACTTAATTTAATTTAAAAAGACATGACAAGAAATCTTATAATGCTATGTATTTTACAATATTTGGTCAAAGCTAACAGGGCATAACGGCTTTGAACATTCTGTCAAACATCTACAAGAATCTATATATATATTACGCTAACGTACGTGGCACAGAAATCGCGATTATTTGTTATTGTTCAATGGCAACGCGCGAGAAACGCATCTGATTGGTTATTGTGTAAGAGTCCTTGGCAGGATTTTGGGCGATCGGGTTTGTTTACGTTTCGCTGTTAGGGTGCACTATCTTTCGCTGCAATTATGTAGCTTCATAATATCATTTGAAATGCCCGTAAAAAATCTCGGTGAATGCTTGAAAGTGAAGAAGTCGAATCGAAATAGATTCGAAATCCAAATGGAATTGGTCGAGAACGTCGTTAAGCGATCGGCAAAATAGGCTTAATAAGTGTAGCATGCGCGCGTTTCTTCTGAAATCCAAATTACTGATTTAAACATCATAGGGCATGCATAACTGTGGGTGAAACGTGCAATTTCTGCAAAGCACTGTATTGGAAATGCGAATTAAACAGCAGCAAGAAGTTTACAAAATGTTGTCATGACGTAAAAAGTAATTTTGTACGGACAGGTAGTTTTGAGTGTACGGACCTGCGATACGAATTTCAGGTTCATTTAAGAATATTATTACGGGCTCCCCAGAAGTAATATACAATAAAACCTGCTTAGACGGAAACGAAAACGACCAGTGATAAATTCCGTTTTATGCAGGTTCTTTAAATTGAACAAAGCATAATAGCATTTTTTTGGGGGGGGGGGGGAGCAGGAGAGCTGGAACTTTTTTTTTTCGTTTATTGCAGGATTCAGTTATAAACAGGCTTTACTCTATTAGAAAATAAATTTGCTGGATGGTACTTTAAAAAAAATTCTATATAGTAATATTTGCTTACAATTTTATTATTTCTTTTTCAGTATTACACTTTGTTATATTTGTAATTGCTTTTTCATATAAAGATTTTAAATAAAAAAATAAATTATATAAAATATAATTACATTTTAATTAAATTCATCAGTTAATTTGGAATAAAAAAGTTTAAAGTATGAGACATGAAAATTAAAAAAACTTAACCTTTGACTTTACACAACTTTGGAACAGAACAAGAGTCAGTCCCTGGTGATTTGCACCGTCTCCACCCGCCCCCCTCTGAACGGACCTGCGATTAAAAATTTCAGATTCATTTAAGAATATTATTACGGGCCCGGGCAACGTCGGTCGGGTCAGCTAGTAACTTAGGAATTTTCTTTAACACTATAAGCATCCTAACCGTGTTTTCCGTCACGTAATCCTTGAATTCAAAGGCTGATTTAACACAAAATAGATATTAATGTTATTTTTGAAGTGCATAAGACAATATGTAAGGTAACCATAAACAAATCCTCATACATATATTTTGATAGCTATTATTTTATAAATCATGAAACATGCATGAAAAATTCTGCAGTACACTTATAGGGTTAAATTTCAGGAACGTAAATCACATGTTCCAGATAATAATTATGAGCGAAAAACTTGTCATGAGGGCAATTGAAGAAACGGCAACGCATAAAGAAATATTATAATATTTGCAATCAATCTAGAAAATAAAAATCACACATTAATCTGTATCTGAGTTGTATAATATCACTATAGGTGTCCTGTACAATATTTGCGTTATTTTATGTAATTGAAACCAGTATAGGCATATTGATAAAATATCCTTATATAATTCCTTTTGTAAGAATAGAACGCACAATTCTGCGTATAAAAGTTTCTTAAAATAGATTAAAGTAATAGATGCATGATATCTGTCTATCGAAAGAGCAATTAAAACGATAGACGCAAGAGTCTTAATTTCAAAATATTACACTTTTCATCAAATATGAGCATTTATTTGAAATATTTTTTTTCTTTCTAACTGCGGATGTGACAATAACTGTTTTTTTTCTTTTTTTTTCTTTTTAATTTTTTTTATTTAGTTATCTACACTGTAAAGATTTAAAAGAAAATCTGTTGAAATACTGAAATTGTTGCAATCGAGATACCAGTATTATTTCCGGATTGTAACGGATTTTCCCCCCGTATATTCCAGAAATAAGTTCGTTTTTTACAAAAATTTTCCGTTTTTTTTTTTTTTTTTTTTTTTTTTTTTTTTTTTTTTTATATATATATATATATATATATAAATTGTTCTTTCTCAAAGACAAAATATAATAATTTTTCAAGGAGAAACTTACATATTTATGAATTTGACACTTCGGTTTTCAAGGACACGTTTGCATCAAAATCAACAAATCAAAATTTTAATTTAAACAACACTAAATCAACAACACTTACACTGTAAAAAAAAAGAAAATCCGACCAGTTTTCCTGTAGGAATCGGAAAAATAGTTGCCCTTATCGTTCCGGAAAATTTTCCGACCCAGCTTGGAATAAAATCCGTAAAAAAAAAAAAAAAAAAAAAAAAAAGTCAATAAAACGGTATTTTGCGGATTTTACTCCTATTTTACAGAGGGAAATTTTCTGGTACGATAAAGGCAAATATTTTCCCGATCCCTACAGGAAAACTGGTCGTTTTTTTTTTTTTTTTTTTTTTTTTTTTTACAGTGTACCTTGATGGGACTCTAACCAGGGAACTGTCGTCTTCCAGATTAGCGCCCGTAACGATTACACCACGGCATCACAAATTTCGTGTTCAAATATCGTTACTTATATTAGATGACTTTTATAAAGCAAAGGCTAACATGTTAAACATGGAAGGTATTTTCGTAGCGATAATATTTTTCAATTGAGTATACAATTTTGAATATTTTACACATTTTCTCCTATAATAGTGAACGTTTAACTTTTTAATTTCATGCTTAATAAAAGATAAATTTTACTCTTTAAAATATCACATGTATGGAAGAATGTATTAAGAGTACTGGCAGTTTCTTTTTTGCAAGGTTTTAAAAAATTTATTTCAATATTATTTTTATTTATTTATTTATTTATTCATTTAATTTTGCAAAAAATATCAATATATTTTTTCTCAACAATGTACTTTTTCAAATTTTCCAAATGATTTGCCTGAGATCAACTGTAAACTCAAATGAAGATACTACAGGATATTAAAATAAATTTCCATTATTGTTTATTAAACTTAGATAAACATCAATTTTATAATAATTTGATTATCATATTTCAGATATGTTTTACATTTTATATTCGAATCTGTTAAAGTTAATAAATAAAAATAAATTAGTTAATAAATAAAGTTAATAAATAAAATTAATAAAGTTAATAATTAGTTAATAAATAAAATTATTAACTAAAAAATAGATTTTTTTTCTTTTAAAACATATATTAAGAGCATGATATAAATAAATATTATTTTTAAATCATAATGAAAAATAAACTGTAACATATCCTTTTTAACGATGTCAAACTTAAAATGGATTAAATACTTAAAAACTTAAAATTTATAACTTAAAAAGGTATAAATAAGATATATATTTTTTAATATCGTAAAAATATGTTAGCTTTTTATAGAAAAAAATTATAGTGAGTTATTTACAAATACATATTATAGATGACGAAATAATTTTTATCAAATTTCCTTGAAATCTCATGCAAAACATACTACTTAGAAATTATTGGAAATTCATTGAACATATTTTCAATATAGAGCAATATTTAGCCAATAATGGGATTTTAATAAAAATAATACAGGGTGATTCAAAAAAGATGGGAAAAATTTTAAGAGGTGATAGTACACACCCAAACAAACATTTTGTATCAAAGAATGCATGGTCGAAAACTAAACGTAAAAAAGTTAGAGGGCGCCAAAAGTTGTGTTCTTATACGAGGCAAAAACACACAGTGAACGATTAAGTTAAGTTACTAAAAATAATTTAATGGCATTTGATTACAATAAGTGCTCAAAACATTGACCGGCAGCTGTTATGCACGCAGTACAACAGCGAAGAACAGATTGACGAATTTTCTGAAACACTCCAGGCACCACCGCGCTCGCCAGATCTTTCATGTCTCGATTTATTTATTTATTTATTTATTTTTGTGGGGACAGCTAAAGGCTCTTGTGTATGAGACTCCCATTGAATCCGCAGAAGAACTTGTCGCCAAGCTTTCGGCTGCTGTAGCCGAAGTTCGCGATATACCTGGTGTGTTTCAGAAAATTCACCAATCTGTTCTTCGCCGTTGTACTGCGTGCATAACAGCTGCCGGTCAATGTTTTGAGCACTTATTGTAATCAAATGCCATTAAATTTGTTTTCGTAACTTAACTTAATCGTTCATTGTGTGTTTTTGCCTCGTATAAGAACATAACTTTTGGCGCCCTCTAAATTTTTTACGTTTAGTTTTCGACCATGCATTCTCTGATACAAAATGTTTGTTTGGGTGTGTACTATCACCTCTTAAAAATTTCCTATCTTTTTTTAATCACCCTGTATATATATAAATGTAAGACAAGTATACACAACAATTAATTACTTTCCTTCCAAACAAAAGCGACTATTTCAAAACATCATTTGGGGAACTTGTAATGTTTTGAAAGGAATATTACGTAACATTTAGAGAAAACGTACTGGATTTATACGGATTTATAACGTTAAAATTTCAATTACGAGAATTGTACTGTTTTCATAGAAAAATGAAACTATTCCGTAAAAATTTTACGGACAAATTTGTGTATATTGACAATTTTTTTTTATATAGTGTACTGTGTTCAGCAACTGATATAAAATAGTCAGTGTAATAAGGAAAATATTCAAAAGGATATGGGTGTTATAGAGAACGCACAAATTCACTTGCTTTTTAAAAGTAGCTGAATGATAAAGGGTTTTTCTAAAATAGTCAATACTATTTTTATTAGATGAGCCATCAGTACCAAACAATTCCAATAATTGGAAAAATAACAAAAAACAAAAGTATTGTCCTAATTGAAGAATTTGCCCAAAAGCTATACATTGTCATCAGTAAAAATAATAATAATAATAATAATAATGGATGTCAGTTAATATAAAGTGTCAGTTTGTGGAAATTCCTTACCAGGGCGTTACTTTTAGAAAGACACTGAAATTTAGCTCATTGTACTCCGAAATAGTTCTTAACCCCTTCGGGACGCCCCTCTTTTACAGAATTTTTATTCTTTTATCAACGGATTTTCAAAACAGACATTTTTACCTAATTGAATCGGGAAAATGCTCGGATTAAATAAAGCAAAATTTTCAATAAAAACTTACTGGTGAGAATAATCACGAATTCTGAGCACCTTATGCGGCACGTATACGTGTCGCTCGTCCACAAGCGGTTAATTCTCACGTATTCGCTTGAAACCAAGATGTAGTTCATAAATTAGTTATGTAAGAAATGTTACCATAATGTAAATTGTTATCGTACTATACTCGCGCATGAGCAGTTAAAATTATTTGATATATATGTTTATAGTCAATAAAATTTTTAATATGTTTAATGTATAAATACTGTATATCGTTTTTATTTCACTTTCTCTTAAATTTGTTAATGGAGTTAAATTTGGAAGAAAATCCTGCATGTTATATAAAGAAATGCATTTTTAAAAATAAAGTTTTATGTATCCTTGCTTGTAACCACTACTACTACTCGAATGAGAAAAAAAAATATATTTTACAAGGCACTGACAGTCATCTGCTACAAACGCAGATCATTTCAAACTTTTTTAGGGTTTCGTTCATCTCACAAATCTCTTACAGTCTCGTCTCTCTGTCTGTCAGTCACAGAGTTTGTACTTGCAAACTTTTTAAGTTACAGACTTTTTTTTTTTTTTTTTTTTTACGACTTGAAAAAATGTTTTTGTCCTCTGTCAAGGTAGGAAATCAAAAACATATCTGAAGCGTTTTATTGGCTGAATCCGCATTTTATTCGTTTTCTCATTGGTCTTTACAGTAATCTGTATTTTCTTTTTACTTTCAACAGAGATGGATACTTCTGTTGCCGGTATGACAAAAAGTAATAAAAACTACAAAATAATTAATAACTCAGAAAAAAATTGAGATATAGCTTTCAAGCAAATTGCATTTAACAGTACATTTTTTTTCTCTATACGATGCTGTAAAAAGTAATATTCTGGGATGTTTAGAAGTTTAAGAATGAAATTTCATTTAAAATTTGTCCAGGAATATTAATGTTTAATCCATGGCCTACGTAATGTATGACCAGTTCCGCAGAAGTTAAAAAAATTACAGTACCGAAAAATGTAATCCTTGGCGTACGTAATGTATTATCAACTCCGTGCGATTTTTTAGGTCTTAAATTTTAGTCTTTGAAAAAATCATTTTTAAATGGTCGTTGTAATTTGTTAAATTGTTTTTTTAGTTTATTTATTATTATTATTATTTTTTCATAGAGCTGAAAACCCCCTGGCTTTGCCAAATAAAATTTTGAAACAGTCTTAATTAACGAAAAATGTAATCCTTGGCGTAAGTAATGTATTAACAACTCCGTGCGATTTTTTAGGTCTAAAATTTTAGGCTTTGAAAAAATCATTTTCTGAATGGTCGTTGCAATTTGTTAAATTGTTTTTTTTTTTTGTTTGTTTTTTTTTTTCATAGAGCTGAACACCCCCTGACCTTGCCAAATAAAATTTTGAAACATTCTTAATTAACGCACGTTATTTTGTTAAGTAAAAAACCCAATTAAAATAATGGAAAATTTTCATAATTCAACCAAAGCTTTTATTTAATTCAAAACTCAACGATTTACTGTCAGAAGCGAAGATGATTCCGTATTATCCTCCGGGTTGTCACAATAACACATTGTTATGTTAAGCCTAAATTACTGTACAATCTTTATACTCGGAATGAAAGCTCGATATTTCTGAATTACTTAAAACCTACTTACTTAAATTACTATGATGTATTTTATATTAAAAATGCTTACAAAATATTTCTAGAAAACACAACTTTTATGTTGAAGACGCCTCACAATTGATTTTTTCCTCACCTATTTCGATTATCAGTATGAAACAAAGACTGTTGTTTGAACATTCCAATAGCTTTGGTTGACACCATTGATAAAAGTCTGAAATTCTTTTAAGTATGAAAACAGATGGGTGGGCCAAGCCTCCCGTATGGTCCACCCTCCCTAGTCTCCCCTACATGGTGTTTCATAAAAGATAGGCAAAACTTTAAGAGGTGATAGTACACATCCAAACAAATAACTTTCAATAAAGAATGCATGGTCGGAATCAGAACGCATACTTGGAAACTTAGTCCATGCAAACGTTGCATACACATGTGAAAACGAATCAATATAGTGAACTGGGAATTTACAAAACGCGTCAATTCTCAGAGACTACGGGGCCGAACATCTCGAAAATCGCACATATACACATAGAAAAAAAATCTACTTTTAGAAATTCTAAAAATTATTCTGATGCGTTCTGTAGAAGAGAAAAAATCCGCTAAAAGTCAATCATTAAAAAAAAACTTTTATTTCATTCGAAAGAAAAGCAGAAATTGATTTAATTTCGGAGCGACCTAAGGTGTTTTCATCTTTTGACGCTCGGCAGTAGAGGTTTTAAAATTAAAGGTTGTAAAACTTTTAAATTATTAAATTTATAGATTAAATTGTTATGCATCCATGTGTAGAATTTTTCGCTGATCTCAAATATGATATGTTCATGGCTATGTCTAAAATTGTTGCGGATATATTAATTATTATTTCATTAATTGGATCATTTCTTCCAAACTGTCGTTTTAACAGAGCAATGGGTTGCCAGAATAAGAAAGGCAGGGTTTACAGATGCGGAAGTTAAGCAATAAATTGTACTGGGTTTTTAATAGTGGCCCCCATCTCAGAATGTAAGAGGCTTAAAACTCGAAACTTGCACAGACCGGCGCAAAGAAAAAAAAATTCTTTTTCAGAAATTCTAAAAAATATTCTTTTATCTCAATTATGAGCTGAGACATTACTTATTATTTCCTTAATTGGTTTATTTCTATTAATTGCTCATTTTAAATGCAGTAACGTGATTTTTTACAGTTGAGTTGTTCAGAACGGTGTCACATTAAAAAAAAAAAAATTACAGCCTACAAGTTACTTATTAAATATAAAAATGTCATAAGTGTTGATATCACTATTTTTGAATAGTAATTTCAGAAAATATCGTAAACACTTCCTTAAGAACATTTTTAAACTGCAGCGTTCTCACCGTTTTGTTTGCGGTTTTTTGACGGCGTGATGAGATAAATATTATTTATTCAATATAAAAAATTTCATAAGTTTTGATACCACTATTTTAGATTAGTAATTTCAGCAAATATCTTAAATTGGTGTTTATTGACCGCTACCCCCTCGACTAATGTATCTACGAATAAGATGTAGAAAGGAGTTTCGTTCAGATACAATATTTTAAAGAATAGTGTGGGTTGGTTACCTGGTGGTGGAACGCGAAAATAACAGAACGCGATATTATTTAAATTAGGAAATCTAACATTGTTTGAAATGTTAAGATAGTTTATAACACTTACTAAGAAGTTTTAAAAAGAATGGCGCGAGAAATTTCCGGGGAAATGGGAATGGGCGCTAATTTGTTTTTTTAAACGTTAGCGTTTTTTTCCATTTTATGTGCGGTTTTAAGTATTTAATAATTATAAATTATTAATTGGGTTTATTAATAAATTATCATAAAGATTATAATTAATTAATTATAATTAATTATTATAGTACAATTATATAATATAATATAATTAATTATTATAATATAATATAAATAATTATAATTAATTAATTATAAAAATAAAGTGTTTTGAAAGGAACATTAAACGAAACTCTCTGAGCAATCTGTAACCATGTTTACCACTTGTTTAAAGTACGATTGCAGGTATTAATATTCTATTCAACATATTGTTGCTTCGCTAAATATTTATGTAACCACTCAAAGCATGCCTATATAATGATAGTTATCTTCTGTAAATTTCTAAATTTCCGGAAACTTTGGCTAGTATTTTTCTGGATAATATGCAAAAATTGAAAATTCGAAAGTTCCCGGATA
Organism: Maratus speciosus; assembly: GCA_963932465.1. Classification (NCBI taxonomy): domain Eukaryota; kingdom Metazoa; phylum Arthropoda; class Arachnida; order Araneae; family Salticidae; genus Maratus; species Maratus speciosus. The sequence continues at coordinate 428,853,552 of OZ010795.1, read as the reverse complement.
CGTTTGACCAGATAATGTGTATGCAGTGAATAATGCGAAATCACTGCCACTTAGATTTGTAAAGGTCACATTTTTATAGGATTAAAGAGATATTTGAATTCTGGATGAATAGAAAATAGTTAACTTGGAGAAAAATCCCTTTTTAAACGTTTTAAGATTTTTTTTTTTTTTTTTTTTTTTTTTTTTTTTGGGGGGGGGGGCGGAAATCAACATGATATGAGTTGAATGTAAAACATTAAAATGAAGTTTGAGAAGCATTACCCCCCTGTTTGGGTACTACCACCCATGGTTAAATGTTGTTGGAAAATGCCATGCATATGATTTTAGAGTTTATTTTTCATAAGTATATAAAATATTAACAATAAATAGTATGTGTATAATATATGTGGTTTAACTCCAATGGAAGTAAATCTGAAATCAAAATAAATAATATATCTTGATGTCTACTATATATGTAAAATGCAAATGGAATTTTCTTTCAGGTTGCTTATAACTTGAGTTCTTCTGAGTGCACTTTTCAGAGAAGGTTTTAATATATAATATAATGTTCCACGTTGTTTATGTATATTTTTATGAGAAAAAACGTAATAAATAGATCAATTAAATTATGAAACATAATTTCATTTAGAACACTTATAATTCACGTTCTGCTAAATGGACTTTTATGGGACTTACGATGGCTGTAAGACAATTGTTGGAAAAAGGTTTTAAGTTATAACTAATTTTAGGGAAACGTTTCATCTACTATATATATATATATGCATGATAATATAATATATATATATATCATACCAAATTTTTAATATTATGCACTTAGATCTCTGCTGCAATTGCGTATAATCTTAGTGTATTATCAATTTCATTTCTAAACTGTAGTTATCTGATATCTTTTCATAAGAAATTCCATTAAATGTTGCATTGTTATCATTGCAAAGATTCAATAAATGAATTTAAACAATCTCGTTACATATGTTATATGTTAAATTTATTTTCTTGTTGTTATTGCATGATATTGTCCTATATCAATTCAATAATTTTAATTAAATATTCGGAGAGTACTTTCATAATTTTTTCTGTACAGTTACTCTTTATTTAGATATCAGTATTGGGAAGCAAAAAGTAACTGATAATATAATAGATTAAATGTTCATAATTGTTTAGTAATATGTATAATTTATATTAACAATGTACTGAGAAGTACATTGGGATAATACTATGCACTGTAAAAAAAAAAAAAAATGGTAACGTTCCATGTAAAATCCAGGAACGTTTCGCCTTTTCTCAGGTTTTCAGAATAATTTAGCTCTTTCCTGTGAAATTCTGGTTTTCTTATCTGAAACGTTCCTGAACCAAAAGTTGGAAACAGCAAAACGCTGCGGCCGCCATTTATTATTTTTTTGCTATAATCCGTTGCTCGCGCGTGAGTGTCGAAAAAGAATTCCTTAAATGAATGTAAAAAAATCAATATGGAATGCAAATAAATCAATAGACGACATAATCCTACGTCTCTATTGTCAAGACAATTCAGATGAAAATACAATACCTCCGTGACATCGCTAAGAGATTATATCTCGTACTTGTCTGTGGAGTGTTTAAGGAGCAGACCGTGTAAAAAAAAATACACCTATTATTTGGATCTCCATTAACCAGGGGACCATCAAACATGATTCTCACCGATTTTGATTAATTTAAAGTATGTTTTAGAGTTCTTATCTCTAATTATTCTTGTGAAAGGATTTCTTCAAATGGGACTTAGATTTTCAGAAATTAGATGCCGAGGTTTAGCATACGTTTCAAATACCCATTAGTTTGCAACTCTCCACGTGTCTTTCGTGGTGTGGACGCAGAAAGCTCGCATGCCACCCGTACGGCCCGAGTTCGATGCTACCTCTGGACTTTTTTTTTCTTTTTTAATTAATTTTATATTTTAACACTTTATTACAATTTGATTTAAATTTGATATATATTTGACACTTTGAATTGCTGCAAATTTGAATTTTTTTTTTTTTTCGGAAAAAATATACAATTACGTTTAGTTTTTTTTTTCATGAAAATTTATATGTATTTTATCTAACTTGTAAACTAACATAATTACTAACGAAAATCCAAAATATTTTATGTCTAGATTTCTTTTCTAATTATTATTTACATTTATATATTTTTATATTTTAAGCAAAGTTCAGAAACAATATATCATATATATATTTACTTTATTGAATTTTAACTGGAAATTTATTTTTTTCGTGTAAATTATAAATAATAATTTTGATGTCAATTTCAAAATATTTTTTCATTCTAACAAATAATGATAATAAAGCGTAAATTGCCAACTGGAAATGTAAAAATCGTCTGCGGATCCCGCATGCTGTGATATGTCAGTAATGTTTTGCTGTCAACAGAAATATTCCTGGTATTTCTCAGGAAACTTACTGGCATTTCTGTAGAAAGTTTTTAACATATACAGTAAAGTTCCAGTCATTTTCAAGAAATGTTTCTTGGAAATAATGGGCAACTCAGCTGCTCATTTTTTCCCAGGAACGTTGCGGAATTTTTTTTACAGCGTGGGAGTACTTGTAAGGTTATTGTCATTCGTGGTTCTGGACTATGTTTATCGAATCTATGTTAAGTATGTTGGGGGAACGGTATTTTTGTCTATTTGTTAATCTCATTTTATCATAATTTCACAGTTTTTGTTGGTGGTCGGTAATATTTATTTATTGATTACATATTCTCTACCTTCCTTAGTTGTAGATATATGGAAAAACGTTCTAACGAGTAAATATAAAGAGCAAATGAAGATTTCATTAAAAATGCCTTTATGTCACATTCTAATAAAAGGATATTTATTTGAATTACAGTGTCAGATATTTGTTGGTATGAGGTTTTTAGTGTGTAACGCTTTATTCTACGTTACTTAGTTATGCAATATACGACGAAATTAGGTCAACCCGATAGTAAAAAATAATTACATTTGAAATGATTATAACTCATCTTCTGCTAAACGGAAATTTATCGATTTTATGTTGTTAGTTAGTTTTGTTTTTAGTTATGGAAAGGTTTATATTTGTAGCTTATTGCTCTGCGTTGCATAGTTATAAAAAACTGGAGAAAAGACTATTATCAGATCGACTTGATTATGAATAAGAATTTTATTCTTAACTATTATAACTCACGTTCTACTAAATGGATTTTTATATGATTTAAACATGCAGTTACGTTACATTTGGTGGAAGGGGTTAGTGCATAACACATAAAATTTCTTTGCTTAGTTGCATAACTATGAAAGAATAATTATGGCTGCCTCGTAATGAAAAATTAGTTTTATAAAACAGTTATCGGATTTTGATAGGACTTGCAATATTAATTAGATAAATTAGAAAAAAATAGGATTTATACGCAAAATTTGCATTTTGAATTACAAAATTTAGATTGTATGTGAGCGGATTTGCGGATAACAGCTAGTAGCATGTAAATCCAGGATTTTTTTTTTTTTTTACATATTAAAGATGTGTTTTGCAGGAAAGTTGTTGAAGAGCATGACAGTTTTAAGGTAGATTGAAAAATACCCAACTGCACCTCTGTTAAATTCTGATGTTCTGTGGGCGGATATTGCCTCAAGCAAACTAGTTTTCAAAAATGTGTTTCTCTCTACCAGTCCATGCAATACTCATATACTGCTATTTTAGTGTCTTTATTCAATTTATGTTTTATAACATTATAGTCGACATATTCGTAAGCCCGTTTGTTAAGGCAGATTGACAGTGTAGAATACATTGGAAAGAAGCAGAAAATTCCGCACGAAATTCCTGTGTTGTTTTTCAGTGATTACGGCCTTGTCTGCTATTTTAGGTTTATGTATTTTCCCTTTATTCATCCGGTAGCTTAAAGTGTCGTAGGGCTTCTAACTGAAAGAAGCTGAAACTACCTGCTGAACGTACTACATGGTTCAAGTTCAAGACCTCCTATGCTGAGAGATTTTCGCTGTTGTTCTTGGCATGTTTTCTGCTACTGAAATTAAACAAATTCGTAAATCGACAATAATTTCCAAGTTCTTTCAGTCTTGATTGAATTTGTCAAATAAATAATTTAAACAATACTTGGAATTAAAAAATTTATTTTATGCTGAAATAATTGTTCAGTTAGGGTTGACATTTAACAATTGTTGTTCAGTTGTTCAGATGTTTCAGTTAGGGTTGACAACAAACATTAGAAAATCTTTATATTCTTTATCATGTGTCACTTATTTATTTGTAAAAAATCATCTCATCATTTATTTTACTCAATGAAGTAAAACATATTCCAAAATAAAGAAATATACAAATAAACACTTCGTTTTCACTCATCATGTATCTCGAATTTATTTCACGATTGTCAGATCATTCGAAAAAATCTTTGTTACTTCTCATCCTAAATTTATGTTTTTTGCATGAAACCTAACATAATCATTCCGAAAATCTCTGTAAAAAAAAAATGAAATATATGATAGCTGAAAAGTCGCTTAAATTGAAAGTTTTAGAACGTGAACGAATGTCAAGCAATATTAAATATCGATCTATTTGTAAATGCTGCTTTTTCTGAAAAAATATATGTGTGTGTGCATAAGAAGAGTGTATATGAAATACGACTGTAGGTGTTTTGCATTTTTTTCTATGGAGTACTTTAAAAATACAAAAAAAAAAAAAAAAAAAAAAAAAAAAAAAATGCGTCTTCATGTATAGTTTGAGATCCCGCTTCTCAGTTTATTTTAAATTTAAAATGACATTTTATAATGTCCCAAAAATTAAATATATTGTAATGCATTTGTAGGTAGCAAGCAAAGAAAGAAAAAAAAACATAATTTCATTAAAACATATTGCACATATAAAGTGATATATATATATATATACATATATATATATATATATAAGTGTGTGTGTTTGCAATCAGAAGACTGCATGCATATTAAGGGGGTCCGGGATAAAATTCTCCAAAAAATGGATTGGCTTAAAAAATATATTGAGATTTTAGCGTTAAATACCGCAAACCGCATGCTTTTACCCTCGTTAGATAAAAGAAAATGAAAAATTTACAAATATATATATATATATATATATAATTGAAATTTTTTCGAAAAAAAATCAAAAAAATTTAGTTTTTGTTTATTACCTTTATATTCAAGTATATAAAATTCGTATAAGTTTTATAAAATATATATATATATATATATTGGGGATTTTCATTAACATGGAACGCATAAAATTCCCTTTTTTTTTTTTATTATTTTTGTGATAAATGCATGCCATAATCCATATAATGTACCCTTGAATAATATTTAAAGTGAAATTTACAAAAAAAAAAAAAATAATAATAATAATAATAATAATATTTTTAAGGACACTCGTCCCCTTTATTGTAACTTCATTTATCTGTGAATAATTTTTTTCACGATTTGTCAACTTTAAAAGGATATATCTAAAGTTCCTTGAAGGATATAGGTATGGGATTTTCAAAAGAGCTTTTATGCTATATTTACAAAAAATTGTCTTTTTGTATTTTTAATTTTGTGTGATAATTGTGAAAATATGCGAATTAATGCAAAACTCACTCAGAAAAAAACTTCACTTTCTTACTTAATTTTTTTATAAAATTTATAATCAATATTTTAAGAAATTCTGAAGACAAATTAAAATGACACATTTTCTGTACACAAATGTGTAAAAATTTTGTAAATCGAGTACGTACTTCCAGAGTTACATCAAAAATTAAATATGTTTAAAATTTTAAAATTTAAATGAAAAAAACATTCAGATTTTTTTATGCAATATTCTTATTATATTATAGAAAATCATAACAAAATCCCTATAAATAAAAAAAATAGAATTTTAAGCAATCGGATACCCTTTATATAAATAAAGTAATACTAGTGGTAAGTAAACACTATATTGTATAGATAAATTAAACTAAATATGTTTTTTCATATATTCTTTGTGTTCGAATACAGAAATAAGATGGTACTTTAAAATTTGTGTATACGTCTAAACAATTTTTTAAAATGTAATGTAATTTTTTAATCTTGTCTTAATTAAAAAAACAAAAGAAAAAAAAAACTTATACCTAAACACTCTTATAAACGAAAAAAACTAACCGAATTTTGATAATTTGTATGCCAACAATTTCCTGAGAGGTTCTGCTATCAGATCTGGTAAACGGAGATACTTTTTTCAAATCCAAGCGCAAATTTCGGTATAGTCGTTCAATTTTTCGTTTTTTTTTCGTTTTTTTTTTTTTTTTTAAAGATTGCCTAATAGAGTGGTGCGAAAAAATCCATGTTGATATTTACCAGTCGCTATAGAGCGGAAAAGTTGCGATTGGTAAATACAAGAAAAACAACAACAACAAAAATATCTTCAAAACGGACTTTATCTTCCGATCACGCAAAACGCCTAAAAAGTAAAAAATAATAATAAATTTTCCTTTTTTCTCAGAATAATAAAAAAAATGCGTACACATATTTTTTATCGCTGTAGGTAAGAATATTTGCAGATTTTACTGTTTAATAATAATAATAATAAATTGCGTTTAGAGAATATCTTCCAATCGTGCAAGCTTAATAAAAAACGGGAAAAATTCAATTTTGAGTGATTTTGATAGATTAAGAACATAATCAACTGAGGTCAGTGTGCGGCCTGATGTTACGATTTAAACGTAAATTGATACTATTGAGCATATAAGATCATTTTTAAACAACCTAGAACTCACCACGAAGAGTTTGCTGCATGGCGGAAAGGTTTTGCAAATCACGCAGTTGCCACTAGCAATGTAGCAAAAGAGCGCTGAAGTCGCTATATGCGCTCCAACCTACGCATAAAATTTACTTCACTGTCAGCTGGATTCAGATGAACTACATGGCATATATTTTGACAGAAGAAAGGACGATACCCTAGATTTAGAAAAGACTGGATCAGAAGAGTTTCGTCGAACTATTAACCAATTAACGACGGAATTATTTTCCGTCGTTTCCGATTTAAAATGGAAATTTTGGATTTCACAACACTTTTACATGAATGTAATTTTTGTCCTATTTTGTCGGTGTGTTTGTCTCATCAACGAAATCATATATTGGTCTCCAGAATTACTGTTATTCAATCAATAATCGTATTGACTACTGTGCTGTTACCATATCGTAAAGGTAGGCCTTTATCGGTTAAACAGGAACAATATTCTATCATAAAATAACCTGGCTTAGTTTATTTAGGCTACGTATCAAGAAACTGCGGATCTTCTAAGGACATTGCAGCTTCTATAGTATCATGTCTTTGTGAACAAGGTGTTTCACTAGAATACTTAGATTTGGTAGACAGTGGTGGTACAAATACCAATACTGCATGGAAATGTGGTGGTATCAGACAGCTTGAAGTGCATCTTCACTGTAAAAAAAATGGTAACGTTCCATGTAAAATCCAGGAACGTTTCGCCTTTTCTCAGGCTTTCAGAATAATTTAGCTCTTTCCTGTGAAATTCTGGTTTTCTTATCTGAAACGTTCCTGAACACAAGTTGGAAAAAGCAAAACGCTGCGGCCGCCATTTATTATTTTTTTGCTACAATCCGTTGCACGCGCGCGAGTGTCGAAAACGAATTCCTTAAATGAATGTAAAAAAATCAATATGGAATGCAAATAAATCAATAGACGACATAATCCTTTACGTCTCTATTGTCAAGACAATTCAGATGAAAATACAATACCTCTGTGACATCGCTAAGAGATTATCTCTCGTACTTGTCTTTGGAATGTTTAACGAGCAGACCGTGTAAAAAAAAATACACCTATTATTTGGATCTCCATTAACCAGGGGACCATCAAACATGATTCTCACAGATTTTGATTAATTTAAAGTATGTTTTACAGTTCTTATCTCTAATTATTCTTGTGAAAGGATTTCTTCAAATGGGCCTTAGATTTTCAGAAATTAGATGCCAAGATTTAGAATACGTTTTAAATACCCATTAGTTTGCAGCTCTCAACGTGTCTTTCGTGGTGTGGACGCAGAAGGCTCGCACGCCACCCGTACGGCCCGAGTTCGATGCTACCTCTTGACTTTTTTTTTTCTTTTTTAATTAATTTTATATTTTAACACTTTATTACAATTTGATTTAAATTTGATATATATTTGACACTTTGAATTGCTGCAAATTTGAATTTTTTTTTATTTTCGGAAAAAATATACAATTACGTTTAGGTTTTTTTTTTTTTTTTTCATGAAAATTTATATGTATTTTATCTAACTTGTAAACTAACATAATTACTGACGAAAATCCAAAATATTTTATGTCTAGATTTGTTTTCTAATTATTATTTACATTTATATATTTTTATATTTTAAGCAAAGTTCAGAAACAATATATCATATATATATTTACTTTATTGAATTTTTACTGAAAATTTATTTTTTCGTGTAAATTATAAATAATAATTTTGATGTCCATTTCAAAATATTTTTTCATTCTAACAATTAATGATAATAAAGCGAAAATTGTCAACTGGAAATGTAAAAATCGTCTGCGGATCCCGCATGCTGTGAAATGTCAGTAATGTTTTGCTGTCAACAGAAATATTCCTGGTATTTCGCAGGAAACTTACTGGCATTTCTGTAGAAAGTTTTTAACATATACAGTAAAGTTCCAGTCATTTTCAAGAAATGTTTCTTGGAAATAATGGGCAACTCAGCTGCCCATTTTTTCCCAGGAACGTTGCGGAATTTTTTTTACAGTGTTGGGCGACCACTGCAATGAGTTGTTTGTTTATTCAATTTTGTTGAATTACCTTTCAGCAATCTTTTTCAACATTTAAATGAGGAAACAACTGGCCCAAGATAATGGACTAAATGGGCAGAATGACATTGGTTGTGAAAAGCTCTCAGTGGCAAATTTTCACTTAATTGATTGCGAAATTCCAGGAGAAAACAGACAACTGTAAGGATCAAAGATTACGGCAAAGAGATTTTGACATAAGTTAAGCAATTAAAAGTAGCAACTTTCCAAATGACTTGTCAAATCGTCCCCGGCCCAATTTCAAATTCCAGATGCCCCACAGGTGTAAATACTCAATTGATGGCTCACTTGAGTTCTATTTTACGTGAGCGGGAAAAATCGATTGGATGCTTTAACACTAGAACGCCGGATATCTTTCTACCCCATGAAACGCCGGCCTGGTGTCATTTTGACATTGATCGATATTAAGAGAAAAATTCGAAGAAAACCTTCATTTTAATATTCTTTTTACAAATATATATCGTACATACTATTATTATATCGGTAAAATAGGCATACTTTTGCAAGATTTTATGAAAATATTATTGGTACACATAAATAATATATCTGTAAAATAAGAATAATTGTGAAAGATGATATGAAAAATGCCTATAGTACGCATAAATAATATTATATATGTAAAAAAAACAATAAATTTGCAAGATGATATGAAAATATATATGGTAAACAGAAATAATATTATATCTGCAAAAATTTTTCTTTGCAAGATGATATGCAAATACAAACAAAAGAAATAAGTACTTACATTAATTATTAAGATGGAGCTTGATGTGATATAATAGAAATGTAAAAATATCAACGTAAAAAGTGCCAATGGTTTTAAATTTTAATTATACCGGTTTCGGTAGCATATAGCATACCGTCCTCATTGCTAATGAGGCGTAAATTTGCTCACATAACTAGGAGATATGGGGAATTTCAACTACTTACATTATTTACAGTAAATGCATTTATAGCTGACATATTTTGTGCATTTTCCACATATCATTCTTTTACAAGAAGAACATATTTTATTTGTCACATTTCCATGACATTTTTTAACCTCACATTTCCTGCGCTTAGAAGGATTTTCAGTCCGCAGTTCATCTTCATAGCTTCTACTTTTTTAGTGGATTTTGCTATATATTCTGCTCGCAATTCTTCAGATAATGTTTGGATAAAAGTACGCCTTGATATTTTTTCCCGCACACGTTAGAAAATAATCCAAGCGTTTATGGCAGCAAACTCTAAAATATTGTAGAATGTGTGATTTGGCCATGTTCTTGAACCTGTTTTGACTAAATATTGCCTTGACATTTGGTCAACCATATCTACGCCACATTTCGTCTCATTATAAAAACTGATGAATTCATATGTTTTCTTTTAATTGTTAGCAATTGCAATGTTTGAATGCATAGAACTTAGGATTATCACATTTTTTTAATTTTAATTTTTGTTTTTATTTTTATTTTTTTTTACACTGGTAAACTGTAAGTGTTGAAACCAATTTTTCAGTTTTCAATATTTTTGTTGAATATACGATTCTTTTCTGGATTTTATACGATCGGAAATTTCTTGTCTGGCCTCATTCACCGTGCCAACTAAACTCGTCCGTATTTCCTTTAGTTCCTTATCTAACTCAAGAGAAGTAAAAAAATTGTCAACTGTGACATTTCTTCCCATATTTTTAAAGGGTTCTATTAGTTTTAAAACAACATAATCAGAATGTCCCTGGCTTTGATCTCGTTCTTCATTTTTTCCTAGGTAAGGAAATGCGTTCAAATTATACTGACTTTTTACATCTGCAGCTATCCAAAATTTTTGTCCGTATTTATCAGGTTTTGATGCTATAAACTGAGTAAATGCACAGGGAGTCTTACTAGGTAATAACTGTTCATCACTTGTTATGTTCTGGCCTGGTTTGTAACAGCTTATGCAGTTTTAAATAAAATGATTTCACACTTCCTGAATTATTGCGAATTTATCCCGTTTTGTTCGATTACGACGCGTTGATTTTATATCAAATCTCAAAAATCTTGATATTTCACAAAATTTGTTTCTGTACATGGTTTTTTTACAAAAATTTACACCCCATGCAGTAGATCATAATGATTGAAGTTCTGGAATACTAGCTCCTGAAACTCCTCGTGCATACAAAATCGAAATGTAAGCAAAAAGTTCCTGTTTCGAAAGTGACCAAACATGGTTTTTTAATACTCGTCGAGCTTCTGTATTTGTGCATTTTATTACATGCTCTAAAGCTGTTGTGTCTATAAAAAGCAACCAAGCACTCAAAACACTATCATTATTCACATTTCTTTTTGCGTAACTAGTTGGACCACTATTTTCTCGCAAAATATTTTGGTGTGCTAATCTACCGGTTGCACTTTCAGATTCACATTCTTCCCACTGTGAGCCATCGCGAGCCACAAATTCATTCTGATTTTGAGAATAATCAAGTTCAATATCCTCATCGCTTACCTATTCAGATGATACAACATGAATTAAATTTTCATTATCAGATTCATCATGCATGTCGGATGATTCTCCACCTTCTGATTCATTATCTGACTATTCTCTTAGAAGTGCGGAATTTCTACTGCAGTAAGCCCTCTCTTACGATACATTTTATGTTTTATTCATAGAAAGTAACATGAACAACAGAAAACCTCACAAAAGTTCTACTGGTCAAAACTCACAAGCAACCGTGCATGCACTATCTTTGAGAGAAATGAAATCGCAGCAGTAGGTGTTGGTGCAGCTGAAACAGATCACGTGATGACCAGGTGTCAAAAACCATTCCAGGATACCCCTGCTCTACACAAAGAAACGATCGCACAGAAGAACGACATTTAAAACTAATGGGGGAATTGAAATTATTGCGGTGTCCAATTGACACCAGACCGGCGATATAGGTAAATCTATCCGTAAACTAAGTTTGAATAAAGCTAATTCCCCAAAACTTTTTGTCTGACTTCTTCCAACATAATTAATAAAAGCCAAGAGAAATAAAAAGAATCCATTAAAATTTAAAGATTTTAGAAACAAATTTACATGCTTTGGTGTCGAAATGACACCGTCCGGTGTTCTAGTGTTAAAAGCCATAGTGACATTTATTTTAAAATCTTACATGCCAGTTTGGTTGGAAATAAAAGGCAGTAAGTAAGTTAGAGATGAGCCTGTTCAACTGTACAGAGCAACAGAAACATCTCGATACTTGCCTGAGGACCTCAAGAAAGTGGTTTTTATTGTAATTGAACGAAACTTGACCTGTGTTCAATAGGAAAACGCTATTGATGGCAATGGTCTTTGATAAGGTGATGCACATAAGAGACCTAGTGCTAAGAAGAGTATTAAAAGGCAGGCAAACTCTTTCAAAAGATAAATGCATCACAAACTTTATCACTCCTTTTATAACTTTGATGCGACCGACTATACAGAATTATTTAATTGGAATGTAGGAAAATTATCATGTTTATTTCTTTTTCGGAAAGTAACCAATGCAAAATACCTTCTTTCGTTCAATCAAGTGATATTCCAGACTGGGATGCTAAAATATTTCCCTGCCACACGCATACTCTCGAGTGGTGGGTCAAATTGGTAACATAAGCATCGCTTAAGTTATGTGACCCCCAATCAAGAGACGAGTTCATCAGATACACACATAAAACAAGGTCCATGATACCATACTTTACCACCAAATCGCAGTACAATGTTGCGTCTAAAAGTCAGGTTTAAACAGGTAAAATGACAAATTACGTTTTTAAGTAATGTAAATCGCAAAAAAAAAAAACAATTGTTTGGATGGAGGGAAGGATGTGGATGATAGTCGAAATGCAGGCACCTACCCGTGGTGATATTTGGGTTAACATTATCAAATATCTAAGAAAGCAAAGAGCTGCACAATTTATATGTAACTGTTAACACTGGAACTCAAACTAACCCCAGGTGATTACTTTCTCATTTCATCAAAATCACTTAAAATTAAATTTTTCTAGATTTTTATTAAGGTTGTGCTGTTGGAAGATATTTTCTAAACGCAATTTATTATTATTATTATTATAAACAGTACAATCTGCAAATAATTTTCTCTACGGCGATAAAAACTATATATACGTTTTTTTTTTTTTTTTTTTCCTAAAAAAATCGGAAATTTTTCATATTTTTTTTTATTTTTAGGTAGTTTGCGCAATCGGCAGATAAAGTCTGATTTGAGGAAGTTTTTTGTTTTTCTTGTATTTACCAATCGGAAATATCAACTTGACTTTTTTCGCACCACCCTATTGCGTAAATTTGAGTTTAATTTGAAAGACCACCACGGAGAACGTTCCCCGCCGCTGTCTTATGTCACCTGTGCGGATAATCGGACATCATAAACGAAACAAACACACCGTGATACTTTGAATTCTATGCGTTTCAGGTTTCTTCATCACTTAGAAACTAGTCGAATGAACTAATCTCGAAACATTATTCTATTCATACATTTTAATACTTCAAAATCAACTATCATAGTGCCAAAATAAAATGACAATCTATGTCTATCATAAAGATTCTACAGGTATTGGTCCCTTGATTTGTAAGCATATAAAAAAGAGATATAATCATCGCATTTTTCAGAGAAATCACTCACACTCTAAAATGACTGCAAACAAGAGCAATAGCTGTTAATTTACTGAATTTTTATCAATAACTTAATATACATTTTAAGTTAATTCTGCAAGTTTTATTTTAATATATTTTACAAACCGGAATCCATTACCATCTTATATATTCAATTAATATATCTAAACATCTTTTAATGATATTACACATTTTTTATTTAATGCAAAGGCAAAAACAACAGAAAAAATTAACAGGAAAGAAATTTGGTAAGCATTTATTTAAAAAAAAGTCCTGTATTTCAGATGATTTTTTTTCACTGTTGTCCTTTAACCTTTTCTTTCTGGCTAATTATATGTTTCTAACATATTAAAACAATTATATGTCGGCATTTACTCATCAAATATAAGAAAATTCCCAAATTTAAAAAAACTTCTATAAAATTCAATAATGTATAGTCTATTGGCGAATTTTTATTTATTTTTTACTTTCTGCGTTTAAAGTTTAATTAAGTTAAAAAAGAGAATTATAATTAAAATTTTTGGAATTGATTCAAGAACGTGTTACAGTAAATAGTATAAAATATACTAAATCAATATGCAAGCTAATCGAGGAGCTGAGTTTAGGACATTTGATTTCTCAATATTTAAGTCCTTTATCAATTCAGTATTTCAAATGATCTTATTTACTATTGCTTTATTTATTTATTTTTGTTAAAAACATTTGGCATTCATTGAAATTACTTTCAATATAATTCCAATATTTATGAAATGATGTCTTTAGATTATAAATATTCCCAATAGAACATAAACATTGCAACGATATTCAATTTACATTGAAAATATTGTCAAGGATATATATATAAATAGATATATAGATATAGATATAGAGTTAAATATAGATATAGGTATACGTACCGCAAATATATATACGTTCGTGTGTTTATTTACTTACATAAACATACATTATGACCACTCACAAAATGCTATGTTTTTTAGATTGCTAGTTCCATATAACTAGTAGAACATACTGGTATCCGTTGCATTTATTTCGAGTTGCATTGCTCTACAATTTGATGCATTATAGCTCATCTATTGCTACAAACAATGTCTATCATTCAGCTGGTACATCTATTGTTCACGAGATGATTTCGCCCGCAGTTCCACTTTTTTATTTAATTATTTGGCTTAGATGCAATTGTTTAAAATCGCAAGACATTCTTGTACAAGAAATGACGAGAAAGCAAAGAGTTTCTGAGACACTGAAATCGGGCCTTTTTTATCCCGCAATCAAGTTTTATTCAAACTTATAGAAATTTCTTTATTCTACATGAATAGGCTAAAATTAAAGTTCACTTGTGCAGCTTACCAAAATCAAACTTTTTACAAGAAAACTGTGCTTCCGACTCTAGCGCGCATGCTATATAAATGATTGAAAATTTCAATGAGAAGTGGCAAATGTCTTCAACATTAATTATACTAATTGTGGGTATATCAAAATAAACTGATAGAAAATATATATCGATGCTATGTTTTAATCTATATCCTAACATTTTTTTTTTCCTTTTCTGTTTCATTCTAAATACGATGTTATTCTTTCGGATGGCTACAATCGTTAATTGAAAATCGATGTAAACTAAACTAGCCATTCCGCCTTGCTCAATGCAGGTCACCAATTAACCCGACCCCTTATGATCCATGTGATGTCTTTTACCCACGAACAACAAAACACCCTGCATAAGAAGTTTTGCAAAACGGTTCGGTGCTCGCAACCAGTTTCACCGAAAGAACCCCAGGTAAAACCGGACCACCTCTGAAAGGCCGGTCCTGAGGCCATAAACCAGTGTTCCCCCGGGGTACTTTTAGAATACCTGGATCTTCGATGATCGAACCTTATAAAGGGGGACGACATTTTTTGTCAGTATATATCAAAACATGAAACAACATTTATTCATATATTCCATTAATAATCACATTGATTACTACATATAATGAAAACCTTAAAAATATTAACAATTAATTACTTATACAACTAAAGAAAGTATATAAAACACAAAATTTATTTTTCCTTAAAATAATTACAAAAAAAAAAAAATACTTAGTTGCAGATTGTAATGTTACGAGTTTTAATTCTTTCAAAATTATTAATACTAAAAAAAATAAATGATAAATATTTACATAAGTAAATTTTGAAGAGTATATTTCTAAACTCAATTTTGGGAAACTAGTTTTATTATAAAGCATATTTTATTCCAAAAATGTAGTAGAGATAATCTAATTTTTTAAAAAAATGTATACACCACATATTTGCAGTTAATAGGATTACATGTTTACAGCTTGACAGTTTGTCAGCTATCTCAAAACGATGCAATATGATATATAAAAATATTTACCTTTCTGATTTATTGCTTTGTAGATTTTCAAGAATTTAATATTCGAGGGAAATTTACACACACCATTGATGTATTTCAAAGTGCAAAGGTAAATGATGTGAAAAAATTAAAATACATTAATGAATGTAAACAATTGTTATAATGCTTTAAAAAGTACACAAATATATATCTTGTTAAAAATAATTTATTTTGAAACATTTATTTTTAAACTAGTTACATTTTCAAACATTTTTTATTTTAATAAGTAATATGTATTTTTAAATATATACCATATATGATTAGCAGTTAATAGGATTAAAACTTTACAGCTTGGCAGTTTGTCAGGTAAAAAAATATAAGATGCATTATGATATATGAAAATATTTACATTACTGTTTTGTTTTTTCGTGGATTTTTAAGAATTTAAATTTTGAGGCGAATTTGTGCACAATTTTCATTCAAAGGTTTAAAGGAGAATGATGTGAATAGATGAAAAAATACAGTAGTGAATGGAATCAATTTTATAATGCTTTAAAGCATATACAAATATAGTTTTTGTTAAAAGTAATTTATTTTGAGACTCTGAACAGTCAGAATTAAATAAGAAGTCACTTAATTTTTAAAAGAAAACTTCAACAGGCATAAAATAAATTATTTTTGCTATTTCAGTTGCCTTTATGTTTCATTAAAAATGTCGGTTGTTCTTAAAAATAGAATATATGTGAATTAAATCGATATAACTTACATATATTTAAATTTAAGCAAAATTACACGGCAGATTTTCGGCAACAGATTTTGCAGTATTCCTTTACTAAATGGACAGGTGATTTCGCTTAAAATATACATGTAAAATATGCAAAAAAAAAAAAAAATATATATTTCTTTACTTTAAAAGATTCCAGTATATACAGTGAAAATGCTAGAAGTTTCAAAGAAATCTACAATAAATAAATAAACTGTAACTTACAATTTCTTGGGACAATCAAAATGATATTGTAAAATGTATTTTCGGGTTTCTGAAATAGATCTCTTTAGAACAGTCAGTTATATGTGAAATGGTCGTATGGTTTTCTCTGGGTTTTTTTTTTCACTTGTATAATACAAACTGAAAGAGTCATCCTTGTAATGCGAATATTCATGAAATATCTTTTAGCTACATCTATAGGATAATGTTCTTTGATATATTGTTGATAAGCTCCCAATGTTGCCCTTACATTCTTTCTGTGAAATGTTTTACGTTAATAAAAATTTTGACAGTCTGAACACCGTATCGTATGCGTCCAGAATACAAATCATTAATGAAAAAAAAAAAAAAAAAAAAAAAAAAAAAAAGAATTTACTTGTACATAATGGGCCACAAAATTAAAATTTTGTGTTTGGAGGACCCTGTTATTTAATTTGCAATAAGGTGTAAATAGTTTCTGTTATTCTTATTTTGGAATTTTTTATTCCTTTTCCAGAGTAATTTGAATTATATATAATGTATTATTTTATTATTTAAGGGGTTTTTACGACGTTTTATTTCCGAATGTTTACGCTCTTTATATTTCCGTACTTTATGATTCCTTGGCAATTTTTCTTCTCTCTTTGTATATATATTAATGTTCGAAAGTCCTGCTAGTTCTCTCTGAACGAAAAAGTGTAAATCTTAATTTAAGTATAATATTTATTAAAAGGAAAGTTTATTTGCTACAGTTTTTATTTTCATGTACGTTAATACTTTCATGGATTTTACACATCGAACAACAACAACAACAGCAACAAAAATGTATGCTGCTACTGAGAAAAGTAACGAAGGCGAAAATATGTCCATATTATTCAAAAATGCACAATCTGCTGTTTAAAAAAAAAAAAAAAACACTCTTGTAATGTGAAAATGAAACAGTATCTGTTCTACACCATCATTTAAGTTCACTACGAGGCTAACGAAAAAGAAAGATTACAGTGGTGCTTTACGCGGCCTATCTTTTTTTACACACCGCTGGAGTCACATGATGATCGAATGCACCAATGGAGGTGTACGAAAAGAGCATGACGTCACTCTAGTGGTCTGTATAAAGCGATATCTGGAATGCACAGCAATAACCTGGCTTTTTCGTTATCCTCATGTTCACTATGCGAAAATATTCCTAACCAGAAAAATCATGCCTGATTGTAGATGAAAATATACATATTATATGATTTTTTTTTTTTTTTCGTAAAAGAAAAAAATGTTCTTGATGATCTAATGTAACATGAAAAATCGTCAATGAAGCATAGAAAAAACAAAGAGGAAGAATTTTAATGAACCGCACATTTCACAGCTCAGTGTCTGCAAAATTCTGAGAAAAGATATGCTTTTATTATTATTATTATTATTACTAAAATTAAACATTTGTTGTCAAATTCCTTTCTATTACTGAATTGTTACATCAAAATTGTTAATCACTAAGTGATTAACAACTGTTAGAAATACAAAAAAAAGGTTAAAAAACTATCATACTTGTTTTTTAATAGAACTTCCCAGTCCTCTAGCAAAGTAAATATTCTCAGAATCTTCTAAATGAAAAAATATTATTTTAATGTTGAAAACAATAGCAAAAGTTACACATTGTACACGGTTACAAAAATATATATATAGTTTTTAATAAAATAACACCGCATAATCGTCTTTTTAATCCACGATTTTTTTTTTTTTTTTGTGATTAGAAAAATTGCATGATTTTACAGGTATAGGCAAAACAAAATCACAGTATGTGAATATCGAATAAACATTACTTTGTGGAACCCCCAATTTAAGTTTTCATAAAATGACCAGACAGCATACAGACAAATCCAATAGTGTTAAAAATAAAGGTTTAATGTATGAAAAAAAATATTTACCCGAAATTAAATAAAGAGACCACTGTTCTTTCTGTCAAATAAATATCCATATAAAATTGTATCTTCGTCTATAAATATATATATATATATATATACAATTTTATATTCGTCTTCTACTCCCACACACAAATTTTATCATTTTATGGTTGTATGAGAACAATATATATTTTTTTTGAAAAAAAAAAAAATCTTAATAAAAAGAAAATTTAAAGTTCAGAACTGTAACTTAAATAATCCTTAACAATATATATTTAGTTCTCATGGCAAGAAATTTTTTTAATCGTTAGAACTAATAAATTTTAATTACAGGAACAGTCTTGAGTGACTAAGTACTAGTTAGTTAACGTACTATGTAATGTGTGAAAAATCCTCTTAATTATAAACTTTGAAGAAACTGCTAATTATGTTTTTTAATTAATGATTTTACTTTGTAAATATTCCGTATAAATTACTCTATTTAAAAATAGATTAGGTCAGTTTTTCCATTCCTGTCACTGTAGAAAATTAAAAAAAAGTAATCTTACGTGTAATGTTCCTTACATTTTTTTTGGCTCTCTATATTTTTTTTTTTAATAATTATATATTGCAGAGTTTCTAACATCTGAAACATAGTTTACTACATACAAAAATGATTTTTAATATTCTTTTTTAAACCTTTCAGTATTTTTTGTGTATGTTTTTAATTAATATTTCCACCTAGAACTGAAAAAACAACTTATTTTATGTGAAAAAAAAACTGTTTACAAATCCAATTCATTGATGACGAAAAACTGGAACAGATGAAATCTCTGAAATTTTGTTGTTATAACAAGTTTTTAAAATCCATTCTCAAATTTTCAGTAAAAGATTAATATTTTGTTAAATTTGTATGATGCAATTGTGTTTTTTTATATAGATATTTTGTCTGTATTTATCTATATTTAGCTACAAAATTTTCCGTATTATTCAGCAGCTCTACGTGCAACGCGTGAAGTTGCCTTTTAGCTAACGTGTAATTGAGGATGTATTCAGATAAAATCTTACATCTAAATGTTTTAGAATGACCATGAAATCTGTTCCTGCGAAACATATATCGTATAATCATTAGAGTTCTATATTATATATAAGTTAAGTATAGTAATTCATTTTTCATTACCATAAGTTTCTTTCTTTCGTGATATTTCTTTCTTTTCTTTCTACGTGGGATTTCAAAAGATTCCTTCATGTACTTTTTATCTAAAAATTTACAAGAATAGAAAAAAAGAAAAGAATTTCAGAACATCATTGTATAACACCGTGTTTAAATTAACTTTTATAATTTTTTGGAACCTTTGAAGAATTTTATATGCTTATATATATTTGTGTAATTAACATAAAATTTAGATTGCGAGCTGTAGGATGTTCGATGTTATCCAAAGTGATATTTTAAAAACTGACTTCCAGAGATGAAGTTGAGGCTCCTGATCTTAAGATTTACTAGTATATATGGCTTTAATTCAAATATGTTGTACCTTTATAAAAGATATCAGATTATCAGATCATCTCTGCATTATAGTAGTATAGGCTATGTATAAAATATTAAGGATACTATCTTTATTTCAATTATTTTGAAGAAACTGATAAAGTGAAAATTTTATAATATACTAGATACAAATAAATAATATTTATCTATTTATTATTTAAATCCTCTAATATTTGGAATAATCTTCAAGAGTGAAAATATTTGCTGCTTTTCGTTGCAAAATTAAAAAAAAAATAGCCTATTTTTATGTAAATAAATTTAAAAAAAATCATAATCATAATCAATCAAGATTAAAATTAGCCATGATATTGCATTACAATATCCATCAAAGAAAAACTGAAAATTATAATATAAAATGCGTCAACTAAAAAAGAAGTATGTTATTAAATATTATAAAATTCGGTAAAATTTTTCCTAACATTTTAAATTTGTTTTAGTTATTATCAGAACAGCTTTGCGAGTTTACAGGAAGAAATTTGACAAGTTTAATAAACATGTCAAACATAATCGCATTTTATCTAATAAATCTTATGCTTATGTAAATTTTAATAGGAAAATTTAATTAACTTCAATTTTTCTATGTCATGCGGCATATTATGCACTCTATTAAAGAGTTTAAGAACGTTTGTTATTTTTTTTTATTAAAGAAATACATTGTAAATGGATAATACAGAATATTTAGAACTTATAATATTCTAAAGATTTTTTTTTTTTTTAATTTTCACAAAAATCAATAAATGATTAAGTTTTTAATCAACCAGGCTATACAATATTTAAGAGTTTTTATGACTTTTTAATCAAAAGAAAAAAAATCTAACATGAATACAAACGTAAATACTATCTATAATAATAAAGATAAATGTTTAAATGAGGGGGAGTTTGTTGAGAGTTTTCTGAAACGGCCACTTCGTACGGAGCGATTGGGGACTTTTTTAGTTCACATTATTTGACTGTCACCACTTTTTTTTTATAGTATATGATTCACTGATTTTTCAGATTTTTTCAATCAATTTTTAAATAGGGTGAATATTTCTGTTTAAAAAAGGCTGTGTCAATCAACAATTTGAGGACAAAAAAATCCCCAATCTGGCAATAGTGCTACAAGATTTGGCGGGAAAACCTAGTGTGTGTGTATCATTATACATCTTGAATCCACTTTTTGGGTTCTATAGTTTTTTATTGAGAATTTTGTGGGATTTTTAGTTTTTTTTTTTTTTTTTTTTTTTTTTTTTTTTTTGAGAGTTGTTACGTATTAGTGAAAGGAATCCGGTTTTAAAATTTTTAGTACAATGAAAGAAATTGTCTCATCTGCGTGTTTTGAATTTTACGCGGTATTTTATGGGACACTGGAATATTTCAGTTTTTATCAGAGCCCGTTCTCAGAAACTATACATGTTGGAGACTTGAAATGTTACATACTTATAAATGAACACCACACATCATACGACAAATCATAAAAATTTGAAAAAGTCGTACATTTAACCCCTTGGGCTCCCACATGTGTATTTTAAACAATTGTTTCTAAGTGAGTCCCTAAT
This sequence comes from Maratus speciosus, assembly GCA_963932465.1. Taxonomy (NCBI): domain Eukaryota; kingdom Metazoa; phylum Arthropoda; class Arachnida; order Araneae; family Salticidae; genus Maratus; species Maratus speciosus. The sequence continues at coordinate 428,831,893 of OZ010795.1, read as the reverse complement.
TAGGTTGCAGACGTGAAATTTTGCATACTTAAGCTAAACACCTCACATCAAATGACAAACCATAAAATTTTTAAAAAGTCGTACATTTAACTCTTTAGGCTCCCACATGTGTATTTTAAACAATTCTTTCTAAGTGAGACTCTAATTAGGTTGGAGGCGTGAAATTTTGCTACTTATAGCTGAGCACCTCGCATCAAACGACAAATCATAACATTTTCAAAAAGTCATACATTTAACACATTCGGCTCCCACAGGTGTATTTTAAACAATTCTTTCAAAGTGAGCCCCTAATTAAGTTGGAGGCGTGAAATTTTGCATACATATAGCTCAACACCATCATGCGACAAATCATAAAAATTTGAAAAGTCGTACATTTAACCCTTTGGGCTCCCTCCCACATGCGTATTTTAAGCAATTCTTTCTGAAATTTAGAACTAACAGATTTTTCAAAAGGATAAAGTGTTTTGAAAGGAATATTAAACGAAACCCTCTGTGCGATCTGTGATCACACTTACCCACATGTTTTTACACTTATTGTTGACCAAGCGGCAAATGGTTGCTTGGTTTAGGTACGAAGAAACGGCGTACCTTTTACATATATGAATTAAACAAGCTGGGACTTCTATTTAAACTTAAATAGGACGCTTTATGAACATAATATCTTGAAACGGAATTAGAACCATGGACATCACAATTGCTAGTCAGTGCGTAAACCACAACACAATCAGGCTATCAGTAGAGTAGAATAATTAGTTTACGAAAAAAAATCTTTTCTAAATGCACGCTGAATAGCTCTTATTCTTTTAATATGGAATTAATTTTAAAGGTTTAGCATTAAAAAAGATTTTAGTTTTCTTCGTTTTTATTTAAAAATCCCAATATTAAGTTTTTCCTTATTATTTTGCATCATAAATTGTTTTATGTTTAATCTCCATTTTAAAAAAGTAATTTTTAAATGTTAACATGAAGCATGTAAAAACGAGAGATTCGGGCGATGCAGAAGATATATATTACTATACTGCTAATTAATTTTTTATGAATATTTTTTTTATAGAAAAACAGAAAGATCAAACATATCCAATTTTTGAAAATAGATTATTTATCTTCTGATATTTTATTAGAAACTAATATATAATTGCATGATCATTTTTTTTTAGAGCATTAAAAATATTTTTCTCAAATTTTAAATGTTATTGATTAATATTTAAAGCAATTTAAAGTTGACACAACCTCTTTACAAAACAAAAGTTTATGACTGGAAAAATCTCTAATAAAAATCATGTTTTCTATTAAAATACAAAAAATCAGTTCATTGTAAAAGCTCGCCTTTTTTTAAAACAGTGACACATAAATATTACAACACAAAAAGTGACATTTATCTTAAATAAGGTTGAAAGACACGTTAAAGAACGATTTATTTTCTATCCAGACACTTCAATGAAACTTAATTGAAAACTTTCACAAAGCAGACAAAAAGGGAATTCTAACAATTTTCTTTTGTAGCTGATGGCACTTTTAAGAATTTATCACATAATAGTTATTTTTTACAATTTGTAGTTGTTCATAATGCTACATATAATGGATATAATAACTTCACAATTTATTTCTGTAAAATCAAAATAAAATACCATTTAAAAAATCATTTAGTAACAATTATTATTATTATAGTATGATTTTTTTAAGCATTTAAAATGTAAAAATCAAGGAATACATTTGTGTTAATATTTTTTATATTGTCTTTCTTTTTGGTTCGTTTATGTTTACTGTTTTTAGGTGTGTTCGTAATTATATAAATACGTATCACCTATAGTCGTCGTCTGGTCCGACAGTCTGTCTGTCCGTCTGTCTGTCTGCATGTCAGTCCGTCCGCATATAACACCACAATAACTACCCAGCAGTGTCGATTGAAATTTAAAATATTTACACAATTCTTTCGAGTCATTTCAAATTTTATGGAAATGGGATTTATAGTTACAGATTTACAGTAATTACACGGACAGACAAAAATATTGTGTTACATTATTGCCAAAGGAAAAAAATAGTTTCAAGTGCATTTATTGATCTTACAATCTTTCGAACGTAATTAAATTCACATGGATATATGAACAACACGAAAATATGCATTCTGTAGAATTTGCGACTCTTAGGATATTCATTATTTATTCTCAGCACCATTCAAATGTTTTATATTACATAATAGTATAGGGGAAACATTGTTCGGGGTATTTTTCAGTTATGTTAAACTATTCCACATATACTGAATTTGAAATAGGTTGCTGAGATTTGCTACATTACTTCCTTTATGATACAAAGTGCTTATTGTTTACAGGGATACCGAAAAGATTTCGGATACTATACTGTATTCGAATTGTTTTAAATTAGCGATGATTGCTGGAAGTGTTTATATGCTGTAGATCTTATACAGAGCTACACAAAAGCAGTTGAAGGTTTACTGAGTATGAATGAAAATAGAAGGTGATTTTTCAAAGAGTTATGGATTTTTACACTCAGTTACATTTAGTATACTAAGATATCTTTGTACAATATAGAAAAAAATATACAGGACCACGCAAGGAATTGAATACTTGTACGTCTATGGATGATAATCTTTGGAAGTGTGATTTCTGTAACTTTAATCGTTTTTTAATCTTAATTAATTTTTAGCTAAGTAGTGGCGTGTATATAAAGATAGTAGGCAAAATAAAGGGCTGTACAAATGTAATAAAGTATGCTTCCGTCTGTAGAGCATCTGATAAATAGCCAAATATTTCTTTTTTCAATTCCAAGTTCTTCTGTTGAATATTTTTATGTCGTACAAACGGAGCAAAAATTTAAATAATTTCTTTTTATAAGGCCAATGTCTCAGTAAATATATTCCTTGAATTTTAAATAAAATCTGTAACAATTTCCTTCTTTTTTAGGGTTCCGAACTTAAAAAGTAAAAACGAAACATTATAAAATCACTCCTGTGTCTGTCCGCCTGTCTGTCTGTCACAGCCATTTTACTCGTAAACTATGGAATGTGGAAAGTTCAAATTCGGGGAAAGAATAAAGACCATTGACCCACATATTTTCAGATTAATAAACATTCATAAATATATTTAGTAAAAAAGTAGAGGGGCTAATTATGCTACTTGAAAAAAAAATCTTTTTTTGTATATCATGTGGGGTATCCTGTGAAAGCTTTTGTAACGCTGAACTCAAAAATACATTCCTTTTAATTTTAGGTATTGTATTTTCAATGATAAATGATATTGTTGAAAATGTAGCTCAAAAATGAGGTATACCCATTTACACTTTTCTAATATGTAGAGTTATACCCAACCCTATGTTGTATAGTTTTTTACAAAGTCTTAGTATTCTTTTAGCAACGTTCTTTTTTTTTTTTTTTAAATAATACAATTAAAAATTCATGTATTTATTCTACGGATCCCTCTGTGCGCGAATAATGCTCGCAGTTGACAGTTTATTTTTAAGTCGTTTGTATTTTTTTCTCAGACTCATAAATCAGTTTCAATACTTTAACGAAAATAATTAACAAAAAGATTTAACTTGAACTCATTCCGTTGTTACAGTATTGAATATACTAGATGAATGAATATGCATGAATTATTACTTTGAGATATTTTGAGGCTTTGGCGCCACAGATGCATTTAAAAAAAAGAAATATCTCATGAACTAATTGACTTACATTAATTTACTTAGTACTACTGATTCAGCATACAAAAATACGTCGAAGTATGTTGTCATTTAACACAGAATTATAATGCCGGAATTTTAATGAAATTTAAAAGCTTACTCTTCTTCTTACCTTCTTAAGGGTGGAATGAAGAAAATCCATTCTCAGCGGCAGTCTATGTCATAATAAGTATATTTACTCTAATTTTCAAGATTTTTAGTTCAATAGTTTGGGTTGTGCGTTGCTTACCCCCCGCCAACACCCTCTACACTTCAATCCAGTCTTTCTTTTACATGAATAGAGTTTTGTGTATTCTGTATATAAAACCATTATATAAACCATTACAAATGATCATATACAATTGTGAATATAGAAATTATAAATGAAATTTTATGCAACATGGAAATGATGTTTAAATCATTAAAAATAAATACAGTAGCACAGTAACATTATATGTATATTCAGCAATATTGCTGATTATACAACAATATGATTATTTATGACCTATTTTTATGTGAAAAATCGATGATAAAATTAAGCAAAACTAACTAACTATTCGGAAATACTGGTGATCTAAATTCAGGATATTATACACCCTATATGTCACATATATGAGACGCTTGCAACGAAGGAACTTTGAACTTATCACCACATTGATTCTGGCGGAATGCCTTCAGGCAGAACTTTTGACAAATTATTGACACAAATGTTTGCCCCGTTATACGAAAAGATACCACTCAAAAGATACGAAAAGATACCGTTATACCGTTCAGAAACTTACACTGACTCCTTGCCAAGATCAAGATGTTATCGTATATTCTAATACCTTCATATTGTAGCCAGCATACTAACTCTCAGGCTCATTAGGTACTACCGTAATATAATTTTTTTAGGGGGGGAGGGGGGTATTTTTTTTCATAGAATTACTTTAAAATATGAATTCGTTACGTATTAACACATGCAGGAAAAGAGTTTTATCTATAAAGATATAAAACTTTTATACATTCTCATTCGATCGCTAAGAAATTAAATATCATTTTCAAAGCACCTTTATGCATAACAAGAATTTTTAAAATGTACGAGATTTTCCTTTTGAATCAATATTCTGTATATGGCAATGACGAAGGCAGTAGGGTATAATTTAACCTTTTTTTTTTTTTTTGGATTTATAAGAGAGTGGAAATCTCTAATTTATTTTTATGCCCCTAAATTTGTATATCTAAAATTACCATGCAGAAGTTATTTAACTCTTTATCTACTTATGGCACTTATAAGTAACATTAACATAATTTGTTATAAAATTCATTTAACACATCGATTATTAGTAATACAGTTTAAAATGATTCACGGATGTATTACTTTCTCTTGTTCCAAAAGCATTATTGGTTTCACATAGCAAAAATCTTTTTTAAAGGATGATTTCTTTTGCCTTTGCCTCTTTTCAGATTTCTGGGCGTTTTTCAATTCGGAATTACTTCTATATTTCTATTGTAAGAACATTATACCTGTATATTTCTTAATTCTACAAAATACTAAGAAAAATATTTAAAACAAAAGATTTGAGTGGGGTTATAAATATTGCAAAAAATCCCTATAAATTCATATTTAATTTATCCTTCTAAATCTTTCAATTGTTCTAAAATCCTTCTAAAATTTATTAAATGATTATGCAAATCTTCTAATTTAGTTTAAAAAAATCAGGAAAAATGCTTCAGAAGATAACATTTTCATTAATTCATAATTCAGTAAATAAAGGGTTAAAAAGCTTTTGAGATGAAACGTTAAACCCTATAATTAGTTTCTCCTTCAAGCCTTAACTTTCAAAAAATTTAATAGAACATTGAGTACAGACTCTGTTTATATCCTTGTACCATATTACCATTTTAAATATACGATTTTTTTTTAATCAAATTTCTACATTAATACACGAAATATGTTTGTATGTCTGACAGGGAACTTATCGCACATTAAGATCTGTATATGTTGACGAAGATAAAAGTAGGAGGGTCCGACTCAGATTTTTTTTTTCTTTACATAGTTTGCCGATTAACCACCCTAATCAATCTGCTGGTATTAAAATGGGTTCAGCACATGTCAGAAAATCCATGATTTTTTTAATTCAGGCATTGTGGATGCTCCTTTTTTTTTTTCTAAATTTTGAAATTTCAATAAGTATTTATGCTAAAAGATGAAGAAAAAAAAACTTTTTTCGTTTCTGCAAGTTGTAAAGGTATTTTTGATAAAAAAATCATAATAAGTTATTTTTAAAAAAACGAAAAAAAAATCTGAGAATTCAAATCATATTAATTTTATATTTTCCTTTTCTACAGTTTTGAACTGCTTCCACATTTATCAGAAGTAAAAAAAAAAGTAATATTCACTACACAAATGCTCGTTTTCGGTTGTAATTATACCTTTGCCTAAAAAATATTATTACTTTCTCTTAAATATATACATATATATATTATGGAATCATTTTCCGCAATAGCAGCGTACTTTGATTATACTCAGTGTCTTTGAAAATATAATTTTGCGTTGTAATACAATTGCAGCAGAATTTATTTTTTCATTTTCTCTTTTCCATTTTAAACACGCGGACGTATAATTTCGTGTTATAAAATTTTGCAAGATATTAAGCGATTGGATATTTTTCGCAGTATTATAAATGTCAAATGATACAAATCAGAAGTACTTAAAAAAAAAAAAAAAAAAAAACTTTTAAGATTATTTTAGAGATCGGTGCGTGGGTATCGGGCCTGGTGTACAGTTGGGCCCTATATAGGTTGATTTGGATGGGATTTTGTTTTGAAATATAATATTTCATTCCGAGTGTGTACGCTGCTGATGTCTGTAGGCCACTTACACTAAATTACTCCAGGGGAAATATCTGTAAGTTTAACACTGAAGTTTGATAAATTTAAAGTCATTTTAGGTATCATGGCCCCGAAAATGCCTTGCAGGCCAGCTAGTTTATAATTAAATGATTATTCATGAAATGTTAAATCATCGAGCTTTACATCAACCGTGAGTATAGTTGCTTGATAATGAAAAAAAAAAAAAAAAAAAAAAATATATATATATATAGTATTTCTTTAAAAAAGTAGAATACAATTAATTTTTGCATCTTAACGATGGAAATAAACTAATAATCTATGAAAAACTACTTATTTAATTGTTAAATACAAAAAAAAAATCTTGCTTTGTTTTTCTATATGCTTTTTTGTTCACTTAGTGTATCTGGTTTTACTCCTAACAGAATGAAGATTCCAACGCAAGCCATATATGTTTACCTATAAATGATTTCAACACTTCTAAAGTGAGAAATAAATTATAATTAGATATTCTACTCAAAATAATATAAAAAAGTTTCAATATATTTAAAGATACTGATATTTACGAATTTAGAAAACTATAAAAAAAATGAAACAAATATTAGAGCTAAGTATTTCAACCATTTGCCGCTACGGCGGGCGCAGCTTAATTTGATTCAAGTTGAACTCACCCTACTATACCGTTTTATTCTACTTCCCCTTCAAAAAATCAATTCTTTGAAAATCCCAAACTCCAAAATCTAATACTCAGCGTTTAAATTTTTGAAAAATGATATTTTATGGACTGTTGTCATTTTTATTTTCATAGTGCATGTATAATAAAAATCCTCCTCAGCTCCGAAGTCCCTCCGACCCTGAAAATTGTGGCTGTAACTATTTATTGCGTGGCCTTTTGATGGGGCATCGAATTTATATGTACAGGCAGTAGAAATGTAGAAATTAGAAGAGAGAGACACGATAATGTAAAAAAAAATATATATCAAGAAAAAGAAGATTAAAATGTGATTCACTGAACGTTAGAATCTACCATTGCAGATAATAATTATACTTTAGATGACTTATCGTTACCTTTTATAAACATATTTTCCTATTATATATTTCCTTATTAATCCTCATTAAAGAAGCTTCATCATACTATTCCTGTATTTCTTTTGATGAGTTAATGGGTATTTAATTCATATATTATTTCTTAAATTCAGGAGAATTTTGGGGCTCTGTAACGTATACAAGAAAACAAAATCTTCAAAAATATTTAGCCACAAAGGACCTAATTTTTTGTAGATAATGATTAACTTATTCTGGAATTTAATATTCCTATTACGTATAATTTGGGGACTTTGCAATATGATTATGCATTACTTACGCTGAGAAGAGTTTCCATTTACCTTTATAAAGGGTGTGCTAAAGTGCTTTACGTGTATTGTCATTCAAATTTTCATAATATAATTAATCAGTTAATGCTTTAACATTTGCACAACCCGTTATACATATTACAACGCAAATTGCAATATGGGGTATTTAACAAATTGTACATGGAATATTGACATTTATTTCTATTGTAGAATATGTATACTGAATATACTGCGATTAAAATATACTGACATAAGTAATGGCATTCCTGAAAATTATACTTAGAAAACAAATTTTTCAGCAAATGTATTATACTCATGTTACTGAATAGAAGGGTTGTGTTAACTGAAATTTACTACAATCGGAAGAAAGCTGTGACATTTATTGCAACGTTATTTGATTATATTTATTAACCATTTGGAAAAATATTTATTGTTTTTGTCAGGGTAGGAAATCAAAAGCATATTTGAGGGTTTTCATTGATATAATCCGCATTTTATTCGTTTTCTGATTGGTCTATACAGTAATCTGTATTTTCCTTTACTTTCAACAGAACTGGATACCTTCTGTTGCCACTATGACAAAAATGTAATAAAAACTACAAAAAAAATTATAACTCAGAAACAAATTGAGATACAGCTTTCGAACAAATTGCATTTAAAAGTACATTTTTTTCTCTATACGACGGTGTAAAAAGTAATATTGTGGAATGTTTAGAAGTTTAAGAAATAAATTTCATTTAAAATGGGTCGTTAGATTTTTTGGAAATCTGACGATGGAAAAGCCTTTTCCCGAACAGCCAACGAAAGGCTTGGATAATACATAAGTTTCAGATGGATAATACGTACGAGTCACAGGCGATTTTTGTCGCTTGGAATTTTTACGGGTAATAAAACTATTAATGTTTAATTCATGGCGTACGTAATGTATGATCAACTCCGTGCGATTTTTTTTATGTCTTAAATTTTAGTCTTTGAAATACTCATTTTCCAAATGTTCGTTGTAATTTGTTAAATTGCTTTTTTATTATTTAATTTATATTAATATAAACACCAGATATATATAATATGCACAGCTTCTGTTCAATCGAAATCCTACACGCAAATTTTAGCATTCATTTTTAGTTACATTCCTTAAAGTGGTTTCATTCGTCTCCATGTTCTCTCATTTTTAAAGAATTGCTGAAGAATAGCGTTATCGAACCTAGTTCATAGTATATACAAGACTAAAGCATTCCAGTCATGATGTTTCTGTGTGTCAAATTTGTAATAAAAAAACTCCTGTACCAGAACTTATGTCAGAAAATATCATTTAAATCAAACATTATGAAACTATACAAATTTTGGTACTTGTTAATTATCCCGTCGACCAATTTCGCAAAATTATATAAATCGCAAAACTACTCGCCAAATTATACAAATTGACATAATTTTTATTTTACAAACGAAAGAGCAAATAAATTAGTATAACATTAGTAAAAATACAAATAAAACGTCGAAATAAAAATCACTTGCTGACGAAAACACGTGTTGTCAAGTGAATGTGACATTTACGATAAACTATTATTGGCATTTAATCTTACAATTTGGTACAATAGTAATTTGGTCGACGGGATAACTAGCAAGTACCCAAATTTTTATACTGCAGGATTTCTTGGATGAAAATATGCACAGTGATGGAAAAAAAAAGTAAACACCCCCTACTAACCGCTCAACAAATTATCGTACAAGAAAGTTACTGGTACTGAACGATTGAAAATGAAGTCTACTTTTAAATGATGTATATAAAATATGCTTAGGGGCCATCTACATATTAAAACGAAACATAACTTTTTTTTTATATAGCAGTACATAATTCTTACAGCATAAATGAACTCTACACACTTCAATTAGCCTAAGAACAAATTTTTATGCAATTCGTACCATAAGCTCCCGAGAAATTAATTATTTTAAAACGAGCGTATTTTAAGGGCTCTATCCAAATTGAAGTTCGGTTCTCGATTATTAACCGAGAGAGCTCCCTTCTTGATCAAGGCACCTTAAGCACCACTCAAGCAGTCAATGAAGCCTGTTAGATAATAGGCCAGCAGAAGAAATTTCAAAATATCTACCTACTTCAATCATAGACGGCCCCTTAAACCATCATTCTGCCGTTTTTTAAGCATAATTCGAAAACTACTTGGAAGAAAAATGTGAAATTTTGGATTTCCATAAAGCAGGACTTAATAAATCTAAATCCATAAAAAAAATGGTAGGTTGTAATTCATATTTTTTTCGAATATTAATTTCATAATTTATAATTCATATCATAAAATTATAAAAACTGCAAATTCAGCGTATTTATGTTTGGGCACATTAGTATTATTGCTAAAAAAAAAAAAATAGCACATTCGGAGCATAATTTCAGGAGCTATAAATACAAATATGAAAATGTAATTTAACATTAGAAGCACTAAATTTTGAATGTTTATAATTCAAAAATTGATCATTTAAAAGACTTGAAATTTGGTGTCTAGGCATAGTTTGAACCGAAGATTTGAAATATCTCGTTAAAATTGGGTATTGCCATTGAAAAAAATGAGGTTTGTGTTCGTTTTAATATGTAGATGTCCCCGTAAGCAAATTTTATATACATCATTTAAAAGTAGACCTTATTTCCAATCTTTCGTAACCAGTAACTTCCGTCTACGATAATTTGTTGAAGAGTTAATAGGGGGTGTTTACTTTTTTTTCCACGACTGTACCTAGATCAGTCAATAGCAATAAACGTATTAAAAATATTTAATCTGGAATTTTGCCAGTAAACTAAATGTCAAAATTAGTTGTTCGAATTCAAAAATCAGAATTTTGAACGATTTTAGCACGGCTAAGCTTATTAAATAAAAATGAAAAATACATCCCAACAAAAATTTTTGGGTAAAAAAAAAAAAAAAAAAAAAAACGCCTAAGTTCTCCTTAATGTTTCGGCCAGAAAAAGTAGTGATATCTGAAGTTCGCACAAGTTAAAAGCCAAACATCCCAAATTTTTCATTGAAAATGGCTTCCTGCGACTTGGCCGTTAATGCCTTCTACAGAATTTCACAATTAATGATTGGAAATTACGCATTTATGAATTATTTAAATATTAAATGTAATATTAGAATGCAAAGAAGCAAATTCACAGGAAGACATTATAAGTAAAAGATTTTTGATAACTACCATTCAGCTTCAACAAACATTAGTTTTGATTACAGATCATTTAATCCACTTGTGGTTTAATTGTCATTTTGTGCGGTCTAAAGCTAAAGTCATTAACGTAAAACACAAGAAATAAAACAAAATTTACTTACTTCAAATCTCACAATATATTTAAATAAATCATACATTATATTTTATTGTATAATATTGAAATCTTGTGTATTGACGAAAGAGATTTTCTTCGTTTGAACATTTATTATAGTTTGTTTGTATACATTAAGAGGTATTCGATTTATAAACTGTTAAAAGCTGATACTAATTATGTTTTAGCAATTAGGGATGTTATCTCCTGAATACAAATATTTTGTTATTTTTAACTTCTAAGCATGTAAATAAACTGAAGTTGTTTAAATGCTTTTTTTCAAATGTGTATTTTATTTCTGTACTCTGTGCCACAAAATGCCTAAAATAATCAAAAAATGTAGTTGGCATATCTCATTTAGCTCATTTGGTTGGTTAGCTCATTTGTACATATTTTAAAATTTGAAAAACTCTCTCGAAGGCATTAACGGCCAAGTCGCAGGAAGCCATTTTCAATGAAAGATTTGGGATGTTTGGCTTTTAACTTGTGCGGACTTCAGATATCACTACTTTTTTCTGGCCGAAACATTAAGGAAAACTTGGCGCTTTTTTTTTTTACCGAAAACTTTTTGTTGGGATATCACTATTTTTTGTATGTTTTTTCAAGTTTGTGATTCCAAACTATATTAATATGAAAAAAATTAAATTTCGGTACTTTTATGTTAGCCAGGAGCCTTTTGTTTTTTCCCCAATAGCATTTTTCATTTTTCACATGTGTAAATTAGAAACAATGCTTTGATTTTCAAATAAAATATTTTGGCTTATGTTATTATTTCCTATTTATTTATTTATTTATTTCTATGTTAAATATTCTATTAAATAAAATGAGGGAAATGTATCTATTTTAAATGAGATGACTGAAAAGTATATATCTTTAAATGAAATGAATGCAATATGAACAATGGAGTTGGGAACAGTATTTCGCGATTTGCCACTTGCGCCCGGCAAACATAAAAATACCTAAATTTATTTTATTGAGCTTTACAAATTTATACTTTATTTCTTTTTATATTAAAGTACTAGCCGCCTCTAGCAAGCAGTATTTACCATATTAATTCCATGTTAAACTTTGCATCATGTTACTGTTATTCATAATTTAATTTACTTGCCCATTCTTTCGCCAAGTCGGAAGCTTTTGATAGAGAAATCAAGAACTCTTTACGATCATGGAAGCACATCATATATTTTGTGTTGTTATGAATTCCATTTTCGTGACAAATATCTCTTAACTCCCTTATGCATGTTTCCTTGGCAGTTACAATTCGTTCTCTAATGCGGAAATTTTTAATCCTATTAAGTAATGTTTTCTAATTGGGCTCACTGCCAATTGTTGTATTTTAACTGATATGACTGGGTACAAGTGAAATGGTTCTTGTGAAATCCTTTGATAATATCTGCATTTGCATTAAACCATATTGATGCTAATATCTTTTTGTTTCACGTTAACCTTTTCAATAGACTCGATTACGGAAGAATAGAAGGTCTACCGGCTCACTGCCATGATCCATTTGAAAATCAATCATTCTTCTCATCAGATCGTGTTGAAGAATTAGTCAATGTGCCATGGTTTTAAGATTTTAGCTAATTTTATTCGAAACCTGAAAACTAAAATGCGAGGAACCGGATTATAGAAGATTCATTCTAAAGCACATATCGATTAACAGGTTACATATTATAGAATTATAATAATCATAAGGAGAACTGGCAGTTTCAATGCTTTAATAGTTTCCGTAAATTCTCTTTATATAATACAGAAGTTTTAGCGGTGTAAAGATTAACAACATAGTCACAGTAAGTATAATAATAGTACAATATAATAACAATGGCAGAGGTTTTAGGCAGTGACGAAACTATTAGTACTTTGGAAATATTAGTACGTTATATCATTTAACTATTGAGATGATATGCGGAAAAATAAAAATAGATGGCTCGCATTAATAATTGACTCATTGAAAAATAGCCACTAGCGTCAAATATTCGCCAAGCTTGGCGACATTTAGCAAAGTTTCGCCAAATTTGCTAATATATCATGTCAATTCTCAAATTTGGCGACAAAAAATGTTTTGTTTATTCTGACGTCATAATGATGCATATGTATTATATATTATATACATACCTATAATATGTATGATGCAAATGTATTACGTATTATATGCATATGTATAATATGTATGATGCATATGCATAAGTTCATTAACATCACTAAAACGCACTTAAAGGAAGAGTGTTCCATAAATAGTAGGGATAATTGCCAGATTTACCAGAGTGCTATTGAGATTAGAATTCCGACATTTATGATAGACCGGGAGGCGTCTGTACACACCATCACCTCATCGAGTTTACAACTGAAATTTTAGGATTAGTTAAAACTAGATTAGCATATTTAAATGCAACTGGTCTGTTAAGTCATATCTTCGTAGAAATCACCTGAAGACGTAATTTTAGTAGTTAACTGATAGGTTTACTATTGTATTTTCCTGCATCCAAAAGTTTGGAAACATGGAGCAATGGGTGCAGGAAAACACAATAGAAAATCCACCAATTAACCCGTAAAATCGGGTCTGTAGGTGGTTTCCACAAAGATATGACTTGGCAGGCCAGTTACATTTCAATACGCTAATCGTTATTTAACGAATCCTAAATTTTCAGCCGTCAACTCGATAAGGTGATGATCTGTGCAGACGCCTCCCGGTCTTTAATAAAATTTGTTTTAAGGAAGTAAAAGATAGAAAGATGGACAGATAAACTGAAAGATTTGCATTAAGATTTTTGTAAAAGCATATAAAAATTCATTCAGCTTGAAATCATGTAACACCTTTATAACTCAGGCTAATTTTCTGTAATCTGGTTTTGGCGACCAACATATCTTATCTATAACTGTAATCTTTCTTTTACAGATTTAAAATTAACAATAAATTAACAGTAAGTAGGCTAATAACACAATATAACATTAGCAGCGGACTTCGGACGCCGCATCTGTCGCACATCGTTAAAGACAGTTTATTAGTTACACATTTCATTTAATTAAAAACAGATTTTTAAACTTTCATATGGAATTAGGATATTTGGTACTTGTTAGTTATCCCGTCGACCAAATTACTGTCGCCAAATTGTAAGATTAAATGCCAATAATACTTGATCGTAAATGTCACATTCACTTGACAACACGTGTTTACGTCATCAAATGATTTTTATTTCGACGTTTTATTTGTATTTTTATTAATGTTATACTAATTTATTTGTTTTTTCGTTATTTAAAATAAAAATTAAGTCAATTTGTATAATTTGGCGAGTGGTTTAGCGATTTATATAATTTGGCGAAATTGGTCGACGGGATAACTAACAAGTACCGGATATTTTTCCACTATAGGGACCTTGGCATTTTTTCAAAATCTTAGCGCAATTCGGACTTCAGAAACTGAGATATGTTGCCAAATGATATAAACAACTATGAAAACAAACCTGATGAACTTTTATGTTATTTATATAAGCATTTATATACATATAAACATTTTATTTATACATGTATAAAATATTATTTTTTATATACAAATTATTTATGTTGGAATATAAAAATAAATAAACGGGTTCCTTACATTAAATAAATTCTATACATATGGAAAAAATTGCTTGTGTATATGGCACAGTAAATAAGTTGCAAGAAAATACGTTATTATCAAATTTCTTTTCTCGTCAAGGCTGTTTTTCTGTATTTCGCCAAGGCTGCTATATCGGAAACGTACCGAATTGCGGTTATATTTTGTTAAATGTTTTATTGTTTTAATATCGTAAATATATCATAACCTATACTGATTAAAAGTTTTAGGTATATTCATTTTTTTCTATTTAACAAGGATCTTTGGAAAAGCATATATATAAAATGTTATTCTGCTTGAAATCACGTGACCCCCTTCAAAACTCTGTAATCGTGTTTTGGCGACCAGCATTTGGCGACCAACTGTTTACGGCCAAATGAACACCCCTGTTTGAAGGGTTTAGAAGAGGAAATTCTGTGTTTTCAGATTTTTCTGGTTAATTGTGCTACAAACCAGTCTTACTTGTGAAATTTCATGATTCTACGACTTTTAGAAGTACCTTAGTTGTTTGATGATGCGAAGTGAGTCAGTGACAAAAAAACGCTTTTTCGGAATTTAATATTTCGTAAACTACTAAACATAGAAACATGAAATCGTGGAACCTTAGTTCAGTTTGACCATACGAATATGTGTATAAAAGAAAAATTTCTATATCTCTCCCTAAAACGACGTTATGAGGGGGTGAAAAGTATGCCGAAATGGTTCAGGAAAAGGTAGCTTAGGGCTTGTGCGAACTTGGCTGACGCACTGCCGTGCTCCCAGATAATTTGCAGTCGAATGGCTATTATAATTTCTGATTTTTTGTTAACATGGGAGCTGGGCTTCCGGTTTTATGCAATACAGGTGAAAAAAAATTTGTTAAAATTATAAACTGTAATTGATATTTTAACATTTCAATTTCTTTTTAGTTTGTCCACTAACGACACCAAAAATAGTTTTATATAAAAAATGATATGATAACTATACGAAATATGTGACATGTATTCAAATGAACTTTTGAAATTTATTAAAAGCGACACTTTCGTACTGGGAGTTAACCAAAGAAGGTTTTTAATCAATTTCGAAGAATTCGCCAAGGAGATCAGTATTTACATTAGATTTTTTTTTTTAATCTTCTCTGTGGTTAAATCGCGTAGTTCGACTGCATTTGCGTTTTATTTTTATTTTAATATTTTATTTTATTTACTGATGCGTGTTTTATTTTCTTTATGAAATGTAAGCTGAAATCAACAAATAGCTACTATATGAAATTAAGAGCAAATGGGTTTGTTTTTATAATTGTCTACACGCGATAGAGATAGATTTAAAAAATCACCCTTTAAAGTTTTTTTTTTTTTTTTTTTTTTTTTTTTTTTTAAATATATATATATACATGTGAGTAAATTGCGAAAATGCGTAAAATGAGTAACTTGCGATATGGTTTTCAATCAAATTGTGATACAGTTTTAAAAAATATTGCATTTTAAAGTACTTATTTTTTTTCAATGTTCGGCGGTGTAAAGAATCAAAATGTGTCATGTTTAGGCATTTAAAAAATTGCAATAAAAGAAAAAATGAATCATATGTTGTAGACACTGTCAAAATGACGTGAGCGTTACGGATGGAAAATTTTGTCCTTCATTATGTGGGCAGCAATACTTTGACCCTATCTATCAAATGTTATACCAATCAAAAGTATTTTATGAAACTAAATACTTTTCTCAGAAAATTTTTAAATTATTTATTTGTTTTTTTCAGTTTTGATGAGATTACTTATGGTTTATTTTGCAGGAAAAAAGAACTACAACGATCAAAATATATAAAATATATATACAGTAGAACCTTTTTATCCGAAACTCTCGGTTATCCAAAATCTATTTTTAAAACTTTTTTTTTTTTTTTTTTTTTTTTTTTAAACTATTATATTCCTTGTGTGCAAGCGGTCCTCTCCGAAATACCAGTAAAAATTAATATTTCCAATCTCCTTTCTTAGAGTACTTTTGAATTTAACACTAGAAAAACCGAGAATTTTACTCAAATTTTAGAAAAATATTTCACACCACAATTTTTATTTTAAATTATTAATTTATCCATTTAACTAGTTTTTTCTTTGTATCTTTTAAACTATTTTTATAAAAAAAATTCCGGTTCGAACAGAGATATATTCATTTGGAAGCAGTCAAAATGACTGCTCGCGGGCTTTCTAGTGTTAACCTGAGCTCCAGTAAGCTGCATAGTCGAACGAAGAAAATGAACAAATTAGCAATTCTGAAACTTTTGAATGTTTTGCAAAAGCTTTGGCATGGCTGGAGCAAGCAGAAAGACTGTGATACTGGTGAACTAATAATATTAAAAAACTCTGTGAAGGAGCTTCAAAGCAAGGCAATCGAAACTGCGACAAACAAAACATTTTTTCAAACCCTTCTGATATATGAAAAAGATACTTAATTTCAAAATTAAAATTCAGGTAATTTATTCTTGTATTTATTTTGCTACTGCTTTATTTTTATTAAGCACGTGTTACCATAGTAGGAAATATTGAATATGTTTCTCCTTAATCTTAAAATTGAAGCATTCTCGATTATCCGAAAATTTCGATTTTCGGAAAGAGGGTCGGTCCCAATTACTTCGGATAATCAAGGTTCTACTGTAATCCCATTTCTAATGCTATATTGTTTTCAAACAAAGAATCAGATTTATTTAATTCTTTAAAATGAAATAATAATTATTTTTAAGAGATTCCTGTAGTGCGCATAGAAATACCCTAATTAGAGAACTAATCATTTCTCAAACTAATAATTTCTCAATTGTTTTAAGTAACCATAGAAATTGTAACTGTTTACCTCTCTTTTAAAATACAGATTTAGAAATAGAATAAATTATAAATTAATATATGAGCTGTATCAAACTTTTGTGAAATTATACAAAAGTAAATATATTAAAGCGGATATTTGTGCACTTACAAGAACCAAAAATATCGGATTATATTTTCTAAAAATATTTTAGCTTTGTTATATAATTTTGTAATTAAATTTGAAAAGAATAAATTAGGCTCATTAGCAGAAAAAAATATAAAACGCTTTTAACTGATAATCAAGATAATTATTTTTCCTACTACCTTTTTAACTAAAAAATCTAATTAAGAATAGACTTTTTTTGCATTAAATAAATCTTTTTCCATGCAGATCACATGCATAAAAATATATACATATATATATATATATATATATATATATATATATATATTTTACTCTAGATAAAAAACATTTTAAATTGATACTAAAGAGAAAAAAGCAATTTTAAAGGCTATTGTGTAAATTTTCTTTAACTCAATAAACTTTGCACTCCTATTTTTAAAACGTGAAGATTACATAGGTATCGGTAATCTGTGTCATTGATTTTTATTTATTTTTATTTATTTTTATTTTTTCTTACAGTCTTTTTTTTCTTACTTTTAAACAGTCTTACCAAAATTTTAAAATACACTACAAATTGTATTTCTAGAGAGATATATTAATTGAAGAGAAATTGAAAACTTAATCAGTTTATCAGAGTAATTTCTCTTTTAAATTACAGTTAATGAAAAAAAAAATGTTTTTAGTTTATATAAATAATTAGAAAGAAACTGCTGCATTTGTGACAATTTTAAACATACTGTTTTTGATGTGTTTTTTATTTTATTTTATTGAGTCCTGTTCGGCACAGTATTATACATTCTGTAGCGGTGTACATATGGAAATAAATGCCAAATGTATCCTGTAAATTGAGACTTAATGAGCGAAGTTCCATAAAACTACATATTAATTGAAATTTATATAAAGGTTTGTGTATATTAGATAACTATGTGTTAAAAAATGGCACAGAACGCTATGTTTCGAGCATTTATTTATTATTATTTTTTTTTTAACTAAATGATTGCATAAAAAATTTTGAATTCCTTCAAGCATATTACTTAAAATGACAACTATCGAGTTAGAGTTGATATGAGCAATAATTTCTAGATGTGCGTTTCCGATTTCCACAAGCACTTTTAAATTTCACTACTTTTCTGTATGTCGCTGGTTGTTTATAAATTCTATACCTCGTATACAACGCTGCACGTATGGTTGCAGGTACAAATCGCCTTACTAGGGGAAATTTCAGCTTTAGTATACAGGGTGATTCATAAATATCGAAACAATAGGCTATCTCCTTAAATATTGCTCCTAGGCACATACTTCCAATTGTAAAGTTTCATAAAAAATTATGCCAAAATTAATGACATAGTTGTAACTCCATGGGATGTCTGTAGAAAAAAAACAAAAACCAATTTTTTATACGCCCCCCGTTCGTGAAAATTCGTAGGAAATTTTTTCTTATCCCTTCCTGAATTAGACCAAAAAAAAAAAAAAAAAAAAATCTCGGTATCTGCAAAACTTACAGAGTTATTGAAATTCAAAATTCGCGAATTACACCATTTTCCCATGCCTCTGAGTGACGAGTTATTGACTCATTTTGTATGCAAGATAGGGATCATCCACAAATTGTACGTTATTAAAAGTCGATTTAAGACAGTGCCTCTCCTTTGGTCATAAAATAACAGCTTATAGATTTTAAATTAAACCTTCTTTCAAATTATGCTGGAGGCCTTTATTAGAGGTCTGCACTGTTCGAAATATCCAGACCCTGACTCGAGCCGACCAATAGAAAGAAAAGTTTGTCCCGACCTGGAAAAAGGTTTAAATCTTAGCCCGAGTCTGGTCCGGCCTGATTGAATTTCTAGAAAACATAGTTTTTTACGTCGACATGGTTAGAAATTGTTTCGTATGAAAGAGTTCTGATCAAAAATAGCTTTATAGCTTTATATTAGCTTATAGATTTCCTTTTTATACGTTTATAATCTTCATTTTTAAAGAAGCGTCAAAGGTTGGGATGTATATATATATATTTTTTAATGAATCTCTATTTGTATGTAAATGTTTCACTAACCATTTAATATTGTTAATCCATAATCCATGTATTGGAGACTTTCAAAAATGATATACAGTAAAACTTTCTAAGACGCAATGACACATACAAGGAAAAAAAATGGTTTATAGACAATTTCCCATCTTAGGAGGTGCAAATGTATTCTGTTCTTATCTCAAGTATTATTACATTCATTTTGCATGAATCAATAAATTATTCCGTTTTAGACTGGATTACGTAATAGGAAAGTTCTTTTTCACTTGTTTTACTATTTTCTTTTCTTTTTTTGTTTAAATCTACTATCCTTTAAAAACGATTTTTAAAGTTTAATTGTAAATGGTAATATGTTTTATTTGTAATGGCGATTTAAAAATATATTCATTTTTTGTAAATTTTTTGGGTTGAGCCAAACTTTACTGCTTTTTGCACGGATTAGGTGAGTTAGATAGAATGATTTTAATACGGGTTTGAGCCGAGACCGGGACTGAAAATTTTGCCCCGTGCAGACCTAGGAATAAACGAAGCCAGTCCCGGTTCGGTATGAAAAATACATTAGGCCCGGTCGAGACTAGTCCGTAGCCAGAATACAGACTTTTTTAACGGCTCGCCGGGACAATATAAAACCTGAAGTGTTGAGGGTTAAAATTATGAAGACACCCTCAATCGCTATAGTAAAAAAAAAAAAAAAAAAAAAAAAAAAAAAAAAAAAAAACTTTTTTTAAATAGCACAGAAAGAAGGTGGAAAGGGCAAAAGTTAAACTGAATAGGAGAGTTAAGGAACAGGAAAGTGTTACATATTCACCTGCAATTTTTTAAGAGCATTTAAACATTTTATTAGGATCCAATCTTTGTTTAAAACATTAAATGTGTTTTAAATTAATTATTCAAATTGTTGAAAATAATTAATTTAAATTTGTTAATTTAAATGCGTAATTAAAATTAAAATAAATTTAATTTAAATTATTAATTTACATTTTTAAGTCACGAATTGTTAAAAAAATGTGCAAATTCGCAACATGACCTTTTCGATTATTTTACATTAATTTTGTTTTGAAAAACTTGAAAATATATTTATTTTTGAAAATATGAATAAAAAAAAATAAGTTACATCATTTTTTTTTAAATTTGTGTTTTTAATTTTTTTTAATATTAATATTTTAAAAAATCGTGAAATAAAATTAAAATTATATTTTCCTCTTTAATTAAATGAAAAAAAAAATGAAATTCGACGATAATATTTCGATATATAACGGTTTTAAATTACCCCAATTAAAAAATAATAATGATAATTTTAAAAATTTAAAAATTTCTGAGAAATTTCATTTGCAAATTATATAGTTATCATCACAAAAAACCAGAAAAATCTAATTCTAACTCAATAAATATATTTTCTTCATGTATCCTAAACTATAAAATAACATTGTTTTTTAAATAACACGCATTTCAATTTGTGTCTAATCTCGTAAAACCTGACGAATTATTTAAAAAGGCATGACTCCATGTGTTTTGCATATATGAAGATGGAACTTTTTGTGTTTAATTCAGGAATGTATAAGGAAAATATTCCTAAATGGAAATTTTACCCTACGGGGGCCAGATAAAAATTTAATTTTCTTATTTTCTCAAATAGACCTCCCATGGAGTTGTAACTTATCTCATCAAATTTTCCACCTTTTTTTACAAAACTTTGTAACTGGAAGTATGTGCCGAGGGGAAGTAATTAAGGAGATAGCCTATTATTTCGATATTTATGAATCACCCTGTATGTTTCCTAACTGAAATCAATCTTTGCATGCGTGAAGTTTATAGATAAACATCTGTATATCATATGCAAGGCTGCTAAAAGAATTCGGATAATTTTTCGACTGTAGATGGAAACTGCTTAAATATTGTTTTCAATTCTGCTATGTGTTTGTAAAAGGTTCAAATAGGCATTATATTTCAACTTATTAAAGGCTGAACTTTTGTTCCATTAAGCTAAATATGTTGGAAAGTGTTTTAAAATCAGTGCTTGACGCATGATTTTTTTTTTTTTTTTTTTTTTTTTTTTTTTTTTGTGTGTGTGTTGAAGCTGTGAGGAGGACATTTGCCAGTATTATGTAATTCATATTAGAATTGTTTTTAAAACACTAGGCTCCGCCCTACTGCACGCTACGCTTACCAACTGCCCGCGTAATCGCTTCGCCACTCAAATCGGTATCACGAAGCAACCCCTATTTTCTAGCCAACCCCAGATTGTTGTTTGTGCTTAAAAATAATGGAAATAGTTCATAAGCTAATATTATTTTTTGTTGCATTGAAATATTGAAATTGTGGATTTTCTGCATGCAAGTAAACCCTATTGTATTTCAATGGGAACCAATGGAAATTTGTGATGAAACTTTACTGCTTTATAAAATGAAATAGCGCCAAGTTAGCGTCACATTTGACCACTAATTTGGTCGACAATTTTGGCAATATATCGCCAAGTTGGCGACAAACTTGACGTCTTTTGGTGACAGAGCCGAGTCCCCTCCCCTTGGTAACCCCCTTATAGAGCCAGAAAGCTCTGACCAATCAGATGATTTTCGCAGTATCTAGGTAGATTTTTATTCGTCCATTTCCAAAGCGTTACTTTTTTATATATATAGAAGGATCCGAAAAATTGACCAGTTATCTAGAAAGTGATATAACGCAGTACTATTAATTGAATAAGGTACAGTTATAGAAAAATTAGAATGTGAATTGATGTAAATGTAACTAAAGGTGTCATTCCTAAATGTTTAAAGAGTTATAAAGACTGTGTCACTACAAAACTAGTCTGTTCAAAGTAGGGAAATGTGTATAACAACAACTAATGGTAGAATCTTTTTATCTTAATGGTAGTCAAAGTCTCTGTATGTCGCTCACAATTTCGATTGGAACACTTCATTGATCGCTGCCATGTTAGGTTTCATTTAACTTACGGAAATGCTATTTATAAATTCTTCTACCTTATATCACTGCTGTTCAGCATACTTATCGATAAAATAATTAAAATTAGAAAAGTTAAATATTTTGCGCAATCGTTAAACCATTTTAGTAACCTTGTTTAATTTTGCTAATGTAAGCAAACTCTGATCTGTCAAGGTGAGTAATTCATTTTTGAGAATCGTTTACATAAAAAATTTCGCGCATTGGATTTTTTTTAGCCTCATTTTTATTACAATATTAATTATGTCACCGCCGATCGCAGCACCGTGAAATATTCTGCATGAGAAAAAGTTAGCGGATGCTGACATTAATTCATCGTTGTATTACCTCTATGGTTTTTATAGTATTATTTATTTTTTATCATGCAGACGATAATGGCAACTCAAAGTGGCAACAGTTTTTTTAGGTTTGTTCTATCCTTTAAGTGTGAAAACAATAATGTAGTAGATACATAATATAGAGTACATTTTTAACAAGGAAGTACATTTTTTCAATAATTTATAGCGTTTTTCATATGAAGTGAATGAGATTGCAGTCGAACGTAAACTGCGTTCAGACAGTGAACGTAGATGGCTAGCTCGGCAGTTGCAAAATCCTATTAACCCTTCATCTACTGACGGTACTTATTAGTACCACTCACTTTAAACTTTTATACCATAGTAAATATGACTAATATTCTAATGGTACTTTGCAAAAAACTCTCTTTTAACTCCATATTATCCGAATACATCGCAGCAGTAGTTCTAGGTTTGTTATTTTAGGGAGCAATGAGGCTATCTTTGAAGCAGTCGATGAGTTTTGGGCCGATATTTTCTACAGATTGCCACGCTCGTCTTTTCATTGCTGCAAACACAGTAAAGGATATAAGATAAGTGTTGGATTTTTTTTTTTATGTGCTCATTATGATCTTAGAATACAATATGACTAGCTATTTTAGGTGAACGGTGTATATATTTGATTTAACAGTTGAATTACTCGGTGGTACTTATAAGTACCGTCAGTACACTAGGTGTTTGAGAAAAACGTCTTGTTTACATTTCGTCTGTGTAGTTATCCATCGTTTTCATCTGCTTTAAAATGTAATTACTAAAATGTAGTGTAGTAATGATTTCCCTGGTATTTCTTTCTGTTTCATTGTTATTTTTTTATAGGAAATCGAAATAGTTGTGGCACCGGCTCGTTTTTGCTATGCTAGAAGTGGCATATGTAAATTCATTTATTGCATATGTGAAGATGCGAGAGAACATGTTGTCCCTTGAATATTGACGTCGCATAACTAAAAGAATGCTAACAAAATCAAAAACTTAAAAAAAAAAAAATTAACCCTTTTAGGAACAAAGCATTTTCACTTCTAAAGTGTTGAAATAAATGACTGGCACCGGAATTTGCCAAACGATTTATTTATAAATAAGAAAAGGCCTATATTTCACATACTTATTAAATCGAAAACATTTTCTGGTGCCAGTTGAAATACCTTGTGGATTTACTGTTACGATATTTTAGTCATCGTGTACTGACGGTACTTTAAAGTACCACTTTAATTAATTATCTCTAAATAATTAAATTTTTATTATGTTATTATGAATATTTTTATTATGTTTATCCTTTAATTTTCATTGTAGTAACTGAAAAAAAAAATATTTCATGAAAAAAAATGCAGTAGATCTTAATGCCGTAGATAAAGGGTTAAATCTCTTCGAGAAAAAAATATATTAACATATATTGATTTGACACCAAAAGAAACTTCCCTACCAATTCCCAGTTATACTTTCATTTGGAATGACGATAAATAATTCACCATAACAAACAATTTCTACCGTTCACTGCATTTAAAAAATCGTTTTTTTTTTCCCTTATAACAACTTTATGTATGCATAGCTGCCAACCTTTCACTAATCTTCCGTAATGTCTGGATTAATTTGATCCAGGTTAACTGCATTTCGAACCAGAAAATTTATTTCATGAATTTTTATTTATTTAATTTCAGGTTTCTACGTGAAACATACTTAATTTCATTTCTTAAAAAAAAATCTGGTTCGAAACTTATTAAACCAGGGTCAAATTAACGCAAGTATTACGGAAGATTAGTTTGAGGTTGGCACCTATGTGTATGTATTTCAAGATGGAAAGAGGAAGGACAGTTAAAATATTATGTCGAAAATACTGAAGAGAAAGGTCAGCTTTCAGATAATGAAAGTGTTTTTACAAAAAACGTCATGTATCCTCTACGCCTCTAATCCGAGATCAATTTATGAATCTAAGCAAAGAAATTAAATTATTTAAAATGTTTTAGTGATAAAATTTTGAAAAAAATTCCGCATATTTTAATATTTTCCTTCTCTCTGTATATAGTTTCATACATGATAGACATTTTTCTTTATAATTTAAAATGGTTGTACATTAGGGTGGGTCGAAAAAAACGAATTTTTTTTTATTTTAGAAACGCTTTAGTGCGGAAAAGTTGTCTATTGTAATAAAAAGAAAAATGGCATACATTTTTTTTTTTTTTTTTTTTTTTTTTTTTTTTTTTTTTTTTTTTTTTAAATCGGCTAACATCTTCCATTCGCGCATCGTACTTAAAGCTAATAGAAAATTGCAAAAATCGCGGCTTTTTTGTATATTTTTTAAATTAATTAAAACTTTAAAAATAAACACGCTTTAGTTTTTTACGCTTCTTTATGGTCTAAATAACTTGGATAAATAAATTCTAATCATTAATATATTTTTTTTCCGTTCGCGCAACGTCTTAGAAAAAAACATAAATTTTCCAAAATTTTGAAATTTTCACTATGGAACTCCTTGTTCCTTTTGCTAGAAGAAAACGAGACAGAATTCCCTTCAACTAGATTCAACTGGTTTGATCTAGATTGAACTGGTGTGGTTCTTCCACAACTCTGCCGGACCCCTCCTCCTCCCAACCACTCGGATTTCTTTTCTCGACCCCGCCTCCAGTTCAGTCTTTCGCTGTCTGCTACAATATATGCATTGTTTTGCACTGTCTGTTACAAGAGTTCCAATATTTTGAGTTATGATTTTTTAATGTTTACTCTAACAACATTAGCTAATAATGAACGAGTCACAATCTATACTCAATAGGAGTGTGATTGTTGACGCTAGACTGACAAGGATAGGGCCAACCTTGTTAATCACAGATTTTGATTATTTTAATATATGTTGTAGGATATAGACCCCTTAGTCTCCGGTTCAACGCATTTTATACAACACTCGTTAGTTCTTGAGAAACCGGGGGGTCTAATATTAGTATACAACTTAAATACTTACTTTGAAACCGCAATGTTAGGTTGGCTTTAGCTCAGTTGGTGCGGCGTCTGCCGGCTGATCCGCGGGCCCGGTTTCTGTACCCCGATTATGTTGTTTATGCTGTTGATGTTTTCGTCAAATTAGCAACCGAAAAAAAAAATCGCGCCAATATGGGGCGAATATGACATCTGTGCCAACGTCGAAATAAAAATTACTTGATGACATAAACACGTGTAGCTTGCTAAAAGTCAAGTGAATGTGACATTTACCATCAACCATTATTGGCATTTAATCTTATAGTTCGCGATAGATTTTTTGTCGACGGGATAGCAAAGTAGTACCAAAAATACATATGTCACTGGTATTCGAAAACGAGGTTTTCGTCAAATTTTCGTAAAAAAAAACAACAAAAAAAAAATGCCAAACATTTTTACGCACCCCATTGAGTGGCATATTATTGGATAGGCCTTTCAAAATGAATACGATGTTTCATTTTACAGTCAGAAGCTCCGTTTATAAATTGCACAACCTGAAAGTTGTGCAGGTAGAATCTCTGGCTTTACTGCAACTCTAACCTTCATAGACATTTATGGACCTTATCAAAACAGTGTTTATAGATAGTAACTAACAATTAAACATAACTTAAAAGTCATCAATATAAGCAAATAAAAAAATAGGTATATGACATCTGGCGAAATATTAAATTGTGTAACAAACCATGACATTTAATTTCAACTTCAAATCAAAGTTTTCATTTACCACTCGAACAATAAAAAAAAATGCTAACTGGCGAATTGAAAAAAAAAAAAAAAAGATATTGGCGAGATTTGCAACCCGGCTTTTTTTTCTTTCGGCACAGATGTCACATACGGCCCCATATTGGCGTGATTTTTTTCTGACGCCAATGTCATATACGCAACGGTACTTAACTGGCGCCAAAGTATCGTTATTTTGCTTGATATGGTAAGCCGGATGTTGATATTTATGCTGTTAATGCGTTCCCCAAATTGGCGTTGCATATTTTGCATATTGTTTTCTACTCATTCCATAGAGGCCAGTAAACGAGTCGATCTAAACTTACATTCTATTGATGCAACGAAGATACTTAGTGTCTATATCGCATAAGCTTTATTGATTCTGTGTTGCTCGTGTGAAATGTCCCATTGTTCTGGCCTGTTTAATCATCCTCCCTTATAGTTACCGCTGAATCAGTCTTGAGATTTTTACTCGACTGCCAAGAAGGGTTATGTCTTTCACGCGTATATGGGTATGTGGATTTCTTTATACCCTCGAAACATCCCAACGTCTGGATGGATTTTAATGAATGAGGTCTCCATCGATTCCTCTTATCAGTCGGATGTTAATAGGCTAAATGGTGTTTTTATAAATTCAAAATAGCGGAAGTAAAATACAAAACGGCGGTAGAGACGAAAAAAAAAAAATTTACGCACCCTATTGAGTGGCATATTATTGGATAGGCCTTTCAAAATGAATACGATGTTTCATTTTACAGTCAGAAGCTCCGTTTATAAATTGCACAACCTGAAAGTTGTGCAGGTAGAATCTCTGGCTTTACTGCAACTCTAACCTTCATAGACATTTATGGACCTTATCAAAACAGTGTTTATAGATAGTAACTAACAATTAAACATAACTTAAAAGTCATCAATATAAGCAAGTAAAAAAATAGGTAAGTAATTAAAAAATAGTTTCACATTGATGAGAAATAATTAATTAGTTCACTTTTTAAGCAGTCGGGCGTTTTTTGATTTTCTAAATTTAATTTTTACTTGTTATTATTAATTTCCGTGCCTATTTCACTGATTTCAATCAGCACCCTTCGGCGCTATATATTAGGGCGTATCGAAAAAATCGAAATTTCTCAAATCTTTTTGCGGTAGTGCGGAAAATTTGTGGGCTCCCTTCATTAAACATTTTGCGGAATCTTAAAGCAGTGGGTTGATATCTTCTGTCGCCTCATTGGGCCGAAAGTTCCGAAAATTGGACTAAAAATGATTAAAATACAAAAATTAATAAATTATCACAGATTTCGATGATCGGTTTGAGGTAGTGCTTAAAAGGTACTATTTTTAAACAACAACAACCAAAAATTGTTTTACAATTATAGGTTAATATCTTCTGCCGCCTCATCGGCATCGAATTTTGGCGATTTTCACGCATTTTCGTACTTTTCTGTATAACGGTTTACTGCATGCTCAATGCACAATCCAGACAGACTGGGTTTAGCACTCTGCCAAAAAAGTGGAAGACCTCTATTGTTATGCCGAGAAACAAATCAGAGCGACCAGTAAATCACTTGACCACTCTTTTTCGTCCGGCTAAGCGCAGTAGGCAGGCGCTACCATTTTTTTCAGTTCTTTCAGAAATTGTTGGTTTGAAGATGAAAAATTTATACATCATTACATCCACTGCTTCAGTTTTACATAAACGCGTTAGTGATGTGATACGCGCATACGATGGAAAATGTCGACCAATTAGAAAAAATTTAAAACGTCTTGGAAAAAGCAAAACTACTCTCGAAAATATTGAAAACTTTAAAATGAAAGCAAAAACCTCTTTTGACATAACTGCCTGTAAATGAGCGATTTTTAAGGAGTGTATCTCTTCAAAAGAAAGCAAAGTTTCTTCAAAAGAACAGGTGTTCCTCATTTGCAATGAACAGAAACAAAAATGTTCGTTGGAAGTGTTAATGTTCCAGAAACAATACGGCTTTAAAAACGTCAAATTTTAAAGGAACAGGATACTATTCGAACTGCAAAACAGGCGTCTCTTGCTTCTGCTTTAAGTTATTCAGTTGAGAATGAAAGGGAAAATAAAATAGAAGATATATGATGGAGGTGAAGATAGGAGGAAATGGGCACACAGGTCCTATACAACGTCTCTTCAGCAGTCAACTGGGAGCGTTCAAATGCGTTTAAAGCTGAATAACTTGTCGGCTGATGGTTCTTGTCGGTAAAATATATGGTGTATCCAACAGAGCCATGGCTGCTATTGCATCGAGTTTTATGCAAGATTTGGGTGCAATATCGGAATCATATACCAGCGTCGTTACATACAAAAATAAAATATTAAGGGGAAAATCGAGAGTTTACAAAAAATCAGACTGAAAATAAAATGAAAATTGTTCCACTCTATCTGGTTTTTCTTTTGATGGACGGCATGACAAAACTTTAGGATCAGAAGCACTCGAGGCCAAACAGTTCCAAAGAACAATTGTAGAAGCATATTATTGTATTGTATCGCAACCTGGATCTACGTACGTGGGACATATTACACCTGAAAGTGGATATAGTCTTGATATATCTAATAGCATTTACAAATACGTAAAGGGTGCTTTATTGGATGATTTTAGCAACCTTATTGTTCTCGGGTGTAACGGTACTGTAGTGAACACAGATGTGTCTAATGGTGTAATTCACAGGCTTGAATTGAAACTTCAGAGACCAGGCCAATGGATTATCTGTTTATTTCTGCTTATCTGCCTATATCATATATTTACCCATATCTCTCTTAGAAAATAAAGACGAAATTCAAAAAAACAAAACACAAATTTCTTTTAAAACGACTGCATTGCAAGCAATTTTAAACACCGCACACTAATTAAAAGTTTACTGCTTTAAACGCTTTAAAATTGGTTGCTACTCGCAGATGCTTGTAGCGCCTGCCTACTGCGCTTAGCCGGACGAAAGGGATTGGTCAGGTGATTTACTGGTCACTCTGATTTGTTCCTGGGCATGAAAATAGGGGTCTTCCACTTTTTTGGCAGAGTGTCAAACCTAGTCTGTCTGAATTGTGCATTAAGCAAGCAGTAAATCGTTATGTAGAAAAGTACCAAAATGCGTCAAAATTTCCAAAATTCGATGCCGATGAGGCAGCAGAAGATATTAACCTGTAATTCTAAAAAAAATTGTGGTTGTTGTTGTTCAAACATAGTACCTTTTAAGCACTACCTCAACTCGATCAACGAAATCTGTGATCATTTATTAATTTTTGTATTTTAATCATTTTTAGTTAAATTTTCGGAAATTTCGGCCCACTGAGGCGACAGAAGATATCAAGCCACGGCTTTAAGATTCCGCAAAATTTTTAATGAAGGGAGTTCACAAATTTTCCGCACTACCGCTAAAAGATTTGAGAAATTTCGATTTTTTCGATACGCCCTACTGTATATAGGAAAATTTAACAATGCTATCAATCAAATAAAAAAATAGGCATGTATACTATCGTATTGATCTCATTTTATCTGATTCTTCAATATTGCCATCTAGTATATCAATTTCCGCTCTTCGTCAAACTAATACGGGTCATTTTTATTTCTGTCAAACATCCCGAATTCCCTTTTTTCTTTAATGCTGTTTAAAATGATGGTTAAAATAGGAAAACTAGTTGGAAAGAAATAATTAAATTACTAGTTTACTTATTTATTTTTTACATACAAATATGTTGCGCTTTTTAACATTACCAACTTGGATATCCTCTGGAAGTGGGGGTTGAGCAGCCACAGTTTCATTTTAACATGTAGTTTTAAAACAACACCTGCTAAAGGAATATTTAAAGTATTTTTAACTTTTTCTGATGAATGATTTTTGTAAAATAAAGAAAATAAATCATAGAAAAAAAATTTACATTTAATTTATTCCATACTTTCAAAATCATATATATAATTACATTTTTTTTTTTTTTTTTTTTTTTTTTTTTATGAAAGAATTATCTCAATACTTTTGTTGAGAGATCTTGTAACCCATTTAAAGGAAATACTCTAACACACACACAAAAAAAAAATCCACAGCTCATCTGAGAATGATAACACGTAGAAGTAGATCAATTGATCTATCTATTTTTATAGCATCCTTACATTTGCTGTATTGTAAAATGACATCCACTAACAAGGAGAGGGCCAACCTTGTTAATCACAGATTTTGATTATTTTAATATATGTTGTAGGGTATAGACCCCTTAGTCTCAGGTTCAACGGATTTTATACAACACTCGTTAGTTCTTGAGAAACCGGGGGGTCTAATATTAGTATAAAACTTAAATACTTACTTTGAAACAAAAAGGGCGGGTTGGGCGTAGCTCAGTTGGTACGGCGTTAGCTGGCTGACCCGCGGGCCCGGGTTCGATACCCGAGCGCGCTACATTTTTTGTTTTATAAATATACTTGTAATTATAATTTAATAATTTCAATTAAAAATTTTAATATCGTACATTAATTATAATGTTAAAAAATTTAAATTTAAATCTATCATTTTTTATTTTGAACTATTATTTATCATCCTTTAAAGACATTTAAAAATAAATTGAATCTATTATTGAATAATAAAAATTCCAAAATCGTTAGAAACCTGTTGTGGTACCATCTAGTTATGATAAAATAAAACATATTCAAATAAAATAAAAATAAAAGCAGAAGATAGAGGGGAAAACAAAATATTTGAAAGCGCAAGCATACATATTACAAATTTAAAAATCTTTAATATGCAAAAAATCCGTCGTAATTTAATTCCGATGCTAATTTTTAATATAATTATGTTTGTTACTTTAAAAACAGAGTAATAGTATCATCGTATTGATTTCCCTTGTTAAAGTAATGAATAAATTATATTTCTTTAAAATCACGAATTGACACAATTGTTCAATATCATTGCATAAATACTGAATATATGAAATACATTTTAAAAGTGATTTTTAAAAACTTATCAGTTTTATGATGTTTTATACAACTATTTAGGTAAAAGTAAAATTTAAATAGGTTAAAATTGTAACTGAAATACAATAGTATAAATTTTAATTGGCAATGTGATTATTAAGTTATAATTACAAGTATATTTATAAAACAAAATATAAGAAAAACAAATTTAGGGCTTTTGGGGCATCGAACCCGAGCCCGCCGCTCAGTCAGCAAACGCCGTACCAACTGAGCTACGCCCAACCTATCCTTATTGTTACAAAGTAAGTATTTAAATCATATACTAATATTAGACCCCGGTTTCTCAAGAACTAACGAGCGTTGTATAAAATCCGTTGAACCTGAGACTAAGGGGTCTATACCCTACAACATATATTAGAATAATCAAAATCTGTGATTAACAAAATTGGCCCTCTCCTTGTGAGTTCTATTGCCCTATATTTGGTGAACCGCTAAGTGTCCTCCAAAATAAACTGCCAACATATGAATGTGTTCTTAGATGCTATTTTGAAGAACGATATAATTTGTCACGCGTGATAAACAGAACAAATGTAAGTTTTTCTGAAGTAGCCTCTACGGTAGCGGAACATATAAAATGTTTGTATGATAAAGCATCCATTTCTTCTATGTTTCACTGCCGAATTGTCAAGCTTATTAATGTGTATCACGATTCTTATGTTAAGATAAGGAAATCATATAAACGTGATAAAGATAATCCTTTATTTAAAGCTACGATAGAAGGCTTTAAACTTAAATCTAGATCACTTTTTGCCGTCAGTGTTTGTAAATGCATGATGACTGTGAATTCTACCTGCCAACAAACACCAGATAGATATCAGTGTGCAATTCTAATTAAATGCTTATTTGAAAAAACAAAGAAAATACCTGTCATCGAATTAAGGCTCATGTTTATTCAAAGGAATTACAATTTGAGGGAAAATCGGATCTATTGACAAAGAATTACTAAAAAGTTAAATGTGAAGGCAGAGCGGAAAGCTTGTGACCTTCAGCGAGAATTTAGTTGCAAAGAATTTCCTAAAATAGGAGAGTACTTGGAAATGGATGAACACAAACACAGTTCTATTAAAGACTTAGAGTATAAGGAACATGAATACAAACCAAGTACATCAACTGAAAAGTCTAAATGCCAGATGAGAATACAACTTAACGCAACAGAGCTAAACAGTTATCGGTTCGGAGTTTCTGAACGGGCAACAGCGGCAATAGCGTCAAGTGTTCTGCGAGGCGTTGGGATGATAACCGATATAGATTCTACTTATGTGGTTGATAAGTGTAATATAAAAAGAGACAAGAGTCGTGTTAGGACGGATTTGAAATGTCAATTCATACCTCCTGAGGAAAGTTGAGATCTTTTATTTGACAGACGAAAAGATGATACTTTGTTCCTCGAAAAATCCATTGTCAAGCGCTTCCGAAGGATACTGAAAGAAGAACACTATTCACTTATCCAGGAACCTGCATCAATTTATATTGGACATGTATCTCGTTCTTCGAGTTAATCAAATGATATAACTCAAAGCATTATTTCTCTTTTGTCTGAACTATCAATACCACTAGAAAAACTAGAAGTAGTAGGGTGTGATGGCTCTGTAACTAATACTGGATCGAAGAACGGTGTCATCCACCGATTAGAAAATCATGTAGGACGCCCGCTACAGTGAAGTATATGCCTCTTGCATTGTAATGAGCTTCCTTTTCGACACATTTTTGAGCATATTGACGGTTAAACTGCGGGACCTAAATCTTTCAGTGGACCAATCGGGCAACAGCTCAGTTGCTGTCAAAAACTCCCTGTGGTCGATTTTGAACCAATAGATTGTTCGATTCCTGATATAGACAGAAATTTGTTGAGCAAACACCAACAGTATTTGTTTGACATTTCAAATGCAATCCCCTTTGGATATTGTCCAGAAGACTTAGAAAATCGGGATTCGGAGAAGTCCTTTGTCCAATCCCAGATGGCTGACTGCGGCTAACCGACTCCTTATGGTTGTATATAAGTTCATCCGATCCATCCGAAAACCTAAAAGAAATTGTTGGCTTCATCTTAAAATCATACATGCCTGTGTGGTTTGCCATAAAAAAGAGCAAATATTTTACCGACGGACCAAAACGTGTCTTTCAATCAATCCAAACATCACGCTATTTATTCGACGAAATAATTGAAGGTGTCGATCCAGTAATAGAAATAAATGCGTACTTTGCGCACCCAGAGAATGTTCTGTTGGCAATGATTGACGATGAAAGAGGCCATATTCGGGAACTCGGTTATAGAAAGATCTTAAAAGCAAGACAATCAGTCGCAAAGAAGAAGACTGTTAGAAATTTTGTACCACCGAAGATAAACTTTCAAGCTTCCGATTACATTGAAATTATTAATTGGAATTCCTGTGTGGTGTACCCTCCTCAAATGCTGCGGGACCTAAGTGAAGACGATATTAAATCACTCGTCACTTCTGACACTACGCGCATCAGAGAAATACAAAAGTTTCCCTGTCACACCCAGGCTTTGGAGAGGTGCGTCAAACTTGTGACAGAAGCCTCGAATAGAGTATGTGGACATGATGCTAGAGATGGCTATATCCGAGCAACACTGAAGTCTAGATCGGTTATGCCTTATTTCTCCAAAAAATCAGATTTTGAATGCGTAGTAGATATAAAAAAGAAAAAAAACACAGTAAGCCAAAGAATACTACTCTGTGGAAAATCTTTGAAAATAGTTGTAAATAGAATGTAAATACCACGCCAAACAATTTGGATGACTGATTGGGTAGGGTGTGGGTGGAACTCAATGTGGAACCACTTCCACGTGGTGAGTTCTGGGTCGTTTTGTTCTAGCAAAACGAGCGAAGAGTTGCACAGTGAAAATTGCGAAAAATTGGAAAAAAATTGTTTTTCTAAGATCTTGCACGAACGAAAAATATTATATTATTGATTAGAATTTAATTTATTTTGGGTTTATAAACTAGAAAAGAAGCATAAAAAATAAAACGTGTTTATTTTTAAAGTTTTAATTAATTAAAAAAAATCCAAAAAGGCGCGATTTTTGAAATTTTCCATTAACTTTAAATATGATTCGCGAATAGAAGATGTTAACCGATTTTTAAAATTTTTATGCCGTTTTTCTTCTTATTACAATAGGCAACGTTTCCGAACTAAAGCGTTCCTAAAATAAAAAAAATTCGTTTTTTTTTCGACACTTTCTATTGTACATTTAATTATACATTATTTTATTTAATTATTTATTCATTTAGAAGTTTCTTGAAAAATACAATTCAAGATAAAAGAATATTCAGTAAAATGAAAGATACTTACTCAGATAATATATTTAATATTTCACCTTTTTAGATTATGTCTTAATTATAAAATTGAAAAAAAAACATTTAAAAATATTACATTTACTATGTTTGAACAGTTATTACTATTTAATGGTGCATTACACTGTCAGATCTAAAAAAAAAATCTATATATATATTACTGATTTTGAGCGATAGATGGCGAATCATACATAATCATAAAATTATCTATTGCTTTCTATTTCTTGACAGGTAATTATGCAAATACTCTGAAATTCTAATTGAAATAATAAAATCTGTTTTGTTTTTATATTTTCAAGACATTAATATTATTATTATTGTTTTTTTTTTCTTTTGATTCTGACATTTGAACTTTATTTTCAAAATTTCCGGCTTCTTTTGTTACCAAAATTTAGCAGAATCTTTCATCTAAAACTTACAAATGATTTTAATCCGCCACCCTATTAAATCACGATTATAAATTTATAAACATTTTAAACACTTATATTAATAATAATATTAGGATTATTTTTATAATACCCTGAAATATAAATAAAAAATTTAGTACACATTTGTAATTAATGTTTTTTTTTCTTATTTCGGATATTTCTCCTTCGTTTTCAAAATTTCTTGATAAATTTGTTAACAAAACTTATCAGATTCGTTTATCTAAAGCTTACTAATGGTTTTAATTACTCCCCTCGTCCCCCTCCCCCCATTCTCCATTAAATCATGACTGGAATTAGAAAACACTTTAAAGAATATATTAATAATAATTTTAAGAAATGAAGAAAATTCAATTACTGAACCTAACAGAAAACAAAAATACCCTTTGATGATGGTTTAATATTAGGCCAGAAATAATGGAAATATTTTGAGTATCAAAGTTTTGTAATTTAGCAAGATCTTGTGACTATAGACTGCAAGAAAAATTCAAGAACAGAAACCAAATGTCTTAAAAGAGACCAGAGATCATTAATGCCATGTTTTATACATATATATATATATATATATATATATGTGTGTGTGTGTGTGTGTGTGTGTGTGTGTGTGTGTGTGTGTATTCAAAATTATACAAAATAAATCATGATCATCTATTTTTAATTTAATGAATCATTAAGGAATTGTTTCTACTATAATGTGCCAATATACTGATCACCAATATATGATGAATAAAAAAAAAATCATAAATAGCGAAAGGAAAAAAAAAAACAACAGAAAGGAGAAATTATTTAGACTTAAATTATTAGTATTAATTAATAAGAAAAATAACTAATAGTATAACAGTAATATAATCATTTAGAATATGAAGTTTAATATAGACCAAGCGAGATGATAAGCGTGCAGTATAAAATGGAATTTCTTATAGAAACGCATTAAGTAACTACAAAAGTAGAAATCAAATGATAACACATTATGAATTTGCGCGATTGCAGCAATAACCTTAGCACATAAAAATTAAGCAGATTGCTAACATTGAAAAACATTTAACTAACAGAAATTATATGTTTATATTATATATATAAAATACCTTTAATAAGATTTGGTGATTCAAAAAGAATTTTTGCATTTCAAAATGAAATTAAAATAGCCTAATAGTAGTCATTCATAATGACATGCGCATTAGCAGCATAGAAATTTGAATGATAATATACAACCATTATATAATTACAATTCATCATCTTTTTCCTTTTATTAAAAATAAAATTAATAAATTGAGCATCAATACTTTACACTGACATCATACAAAATAAAAGCTTGATCATCTATTTTTGATTTAATGAATCATTAATGAATTGTTTCTACTATAATGTACCAATATACTGATTACCGACATATGATGAATTAAAAAGCTTTCATAATTGCCGAACGTAAAAACACAGGGAGGCGAACTTATAGACTTAAATTATTAGCATTAATTAATATAAAAAAATATATAACTAGTAGTATAACAGTAATATGATCATTTTCAATATGAAGTTTGATTAGACCATGCGAGATGATAAACGTGCAGCCTAAAAGGGAATTTCTTATAGAAAGGCATCAAGTAACCACAGAAGTAGAAATCTCTCTCTCTCTATATATATATATATATTATTTAAAAAATAGTCTTTACCTTACTTATATGTTTAAATGTGTAATTTATTTATTTTTAACAATTAACAATCTAAATTATCTGAAATTTCAATTAAAAAAGAATTAAACAAACACTGAATAGTCATGACCTGTAATGCGCAAAAACCCGAATCCTCAGAACCCTTGGAACCAAGTTGTGCGGATTAGCAATCTATTATTTCACAGACGTTTTTATAAATGTGTTAAGTTTTTAAAATGTGTTATTTTCATCTATCATTGGGGAGCAAGCGAGAAAAACTCATATTCTTGCAGATGAGTTGTATATATCTTTATATCTGATCTTTCGTCATTTTTGACGGACTATCTTTCTAGTAATTAAGATAATATCCATAAATGACATAAGAAAATCATCTGGATGTACAATGTGAAATGCGCAATCCAATGTGATAATCAATACGAAGACTGCTCGGCACAGACTACAAGGTTTTGATTATGCTATGATTGCTCTAAAAAAACATTAAAATCTCGTCAACAATGTTTGAAAAGATTAAACTTGTGCTGTAATTTACTAGCCCAATACACTCCGGGAAGCTGTTGACAGAAATTCAAAATAGAATATTTATTTCGCCAATATGCACATCGCTTAAGTGGATTAAAATAAACATCCATAATTTGAAGGTATTTTCACGTTTGTCATTCGTATATTTCAATAATCTGGGGTTAAAAAAAAACCTTTATTTACTTAAAAACTGCATTTTAGAATGTTTTGGTGGATTTTACTGTCTTTAAGCGTAAGTATTGAAAATATCATAAAGGTGTTTTACCGTTATGGAATTTATTTTACATCAAATCAAAAATTGAAAAAAAAAAAAAAAAAATACCATGCTTCGCAAAAAAGTGCATCAATAGTACATATTATAGTCACATATTTGTGATGAACATAGAAAATAAATAACTTTTTGAGGTAGAAAAATTTTAAGTCACTTCGTTCAAGCCGTCATACATCGAAAACGGTTTCATTTTACTATAACAAGTTTCAAATCATCAACTGAAGAGTTTCCGAATTCCATGAGCATCAAAGATACAAGTTGTTAATATTCTTTACTACAATTTCTAAATTACTTTTCAGTTTCAGTACTCTTAATTAAAAAAAAAAAAAAAAAGGTTGCGCATTGTGGGGAAAATTATGCTTTTTATAGTGAAAATTTAAGATATTTCAAATAAGTGGCGAATTTTTCGAATCTATTAATTTCTTTCAAGTATGAAAAAAAAGCTTATGCTATCCAATAAAGAGATTTTAGGTGCATGATTGATATGTTCAATTTTCTACACCGAGGACGAAGCCATTTCATTGAAATCATCGACAGTCAAATTTTCCTCAGTAATATATATATATATATATATATTTAATTTTGAAAAACTTTTGAAAGAAAAAAAAAATTAAATTTGTTTGGTGAACGGAATATATTTATATATATCAGCACTTAGGTCTTAAAGCAACATCTTCAAATCGATAAATCTGTTCAAAATTCGACGTAATTTTGAGAAGTAGGAAAATTTATGCAATGATATATAAAGATAGTGAGATTTAACGCAGTTGACTGCACATTATTTTTAACACAACACTGTATAATAAAATACAAAATGTGTTACATAGTATGTTATAACGAAAAAGTTTTATGCAAGCTTAATACTTAATTAACTATCCCGCTTTTTTATACAGCGTTTTATTTTCTCAAAGTTCATCGCATTCCGTTCATCTAATTAATCAGATTAGAAAATGCCATTATATAGATCTTAAACTTACTTAATTAAATTTTTAATGTTAGTATATTACTTAACATTGTTGTAAGGATAAAAATTACGAGTATATTATTACACGAATATATTATTTTTAAAAAAATCCATAGCATTTGTATATTCTTTTTTTCAACAACTCGAAAAAATCGTAAAATTAGAATAATCCGCATCAAGATTTCATTATTTTGCGTAGGATTCAGAGTTACATTTTTGTTAATTAAATTTCAACGATAAAAGATATTGTTAATAAATTAAAAATTGTTTTATTAGATATATGAATGTTAAAGTGATATATCAATTAAAAACATATAATTAAGATAATTTTCTTCGAATATAAAAATTAATTTAATAAATTTTGTTATGCATGTTATATTTTCGATTCAATAATTTGC
This sequence comes from Maratus speciosus, assembly GCA_963932465.1. Lineage (NCBI taxonomy): Eukaryota > Metazoa > Arthropoda > Arachnida > Araneae > Salticidae > Maratus > Maratus speciosus. The sequence goes on along the minus strand of OZ010795.1, from coordinate 428,792,686 downwards.
CCACAACAAAGCGAATTCAGATGACAGACATTATCAGAAAAAGATTTTCGATAGTTTCATTTCCAATATCAGTTGTTATGCCAGTTCAACATGCTAAATATTGTTCAATTTCCAATATACTGACGCCATTCCATATCGTAATGTTCTAATATGAGGAAGAAAATATTCTACAAAAGTTTATGTGCGAATGGGTATTTTAACTGCTCGTAATTCCGAAATAAAACATATATTTTTTTTATTTCTTTAAGCATAGTCCTTTAAGTTAATACAGGAAAAATTTGGAAAATTAATGCAGTTCTGTAGTTATTATACGTACATTTGTAGGAAATTAAAAATTCAAATTCACAAAAAAGATATTTAAAAAAAATAATTCTTTATTATTATTTTTTTTTAATTATATGATTCGAAGTTTAAAAATATTTATATATATATTCAACTAACTATCACGAATTGTTGAATCGACATTTTAAGGAATATTCCGTATAAAGTTATTTTACAGTTTAATCAGTTTTTGTATGATAATAACAAATAAATCAGTAGTTGAACTAAAGTTTATCTTTGTTATTATCTGTATGATAATAAAGAATAAATTAATAGTAGAACTAAAGTTTAGCTTTGTTTTCTTTCTCTTTAACAATTGCACTAAAAAGCATAAAATATTTTACTATTGAAATTATGAAAATACTTTTTATTGTAAAAATTAAATTTATACAAAAATGTTATGCGTGAATGTTGCTTTTTGAACATTAAATATTGTTTGTTTTTTTTTTGTCCACAACAAATCGGTGTCAGATGACAGACGTTATCAGAAAAGCATTTTCGATAATATCATTCCCAATATCAGATGATTATGCCAGTTTAACATGCGAAATGATGTTTAATTTCCAATATGCTAACGCCCCTCCATATTCTAATGTTCTACAATAAGGTATAAAATATTCTACAAAAGTTTATGTGCGAATAACTATTTTAACTGCCCGCAATTTTGAAATAAAAACATATAATTTCTTTTCTTTCTTTCTGTATTGATCTTTGAATTAATGTCATAAAAATTTGGAAAAATGATTCAGTGCTGTCGTTATGATGCGTACGTTTATAGGAAATTGTCTGACATTATTTTATATGAATTTTTGCTTTTAAAAATCAATTTGTTTAAGGATATAAAATTCAAATTAACACACACAAAAAAAGTGTTTATAGCTTGGACGCACTTTCCAGATATCATTAAGTAAAGCATTTTTAACAATTGATTTTATTATTTTGCTTTTGAAATCGTAATATTCGAAGTTTACATATATAGATGATTACATATATTAAATTAACAATCTGGAATTGGTGAATTCTCAATTTAAGAAATAAATTATTCTAATAATTTATTTAAATTAGTAGTATAACTAAATCTTATCTTTATTTTCGTAATCTTTAAGAATTATTTTTAAAGGCATAAAATATTTTATTGTTACTTTTGTGGAATCTTTTAAATTGTAAATATTTAATTTATTGAAAAAATATTATACGTGAAAGTTAAAAGACAATTGTTTGCTTTTTCAAGATAAAATATTCTATTTTTGTCCGCAACAAAGCACCTTCAGATGAAAAACTTTAGAAGAAAAGGATTTTCGATAATTTCGTTTCCAATATCAGTTGATTATGACAATTCAAAGTGCAAAGGGCTTTTCAATTTCCAATACTCTAACGCTTCTACATATCCTAATGTTCTAAAATACGATATAAAGGCTTCTAGAAAAGTTTATGCGCAAGTAACTATTTTAAATGTCCACAATTCTGAAATAAAAACATACATTTTTTGTTGTTGTTTCTTTCTGTATTGATCTTTAAGTAAATGTCAGAAGAATTTTGAAAATAGATTCAGTACTGTCATTATAATATGCAGGATTCTGGGAAATTGTCTGGCATATTTTTATAATATGGATTTTGTCTCTTAAAACTGGATTTTTTTATTTATCAATATCATATAAAACAAAAATTTTGTTTATAACTTGGACACACTTTCCTAAAAGTTACTTGATCGTTGTAATCAATTTATATGTAATAAAGAATAAAATAATAGTATAACTAATGCTTATCTTTATTTTTTTCCCTTTAAGAATTATATTTGAAGGAATAAAATATTTTATTCTTGCTATCATAAGAATTTTTTTCCATTGTAAATATTAAATTTGCAGAAAAATATTACACGTGAATGTTAAGGAAAGAAGATAAAATATAGTATTTTGGTCTATAAAAAAGCGGTTTCAGATGACGAACGTTATCAGAAAAGTATTTTCGATAAATTGAATTTCCAGTATCAGTTGATTTGCCAGTTCAACCCGCGAACGGCTGTTGAATTTCCAATACACTGACGCCTAATGTTCTAAAATACGATAAAAGGACTACTACAAAAGTTTATCAACAAGTAACTATTTTAAATGTTCGCAATTCTGAAATAATAATTAAAAAAAACATTTTTCTTTCATTGTCTCTGTATTGATTGTTAAGTTAATATCAGAAAAATTCCAAAAGGAGATTCAGTGCTGTAGTTATGATACACATGTTTCTAGGATACTGCCCAGGATATTTTAATAATATGAATTTTCGCTGTTAAAAATCAATTTGTTTACGTATTTAAAAGGCTCACAAAAAATTAAAATTTAGTTTATAACTTGGACACACTTCCCAAAAATCATTAAATAAAGCATTTTTAAAAATTGAATTTATTATTGTGTATATATATATGTATATATGTATATATATAAAATTAAACTAGCTATCACGAATTGGTGAAGTGACATTTTAAGTCATAGACTATATAAGATTATTTTAGTGTGTAGTCAGTTTATATATAATAAGAAATAAATTAGAAAGGAAAAATATGGGAAATAAATATTATTACATTTGTTGCTCAGTACGAAATATTTAAAAATTACTGTTTCAAAGAAAGTAAAATTATACTTATAAACTTAAAAGTAATTAACTTATGAAGAACTTAAAAAAAAAGACATATACTTAAAAGAAAGTAAAAGTATACTTATATAAAATCGAAGTATTAGACAGTACAGTTAACATTTTCGGCACGAATCATTTCATCTATATATTTAAACTGTTCTTTTGTCATCTACCTTGAACTTTCTGCTGAACAAATTTTGCTATTTTTTTTTATTATTAAAGCTGTCTCTTCACTTGTAGGTGTTCTCGCATTAGATATTTTTAAAATCATTCCATTTTTATGATTATTTTAATTTTAAATGTTTTTTATGGAATTTCGTAAAAAATGGTAGCAATCGGATTAGTTATATTGTTTCAATCAAAAGAGAAAAATGAAAAAATATTCAGACACATTTTTGGAAGCATGTTTTTCATTTGAGAGTTATTTTCGCCATATATAATTAGATAATTTAATAATTGCTGTTCCAAATTTAAAAAATGTATAATGATTGTATCATGTCTTGATGCTTATTTTATTAATTATATTTGAAATAGATGATGATTTGTAATATTCTATAATTGTTATATATATATATATATATATATATATATATATATATATATATATATATATATATATACTATATAATCTAGCAAAATAATATATTTAGCCTAAACCACCACGCCACCTCTCAGATTAAGAATAAAGAATACAACTGTTATATTCTTTTTCTTGTTTTTAGATGCAATTGAAAGGAAAATTCATTCCCATTCAATACCCTCTTTTCGCATAAGTGGAAAATTTCGCAGGAATTTAAGGGGTCTCAGGGCTTCATCGATACCGAAAAATATGTAAACAGAGCTCTCGCTTCGAGTCAATATAAAAACAGAAGTATTCAATGTAACTAATTTAATGTTTCTGATATTTTTAAGGTATGTTTGTAGTCTTATAAAATGAAGTACTTCAATGTAATAAAATAAAAAATATAGAAAAATTTATATAACACAATTTTCGAGAATGAAAATTGGTCTCATATTACCATCCGTAAGATATCTTAACGTTAAATTGACACCAGAACCTAATTTTTGCTTTAAAATGATCAGGAAACTTTACTCTATAGAATGAATTAAAGATATAACTACCACTCAAAGGAAACCTTATTAGAAAAACTCTCAAATTTGAAAATTAAAAAAACCTAATAAATACAATTTTTTTTTCATTAAAAATACTCAAAATATTAAATTATCCAAAATATATTAATGCCTTCTGTAGATAATGATGTTATATGCATATAAAATAATTAAGCCATTCCATCAAATAGTTTTTTTTTTTTTTTATCTTGGGGATAGTCGTCAAAAATCAAGTTTTGAGAAAGCGCGACTTAGAGTTGCAATTAAATGGGTGCAACTTTGAAAGTGATTGTTACATAAATGCTTATAACTCCGTTAAAAATGCAAATATTTTTAATGCTGGTTTTGAACTGTGTTCAGAATCAATTGAATAATCAAAATAGATACTAAAAAAATCAATTTTGTGAAAGTTTTCAAGTCCTGACCCCTCCTTTAAGAAAAGTACACAAGTTACCAAAAACAGAAATAAAACACAAAATTATTACAAATAGTAAATGTTATGCAAAGTGATACAATTTATTTCTATATAGGGGAGACCGGGACAAGATGACTATCTTAAAAATTTTTCATGTCTATAACAAATGATAACTCTGTTTTACATCTTGCGAAGTATCAAACTAAGCATAATGCATTGTAACGTAATGTTGAAGTGTTTAGTTGTGCAGCTAACAATAGTCACAAACAAAAATACCATTTTCATAATTGTAACATTCCTCAAACCACCACTCTTGGCATTTACAGATCTGGATCCATTCTTCTGTTGGTGGGTCACAATATTCCTTGTCACAAGTAGGACATCTGAAAACACCATCCTTTGAAGTTGATGCAACTGGACTATTTAGCCTGGATTTAATGGACTTAGGCCTACAGGATCTTAGTTTGAGTTTTTTACTCCCTTTTTTAGCTTCACTAGCTTCTTTTCTCTGTTTTTTAAACATTCCTGTTCTTACTTTTGAAATCAAAAACACTAACAGGCTTCTTTGGTGCATCGGAATCAGCATTTGTCATAAGTTCTGGTTCTTCTGGAGGTTTTATACGTTGGTTTTCTACTACTAGGGACTGAGGATGACGAGCTCGCCATCTTGCCCCGGACTGCCTGTTTAAAAATATTCGTTTTCTTTGCCATAAAGGAAAGCGATTAATTGACGTTTATTCCTGATAATAGGTAGTTTTTAAACAAGTTACTCATAAATATTAAAGAGAAACGATATATCTTACATGTATCTGTAGCAGAGCTTATTTACGCATGAACAAAAGTTATAACGTGGCATTGGTAAACAATAAAAGTTTCACAACGAGCAGAAAAAGCCGATTCCAGCGTCTCTTTACTGATGTTTAATGAAAGGCCGATAGGAGAGCCTGAAGTGTCCGGTTGATGCTGCCACCTAGTGGAAAATGGAAAAATTAAAACATTCGTCATCTTGCCCCGGTCTCCGCTACTAGTTCTTCGCGCACACAAAAATTGAGTAACTATCAGTAGCCAATATTGGCGTTAAACAAGACAATAATTTATCATTTTAAAAGTGTGCGAGCTTTTTGCAGTGTTTCAGAAGACCATTTTGGTCTTGGGTTGAGCCCGTCTCAACTGTACTGGATACAGCAAACCCATGTTGTGTATCAATATCAAAAATGCATGAAATTCATTAAAGTTTTGCGCACTAACGCATTTATGAGAGATTCGCGCGCATAACAACAAGTAATAACAAAACAGAATCACTAGATGCAGCAATCTAGTATAAAAGTATAAGGATAAGAATACGGAAAAAAAATGGTTTTTGATTCGGCAATAGACCAGTAATTCAGATTTTTATTTTTAACTATATAGGGAAGTTTTTTTTTTAACCATTAAGTGTAAAAAAAAAATTCCGGGTCTAGTCTTTTTACTTTTTGAGGATTTATATTTTATTTTGAAAATTGCATTATTTGTACAAAAAAGAATTTTGAACGTATCACATCAAATATTTAAATGTTTTAAAGATTATCCTTTCATAAATAACAACTAGTTTTAATGCAATTATTCACATAAAGTGATTAACATACAGTGGGTTATGTCTTTCATTGGTTTGATTATGATTTTCAATTCTTGCTTATTGTAGTCAACCGAATTTGTTGCAATACATTGAATCCATTGCATAACGTACGTTTGTTGAATGAAAATAATATTGTAATGAATTATTTTGGTTTAATTTAAAAAAAACGCTAATGCATTATGCAGAATTACATTTAAAATATTTATTGCTGACGTATCGTGTTTCTCTGGTTAAATGAATAAGAAACATTTCATATTTGTCAGATAATTTATATTTTTGATAAAAGTACACTATGTTTTTTTCTATTTGAAAATGATTCAATTTCACTTTTATGAAATATACGAGTAATATAGTGCTATTTAACAAGATATATATAATATATTTGTCGATATAAAAAACTATTATATTAAATACATTTTTTCCTCAATTGCAAACATAAAAATTATTTAATTAAATTAGTTACTAAATATCTCGGGAGAACATTTTAAAATATCGATTAAAATAATACGTATATGAAGTCACTTTTAAAAATATTACTTTTTGAAAAAAAAATTCTGATGAAAAGTAATTTGTATGTGTATAATTTAAACGGTAGGTTTGGTATTTATAACGAAGTATGGATATTATGTATAACGGAGACTACACTATGTCAGATAGGGCATTTGCTGTACCTATTGTTTATGAAATAATTTTCATATCTGGTAATGTATTTGTTTCCTCTGAAAAGAATATATTTAGTTGTCGTATGTTACCAAAAATAAATGTTGATGTTATTATTAAAAGTACATTTTAAAAGCACAGTTTTAGGGGGGTGGGGGACTAAATATTTTATAGCTCCATTCTTAAAATAACTTTATTCTAGTTCTTTAATTAGCGGTAAACATATCTGTTAGTTATCTCTAATTAAGATTACGTTTCATATTTATTTTTTCTTCCAGTATAACTGTAGAATTACTGATAAATATTACGAAATAAAATTACATAAGGTAAGTCATGTAATTTAATTGAAATAGAAAAAAAAATATTATATAATATTTTTATTTACATAATTTGTTTTAAAAAATGTTGTAACATAATTTCATTAATTTAAGATTATATAAATTGTCAATTGTAAATTTCTATTCTTCTTTTTGGAATATATTGTGTAGCAACAAATGTATTGCAAAAAGTTATAGATTGTATTCCAAGATTATCACATGTATTTAAGGGAATCCGGGACACATTTTAAAATAATTTTTATCTATTTAGTTAAAATTTTGAATTATTTCTGATGGTTAACCATATCATTTGTAAACAAAATCACATGATAAAACTTCTCATTTTTTTATTTAAAATTTATTCAAAAAGTGGAGTAATTTAAAATCGTTATAACTCGAAATATTATTTCTGGAATTTAAATTTTTTGTCATGTAAATAAACAGAGATATATAAGTTTTAATTTAGATTCAGCATTTTAAAAATATTTATTAAAAAATTTAAAATTGTTAAAGTATAAATTAAAGAAAAAATTATGTATCTTAAAAAAAAAATCATATTTTCAAAAGTATATATATATTTTTTTTTCAAATTTGCTGAATCAAAATTAAAGTAATCTAATTGCAAAATATATTTTACAAGTTAGAACCCTGTACCTTTAACGGTTTTTGAGTTATAAAAATTTTAACGAGAAATGGTGAAAAAACCCATCATGAAAAAAACGCATTTTTACAAGAAGTCGTTTGCATGACAACCATTGCTTGAAAGCTAGATTTGAAAACAAACCAAAACAACAAAAAAAAAAAAAAAAATAATATGTTCTGTGCTAATAAGCTTATAAACATGATTTAAGCGTCATTTATGCAGAAAAAAAGCAAAGAATGTTTTACTGGAATAAAATATTTTTACAAAATTTGAAGATTTTTGTGTCCCGGACCCTTTAAGAGGACACATGTTAAAATAATTTTATTTATTGAGTTAAAATTTTCATTTTTTTTTATGTTTAACTATCTCATTTGTAAACAACATCAGATGGTAAAACTTCTCATATTTTTTTTTTTATTTAAAATTAAGAATTTATTAAAAAGGTGAGGTAATATAAAATCGTTATAACTAGAAATATTTGTACAATTTCATTTTTTTTTATTTAAATAAGCATAAATAGATGTTTTAATTTTGAATCAAGTTTAAAAATATTAATTAAAATAATCAATATATTTAAAGTTAAAAAAAGATGTAATTTAAATAATCATATTTTCAAATGTAATTTTTTTTATCAAATTTGCTGAACCAAAATGAAAGTAAAACAATTGAAAAAGACATGTTCCAAGATTGAACCATTTATCTTTAACGGTTCTTGATTTAGAATTTAAAATTTCTTAAATTAAAAAAAAAGAGAGAAATAGTGGAAAAAAAATTAATCTTGAAGAAAAACGCATTTTCTCAAGAAGTCGTTTCCATGACAACTATTGCTTGAAAGCTAGATTTTGAAACCAACATCAAAACATTATTATTTTCAGTTCTAATGAAGATAGAAACATGATTTAAACGCCATTTTAAGTTGAAAAAAAAAGATAACTTTTTACTGCAATAAAATTTTTTTTAGAAAATGTCAAGATTTTTTCGTCCCGGAAGGCTCTTAAGTCAAATTATAACATACTGTTTTATTTTCTACCCACCGTGTACTTGTTTAATTCCATACTGATGTCTATGTATGTATTGATCAAATGCCGTCTGAGAACATCTAATTTTCAAAAAAGCCTTTTGGATTTTTTTATTATATCATTTTTCAGCATTTTCGGAAATTTTCAAATTCCACTTGATAAAAAAAAAAAAAAAAAAAAAAAAAAAAAAAAAAAAAAAACTTCAATCATTTCATTCATTTGTGTCCTAATTATGGGAGCCTCTCAAATAATTCACAGCACTGACTGAAAATGGTACTTAATGATTCCTGTAAAAACGATGGTCTCCTGTACTCACTTAACTAAATTATAGAATATTTAGCATGTGTATTGCCTCAAATAATTTTATTCGCTTTAGTCGTCAGTAAAAACAAACAATTTTTTTTTTTTTTTTTTTTTTTTTTTTTTTTTTTTTTTTTTATAAACATAATAATATGATGTATTATGCATTAACGAAAACAAAATTGAATTTATCAGCAAAAAATATGTAGGTGCATCTGAATACAAGCGGAGCTGATGAATAAATAAAATTTAAAATATTTAATTCTATTCCTCCATATATTTCGTATGTAAAAGTGTATTTCTTTATTAGGACTTAACAAGATATGCACAAGTCATATTTATATGACAGACGTGTTTTCCAAAATGTTCATCTAAATTATATATATATATATAAAAAAATTCTTACTTAATTTTTTAAATGTTATGACAAAAACTTTTTTCAAAATTTTGCTGGCGTGAGGAATTTTTAATAATGTGATTGGTACAACATTAGCCGTTTCATCAAAGGCTAAAGATAGAAAATTATACTCATTCGTGATGAAAGATAAACCAGGTAAACGAAATATAATTTTATTTTTAAATGTTTTGACTTTGACATAAAATATGCGGTAAAGTGCTAGCATTATTCGAGCTCAGAGGGTCCCGTAAAATAAATATGCGAACTAGTAATTGTATTAGTTTAAAAAGAAAAGAAAACTTTGCTAAAAGAGTAATAACACTTTTTAAAAACTATTCAATATAGGCTTTTCTCTATATACCAGAAAAGTATGAATGGGTATACCATAAAATTTCAAAGATATATGAAGTCCAAAGAATATCACATATTGCTATGCTGTACAATTTTTTCTCAATTTTATCCTAATCTGTTTATGATGAACATAATTCGGTACTGACAATAAAAGTAGTGCATATTCAAATTTCATTTGGCATTTCATAAAACTAAATTCAGCGTAGGAAGAATCTTTCCTTTTTGCAACCCGCCTTTGTCCGTGGCGAGTTTTTCCAGATAGGTGTCACTTCTGTAGTTTATCCTTATAACGAATTCTTATAATTCAAGGTCACCTACAGAAAACCGTTTATGAAAATCGTAAATAAATACGTGCGGCGAAATGAAATACGTAATTCTTTAGTTCTATGTAAATGTCGGTTAGCGAAGTAAAAAGTTTCGTTTATGCCATTTTGGGCACATAACGAATTTGGGCATATACGGTTTGTGGCGTATAACGATTTTCCACTTTTTCAACACAGTGCGGCCATTTCGGTGGACCCGCCCAATCAACGAAATCTAAATTGTATTACGACATTCGTTTGTGCTGGTTTTTGTCGAAAAATGTTTTGTTTGTGCCACTTCCACTTTCTCGTTATAACGATTTTTTATAATTCAAGGGCAGATAAAGAATGTCGCCAATGAATAAACACGTGTCAAGAAATGAGATACGTATTTCTTTAGTGATATGTAAATGTCGTTTTGGACTCACAAAATTCTCACGAAGGAAAATATTCTTGCCTTCATCGGCATTTTATTAGTGTCCGGATATAACAAATTACATAACAGGAGACACTATTGGGCTCTTTCAATTGACGTACTCAACAATTTAATTTTACAGTCGTTGAGAAGAGACACTTTTGATTGGATTTTGACATCAGCACATTTAGCAAATACATGAGAATGGACGATGATAGATCATAGTCTACCCCCTTTTTGAGCACTTCAATAGAGAATGAAAAGATTTAGACATCCCAGAATATCTCAGTCTAGATGAGTCCACAGTCCCTTATTATGGACTTAGACAGTTTATAACACAAAAACCGATTCGATTTGATTGCAAAGTTTGGATATTGTCCTCCTCAGACGGACTTCTTCACGCATAACCTTATTTGGTGCATCGAAGAACTTCCCAAAGCTTGTTTCGGCCAAGGAGCTGATGCTGTTCTTGTATTATTAGAAAAATGCAAAATACCAGACGGAACTCATGTCGTCATGGACAATTTTTTCTTGTATTCCCTTACTAAAAGAACTGTCTAAAAAGGGTATTGCGGCAACTGGTACATTGAGAGAGAAAAGGCAATTGGATGCTACATTGAATCCCAGAAATATAATGAAAAAAGCACCAACATGACCATATGGCCATGCTTTCAATAAAGATATTGTTATTGTGAAATGGAATGACAATACAGTAGTAGCGGTTCCGAGCAATAAAGTACGCACAAAACCATGTGAATCAGCTAACAGATGCAGTGCTTCTAAAAGAAATGAAATTATTAGTTCCTATGACAACAGCAATTGAAAAGTTATAACAAACAGATGGAAGGTGTGGATCTTTTTGATCAATCCGTTGCGAATTACCGTATCAGAATTCATTCAAAAAATTGTGGTGGTCACTTTTTTCATGGATACTTAGTAGAAGCGTTGTAAATTGATGGCGAGTGATGAAAATAAATTATACAGTTTTAAACTCAACACTTGTAACAATAGTTTAACTCAACACTATTTCAATAAATATTAAGAAAATTATAGCATATGTAGAAAATCTTAAATTTTGACTTCTATTAAATTCATTTTGTCATATAGCAAATATATTAAGATGAGTTAAGTTAAAAGAGTTGAAATTTATTACACTGGCCGAACTTGATTGGTAATTATTAATAATAACCGGTTATTTTTGATAAATTCTCCTAAATTAATTATATTAAACGGCTTAAATGGATATTAATTGGTAATTATTAATAATAACAGGTTATTATTAATAATTACAGATTAAGCAAAGTGACCGTAACATATACATTATTACAGTAAAGTAGAACATTAAATTTCGCAAATGTGTTTTTCCTACTATTTGTTTAGAAGAAATATCACTTTAAAGCTTATCACTTAAAGCACATTAATATACATACATTTGTCTGTAAAATGGAGTAGTTAACATGAAATTTACTATTTCTTCAAACTCTTTAACAGAACACAACACACGTTGAACGGTAGTAAAAATCAACTAAATGATGTAAAAATGGCCTTTAACTATTTTAATGTATCATACTTGAATTAAAATCTCCATTGCAATTAAATTTCAGATAGCTAAAAAGAAAAAAAAATAGAAAACTTAGTCTTTTTTTTTTTTGGTTATTTATTTATTTTGTGAGATTATAAGTTTTAATGATTTTTTTTAAAACTAATTTTTGACTGTTTCATTAAAATCTACCTACGCATCTCTCTATTTAGCATAATACTATTTTAACATACATTTTGCTATTGTAACAAAATGAATAATTTCAATAATGCAAAACTTGAAAACCGCTAATAAAATCTAACTTAAATTTATTTTACCTCAGTTAAAACTGTAATGAAGAATTTTAACATATCGTGTTTTAGCATTATTATGTGTAACAGATCCTCAATATGTAACACTTTTAATATGATGTTTTCATCATCATTATGATTAGTATATTGATCAATTTACTCATCTCAGAACATGAAGTTTTGGTTAATAAATTTGTTAATTATCTCAGAGAAATTGTATATTAAAAGAGTTGATTCTGCTTTCGTTACAGAATTTTAAATGGCTGGTTAGTTACGAAATTGTTTAGAATTTTTCTTTCTGCACAGAAAAAAACAATAAATCAGTCAAAGTAATATACAATACGTACATATATATATATATATTTATAATTTGTTCATACCAAATAGTATATTATTACTCATCTACATTAATTTCTTAATGTACAAATGACATATATGAAGACACATTACAGTAAAAAATATTTGACTGCTTCCCAAACATACAGCTGATAGACATTGAAAATTCAAAATCCGAAATATTATGAAAACTGTTTTAAATTCTGCATACAGACGGAAAAAAACATAATTTACAGTTCAGCATGGTTAACTAAGATTAATAAATTAGAATGAAATATTTAAATTTTAAATTTTTATCTTAAAAATAAATTTCATTTTTTTAATGTCTCTCAAAATAATGTAAGGTCATGTGTGTTAATGTGCCTAAATTTGAAGATATCTAAATGTGACAATGTTCTTGTACTCAAGATCTTAAGGCAAGAATCGTAAATAAATGCTATATAATGAGACATCCAAACTTCACAAACAAAGCCCGAAACATTTTTCTACATTTAAAACGTTTTCTTTTAAAAAAACTCACATTAAAATACGCTTCATTTATTAAAAAGGGCACCAATCTTCCCTATATGAGGTAGAAAAAAATTCCGAAAGTCATTGACGGTTTTTCTTTTTCAACATTGAAAATCAAATAACTCTATGGACGTGGAGGGCTACAATATAGGTTTCATTTACGTGAAGTTCAATCATAAGAAAAGGCGACCAATTTTAAAATTAGAGTTATAAATTATTCTGCGCATTTTGGTGACTTTGATTTCTTTAGATACCCAATAGCGACGAGTTGAATGCCCTAAATGACGATAAATTTTTAAAGAATTAACGAGTTAAGTTTACATGGTATTTTTTTATATAATGTATTAAAATATTGTTTAAAGCGGAAATTGTGTTTAGATAATCTGTGTTGAGTTGGTAAATTTGGAATTTCAGTATGATCATCCAACAGTGTTTAACAACAGTTCTTTAAATAAGTAATGAAATATGTGTTTAAAATTATCTAAACAGAAAAAATACGTGTCTAAAATTAAAAATAAAAAAAATTGCTCTAGAATAGCGGTGTATATTCGACAAAGATAATATAGATGCATGATTATGGATTTCGCAATACCTTACATCAAAGTGCTTTCACCATATAATGGTAATTCTGAAAAATCTTGTATAGATCGAAAACACTTAAACTATGTTAATGCGAATAAAAAAATTAATTTTACAAACATGAATAGGTTCATTAGCTTAAATGCGGAATCTGATTAAAACATGATGCAGCAGAGTTATAATCTGGTTTAGAGGTCTTTTTTTTTTTTTTACACTTTTCTTAAATCTTATATTTGAATTATGTTTAAAACATTTTCTCCTTGTAATAAATATTTTCTACTTTTAGATTAGAATAAGATAAAAAAAGAAAAAAAAGAAATCTGTGTTTATCTAAATAAGTATTTATGTTTCCATATATGTATTCTACAACATAGAAAATGTTAATTTTTTTGTGAAAGTGTAAGGAAACTGAGTGAGATAGAGGCAGCACAATATCAGGCATTCATGCTCTCGTCGGTTTAATCAGTCCTGCTTAAATCGAATTTTTAGAGATAATTTATTTGTTGAGATTTTATCTGTTTATAAGTTTAATATTTTCATCACGTGACATTTTATAATAACTCCAGTAATATGTAATAAATTTACTTCTTAACAATGTTATAAATATATTGTTATTAATCTTTTAACCCGTGAACACCACAGTAATGCGAATTCGTACCGTAAAATGTCGGCATTATTTAAAGCATGCTTTAATTTTTATTTTTCATTAACAGAATAAAAATTTTGATAAAAATCCATATCCCGTTTCGATTCTATATTAAATTTTGTATAGGAATCATGTATTATATTTCATTGCCATTATATTACCAACAAAAATACGTCGCCTAAGATAAATAGTAGGACTTCTAGTAACAAAAAAAAAAAAAAAAAAAAAAAAAAAAAAAAGAGATATCTGATTTAGAGCTATGACAAACTATGTTTGCATCTAGCGGACAACTTCTGAATCACAAAGTTTTGTTTAATAATATATCTCAGATGTGTTTAAAAAAAATCGCTACTTTCCATTATATGCATACACAGTTTTTAATAACAGTATCGCAGACATCTCATTTTCAATTGTTACAAGATGTCATATTCTTGCTCTGGGGCGATGAATATAGTTGAAGTTACGGAATCCCAAATGACACTACTGAGGAGATTTTGAATTAATACACACATTAACTTGCGAATTCCCCGAATTTTAAACAATGTTTTCCGCGACAAGTGTTTAACCTTTAACTGCTGTTATCGCTGTCAGAGGCCACTCCTTTTAAAATTGTTACGGCCTAACTTTAAAATTTCAGTTTAACTATAAATATCTATGAAATTGTATTTCGCTTGGGATCTTAGTACTAATGCTGGGGAGAGTTGTGAATAAGTTATTTAATTTTATAATACAGTTTAGCAAAGAAACAGTATCCTATGAGTTAATGAAGCTTTTTAGTTAAATTTCACCAAGCGGCTTCGGAGACCGTTCACAGTAACTAAGCGACAATTTCTGTCACAGCGATTAAAGATTAATGAATATTTTCAGATGAAATGGCATGTATAAAATGCATTGTCACATTTAGGGCTTTGGACGTCTCAAGTAGCTTTTATTTGATTTAAATGCGACAAAAATCACCTAAATACGAGAATCGTAGATTGTGGGTTTATAATACAAATATTGATTCCATTTCTACAAAGGAATTTAGTTTTGAACTCAAGGTACAGTATTCAATAATTTTCTGCTTAATAGACTATATATTTATTTACGAGTAATAAAATGCCTTATATAATGTAAATGCGATTAAACAATGAAAAATCGTGTCTCATTTAGGCCAATGACATTAATGCTTAAAACAAACAAACATAAAACAACATAAAAGATAATCAAATATATGTAGATATTTTCTAAATTATGTAAATTGAAACTTTTTATTCTATAATTAATGTACTTTTTTCATTCTTGAGATTTCTCATAACGGAATATTTGTGTTTTGCGCTATGTTCAGGAAACGCTTGTTATTCATAACTGTATTAAACTCTGAATCTTAGATTCTACTTCGATTTTATTGACACAGCTTACATGGAATTTTAAAGAGCGGAGAGGTACAATAAATATTTCAAACTTCTGCAATATCACAAATCTTGCCCTTTTAAACAAACTTAAAATTTAACGTTTTGTACAAATTAATTTATATTCTAGAATGAAGAATTATTATATATTAACATACTAAAATATAATAGTGGTGTATAATAGCATATATCATAAAATAATTGAATTAAAATGTATCGTAAACGTTCTAGAGATATTTTCATAACTATTATAAAATTTTATTTAAACTTAAGTAAATACCTTTATCCACTGTTATGTAAACGCACATGTGCGGTCTCTCAGATGGCTCGCTTTTTTGTGCACTGTAAACATGTAAAAAATCAAAGTAATAGAACATTGTTATCTAATATGTAGAGATTGAATTTCTTAACAACGCAGCGTTTACAAAATGTATAACCATACAAAAAAAGGAAAAAAAAAAAACAAGAAAAAATAAATTTAATGATTACAAAAAATTGCAAAACATCGACATGGGCTTTACGTAATACAATCCTTACAGAGTCTCTTAGCACATTTAATGCATATTGTTTTCCTGCAGCTGAAACCCTCAGAGGGATTTTCTTTTCAGTTTTGTGTAGTACAGGGGGCGCGTTTTACTTCATACAGGGTTATTGGCTACAATTGGAGTAAAATGGGTTACGTTAAAAATTCCTTGACCGCTTTGAATGCACATTTTAATTTTATTGTTAATTGTTGGCTTTTAAAGCCCCCGTTCCATATGTAGTTTCTCTGATTGTAATGATAATCCCATCAAAAAATCAGTTTTTTTTTATAATTTGAAACTGTTTCTTAGATACTGACGTATTATGTGCTCATTAATGTCACTTACATGGGGGTAATCTATATAATAACACAATTGGTCATTGCCTATTATTTGACTTGTTGATGGTTTAGATTAATATAAACCAATGCATCCTTGACTTATCCAATTTATCCAACGCATCCTTGACTCAGATTGTAAAAATTTATTATTTTTGGTTTTCCGGGTTTAAGGACTTTTGATTTTTATGTATTCATTGATAAAATTAGAATAAACTTTTTCAGTTTTGACGCACATATGAAACGAGTCACTGTGTACGTCATAATGCACAAATAGAAGGTCATTCACGTTTCATTAGGTGCGTTCGTAATTATATAAATACGTAGCACCTATAGTCGTCGTTCAGTCCGTCTGTCTGTCCGTCCGTCTGTCCGTCCGTCCGTCCGCATATAATAGAGCAAAAACTACCCAACTAAATGATCTGAAATTTTAAATATATGATTGTTGTAAAATTTTGTCGAGCCATTTCAAATTTTATGAAAATCGGATGTATAGTTTAATTACAGGGACAGTCAAAAGTTTTTCTTTACATTAAAACCAATGGGAAAAATTATTGCAAGTGCATTTTAATGATGTTACAGCTTTCCGAATGGGCTGGAATTTTAAATATATAATTGCTGCAAAATTTTGTCGAGCTATTTCAAATTTCATGAAAATCGGATGTATAGCTTAATTACAGGGACAGTCAAAATTTTCCGTTACATTAAGGGGAATGGGAAAAAAATTATTGCAAGTGCATTTTAATGATGTTACAGACTATGCACTTATGAATTGCAAATAAATACACATTCAGTACAATATGGGGTGCAAAAAATAATTATAAAACTAGTTACAGTACGATCGCACCTCATTTGCCACGTTTGACGAGCAATTTCCAACTTGTTTTAATAGGCAAACATTGATTTTCTAATTTCCTTATATTTTATTTTTTATCAAAGTACTGTCTTATGTCAGACCTCTAGCATTAAATACATTATAAATTTAATGCCAGAGAACAAATTGTCTGTTGTGACATTTTATTATTAGTTTGAATGGGGTTAAACAAGACACTTTGAGTGGCCTTAATTTTTATTTGTCATTATTTACAGTTTTACGATCTAAATCTTCACCTATATTTGTGCAAGCATTAAATAAAAAATCAGTTTGAGAATCGGTTAAGCACATGCTGTCTAAGCCATATTTCACAGATGTGTATTACATGTAGACTTTAAGGGGTCTCGGGACTCTTAAAGCTCTAAAATTTTCGAAATTTTAATTTTTTTATATGTTAAACTTCTATATTTTCTGAACATTTTAATATAATTGTTATCTTGAAATTCCCATTAGAACAGAAGTTCTGGCATTTAGAATTATGCTCGCTCAATAGCTGAAGGGGCGTTTCCAAAACTTTGAAGTCACTTTTCTCCAAATGACGTTTTTGGGCACAACGCGCGCGATATCTCAAAAACGTCTGAATATTTTTTCACGAAATTTTCAAAACATATGTTTCATGTTAGTCTGTATGAACTGAACCTAAAATTTCCTTTTTATTGTAAAATGAAAATATTTTTTAGGGGTTTATATTGTTGAAATTTTCTAAATTTTGCATTAGCTAAATACAACTTTGTATTAAAAATATAAAAATGCTTTAAATACAAATTTATTTAGGTTCAGTGTAATTATTATAATCTGAGGTATAAGTACGCACCAAAATTTTCATTCCAGTTGCAAAATTTATTTTGTAATCATGCGCATAATCTGTTATGCCGATTTTCTGCTCGTCAAATGTCTGTCAGTTTGGAGGCCCCTGTAAATGCTAATTCTGCATCTTGCAATTTTTCAAATATTTGAAATGAAAGAACATACTTGTATCTTTTATTCCCATTTAAAATTGTGTCTTAATATCAAATACATTTTAAGATATTAAATGTTGAAAATGGTCCTTTTTTTCATTTTTTTCCAATTTTAAGAGTCCTGAGACCCCTTAAAACTCCATTTTGCACAAAAAGGAACAAACATTTCATCTATGCAAATGTTGTGAATTTTTTTATAAATTCGTGAAATACAATTGCATATCGGAGCAACAAATCTGTATAAGAGTCTTGTATTTCAATCATGAGGATCTTCAAATCGTAAACAGTTCAGTAATACAGCAAATCTGGTTTTATTATTTACGCATCAAAAATCACAGTTTTGATTTCCCATTGAAAGAATTCCAATTCCATGTTTTAAAAATCATAAAAAATCAGATGTCTGCCGAATATTTACGAGAAATATAATGAAAAAAAATATTAAATTTGAAAACTTTATTGTATATAAAATTGTGTCTTAAAAAGGTAGGAAGTAATAAAAACGATAGTAATTCCCAATGATATACTTAGTCTTGACGTGATCAACGTGAGTTTACCTCCCTCTCATTACATAAAATTTGAGCCTCGAAAGTTGTTCAATTCTTACGTATGCGTATTACATGTAGACTTTAAATCTCCATTTTGCACAAAAAGATGCACATTTCATCTATGCAAATGTTGTTGTGAACTAGAATTACACTTTTAATTGAATTGAGGATGGCAGTTTATTACAATGTTATTATCATTATTCAAATATTTTTGCCATATAGAAACATATTTTTTTTTTTTTTTTGTATTGAGAAATTACTTTTTATATAAATTGTTACATGTACTGAAGAAAAGTATAATGAAATATTTATTTAAATTAGTAAATTCTACGTAGTATCCTCGTCGTGTTTTACTATAAATAATTACCCAAATAATGGAAAATAATATTTCTAATAATAATATATCCTTATAAGTACATGCGTTTGCATCGAAACATTGAATGATTCATTATTAGATATTTCTAGTTAAAGTTTTTTTTTTTCCAGAATCCAATCTTTTTTTAATTACATGATCTAATATTATACAGTTATGTCAACAGATATCAGTAAAAATTAAATAGTTAAAATAAATATATAGCTACGAATAATATTTTTTTACTTATAAAAATAATGAACAGTTCTAATTTCAAAATTTCTCTTCTAGTGTAATATCCATATTGGAAAAAAAATAGATTCAAAAATTTCCTTTAAATAAGGTAACTCTTCAAAACTTTATATTCACACCAGTCAATCTAGACTGCGACTGCATTCACAATCTGTAACACACGGAAGAACATAGCTAAACTATGCTAAATAACTTTTTTTTTTTTTTTTTTTTTTTTTTTTTTAAGTACTTTCTTTAAGAAACACCAACTCTGTCGAAAAAAGATCAAATTTTCTGATGAAATATGAATAATAAAACACTTTCAATTAGTATAGGGTGTACTCTTCAAAATCTGCAAAAAAGGTGTTTCAAATATGTCAATTTATACCAGAAGCCGGGAAGCTGGCGGAATATAAAAATTTGTTGGACCTCTGCATTATTATAAGTAACTCATATTAAATCATGTATTTTGTTACAAAATCGCATTAATTCAAGTGCAGATAGATATTAATTTTTTAGAAAAAAAAACACACAGTAAAAAAGGTATACATTACTTGATCAGTAAAACTTTTACGGAAAGATAACATACCCCCTTCAGAATTATCCACAGTTTCCAAAAAGCACTCCTATATTGTGAAACCTCGAAAATAAATAATATAAAGAGGCATATCTCATTATTTTCTCGTTTCAGAAACCAAAATTTTTGCGAGTATTTTCTACAGTGTAACAATCATTGTTCTTTCTCAATAACTCAGTAATTTCCAATACACAAATAAACAACTTCAGTTTCGTCAAAGAATTCATACATGCATAAGTAAAAAAGTAATGTTGATTTTAACAATAATGTAATGCCGTCAATTTAGCTTATCTGTCTGCGTAATATGTCTGTAGATCATGAAAATGGTTATCTAAACATTCATGGCATCCGAATATCCAATAGATCCTGTTGAGAAAGTTTAATAATGTACTTTAAACACTACGCGGTAAAGTTTATTTTTTGTTGTCTTATGAGACAAGCCGCAAAAAAAAAAAAAAAAAAAAAAAAAAAAAAAAAAAACTATTGTTTAAGAAATGCTATTTTTTAACATAAATCTCGGAAAAAATAAATATATTTCTAAATCTCAGATATCTGTTCATTATAAGATATATTAATGCGTTTCCGAATCGTGGATAACTCGGAAGGGGTTATATTATATCTTTAGTAAGGTTTTTTTCCAGTTCCAGATAGTTTATATTTTTTATTGTCCATGAGAAATAAGAATTCATAATGCTTTATGAAAAGTAGAGGAATAAACCAAGAAGAGGCCAATCACTAACGTGTTCAAAAAGTTCATAATCACAAAGTAAGTACAGCGATCGGAATGTTACACAAAATTCTATAATTTAGCCAAAATGTTGTTGCGTTTAGGCCAGATTAAATTTTCGATGTCTGATCATTTCGAAATTTGCTTTATTTCAGTATTGTACATATGCAAAATTCTTCACTGTCATTGTCAATTACTTTTTTCACTATTACTAGGCATTTTAATTAACCATTATATATTAACCCAACTGATATGGATTGTAATAATTCAATGAATTTATTATTATCTTATTCTAATCTATATGTTGTGGTTGCTCTGTCAATATAGAAGTCCCATTCGCACATTATTCTTCAATGTCTGTAGAGAATCCAAAACTAACCATATTGTCTGTGAAGGTGATGCATTTCACATGGCGTCTTACTTTAATGATTTTTTTTTTTAAGTTACCCTACAATTTATATAATCTATTCTAAATAAAATCAACAAATCGATCCTACATGATGTTAAATAAGAATGGGCTTTCAAACACAGAAGTTTCAACTTTTTATAGTTTTATAGGACCAGAAATACAAGATGAAAATTATTAACATATTTTAAAAGCAGGTAACACAAGCATTATAAGAGTATACAGGTCGCCAAGCAGTTTTCACGTTCTGTACCTCGCTCCGAGGCCTTTAATAACACTACCAGTAGTGATAGAATTTTACTTGTAGTATGGACATTTATAGTGGCGGACAAACAAAAGTGCATCACCTGGAAAACTATATTTTTTGCATATTTAACGCACAATTTTGTTTGCCTAAAATTAACATAGTTCAAAGCAACGTATAACGACACTGCACGTCACTATTGCACCATACGACAACTGCGAAGCAAAGCATCAACCAATTTTCATAAATAGTGTGCCAAAATGATAAATGGGCAATTTTCGTGGTTTCTTATGCTGTGAAAGCATTGTTCCATACTTTCAATTGACACCCCAGAAAAAATTTATAGTGGCTTAACCTAAAGGAGGTTTTACAAAAAAGTGTGTTCACCAAAATAATAGGATTCCATAAGTCCACATATTGCTAGAGATAATAAATTGAAACTTGAAGCTGGTAATGTCGAAGGAATACACTGTAAAAAAAAAAAAACAAAAAAAAAACAAAAAAAAACAAAAAAAAAACAAAAAAAAAAAAAACGACCAGTTTCCCTGTAGGAATCGGAAAAAGAGTTGCCCATATCGTACCCAGCTCGGAATAAAATCCGTGAAATCGGAATAAAATCCGCAAAATACCGTTTTATTGACTATTACCCCTTTTACGGATTTTATTCCGAGCTGGTTCGGAAAATTTTCCGGTACGATAAGGACAACTATTTTTCCGTTTACTAAAGGAAAACTGGTCGGATTTTTTTTACAGTGTAGACTGATCAAACCGAAAGGCAAAACATGGAAATCTATATCTGAACCAGATGTGTCTCATACATCGTCCGGGAAATAATATTCATTTAAGAGTTCGATTCTAAAACGCTTTTGTGTTAATAAGTGCATGCACTATTTAAAAAAAAAAAAAAAAAAAAAAAAAAAAAAAAAAAAAAAAACCGACCAAGTTTCCTGTAGGAGACAGAAAAATCCTTGCCCTTCTCGGGATGGAAAATTTTCCGACCCAGCTCGGAATAAAACCCGTATAAAAGGAATTTTTTTTTTTTTTTTTTTTTTTTTTTACATTGTGAACTGTCTAACGACGGTTTATGTATTGTGGTCTGCATGCACATCGTGCCACAAAAAATCCTTTGCTAAATACCATGGAAAACACACTTTCATGGATGAAAAAACATGTTTCGTGGACAAGTGATCGGAAGGGCTTAGTAATTGTTTCGGAATATTCAAAACTCAAACTCCACGGATCGGACAACAAGCGGTACGTTAGGAGAGTAAAATGTGAAACATTTCTTAAAGATTGTATTTTGCCGACTGTGGAATTTCTAGTGAGTGAAATCATCTGGGAAAGCATGTACAGCAAAGGAATGGCATGGCAAAAATCATTACAGAACATCAGTATTCACTGGCTTCTTGGAGGAGTGTTTAAAACCAAATATTCAATGTAAAATTAAAGTGCAGAAAAATACATTTTAACAAGAATTAGTACTCTGCATACAGCGAAAGTTCTAAATAGAATGTAATTTATTCAAAAATGATTTTGTTGAGTAATTTGCAAATTTTTATTTCCACCACTTAACATAAATTAATAAATTTATCTTCCGCCTATTTCGACACTTCAGGTGCAATCAAATCTGAAAAAGCTAGTTTTAGAGATATGTACTGCCTTGAGAATAGTCCTGATATTAATCACATTGAACATTTTTTGTCTTGTAATGTGTGCTAAAATCAGGGTCGGACTGGGCCAGGGAAAATGGCGTAGACCTTGGATTATCAGAGGGCGCAAAAATTGTAAAGAACCGTTATTTGCTTGTGTTGCATCCGTCTGTATAGGTGTAACACATTCGCGTAGCATGAAGTATGAAAATGGCTTAATATTATATATCTTCTTCGCCATATTCACCGTGCATGTATAAAGTTCCATTATACAACACAATGTTACGCACTTTCCTAAAACGAATCATGTAATAACTAAAAGTTCCAGCAAGTTGAACACAGATTAGCTTGTAGTAGATGACTTATATCAAGGATTTGTTTTTTTGTTTTTTTTAATGAAAAAAAAATATGCACGAAATTTGATTTTTCAAATGTTAACATCCACTTTTCACACCCTATTCGAATTTCTAACCATCCAGGAAAGATATATAGTTTATATAATTTTCTTAAATCTTAATACAGTTATAATCAAACAGTGTTACGAGTTTATCCATAAATTTCGGAAAATCTTTCAAGAAAAAAGTACCAAAAGCACATAATTAATCACTAATAAAATTATACAGGAATTTTAAATTTAAAATAAACTTATTTTACATTAAAGAAATTCTTATAAAATGTTTCTTGTAAGTGTCTACGCTTTTTTCTGTGGCTCTTTTAATTAAAGAAAACTGTTCCTTTAAATTATGGTAGTGCAAAATTTCTCTGTATCTAGAAAACTAATTATTTAAATGAGCTTGAAACTTACACATTGATGTTTTTAATGATTATGGTTTGCTGTATGCAAAATGTAATGTGAGACATAATTCATAATTTTTAATGTGAATTTATTAATAGTTTTCTTAATTAAAATAAAATGATTTGGAATACAGAAAACAGGCCATACTATTTTTGGGTATATCATTTATATCTATTTAATAAATTAATAAAAAACTAGATAGTGCCCGTCAGAATTTGGCGGTAAATAACTTAAATGTTTCATCAGAAAAATTTTTGAATTTTTATTTAGTTGCTTTTAAATTAATTTTTGAATGACAAATTACGTGTCGAATTTCTATGTTGCATAAATGATTCCTATTTCTTTAAGGTAATAGATGGTGCTGTTAGTCTAACCTATTCCAAGAAGTGAAAGAATTTTAAATTTATAATTTACAACCAATTATGCTTGCTTTTTTATCAGAAATTTACCTAAAAATACAAGGTAGAGAATTTATTTTTACTTACTACGGTTTCTTTTTTTAATAGCAATATTTATTTTCATTTATGTATTTATTTTTCTAAACTGCGCAACCATTAAAAGCTGCCATGAAACTTATTTTTATCTTTCTCATTCTCTAAAAACCTAAATTTGAAACTTTATGCAGCTAACGATTTATAATATATATATATTTTATTACTTGAATTTTATTTAATATCTTTATAAATTTTTTTATGTATTAAACCTGAATATCAAGGTAATTTCTTTTATAGCTCTACGATACGAATATCTTTCTTTCTTTCCGTTTTATTTTTTTTTACGTAAATGTATGACACTTTTTTTTCTGACACATGCATATTCTTGATAATGTTCCGAAAATATAACGAAAATTGTAGATCAGCTTAATTTATTTAATTGATAGTTACATGCAAAATATTTTAGCTTAAATATTATAAATGTAAAATCATTATATTTTCAAAATATTATTGAGTGTTAAATTTTATTTGACACGTTCACGCCGGCGCGGTGGGTCACACTCGACTGCCTCAGAGCTGACAAATCTCTGGCTTTTTGGATACCAGTATTTTAATACAGAAAATGTTGTTTTATTTAATTAGAACAATTGGGCGATTTAAAGGAACAGCATTTCTCTAAAATAATAGTGGCGTGCAAAAAGACGGAGACTTGACAACTCTGAGACAGTCGAGTGTAACCCACCGCGCCGGCGTGAACGTGTTAAATACAAAGCATTCGAATAATAATAACAGAAAAATAAAAATCCTATAACTTTTATTCCTAATAGAATATGTCATTATTGAAATAAATTATCGACAAAAATATTACACATTTTGCCAAGCTGGGGCTCAAACCTGAGTCTGCTACAAAAATTATGAGCTTTAAACTGCTGCTTTAAGCCGCTACGCTGCAGGAACTCGTTTTCTAAATTGAAAGTGTTCAAAAAACAGCTGACGCATACACAATTGTCTCGAATTTTAGTTCTGATCTTACAGAAATAGTTTTGTGTTTTAATATTTATGATACCTTATTTTTTTTAAAGAAGCAGCTAACAAATTTGCATGCTAGTTTCACAAAGTGTGTAACGAATGGTAATTCATAAGATGGATAACCAGCCATAACTTTTAGTTTTAGCTTTAAATCGTTGTGTTTATCTTCTGTGTGTAATATAACCATAACAGTATGACACCCCCGAAATAAATCGTATCTAGCTCTTAATATCGACACAATAAATTTTTGAATTGTTAATGATGCTGAAATAACTTTGTGAAAGAAAGAAAAGCTTTCTTTCACAAAGTTAATATAATAAGCTTGTTTACCGTGCGATCGAATAGCAGACGAACTTAAAACAACGTCTACCTCTGTTGTGATAGTTCAACTGAGAGAGTATCTTTGCGCATGTGCAGCCCGTCACTCCAAAGGCAGATTTATACTTATATACTGCGCATGTACAAGTGAAGAATTTTAATTTAAAATTACGGCTAATTAATAAAATATTTGAACAAATGAATGCACGATAACAAATCTGTGGCCAAATATCTTTCATTAAAAAAAAAAAAAAAAAAAAAAAAAAAAAAAAAAGCAATCTAACAAATTACAACGACCATTTGGAAAATGATTTAAGACATAAAAAATCGCACGGAGTTGATCCTACATTACGTACACCAAGGACGAACAAATTTTAAAAGAAATTTCAGTTTTACAATTTTCGGTACTGTAAATTTTTAAACTTCTACGGAGCTGGTCATACATTACGTACGCCATGAATTAAAGATTAATAGTGTTATTACACGTAAGAATTGCAAGCAAGAAAAATCGCCTCCTATGAAACTTACGTAATAGCCAAGCATTTCATTGGCTGTTCGGGAAAAGGCTTTTCTATCATCAGATTTCCAAAAAATCTCACGACCAATTTTAAATAAAATTACATTCGCAAACTTCTAAACATCCGACAATATTACTTTTTATACCGTCGGATAGAGAAAAAAAAACTTACTTTTAAATGCAATTTGTTTGAAAGCTGTATCGCAATTTGTTTTTGAGTTATTTATATGAAAATATAATTTATATTATTTTGAGTTATTATTATTATTTTTTGTAGTTTTAATTACTTTTTTGTCATAGTAGCAACACTCTGTTGTCCATCGTTGTTGAAACCAAAGGAAAATACAGATTACTGTATATACCAATCAGATAACGAATAAATTGCGGATTAAACCAATGAAAACGTTCAGATATGCTTTTGATTTCCTACCCTGACGAGAACAATAACCATTTTTCCAAATGGTTAAAAAAAAAAAAAAAAAAAAAAAAAGTCTAGTGTAATTTGATGCAGCAGTTTCTTCTTACGGACTGTCGAAAGAAAACGCTTTTCGTTTTAAATATATAGATAAATCAGATGAATTTTATGACGATATAAATTAATTTTTCTCAAATGCTTTTAACTTTAGCATCCTAAAATTTAAACGCTTTTTCAATATTTCAGATAATGTGGATAAACAATGCATTCTTCTCGACTGTCCCGATCCAAGAAACCCAAACAAGATGTTAAAAATGGATGTTATAGTTTGAAAATTCAAAGTTGGCACAATTTTTAAAATGTAGACAACTTCGGAAACATAATTTATACATAACAATAATTAGTAGACATTATTTCCAGTCGGCTGGTTCCTACAAATATTTTATGACTATTTTTAATGGAATTAGTAAGGGGTAACAACTTTTATAACACTAAACAGCATTGATGCACTAGGCTCCAAATAAAATTGCCGCGGCGCTGCTAAGTACTTCAAATTTTTTTTTTCTCTATAGTTCTCTAAGAAATTTGAATTAGTTATCAGTCAATTAAAAATGAGGTAAATTCAATTTGAGGTAACATCTGACTGCAATTACTTTTGTGAGCCAGATGTTTTGTAGGAAGAGCCATTTTGTGTCCTTAAAAAATGACTTTATATATCCATAAAATGCAGAATTGATATTTTACTATTAAAAGGTTTCTACAGAAAAGTACTCCGAAAAAGTCGATTTATTAGTCTAAAATCGCTAAATTAATTGAGTAATTGTGCTCCCCTGAGCACACCCCTTCCATGTTTTGCAAAAGTCATCATAATTAGAGATCAAAGGAAATATTTATGTTTCCATAATTGAAAGAATTACCGCATAGATTGTAATCATCCAAGTTGCAAAATCCTTAGGCCAGTGTTTTTTTAACTCAGAAAACCTGTTCTTCCGTGATTAAATTAAACATTTTTTAAATTTAAAATACATACTAGAATTTCCTAATAATTTAAACACGGAAAATCTGTCATTAAATAAAGCGAAGCGACTAACTGAAAATTATGGCGTAAATTTTGAGAATGAAAAGACGCTGGCTGCAGGATTCCATAGCTTGCAGGATTGTAATGCAGAAGTGTGATCCAATCTGTGTTCCTTGAAAAGAAAGGTCATGTTTTACAGTCAGCAACAAAATATATATAAAAGATTTTCCCTTCTGATATTTCTTTCTTTTCTCAAGTTGTTTTTAAAAAGCACGATTTCAATTATAGGAACATTCGTAGCCGCCTTTAAAATGGGAGAGTGTTTTGAAAATATGTAAAATGTTTGGGTTTATTTATTTATTTATTTATTTTTTAAATCTAAAAGATACCTTTCAAAAACGCTATAAAAAATCAAGCTCAGGGTGCCGTGACTACTAAACCTTACTTAGGATGCATGTTTTCTCTCTTGGTTCCCAATCCTGAAAATGTTTCGATAGGGTAAATTGGGTGAAGATGCCGTAGTTTTTTACTTTATTGTTTTAAAATCACCTGCTGTTTTTATTTATTATCCGTTGATTTCTGGTTGGAGTTTGTATCCTTATGTATCATTTAAATCCTTATTTCGTTTTACAGATATTATATAAAACATCAATAATGTTGTTTTTGTAAATACTTGAATTTCCGCATCTTACTCATACCTATAGGCCAATGGCCAACTATCTAGGGGTAAGATGCCTTGTGGAGTTTCAATGTAAATAATAATTTTTGTGAAGCAGTATAAAACAAAATTGAACGAATAAAATTAATTTAAATATTTTAGACATACTAAAATTGTTAACTTACTTAATACTAGGAAATTACAAAAAATTGAGTGTAACAAACGTTGGTAATTTAATAAAAGGACAAAATAATATTTGAAAAAAAAGTTATGTTCTACTTAATATTTAAAAAAATTATGGCTCTTAAGTATGAGTATTTTTAAACATAAGACACGGTAATTAAGTGCTTTAGAGTGCAGATGTTTTGTTGGTGTATTTCATATGCCCTTTTGTTCTTTTCAGCTGTAACTCAGATCTGTCACAGACTGTACATTTGTTTAGGCACTTTGAGCAACTTTTATATAACCAACAGTTTCACTGAATGCATTTGATTCAATCCCATTATTTAGAGGTTTTGTGGCATTCTGCTAGACACTCTAAACACTGATTTTCATTCACTTAAAAAAAAAAAAAAAAAAAATCCTCATCTTCTGAATCTTGGGAGGAAATTTATTCCGCTATCTTTTGAAAGCATATCAAATTAGCGTGTTTTTAGAGTCTCCGGTGTTTTCACGGAGTGGAGATCTGTTGTGTTTTCTGATGAAAAAGAAACACAACAGATCTCCACCCGCCCACCAATGAGCTCTGGCTTGACACGAATGTCTTCACAAACGGCAATGGCTTGGAGTCAGTAGAATGCACGCTACAGGGTGCCTAGCTCGGAGCTGTCCTTGAAGTAACCGATTTCTAACAGTTTATTGTGTCACTGTAGTACCAACTGCAGCTGGAATTTCTGCCGCAGACGCAGTACGATGCGCCACAGTCGCACGCCGAATACGAATCTTCCCTCTCAGGAGTGGCACGTGGCCGACTGGAACCCGGTATTCTGGAGGAAGTACCATCCCTTGACCACTGCTTCCAACAATCATGCACATTGGATACATTCCAGCCAAGTCTTTCTGCAATATCGCGGAAAGAAAATCCACCTTCTAGTAGCTCGATTATGCGACCTCGTTTCAACACGTTGTGCTGTTGACAGTGGCTTCTTCGTCTTGTTAAAGGCATTCTTGGCTAACAGCATCTCAATACGTCACATTTCGAAGCTAAATAAAGCTCACGATCTTTACAGCACGCATTTAAAGTAAAAATGATCTGCAAGTTCTGAGCTGCACCACTAGCGCCACTCTTATGCGCGAAGCACGAAATTTCAATCAATGTCATCTTTCAGATGTATAAATACGCCTACCAAATTTCGTTTATCTAACACAAGTCTTTCTTGGTGTTGGTATTTTTTTTCCGTCAGTGTATATTATATACTACCGATATTTACAGATATTTAACTTCATTTAAGATGAAATTTTTAGCAATGATTAAAATTAATATATATTAAACAATTATTTATAAGGTCAATAAAGTTTATTTATAAAGTAGAATACATATAGAAACCTTTCAAATTATATTCGCCTTAGATTTTAATATTTCTTTATGTCATTTTAAACACTTAGAAAATTTTTAATTTTAACTACTGATTTTTTTTAATCAGTTGTTTAAAATCACGATTTAAACACTGATTTAAATTATCTGATTAAAATTGTTGACAGGTTAGTTAATATACAAGAGTAATTTATACAATGAAGAAACAACCAGGCATTTGACCGCAACGGACGATAACCGGCATCTTACCCCAAATGAAAACATCCGGCATCTTACCCTCAAACATTTTCGTCGACTCACCCCAAAGTGTTAGGTAAGGCTCCTGTGTCCCCAATTGTCGTGAAGAACCGGGAACTGGCCACCATTCGTGCTTTGCAGAAAGACTAGATACCAGTAATTTCTAAAAACATCATATTTATTTCTCTGGTGTCTGAACAAAGATTTATATAGTCAAATATAGAAGTCACGTAAAAGATTTTTGACACTTACGGGAAGTGTTTTGACGAAATAGCATTAAAAAATATCATTTATTTTTGTTTTTTTAAAGAACGCAAACGGAAATAAAAATATCAGTAGACAACCCTCTTCCTTACAAATGAGCGGCGTTTCCCGACAGCGCCTGCGCATTTGAAAATTACGTGATTTGGCATCTTGTACAACACATCATTTCACCTCAAATTACCCTATATCTTTAACTTTTTTGTTATAATAAACAAGCTGGAAATTGCTCATCAAACGTGGCAAATGAGGTGCGTTCGTATTATAACTAGTTTTATAAATATTTTTCCCACCGCATATTGTACTTAATGTATATTTTAGTGCACTTCACAAGTGCATATCCATTTCATTCTGTTCGAAAGGCTATAATATTTTTACAAAATTTGAAATGGCTCGACAAAATTTTGCAACAATTATATATTTAAAATTCCAGACCATTCAAAAGGCTGTAACATCATTAAAATGCTCTTGATATAATATTTTTCCATTGGCCGTAAAGTAACGGAAAAGTTTAACTGTCCCTGTCATTAAACTATACATCCGATTTTCATAAAATTTGAAATGACTCGAGAAAATGTTGCAATAATTATATATTTAAAATTTCAGACCATTTGGTTTGGGTAGTTTTTTCTCTGTTACATGCGGACGGACAGACAGACAATCAGACGGACGGACGGACCGAACGACGACTATAGGTGCTACGTATTTGCATAATTACGAACGCGCCTAAAAACACATCTCGTGTGCTGTTTGTCTATTGATTGATGATTTTCCCCTAAACAAACCCTCGAAATTTAGTTCACTAGTCATAACGCATGTGTACAACGGGGGCAAAAATATCGGAGCGGCATAGACATTTATCTGTGCGCAGTTTTCCCTGGACGAGGGCTCACAGACCCTCGGGCCAATGGACCGGCAGGCCAGTCCGAGTCTCGCTAAAATTACTAAAGTGAAACCCGCTACCAAGAATAAACAAAGGGAAAGCTTTATTGGGGCTTGGTACAATGAAATCGATGCGTGATCGAACTCCAGAAATTGATTTTGTCCATGCTGGACCGCTGGATGACTGTCATCGGCGCTTGGACTTAATGTAAAAAGTAATAATGTGACGCAATTTTTTGTCAGCCACTGTATATCGGTTTTTTTATGTGACATCACTCGTTTTTATGACTGATGTTTTAGATTTTTGACTTGGCCGGATCATTTATAACGAGTTGTTTCTCATGAGATATGACAACTTTTCTCACAAACTTAATGTCATCTTACACCACATGTTAAAGGACTGTTGTTTCAATCTTCAACAACAGCTTTATAAAGAAATCAAGTAGTATACGTATATAGTCAATATTGTCTCTTTTATCTAAATCAACCATTGAAACTGTCTCATCCTAGATTAGAGTTTTACAAATCGTAAAAAAGATTTTTTTTTAAAGTGCCAGCATCGTAGATTAGAGTTCCATAAATCATCAAAAATATTTTTTAAAATGCCAGAAAAGAACAAAATCAACTCTCCTCATTTTTTAATGATCTTCCATCACACTGAAACATACAGAAGCGTATTTCTTGTTGGCGTTAACAGCGCACATTCGCCTCAGTGGTAAGTATATATATAAAATAAGGAACCTACTCTTTGTCTACCATACAGAATACTGAAAATAAGATATGTATAAACTATTTCTATTAACAGCAAAGGTTTCAAGGAAACATAATTATATTTTCCTACTGCCAGATGTTATTTTTTAAATTAAAAACACAGAAACATTTTCATATCTGCTAAGATATATATCTTCTGAAATAATTATATCTTCAATTTTTTTCCAACATCTTCAATTTAATTGAAATTCAAATATTTACGCTTAATCGACATTTTTTCTCGTTAACCTATCATTATTAAGTACTTTCGAATTAAACGAGAATTGATATCTCACAAATTTCTTTTTTCTTTAAAAATAATTATTGTATTTTTTTTTTTTTTTTTTCAAATCAGTATAATTATATTTTGTTGAACTACATACTACATTTTCCGAACATATTACATTTTCCGATTCATTAAGTAATGCAATTCTCAAAAAATATATTTCTGGATATTTCAATACTGCGTAAAATAAAACTTGAACAGAGTAAATATGTGTCATTTATAGATAATTAGCAATTTTTTAAACAGCTCAGAAAATAATAGAAATAGGAAATAACAATTAAAACATCTTTTGTAATCTTTATGTATATATATATATATATATATAATTAATGAAAAAATTATTGCATAACTGACGCTAACAGCAGCCACATATCAAATTCAACAAAATGTATTTCGTCAATGCTTAAAAATGCGAAAACATCATAAATGGGGAAAGATGGTGTATATCAGAAATATTTAACTATACAAATCCCAAAAACTTTCAAAAATATAGGTAAAAAACAAAACACAGGCAAAAAACTGTGTGTTCTTAATCAGTGGGAGAACAGACAGACCTAACTCTACCCCCACTGTTAAAAGCTTGCAGGTTTCTGAACACACGTCCACCCTGCACTCAATACAGAAAAAAAAATATTGTCATTTTAGAAACAGAATTCAAAATGCAAAAATAAAACAAATTTAAACAAAAGAGTAATTTAAACAAAGCATAATTAAAATACAAATAAAAAAATTCTTTAATGAAATGGTCTTTTAGAAAATTACTTTAAAATTGAAATTTAAATATAAACAAATAAAATTTAGTTAACATGTATGAATGCAGAACAATGGGCACCATATCCAAAACCTATAAGAAAAATTTTCAAAAACATGAAACATAAGCACCTGTACAATATCCTTCACGTGTCAATAATAACAAACGGTTAATTTTTCCTCCTAGTCCATTATCAAAATCTTTAAATTCAAATCTGCATACCTCCATTGATTCAAAACATCCTTGTCAAGTCGTTCTTTAAACAAGACTTTAGAAGTCCCACTTCATATGGAATGTTCAGGAAGGATGCTAGCATAAATTGCTCATCCCGTCAATCCACAATGCTGCCACGCACGTATCAAAAATATTAAAAGAAATATTCAAAAAATCTGCATTATAATCATCACAGCTTGCTCTATTCAACTTTAAACAATTTGGATATATGATGTCATATTCGTTAGTAAAATCAAAATTGAAAATCAAAATATCATTAATATACCTAAAGACTTTTAAAGATTTATTATATTTCATTGTATCCTTAAATTCATAATAAAACAAAAATAAATTAGCTGCTGTACTAGAATAATTTGTCCTCATTCCAATTCCACAGATCTGATTAAAGGTATTATTGTTGAAAGTTACATAGTTATAAAAACAAAAATGACATAAACTTAAAAATAAATCTCTATTAATATTTAATTCTGCATTTAGACAAAATAAATCAAAAATATTCATTAAAACATTATAAAGATAATTAATAGGTATATTTTTGAACAGATTTTCAAAGTCGAAAACCTGCATTTTCAGAGGAGTCAATGGAAGTGTGTCCAAAATTTTGATACTATTATCAATCGACCAAAAATAATTATATTTCTTAATCTATACTTCTTTTTTAATAAGTTCAGTAAACCAATATTAAAATTTCTATTAGCACTTTTAACCTTTTGAATTCTGTTTCTAAAATAACAATAGTTTTTTTTTTTTTTTTTTTTTGTATTGACTGCAGGATGGACGTGTGTTCAGAAACCTGCAAGATTTTAACAGTGGATGTGGAGTTGGGTCTGTCTGTCCTTCCACTGATGAAGAACAGGCAGTATTTTGCCTGTGTTTTGTTTTTTACCTGTATTTTTGAAAGTTTTGAGGATTTTGATAGTTAAATATTGCTGATATACAACTTCTTTCCAGAGTTATGGTGTTTTTGCATTTTTAAGTATCGATGAAATATATATATATATATATATATATGTTAATTAGATTAAAATTATTATTACATATGTCGAATCTTTTACGTTTATCACTAAACGATATTTACTAATTTTTTTACTATTTACCAGTTCCATTGCTATTACAGCTGCTGCTGCTACCAATACTAATACTATAGTTACTAATACAACAACAACAACAGATATGACTATTTGTTATAAAAATAATGACTTGTTATCTTCTTTTATTCCTTATATTTGCAAGGATATGAAAATTGTTGTAATTATTGAGCGTAATATAAATGTAATTAATTAAATGTGTCACCATATTTAATTTATCAAGTACATGAATTTACCTAAGTTTATTTTACAAATTTATCTTATTAAAAACACAGTAGATGCATATTTTTATTGATATACAGATCTAGACACACGGCAGTGTGTCAGCCAAGTTCGCCTGACATAGCCGTGTGTTATTTACACGAACCATTTCGAGCTGTTTTCGTCAAATTTCAATGCTCTACTACTGAAAATCTATGAGACCTATGTACTTGCTATACGAAATGTGTAGTAAGGCCACTCTAAATATCTAAAATCCAAAATTTTACAAATAACGCATAATTAGTTTCCGAGATAATGACATTTGAAAATGTCTGATAATCGGTAATTTTACCACTGACTGACTGACTCACTCACTCATCAAAAAGATTTCTTATATCTACTGCAGCTACAGCCTTCAAATTTGGTACGAAGTTTGTTTACACTATAAAACTAAGGGAAAAAAAAATGTGAAAATCGATGAATTACCCACTGGGGGTGCCCATTTTTACTTTAACATTACGTCTATTAGACGAAATTTTGCAGTAGGAGGGGACTCTGTTCTGTCGCCAAATACCGACAAGTTTCTCGCCAACATGGCGATATATCGCAAATTTGGCAACCAAAATTTGTTGCCAAAAGTGACGCCACCTTGGCGATATCTCTAATATTTCGCCAAATTCCCATGGACTTCCATTGTAAACCTATCTACTTATTGGGGGTTTATCTGGGTTTGCTTGTTTACAGAAAATCACCAAATTGAGATATTCTGTCCGTCACAGAGCCCGTTCTCAGAAACTATACATGTTGGAGACTTGAAATTTTGCATACTTATAGCTGAACACCTCACATCATACGACAAATAATAAAATTTTGAAAAAGACGTACATTTAACCCTTTGGCTCCCACATGTGTATTTTAAACAATTCTTTCTAAGTGAGCCCCTAATTAGGTTGGAGGCGTGAAATTTTGCATACTTATAGCTGAGCACCTCTCATCAAACAACAAACCATAAAATTTTGAAAAAGTCGTACATTTAACCCTTTGGGTTCTCACATGTGTATTTTAAACAATATTTTCTAAGTGAGTCCCTCATTATGTTGGAGGCGTGGAAATTTGCATACTTATAGCTGAACACACATCAAATGACAAATCTCAAATTTTTGAAAAAGTCGTACATCTAACCCTTTGGGCTTCCACATGAGTATTTTAAGCAATTCTGTCTAACTGAGCCCCTTATTAAATTGCAGATTTGAAATTTCGCATACTTATTGCAGAACACCTGAGGCCAGGCGACAAATCATAAAATCTTGAAAAGTCTTGCGCTTAACCCTTTGAGCTACCACATATGTATTTTAAGCAACTCTTTCTAAGGGAACCCCTAATTAAGTTGGAGACATGACTTTTTGCATACGTATAGCTGAATACCTCAGACCACACGACAAATCATAAAATTTTCAAAAAGTCTTATATTATTTACTCCTCCGGGCTCTAACTTGTGTATGTTAAGCAATTTTTCTAACCTCCTTCCTTTTCACCGGGGGAGCACTTTTCCAACTTTTGCCGACACCCCTTTTACCATTCTTTAAAATTTTGCACCATAGCCTTACATATTTTAGTTCCACTTTTTACCGCCTGGGGCGCCTACTTATCTCGGGTGCTATGGTCTCAATCCCCTCGACTAATATATCTAGGATAGTATGTAAAACGGAGTTTCGTTCGGATAGATGTTTGTTTTGAATAGAGTGCGCCCCTGGTTGCGAAATGTGGAACTAATAGTTTTTTCAAAAGGATAAAGTGATTTGAAAGGAATATTAAACGAAACCCTCTGTGCGATCAGTGATCACACTTACCACTGGTTATTTTCAAAATCATCAGAGAAAAGGATATTTAGTTAATTAAATTTGAAAATGCAGGGAGAGGCAATGTCCTTCTTCTGCACCGCCTCTTTGGCTCTCTCACCACTCATGGATGAATGATACATAGTGTGGCATAAGCACATAACTTTATTTTTCACTTTCAGTACAAAAAAGCAGGCCCAGCTATAGGATATTTAATTGGAAAATTTAATAGGAAAATTTAATATAGGAATTTAATAGGAATTGTTGTTTCAGAATCAATAAAATTTTCGAATCAATACATTTCGTTTCAAACCATGCATTCAATGTAGCAGTATTAAAATATAGATTTCTGCCGCAAATTGACAGCTCAATAGTTTGTTGTAGAAAATTTTAATTAAAATTGAATGTTGCTTAGTGAATAAAATAGTTACATGTAAACACATTAAAAAGCATTAAGTAAAGTATCTAAATATATTGTAACTTTACAAAAAGTAATGATATCTAACAAAAACATAGCTGTGAAAAAAGGGAGCCAAGTTCTATAAAGACAATGGCAAGAAAAGAAGTGATATCAAAGTGGGTGCCAAGTTCAAATAAAATTCACTCAAACTTACCTACTGATGTATTATAGCATTTTTTAAATTGTTTAGAAATAAAAATTATTGATACCATATTAATAATAAATCTAGAACTTGGCAAGTTTTTGATAAATGCTATGCCTATTAATTTTATGTCTTAATAAAATGATGATGTTAATATTAATAACAATGTCATTATAAAAAATTAATATAGTTATTATTATAAACAAATGACTCATGTTAAAGATTTGATAAACCAATAAATACGCAAATACATTCCCGCTCGTCTTTGGTTATCACTCTAGCACCCACCCTTCGGAAACCTCAATGCAAACAGACTAAAAGGCCTGAAAAAGAGACAGATACCCTTACGCTTGTTCTTTGTCATCCCTCTAGAGACTGCACCCCTTTAACCCTTCAGGGGCAAAGAGCTTTTATTCGTGACATGCTGAAATGATTGAATCACACCAGAATTAAAAAACAAATTTATTTCAAAATGGGTAAAAGCTTCTTTTCACGTATTTAATAAAATTACACTTTTTAATCCTGAATTCTAGTGTCAATGTGGCATTTTGCAATTAAAATTAGGTGGGATATATTTTATCTCACCACCCTTCAAGGGGAAGGAGCTCACTCAAATCAAGGCTTCCAAACATGAAATAACAAGTTTTGATATAATAATGCCATTAATAAAAATAAATGACTCGTAGGTAAAAACTTGCCAAGTTCTAGATTTATTATTAATATGCTATCAATAATTTTAATTTCTAAACAATTTAAAAAATGCTATAATACACCAGTACGTAAATTTGAGTGAATTTTATTTGAACTTGGCACCCACTTTGATACCACTTCTTTTCTTGCCATTGTCTTTACAGAACTTGGCTCCCTTTTTTCACAGCTATGTTTTTGTTAGATAATATATACTGTATATATATATATATATATATATATATATATATACATACATATATGTGTGTGTGTATTGGGTAGGCTAGAAAGTAATTTCGGTATTGTAGTATGGGAAAAAGCTCATTTTTTAAAGACAAGGAATAAAATTTAATCAATTTTATATTTTCCAATTTGTTCAAATATCTTTTGCCATCTTTCGTTCAGCTGCAACATTCCGCGCTCATAGAACTTCTGTTCCTTTTCAGATAAAAACTGAACCAAGAAAGATTTAACTCCGTCGTCATTTGTGAAATTTTTACCATTCAAAGGATTCTGCTAACGTAGAAATACATGGTCATCTGATGGTGCCAGGTCAGGGTTGTAGAGGAGATGCGACATCACTTCACAATCAAGCTCTAATAATTTCCCACGAGATACCAAATATATGCGAGACCGTGCATTATCGTAGTGGAGCAAAATTTCTTTACGATTTGCCAATGCTGACCGCTTTCCTTTGATTGCTTCACCCAGTTTCATTAGTTGTTAACAGTAAACATCCGAATTAATTGGCCGTTTCCTTTGGAAGCAGCTCAAAGTACACAGCGCTTTTATAATCCACAAAATTGACAGCATGATCTTATTTTTTATGCAATTCAGCTTTCGATGTGCTTTTTTGCTGTTCCAGCATGCGTGGACCATGATCGTTTTCGAATTATTTTACGGAGTGAAAAAACGAAAGTTGGGATTTTAATATTGGATAGCAGTCAAAAGTTGCCTTTTAGTACCTCTAATATACTTGCAAAATTTCACGAATTTTGGAAAACTCCTTCAGGGCTCTACCAGGACATTTATATATTCACTGTTTCACGCAATGGGTTCTTATCATAAAGTGTGCATTTACAGAGTTTTTTGGTAATCTCGTTTGACATTTTTATATTTAAAATGTTTAGTGTAATTTCCTTTATCATTTTTAAACTTTAAATCTTTATTTTAAAGTATTGGAAACGCTTTATTGACTTTTAAAAATTGTTTGTTCTAATTTTTAGAGTCATTTATAATGAGTGCGTTTGGAAGCAAATCGAAGTTTACTATTACTAGAAGTGCAGTGGAATATCCCCTATTTGGTGCCCCTTCGAAACTAATAAAGCTGTTTTTCGAACAACGGCAGATGTTACAAGATACTATTTTTATACAACATAATAATTAAAACACAACAGGTATGGTAAAGATCCATCAAAGTCAGGGGTAATTAAAATCCGAAAAGAAAAGTTCGAAGAAATTTGGAAGAAAGCATCAATTACTGTAGTTTTCCAGAGGCCTCTAGATCAAATGATGCACAATTTTTTTTTAATATAAGAAATGTATTCGATTCCTCAAATCAAAAGAAATGATGGAAAATTTCAGATAGATTGCATCGAAAAACTATAAGTGGAGAACACTTATCTCTGATTGAAGAGTAAAATTCACTGTATCTGGGACACATTACACCATCTTCTGGATCAGGAATGAATATTGTAGAAAGCATTTTAAAATATTGCACTAAAAACAACTTAAATCTTGATAAAGTTGTAGTTATACATTGTGTCGCTATACGTTGTGATGGAAGAACTGTACACACTAGGAAAAAGAAGGGTGCTATTAGATTTTTTTAAACAAGGATTAGTCATCCCTTACCATGGTTAATATGCCAGCTTCACGTAAACGAATTGCCATTGTGTCATTAATTTTCTGAACTTGATGGACAAACTACTGGCCCATGAGCATTTTCTGTTCCTATTAGAAAATCGTTGGATCAATGTGAACAATAGGCAGTTGTGGAATTAAAAAAAAATCTGCTTTTGCCTCCCAGAAATGAACAGTGGAGAGTTAAGTACAGACCAAAATTATTTTTACGACATGTGTCAAACATTTTCATCTGGCAAATGCTCCTTAAATCTGGTAAATCGCAATCCAAGTAAAATGTGTCGCTCAAGATTGTTGATAACTGCCAATTGACTACATAAATTGCACATTGGATAACCGGCGATAGGTATGGGGTGCTTTTAACCCCGAGTTATCTCGAGGCAAACGGTGATGTGGTTAATGAAGATTGCCGATCCCGTTATTCAACGAAACGCATTCATCTGTCATTGAAAAAAAATTAATAGGAATCATAACTGATGAAAGAAACCATGTTCGAGAACTTAGATTCCGAAGAATTCTGAAGGCAAGGGAAATGGAGTGTTCAACAAGAAGACAGTTTCATATTCCAATATTGATCTTCAGTGTTATAGACTATATTATCATTATTGACTAGCAAGAATATGAAATCACATCACCGTGCATTCTTAATAGACTATCAAGAGAGGAGCTGAAAGTTCTCATAAAAAGATCGGAAGTCCCTTCTTTTCAATTCTAAAAGTTTCCGTGTCATATTCAATATATCGTATATATTGAAAGATACGTGAGATTAGTTACTGAAATATAATTAGCGGCTGTAGTAGTAGAAGCAAGGGACGGATACATGTGGGCAAAAATCAAATCACGAAAGGTAATGTCTAGTTTTGATACCAATGGCCAATATGAATTAGAGTGAAATGAAAGATCATTTTACAGTACATCGTATATATTATTTTTATTACAATACTATATGTTCAGAAAAATGCCTTTCCTATATATTTAGAGAACTATTTTTATGTATATTTAAAAAATAAAAGTAAACTCTATGTCTAATTATTGTGCTTCTTTTTTACCTTCTTTACGACAATCTAATTCATATTTTAAGGTTATCTTTACAATTTAAGGTGTTAAAATACGACAACGCTTCGATTCTTCACAAGTAATTCCCTAATCAATCATTTTTTATGGGTTATTTTACTAAAATTAGAAATTTAGTAAAAAAAAAAAAAAGATTTTTTAAAAATAGTTTATACTACACAGTGAAATGTTAGTTTTTCTCGTATAAAGGCATAATTTTTAAAAGGTGGTAGAGCCCTAAAGATGAATTCCAAATGAAATGAAAATTTAACCTTTTACTCAGCGTGCCAAAAAGCAACCTTTTAGACCTATCTGAAAAAAAAAATTCCAAAAAAAAAAAAAAAAAAAAAATGTCGGTCATTTTCACACCACCCTACTGTAGGTGACCCATTTTAGGTAGATTTCATAAGAAATATTACCTATTGCAGTCGTTACCATAGTGCGACTTTTGAAAAATTCATTCATAACTTTTCATTATATGACCCCAAGAACCCAAAACCACCCCCACTTGAAAAGTTTATATATATATATATATATGTAAGTATGTATGTACTAAATTTTGTACGCACGATAAAAGTCGCAATTATGCACGGATCGTCTTCAAACTCGCCAACAACTTTGAGATGGCTAATATCTCGGCGGGGGTTGAAAATGAGTAAAATTGGCCCAAGGGAATGGAAATGGGGAGGGTTAAAAATTTTAAAAACTGTCTTAACAAGATTCTGATAAAACCATCTCTTACTCAAAAATGACAGGAAAAAAATAAATATTTTTCATTATAGCAGTTGCCAACAATAAAAAAAAAATAAATAAATAAAATTCTCACCACAACAATTGCTTTTCTATTGCAATATTTTTCACGTAAAAAAATAAATTAAATAAATAGTTTGACGAATTGAAAACAAATTTAATATTACGTCATAAATTTTCTAGAGCATGATTTCAGAATGAAAACTCAAAATGAAATAAAAAGTTTGATGAATTAAAAAATATATATATTACGTCATATTGGAGATATAATGTACCTCAGAAGGTGACTATGTAACGCCATGTGAGTTTGAAGTAACGTATTAAAACATTATAAAAACCCGATTATGGAAATATTAACCTATTTCAACACTTTGAGGTTTTCTGAATTTGTTTTAGCCATTTTAAACCTATTCCATATACATGCGTGTGTGTATTTGTGTATGTTACAATTTTTACAAAATGTTTAGCTCCCTAGAGTTCATTCTTAGTGAAGGAACTGGGTTTATCTCTAATGTTGATTTAAGTTTTGTTGGTGAATTTAGTACTAAACTTCGAAATCTACCTCCGCCTGTAGGCCTGAGCCGTCAGGGATTTTTTCATCACTAGTGATGATTCTTTTCAAGAAAGGATAATTTTTATTGCGCTTAAGATGCATAATGAAAATATTGAATGGTTAAGTGAATATCTTTCTATTCATACGGAACCGAATTATCCAACATCTTAATGAGCCCAAGACATTTTAAGTGATTTTCATTGGTCGTGTGTGATACGTTTAACATTTCTGCAATCTCTCGAATAGTTATATGACGATACTGTTTAATACTGACATTGATTTGGTCATCACAAACTGTAGTTGGTCGACTAGAACGTTGGTCATCTTTCAGTGAAAATCTCCAGAACGGAATTTTTTAAACCAATTATGACATTTATGATCTGTTATGCAGTCAACGCCATAAACTTCACATAACATTTTATGAGCTTCTGCAGCTTTCTTTCATTTACGGAAATAAAAAGCTAAACGATGACGAAAATGTTTGTTTTTACATTCCATGTTAAAATTGATCCTCAACTAACAGGTGTAAATAAAATCACACTGTACGTGTTTCTAAAGCAACCTCAATGTTACTACTATCATATATCGAAATGCCAAGAACATCACTGACAGAATTCATTCAAAAAATTGTCATAACGTTCTCTATCTGTGAAAACAAAATTTACTTTCTTGCCAACCCAATGTATATATATATATAAACAATTATATAATAAAAGAAAAAAAGAAAAATGTCTAGTTACACTGATGTTATTGAGCTTACAGTCTATTCATACTAATTGTAAATTATACTCTTACTTCAAAGAATAATGCCTTAAGAAAAATAAATTAAAGGGGTAAATACTCCCCTTCCCCCTGTTTCACATCTTTATACTTAACCAATAAGCCTCCAAATCAAATCAAGAAAGCGCCTTATCAGAATAAAACGGTATAACAAATTCCAAGAAAATCGGAAAGAAAAACACATTTATTTAAATTTTGGGAGTATTAAACCCCCCTTCCAACCTTTATACTTAACCAATTATCCTCAAAATCTAATCAAGGAAGCATCTTATCATAATAAACCGGTATACCAAACTTGAAGCAAATCGGATAAGAAAACACATTTATCCACGTTAAGGGTGTATTACCCCGATACCCCTTTATTTTTAAACAATGAACTTCCAAATCTAATCTGGGAAGCGATAAGCCGGTTAATTTTTTTCTCTGTAGTAGCCAGTATACCAAAATTGAAGCAAATCTGATGTAATTCTGGGGGAAAAACCCATTTATCTAAGTTAAGGGGGGGGGAATTAGCTCCCTTTACCCCCCTTTATACTTAACCAATGAACCCCAAAAGTAATCAGGGAAGCGCTTTATGAGAATGAACCTAGAAAAAAATTTCAAGCAAATGGGATATTTCTATCAAGAGTTATCGCGTTACGTACGTACATACAGAACCTGCGGGCACATTATTTCTCATGCTCTGATAGCCTGTGATATAATAAATTAAAAAAACGCAAATTTAACAGCAATTTCCAGTCAAATTTAAACATTTTTCGTTATAGCTGTTGCTTACAATTAAAAATCCACAACAAAATTCTTAACACAACAATTATTTTTCTATTGCAAGATTGCCACGTGAAAAAAATGAAATAAATGGTTTGACGAATTTAATAAACAGAAAAGTACACAGTTAAACTTATGGCATTGAGTTCACAGATAAAAAAAAGCCCCTCAAAAATTTAAATGAAGGGGGATTAGCACCAGTTTCACCCCTTTATACTTAACCAATGAATCTCCAAATCTAATCAAGGAAGCTCCTTAACATAATAAACCGATATACCAAATTTGAAACAAATCAGATAATTGTGCATGAAAGATTTATTTCGCTAATTTAAGGGGGGCGGGGTCTAACCTCCCTTCAACCCCTTTTTAGTTAACTAATGAATCTATAAATCTAACCAGGAGCGTTCCTTATCAGAATGAACATAGAATAAAAAATTAAAAAGAACTGGATAATTCTGCATGAAAATCCATTTATCTAAATAAAGGGGGAGAATTCTTGCTCCCCTTTCCCACTTTTATACCTAACCAATGAACCTCCAAATCTAATGAAGGAAGCGCCATATCGGAATAAACTGGTATATAAAATTTTAAGCAAATCGAATAATTCTGCACAAAAAGATCATTTATTGGAATTAGAGGGCTAACACCCCTTTATACTTAACCAATAAACCTCCGATTTTAATCAAGGCAGCTCATTAACATAATAAACCAACACACCAAAAATGGAGCAAATCGAAAAAATCTGCATGGAAACGTATTTGTCTAAATTAAGGGGTATAGCTCCGCTTTC
Source organism: Maratus speciosus (assembly GCA_963932465.1). Lineage (NCBI taxonomy): Eukaryota > Metazoa > Arthropoda > Arachnida > Araneae > Salticidae > Maratus > Maratus speciosus. The sequence continues at coordinate 428,748,391 of OZ010795.1, read as the reverse complement.
CCTTCTTTATACTTAACTAATGAACCCCCAAATCTAATCAAGGGTACTTCTTGACATAATAAACCGGTATACCAAATTTGGAACAAATCCAATAATTCTGCAGGAAAAACCCATTTATCTAAATTAAGAGAGTGGGGGGCTAGACACCCTTTCCTACCTTTATACTTAACAAATGAACCTCCAAATCTAATCAGGAAAGCTCCTTAACATACTAAACGGGTATACCAACTTTGGATCAAATCGAATAATTCTGCATGAAAAAAACATTTATCTAAATTAAAGGGGGGATAGCCCCCTTTCCCCTCTTTATACATATCCAATGAACCCCAAATCTAATCAGGGAAGCGCCTTATCAGAATGAACGTAGAAAAAAAATGAAGTAAATCGGATGTTTCTATCAAGAGTGTCTTGTTTCTTTTTAAAGCAGTTATTCAAACTAAGGTTTTTCTATTAATTTCCATTTTTTCATCAATAATACATTAACTCAGATAAGTATTTTCGGTCTACAACAAATTCTGATTTTTTTTTTTTTTTTTTTTTTTTTTTTAAGAATGCTTAAATATTAATTTTATTATAAACAATTTGATTAGAACATGGATAACACCAATAATAATATTTTATACGTAACAAAAGAAGAACGAAAGAAGTGGATAAAGAGAAATAGGTACGTGGGAAAAATGCACATTGGGTGATCCCACTTTCACTATGCGTGCAAATCCATATGTGACGGAATGACATTTTGAGTTGTAGAATTAAAGTTAAAGTAATTACCCTAAAGCTATTTTCAAACAAAAATTGTTTTTTCAGTTTACACATGACTGTTGTTGATTAAAAGATTAAAACAAATATCTGAATTCTTTTTGTACATATTTTACTCTTTCATTTTTTAGCAATTTTTTATTATGTGACGGAATTGCATTTATTAAACATGACTATAACCTGTTACTTAAAATTGGAAAATTTTTCGAATTAGGAAAATATTCAGTATTTAAACTAACACGTATCTTAAATATGATGTATAAGCAGTACAGAATTATAATTTAGAGCAGCTTATCTGTACTATGTTTGAGGTTATTAATTATCGTTAACGTGACAGAATGACTGAAAATTTCTCTACATGTATTTAAAAAAATGAATAAACTAATACATTTTATAATTATTTTGTTATCCAAAATGATCGTAAGAAATTACATTACATAACCATTCGCATTTGATAGCTTTTTCAAAAACATATCGAGCACGATTACCTACTATTTGGAAATGTCGGCTGAATGCATACAGGTGTCAAATCTGTTTTATCAATTATACATCTATATTCTTTCTCTGAAAATGTAAATACAAGTGTTTTATTGTCCTATTTTCAGTTCAGCACTTCAATTTCTGAATTACTTTCTTCAACAGTTATTTGTGCAAGGTATTGTCGTTTACTTCTTTTCTCATAATATGAGGCCAGCAAAATGAGCCTACATAATCTATATATATATATTTCTCTTAGGTAGCGCGAAAAAAAGGCTGTGTTTGTAGCTTGCTATTTGTCAACAGCCAACGCGATGATTCTCAGTGGTTAAGTTACGGTCACATGTCTCAATCAACTCAGCAAATCAAAATCTAGACAGAATCTCTATTTTAATACAAACCGTTTGCGCGATGCGTGAATGACAATTTCTATTGGTCCGTTTAACGGTGCGTGAGGAATACAGCGAATGAGCTTTTTGATCCGAAATTGTATTTGGACACAGGCGAAAACATTTTGTTTACAGTTCCTTAGCGTGATAATAGCATATTTTATAGTTTCTTATTATAATTTTAAACGAATTTAAGCCATGATTTTCAATACTATAGGCAAAATGAAAGGAGAAGGACCTCATCTGACATTAACATGCCATTTAAATTTAAACGGCGTCAATTTTCAGTTCGCTTAGCTTTCTCAATGATGATCAACAATTCACAGGGCCAAACTTTTGATAAATGCATTTTTATTTACATTTTCAACAAAATTTTCTATTACTTTTTTACGAATTGCTTTTCATTTCAAAAACTTGTAAATTTCATAATGTTAAAATGTTTTATACCCATTGGCAGCACCACCTAAATGCATTTTTATTTGCATTTTCGACAAAGTTTTGCATGACTTTTTACACATTAAAAATATTTGTAAATTTATATGTTGCTTGCGCGGATCGCATAGCGGCCCAACTAAAAATATTTTTTTCTTGTTTTTCCACTATGGTTTTAAATTAATTCGGTTTCCAAGGATTTTTAATACATTTTTATTTACAATTTCAACAAAGTTTTCCATTACTTTTTTATACATTAAAAATATTTCTAAATTTAATACCTTACAATGATTTATGATGGCACTCATTCTGACTAGAGTTGACACTAATAATGGTGAGCGAGCGAAGTGAGCTGGGGACGCGTAGCTATTACAATGTGAATTTCGTAGGAAATTAAGGGAGGTGGCGAGCGCTAGTGAGCAAGGGGCAGAAATCTCTAGTAATCTTTATTACAGGCTACTATTTCTGACTGAATAAAGTCCACTTTTTTCAAATCATATATTTGGAATTTATTTGAATTTGAAAATAATTTAATTTTTACTAAATATTTATTCAGAAAACTGAGATGGTGTATACCTCTTGTTCCTGGAATTGATGTTGTAACAAATGACCAGAAATCTTCTTTTTCTTTTTCTTTAGTTTTAATACTCTGGCTGGATAAGTACAAAACATTGATTACTTGCTGTTTTGTCTTTCCGTAAAAAATCATTGTCATTCCGTAACAGGAAATTGTCATTCTGTCGCACTATTTATTTTGAAATCATTATATTATTAGAAAAAACTTAAGATATCACATGAATAGCCATTATATACTTGCTCTAAATTCAAAAACTTGTATAATTTCGTGGTCAATATTATTTGTTATAGCAAAAAATGCAGAAAAACATGTGACGGAATGTCACAACACAAGACATAATGTTGCATGCATTATTTTTAAGAATTTGGCTTTAAGGCTATTGGAAACCATTAAATATTATACTATATGCATTCATTTATTTTAAAAAATACAAAATAAACAGCAGTTACCTTATTTTACTATGTGTTCCTAAAGAATACTCTTTGTACACAACTGCAAGTATTTTACGTTTCAGCCATGTTGTTTATTTGGAATGTTACCAGTTGCAAATAAAATAAAAGTTTTGAATCTAAAACATTAATTTGGAAACATGTAATATATGTCAATATATTTTTTAACTTAATTTATAAAAATTATAAAAAAAAAGATCAAAGTCGATACTTCTATGAAATTGCGACTACATTTTACACAACACCTTAATTTCGATTTGTATTTATTCATAATTGACAAATAAAATAATATGGGGCGTTTAACAATCGGAAGTTGAAATATGCTTGAATTTGCTACTGATGCTGCTTTCAATATCTACTTCATGCCGGTAGTTATTAAATAAAGAATTGATTCTTTGAAATTGTGCAATTCTCAAAATATTTTCCCGTATTCTGCAAAAAAATGGTCAATTAATAGATAACATGTGGTCAATTTAAAGATAACAACGTCAAGTCGTGTTTAAGTGGGGTATTTATTTTAGATTAAAACGTCTGCATTTGACATCGTTTTTTGTACAAAACATAACGCGTTGTGGGTTAATTAAAAAGGTATTTATATAAAGAGATTGAGAGAGGGGATAGAAAGGTAATAATTTTCAGAATACAATAAAGAAACAAATTACATAATTAGAAAATTAGAAATTTATATATGCAAGAGCTTTACATTAATATATATATATATATATATATATATATATATATATATATATATATTATATATATATATATATATATATATATATATATATAGAATATTCTATCTATTCTATATATATATATATTATTCTATATATATAATATATATTATATATATATATTATATATAGAGAAATTTCTTTATTTTCTGTGAATTTATTTATTTGATGCTTGTGAAAATTGCAACACCATGAAGGGATGACGCGATTGAACTGCAAATTGCAGAGTATGCAAAGTATATAATGTGTTATGCAAATAATTCCAATTTCGGAGTCACCACTTATGCGTGGGCTGAGCAGAGCCCCTGGACTGCTGCTGACACCATATAAATAGAGGGCTGTAGCGGAACGTTGAAATTTGTCTCTGGTTGTCTGCTAGTGGTTAACGTTAGGTGAGAAGTAACTATGCCTCTTCGACGGAAGAGGGCGACATTTCAACAACAGACGGAGTTTTAACCGGGGAGAATCATCGGCCTTCGTGAAGAAGGATTTTCCTAATGTGTAACAGCAGCTCGTATGCAGTGTAACGGCAGCTCACGATCCAAATTTGGAAGCAGTGGAACTGCGAGAATCGGACGGACACCGAACGACGACATCAACACGCGAGGATAGGAACGTGGTTCGCGGGGCGTTGATGAACCGTACAGCTTCTTCAGGACAGCTGGGAGCACATTGCCAACTACCACAGGTGTATAACTGTCTGCTTCATTAATTCATCGACGATTGCTGCACTGTGGACAACATACAAAAACTACTTTATAGAGGACCCTCTTCACGCAAAACAATCGACGCCCGTGGCTGCAATGTGTTCATGTACATATAGACTGGCCTTCAGATTGACAACAAGACGTTTATTCTGACGAATCCTTCTTTTATTTGTGGTACCATGGTGAATGCATTCGTATTAGACTCTATTCTGGTGAACGCTACCATCCGGAGTGCATTATCGAACGTAATAGTTGTCGAACACCATGAATTATGGTTTTGGGTGCGATTGCACATCATGGACAATAGAAGGTGCTACTAATTGTAGGTAATCTGAACAGAAACAGGTGCATAAGTGAAATGCTGAACCCCAAAGTTGTTCCTTTCCTTCAAGACATTCCTGAAGCTATCTTGGAACAGGATGATGCTCGCCGACATGTTGCAAGGAATGTTAATGACTTCTTGTAAGCAGAACACATGCAGCTTTTTCCGTGGGTATTTATTTGCCGGGCTTGTCGCCTAATGTACATGCGTGGGATTTCGTTGATCGACGTCTCGCTCGTGACCTCTCCTACAATTTATGCAAAGGAACTTTCATTACACATACAACAAATATGGAATGCTCTTCCACAGGCAGACATTCAAAATCTATTAGACTTCAAGCCACGTCGTATGGCAACACTTATTGCTGCGGGTGGCTAGTCATCAAATACTGATTTCGGAAAATAAATATAGTTTTTTTTTTGCTTTGAAAATGTAATCATTTGTTTCTACCGATACCAGTTGTTTGTGTATTACTTTTCATTTAATTATGGTTCCTTCGTTGCGTTGAAATTTTCACAAACATGTGTGCATAAATATGCATCATGGCAAATAAAAATCTCGTACAATGGATAATTACGTACAAACAAGAATCATATTAAAGATGCTTTTTAGTTTTTACCTTGTAATTTCAGGTTATCAAAAATGTTTATAAAACTAATTAGTATCATGTTTGTCATATATGTTTAAAATTATAATCCATACTTTGTTTTTCACAATAGTACATTCGTAAAACAATAATTGATAAATACTCATAAATTTATTCAACCATAAAAATTCGAAGAAATTTTTCTTATACAGAACAAATGTATTTACATGTATTTTACATAATGTGTACAGCAAAAATAAATATATAATAATTTATTTTATGTGAAATACATACATATATATGTACACACACACACACACACACACACACACACATATATATATATATATATATATATATACATATGTATATATATATTTTATTTCAAAATTAATGAAAAATTACTGCATGAATGGCGCTACAGCAGCACATATCAAATGCAATAAAACATATTACATCATTTCAAAATGCTAAAACACCAATAGTTTTTCAGTATTGAATGCGGGGTGAACATGTGTTCAGAAACTTGCAAATTTTAAAAGTGGGGGGTGGAGTTAGTTTTCTGTCAGTCCTCCCACTGATGAAGAACAGACTGTTTTTGTTTTTTTACCTGTCTTTCTTGTTCTTTTAAATATTTTATAGTTAAAAAATTTCTGCAGATATACACCTTCCTTTTGAAGTTATGGTGTTTTAGCATTTTGAAATGATGTAATATATATATATATATCATAAATTATATTTACAAAATATTTTTTTCGTTTTGTGTTATTACTTACGCCCGATTACTAAAATGATTAGTCCGTAGAGAAGTAACTATTTTTTCTTATCGCATGTTATCGTTGATTTTATCAATTAAAGATTTTTATACTTCTACAGTAAATCCGAAAAGGTACGTTTTGATTATGGGGTACAATTTTGTTTTATTTAGTAAAAGTATTTATTGCCAGATACATTTTATAAAATTTAATTTATGATACTTGTATAAAATATTTTATTACACTTAAAAAAAAAAAAAAGTGATACTGTCGGTTTCATTTATAAGTTTAAAAATAATCAATTACTTTAAATTAAAATGTTGTTGAATGTATTATTTAAATTAAATACAAAACATACTTTTAAAATATAATGTTATTATGCTATTGGAATTATTTCAAAGAAAAATTATTGTATTTTTCGTAGAAAGGTCTCTGCAAAGCTATTTTAATAGCGTCTACATTAAAAGTCTTTCGGATTATAAAAATATATTCCTAGTAATATATATATATATATTTGGAACAATATATGATTTGTGTTTAGCAGTGAATTATTATAACAATCAATATGAATCTAATATCATCTACATAAAAGTCTTTTCATATAAAATAAGAAACGCTTTCAGCGTTTAAGTATTATTTAAAATGATATACGGTACATCAATGTTTGATAATTGTCAAACAGAGTTTTTGTAATGTTTGACGGAAATAAAAGTTTCGTGAAAGAGAAAATAAGTATTTTTATGTGTGTTGTCGCAAAAGCGATTTATTTTTGTCATTTGTAGTTCTAAGTGACATACTTACTTATACTGCACAAAAGGATAATATGTTTTTAACTTTTGAAAATGTTCTATTTCTAAATTTAAGAGGCTTACCTTCCGAGAAAAGAGGTATTACATTTTGCTTTATTTAAATATAATATCAGAGAGAAATCTTACATTTCTGTGTATTGGACGTAAAGAGGTACGTTTGGATTATGGGGTACAATTTTGTTTTATTTAGTAAAAGTATTTATTACCAGATTCATTTTATAAAATATAATTTATGGCGTTTGTATAAAATATATTATTACACTTTCCAAAAAATGTCATTCTCTGGGTTTCATTTATATGTTTAAAAATAATCAGTTACTTTAATTTAAAATGTTGTTGAATGTATTGATTAAATTAAATGCAAAACATACTTTTAAGATATTATGTTATTATGCTATTGGTATTATTTCAAATAAAAAAAATGTTTTCTTATAGAAAGGTCTCTGCAAAGCTATTTTATTAGTGTCTACATTAAAAGTCTTTCGGATTATAATAATATATTCCTAGTAATATATATATATATATATATATATATATATATGATTTGTGTTTAGCAGTGAATTATTATAACAATCAATATGAATCTAATATCATCTACATAAAAATCTTCTCACATATAAAAAAGTCCTTCCGGCCAGTGCCGGGAGGAAGAGGTAGATTTCATATTCCTTATTTTAAAAAAGCCAACTTATATTATTCAAACACACGAAGCTCAATTTAGTGGAACCCGAATATAGGAGATTCAATACAATTTTTTATCAATACTAAATCATTATGAATTAGAATTTCGCGAAATTAGTCAGCTTTATCCAAGCTGCTTTTATTTAAGGTAACTTACATTTGGCTGCCAAATTCGGCGATTTCTTAAAGTGCCTATATTTTAAGACAACATGGTGGATGAGGCTAACCAGTAATCTTGGTCGAGACCTTAGTAATTGCTGTTCACATGCTCACTCACATCGGAATCGATTGATATATACGAGTGCTGTCGCAGGCAAAAAATCAGATTTTTCAAAATGTCACCCACATTAGATATTGAAATTGCAATATCTGAGACATTTTTTAAGATAAAGACAAACAAAAAATGCTCCTCAATCCTTATATCAAGGTGAAATATTTAAGAAAGAAACCTTTTTCAATTTCTAATTTTTTTGCACCTCACTTTAAATATATATTTTTTAATTTAATGGCCACCATTTTGAAACAAGATGGCTGATAAAGCTGGCCAGCGAACTTGGTCGAGATATTGATGTATATACTATCCACATGCCTTCTTACATCGAAATAGGCGAATACGTGTGTTATCGCGTGACAAATACAAGATCGTTTCAAAATGTTAGCCATGCTAGAAATTCAAACTGCTATAATTCAACCTTTTTTTTAAGATGTAAACAAAAGAACAAATTTTCAGAAACAAAAACTGCTCCGGAATCTTTGTATCAAGGTCAAACACATAAAAAAAATCTCTTTCATTTTCCAATTTTTTCATACCTCATTTTAAATTTTATTTTTTTAAATGCCAACCCTTTTGAAACAAGAGGGCGAATGAAGCTGGCCAACGAACTCAGTCGAGACATTGGTATGTACTATGTACACACCAAGTTACATCCAAATCGGTTCATAAATACGCGTGTTATCGCATGACAAAAATCAGGTCCATTTAAAATGTCAGCCACAATAGAAATTCAAAATATTATAACTCAGACATTTTTTTAGATATAGACGAAACAAAAACTGTTCCGGAATCTTTGTATTCAGGTCAAACACATACGAAAAAAATCTTTTTCATTTTCCAGTTTTTTGGTATCTCATTTTAAATTTAAAATTCTTTTAAAATTTTCAAACGGCCGCCATTTTGAAACAAGATGGCGGATGAAACTGGACAACGAGCTCGGTTGAGATATTTGTATGCACTATGTACACACCAAGGTACCTCCAAATCGGTTCATAAATACGCCCGTTATCACGTGACAAATATCAGTTTGTTTCAAAATGTCAGCTACGCTAGAAATTCATAATGCTATAACTCAGCCATTTTTTAAGATATAGACGAAACAAAAACTGCTCCCGAATATTTTTATCAAGGTCAAACACATAAGAAAAAAATATTTTTTCAATTTTCAATTTTTTGGTACCACATATCAAATTTAAAGTTTTCTTAAAAATTTAAATTTCCGCCATTTTTAAAAGATGGCGGATGAAGCTGGCCAACGAACTCGGTCGAGACTTTGGTATGTACTATGTACACACCGAATTACATCCAAATCAGTTCATAAATACGCCTTTTATCGCGTGATAAATTTCAGGACGTTTCAACATGTCAGCCACGCTAGAAATTCAAAATGCTATAACTCAGCCATTTTTTAAGATATAGACGAAACAAAAACTGCCCCGGAATCATTGAATAAAGGGCAAATACATAAGAAAAAAATATTTTTCCATTTTAATTTTTTTGGTACCAGATTTCAAATTTTACATGTTTAAAAAAAAATTTAATTGGCCGCCATTTTGAAACAAAATGGCGGATGAAGCTGGCCAACGAACTCGGTCGAGACATTGGTATGTACTATGTACACACCGAATTACATCCAAATCGGTTCATAAATACGAGAGTTACAGTGTGACAAATGTCATATATATATATATATATATATATGTCAATTTTGAACGGAGGGTGGTTTCGGCGTCTGGGGGTCATGATCGATGAAAATATACCAAAATTTTTTGAAATCGCTTTCCTCCGAACGGCTGCAATAGGTAGCTTTTTGTAATGAAAGCTACCTAATAAGAATCGCTTTCAGTGTTTAAGTATTATTTAAAAGTAAATACTGTACATCAATCTTTGATAATTGTCAAAGAGAATTTTTGTATATGTTTGACGGAAATAAAAGTTTCGTGAAAGGGAAAATATGTATATTTATGTGTGTTGTCGCAAAAGCGATTTATTTTTGTCATTTGTAGTTCTAAGTGACATACTTACTTATACTGCACAAAAGAATAATATGTTTTTAACTTTTGAAAATGTTCTATTTCTAAATTTAAGAGGCTTACCTTCCGAGAAAAGAGGTATTACATTTTGCTTTATTTAAATATAATATCAGAGAAAAATATTTCTGTGTATTAGACGAGATGAAAATTTGTACGAAATATATAATTAGAGATAAGTATATTTTTATATTGTTTCATAGAACAAAAGGGAAAAAAAATCCAATAGTTTCCAATCATTTCGGTCCATTAGATCCACTAGTTTTCAATCTGTAACATAATTTAGCAATGCGAAAAATATTAACCAAGTTCTAAGATAAAAATTAACTGCGTTTTAAATTTATCTGATATTTGAGATTTTATGTACTCTATAGATATATAATATTTTGAAGATTTAAAAATATTAATATATTTATATAACATAAATTTATATTTAATAGAATTTATGTTTTAAAGCAATTTAAATAAATATTTTATATTCAAATTAAAACTCTAAACTCTAAAAGTTTCTATATAAATTAACACAAAAAAATTTATTTCCAAATATTAAATTTACAAAATTGGCAACTATAAAATAACGACGAAATACAAAAGCTCTTAATGTGCTTATAATTTTAAATCATACACATCATTATTTGATAGTTATTATTTAAAGTACTTAATACGCTTTAAATTAAGTTTGACGAATTGTATCAAGTATGATAATATATACGTTGTAGCAAAAGGTGACAATTTTTCGAGAATCTAAGAAATTTATTTCATTGCATTGCACAAGATCACATATTTGTTCAATTTTAGCATAAATTTTACTATTGTTAAATTAAAAAAAAAAAAAAAAAAAAACCTTCCATATAGAGACGAGAAATAATAACATAGCAGAATATTAGCATTTTTGATTTTATCCCATATGACACTTGCAATAAATATTACAAAACTCTGTAATATATACGATGCCATACCTTACAAAAAATTACTAAATGTTAAATATATATTTATATTAAGTGACAGTGTAAAAGTTTTTTTTTTTTAGCCCCCGGTCCGGTATGCTATTTCTTTCTCCCAGCTTATTTTGTGTGCAAAAAATAACGTTAGCTTACCAAGGCTAGCTGTAAAAAAAAATCATTACGTTTAAATACTCTTTAGCAATTTTTTAAACTTCTAAGCATCGCACACTTTCAGTTCTTATACCGTCGTATTGGAAAAAAAGTTCTTTTAAATGCACTTTGTTTGAAAACTGAATCTCCATTTGTTTTTGAAATATTATTTATTTATTTTTTTTTTTTTTTGTATTTTTGGAGCCATTTGCTTAATATTGGCAACGGCATTTTATCCATTTCTGTAGAAAGCAAAGGAAAGATAGTTTTAAAATAGTAATTATATATTTTTGTTGCCATTTTCTCATAACAAACGAAAGAAAATGTAATTAAAATACGTGCTATTTTGAAAAAAAATATAAACAAATGATTTCTGTTAAAACAATGGAGCTATTATATACTCTATTTAATTGTAAGTATCTATGAATCATTAGATAGCCGCTTTTTTTTTTTTTTTTTTTTTTTTTTTTTGATTTTCTTGAATGACGATATCTGTTTGCTGCATTTGTGCATTATTTCGCGATAGTGATGTACTATGCATGCTTTACTGTCGGTCTGTGATATTCTTAAGCGGATGCGAATGACGCCATTTTACGTAAAATAAAACATGTGATTTAAGTCTTAAAATTTAAATATGTTTTGTACTGCAGTAGAGTCTCGCTTAACCGAGTTATTTTCTTCTGATGGACTGGTGGCTTCTATTATTATGAAACAGCCATTATAAATGAAGTGTTATGTGAAGATGAAAGAGCAGCCGTAAAAAATTATGGCCATTTCTTATATATATAAATATAAAAAATATTATATAAATATTATAAATATATATATATATAAATATAAAAAATATGGCCATTTATTCCCCCCATTCTGACCAGAAAATTAGAGTTCTAACTTTTTTAGGTTGCTCTTTCATCATCACCTAACACTTCATTTATAATGACTGTTTCATAATAATAGAAGCCACCAGTCTATCAGAAGAAAATGAAGTAATGGAAATGCCGGAGGCGACACTAAATTCTGATAAACCAGAATTCCTGTTCTCTAGTTTTTTACTTTGTTTCACCTCTGTTTATATCTTTTAATATATGAAGTAGTAGTTTAGTAGACTATGAAAGATTTTCCTTTCAAGAAATTTTTCAACAATTATAGATTGATATTTAGATTGAAAATTGCAGTTTACATTTATAAATTCTGGGCATGGATTAAATTTAAATGCGTATATATATCTATGAAGGGGGGGGAGGGGGGCAGTTAAAAGATAAATCTCTCAAAGCAAGGTGTTCTAAAAGGAATATTGGATATTCAAAATTCTGTAAAATATTAATTTTGTAAAGCATGCATCTTGCGCACACACATAAAAGGTAAAAAAGAAAAGTCACGTGCATATGCATGCATATAATTAGTAGCCATCTTTAAATTAAGAGGGCACAGGACCTTGAGTTTGTCGAAACAATAAAAAACATCGACTACTTCAAAGTACCAAAACACAAACAATATGCATTCAAGATCTTTTTTCCCCTTCCTGCCTAAGGTATATATCCTTAACTACATTATCCAAAAAAATAAATGTTGTATGTACAAAATAATAATTTTGTACATACAAAATTATGTATTGTATTAAAATTTTAAATTTAACAATTCATCTCACTAATGCGTGATTAAGTGCTGCGCGCATCATAAAACTTTAAATTATGCATATAGAAAACAATTTTTGAACAAAATACAATCATAAAACTCCTACTTCTAACTTAAAACTAAAATATACACAAAAAGTTTTGTTTAAAATTTAATTTTAGCACAAAATAATAAAAAAAAAAGTTAAAAAATCTTAAAATTTTTTATAAGTTTTTCAAATGCAAAAATATAAATAACCAAAATATGCGAATTTTTTTCTGTTTGTTTTAGCCTGTAGACTATAAAGACACTCATATTTGATTAATTTTTTTTTTTAAGCTGTAACTTGCATAGATTAAAAGTAACAGTGCGCGCAAACTCCAAATTGACTAATCTGAGAAAACGCTTTTAAAGTTGCAATATCAACGGACCTTCCATTATACTCACTGTCTAAAAATGATTATAACTCAAGAAATAACGCAGATTTTTTAATGCGGTTTTTTGCATATTCTTCAGAAATTTTAAAACATTCAGAATAACGTAAAAACTGAAAACTGATTTTTGGAAGTTTAAAGGTCCTGTGCCCCATTACTTTCTCTATAACGTTTACTTTAAGATTTTTGGGTCGCTGAATCCGAATTTTGAACTTTCCCCAAAAAATTTCCCTCCCGAAACGCCCCAAATAATTGTTTTTAACCTAAATTTCTTATTGTTTTAGGGGAGAAGCATTACGACATTCAGAAACTAGACAAAATTTGCAACAAATAGGATAGATGACATTATGAATTAGGATGAACGGGAGGGTGAGGGCTGCCTCTGAACATGCACTGCCGCGCTACGTGCACTAAATTATGAAGTCCAGGCAATAGGGGATTTTATCTGGCAAATTCAATACTAGTTCTGGATTTCGACTCACTTTATGTTTTTTGGTCGCTGAATCCGAATTTGTAACTTCCCACCAAAATTTCACCCGGCAACCCCTCCCCCCCCCCCAAAAAAAAAAAAAAAAAAAAAATAAAAAATTGATTTTTTGAAAAAATTTGGTTTTTGAGAAAAACACGCGGGGAATGTTCCGAGGCAGCCCCCCCTCTCCCCGTTTATCCTACGTCATAATGTAATATATCCTATTTGTTGCAAATTTTGTCTAGTTTCTGAATTTCGTAATGCTTTTCCTCTAAAAAAATAAAAAAAAATTAAGTTAAAAACAATTATTTGGGGGGGGGGATTTTGGGGGTAAGTTAAAAATTCGGATTCAGCGACCCAAAAAACTTAAAGTAAACCTTATAGAGAAAGTTCGGAGGGAAGATCGGAGGGCTAATGTAAACGTGTGAGTGGTTAAGTGGAATTGCGCAACTTAGTCCACGCAGCACTACGGCGCATGTTCGGAGGCAGATCCCCCCTTCCCCTTCATCCTAAGTGATTATGTCATATATATATAATTTGTTGGAAATTTTGTCTACTTTCTGAATTTCTAGATACTTTTTCTCTAAAACAATAAAAAGAAATGATTGTTTTAATGAAACCTTTTTTTTGGGGGGGGGGGGGGGGTCTTTTTACCAAAATTTGGGGGAGGTTGCCGGGGAAAATTTTGGTGGGAAGTTACAAATTCGGATTTAGCGAACCAAAAAACATCTATAAAGACGTTTTCCAGTACTACCATTAATTTTGCTCGGTAGAGTTCCTATACGGTCTCTATTGCCTGGACTACACAATAGAAATTCAAAATGCTATAACTCAGCCATTTTTTTAGATATAGACGAAACAAAATCTGTTCTGGGATCTTTGTATTAAGGTCAAAACCTATACAAAACAAAATCTTTTAATTTCCCAATTTCTTGGTACCGCATTCTAAATTTTAATTTTTTTACATTTTTTTAAATGGCCGTCATTTTGAAACAAGATGGCGGATGAAGCTGGCCAACGAAGTCGGTCGAGACATTGGTATGTATATATGGACTAAGTATACGTTTAAAAGGGTGAAAAAAAGGGAAAAAAATATTTCTTATCAAATGAAAAGATGAATGTAAATACTAAAAATTTTTTCAAATAGTACGTAAATTCCAAAACATATAAATCATAATCGTAATATATTTCTAGGCTCGCCCTGAAACAATAGGGTAGCCAATTGTGATTGGTAAAGAATCGCCATCTTAAATAATCATAAATTTTCACAGGCGGTCCGGGGACACGGCACTTGCCTCTTGTGCTCTCTTCGGCGTGTCAGCCGGGTCGTTCTGAAGTCTTCTTTCCCGGAGACTGGGGTTCTGGGCTTGTTTCCGCAGGTAGTAAAACTTTTCCCTGCCCTGGGCTTGGGGGTTACACCTAACCATAAGCCAAAAGCGGGTTCCCAGGGTGGGTGCTTACTTACTTACTTACCAAGGTACATCCAAATTGGTTCATAAATACGCCTGTTATCGCGCGACAAATATCAGGTCGTTTCAAAATGTCAGCCACGCTAGAAATTCAATGTGCTATAACTCAGCCATTTTTAAAGATATAAACGAAACAAAAACTGCTCCGGAATCTTTGTATTAAGGTCAAACACATAAGAAAAACTTATTTTTTTTATTTTTAGTTTTTTGGTACTACATTTCAAATTTTATTAAAAATTTAAATGGCCGCGATTTTGAAACAAGATGGCGGATGGATGAACAAACCAACGTACTCGGTCGATACATTGGTATGTACTATGTATACACGAAGTTTCATCCAAGTCAGTTCGAGAGATCGGTTCATACGAGAGTTACAGTGTGACAAAGATCATATATATATATATATATATGAACATATGGTGGTTTCGGGGTCTGGGGGTCATGATCGATGAAAATATACCTTTTTTTTTTTTTTTTTTTTTTTTTTTTAATCGTTTTCCTCCGAACAGCTGCAATAGGTATCTTTTTATAATGAAAGCTACCTAATAGATAATCTCAAGATTAAAAACAAAACAAAAGTAAAAAAAAAAATTACGTGAAATATATGCGAAATAAGCGCATGAATTTAGATATGCATATGAAAACTTAATAACTTAGCTTAGTTTTGTAGTATTATCTTAAGTTTAATAGGAAAAAAAATAGATAAAAACAGCTCATTTTAGATTGTCTGAGAAGCGCACGTAGAAGGCGGTCCTTCTTCTAATCATAAAAAACGTCATTCTGAGGAGTATGATCTCAGAGGTACAGTCGTGGAAAAAAAAAGTAAACACCCCCTACTAACTCCTCAACAAATTATCGTAGAAGAAAGTTACTGGTACCGAACGATTGGGAATACAGTCTACTTTTAAATGATGTATATAAAATTTGCTTAGGGGGGCCACCTACATAATAAAACGAACCATAACTTTGTTTTTTTCAATAGCAGTACCCAATTCTGACAGCATAAATGAACTCTACACCCTTCAATTAGCCTAAAAACGAATTTTTATGCATTTCGTACAATAAGTTTCCGAGAAATTAATTATTTTAAAACCAGCGTATTTTAAGGGCTGTATCCAAATTGAAGTTCCGTACTGGATTGTTAACCGAGAGAGCCGCTTCCTTGATCAAGGCACCTTAAGCGCCACTCAAGGAGTCAATGAAGCGTGTTAGATTCCAGTACGGGCAGAATAAATTTCAAAATGTCTACTCACTTTCATCATAGACGGCCCCTTAAACCACCATTTTGCCGTTTTTTAAGCATAATTTGAGAACTACTTGGAAGAAAAATGTGAAATTTTTGAATTTCCATAAAGCAGGACTTAATAAATCTAAATCCATCAAAAAAAATTGCAGGTTGCAATTCCTAATTTTTTCGAATATTAATTTCATAATTCATAATTTATATCATAAAGTAATAAAAATTGCAAATTCAGCTTATTTATGTTTGGGTATATTAGTATTATTACCACAAAAAAAAATTAGCACATTAGGAGCATAATTTCGGGAGATATAAATAAAAATATGAAAATATAATTTAACATTAGAAGCACTCAATTTTGAATGTTTATAATTCAAAAACTTATCATTCAAATGACTTGAAATTTGGTTTCAAGGCATAGTTTGAACCGAAGATTTGAAATATCTCGTTAAAATTGGGTATAGCCATTGAAAAAAAAAAAATGAAGTTTGGATTCGTTTTAATATGTAGATGACCCCCTAAGAAAATTTTATATACATCATTTAAAAGTAGACTTTATTTCCAATCGTTCGGTACCAGTCACTTTCTTCTATGATGATTTGTTGAGGAGTTAGTAGGGGGTGTTTACTTTTTTTTTTTTTTCCACGACTGTACATGGCGTCTCTTTCTGTAAGTAACGGCACAATTGCGGCGGTCCAAATATTGCTAATCTCCCCTAATTTTCAAATTTAAAAAATACGTATTTAAAAAAAAAAAAAAACGCCTACAAGCTAATATTACGACTTATTTATTCTGATCCTTGGTAGAAAAAACACAAATAAACTTGCTTTTTCATTTCGCCATCTTGAAAATTAAAAAATCTATAGATTCCAAAAAAAGCCTTCATTTAAGCAAATAAATATCCATCTTGTGATGCCAGCTTTCGGTAATAAATAAATACATTTATAGATAATTATTTCTTACAATTTTCATGTTATAAAGAATAAGAAAATTATACAAAATTATTAAAATTCGAAGCGTCCTAAATATGGCACGCTTGGCATAAATCCTTCTATATATATAAAAAAAAGTTTTGATTCGGAAATGGACCAATGAAAATCTGCGTAGATATTCCGGGTAGAACTCATCCAATTTAAATGCTTAAGACAAGGCCTCCTTATCGAAATAACAGGCCTCGGAATCGCTAAGTTTCCTTTGTCCGCCGTACACATAGTTAGAAACCACATAGTTTTCCGTGACTAGCGCCATCTAACGTGAGAAACAGAAATATTTTTTAATTTGTTTTCCATTTGTCTTTTACCATTTTCTTTACGATGTGCTTTGTAGTTTGCAAATGATAGTTGTTAATCTTAAAATTTTCATATGTTCTAGACATTTTATTTAAAAAATGAACTCATTTTACTGTTAAACAAAAAATGTTTACTGCTGTATTCCGTTATGTAAATAAATGATGATGATAATAATAATAATAATCAGGAAAGAAAATTATTTTACCATGAATTTCTCAGTGTTATTAGTTATTGAAATAAATGGATAGCATCTAGATCCGGAAAATGTAAAATATTTCATTTTCTCTTTTATATTTTCAAATATGTGATTTATTTTATTTCTGCTATTTCTTTTTTTTTCACAATTAATTTCACCTTACAGTATTAATTTAACATCGCTCCTTCAGTTTGTTTCAATGCACAGTCTCATTTATTTATTTATTGGCCTATCATTTGTTTTATTTTTGAAGGTATGGGGGATCATTTCAGTTTAACATACTTTAGATGAGAGCTTCACTGTTTTTTTTCATATAAAGTTTGTATGTATTAATCTATGGAAAGTTTCATAATTGGCTCCACAGCCAATTGGCATATCATGGCGGGCATAGTTTGGTGCGTAATTAATTTCCTTGTTTTAACTCACATATGTTACGTATGTTTTCCTAAAATGTATCAAAGTATTTTAGGAAAGTAAAAACACGCATAGATACACATAAAAACAGACTGAAGTCATAAACACTTAAAAAATTGGAAAAATAAAGTTTAATAATCACTTAAATTTATACATGTCCCTCAACTTCCCGCAAATACCGTATTCTTGTCATGCTACGATTTTGGTGTTTGTAAATCTTAATTTGAGTATTCTTCCTTAATCAGACCTAGAGCCAATTGGCGTAAGTGTAGTTTGGCGCAAAATTAATTGTATTTTTAAACCGTATACTTGATACCACATTATTCCTGCATCGCGTTTTTGCTGTCAACGTTGATTGTGGAACAGATTACAGAACCTTAGCTAATACTACATTATATAATAATAAATCGGTATTTTTCAAGTATAGAGGCCTTGGCGAGAGAAGAAAATTTGGCAACGTAATTTCTGGAAGCATATTCACTGTTTCACATAAAGAAGCAATATTTTCCAATATTTGTACAATTTATTTAATATAAAAAAGGAATTTATCTATTTTATATACAAATATAAACAAATCGTATATAAAAAACAATAATAATATCTAGAAACTAAATTTATACATGTAAATTCGGCACAGATGTCATATTGGCGCGATTTTTTTTCTGGCGCCAATGACATATACGCACCGGATATTTAACTGGCACCAAAGTTTCGTTATTTTGCTTGATATGGTTATCCGGATATAGATGATATGGTAACGCGGTTTTCGCAAAAGTGGCGTCGGAAAAAAATCGCGCCAATATGGGGCCGTATATGACATTTGTGCCGTAAATTCTTATAAAACAAGCTGACAGTTCATAAGTTTTGTTTTCATAACTGTTTATATCAATCGGCAACAAATCGCTCTTTCCGAAGCCCAAATTGTGCCAAGATTAAAAAAAAAATAACCCGCAAAGTCCTATATACTGAAAATGGTACTTGTTAGTTATACTGTCGACCAAATTACTGTCGCCAATTTGAAAGATTAAATGCCAATAATGGTGTGCCATAAATTAATTAATTTTAAGATTAAATGCCAATAATGGCCAATAAAACCAATATTTCGGCGTTTTATTTGTATTTTTATTAATGTTATACTAATTTATTTGTTTTTTCGTTATTTAAAATAAAAAATTGTGTCAATTTGTAGAACTTGGTGAGTAGTTTGGCGATTTATATAATTTGGCGAAATTGGTCGACGGGATAATTAACAAGTACCCTGAAAAAATATCAATAAATCTTATATTTAAATCTTCATTTTTGATATGTTTCATTTTTTAAAGCCAGAACATAATTGTGCGAAATATTTTTTTTTACGTCTTTATTTTACTGGAATTCGAAAAATATTTTATACAATTTTGCCAATAACACAACATTTTCAATTTTTTACTATGCATTTGTTTATGGAGTATTACCAGGAGTACACACAAGGTGGCGTAACTTACGGGACAAAGTCAGCTAATAAGTTGGCAATTATCGGGGACATTTTCACCCATAGACTTTCTCCGGATCGTCAAGTCTGTTTTATGGTAAGCGAGTCTTGGCTTAAGCATGGCCATAGATTACTGTGATATATAACGGCCCGCGCATGTCGCCGAAAAAGTGAAGTCGGATCCAATTTCAAACCCTGAACCAAAACTTCACAACGTGCTCTTTGTTTACATTTATACCCTGCCCAGATAGAAGCTTGTTTCTCATCGTCGAGGTTTCAGAATCATTGATCGTATTTTCATGTAATAAATTAAATATTTATATTCTTCAATTTCCTTCGATTTAAATGGCTAATTTACACAAATTGTAGCATTTTAGTGTTATACATACTTTTAAGATTAGCAAAATTATTTATTGTTTACCTTGATCGTTTGGTTCATTCATGAAAAAAGCCGATTCTGTTATTCTTTTTTGAATGTCCCGTATTTATATAAAAATAGCTTGGTTTCATATACACGTCTTAAAATTAAAATTTGATTTTTATCAAACTACAGTTCTCATAACTGACTTGAAGCAGCTATTTTTGATTAATTTACTGTTACCGGTAAAATATTTGTTTTTAATATCGCCCGAACCAAGAAGAAGAAGAAAAAAAATGCCGATCTTCCTTAAACATTAAATATTCTTATTTTTAATCAGAGAAAGAAATGGTGATCACGGATTTAAATATCGTTGCAATATTCAATGTTATCCAAGTAATATTGATTAAATCATGTAAGGGTATTTTTTACTTAATAAATTACATTTATTAATTATTACAAGGAATTTTATGAGTATTTTAATATATTAAAAAAATTCCATGAGTTTTATTGTTTCAGCAGTGAAAATAGTAAATAAATGGTACTTAGGTATCCCGCCGACCAAAAATCTATTGCCAAACTATAAGATTAAATGCCAATAATGCTTGATCGTAAATGTCACATTCACTTGACTGTAGCAAGTTACACGTGTTTATGTCATCAAGTGATTTTTATTTCGACGTTTTATTTGTATATTTATTAATGTTATACTAATTTATTTGTTCTTTCGTTATTTAAAATAAAAATTATGTCAATTTGTAAAATTTGGCGAGTGTTTTAGCGATTTGTATAATTTGGCGAAATTGGTCGGCGGGATAACTAAGTTGTACCAAATAAATTTGTGACATTCATGATTCAGACTAAGCATGTGTTTTTTTATTTATATATTTTTATGTGTGTTGGTTTAACAGTTTTAAAGAGAAACACATTACATTAGTCGCTTAAATAAATAGAACTTTACATTTACATGGATATGGACAGTCTATAATAACCCTTAACAGCTGTATTCGAATTAGCTGTCATTTCTAAGCTTGATTGGAATGTCAGCAGAATTGTAAATGTAAACATGGCGACATGACGTAATTTTGGTGTTTATTTACATTTCTACCCTTCCCAGGTTGTTTCAGTTACGGTCAGAGTCAAATTTCAATTTTGGGCAGGGTATCAGAGTCCTCTGGCGAGCGACTTCATACATTAAACGGAAATCAGTCTGCCTGTAGTAGTATCTAAGTATGCCTTGAGCATGGCCTTTCTTTGTTAATATTAAAAAAACTGTCGTATACAAAAATATGGAAATCGGTGGTATTATAAAGAAAGATTTGATAAACACGCTGATGCAGACAGTTTTCAAATCGAAGAATTACTTTCAGATATTTAATGCTAAAGTTGGACAAAATCGTTCCATTAAAAAAGTTTTATTAGAGCAAAAACTATACATGAGAATTTAATCATTTTTAGATAATTTTATAGGTTATAAGTTCCCGGTGTGCAGATTGCATTTATTTTTTTTATTTAACTATTTTTTGAGGTTTTATTTCTATTTTAAATTCAAATTTTCAGTATTTCGAGAGATATTTTTTACAAATTTAAAAAAATGTTATTAATTTAAACTGTTGCCAACTGTATAAACAGCGCAAACAATAATGTTTACTTCAAATTAAAAATTTATTTACACGGGACTATTGTAAACAGAAAAAAAAATAGAATTAAATGATTACATGTTAAAAGCAGGAAAATTGCGTCATAAAAACCATATTTACACTGGAATTTTAAAAGAGAAACAAAATGTTAAAATAAAAAAAATCATTACTATGCGTTAAAATCTGTAAATGGAGGAAATTACGTCATATTTAAAATGGCCAAAAAATATGGCAAAACAATTTAAATTAAAAAATATATCTGCGCGAAACATTTACTTGATATTTTGAGATAATATTTTCAACTATTAACGTGAATTCGAAAACAGCGCAAATAATATTTCCTTCTAACAACAAAAGTATTTTCAAGTGAATATTAAAAAGAGAAATAAAACTTTGGTGTAAATTACATCAGATTTAAAATGATACATTTAAAATGAATTATTTAAAAGAACTATCTTATAGCGCTGTTAAAAAATACCGGGAGACAATGACACTGTTTACTTAATTCATTTTACATTAGCTTATTTTCAAATGTTTAACTATTTTTTTTAATTAAATACGAAAACAGCCATTGTATCTTTTAACAGCAGCAGATATGGTCTTAAAAATCCCCAATCCTAGAAAAACGAATGGAAACACGTTTACAGAGAGATCGCTACTTTTTTTTTTTTTTTTTTTTTTTAATTCAATATTTTTAAAGCCAATCAAATTAGCGTGCTTTTTGGATTTTGGTGTCCCTGAACGGAGGTTGGCGAGCATAGCTCGTAGGGGGCAGAGCCCCCTAGTGGGTTAAATAAAACTTTTTACTAAACTTATATTTCCTTCTTTTTATGATTTTATTGTAGTAATTTACTAATTTATTAATCCAGCAACTACGTTTTAATAATTTACTTACTTTCTCACACATTTATTTTATTTTATTTTATTTTATTTATATATATTTTTTTTATCTTGTTATGTATTATTGAAGCATTTTGTCATCTGCATTTCAGAAATCATATAAATTTACATAAATTTACATTATTCTACCTTTACAAAAAGGAAGTGCTGGATTCGTAAAAATT
Organism: Maratus speciosus; assembly: GCA_963932465.1. Taxonomy (NCBI): domain Eukaryota; kingdom Metazoa; phylum Arthropoda; class Arachnida; order Araneae; family Salticidae; genus Maratus; species Maratus speciosus. Next base: position 428,725,658 of record OZ010795.1, on the reverse strand, counting down.
TTCGAATTCCGATTGTCGACGGATTTACGCGTTTTAAGGGTCAGAGATCGCGAGAAACATGTTTTTTATAAAATGCCTGTCTATGATTCTGTCTGTCTATGGCACACATTTTGTGGGCACTCCATCTCATGAACTAAAGAAAGGAATGCAATAAATTTGTAGATTTAGTTAGTCCCTGATATAAGTTGGAGTTTATTACTTTTTGTCGTAAATCACCCAATAGCTATGTTGTATTTTTAACTATTTCTGAAATAGCTATGTCTCAAGAGCGAATGAAGTTTATTATGCAAATTCATCCCAAAATTTTGTATAACATTATAAACTTTTATGTAGAATCTCTCTATTCTAAAAAAAAGTAACTACCGCTGTCACCGCCGCCGCCGCCGCCGCCGCCGCCGCCGGTTTTGAATTTTTTGTGACCAGAGGTATTTCTTCGTTAATATTGAGAAAAATAATGCATACAAAAATATGAAAATCAGTGGTTTTATACAGAAATGTTTGATAAACACGCTGATGCAGACAGTTTTCAAATCGAAGAATTATTTTAAGAGATATTTAATGCTAAATTTGGACAAAATCGTTCCACTAAAAAAGTTTTATAGCAGCAAAAACTATACATAGCAGTGTAATCATTTTTAGATCATTTTATGCGTTAGAATTTGCCGGAGTGCAGATTGCATTAATTTTTTTATTTTGACTCATTTTTTCAGGTTTTATTTCTATTTTAAATTCAAATTTTCAGCATTTCTAGAGATATTTTTTACAGATTTCAGAAAATTGTACTAATTTAAACTGTTGCCAACTGTATAAAAAGCGCAAGCAATAATGTTTGTTTCAAATTAAAAATTTATTTACACGTGACTATTATAAACAGGAAAAAAACTTTCAAATTAGAATTAAATAATTATGTATAAAAAGCAGGAACTTATTAAAAATTACGTCATAAAAAGTACACACGTGAATTTAAAAAGAGAAAGGATATTGTAAAATAATAAATTCATTAACATGCGTTAGAAGTCTTAGGAGAAATTACGTCATATTTACGTCACATTATAGTTATTACATAAAATGAACACAAAATAATACTGCAAAAAAGTTTAAATTTAGAAATTGCGCTAGACATTTATTTAATATTTTGAGAGAATATTTTCAACTATTTTTGTTAGGAAACCGCAAATAATATTTCATTGCTAACAAAACTACTTTCACGCGATTATTTAAAAGAGAAAGAATAGCTTGGTAAAAATTACGTCAGATTAAAAACGATTAATTTAAAATGTCTCATTTAAAAGAACTTTCTTTTCGCTTTGTTAAAAAATACCAGGCGACAAAGACTCTGTTTACTTAATTCCTTTTATATTAGCTTATTTTGAAATGTTGTTACACGTGTCTACGTCATCAAGTTATTTTTATTTCGACGTTTTATTTGTATTTTTATTAATGTTGTACGAATTTATTTGTTCTTTCGTTATTTAAAATAATAATTATGTCAATTTATATAATTTGGCGAGTGGTTTGGCGATTTATATAATTTGGCGAAATTGGTCGACGGGATAATCAAGTAGTACCGCAGCGGATTTTGCGTTAAAATTCCCCAATCAAAGAGAAATAAATAGAAATTCGTTTATAGGGAGATCGCCACTGTTTTTTAAATTATAATTCAATCTTTCGAAATCTTTTTAAAGCCGATCAAATTAGCGTGCATTTAGAGCCTGCGGTGTCTGGACGGGGGTTGGCGAGCGTAGCTCGTAGGGGGCCGAGCCCCCTAGTGAAATAAAATATCTTATAATTTTTGTTTTCACTTATATATTTTATCATTGAAATTCATAGTGAATTACTTTACATAAGTATCATAAACATGTATGCGGTATTTTAAAGAACCGGAGTTTATTCAACTCTAGGAAAAATAAATTACATAATTATATAGTAGATATTATACATAAGAATGCAATAACATACGGCAATAACGACTAATGAAATAAATTTTCTAATATAAAAATACAACTTTTACCTACAACTAGTTGTTTATGAATCTATAATCTGGACTTCAGCTCACGTAAACGATAAAACGACCTTTTAATATTAACATGTTTTTTTATTTAATGCAAAAATTGTAAAATACGCTAAGAAAAGAATTTTTTAGTCATTTTAAAACAGCTTTAAAATCCAAGTATTTACTTAAGTGGAACATTCTTCAAATATAATCTTCTTAGCAGTTTTTTTCATTAACTTTTATACTTTGCTACATTGTTACAAAAATCGATACTTAGCCATTTGCTCATTAAATATACAAATATTCAGGAACTTAATCAGTAAAAAATAAAATTCCTTGAAATTTTATTCCTCAAACTCTGATTAGGTTTCTGATAAAATATGTATTTAAAAAATTAGCCTTTCAATGATTAATTAGGAATAAAGTGGAAGTATATTTTTAATTTCGAGTAGAGAGTTTATTAACATTTTTTGTGATTAAATAAAAAACTATTAAAACAAAATGTATTTTATTTATATATAAATCTTAAAAAAGATGCATCTATAAGTTTTGATGTCAGATGGTTTAAATTCATGTTTTTTAAAAAAAAAATTAATACGATAAAACGTGATAAATATTTACAAAAGTAATTTTAAAGGTATTAAAATTCTGACATGCATTTAATTTAAGTCATGTTAAATATATTAATTCCTCCTGAAACATGCTTTGTAATAATATATATATATATATATATATATATATATATATATATATATACTAGGGGGCTCTGCCTTCTGCAAGCTACCCTTGCCAACCACCGTTCAGACACTAAAAATCTAAGTCAATTCTAAAAATCTAAATCATGCTAATCTAATGGGTTTTAAAAATATTAGAGAAGATTAAATTATGCTGAAAAACTGTGCAGATATCCCTGTAAACGTATTTCCATTCAATTCCCTTTGATTGCAAAAATTTAACGGATAATCAGTTGTTGTTAAGACATCCAATGGTTGTTTTCGTTTTTATTAAAGAGGATCAGTTAAACATTTGAAAAGAAGCTAAAATAAAATGAATTAAGTATTCAGAGTCTTTGTCAACCGATATTTTAAAACAATCTCTATAACAATAGCCTAAATCATGTGACTATCATCAACAGTTACGGGCGGAACACTTTGCTTTTTATACTATAAGTGCCATTTTGATACTTTAATGTTATCCAGGCACAGGTGATAAGTCGCCAAATATTATTCTATCCCCATCATTTCATCTATATTATAATAGTTCAAGTCACCAAATGCCATAAACAAATACGATCTGATCCCTTCGCCTTTCATATGAAGGTTTGGAACAAATGTCATATACGGCGCGATTTTTTTCCAACACCAATTTGCGGAACGCATCAACAGCATAAACAACAAAATCAGGCTTATCATATCAAGCAATATAACGATACTTTGGCGCCAGTTAAGTACCCGTTGCGTATATGCCATTGAAATCAGAAAATAGCGTCAGATTTTTAACAGATTTATATAATTAGAAATAATTAATCACGCTGATTTAACATTTTTAATAGTATAATTCCAAAGATCTTGCATTGAATTATCGAATTCGTTCTATGAAAACAAAATTAAATACGTGACAGACTCTCACTGGAAACTTCGTTCCAAGTACAAGTGGCAAGCAGGACCATCGTCTGGAAAACTACGCGTGAGTCAATATGCGCTATTTCCTTCATTTCAATGATCCACAAAATCGCGGAACATGAAAGTTTTCCCTGCGCGTGTCAGCTGCATCTCAATGTGCACCCTATCTTAGGCGTGTAGGTGGCTACTCAGGCCATCACCTCATCGAGTCTACAGCTGAATTTACAGGATTAGACATAACTTGGTTAGCATATTGAAATGCAACTGGCCTGCCAAGTCATATTTTGGTGGAAACCACTTGCAATCCCGAGTTTAGCGGTTGATCGGTAGGCTTATCATTGTGTTTTTTTGCACCTATAGGTATGAAAACATGAAAGACTGGAAGACTCAAAATACAATGGTAAACCTACCAATCAACAACTAAAATCGGGATTACAGGTCTTTTCCATCAATATAAGACTTGGCACGCCAGTTTCATTTCAATATGCGATCGTGTTTTAAGTAATCCTGAAATTTCAGCCGCCAAGTCGATCAGGGAATATTTGTGCAGTTGCCTTCTTAATATGAATGTATTTTGAAGATGAATAAATGTTGCCAAGTGTCTTCATTTACTCGTGAAATCCCGAATTTCAGCAGCTTAAAGCGCTGTCACGAGTAACGACTGAGAAGAAAGTAAAAAGTCCCGATTTTGTATGCTGCACATGTTTTATTTTATTTTATTCCTATTTGTATTTATTTTTGATTTATGTAAATATATATTATTTATTTTTGTTGTAAGTTGCTTGTTTGATTAAAGTTTAATGGCACAAAGTCCCTTTGGGAACATGCTGCGCCAACGTTTTTGTTGTAAATTAGCTATTAATGCCTGCATATGGGGAAAACAGTAACATAGAATAAAACATTTGCGGACAGAACGTATCAATAACGGAGTTTTTTTATTGCTCCCTTCAAAATAATACCATATTAATAGATGTGTTTAGATAAAAATCTGAATAAATCGGAGTTACATTATTCATTAAACCATGTGTAAACGGAACATGTTTAAAACGGAATTATGTTTATAAAGTAAAACAAATAAAAATAAAAATAAAAATAAATCATTGCCCCGACGATAGGAATACTACACAATTATACCTGCTAAATCGGAATTTTGCGTCAGTACAAAGCGATTCCACCTTCGCAGATTTTAATGTATAAGATTGTTGTTTCATTTAGTATATAAAACCCTCCAAAGGCGCAATCCCAAGTGATAGCATAAAAATCCCCTTCTAACAGGCATAAATGTATGGAAATATTACAAATTGAAAGTGCATTTTTTTAGGATTTAGACAGGATTCCATTATAGACAGGATCAATTTTCAAAATATTTGCTGCATTTTTATGTTCTGATTTAGACGCCGCTGTCCTTTTTTATGTATCTTCCCGTCCCTTTTTTTTTTTGTAACGATGGGCCTGGCAACACTAGATGAAAGTCTTCTGAGTAATTGCACTGGCCTGCAAAATTTGGGTTGTATTATTTTTTTTGTTGACTTCGTAATTATATAAATACTTAGCACCCATACACTGTAAAAAAAAAAAAAAGACCAGTTTTCCTGTAGGAATCGAAAAATAGTTGCCCTTATCGTACCGGAAAAATTTCCGACCCAGATCGGAATAAAATCAGTAAAATCGGAATAAAATCCGTAAAATACCGTTTTATTGATTATTTCCTCTTTTTACGGATTTTATTCCGAGCTGGGTCGGACAATTTTCCTGTACGATAAAGGCATACGATAAGGGCATACGATAAGCGCAACTATTTTTTTCCGATTCCTACAGGAAAACTAGTCGGAATCTTTTTACAGTATATGCAGTGCAAAAAATATTTATAAAGCTAGTTATAGTCCGTACGCACATCATTTGCCACGATTGATGTGCAATTTTCAACTTGGTTAGCTTTTGATAATTAATTTCAACGTATTTTGTAGCGGTGAATCCGAAAATGACCATCATATTTTACCATCACGTCATGTTTTTTCATCGTAAATTTCAAAGTTAAAAAGCCAAAAAATAGCAAAAATGTTTACTATAAAACATATGTGATAATTGGATTTTTAACTTTTCATGAATGCGTATTATGGATTTTGTAGTGCTGAATCCGTAAATGGCCTTCATTTTTTCACAACACGTTAGGTTTTTTTTGCAAATTGCGATTTTAAAAATTTTTAAAAATTCGAAATATTGAGAAAATTTCATACTGTAAAATATATGTTAAACTTTTTCTTTTATATAATAATTTAATCATCTTTTGGCTTATACTATGCATTTTCATAGATAAACGTGTAAAATATTGTGTATTTAAAATCATTAAAATTTTACTCCATGTGTTGAAGTTTCTTCGAACCTCTCATGCTCTGTTTCGCGCTTTCATTTTATATTGTATATGGATATATTGACGATGACTTATAAGCGGGCACTTGACGCCAAGCACACCAGTCAGATGAATGTTTATAAAATGTCAAATAAAAGGCCAAAAATGTATTGTCTATGGGGTTCTTCTCGGTGTCCTCTTTCATTTTGTTAGTTGTTATGGCTGGAAATTTGTTGCAGGTGTATTTAAAACATTTGCGTTCTTTTGGTAAGGCTTTGATCATACATTAGGTATATTGTACGACCCCCTTTCGAAAAATATCCTCAGTTTATGGTCCAATATCCTGAAAATAAATCCTGAAAACTTGAGCAAAGTGACGTATTAAAATGTGACATATGGCAGTTGAATATTTTCTTCTGCCTAAATTTAATATGAAACACTGCTATTTCGACTTTCCATCTCCTCAATGAAAATGAAATGTGACGTGTGAGAACAGAATTATGCCATAAAATAAATGGAACTGCAGTTAATAATAGTATATATTTTCTCCAATTAAATTTAACCCAAGAAATTGCTACTTCTACTTTCAACTCGAAAAATTATTGGCTGTCTCATTTTCAAAACAAAGTGACGTATTTGTAATATTAACAATAATGTATATTAACAATATTTAGTTATTAAAATATTCCTGACAATGAACTTGGAAAGCTTGAAAGTACTAAGAAATTTTAAATAAAATATATATTTTTAACTTGTAACATTTTTTTTTTCATTATTTTAGTAGCTTTTTAAGTAAGGCAGTGGACTTTTTAAAGTTTACATTATATATTTTTATGCCTTTGATAGATTTTCGCTATTTTTTTTTTTTTAATTCCAACTTTCAAAATTACGATTTATGAAAAATTCTGACGTGATGCATAAAAAGGAAGGATAGTTTCGGATTCAGCGCTATAAAATACGTAAAAAAAGATTATCAAAATCTATAAATGCAGCCATCACATTTACTTTATAGTATTAGATTGTCGCCTTTTTAAAATACTTTTTATCGTTCAAATGTAAGATGAGAAAAGTGACGAAGTTTTTATTATTCAAGGACATAACTTTATGGCAACACCAAGATAAAACGGATAAATGAAATTGTTATTGGCAAAAGCAGGATACGCAGAGAGGCCGTATGCCATACTTTAGGTTTTTCCAAATGTAAAATTCTCATAGGGATCATTTACGAACTTGAAAACCATAATGATTCGAATTTATATTGTGGATCCGGACATTTCTCGGTAACCTGGATAAAGTGAAAAGAGCTATGTGAAAAGAGGGGTAAAATTATTTATTAGCGAGCGAATACGAGAACTTCAGTTAAGAAAAAAAATAAAAGGTCATTTCAATAAAATAATTTCTTCAGTTCAGAAACCTGTCAATAATGGGTATAAATGAAGACACAAGTCACGATTTTTATACTTAGTATTGCAAGATTAAATGGAATTTATAGGTTCGTTACGAAGCGACGCATAAAACACAAACTTAAATCCGTCTTTTCTTCTTTATTATTATTATTATTTTTTTTTTTTTTTTAAGAGAGGAAAACGTACGATTACATAATAATAACATAATAAAAAATGCATTTAATATGGACCAAATATTATTTTTATCGAAGAGACAGATATTGGTAATAAAATAATTTTGTAAGACGACAATTAAAATATTATTTAGGATAGAATTTATCAACGATTAATATTATTTGATAAGCAGAAGACATAATAAGTAATTAATTTAAAAAGCTATATGTGCAGTTAGATCTCTGTTGAAGTATTTAAAAGTAAAATTAGGAATTCATTTCAAAATAATCCTGAAAATTCTAAATTATTTATATTTTAACTTCCTAGCAAATCTAATGCAATTTATAATCTTTGTAAATAAATTCACTAATCATACCATCGTTATGAATAAATGCATGCGGCTGAATTACTTTTTCTTTGCTTTTTTCTAATGCATATTAAGAAATATTGTTTTTGGAAGCTGCTGATAGTGGAGAAAATTAATAAATATCTTGTATTTAAGCATTAGCACTGCAACACGAATGGCAAATTTTTATCTATATGTCACGCGTTTCACAAAAACATAAGAACTAAAAATGAAAAAAAAAAATTCATAAATTATCTAGCATTTTTTTATTATTTTTTTATTAAATTTTAAATATTAGAAGAGCATATTTTTTCAATTTTAAAATTGTCCTCTTTCAGGTGTTTTATGACAACATGAATTCATAAAACTAATCTTTGCTTAAATTACAGACTTTTTGAAATTTAGTTACGGAAATATCACATAAAATTTAAAAAACATTGTCACAAAGTACATCGAATTCTGTACAAAAGAAATTCATCCGCGAAATTGCTATACTATAATTAATCACTAAGAGAATATGAGATTAAAACATTCTTTCTGGAAAAAGTGTTTTTTATAAGTCTTCAATATTCATATTTTTTCATTTTTTAAGATCGATTCATCTTTAAATTAAGAAAGTTGAAAGCTATTAAATGGAAAAATCTGCGTTATATATATATGTATTTTTTTTTCATTAACAATAGATTAAATTACTTTTAAAGAGTGGCATAAAAAATAACTAAACATATTAAAGGTTCTAAATGTTAATACACTCTGTGGTGTTCATAATAAATGTTTTGATTTGAGTACTATGTTAGATTATTTTTTAATTTTTTTATTATTCCGTTTTAGTATTGTAAAGTATGTGGAAGAAAATAGACTTAATGTAAAATTCGTTGACAAAACACATACTTAGTATATATATATGGATATATATATATATATATATATATATATATATTGTACAAAGTTTAAAATTTTATCGCCAAAGTTAACATTATCCTATATAAATTTTCCTTTTAATAATAATCCATATATTATACAAGCGTATTAAATTAAAAACCTATTCTTAAACTATCTATCGAATTTGTTTTTCATAACAGAAATCAACACCTATTGATCGGTAGTCTCGCGACATGATATTTACACACTCCAAAAAAAGAAAATACATAGAATATTTTATCAAACAATGGAAAAAAAGGAAATTATGTAGAGAGAGAATACCGCTAAATGAAAAAAGTTCTTACAAATACATAACGATAAAAGAAGTGTGATAAATAATTTCATATTAAGTTAGAGAATGCATATATGTATTCCTCATTACAGAATAAATATCAGGGTATCCCAACCCCAATTTTCCTATTTTGATATGAATAAGGTACGATTCATATTTATTTTGAATATCGACAGACAATTTTATCGCGTTGCGTGTAGCATAGCATTAATAATACTGCCATTTTCCTTAAAGTAAGAAATTTTGTAAAGGGAAAAAAACAAGTTAGAAAAATAGAACACAGAATATATATTTTATTTCTACTGTATGCACTGTAAAAAAAAATCTGCCATTCTACAGATGTAAAGTTACATGATTACTAAAATTTTATTTGCACACTGGACAAAAAAAGGTGTAAATCTAAAAAACTAAATTCTAATTAGATATATAAATCTGTAGCTTTAGAAATAAATCTGCGAAAATTAAAGTATCCTTACTAAAATTTTATTGTAACTCTGGATGAAGTTACATAAAAGTTTTAGGCAACCCAGTTTCCTAAAAAAAATTATTAACCTTACAAATTTTTTGATTTACGGTGCAAAAGTGTATTTGTTACATGAATTTTTGCTGTTAGCGCTACATAAAATGTTATAGGAATCCGAATTTCCTAGAAAAAATGTAATAAATTTACAGGTTTTTCTTTTTTTTTTTACAGTGTACTAGGATATTTTTTTTACAATATTCCAAACATGAAATTTTTGAAAAGGAACGAGGCTGGCTGCTTTTTATCAGTCATATGCTTTTACGAATTGTGATAGCTGAAATTATAAATTTCATGGTTAGCTAAATGAGCAGTACACTGAAAAAAAAGCATGTGATTTTACCTATGCATGTATAATTTTATCTGTAAACTGTAATAATAAAAAAAGAAATAAATCTACAAAGCTAGATTCTACAGAAAGCTCTAAGCTTACTCAAACTTTATATGTAACTCGAGGATAATTACAAGTTTTCTTTTGTTACAGTTAGGAATCCCAGTTTACTAGAAAATTCTTATGAACTTTAAAAGTTTATTCTTTATTGTGTAAAAGAAACTGTTATATGTTTTTTTTTTTTTTTTTCAGTTACATAACAGTTCTAGGCATCCCAGGTCCCTAGAAATTTCTTAGTAACCTTATATTATTTTACATTTAAAAAGCGTTAAAAACAAGCTTTACTACATTGGCAAAACTAAGAAGCCCACAGATAATGAGTAATTTAGATGTCACAAAGATATTCAATTCTTTAACAATCAATCATGCAATTGCTAGAAAACGTAAAATTATGCATCAGAATAATAGTTTCAGTTTGAATGATACCTTTAAAGAACTTCTTAAATTTTATTGTGAAATATTTAGAATTTTTTTTTTCAATCTCATTCTTAATGGTATATAAAGAAATAAAGAAATATTTCAGAAACTTGACTAGAGTAGAAGCAATATCCACGAAAGATAACTAAGGGGAAGATGTCAGAATGGTTTTGGAAAATTTATTCAATCAAAAAGCACAAAAAATCATCAATTTCTTTTGAATTTTCTAGATGATACGTAACTGAATTGAATCTACTGAAAATATAAATAATAATAATAATAAATATACTGCATACTTTACATACATAATTTGCATAAAGTTACATGACCATTTTGAAGGGGAATACGATAAAATCATCAAATACTTGCTTTAAAAGTTTGAACGAAATGTCAAAACACCTTTTATATTAACAATTTTATTCCACAAAGATTAGACAATTTAATTTGCTCATGGATGAAAAAAAAAAAAAGATTAAATAATTATTTTAATGAATTTCATTGTTGTGGTTTAAAGCATTGTTTTAATCAAATTATAACATTAAAATATGTCGAAAAATACTACATTGTTAACAAAAATATACTTAATCAAACTAAGTAAAAATTGCTAATAGTGATAAAAAATATACTTATAAATGCATAATACCTTTATTTAGATAGACACATGTTATGTGATATCATTTATAAATTTCATGTTTTAAAACAAATAATAATTCAAAAATAATTCTATCAACAAGGATCTTGAAAATAACGCCGTTTGTACGATGAAACATATGTCGATCTAAATAAAGGTATAAAGTATTTTTAAGTATATTTTTTATCACTATTAGCAATTTTTAGCTTTGTTTGGTTCATGATAAGTGATTATCGTACATATTTGTATAAAAATATACTTGGAAAAATGTTAATTTATTATGTTATATAAATTTATGTTATTTTATTCAAAGAATTTTCCTATATCCACTTAAATGGATGAATTGTGTGCACGAACTCTCCTCAAATATTGAATTCAAGAAAATATTCGAAGATTGAAAGCGGAAATGTAAATATTTTCATATATCATATTGCATCGATTCTAAGATACCTGACAAACTGTCAAATAGTAAACATTTCATACTATTAAATTCTGAATATGTAGTATTTTCCAAAACAATTTTTAGATTATTATTATTTTATTTTATATTATATATATATCTACCCTATATATATAAAATCATAATGAAACTAATTTATGAAACGAATATATGAAACGCCGGAAATGCATCGATTCTTTGAATCGACTGATTAAACAACTGATTTTGTTTCACGGCGATTTCTCCTAAAATATGGAATACTTTGCGATAAAATTAACACCAAAAATCAGTGTTGATCCACAGATCTCAAAACTGGTATTAGAATTTTTAAATTCGAATTAGTTTTTGAAATATTATTTTTTTTCTGATTTTAAATACATCTTTTCTAATGGTGGCAACTCAAATTTTAATCATAACAGAATATTTTTTTTTCATAATATTTTTTTTTCATAATTCAGAAAAGGTTACTATTTTAAATTAATTTGGCGACAGTTTGGCCTCCTTTAAATCTATGCTAAGAACAATGCTTTTTTTTTTTTTTTTTTTTTTTTTTTTTTTTTTTTTTTTTGTATTTCGTTATCATTTTATTAAATACAAAACTTTAATTTAAAAATGAAACATTTAAATTGATGGCTTTCACTTCTTTAAAAAAAATATATATATATATATATATATATATATATATATATATATATATATATATATTAGGCACAGATGTCATATACGCACCGGGGTACCTAATTGGAGCACAAATGGCATTATTTTGATTGACATGGTAACCCGGCTATTGTTGTTTATTTATAATAAACGTTTATTTACTTTTATTTATTTTTTTAAATTTATATAAATTATTTTGTTCTATAGTTATCAATTATTTTTTTTTTTTGTTATTTCCTTTTGAAAATAATAGAAAATAATTAAAAAAATATGGTAGAATGTAGTAGTTATTCCGTCACCCAATGTCACAAATTATATAAATCGCCAAACCACTCGCCAAATTGTACAGATTGACAAAACTTTTATTTTAAATAACGAAAGAACAAATAAATTAGTATAACATTAATAAATAAAAAAATAAAACGTCGAAATAAAAATCACTTGATGACGTAAACACGTGTAGCTTGCTAAAAGTCAAGTGAATGTGAAATTTACGATCAAGCATTATTGACATTTAATCTTATAGTTCGCGATAGATTTTTCGTCGACGGAATAACTAAGTAGTACCAAAATACATATGTAACTGGTATTCGAAAACGAGGTTTTCGCAAAATTTTCGTAAAAAAAAAAAAAAAAAAAAAAAAAAAAAAAAAAAAAAAAAAAATCCTGCCAAACATGCATGTATATGAGATCTGGCGAAATATTAAATTATGTCCAAACCATGATATTTAATTTCAACTTCAAATCAATGTTTTAATTTACCACTCGAACAATAAAAAAATGCTAACTGGCGAGTTGAAAAAAAGATATTGGCGAGATTTGCACCTGGCTTTTTTTTCTTTCGGCACAGATGCCATATACGGCCCCATATTGGCGCGATTTTTTTCTGACTCTAGACTGTTAATAGACTGATAAAACAACTGATTATGTTTCACGGCGATTTCTCCTAAAATACATAATACTTTGCAATGAAATTAACACCAAAAATCCGTATTGATCTGCAGATATAAAAACCGGTATTAGAATTTCAAAATTCGAATTAGTTTTCGAAATATAATTTTTTTTCTAATTTTATATACTTATCTGTAATGATGGCAACTCAAATTTTAATCATAACAGATACATTTTTTTTAAGATTTTAGAAAAGGTTACTATTTTAAACTAATTTGGCGAGAAGTTTGGCCTCCCTTAAATGTATGCTAAGAAATGTATCATGTTACTTTTATTCATAATTTAATTTGTATTTCATTATCATTTTATTTAATACAAACTGAAACATTTAAAATAAATGGCTTTTTTTTTAAACGAAATGAAAAGAAAAATATTAGGCACAGATCACATGTCATATACGCACCGGGGTACCTAATTGGCGCCAAAATGGCATTATTTTGGTTCACATGGTAACCCGGCTATTGTTGTTTATTTAATAATAAATGTTTATTTACTTTATTTTCTTTTTTTTAAATTAGAAAAATTGTTTTGTTCTATAGTTAATTATTTTTTTGGTTATTTTCCTTTAAAAATAAAAAATAATAGAAAATAATTAAAAAATACGGTTCTACTTAGTTATTCATTTGACCCATTTTGACAAATTATATAAATCGCCAAACCACTCGCCGAATTATACAAATTGACATCATTTTTATTTTAAATAACGAAAGAGCAAAGAAAATAGTATAACATTAATAAATATACAAATAAAACGTCGAAATAAAAATCACTTGATGACGTAAAGATGTGTAACTTGCTTAAAGTCAAGTGAATGTGACATTTACGATAAACCATTATTGGCATTTAATCTTATAGTTTGGTGATAGATTTTTGGTCGACGGGATAACTAAGTAGTATCAAAAATAAATATGAGGGCCACAGAAGCCAAGGGGTATAAGTGACAAAATTGAAAAAATTGAACTAAGTGCGCAAATGACCTGGAAATACGCTTTTTTATTTTCAGGTAAAGAAATATAAGTGATTTTCTAATTAGGTTTTGTGTTTTAGAGATCAACCACTTTTGCCGAACAATGATCCACATTGATTAATTATAAATTAAAAAAAAATTGCACTCTACTTTTTTCACATTTATTCAAATAAGAGTTCAAAGACTACTGTGAAACAAGCAGCAGTTTCCTATTTCAATTCAGTCAATTATTATTAATGTTCAACTTTAACGTCAATTAACTTTGAACTCAATTTAATCCAAATCGAAATTTTGTCACTTGTACCGCTTGGCTTCTGATGTCCTCATATGTAACTGGTATCCGAAAACGAGGTTTTCGATAAATTTTCGTAAAAAAAATCACGCCAAACCACGTAATGAAAACACGTAAAAACCACAAAAAATCACGTATATGGCATCTGGCCAAATATTAAATGATGTAACAAACGATGACATTTAATTTCAACTTCAAAGCAATGTTTTAATTTACTACTCGAAAAATAAAAAAATAAAACGCTAACTGGCGAGTTGAAAAATAGCTATTGGAGAGATTTGCACCCGGCTAGCGTAACAGTACCAAGAATTCTTTGTGACCATGGAAACTTTTATGTAGTTTTTTTCGAAAAAGAAATTTGATTTTTTAATCAAAAGGAAAAACTTTCGGCACAGATGTCATATACGGACCCATATTGGCGCGATTTTTTTCTGACGCCAACGTCATATACGCAACGGGTACTTAACTGGCGCCATAGTATCGTTATTTTGCTTGATTTGAGAAGCCGGATGTTTTCCCCAAATTAGCAGCCGAAAAAAAATCGCACCAATATGGGCCGTATAGGATATCTGGGACAAACTTTCATATGAAAAGCGAAGGGAGCAGAGCGTATTTATTTATGGCAGTTACATGACTTTGACTATTATAATGTAGTTGAAATGATGGGTATAGGATAATATTTGGCGACTTATCACCTGTACCTGGCTAACATTAAAGTACCAAAATGGCACCAGGAATATAAAAAGCGAAGTGGTTCGCCCGGAACTGTTGGTAATAGTCACATGACTTAGGCTATTATTATAGAAATTGTTTTAAAATACCGGGAGACAAAGACTCTGTACACTTAATTCATTTTATTTTAGCTTCTTTTCAAACGTTTAACTGATCCTCTTTAATCAAACACGAAAACAACCATTGGATGTCTTAACAGCAACTGATTCGGCCTTAATTTTTTGAAATCAAAGGAAATTGAATGGAAACCCGTTTACAGGGAGATCTGCACAACTTTTTTCAGTATAATTCAATCTTCTATAATATTTTTAAAACCGATCAGATTAGCGTGTTTTTAGATTCTGCGGTGTCTGAACGGGGGGTTGACGTGCGTAGCTTGTAGGGGGCAGAGCCTTCTAGTATGTATATATATATATATATGTGTGTGTGTGTATGTGGGTGGGTGTGGGTGTGGGTGTGGGTGTATTTATTTCAATAATAAACATGGATTCAATATATTTTTTTTATGTTTCTTTCTTCTATTTACAAAACTTTTGAAATAGCATTTGAAAATTTAAAAATAGCATTAAAATCCATTTCTTTCTAAATATCATTGATTTTTTTTTCTAACAAAAATAAATAAATGCTGTTCAAAAATACTCTTTTAAGTGCATAAATAATATTTCAAATGAAATTAAACTTTAAAAACACGATACTTTCTAACTTAATATAGGAATGCTACTATTATTAAGTGAACAATAGAACTTAATGCACTATTCTATACTTTTAATATATTTTCTTTGATTCCATTATATTCAAGGCAGAACAATTTCTGGAAATTCATTGTTGGAAATATGTCGTTCAAAATCGTTAGAATTTAAATATCTTTTTATTACTAAAGTAATAAAAATTTTGTCCAATGGAGGAATAACACTTTTAATATTATATGCATGCAACTAATAACATTCCCTTAAATTCAAATTAAGTCCCTGATGATCATTTTAGCCTGTATTAATATTTGTCTGAAGTTAAATCTATTTACTGAATCAAGTTTAAATATTTGTAAACGTGCATGCCAAATTTCATCAACAAGTTCAACAAACGTGATGGGGAGCTAAGTTGCAATATGCGCTCACCCTGCCTCGGGCAGTTTTTTCCGACCAGTGTCGTTACACCTGCCCGTGATAGCTGTGTCTCAATGTACGTCTTGTCTAATAGTAGTTTCCCCTGATAATAATCTTCATAACAACTACTACACATTGTATCTAAAAAGAAAGTAGTTGATAATTAAAAATATTTAGATTCTATTTTTTTCAGCCCTTGAATAAAGTTTGCGTTGTTTTCTTTTATTTTTACACATTGTTTAAAAATACAGTAGTGAATAATGTTTTAAATCTAAACATATGACTATGTGCCATATGTTCTAAATCTATACAACTTTATCTGCGAAATTCTATCCATACACAAAGTAATTCCCGCTCTCCTTTGCAAATTTATTTATACATACACTGTAAAAAAAAAAAAAAAAAAAAAAAAAAAAACGACATTTTTACTGCACAAACTGCTGGCGTCCGAATTGCCAGCACATCGTGCTGTTAATTTCTTGCGCTTAAACTCGATTGTGCTGTAGCTTTCTTTGGTTTCTTGACTATATAAACATGAAAAATGAAATCATGAAAAACAGTAGTTGCATAAAATTAACAGCACAATATGCTGGCAATTCGGAAGCCGGCAGTTTGTACTGGCAAATCTACAGTGTTTTTTTTTTTTTTTTTTTTTTTTTTTTTTTTTTTTTTTTTTTTTTTTTTTTTTTTTTTTACAGTGTATACAGTAATTATATATACATCTATCATAAGTAAATCTAAAGGAATAAAACAAAATATTACTATTTTTAGAAATCAGTTTCAAAAATTCTATTCTGTAATTTTATTATAGTAAAATAAAGAAAAAAATGCTTACATAAGTATTACTTGGAATTTTTTTATCCGTACGATAACTGTTTATTTATAAACTAATGATACACATACTTATATACAGAATAAACAGCAATTAAATAAATTTTGCGGGAGAATATTTTAACTCTTATTTGACAAGATAATAAGTAAATAAGCAACAAGCAAAATTTTGTACTACAGAAATTCTCTAATGCTCTTTTGTTAAGAGTTAAATTTCATGAGAAATAAAAGTCTTTTAACATCCATTTTCTTAATATTTTATGAGTAAATGCATAAAAAATACGAAGCACCAGGTGTTTCTGAAATATGGATTTCATAAAAATATATATATTGGTCAATCCTACGAATTACAAAAGAAATAATAAAAAAAAGGTTTTTTTCTGAGGGGAAAGAGCACTTTGATATAGTTTTTACTTTATGAAGGGGGATAGCTTTTCATTTTTTTTTCGATTTAAAAAATAAAATTAATGACCTTTCAGAAAGTCGCAGGTGTTTAGCGGATACGTTGATTATCGATTTATTGATTTCTTCATATACGTTTGTAGCATATTTGACAAAGTCTCTAAAGATATGTTCTCATTGTTGTTTCTGGATTAATACTTTTTAAGTCATTTAACGAAAACTTGAACTTCCTTACATGATGACTCTAATTTTTCTGAAATATTTTTATTGTATTATATTCTATGCTTATAAAGGTTATAGCGTGTCTAAAAATTAGTTATAATTTTTGTAAAGTTAAAATAATAATTGCGATAAATTTAATTTTTGATCAGAAAAAAAAAAATCTCATAAAATATGTTTAAGTATGAGAATCGTTTAAAAATCAATAAACTATTATCAATTCTTGTACTTAAAGAACTTCATGATATAATCACAGTAAAATCACTATCAGTATTTAATTAAAATGTTTAAAGTTCCTAGAAACAGTGATATACTTAAAATAATTTAATATGTGTCTTACACTATGAGCTTTTTAAATAATGGGCATGTTGATGAAGAATAAATTAATTACTTTCATATAAACTGATTTATGTAAAGATTGTATAAGGTTAGCTGTTGTAACTGGACCCACGAGGTAACTGGACCATAGGCTATTTTATAAAAAATGTTGATGTTTTTTTTTTTTTTGTTTTTTTTTTTAAACTTTTGTGAACAGTGCAGTTAAATCTCCACATCCTAAAACAACGTGTGTCAACTCAGTCATAACTCTCACTTTGCTGTGATAGGTTGTCAAAAATTTTAATTTCTTTTTTTATAAAACACCGTCAGTATGGTTGAACATCCTCCGCCTTTTATTAAAATACT
Organism: Maratus speciosus; assembly: GCA_963932465.1. Classification (NCBI taxonomy): domain Eukaryota; kingdom Metazoa; phylum Arthropoda; class Arachnida; order Araneae; family Salticidae; genus Maratus; species Maratus speciosus. The sequence goes on along the minus strand of OZ010795.1, from coordinate 428,707,339 downwards.
GTACATACTTTTATTAAATAACATTTTTTAAAAAAGATTAGGCATATAACTACATTAATATTATTAGGTATTGGATAGAAGATTTTACGAATTAATTTTGAATAACTCGAATTTAAGTTAGCGAAAAGAAATATGAATAATATGACAAAAGAATGGAATTTAACAGACCTAAATTATCGACTCGTTTTTTAACCAAAAACTGCTATTTGTAGTTGTTAGAATTTAGAATTAAGTTTAAATATGCGTTACTTACTCCATTTTCCCAGAAATTGAGAGTTTTGAGAGATTGTACCTGTAGAAGCTGACGTCACGATTTTACGTCAGTCGTTTCGTTGCCAAGGTAACGAAAGATTTCACTTGCCGTACTTTTCGTCCATAACCTCCGGTGTGTGTGTGGGGGGGGGGGGGGACTTCAGGTAAAGCAGCATTCTGCTGAATCGGACGCTTGAATGTACCTTCACCGGTACGAATAGTCACAACTCTGGCTACACCGTCAGCACCAGGATGGATGTTTTCGACCAGAGCTAACTTCCAATGAGTTGGATGAATTGAAGACTCTTTTACCAAGACTAGTTGACCAATCTTGATAATATGGTTGACTTTTTTCCATTTATGCCTTAAGGACAACATTTGGAGATAATCTTTATTCCAGCGTTGACAGAAACTATCTCGAATCTTGATACACAGCTTCCACCTGGAAGAGAGACTAATACATAGATTATCATGAGATGACATGTCAGGTAAAGCAAGTAATGGATCACCAATGAGGAAATGTCCCGGAGTTAAAACGGATAACTCATTAGGGTCTGTTGATAAAGGAATAAGTGGACGAGAATTTATACATGCTTCAATAAGGCATAGGGTTGTTGATAGTTCCTCGAAAGTCATGAGAATACCTTGGCATGATTTGGTTAGATGCCGTTTGTCTAGCTTTATGGAAGACTCCCATAATTCTCCAATGTTTGGACCATAAGGAGGTATGAAATGCCAAATAATTTGGCGTTGTGCGCAAAAGTCTTGGAATTTTGATTCTTTGAGAATTAGGAACAGTTTTTTAAGATATGAGGCTACACCAACGAATGTTTTACCGTTTTCAGAATAAATGCTTATTGGATGTCCTCGGAGTGATATGAAATGCTGTAAAGTGCATATAAAGGCTTCGGTGGTAAGTTCTGAAACTAATTCAATGTGTATTGCTTTGGTACACATGCATATAAAAAGACAGATATATGATTTAAAAGTAGTAGACTTCCGTTTATGTTGGCATTTTGTATTGATTGGCCCTGCAAAATCAATCCCTGTGCGCTGGAACGCTCTGCAAGGATTAATTCGGGAAAAGAGCAAGTCACCCATGAGTTGAGTAAGCGATAGGGCAGATATTCGAATGCATCGAATAAACCTTCTTAATTATTTCTTAACTGTTGATCTGCCATCTGGAATCCAAAACAAGGAAAGAACTTGATCAGGGCCCGCATGCAGACTATACAGATGGAAGTACGGATAATAGCTTCTGTTAAGGGATGATTTTTGGGAATAAGCATTGGATGTTTGGAATCAAATGACATGGTTTTGTGTTTGCTGAGGCGTCCACCAACTTTCAAAATATTATCTGCATCGTGAAAGATGTTTAAAGAAAGCAATTTACAGGATGTTAGTAGTGGTTTGTGTTGTTTAAGTAGATTAATTTCATCAGAAAAGGTTGAGTGTTGAAGCACTTGACGACAGTTTTACAAGCGTTGTTAAGTTTAACTGCATTTAATGGTCCTTTCCGTTTTAAGTGAAGTCTTGTGTTGTAGGCAAATCTTTGAATCCAAGCAACTACTCGGATTACTTTTGTATATGAAGAAAATCTAGAAAGAATGTCTACATCGTTTTTAGTTGATTTATTAAATAAGAACTTTCGGTGGGTAAAGACTCAACTGCAAAGTTTGAAGTTGGAGATGGATCATCAATGAAAGGAGTCGAATACTTTTAGAGCCAAGTAGGCCCAAACCACCAACATTCGCACTCTTTTAACTGATAGGGATATAGCCCACGTGTTGCACAATATGCTGGATTATGTTTACCAGGAATATGATGCCAATTTTGAATTGAGGTCAAATCTCAAATTTTATTGGCACGATGAAGCACAAATTGATTACCTTTGGTTGGAGGTTTCAAAATCCAGGTTAATGTAATGGTCGAATCGGCCCACAAGAATGTTTCGTGTATAGCGACGGGTAATGCATCTTGCACAACGTGAACAAGGTTTGCTAGCAAAAAAGCTGAAGATAGCTATAAGCTTGGCAATGTTATGGCACTGGCTTTCGCTATTCTTGTTTTAGCAACAACTAGCATTACGGTGACAGGATTAAAGGTTTTTATACAGGCAACCACTTCTTATGCACGTATAGATGCATCACAGAACCCATGGAGTTCAAAAGGAAATGATGCGCTGAAATTCATTAATCGTGGAATGTGCATAGAATTAAAAGCATTTATTTCGGAATGGAATCTATTCCACGTTTCTAGAATAACTGAGGGAAGAGGATCATCCCACTTCAAGTCTTCCTTCCACACTTCTTGCAGTAAGATTTTCAACATAATAATGGACGGTGACAAAAGACCCAAAGGGTAAAAAATACGAGCAATTATTGATAATAATTGCCGTTTAGTGTGTGCATTAGGCTTTTCTGCAACTTGTACACGTAGGGAATCTGTTTCCCTGTTCTACTCGAGTCCGATAATTCTTTGGGATGAATCGGGATTTAAAGAATGTGTTAAGCTGCTCGCCTTTAAGTAATCTGACAAGTGTTCAATAGCAAGGGGTTTGTTGGAGGACCATTTTCTCAGCCGGAAATCACCGCTTTGAAATAAAATTTGGAGATCACCAATGAGAGATTGAGCTGATTCAACAGACTCTGTACCACCTAAAATTCCATCAACATACATATGGGTTTGCGCTATACTGGCCGTAATAGGAAAATTAATTTTCTCATCATCGCATAATTGCTGAATAGTTCGTAGAGCTAAGAATGGGGCACACGAAGTCCCACAAGTGACCGTATTCAGTAGGTACACCAACAACGGATCAGAGGGTCTTTTCGCCAGAAAATTCGTTGTAAATGAGTATCTTCCTCGGAGAAGTTTCTCTAGACGTTTTCCTAGGATTTGACGGTACATTTTCTCGATATCTGCTGATAAAGCAACTTTATACAGCCTAAATTTGATTAAGTTACTAAAAATACTGGTTTGTAATTTTGGCCCTTTAAAGAGGACCGAATTAAAGGAATGGCCATTAGATGTCTTGGCTGAAACATTGAAAACAACTCTTAATTTTGTTTTGGAACTGTTCTGACTTATGACAGCATGATGAGGTAAAAAAATGTTAAGTATAATGTTTAAGTACTCAGCCTTCAACAGCTCCATGTGGCCGAGTTTGCGATATTCATCCATAAATGCAATGTACTGCTTTCTAAAGTAGGATTTTTTGAAAATCTATTTTCCAACGCGTAAAAGGTTTTTAAAGCTTGTGTAGTACCATCTCCTAATTCAAAGTTATTCATGAGAGGCAATTTAACAATATACCTACCTTCAGAATTACGGTGAGTAGAATCGTGATAGATTATTTCTGCTGCGTCTGGTTTACTGCACTCAATGTCAAGAGGAACAGACTCTAAATTAAAAAAAATCAGTTAAGTCTACAGCATGGCAGACCACGGTCGTGGCCGGTTTTGACGATGAGGTACTGGTTCACTTAGGATAAATCCCAGTTGAGTTGGGATTGCAACGGGTTCACCAGATTGTAAAAAATGGGTGACCCTAATAAGAGATTTGCAAATACATCTGCTCCTAGCATAATGTCAATTGATTTGGAGATATGAAACTCAGGATCAGCCAGCTGTAAATTTCCCGTGTGCGGCCATGAATGCTTTTTTAGCGTGAAGTTATGGAGAGGGGCAGTAACCTGATTAAATACAAGGGCTTTTAAGGAATTGTAATTATTTTCAAGATATGGCGAGAAAATAAATTCAGTGAAATTTAGGCAGGTTTCAGCCGAAATGCCATTTATACCTACAAGCCTATAATTCGTTCTGCCTACAGGCAAATTCTATCTTTCTACACAATTTTTTGAGATTAAAGATTTTTGAGAGGCATAGGCAATAAGTGCTCTGCACTGAAAAACCTTACCTGTGCTAGATTTTACATTAATAAGAGCGGTAGATAATAGAACATTATAATCCTGCAAAGATGAATGATACTGTGCACTATTAGAAACAGAAATTTCTGGTGCTTTATCATTAACAAACTCTCTATTAGTTTGACTAGTAGTATACACATGTAATAACGTATGATGCATTTTGGAACAATTTTTGCATTTAACATTAATTCTACACTGCCGTATTTTGTGGTTCTGTCTTAGACAAATTTCACATAATTTGTTTAATTCAACGATTATCCCCACCTTTCTTTCCCTGGTTTTGAATTTATTTAACATTTAAATAACTCATGGCTTTGATCACATACTATGCAGTTATTACCATTCCTAACAAACGTGCTGTTCATGACGTTGGTTTTAACTCGACTAACATCTAGAGGCTTTTTTGCGAAATTGAATTTAGGCTCTACTTTAGTGCATTTTTACTCCTCTACACGTCGAGCATCCCGCTCAATAAATGTTCGAAATAAATCCATATCCGGTATTTTATCATTGTCTAATAACAATTCCCATCTTTGTTTGAGAGTTTGATCTAATTTATTCAACATTAAATTTATTAACATTAAATCACTCAAAGCATTAGATTCTAGTCCCAAAATTTTCAAATTCCGAATTGCTTCATTACATGTATCTAGCAATTCTAACAAAGATTTTGAATTTCTAACTTTAATAATTTTTATCGAAAATATTTTATTTATATGACTTAAAGTCAACTGTCTTTTATTTTCATATCTTTGACTAAACAAATCCCAACACTGCACTAAATTTTCTGCTTTTAAAGAAAATCCTCGATTTAATTTTGCGGCATTTTCGCGAACAGAAGAATACAAATATTGTAATTTCTCATATCAGATAAATTTTCATTCCCCAAAATCGTAGACTGAAATAACTCTTTAAACGAAATCCATTGTTCCGAGTCGCCGAAAAAATGGGGAAGATCGAATTTGGGCAATTTAACTTGCGAATAATTCTGTTTACTTTGAGTTTCTAAACGAGTTTTTGTCGGAGAATCAACTTTGGTTTTCTCCTCTAAATCAACTAACAAATCACAAATAAGTTCCTGATCCTTCAAAAAAGTATCCAAATTCTCATTATTTTCTTTCGGCGAAAGTTTATCAAACGCAAGAGTATCTTCATAAGAAGATATTTTCGATTTCAACACTTTAATTTTTGCCTGCTCATCTGACTTCGCATTTTGAGCTTTATCCTTAATTAAATCTATTTCCTTACAAATACGTTCAAAATAAAGCTCCTGTTTTACTTGTTTAGTCATTTTTAATATTTACAAATAAACAATATAAGAAATGAATACAATTATAAACATACGTAAATCACGCAACCTCATACAAAATGCACCATAATATACAAAATATAAAAATCAAACATCAATTCAATGAATAAACACAGCCGGTTTTACATGTTTTTAATTCTTTATATCTAGCACAGATAAATTAATTGACAGCTACGACTTAAGAACAGATTCCATCGTAGCTCCTGGCTCGATACGGGCCAAAAATTATGGATAGAAGATTTTACGAATTAATTTTAAATAACTCGAATTTAAATTAGAGAAAAGAAATATGAATAATATGAGAAAAGAATGGGATTTAACAGACTTAAATTTCCGACTCTGTTTTAACCAAAAAAACTGCGATTAGTAGTTATTAGAATTTAAAATTAAGTTTAAATATGCGTACTTACCCCATTTTCCCAGAAGTTTAGGCAGACACTGACAAAAAAGGAGCCGCAGTGTAAAACGGCGCACTTTTATTATAATATATCACTGATGTAGAAGAATAATGTAGAATCTTGTTGAATGCACTTACGAATTTTCAATCACAGTTGATCTGATCAAATTAGGAGCACCTTCGATTGAATTCTTGACTGGTCATTTAAAACCGACGAATTATAAATAGTAAACGAATTCAGATAGATAATTCTCTTATACCACATCGAATAATAAATATTAGACAAAAAAGAATAGACCGCGTGTACTTCCATTTCACCATTCGAATTCCGACTGGTTTTGTTTTGAGAGATTGTACCTGTAGAAGCTGACGTCACGCTTTTACGTCAGTCGTTCCGTTGCCAAGGTAACGAAAGATTTCACTTGCCGTACTTTTCGTCCAGGCATCTATGTATATTTACTTCATGTTTCAAATAAAAGCCCGGTGTCCCAGTTACCCCATAAATTTTTCAAGAATTCGGTAACGGCCATGCTGGATCCAGTTACCCCAACAGTTATAATAATTTTTCTGAGTATCTCTTACTACGGGAAATAAATTTCCCCATTGTTTTTTGCTGGCAATAAAAAAATTATAGAATACCTCATTAAAATTACGTAATAAAAATTTAAAAAGCATATTATGTGGTATCAAACAAAATTTTTTCACCCCTTGAAAGGAGGTGATACCGTTGTGGTATGACAAAATTTTAATCAATAATTGCCACATTTTTACTGGATTTTTATAATGAAAATTTCACCTTTATTAAGTACGCGGAAATATAATTTTCCTTGTTTACAAATATTTTCTCTTCTAAATATCGATGTCATTAAATTATTTCAAAATTTTACGAATGCAAGTACCTTGCTCCTGAAAGCGAGATAGCGAAATCTTGAAATTGTACGATACACGGGAGTCCCATTCTACAGGGGAACTTTTATTGCTCCTACCACTAGTTTGAAAATAATATTTTCATCGCACCTTTCTTTAGAATATATTAAATGAAATTATCATGAAGATAACTCGTTAAGTTTCTGGCAAGGGAAATAAAGTTTTCCCTATAAAATGTGGCCCCTAGATACAGATAAAGTACTTAAGTACTTACGTAGCAGTTTGTTCAATAGATTTATATTGCTATTTTTGTCCTTAAAATACCCATGTAACTTTTAGGTAGCTTTCATTACAAAATCTACCTATTGCAGCCGTTCGGAGGAAAGCGATTTAAAAAAAAAATTGGTATATTTTCATCGATCATGACCCCCAGATCCCGAAACCACCCTCCGTTCAAAAGTTGATATATATATATATATATATATATATATAATATATATATATATATATATATATATATATATATATATATATATATACAACCAACTCATAACTGTCACCAAAATATATACTTAACATGACCCGCAAAAGCAGTAGACTCGCCATCTTACTTCACAGATCAAAAATATCCAAAAACCAAACCAAAAATTCGAAACTACGGAACTGATCCAACAATAAATAAACTAAACCAAATGACAACAACAAAATAACTAAAAACAACTAACTTCAAAAACAACATAATTTAAAAATATTCAAACTAAAACCAGAAGAAATTGAATCCATGGAGACAGGCGGCATGCACTTGCGACATGCAACTGCGGGGTTAAAACCAGTTTTTATGTGCACAACGCTCCCCAAACAACCTGTCAAGACCAAAAAGAAAAAACTGACAAATCGAATGAGCTGCTTAGACCCATCGAAAACCAACAACTGAACATGAAACCCCAAACAATCGTGCACGCCCACCCTGAACAGTCAAAGTCACAGTTACTCCTCTCTTCGCATCACCATTACCTCTAAATCTCTGCGATAAGTCTTACACTATACGAAATTTCGTAGCAGACTCTTCAAAAATCTCTCATGATAGCCATGGTGCAATGCCAGAATATACCATTTGTAAAGTTCTTCAATTTTTTCCCCAGTATTTGATGTCAATATATCCATACGGTTTAACCCGTTAATAAAAATATTTCTATGTATTGAGATATGCACATTTGATCCAAAATTTAAGATTTTTATAGTTTCAAAATTATAGTTTTATAAAACTATATTTTTATAGTTTTAAAGTTAAAGCTTTTTCGTTTATCATATATATCTGTTATTACCTCACCATTTTTTATCTCGATATTAATATCTAAATAATTGAGCATGTTTTTACTTTTTGACTCCAATTTCAAATTTAAACCTTTAGGATACCAATCAAATTTTTCTGTTTTCACATCATTACATCTGACTATTAAAACGTCATCAATGTAACGAAAGCACTTCATATCCTCATTTATATCAATTTGTTCCTCATACATATATAAGTAGATATCGGCTAAAATCGAACTACAACATCCCCCCATTGGAATACCTCTAACTTGTTTGTAAACAATTTTCCCGTCATATAAGTAGTTCTCACTCACTACAAAGTTAAACAAATTAGTAAACCATTCCTGTCCGATAGTTGAGGAATTATATTTACTAAAAAACTCCATAATTTTTATTTTAAGATTGTCCAAATCTATACTATTATAAAAATCTTCAAAATCATACGCTGTTAAACTTGAAATGTTTTTCATTAGATTTAAATGTTTAATTAACTCAAAGCTGTTTTTTATTATGCAAGGCGGTTTTCTTTCAATACTTCATCAAAAATCTCTTTTAATAATTTCAACAATTTTTTATTACAATTTTCCAAATATGAACCGAAACCACATGTAATAGCTCTAAAAGCAACCGGATCTTTATGAAACTTTGGAACCATTACCAAAAATGGAAAACTAATACTATTTTGCTTTATTTTAATTTTTTTATAATATGCTTTTACTCTATTACTAATAACTTGTTTATTTGATTTGACAATTTCATAGTTTATTTCATTACCATAAGCCTCCCTGAGTAATTTACCATATAATGTTTTACAAATAATTGCGTAATTTGTGTTAGCTTTATCTATATACGTAATTATAAATTTATTCTACAATTCTGTTATAGATTCTTTCAAATCCTTATAATACTTTACCGAAACCCCCTCAGAGTTACTCTCAAAATTTCTACAGAAATCTTTTAAAATATAATACTTCCATTCCTCGAAAACGCTAGCAGGCAAATTGTATTTATAAACTAATTTTTGAATAAAAATATCAAAGTTCATATTCAAGCGTTTTTTTGCCATATTTCTTGTTAATACTCTCTTAATCCTGTAACTCGTCCCGTATCTCATGATTTCACTCAAATTCTTATTATGTACAATATCCAAACTACCCGTTAATACGTGTCCGTATGTTGGATTTATATATTCGTTGAATTTCACTTCGTGACAATAGCAAACACTATTATCGATACTTTTTTTCAAATCCTTTTCATAGTCGTTATAATTATATATGAGTCTGCCCATCGGTTTAACATATTTAAAAGCCTTAAAAATCTCTATATTTTTATCCGGCAGCAGTCTATTATACTTATTTAAAATTTTATTAATGTTAACCCCTTTTAGATGTGACCCCATGTACTCCAAGACATAGTATATTTTGTTATTTTCGGCATCTTTTTTATACATGCTCTTTACATAACTATCTAAATTTTGTTTTCTTATTCTAAATCTCAATAGATCTAGAGCCATGTCAATATTGTTGTTACCCGTTTTTTTATGCACATTCCTCAAAAGTTCTGGTATCATTTTCTTGTTGACATTAAATATAATGTTTTTAATTACTGATTCGTTATCGTTTGAGTTATGAAAATGGTACCGGCAAGATATGGTTTTATAAAAAAGACCGTAGTGCCCGGTCGGCTCCCAATTGTATGGTAGGGGGTGGATCGTTAGACTGCGACCATGACTTAGGCTATAATGTTGGTTATAGTGGCGAAGAATGTAATGATGATTTTTGTTACTACCGGGAGACACGAAGTAAGGTTAATGTTTATATAAATAAAAAAATAAATAAAAATTTTAAGATAGGTGAAAAATATATTAAAAAATGTATGTTGAATTGTTCTTTGAAAAATGATAGTGCCAATTACACTGACTATGGAAGTTTGAGATATAAAACAAGGATTTTCTATAGCAGTAACATTTCCCAAAATTTAAAAAATGGTGGTAGAGGTGAGAAGAACACAGTCAAATATAAAACCAAATGTTTTTATAACAAAAAACTAAAGGGTGAAGATGGTCTGGGCGAACTGAATTTAAAAACTTGTACAGATAAACGTTGTAAAGTGTGTGTATGTGCCGGGGGTATAGTAGAGGCTAATGATAATGGAGAGTATTTAAAATTCTTCAAGGTTTATAATTGTGTCTACAGACTGAGATGTAGAGTTTGTAATATGTCGTACATAGGGCAAACTTCAACTCCTTTGAATATAAGAATTAACAACCATAAGACAGACATAAGAAAACAAAAAAGTGGTAAGGAGGAACAAGAAATTGAGATTACACATTTTGATAGGCATGGAATTGATAATATTGAGATTTCTATTTTGAAAATTGTTCCTATTAAAACTGAAAGATTAATCAGTGAAAGAAATATGATGATAAAGTATGGTACGGTATAACCATATGGAATGAATGTAAAGTTCGATCAAAGTAATGTAATAAGGAATTTTAGAGAAAAATTATTGGATGTCTCAATCTATGAAAGGACAAAACATATAATGGATTATGACAGGGATAAAAATCATAGGACAAACGTTGAATTAAAGAAATTAAAATGTTGCAAGGATGTCGAAAAAGTTATCGAAAATTACAACTCAAACGATAACGAATCAGTAATTAAAAACATTATATTTAATGTCAAAAAGAAAATGATACCAGAACTTTTGAGGAATTTGCATAAAAAAACGGGTAACAACAATATTGACATGGCTCTAGATCTATTGAGATTTAGAATAAGAAAACAAAATTTAGATAGTTATGTAAAGATCATGTATAAAAAAGATGCCGAAAATAACAAAATATACTGTGTCTTGGAGTACATGGGGTCACATCTAAAAGGGGTTAACATTAATAAAGTTTTAAATAAGTATAATAGACTGCTGCCGGATAAAAATATAGAGATTTTTAAGGCTTTTAAATATGTTAAACCGATGGGCAGACTCATATATAATTATAAAGATTATGAAAAGGATTTGAAAAAAAAATATCGATAATAGTGTTTGCTATTGTCACGAAGTGAAATTCAACGAATATACCGGGTGTCCCAAAAAGGACTGACTGATTTTAAAATTCAATAACTTGTAAACGGGGACAGATATTTAAAAAATTCTTGCAGGAGGGTTATGAATAAGGTCAAAAGTTTTTTTACAGTGATTTTCAATTTTAGTTCGAATTACAAACAATAGATGGCGCTGCGATCGATAGACGCTAAATTCAGGCTCGATTTTTGGTACTTCGTGGCCCGGATAATACATTTCCATCTCCTTTTTCCGCATAGAACAAGATAAAGGACCAAAAATCGAGCCTGTATTTAGCGACTATTGCTTACAGCGCCATCTATTGTTTGTAATTCGAACTAAAATTGAAAATCACTGTAAAAAAACTTTTGACCTTATGCATAACCCTCCTGCAAGAATTTTTTAAATATCTGTCACCGTTTACAAGTTACTGAATTTTAAAATCAGTCAGTCCTTTTTGGGACACCCGGTATAAATCCAACATACGGACACGTATTAACGGGTAGTTTGGATATTGTACATAATACGAATTTTAGTGAAATCATGAGATAGGGACGAGTTACAGGATTAAGAGAGTATTAACATGAAATATGGCAAAAAAACGCTTGAATATGAACTTAGATATTTTTATTCAAAAATTAGTTTATAAATACAATTTGCCTGCTAGCGTTTTCGAGGAATGGAAGTATTATATTTTAAAAGATTTCTGTAGAAATTTTGAGAGTAACTCTGAGGGGGTTTCGGTAAAGTATTATAAGGATTTGAAAGAATCTATAACAGAATTGAAGAATAAACTTATAATTACGTATATAGATAAAGCTAACACAAATTACGCATTTGTTTGTAAAACCTTATAGGGTAAATTACTCAGGGAGGCTTATGGTAATGAAATAAACTATGAAATTGTCAAATCAAATAAACAAGTTATTAGTAATAGAGTAAAAGCATATTAAAAAAATTAAAATAAAGCAAAATAGTACTAGTTTTCCATATTTGGTAATGGTTCCAAAGTTTCATAAAGATCCGGTTGCTTTTAGAGCTATTACATGTGGTTTCGGTTCATATTTGGAAAATTGTAATACAAAATTGTTGAAATTATTAAAAGAGATTTTTGATGAAGTATTGAAAGATAAACCGGCTTGTATAATAAAAAAACAGCTTTGAGTTAATTAAACATTTAAATCTAATGAAAAACATTTCAAGTTTAACAGCGTATGATTTTGAAGATTTGTATAATAGTATAGATTTGGACAATCTTAAAATAAAAATTATGGAGCTTTTTAGTAAATATAATTCCTCAACTATCGGACAGGAATGGTTTACTAATTTGTTTAACTTTGTAGTGAGTGAGAACTACTTATATGACGGGAAAATTGTTTACAAACAAGTTAGAGGTATTCCAATGGGGGATGTTGTAGTTCGATTTTAGCCGATATCTACTTATATATGTATGAGGAACAAATTGATATAAATGAGGATATGAAGTGCTTTCGTTACATTGATGACGTTTTAATAGTCAGATGTAATGATGTGAAAAAAGAAAAATTTGACTGCTATCCTAAAGTTTTAAATTTGAAATTGGAGTCAAAAAGTAAAAACATGGTCAATTATTTAGACATTAATATCGAGATAAAAAATGGTGAGATAATAACACATATATATGATAAACGAAAAAGCTTTAACTTTGAAACTATAAAAATCTTAAATTTTGGATCAAATGTGCATATCTCAATATATAGAAATATTTTTATTAACAGGTTAAACCGTATAGATAGATTGACATCAAATACTTGGGAAAAAATTGAAGACCTTTACAAATGGTATATTCTGGCATTGCACCATGGCTATCCTGAGAGATTTTTGAAGAGTCTGCTAGGAAATTTCGTAAAGTGTAAGACTTATCGCAGAGATTTAGAGGTAATGTGGATGCGAAGAGAGGAGTAACTGTGGCTTTGACTGTTCAGGGTTTGCGTGCACGATTGTTTGGGGTTTCATGTTCAGCTGTTGGTTTTCGATGGGTCTAGGCAGCTCATTCGATTTGTTAGTTTTTTTCTTTTTGGTCTTGACAGGTTGTTTGGGGAACGTTGTGCACATAAAAACTGGTTTTAACCCCGCAGTTGCATGTCGCAAGTGCATGCCGCCTATCTCCATGGATTCAATTTCTTCTGGTTTTAGTTTGAATGTTTTTAAAGTATGTTGTTTTTGAAGTTAGTTGTTTTTAGTTATTTTGTTGTTGTCATTTGGTTTAGTTTATTTATTGTTGGATCAGTTCCGTAGTTTCGAATTTTTGGTTTGGTTTTTGGATATATATATATATATATATATATATATATATATATACAGAGAATTCTCGATAAGTAGAAGTCAGATAAGTCGAATTTTCGTTTAAGTCGAAGCTTATACGATGTCCCGGTCCCTTTATTATAATTCAATATTACACTTTCTCGTTTTGTCGAAGTCTTCATCTTTTATGTCGATTTTTTCCGATAGAGAAAAATCAGTAATTCGACAAAATTCTTAATTTTCCAGCCATATCTAAAAAATATTGGCACTTTCTATTCGATAAAACTTTTCTACACTCCTTCAGTGGCTTTGAAGGGCGCTATTTTTACTTCCTAAATCGGTCAGTGTGGAGCCTCTGCGAGTTTGGTGTTGCAGCTGAAATTGTCCAATTCCCACCACCCCTACCCCGACCCTTTCATTTCTCTTTTACGTATTCCCTTTTCTCAACAGGTATTCATTGGTAACAGAGCAGGTGGCTAAGTTGTTATATCCTTAACCAAGAATCCGAAATAGTAACGATCTATGCTAATAGATGGCAGCACTACACAATCTGGAATTGTAAGGCTTTGCACGTAGCCGAGAATATTCTGCGCAGTTGTAAAATGTGACTTGTTCTGAAAGCTGCGGTTTAGCAGCTGCTGTAAATAATGTATAATAAACGATAAGTAATATTATAGTTATGTCTTCTTCCTTATTTAAGAATAATAATAAGAGAGCGGCGATATAAAAGTGGCGAAGAATTAGATGTAACCCAAATTAAAATGCAGTGAAATTTTTTTTTGTTTAAAAAAGAAATAGAAAAAGAGAACGGAAAAAATGACTGATGAAGAAATAATTTCCCTGGGACGCTTAGAAGAATATAATTCAAATGTTCCTTGGACTATTTACGTCGAGAAAATTGATTTTTATTTCGCAGCGAATAGCATCAAAAATGATGAAATGAAGAAGAATATTGTACTAAGCTCTGTTGGAACAACAACTTTTGCTATTTTACGAGATATTATTGTTCCGAATACGCTGAAAGAAATCATTTACGAGGATCTTTTAAAGAAAGCTAAGGATCATTTTTCACCACGCCCTAGTGAAATTGTCGAACGATTTAAGTTCCAGAAACGACTAAGGAAGCAAGGAGAGAATATAGCCGATTTTATAAGACAGTTAAGTCGTTTATCTGAACATTGCAACTTCGGGAATACGCTTAATGACCGCCTCCGTGATGAGTTGGTATTTGGGATCCAAGATGAGAAGATACAGCAAAAATTACTGGATTCTAAAGATTTAACGTTCCAAACAGCGGTGGAAATAGTTGAGTCATTTGAGATAACTGAGGCTGGAGTGAAATCCCTACACATAGGAGATAGTACAACTGTCAATCAAGTGCGTGTTTCTAAAGGAGAGAAATCGAAAGTGGAGAAGTATGCTCATGCACCTAAGCATAAAGAAGATAAATTCGCGCCTGAGAAACCGTGTTACAGATGTTCTAAAAATCATAATTCCAAGTTTTGCCTTTTTAAATCTGCAGAATGTCATTTCTGCCATCGATTGGGGCATTTAAAAATTTGGTCGTAATAAAAAATTTGGAATGAAAAGTGAGAAACCTTTTAAGAACAGAAAAATTAAAACTGTTCAGGAAGAATATTGTTTAAATTTTATGGACGACAACTCCAATAATCTGTCGTGGGTAAAATCTGTTAAAATAAAAGGTGTAAATATACAATTTGAAATCGATAGTGGTGCGGCTCATATTATCGTAAGTAAACGTGTTGCTAACAAATTGTTCTCAGGTAAGCTGCCTTTAATTAAATCTAATATTAAACTACAAACTTATACTAAAGACTCTTTAACTGTTTTGGGGGAATTAAAAGTAAACGCTGTTGTTGATGAATATTCTATACCTGATTTAAGAATATTAGTAATTAAGGAGGAGGGTCCGAGTTTAATTGGAAAAACTTGGTTAAAAGCATCAAAATTATTTTGCCCTAATATAAATATGATTAAAAGTATTTCGAAAGATGATTTAATTAGAAAATTTCCTAATGATTTTGCTGACGGGATCGGGACAATCAAGGGTCCTGCCGTGTCAATAAAATTGAAAAAAGATGCAAAACCAGTTTTTCTTAAGCCTGTTTTTTTACCTGTTCCTTTTGCTTTAAGGAAAGCTACTGATGTTGAATTGGAACAATTAACTAATGAGGGTATTTTAAAACCTGCTGATCATTCAGAATGGGCTAGTCCTATAGTAATTGTTCTTAAGCCTAATGGTTCTGTTAGAATATGTGGTGATTATAGAGCAACAGTAAATGCAAATACTGAACATGATAATTATCCTCTTCCTAGAATGGAAGAATTATTTTCTAAATTATCAGGTGGAAAATTCTTTACTGTATTTTATTTAAAATATGTATATTTACAACAACCTGTAGATAATGAAAGTAGTAAGATTTTGACTATAAATACACATAAAGGTTTATTCAATGTGTTACGATTAGCATTTGGGGTAAAATGTGCTCCTGGTATGTTCCAAAGAAAAATTGAACATATTTAAAAAAAAAAAATTGAATATGTTGGTGTGTTTTTAGATGATGTTATTATTAGTGCTAGTAATGAATCAGAACATTCTGAAAGAGTTGAAAATGTTCTGAAATGCTTTTCTGAGCATGGTATAAGATTAAATAGGGAAAAAATTAAAATTTATGGTTTCGGAAGTTTCTTATTTAGGTCATAAAATATCTCAGGATGGAATTAGACCTATTCCAGAAAAAGTTAATGTGATGTTGAATGCTCCTATTCCAAATAATGTGTCATAATTGCGTTCATTTTTAGGCTTAATTTCTTATTACAGAAACTTCCTGCCTAATATTTCAGATGTCTTAGAACCCTTACATAGATTATTAGATAGTAACGTAAACAGGATGTAGTTTTAAACTGTGATGCTTCTGAATATGGTATAGGGTCAGTTTTAAGCCACATTGTTGAGGGTAAAGAGAAACCTATTGCTTATGCTTCGAGAACTTTAAATAAAACTGAAAGAAATTATGCCATGATTGATAAAGAAGCTTTATCTATAATGTTTGGTGTCACTAAATTTCACCAATATTTAGCTGGAAAAAAATTAAAAAATTATAACAGATCATAAACCTTTAATTCGATTATTTGATCCTGTTAAAAAGGTACCTGATACATTATCACCTAGAATGCTGAGATGGTCGTTAATGTTAGCTGGGTATGATTATACAATTGAGTACCGCGAAGGTAAAAGTAATAAAAATGCTGACGCATTAAGTAGATTACCCCTACCAGAAACTGTAAATATAGTAAGTAATCCAGCGGAAATAATGTTTGTTTAAAATAATGATAATTGGCCTGTTACTTCTAAAACTATTGCAAAGTGGACAACTGAAAATCCTGTAACTAAACAAATTTTAGAGTGAGTGTTACATGGGTGGCCGCGAAAGGTTAAACAAGAAGATTATCAACCATATTTTCGTAGAAGGGAGGAAATTTCCTGTTTATAAAATTGTCTATGTGGGGACATAGAGTAATCGTACCAGAGGAAGGCCGTGAATATATATTAAAATTACTACATTCCGTTCATCAGGGTATATCGAGCATGAAAGTGGAAGCTAGGGGAGTAGTTTGGTGGCTAAATATGGATAAAAATTTGAACAAATGGTAAATTCTTGTAATAGATGTCAGATGTTTGCGAGGGATTATCCTAAAATGGAACCCTTGAAATGGAAATCTGAACTGCCCTGGGGAAGGATCCATATAGATCATGCCGGTCCTTTTGAAGGTAAAATGTTTTTAATAGTAGTCGATTCTTATAGTAAATGGTTGGAGGTAGAAGTAGTACCCAGGTCTGATAGTAAAACTACAATTAAGGTATTAAGGAGAATTTTTGCTACATTTGGATTACCTGTTGAACTGGTCAGTGATAACGGTCCCGCGTTCACAAGTGCTGAATTTGAGGAATTTCTTAAAAATAATGGAATTAAGCAGACGCTTGTTCCACCTTATCATCCGTCTTCGAACGGAGAAGGGGAAAGATGTGTGCAAACTGTGAAAAATTGCCTTAAAAAGCTAGATAAAAGTGACATAACATTGTCAATTTCACGATTTTTGTTAGAAAATCATTCCACTCCTCATTCGGTGGCTGGTAAAACTCCTGCTGAGTTAATGTTTGACAAGCCAATTCGACAGCCCTTCACTTGGTATTACCATCAAAACCTAAAATACAGCAACCCCTTCACAAATATAAGCTTCATGATTTAGTTTTTGTTAAAAATTTTGGAAAAGGGGAGAAATGGGTAAAAGGAAAAAATATGAAATTATTGGGGAGTAGATGGGTTTTAGTAAATAGATGTGATGGAGTAATGTGTAAACGTCACGTTGATCAGTTGAGACGTAATGAAGAGATAAGTTATGAAATACCAGAGAGAGTTGTAGAGATGAATAGAAATGATAAACTAATGTCAGACAAAGTTGAAAATATGGGACATAGTGGTAAAAATTACAGTGATTACGATAGGTACGAAAGGGTTAACCAAAACCGTTTTTCGGGATTTAATGGAAAAATAAAATAACAACTTAATAATGAGGATACTATAGAACCAAGCCAATCTCAGCCTTCGCATGATATTGTGGCAGGTAGAGTTGTGAGTAATAAAAATGATGGTACGACAGATAAATCTGTGAAAGACAATTTGACTGAAACTTCTGACGAGGACTGTAAGAAAAGTGCTCCAGTTCGAAGAAGTCAAAGAACAAGATTGCCTGTAGTTCGTTTGAACTATGAGGGGAGGGGTGTTATATCCTTAACCAAGAATCCGAAATAGTAGCGATCTATGTTAATAGATGGCAGCACTACACAATCTGGAATTGTAAGGCTTTGCACGTAGCCGAGAATATTCTGCGCAGTTGTAAAATGTGACTTGTTCTGAAAGCTGCAGTTTAGCAGCTGCTGTAAATCCTTCTATATATAAAAAGAAGTTTTAATTTGGAAATGGACCAATGAAAATCTGCGTAGATATTTCCGGCAGATCGGCATACAATTTGAATGCTTAAGCATGGCCTTTCTTCGTTAATATTAAAAAAACTGTTGCATACAAAAATATGAAAATCGGTAGTAATATAGAGAAATGTTTGATAAACACGCTGATGCAGACAGTTTTCAAATCGAAGAATTATTTAAAGAGACTAGGGTGCTCGGCCCCCTACGAGCTACGCTCGCCAACCCCCATCCAGACACCGAAGGCTCTAAATGCACGCTAATTTGATCGGCTTTAAAAAGATTTCGAAAGTTTGAATTATAATTTAAAAAACAGTGGCGATCTCCCTATAAACGAATTTCCATTCATTTCTCTTTGATTGGGGAATTTTAACGCCAAATCCACTGCGGTACTACTTGATTATCCCGTCGACCAATTTCGCCAAATTATATAAATCGCCAAACCACTCGCCAAATTATACAAATTGACATAATTTTTATTTTAAATAACGAAAGAACAAATAAATTCGTACAACATTAATAAAAATACAAATAAAACGTCGAAATAAAAATAACTTGATGACGTAGACACGTGTAACAACATTTCAAAATAAGCTAATATAAAAGGAATTAAGTAAACAGAGTCTTTGTCTCCTGGTATTTTTTAACAAAGCTTGAAAGTTCTTTTAAATGAGATATTTTAAATTAATCGTTTTTAATCTGACGTAATTTTTACCAAGCTATTCTTTCTGTTTTAAATAATCGCGTGAAAGTACTTTTGTTAGCAATGAAATATTATTTGCGCTTTCCTAACAAAAATAGTTGAAAATATCCTCTCAAAATATTAAATAAATGTCTAGCGCAATTTCTAAATTTAAACTTTTTTGCAATATTATTTTGTGTTCATTTTATGTAATAACTATAATGTGACGTAAATATGACGTAATTTCTCCTAAGACTTCTAACGCATGTTAATGAATTTATTATTTTACAATATCCTTTCTCTTTTAAAATTCACGTGTATACTTTTTATGACGTAATTTTTAATAAGTTCCTGCTTTTTATACATAATTATTTAATTCTAATTTGAAAGTTTTTTCCTGTTTATAAAAGTCACGTGTAAATAATTTTTTAATTTGAAGCAAACATTATTGCTTGCGCTTTTTATACAGTTGGCAACAGTTTAAATTAGTACAATTTTCTGAAATCTGTAAAAAATATCTCTAGAAATGCTGAAAATTTGAATTTAAAATAGAAATAAAACCTGAAAAAATGAGTTAAAATAAAAAAATTAATGCAATCTGCACTCCTTCAAATTCTAACGCATAAAATGATCTAAAAATGATTACACTGCCATGTATAGTTTTAGCTGCTATAAAACTTTTTTAGTGGAACGATTTTGTCCAACTTTAGCATTAAATATCTCTTAAAATAATTCTTCGATTTGAAAACTGTCTGCATCAGCGTGTTTATCAAACATTTCTGTATAAAACCACTGATTTTCATATTTTTGTATGCATTATTTTTCTCAATATTAATGAAGAAAGACCTCCGGTCACAAAAAATTCAAAACCGGCGGCGGCGGCGGCGGCGGTAGTTACTTTTTTTTAGAATAGAGAGATATTCAATGCCAAAGTTGGACAAAATCGTTCCATTAAAAAAAGTTTTATAGGAGCAAAAACTGTACATAGGAATTTAATCATTTTTAGATCCTTTTATGCGTCAGAATTTCCCGGTGTGCTGGCTGCATTTAGTTTTTCAATTTGACTCAATTTTTGAGGTTTTATTTCTATTTTAAATTCAAATTTTCAGCATTTCGAGAGATATTTTTTACAACTTTTAGAAAATTGTACTAATTTAACCTGTTGCCAACGTATAAACAGTGGAAACAATAATGTTTGCTTCAAATTAAAAATTTATATTACACGTGACTATTATAAACAGAAAATATAAAAAGCAGGAACTCATTGAAAATTACTCATAAAAACTGTATTTACGCATGAATTTTAAAAGAGAAGGAATATTGTGAAATAATAAATCCATTAACATGCGTTAAAAGTCTTAAATAGGAGAATTTACGTCACATTTACGTCACACTACACTTATTACGTAAAATGAACAAAAAATAATATTGCAAAACAGTTTAAATTTAAAAATTGCGCGAGACATTTATTTGACATTTTAAGATGATCATAATATTTCATTTCTAACAAAAGTATTTTTACGTGAATATTAAAAAGAGAAAGAAAGGTTTGCTGAAAATTACGTCAGATTATAATTGTCAGATTCAAATTATAATTCAATCTTCCGAAATCTTTTTAAAGCCGATCAAATTAGCGTGCTGTTAGAGTCTGCGGTGTCTGAACGAGGGTTGACGAGCGTAGCTCGTAGGGGGCAGAGCCCCCTAGTAATGTATAATAAACTAAAAGTAATATTATAGTTATGCCTTCTTCCTTAGTTAAGAATAATAATAAGAGAGCGGCGATATAAAATAAGTGAATTCTAATTGGTCATATTTCCCACGCTTTTATGAAAGAATTTTTTTTTTCGAATCTATTGAGATTTCATTGAAGTTCATTGAAGAGAATCCTAATTTAAAGAAAAAGGATATAGCCCTGAAATATGGTATCACTCCCAACACGCTGTCTCCCATACTGAAAGACAAAGAAAGCATTTTCAAAAGACATAAGTCAAGTGTCAACCCAAAGTGCAAAAGGATAAAGGCGTGTGCCTTCCCAGATATCGAAACAGCCCTCGTAAAATGGTGTACATATTACAAGACACAGAAGAGTGAAATTTCTTTATGTAATATGATGTTACCTGAGAAAGCTTTGGATTTCGCAAATTATTGAAGGGTGAATTGATGTGGAAGGCTTCAATGCAAGCACGGGATGGCTTGAAAAGTTTAAAGCCAAACACAACATCGTGTTTCGGACATTACAAAGTGAAGCAAAAGATGCGTCTGGTACACTTGTGATGAATGGAAGACGGTTTCATTACCCGGACTTCTTGCAGATTATAGTGCGGACGACGTTTTCAATACGAATGAAATGGGCCTTTTTTACAAATGCTTTCCTAACAAGACGATGATGTTTAAGGGAATCATGTTCCGATGGAAAGCTAAGTAAAGAACGTTTAACTGTCCTTGTCGGAGCAAATGCCTTTAAAACAGAAAAATTACCTTTACTGGTCATCGGTAAACACAAAAATCCTCGCTGTTTCAAACATAAAAAGTCACTTCCCGTATAGTACAGATCTAACCACAAAGCTTGGATGACGCTAGGATGTAGTGTTTCATGCAAAAAAAGCGTAAAGTGTTGAACTTCGTTGATTAGTGTACAGCTCACAGTCAAGTTTTGAACTTGAAATCTATCAAGTTAGAATTTCTTCCATCTATAACGCAGCTTCTAAGCTACAACCAGCAGACCAGGGAATAATTAAATGTTTAAAGCATTCCTACAGAAAACGTCTAGTGCGGAAGACAATCGAGGATGACGAAAATGGAATAAATCAAAAGTGTGATGTGCTAGAAGCAATTAGATTAATTTCGAGTGCCTGGAACAACGATGTGAAACAAAATCACTATCCAAAATTGCTTCAGTAAATGTGGCTTCTTTGCAAGCAATGCGGACTCAAATGTTGTGAATGAAAATGTACAAGATCAAGTTATTTCTGAAGATGACGATACTGAGTTTTCGAATATTGACGAAAATGTTGCAGTTTGCGGAGAACTTATTCATTCAGATATAGCTGAAGCAATAAAAAAGGTGTAGAACGATCCTGAATCTGAAGAAGATGACGAGGGAGTAAATTGCGTTCCACCACCAAATCATCAAGAAGCACATGCGGAAATCACGACACTGCAGCAATATTTCGAAAGCAGAGACGGTGTGGACGATTCTCTTTTCCTTTGCTTGCAAAATGTGAGCGACTTCCTAACAAGTGAAAGACAAAAATGGTCCTCAAAGCAATCATCATTAACAAGTTTTTTTTCACAAAATTTGAATTTGTAAGTACCTTACATTATGTACTATTAAATTGTATTTTTCTTTAGTGCTCAATTTGCCAGACTCCGTTATTACAGTATAATTGCAATTCTTATCTATAAAACTGAATTTTTTTTATATATTTTCTGTATGTATTTAAGGATTTTCGATAAGTCGAACTTAAGATAACTCGAATATTTTTGCCGGTCTCTTCGAATTCGACTTACCGAGAATTCATTGTATATATATATATGATATTTGTCACACTGTAACTCCCCTATTTATGAACCGATTTCGATGTAACTGCGTGTATACATAGTGCATACCAATGCCTTGCCCGAGTATGTTGGCCAGCTTCATTCGCCATCTTGTTTCAAAATGACGGCCATTTAATTTTTTTTAATTTAAATTTGAAAGGTGGTATCAAAAAATTGAAAATTGAAAAATATTTTTTTCTTATGTGTTTGACCTTGATACAAAGATTCCTGAGCATTTTTTGTTTCGTCTAAATTTTAAAAAATGGCTGAGTTATAGCACTTTGAATTTCAAGCTTGACTGACATTTTGAAACGACCTGATGTTTGTCACGCGATAATAGGCGTATTTATGAACCGATTGGGATGTACCTTGGTGTATACATAATACGTACCAATGTCTCGACCGACATCGTTGGCCAGATTCATCCGCCATTTTGTTTCGAAATGGCGCCCATTTAAATTAAAAAAAAACAAAAAAACATTAAAATTTAAAATTAGATACCAAAAAAATTGGAAAATGAAAAAGATTTTTTTGTATGTGTTTGATCTTAATGCAAAGATTCCGGAACAGTTTTTGTTTCGTCGATATGTAAGAAAAATGGATAAGTTATACCATTTTGATTTTCTATTGTGGCTGACATTTTGAAACGACCTGATATTTGTCACGCGATAACAGGCGTATTTATTAACCGATTTGGATGAACCTTGGTGCTTACATAATACGTACGAGTGTCTCGACCGAGTTCGTTCGCCAGCTTCATCCACCTACTTGTTTCAAAATGGCCCCCATTTAATTTTTTTTAATTTTAAATTTAAAATGTGATACCAAAAAATTGGAAAATGAAAAAGATTTTTTTTGTATGTGTTTGACCTTAATACAAAGATTTCGTAACAGGTTTTGTTTCCTCTATATCTAAAAAATGAGTTATAGCATTTTGAATTTCTATTGTGGCTGACATTTTGAAACGACCTGATTTTTGTCACGCGATAACAGGCGTATTTATGAACCGATTTGGATGTAACTTGGTGTGCTCATAGTACATACGAATGTCCCGACCGAGTTCGTTGGCCAGCTTCATTCGCCATCTTGTTCCAAAAGGGCTGCCGTTTAAAAAATTTAAAATGAGTTATCAAAAAATGGAAGAATTAAAAAGATTTTTTTTATGTGCTTGATCTTGATAAAAAGATTCTGGATCAGTTTTTATTTTGTATTTTTCTTAAAAAATGGTTGAATGATGGCACTTTGAATTTCTAGCATGGCTGACATTTTGAAACGATCTGATATTTGTCACGCGATAACACGCGTATTTATTAACCTATTTTGATGTAAGAAGGCATGTAGATAGTATATCGTAATGTCTCGACCAAGTTCGCTGCCCAGCTTCATCAGCCGTCTTGTTTCAAAATGGCGGCCATTAAATTAAAAAAAAATTATATTTAAAGTGAGGTGCAAAAAAATTAGAAATGGAAAAAGGTTTCTTTCTTAAGTATTTGACCTTGATATAAGGATTCAGGAGCAATTTTTTGTTTGTCTTTATCTTAAAAAATGGCTCAGATATAGCAGTTTCAATTTCTAATGTGGGTGACATTTTGAAAAATCTGATTTTTTTGCCTGCGACAGCACTTCTATATATCAACCGATTCCGATGTGAGTGATCATGTGCACAGGAATTACTAAGGTCTCGACCAAGTTCAATTGTTAGCCTCATCCTCCATGTTGTCTTAAAATGGCAGGAACTTCAAGAAATCGCCGAATTTGGCAACCAAATATAAGTTACTTTAAATAAAAGTAGCTTGGATAAAGCTGACTAATTTCGCGAAATTCTCATTCATAATGATTTAGTAATGTTAAAAATTAGTATTGAATCTTCTATAATCGGTTTCCACTAAATTGAGCTTTGTGTGTTTGAATAAAATTAGCTTGATTTTAAAAAAATAAGGAATATGAAAGCTACCTCTTCCTCCCGGCACTGGCCGGAAGGACGTTCATACTTTTTACCTATACTAAAGTACATACGTACTTGCTTAATTTTTATATTTTTTGGTATAAATAAATCCAATATTTTCCCTTTTAGTGCTATTTTTAGACAAACTGACAGCAAAGGTTTCCGTTACAACGCTCTTTATTGACTTATAATTTAGGGGAGACAGGGGTTAGTTGTGTCTGAGGCAAGTTGTGCCATCGAGCTTCCTGACTGAGCCAGTAGGTTCCAGCACTTGTCGTGTCATGTGAGTGAAGAGGTTGATTGTCTCAGTGTGCTGCGTATGTTTTGAAGAATAGTGTAGCGTTGTTTTGGAGATAAAAATATTTATCTTCTTTTTCTATCGTAAAAGTAAATTTTGCGACCTACGTTGAAATCGTCATTGCCACTAGCGATATTGAGGTATGTAAACTTCCCTAACATTATTTAAGTGCTTATATTTTGAGCTGTTATTATATGTATTTAATTTGTTAATCATGCCAAAATTTCGGAAATTAGTGAATAAAGTTCAAAATGGCGTAACGCGAGACTAGTTGTGACGAAGCCTAAGAGGCACGTTGTGACAGTGTCACTACTTACCCCCGCATAATTTTTAACGGAAGTTTTTATATTTCAGGAAAAATGGTGCGAGATTACAAGAGGCGTACTGAAAGAGCTAAAGCTACTTTAGTAGATTATGATAGGGCTGCAATAGAAGTAATATACGGAAGGTGCAGTTTAAGGAATGCCCAAGAACTCTTCAATGATGGTGAGATTGCAAGACCGTCTTCAGAGGCAAGAAATCTCATTGAATTAGATGATTCTATGAATTTTGATAATAGCAATGTGTTAGTGGTAAGTCTTACGGAAAAAAGACCACTCCCTAAAGCAGGACATCAAGAAGGCAAGCGATCTATTCGTAAATGTTTCAAATCTGCCATTCTAACAAGCACACCTGTAAAAGAGAAAATTCGAGCAGAACAAAAAATCAAAAGAACGCAGAAAAAAAAATTGAAGAAGAAAAAGCAAAAAAGAAACTGTGTGGAAAGGCCAAGCAGTGCATAAAAAAATTATACCTAGGTTATCGAATAAAAGGGAGAAGCAGGTATTGGATAGCTCTGAAGATGACGAAAATTGTTTATGTCTAGTTTGCTTGGAACAATACAAAATTTTTAGACCCGGAGAAGACTGGGTGACATGTAAAAAATGGGCGCATTTCAAATGTACCAAAAATGAGCATTATTATATTTGTATTAACTGCAAATCAGACGCTGAAACAAGCGATGACAATGCGTGAGTAAAAATATAGGATATAAGCCTACACGTTGTACTAGGATACCTAGTCAAAGATCAATATCGCCAAATATTAGTGTTGGCTTACATTTTATTTCTTTCCTGATTAAGACAGTTTTTTTTTTATTTTTATTGCTAAGTGTCTCTAAAAGTATCTTTATAAAGGACTAAGAATTTACAAGTGCTAACAGTTTAACTATTTTATTTTCATTTGATTTACAATATTATTAAAACATGAAAGTGTTTTATTGTGCTAAGAACGTGATAAATGAATAAATTTTTCATTCTTGATTTAATATATCCCATTTAATCGCCTTTCTTATATAATTTGTATATGTTACAATGTACTTGTATGTGTCATTTATGTGTCAAATGTGCCTCAAATTTGTCACAACTTGCCCCGTAGCGGGGGTTAATAGTGACAAATTTCAAGGTCACGCAGAATTCATTTTGTGTTATGAAAAACGTTAATAATGTTAGTAGTAGTTTTATAAATATGTTACGAAATATATACTCTAATGATATGATACACTAAATGTTTCACTTCAGTTCAAATTTTACGACTAATATCAAAAATGTCGAAAATGTCACTACTAGCCCCGGTCTCCCCTACATGATCTGCCTGGTTTAATTTTTTTAATTTCTTTGGACTTATTCAAACAGGACCTGATATCCCATATGTAAAAAAAAATAATAAACGCGTGGGGAACATAGATACTCCTGGTCCACTTACTCCATTTTTATGGGCAACTGGACCCATGAGGAAAGAAAGATGAAATATAAATATTTTTATATTTTTAAATATTAAAATGTAATTTTGAGCGTTTCTGTCGGATAGAGCGAACCTAACTGAACACATTTACAGAAGCTCAGACTTTAATTCAAATGAACATTAGCTTTTTGAAGCTGAATTGTCGAAGCTCCAGAGTCATATTGTAAAATCATGGCCCAGTGCCCCAACTAACCTTATATATTTCATGTTATAAAAGTGCATTCTTTGGAAAATTTCATTAATTTTTCATAGCGATGAATTTAATAATTAATCAAAATTCAATATAATGGGAAAGAAGGTCAAAACTTATTTACGTTCTATTCTGTTAGCCGGGCATCAGTAATAATTCGCCAAGAATTGTTTCGTTTGACGTTATTTTTCTTTTAACTTTTTCCCGTGCTTCATTGCACATACACACTGATTTCCTGGCATCCACTTAGTACGGCAGGATTGAAATGCAATTGTGTCAATTTAATATGTTTGTGTTATTGCGTTTTGTTTTATAATTATTAAATTTTGGGATTTTTTGAAAACAGAGCAAGAAGCTGTTCCTTTTTTACAACAAAAATTGAAGAGAAGGGATTGAATCAGTTCAACTTTAACCATAAGTATAATTTTGTAGAGCCTGCCAGAGGCGTTCATACATAGGAAATTGAAAGGTTTTGAAGTATCGCAAGATGGCGGATTGTTTAGAGCGTTACTTAGATGAGATTATAAGGAGAAGAACAGATGAGAAGCAGTTTTAACAGACTTTAAGTAATATAGAAAAAATTGGGATCTTTAATAACATGAGTTAATTTTTTATACGTTCATTAATATAAATCCTTAACATTTTATGTTATGTTTTATATAAATGTTAATGTAATATATTTTTGAAACATTTACGTAAGTTTTATAAAAATAATATAATAGAGTATAGTAATATTAGGTATATACAGGGTGTCCAGCGAATAAGACCCTGATTTCAAAGTTAAATATCTCAAAAACTAAGTTCAACTGAATTATGCGGTAAACGGTTTGTTTATTAGCTAAGCTGTAAAAACGTTATACAGAAGTTTCAAAATTTAGTTGGAAAAACGGTTAACAGATAGCGCTGTAATCGCAATGCCTATAAATTGTACTTCGAAGTGCAGAGCACTAGCGTCTCATTCCTAGTTGGCTCCCTATGGAGGAACGTAAATTGCGAAAGTCCACTTTTCCGTTGGGGTGATGTGCAGAAATGAAGATATCTGGTCACAGAATTATTCCATCATCTTTAATTTTGGAGAATTTCAATAAAAAAGTTTAGAGATCATTTTATAAGAACTTATTAAAATATTTTATTTGAGTGATGTGCAGAAGCGGAACCATGTGTTGACAGAAATGAGATTTGTTTCAAATTTTGTTATAAGCTATTTCTGTCGGGATACCAGTATATCTGTGGCATGTCTTTACTCTCCTATTCGGTAGATCGTGGAATCGAATCCAAGCAGAGGCGGATATGAAAAAAAAATTGGAAATCTTTACTTTTTAATATTTATTTAAAATGTGAAAAAAAGTTTGAATAAAAAAATCCAAAGTTTCTAGTTTTAAACTTTAATTAAGCTAAAATACACCATTTTTTTTAAATCATTGAGCATTTATAATAATGATTCATGAATCATTTTTTTAAATTGTAGAAAATAGTTTCAATGAAAAAATACAAAGTTTCGATTTTTAAAAACTTAATTAAATTAAAAAAAAATCATTATAATTTAAAAAAACTCGTTTTCATTTTTTTTTTATCATTGAGCACAGAAGTATGGTGCAGCTTCTAACGATGTGATCCGAAATGTTGGTAAAGAGTGCATCCTCCAAAATACTTTTGCTTCGACGTTGATGATATGACTTATCATCAATTCCTTTTAAAAAGGAAATAATTTAATGTATAATTTATGTCCCGAAAACTTTGTTTACAAAGTAAAGAAATGTATGTGTTGTACCAAAACCAAAATATTATGTCGTGATTTAAAAATAAATGAAAAGTGCAAAATTATTTTTTTATTTATTATAATTCAGGTATAAACAATAATATCAAATTATTATGCCGTAATTTAAAAATATAGAAAATAACTAAAAAGTACAAAATTATTTTTTCTAAATGTATGAATTTTGATGTAAATAATCATATGGCATTAAAAATTGAATATAAAAAAATATTTTAATAAGTTCTTATATAATGATTTCTAAACATTTTATTGAAAATTCTATTGATTTAAATTCTCTAAAATTAAAGATGATGCAATAACTCTGTGACCAGATGTATCAGCTTCAACACGTCACTCCAACAAAAAAGTGGACTTACTCCATTTTCGTTCTTCCTTTGGGAGACATCTAGGTATGAGACACTAGCGATCTCGCCTTCGAAGCACAATTTATAGGCATTGCGGTTGCAGCACCATCTGTTAACAGTTTTTCAACTAAATTTTGAAACTTTTTTACAGCTTAGCTAATAAAGAAACCGTTCACCGCATAATTCTAATAATCTTTGTTTTTGAGATATTTAATTTTGAAATCAGGGTCTTACTTGCTGGACACCCGGTAAAATCAGGATACTTTTATGTTACTGTGGTGGATATTGGAATACTTTTAGATATATTACAGTGATATCGTTTTTAACGAATTTCATGTATTTTATAGACTATTACAAAATCAATTTCATGTATTCAGTAATTTTTTTCACCAGTTTAATAAGTGCATAGCGCTCATATATCCGTTTGTGATTGGGTTTTTACGAATTTCATAAATTATATAGACTGCGGCCAAACAAATTTTATGCATTCAACGATTTTTATTTCGTTTTAATGAGCGCGTAGCACTCATGCACCAGTTTATGAATGGTGTTTTAACGTGTCTTATACATTTTATTGATAGCTCATATATTCAAGAAGTTCATGCTTGTAGTAATTTTTTTTAATGGGTGCCTAGCGTTCATCATCTTACGTAATACATCGGCTTGTGAGTGGGGTATAAACGAAATTTCTTAGAGATTGCTGCACAGCGAATTTTAGGCATCCAATGATGTTTTTGTCGGTGTAATCGGCGCATAGCTCCCAAACATCTGTTAATGACTAAGATTTTAACTAATTTCATATTATTTAGAGACTGTTATACAAGGATTTGAGAAGACTTGGTTAGCGAGATTTTATTGATCAGTGGCACTTGGCTAACAGAAAAGTAAAACGGAATAGTTTCTTTAATTTCGAAAAATCGCCACACTGTAAAAAAAAACGACATTTTTACAGTACAAAGTACTGGTCATCACGCTCACAAACTCGATCACAGTGAATGTGCTGTATTTTTCTTTGGTTTCCTGAATATATTAACTTGGAAAATACAATAGTTGCGTAAACTTAACAGCACAATGTGCTGGCAATTTGGACGCCATCAGCTTGTGCTGTAAAAAAAAATGCGTCCAAATTGCCAGCACATTGTGGTGTTAATTTTACGCAACTACTGTATTTTCCATGTTAATATAGTCAGAAAACGAAAGAAAGATACAGCGCATTCACTGTGATCGAGTTTGTTCTGGCAAATTTACAGTGGTTTTTTACAGTGCACCAATAAACTCTAAACATGGTATAAAAATCTAAAAAAAAAATTCAATAAATGGGAGCGAGATACATAACTTCAGATATCCGGGAAACTTCCTGTCAAATATATTAGCTCTGCACGACGCAGTGTTTGTTAGAATACATTGCGGACACAAACGTATGTCTTAATTATTTAGATTCTTCATTTCATTTTCTATATCATGAACTTCTTACAGATTTCACGCTTTTAACTTATTAAAACTGTCGGTTGACATATCATAATAATAATAAATATGTGTAGGTACAATAAAGTGAGTACGTTTGAATATCGTTACAATGCCTTCTAGCATTAAAATTTTGAGTTAGTTTGTCAATCTCGAAAACCAAAGTAGATGCAAGAAACAGTAAATTAGAGTTTTACAAAACAGCATTGATTTAAAACAAAAACACACTTTTCTCACATAAATGATAAGGGAAATAAATGCGTAAAAATTCTAAATTATTTGTTTGTATGGTATTTAATAAAATAGAAATCTAAAGCAGGGTGTCCCCACTCTTCGGTCCTTTGCCCATGAAGGCCAATGTGCCCCCGATCCACGAAAACTCCGGACTTAGCATACGTAATGCCCAGCTCACGTCACGCAGCCTGTCTCTCTATAAATGTGACGGCCATCGATTGCGACAGTTCTCAGCACCCAGTAGGAAAACAGCCAAGTGGTCCCTCCTTTTTATGACATCCCTTGTTGGTGAGAAGCACAGTTGAAATTATCATACCCAACGCACATATATCTTTTTAAAATCGATAAGATGGAGGCGTTTGGGTCCAAATATACTTCTTTTAATTTCATCAATATAATGTACTTTATTATATCATACAGTGTGCATAAAAGGTAAATGTTTTTAACTTGGACTATTTTACTTTAAACAGAAACGAAATTAACATAAAACTAGTATGTTGTGGCCATGACAAAACTTTCTTCTGTATAAATCACGTTAATTAAATCATTTAAATAGTACAAAAAATTACATCAATTTAGCATCAATTCATATCAAATTATATCTGAATTTGAAGTTTGATGAAGATTCGTGCATTAGTTCTTGAGATAGAACTATAACAGAAATACGGATAAAATATAGCATAGCAGCGCTACCTGTTGAGCTATTTACACCAAAACATAAACAGCACTAATTGATATCAAGGTATACCTGAATCTGAAGCTTGATGAAAATTCGTGCATTAGATATTGAGATAGTGCTATGGTGGAAATTCTAGAAAATGCAGCATAGCAGCGCCAACTTTTGAGCGATTTGCACCAAAACATAAACAGCACTAATACATATCAAGGTCTTACCCGAATCTAAAGTTTGTTGAAAATCCAAGCATTAGTTCTTGAGATAGAGCTATTGTGGAAATTGCAAAAAATGCAGCAATGTAGCGCCTCCTATTGAGCGATTTGCACGAAAACACAAACAGCACAAATTCATATCAAAGTATACATGAATCAGAAGTTTGATGAAAATGCAGGCATCAGATGTTGAGATAGAGCTATTGAGGACATCGTAAAAAAAAACAGTTTAGCAGCGCCACCTATTCAGTGATTTACACCAAAATGTACAAAACGTCAATTCATGTCAAGGACTAACGGAATCTGAAGTTTGGTGAAAATGCATGCATTAGTTCTGGAGATTCAGCTATTGCTAAAATTGCGAAAAAGGGTGCATAGCAGCGCCACCTGTTGATCGATTTACACCAAAAACTAATCAGCACCAATTTATATCAGGGACTAACTGAATATAAATTTTTATTAAATTCCGTGCATTAGTTCTTGAGATAGAGTACCCACAAATTTGTGTCACATACAGACAGACTAGCAGATGCACAGACTCACAGATAGACATTTTGTAAAAACATGTTTTTCGGAATCTCTGACCCCTAAAACATATAAATCCGTCGAAAACCGACAGTCGAAAATTTTCACGAATCCAATACCTTCTTCTTGTTAAGATAGAAGATAGTAATAAGTTAAAAAAAATATATTAATTTAATTATTCCCTCTTAAAAGAGAAAATATTCAACATGAGTAAAAAAGAAACATATTGATAGAATAGAAATATTATATGATTTTAAAACTGTTTTCAGGTAAGATTTAAAAATGTTTATCTTAAAAATCACTGAAAATAATGTCTAATGAAAATAAGTAAAAAATTATATTAATCTTCCGAAAAGATAAACATTTTATTTAAAAGGAAATATTCAGTTTAAGAATTTTCCGGAACATATTATTAAACTTTTTAAAAGTCTATAACGATTTTGCTTAATATCTTGAAATCATATTAGTTATCAGCACTTATAAAATAGTTTACAAAAAATATTTTGATAAGTTTATTAAACATGTCAAAAAGGATTTACTTAATATATTTTGCGCTTCAGTAAACCCCAAAATATTTAATAGAAATTTTTATGCTATGCTGTATATTACATAACTAACTACAGAATTTGACTAAGTTTACCAATTTTTTGTTTAATAAGTACTTAAAAAAAATTCTACATTACTCAATCATACATATTTTTAAAAATTACAAACAGTCTATTAAGGGTTTATGTCTTCAGTTTATCCAATATTACTATAATTCAGTAAGTTCTTTATATGCAGTTTCAATTAAA
Source organism: Maratus speciosus (assembly GCA_963932465.1). Taxonomy (NCBI): domain Eukaryota; kingdom Metazoa; phylum Arthropoda; class Arachnida; order Araneae; family Salticidae; genus Maratus; species Maratus speciosus. The sequence continues at coordinate 428,674,455 of OZ010795.1, read as the reverse complement.
AAAATAATTTTATGCAATTACGTCAATACCAAATATTGTCTTTCTAAAAAAAAAAAAAAAAAAAAAAAAAAAAAAAAAAAAAAAAAAAAAAAAAAATTAGGTAGACCTGGAAATTCTGTCGTTTAATTTTCTTTCACGCCTACTTTTTTAAAATTCAGATTTCTTCATTGACACCACTTTTTTGAAATAGTAAAATTCCCATTGTTTTCATCTTAATGTGAAATGTGAAAACTATCAGAATTTTACCATTTAAAAAAAGTGGTGCCAATGAATAAATCTGAATTTTAAAAAAGTAGGCTCGAATGAAAGTTAAACGACAGAATTTCCTGGTCCACCTAATATTTAGATGAAAACAATGTAGCTTATAAATATTTTCAATTATCTTTTCATCTCAAATTACCTTGATACACCGTTTTAATCAAACTGTGTAAATATAGTTAAAATAAATTAAGTCAATTTTCTAAGTGAGTGTACTTATAATGATTTAGTGTTTCTGGTGTTCAAAATTCTCAAATATTGTTTTTTTCCTGTTAATTAAAAAAGACGAAATTAAATAAATCAAACCTAAATCTTGTTTCTACGATGATTACGTCAACAGATATAACAATTTTTGTGTTGAAGTATCAGTTCTGCCCTGCCGGTAACTAAAAGTTTAAGCCTATTTTCCTCAGAAAGGATTTTTTCATAATGTGTCATGTTTAAAAGGAAATATCTAAATCTCTCTTGCAACATATATGTATGGAACTTTGTACAGTCGTGGAAAAAAAAGTAAACACCCCTACTAACTCCTCCACAAATTATCGTAGAAGAAAGTTACTGGTACCGAACGATTGGAAATAAAGTCTACTTTTAAATGATGTATATAAAATTTGCTTATAGGGCCACCTACATATTAAAACGAACCATAACTTTGTTTTTTTCAATAGCAGTGCCCAATTCTGACAGCATAAATGAACTCTACACCCTTCAATTAGCCTAAAAACGAATTTTTATGCAATTCGTACCATAAGTATCCGAGAAATTAATTATTTTAAAACGAGCGTATTTTAAGGGCTGTATCCAAATTGAAGTTCCGTATTGGATTGTTAACCGAGTGAGCCGCTTTCTTGATCAAGGCACCTTAAGCGCCACTCAAGGAGTCAATGAAGCGTGTTAGATTACAGTACGGCAGAATAAATTTCAAAATGTCTACTCACTTCCATCATAGACGGCCCCTTAAACCAAAATTTTGCCGTTTTTTAAGCATAATTTGAAAACTACTTGGAAGAAAAATGTGAAATTTTTGAATTTCCATAAAGCAGGTCTTAATAAATCTAAATCCATCAAAAAAATTGTAGGTTGCAATTCATAATTTTTTCGAATATTAATTTCATAATTCATATCATAAAATTATAAAAATTGCAAATTCAGCTTATTTATGTTTAGGTATATTAGTATTATTACCACAAAAAAATTAGCACATTAGGAGCATAATTTCGGGAGATATAAATAAAAATATGAAAATATAATTTAACATTACAAGCACTAAATTTTGAATGTTTATAATTCAAAAACTTATCATTCAAATGACTTGAAATTTGGTGTCTAGGCATAGTTTGAACCAAAGATTTGAAATATCTCGTTAAAATTGGGTATTGCCTTTGAAAAAAAGGAAGTTAGGATTCGTTTTAATGTGTAGATGACCCCCTAAGAAAATTTTATATACATCATTTAAAAGTAGACTTTATTTCCAATCGTTCGGTACCAGTAACTTTCTTCTATGATGATTTGTTGAGGAGTTAGTAGGGGGTGTTTACTTTTTTTTTCCACGACTGTACATAGTTTTTATGTTATGTTATTAATAAATTGTCTTCAGGATTTTCGATTTCTTGTTGAGATTTTGAAAATATATTTTTCGAAATAAAAATCACTATTACTTACTTATAAATTTATTTTCAATTTTATAAGCAACATTTTTATTAATCCTGACGATAAATTATGAAGAAAATTTTTTTAACACAGCAGTGAAACAAGTAGAAATTAAATTTAAAACATCAAAAAACCCGACTGCGTAAAAAGCAATATAATTAATTATTTCTCATCAATGTGAAACTATTTTTTTTATATTAGTTACCTATTTTTTTTTAATTGTATTGATGACTTTTAAATTGTGTTTAATTGTTAGTTCCTATATCTAAACACTGTTTTGATGACCCCTATAGAGGTCTGTGAAGTTTAGAGTTGCAGTAAAGCTAGAGATCCTACCTACACAACTTCAAGGTCGTGTAATATTTAAAAGGAGCTCCTGACTGCAAAATAGTCAACGAAACATCGTCTTCATTTTGAAAGCCCTATCCAATGATATACCACTCAATAGGGTGCGTAAATTTTTTTTGTCTCTACCACCATTTTGTATTTTACGGCCGCCATTTTCAATTTATAAAAACAGAATTAAACCTATAACCATCGGACGGTTAAGGCAAATCGATAGAGACCTCATTTTTTGAAATCCATCCAGTGGTTGGGATGTCTTGAGGATATAAAGAGATTCACATACCCAGATACGCGTGAAACACATAACACTTCTTGGCAGTCGGGTAAAAAGAAATATTTTTTTCCCAAGTGGTTATTGAGTTATATGAAAAATTAACAACATTTCAAATTTCAAATTTTAATTTTTTGAAAAAAAAATCAAATTTTTTAAAAACATTTTATCTGGAAAATTGTGTGTGTAGAAAGATACATTTCTGGACGAAAAAAATCGTTCAAAAAGTCCTATGAATAAAAGAAGTAAATTTTTGACGGCCCATAAAGCTTTAAATTAAATATTCTGTGTCATTCAGCCTGCTGCATTTCATATGTAGCGTGTGAAATTCATAATTGGGTATCATAAAGATTTTGAAGTTATTATGTAGAAAAAAATTAACATGATTGAAAAACATGATTAGATATAGGGAAAAGCAGTGAAAGAGGACAAAGTTAAGCTTCTACAATTTTTCCTAGCCACTGGAAATGGTTCAATGAACTATATTTGCATGAGAACTTTGTCTTTATGATACCTCATACCACGCGTACCTTTAAATGGACAAACAAGATAATTATATATTGTTTATGTAAGTATCGTCTGCTGCATATTCCGTGATTTCGTGTGCTCCGAATCCATGTAAGTTTCTTGTTCTTTTTTTCCGCATGTGGCAACACTCTGGGTTTTATTCTGTTTTTGATTCGCGTTGTTGTAGAATGTGAAAAATGATGGAATGTAGTAAGCAGCTGTTGGCTCGCAAATATTTAGTGTAATAATAAATTCGTGTTAACAGTCCGTTTTGGTGTTTATGTGAACGAACCAGTAGTGTATGTGATTGTAGTTAAAAACGCAATATCATTTGTTGGTAAAAGTCTAGCCGGAGTGCTAGTGAAAAATAAAAGAGTACAATCGAACAATTTATAAACAGCCGTATGATATCGTCTGTCGATGGAAATCGTGTGATATCGAAAGAAAAATTACCCCAGGTTGTGAGGTAAGTTAACTTTGAACATTCTATTTCATGTCTAAAAATATTTTGTATTTAAAAAAGTAGAATTATTTTGAAAGTATACAATTTAGATATTTTAGAACTAGTTTTGGGCTTGATTTAAGCAAAAATGAGTGAACTGGTATCTTTAAAAACAAAAAGAACTGCTCTACGGAGAAGTATAACGAATTACATTAAGAAAATCGAAAGTATTATCGCAAGTGATGATATTAATGTAATAGAATTAGAAAAAAAATATTGAATTATTAAAACAGAAAGAAACGGATCTAAAAAAACTGGTAAGGGAAATTGAAGTTTTAATTACAGAACTTAAACAATTAGAAAGTGAGATAGACAGCGCACAGTAAATTTCAGATAAAATTGATTTGTGGAAATTTAAGGGTGAAAAAATGTTGAAAATACAAAATGCTGGGTTAAATAAGAGTGAAATTAAATCTGATAGTGTAATTTCAGAAAACGTGTTTGAGAATATTAAATTACCTAGGTTATCATTACCTACTTTTGGAGGTAATATTACAGAATGGATAGCGTTTAAGGATCTTTTCAATGCATGCGTAAACAGCAATACAAGTATATCTAATGCTCAAAAATTACAGTATTTGAAGGCTTCGTTGAAAGGTGAAGCGTATCGCGTCATTCAGTCTATTCAAATTTCGAATTCTAATTTTGAGATTGCATGGAATCTATTAGACGAAAGATATTCAAATAAGCGAGAACAAATATTTGCATATATTAAACGATTTTTAAGTTTACCAACTATTCAAACAGAATCAGCTACAGCTATTTTAAATCTAGTTGACAGCATTAATGAAGTCATTTGCTCATTAGAAGTATTGAACCAAACTATTGACAAATTTGGTGATACATTAATGATTTAATTTTGAAAAAAATGGACCCTTCTACAAAATTGTGGTGGGAACGTCAGCTTAAAAGCTGGGAAATTCCGAAACTTAAAATCGTAATCGATTTTCTACAGAATTACGCAAGAACTCTTAAAAAATAGCAAGCTAGTGGTAAATAAGGTACCTAAATCTATAGTTCCGAATAAGAGTAATGCTTTTGTAGCTACGTTAGGTTGTGGTTATTGTAAGGAAGACCATAGTTTAGCTAAGTGCTCGAAGTTTCTTAATTTACCTGTTCAACAACGAATAGATTTCGTAAAACGTAATCATTATTGTTTCAACTGCTTATCTAATATTCATTTCCTCAATAAATGTAAGAGTCTAAATACGTGCCATCATTGCTTTAAGAAACATCATAGTGTTTTGCACATGGTAAATTATTCAAGGATAAGAATCAGTCAAATAGTATGTCTCCACACGCACAAGAATTTATCCCTAAAAAAGTTGAGTCAGCAAGTGAAAATGTTTCGTCTACAGTCTGTGCCTCTCATTATGAGTCAAACGAAAATTGCAATCACAAGAGCCATATTTTGTTGTGTACCGCATTAGTAAAAGTTCAAAATTCTAAACAAGAGTTTATAAAATGCAGATGTTTATGTGATACTGGCTCTCAGAGTTCATTTATTTCACAAGAATGCGTAAATAAATTAGGATTAAAGGTCAAAGATAGTTCTATCTCTGTGTCATGTTTGGGAACATTTAATACTGTGAGTAATGGGGAAGTTGATTTATTATTCACTTCTCACTTCAAAAGTGATCTTAGAGTATCAACATCAGCATTCGTGATGGATAAGGTGACAGATAATATTCCCAATGTGTCTTTGCCTTCAATCATTTGCAATAATTTAAATGATTTAATGTTAGCTGATCCATTATTTTTCAAATCACAAAAATTTGACATTCTATTTGGTGTAAGTGTATTTATGCACTTAATGACTGGAGAAATTGTCAAACGTGAACCTCACCTTCCATTTGCATTAAATTCGAGACTTGGTTGGATAATTTTGGGTACTGCAAATTTTGAAACGCTGGCAACTGATCCAGTATGTGTAAATCATTTAAGTACAAAAACTGACGAGTTAGTAAATTCATTCTGGGAATTAGAAGAAATTCCAAATGTGCAACCTTTAACAGTTGAAGAAAAACTTTGTAAAAGGCATTTTGAGAGTTTTCATTTCAGGGAAAAAACAGGCCGCTACTCAGTCGCATTACCGTTTAAACAGGATCGAGATAATTTAGGTGATTCTTGCGAAATGGCACACAGAAGATTTCTTTAGCTTGAGAAGAGATTAATCTCCATGCCAGAAAGTTACAACCAATATGTCCAATTTATGAAATAATATTTATCTCTGGGCCACATGGACCTTGTTTCATATACAGATTGTGAATTAGAGAATAAACATTATTACATCCCACATCACTTCGTCTTGAATAGTTCTAGTTTAACCACAAAATTAAGAGTAGTTTTTGATGGGAGTGCTAAAACAACAACAGGTGTATCTTTAAACGACACTCTAATGGTAGGCACCAAAACACAAGATGATTTAATTTGAATTTTATTACGGTTTAGATTTTATAATATTGCAATCACAGCTGATATAAGAATGATGTATAGGCAGGTAAAAATTCATGACAAAGATAGGGATTTTCAGAGAATATTATGGAGAGATATTCAAGATAAAAAAATACAAGTTTTTCGCTTAAACACTGTCACGTATGGAACTGCTGCTGCTCCATATCTTGCAAATAAAACTTTGAGTCAGTTAGCAATTGATGAGGGTCTTAATTTCCCAAAAGCGAAGACTAGTTTTAAGAGATTTTTATGTTGATGATGTTTTAACTGGTGTTGTGAATAGTCAGGAAGGTAATGAATTGATTTATGAATTGCAGAAAATGCTAAAAAAAAGGTGGGTTTGAGTTGCATAAATTGTCTACAAATGAACCATCACTATTGAAAAATGCTGGGTTAGCAAACACAATTAATGATAATATGCATAGTGTAGTGGGAAATAAAGCCATAAAAGTTCTAGGAGTAGAATGGCATCCTGATAATGAAATGTTCAAATGTAATTTCGGTGATATAGATTATCAAAGTGTCCCTACTAAAAGAATTATTCTCTCATTTGTATCAACGCTTTTTGATCCATTGGGAGGGATTGCACCTTTTGTAATTCTAACTAAAATGATCCTTCAAGAACTGTGGGAATTACAATTATCATGGAATGACCCAGTACCAGAGAATATTGATCAAAAGTGGAAATTTTTGTGCCAAGAAGTCAAACTCTTAAATTCCATATATATACCTACACAAGTCATCTTGCCCAATTATTCTCGATGTGAACTTCACGGATTTTGTGATGCTTCAGAAAAGGGTTACTCAGCAGTTATTTACGTTAATACTTCTGATAACTCTAACACTGATGTGAAACTTTTAACAGCTAAAACTCGCGTAGCACCACTTAAACCTATCACGATTCCAAGACTGGAATTATGTGCTGCAGTATTGCTGGCACACTTAATACAGGCGGTTAGAGATGCATTACATATAAAACCTGATTCTGTGCACGCATGGAGCGATTCACAAATTGTATTGTCATGGCTAAGATCAAATCCTAAAAGATGGCAAGTCTTCGTATCCAACAGGGTATCTGAAATCTATTTTGCCAGCTGAGAATTGGAACCATGTGAACGGAAAAGAAAATCCTGCTGATTGTGCATCACGTGGGTTGCTTCCTGCAGAACTACTGTCCCATGACTTGTGGTGGAACGGCCCACTGTGGTTAAGAAGCAATGAGGTTCCCGTGCATGAACCTATTACCATAAATGAAGAAGAATTACCAGAAGCACGTAAAACATTATCATTTGTAGTTTCTGAAAATGAAAAAGAACTTGATATTATATCAAAAATATCTTCGTTTTCCAAGTTGCAACGCATATTTGCTTGGCTATTGAGATTCCTCTCCAATTCAAAGGTAACACGTGTAGAAAGAAATGCATCCTTTTTATCAAGCAATGAAATTCAAGCCGCAACATGCTGCATTATTCGAATAGCTCAACAAGTAAACTTCAATAAAGAAATTCAATGTTTAGAAGCTCGAAAAGAGTTACCTACAAATAGCAGTCTCGTTTGATTGTGTCCAATTTTAGATGATAACAAAATATTAAGAGTAGGAGGAAGATTGAAAAACGCACAGCTGTCAGAGAATGAAAAGTACCCAATCCTATTATCATCAAAGCATCATGTGGCTAAGATCATAATTGAACATTTTCATGAAAAATATTTCCATGCAGCTCCAGAGCTTCTTCTTTCTTTAATTAGACAGAAATTTTGGATCATTATTGCTAGGTCTGTTATTCGGAAAATAGTAAGAACTTGTGTTACATGTTGCAGATATAGAAATCAAACTGCAAAACAAATAATGGCTAATCTTCCAGCATCTAGGGTAACACAGTCACGACCATTTCATCGAGTTGGAACAGATTTTCCAGAACCATTCATGATTAAATATCGCGCAGGACGCGGACTAAAATCATTTAAATCATATTTGTGTGTATTTGTCTGCTTCGTCATCAAAGCAGTCCATCTTGAAGTTGCAGAAGATCTTTCAACAAAGGCATTCTTAAGTGCATTAAAACGATTTATCGCAAGAAGAGGGAAACCTTTTGAGATTTTTAGTGATTGTGGAACCAACTTCAAAGGTTCAGAAAAAGAAATCAACAAATATCTTTTGCAGTGCAAGCAGAATGAAGAAATAAACAATTTTTTGTCGTCAGAGTAAATACGCTGGACTTTTAATCCACCTTCTGCTCCACACTTTGGTGGACTTTGGGAATCTGCAATAAAATCAATGAAATCGCATTTGAAGAAAACCGTTGGTGACACTGTCTTAACCTATCCTGAGTTCCAAACCTTGATTATGCAAGTTGAAGCTTGTCTCAACTCTAGGCCACTGTGTCCCATATCATCTGACCCAACAGACTTAACTGCTCTAACGCCAGGTCATTTCCTAGTTGGAACTTCTCTAACTGCCATACCTGAACAAGATCTAAGTCACAGTCCTTTGAGTCATCTTGATAGATGGCATGTGAGACAGTTTATTCTTCAGCAATTTTGGAAAAGATTGAGCCTGGAATACCTGTCTCAACTTCAGCAAAGACCTAAATGGCAAAAAAAGTCAACGAGATTTAGAAGTCAATGACTTAGTTCTCATCAAAGATGACTACCTTCCACCACTTAAATGGAAGTTAGGACGAATAATAGCTGTTCATCCAGGTTCAGACAATAAGGTCAGCGTTGTTACGATCAAGACTAGTAGTTGTGTCATCGATCGTCCAATAGGGAAAATGTGTCCTCTTCCTATAGAAACTAAAAACTGTGAACTCAGAACAGTCTAATATTTTTCTAATTTTTGTATTAATTTGATTGTGTTATTAATGTTCTTTCATTATAGTTATAAATTGTAAGCAACTAACTACTTGTTGAAATCCCAGGGGATTTCAACGAGGGCCAGAATGTTTATGTAAGTATCGCCTGCTGCATATTCCGTGGTTTCGTGTGCTCCGAATCCATGTAAGTTTCTTGTTCTTTTTTTCCGCATGTGGCAAAACTCTGGGTTTTATTCTGTTTTTGATTCGTGTTCTTGTAAAATGTGAAAAATGATGGAATGTAGTAAGCCGCTGTTGGCTCGCAAATATTTAGTGTTATAATAAATTCGTGTTAACAGTCCGCTTTGGTATTTATGTGAACGAACCAGTAGTGTATGTGATTGTAGTTAAAAACGCAATAACATAAAAAAAAAAAAAAAAAAAACTATTTTTGTCATTTTTTCCCTGCCATGGTGTTTTTTATTTGACAAGTATGCACCAATAAACTAATCTTCAAAAACCTCAAGCTTGGATATTCCATTCAAAATGGACAGCGGTAGACAGCTGGCACAGAATTGAATTCGTAGATGAAAGGGAACGACGCTTACTGCCGGCTAAAATTCGCCATTTACGCTAATGGCGCCTGGTGCATGCCTGATGCAAGTGCAAATTCCTAAAAATTGATTTTTAAAAAATAAAAACCTACCTTTTTGGGGGGGATTTTACCAAAATTTGTGGAGGTTGTCGAAGAAAATTTTGGTGGGAAGTTATAAATTCGGATTCAGCGACCCAAAAAACATAATGTAAGCTGATTTCTAGATCTACCATTAATTTTGCCAGGTAATAACTCCTATTTTACCTGGACTAATATTTGAAAGTATTGTATTGAAGTTTTATTTGTTTTTGTTAATATGTGTAAAAAACTAATTTTTACCCTTTCTCAAAACATTATATGATAAATAGGGGAGACTAGGGAGGGGTGACCATACGGGAGGCTTGACCCACCTATCAATTTTCATATTTAAAAGAATCTGCCGTAAGCTACCGAAGAAGAAGCTACCGAAATGACCAAACAACAGTCTCTGTTTCATAGAGACAATCGAGATAAGTGTGGAAAAAATCAATTGTGAGGCGTTTTCAACCTAAAAGTTGTGTTTTTTACAAATATTTTGTAAGCTGTTTTCAAATAAAATATATCACTAGAATTTAAGTAAGTAGGTTTTAAGTATTGCAGAAATATTGAGCTTTCATTCCAGGCATAAAGATTATACAGTAAGTTAGGCTTAACATAACAATGTGCTATTCTTTAGAAAAAAGGTTATGTGGGGAGGCTTGAACCTGTCAATGTGAGGGAGGGTTCACCACATGTTCAAGGCTTGTTTAACATATTCAAACGCGGGAAACGAGAATTCTTGTTTTCATTCAAAAAACATCATTGACTAAGGACATGCATTCACTCTTACAGAAAATGAATTTATATCATGTCGACTATATTTTTTTAGATTATAAGAGATTTTTTATTAAGACCGTTCATTGAAAGATATTTACCGATGCATAAACTTTGGAAACCTATCAAGAACACCAATTTACAAAAGACTTTCAGAAAAGGGAGAAGCTTCTACTGTTTTAAAGTTCAGATTTGATAAAAATTGCCCATCGGCTATGTGTTAATTAAGGAGTTTTAGAAATCTTTTTATTATATATTGTGCATAATGAAAGATTAATGGTCATATATGAAGATGAATGTAAATTTATTTTGCAAGGGTACAGTAAAATGGGGTGATGGGAAAGAAAACGTTTAAAACTGATTAAAGAAAGATCTAAAAAATTGCTATTTGTACCGCACGAAAAAAATTAATGAAACATAAATGGGAAAGTTGATAGGAACTTTTTTTTTCCATTTAAATATTACTTACAATAGGTAAATAGAAACAGTGGCAAATACTAGAAAGTACGAAAGCAGCTGTCTTAACAGTTTCAGGGGCATTGGTATGTTTATGAAACCACTTTATTTTAATTCCCAAATTTCACAAAGGCATCAGAATTTTGCTAAAATCTTTTCAATTTAATAAGCATGTGAAATATAGCCTGTTTCATATTTCCAAATAAAGTTGTTCGTGTATTCCGGTGCCAGTCATTTATTTCTATATTTAGTACTGAAATTACTTTGCCTCAGAAAGGGTTAAAATATGTTAATGATAAGTTAAGTACTCATGCGGCTGCAAAAGAACATAGCAAGAATTAAAAAAACTATTAGAAGGTATGTAGGCAAATTTCAACACAATGTATAGAGTGAGATGAGGCCAACTAGAGATGTCAGATCGCATGTCACATAAAGTAGGGCAAGGAGACAAATAAAAAGTCCTTCCGGCCAGTGCCGGGAGGAAGAGGTAGCTTTCATATTACTTATTTTAAAAAAGCCAACTTATATTATTCAAGCACACGAAGCTCAATTAGGACGAAACAGAATGTAGGAGATTCAATACTAATTTTTATCAATACTAAATCATTATGAATGAGAATTTCGCGAAATTAGTCAGCTTTATCCAAGCTGCTTTTAATTAAAGTAACTTATATTTGGCTGCCAAATTCGGCGATTTCTTAAAGTGCCTGCCATTTTAAGACAACATGGTGGATGAGGCTAACCAGTGAACTTGGTCGAGACCTTAGTAATTGCTGTACACAAGCTCACTCACATCGGAATCGGTTGATATATACGAGTGCTGTCGCATGCAAAAAATCAGATTTTTCAAAATGTCACCCACGTTAGGAATTGAAACTACTATATCTGAGCCATTTTTTAAGATGAAGGCAAACAAAAAAATGCTCCTGAATCCTTGTATCAAGGTCAAATACTTAAGAAAGAAACCTTTTTCAATTTCTAATTTTTTTGCACCTCACTTTAAATATAATTTTTTTTAATTTAATGGCCGCCATTTTGAAACAAGATGGCTGATGAAGCTGGCCAGCGAACTTGGTCGAGATATTGATGTATACTATCCACATACCTTCTTCCATCGAAATAGGCGAATACGTGTGGTATCGCGTGACAAAACAAGATCGTTTCAAAGTGTTAGCCATGATAGAAATTCAAAGTGCTATAATTCAACCACTTTTTAAGATCTAAACAAAAGAACAAATTTTCAGAAACAAAAACTGCTCCGAATCTTTGTATCAAGGCCAAACACATAAAAAAAAATCTTTTTTCATTTTCCAATTTTTTAATACCTCATTTTAAATTTTAAAATACATTTAAAAAAAAATCGCAACCCTTTTGAAACAAGATGGCGAATAAAGCTGGCCAACGAACTCGGTCGAGACATTGGTATGCACTATGTACAGACCAAGTAATATCCAAATCGGTTCATAAATACGCCTGTTATCGAAAGACAAATATCAGGTCGTTTTAAAATGTCAGCCACAATAGAAATTCAAAATGTTATAACTCAGCCATTTTTTTCAGATATAGACGAAACAAAACCTGTTCCGGAATCTTTGTATTAAGGTCAAACACATGCGAAAAAATCTTTTTCATTTTCCAATTTTTTGGCATCTCATTTTAAATTTAATTTTTTTTTAAATTATTTTAAATGGCCGCCATTTTGAAGCAAGATAGCGGATGAAGCTGGCCAACGAACTCGGTTGAGTTATTTGTATGTACTATGTACACACCAAGGTACATCCAAATCGGTTCATAAATACGTCTCTTATCACGTGGCAAATATCAGGGCGTTTCAAAATGTCAGCCACGCTAGAAATTCAAAATGCTATAACTCAGCCATTTTTTAAGATATAAACGAAACAAAAACTACTCCCGAATCTTTTTATCAAGGTCAAACACATAAGAAAAAAATATTTTTTCAATTTTCAATTTTTTGGTACCACATTTCCAATTTAAAATTTTCTTAAAATTTTAAAAGGCCGCCATTTTTAAACAAAATGGCGGATGAAACTGGCCAACGAACTCGGTCGAGACATTGGTCTGCACTATGTATAAACGAAGTTACATCCAAATCTGTTCATAAATACGCCTTTTATCGCGTGACAAAATTCAGGACGTTTCAAAATGTCAACTTCGCTAGAAATTCAAAATGCTATAACTCAGCTATTGTTTAAGATATAGACGAAACAAAAAGTGCTACGGAGCCTTTGTATAAAGGTCAAATACATAAGAAAAAAATATTTTTCCATTTTCAATTTTTTGGTACCACATTTCAAATTTTAAATTTTTTAAAAAAATTTAAATGGCCGCCATTTTGAAACAAAATGGCGGATGAAGCTGGCCAACGAACTCGGTCGAGACATTGGTACGTACTATGTACACATCGAATTACATCTAAATAGGTTCATAAATACGAGAGTTACAGTATGACATAGGTCATATATATATATAAATTTTGAATGGAGGGTGGTTTCGGGGTCTGGGGGTCATGATCGATGAAAATATACCAAAATTTTTTGAAATCGCTATCCTCCGAACCGCTGCAATAGGTAGCTTTTTTGTAAAGAAAGCTACCTAAAAAGTCCTTCCGGCCAGTGCCGGGAGGAAGAGGTAGCTACCTAAAAGCGCGACAGTTGCTTCTACCGGACATAATAATATATGAAACTCTATGAAAACGGAATAATGTCTTAAATATTAAAATTTCATTTTCCTGTTGTAGAATTATACCTGCTCAGACAAAATCCTGCGTAAAACAAAAGCCTCATATTTTCAAAAATATTTTTTTATAATAATTAAATCACGTAGCATAAAATTATTTTACCCTTTTTAATCTGATTTTATTTCTTTTCACAAATATTTCAATATAAAACAAAGTGGGTCAAGCCTCCCTTATAGTGGGTCAATCCTCCCGTACGTGGGGAGCTTTGACCTATTATTTTCTCATGATTAAAATCAATCTTTTTTCAAATTTCTTATTTATTGCACTTATGTAGCAATTTTATTTTGATAACTGGTTGTATAACGAATAAAATGATATATAAAACTTTATTCTACGTTCAATATTTAAAAAAAAAAATCATTTTGTAAAAAGTTGGTCAACCCTCCCTAGTCTCCCCTATATGTTTATAAAACAGAACATGTTATAAACTAATTGATAATCTTTTATTGATGTTTTGACATTAAAATAGGAAAAGTGCGTTACAATGCGTATTTAAATTACCTATTACACTAAAGCCACAGTAAATCAAGTATTTCCGGAACTTAATTTATGCATTTAATCATATACATAAAATGATCCCTAATATATAGCCAATTTAACATACATTCCATACAAATGACTTCTTATATATCTTTTTTATTACACTAGCAGTTACTTAAGAGGTTTATTAGAATGCAGTTAACTTTTCTTATCGGTACTTTGTAACAACTATTACAGAAAAGTTATTGCCTCATTTACTTGATACTCGCTTCACACATTCAAAGCGCCTGAATGTTTATATGCAATGACGAAGTTTATATTACAAAAATTCCGCAAAATAGTTATGATTTCATGGATATATATATATATATATATATATATAAGTGCTTAAACACATAAAATGTTGTACATTGCTATTTTATATACATTTTATGAATTATGTAGTGTACCCAAAATAAATAAAAATACTTCCAATTTTCTTTTAATTATAAATTTTAAAGACATAAATGTAGGCTTCTATACAAAACACTAGCATGGAAAGATAAAATTTACTATTTAAATTTTAAAAAAAATTACTAAATGTATATAAATATTTCAGTCAATAAATTTCGGGAAAAAAAATCATATTTTATATGATGACCAAACATACATTATTATTAAAAATACGACATGGACAAATAATCATATATTTAACAAAATTGGAAGAAATTCTTATATTATTTGAGTTATCTTCTCCTAAACTTAATGTTAAGATTACAATACTTTAGAGCGTTGTGTAAATGTCTACGAAAATGAGGTAGTTATTCGAGTACTTAAAAATAATGTAAAAAACTTTAATGTAAAAAAAAAATAATGTCAAAACTTTTCGAAAATTTCCATTTTTTTTTTTTTTTTTTTTTTTTTTTTTTTTTTTTACTTCGTATAAATCTAATATGAATTTTTACAAATTTTTTCATTGTTATACAAACCTACATTACAGAATGCTTTTGAGATTAAACAGACTTTTGAAACTGTTCCTCGATATAAAAAAAAAGTAAAATAAATTAAAGGTTAATTAAATTTATGACTATTATGAAATTTATGGTTAATTTTTCTGAAGCCAAAGGTCTTTTAAGAAATAGGTTATAGAAAAGCTTACGTCCTCATATGTTAGTTTAGTACCGTAACTTGCTTCAGTTGATGAAATATATAAATGTTTTTCTGAAGTCAAAAAAATAATTACAATCAGACTTCTAGAAATTGTGGACGAGGTTACATGTTTTTTAAACAAAAACTCGCTAATTTCTAAAAATAGTAGATATTTGCTGTATTCATTTGGAATTGCTAAACAAATATATCTATATCTATATGTATATATATGTGTATATATATATATATATATATATATATATATATATATCACCGCACAATGTCATTATCGATCTTAGACTTGATAGTTTTATCTTGGCGGTCATATCGGAATCTTCTGTTAGGCTGACATCTCCGAAACGCAACTTCACAGCCCCGAAAACTTTCTACCCCACTTACCAGCGTTTCACACACGTTTTTAGATTAAACCTATGCATTTTTTCCTTCCTGAAACTGATACTATATACAATGCTTTTACTGTGTTATATTCACTGACATCTTAATCACTATATACTTCACAACTAACTTATGCAGGATATTGAACGTAGCCCTTTTATATCACGTTATAGGTACTCAAATAATAAAACCCAACATGACACATCCTAACAGCTTGCTTTGAACTGATAGGTAAAATTATTAATTATATATTAAATTTACAAAAAATAAAATTGGTAGGTAATGAAAATGTATATCTTAATATTAGTTTTATGTAAAATTTCTGTGGTATTTTAAAATTGTACGGAACACAAACTATCTGCTTCATAATAAATGCAAGATGCTTGATATTCTATGTCTTTCACCTGTCGACTGGTTGATGGCGAAACACTTTGTACTTGCTCTAGAGTTTTCATGTGGGTTACTCTCCAACATGGTTCGCACAATGTCATTATCGATCTAAGACTTGATGGCTTTATCATTGCGGTCATATCGAGAATCTTCTTTTAGGCTGAAATCTGCGAAACGGAATTTGGCAGGTAGGAACATTTTCTACCCCACTTCCTAACGTTTCACACATGTTTTTAGATTATACCGATGCGTTTTTTCCTTCCTGAAAGTCATACCAAATACAATCTCTTTAATGTATTGGGTGTAGTAAGAAGTTTTAAAGCGAATTTTGTCTGGCGTTTAACGCGAAATAACACACCAATCATCAGATCGCGTTAGTTTCATGTGATACGAACTATTTCAGCGTTTTCAAACCGACGCAATAGCTGGGGGAAAAGTGTAAGTAAAGTTGAAATTTTGAAGGTGAAAGATGTCATATGATAAGTCATTTATTCGTCACTGCATTCGATATGAATTTCACCAAGAAAAAATGCTGCAAAAAACATATCAATCAATCGGTTCTGTTCTTGGAGAGGAGATCTTAAAGAAAAGCACATGCAAATTTTGGTTTCGGCGTTTTAAAGACGGTGATTTTTATGCTAGCGATCGAGAACGTAGCGGCGCTCCACTGAAGGCTAGTCATAAGGATTTTCAATCGCTACTTGATGAAGATGCATCTCAGATGCAAAAAGAACTTACCAAACATTTAGAGGTATCACAAAAAACGATTTGTAATTGTTTACAGGCAATGGGAAAGATTCAGAAGGCACGAAGATGGGCGCCCCATGCATTGTGCCAGATAAACAAGGATGAGCGTTTCTTAAAGTGCATTAATCTGCTAAACAGGCAACAGAAAAAATCTTTCTTGTACAAAATCGTGACGGGAAATGAAAAGCGGATATGTTATGATAATCCGAAACGCAAAAAATATTGGTTGAATCCTGGCGGAGCAACAACATTAACGCCGAGACGATCCATTCACTGCAAAAAAATTCTCCACTGCATCTGGTGTGATATGAAGGGTGTTCTCTATTATGAACTGTTGGAGGCTAGTGTAAGCGTAACAGCTGAACACTACAAGCAATAATTGCTTCAACTGAACCAGGAAATTGGTCAAAAACATCCATTTACTGGAAAAGGTTTGCGCCCCGTGAAATTGCTCCATGACAACGCCAGGCCTCATGTTACAAAACCAGCCCAAGACATGTTAGTAACTATTGAATGGGAAATTTTGGAAAGCTCGACGTATAGTTGCGACATAGTCCCTTCGGACTATCATTTGTTTCGGTCTATGCAGAATGCCTTGTCGTCTGTACACTTTCGGACAGTGGACGAAGAGCGATACTGGGTTGATGACTTCATAGCGTAAGAAGACGAATTATTCTACGCTAAGGCATCCGTCAACTGACTGACCCATGGCGAAAGGTGTTAGATAATGATGAAGATTATTTTGATGAATAAACATATTATTATCAGCTTTTAATTGCATATTCATTTCTCCGAAAAACGCTTTAAAACATTTTACTACACCCAATACTATATCCATTGACATCTTAATCACTCTATACTTAGCAACTAACTGATGCAGGATAAACAACGTAGTAATTTTATATAACACGATAGGTACTACAAATAACTAGTAAATCTGCAGATCAGGAACCTCAACGTCATCTTTGCAAGTCATTGTTTTTTAACACTCATTGCGTAATATTCACCTTTCTACAAATCGCTTTATAAACTTTTCAGATTACATAAATATTTATAAGAATACAAAATACTTCGTAAAGTTTCAGAAATTAAATGTGTTAAACAAGTGGTTATACACTGATGTTCTGAAGTTCAAATGAGCTGCTAATTCTGGTAACTTTTTAAATCAAAAATTGCATTTCTTCAGGGGGGCTGTGCCCCCCTGAACCCGCCGTAGTTTATTTAAGTTTACATTCGTAATTTTTTATTGATTGTGCGGATGGTTATAGTATATCATAGATTTTTTTTACGCTGTGATTTATAAGGATAAGTTTAAGTTTTTTTTTTTATAAATTAATAAATTTAAAATTTAAAATAAAATCCTCATGTTAACCGTACGCAAACAATAAATCTTGAAGTGACGCCAAAAATGTAACCTTAAAATCTGCTACATTCGACCGAAACACAACGGCGTGCTTAAAAAAAGAAAGAAAGAAAAGAAAATTTTTTTTAGTAATACAGTTTTTAATTCATAATACGATGAAATGCTACTTTAGAATGCTTAAATATAAGCAGATCATTTTCATTTTACAGAAAAAATGCACGGGTGAAGTCAAAGAATTCGGTCCCTGTTTCACGTGCTTGTTTTGTTTGGGCCGAATGATGGCATTTAAATCTGGGCGATAACGCACATCATATTGCAAACTGTTTCTACGGCATACTGCATCTCCATCTATCTCTTTCCGCCGTAAATAATAGTTAATTTTATTTTAGCCAAGGTCTTTTTTTTTTTTTTTTTTTTTTTTTTTTTTTTTTTTTTTTTGATAAATGACGTCTAATTCATCTGCTATTCGTACTAAAACCTTTCATCTTGTTATATTAAGAAATACTTTGGAGTTTTCTTTTTATTCCCAATATGTCGCCATAGTAATTTTTTTATTCTTATTCTTATTTTTATTTTTTTCATTTTTCTGTTTCACGTCAAAATCTTTCAATTGAAAATTGTTTAAGAGAAAATATTATTCAGGGTTTTGATTTTCTTGGCAACGATTAAAGAAACATTGATAAATTTTATGAAAAAATGTCACATTATTCTCTATGAAAATAATGAACTTTTGTATTTTTAAGCAAAATATTTGAATAAAATAAATAAAATATAGCCTATATTTATTTCTGTCGCTAAAATTCATCTATATGCAAAAATACAAATGCATTAATTCATTCGTTTTGATGTTGGCTTTACTGAAACATTATAGACGCATTTATACTAATATTATTAAGACCAAATTCGTTGCTAGGCAACGGATGAAAGAAAAGGTAAAAAATGAAATATGTATTATGTCAAATTCATAAAACAAAATGCTTTATATTATTGGAAAACATGCATAACGTTCCCCCAAAAATTATAAACCTAATTTAAAAAATCTCGCAAATATATTGACATAATTTCAAACTAATTGGAATAATTTAATAATCTTATTTAAAAATTTCAGCATCCAAAATTTACCATTTAAATCCATTTTTTATATGAGCCATTTCTTTCAACAAATGAAAATTTGAAAATCGCCTGACTTGCAATAGAAAAGCATTACAGAGCAAAATAAAATGTTCTATATTTCCCGAACGAATGAACCAAATTTAACCAAAAACTATACAGCTGAGTCCGAGTACCTCATCAACATGCTCAATTAATTTCAAGCCGATCGGATGGTTTTTGCGGCAGTTATCGCGGAACAGACAGACAGACAGACAGACAGACAGACAAACGGAAATCAAAACTTTTCGTGTTTCCACAGTAAGCCTTCACTGACGTTTCGGCAATAAAACCCAATATGACGCATTCTACCAGCCTGCGTTGAACTAATAGGTAAAATTATCTGCAGGTATTAAAATACCACTGAACTTTTGCACCAACATAACTCAAACTAGTAAATCTGCAGATCAAGAGCCTCAACGTCATCTCTGCAACTCATTGTTTTTATCAAACTTTGCGTAATATTAATCTTTCTACAAAAACAAAATTTAAACTATTTAAATTACACAAACATTTATAAAAGGAAAAAAATATTTCGATGGTTTCAGACATTAAAAGCGTTAAATTAAACACGTTGTTATGTAAGGATATTCTGAAATTCTCACGAGCTACTTATTCTAGTAATTTTTATATAATAAAGCAAATTTCTTCAGGGGGGGCTCTGCCCCCCTGAACCCCCCGTTGTGTAATTTATTTTGCATTTGTAATTTTCTACTGATTGAGTTAATGATTACCCTATATCTTAGATTTCTTTTTACACTGCGATTTATAAGGATAAGCAATAATTCGGTCAAGCATTTTACGTTATCCTAATATCCATACAGCAGTATTTACTTGCCTGCTAACCACAAATACCTGTATCTAATGGATAAAGAACTTTTGGAAATGTAAACTGAAACATCTAATTTAGAAATCTAATACCTTTATAAATTTTGTTTATAAAAAAATAATTTTGATTACCATTCTGCAATATTTATATCTAAGATCTAATCTAAATATCAAAAAATGTACTCGATAGCATTAACTTACTAAAATCACCCTAAAGTAGGGGGGCTTCTATACCTAACAGTTAATAATTCATCATCGTTAAATAGATAAACATGATTTGGCGCCTTTAAGTATTTTTTGTGATTTTCTTTTAATAGTATCTACATTTAATTTAAAATCGTGATGTTACAAATACCGTTGAAATTTGACGCAAACCTACGTTCAGGTCAATTTACGAAAGGTTAACTAACATTTCATTTCCCTTAGCCGGACTTTCTGTTTCATTTTTCGTAATAAGGATTATTTTAATAATTTAATTTATTTTACACTCTACAAGCTGTTACACGGACGTTGTTCACGTAGCATTAAAATAGAGATAAATGCATTAAGTAAAACATTTCACTCCCCACCAGACATACCAAGTCTCAAGCTTTTTGCACATCACTATTATCTTAGAGAAAATGTTCTTTTAAATCGCGCAAATGTTTCAATTAAATTAAGTAACATTTTCTGTATTAAAATACTGGTATCCAGAACGCCGGAGGCTTGGCAGCTCTGCTCCTCTTAATAAAAACATATATGATTAACCAACACTTTATCACATTTTATAGGAGACAATACGGAATTTCTTATTTGTATGGCCTTACATATATCTCAGTCATAAAAATGTAAAATTTTGTGCCAATTAATGCACGCAATTGCGAAAATGAAATCGCAAAGAATGAGAAAAGGAAGGCCAAGTAAAATCGTGTAAATCGAGGAATCTTTCTTCGTAGTGCTGGGAAAATACTGCTACAAAAACTATTTTAGGTGGTATTTGGTGTGAAATGTTTATATGTATTCATTCCTGTCCTATATATCCTTTTTTTTATTTTTTATTTGCTTATTCCATTTTTCTTTTGCACGTGAAAATCTTACAAATTAAAATTAACTCTTTGGGAGAAATTGTTATTAATTTTTTTTTTTTTGGCAACAATAAAGTTTATAAAATTTAACAGAATAATGTCAGTTTATTCTGTATGAAAATAACGAACTTTTCATTTATAATCAAATAGTTGAATAAATAAATGAAAATATTATTCTATATAGTATATAAATACTATTTTCATTTCTGCGTTTAAATAAATCTATATGCAAATATCTATACAAAGGCATTCATTAATTCATTCCTTTTGCTTTGATTTGACTTCAAAAAACCATACATACTTTCACATTTATGATATTTTTAGATGAGATGCTGTTGCTACGCAACGGTTAAAAGAAAAAATGAAATATAAGTAAATTCATAAAATAAAATGTTTTATATTATTCGAACACATGTATAAAATTCTATCATAAGTTATACACCTAATTTAAAAGCTCTGACAAATGTTTTGACAAAATTGCAAACTAATAAGAATAATTTAATACTCTTATTTAAAAATTTCAGCATCCAAAATTTACCATTTAAATCTATTATTCATATGAGCGATTTCTTTCAACAAATGAAAATTTGAAAATCGTCTGACTTCCCATAGAAAAGCATTATATCACAAAATAAAATGTTCTGTATATTCCGAACGAATGAACCAAATTTAACCCAAAACTATACAGCTAAATCCGGGGAGCTCATCAACATGCCCAGGGAATTTCAAGCCGATCGGATGCTTTTTGCGGCAGTTATCGCGGAACAGACAGACAGACTAACGGAAACCAAAACTTTTCGTGTCTCCACAGTAAGCCTTCACTGACGTTTCGGCAATTACTTACAATGGAAATATTTATAAAATACTTAGTTTTTGAGAGAATTAACTGCATATTACATTTTTAACAACGTGTTTTAACCCTTTATCTAAAGACGGTACTTATAAATGCCACTCACTTTAAACTTTCATCCCATAGTGTATATTACTAATATTCTAATGGTACTTTGAAAAAACATTTTTTAACCCATATTTTCAGGATGCATGGCACCAACAAATCTAGTTTAGTTATTTTAGCGATGAAGGAAGCTATCTTTAAAATAGTCAGTGTGATTTGTGCCGACATTTCGTACAAATTCACGCTTGTCTTTTTATTGCTGCAAACGTAGTAAAGGACATAAGATAAGTGTTGGATTTTTTTATGCGTTCCTTATGACCTTAGAATACAATCTGACTATCTATTTTAATTGAGCGGTGTATGTTTTAATTTAACAGTTGAATAACTCGGCGGTATTTGTGAGTACCGAAAGTACACTGAGTGATGGAGAAAAATTCTTGCTTACTTTTCATATGTGAAGTAATTCATCGTTTTTAGCTGCTTTATAATGTAATTACTAAAGTGTAATGTAGTAATGATTTTTCTGGTATTTCTTTTCTCTTTCATTATTATATTTTATAAAAAATCGAAAATGTTTTGGTACCGGCTCTTTTTTACTGTGCTAGAAATTGCATATGTAAAATCATATATTGCATATGTGGAGATGCGAGAGAACATGTTGTCCCTCTAATATATGGGCCACATAACTAATGAACTGCAAACAAAATCGAAACCTAAAAAAATTGTTTTTTTAATACCATCTAATTTGAATCATTTTTCATGTGTAAAAAATATATATATACTAGCAGTATTACCCGGCGTTGCTCGGATTTCTTCTGATAATATGCGGGGAAACTTAAATAAATGTTTATTCATTTCTCATACATTAATCTGATATTTCGTAATGAAATGAAGCGCATATTATGCTTTTACTTTTTTTAATTCGTAAGTAATTATACGGTTAAAATGTGTTAATTGCACTTGGCTGTCAAAATTCTTGTCCTATAAAATATATGAAAAAACTTCTTCTAATTTTCTTTATCTTTAATATTTGCTCCCAAAAACCAACATGTTTTGACGTAGAACATGAGAGTTTGTTTCTCTGCTTCTTAAATATCCGTACTAAGAAACTTAATTAGCGGGAAGAAAATTCGAGATGAAGACTTATTGGAATTTTATAGACTCTATTTTAATATTTAGCTGATAAGCAATGTTCGAATACATATCTATTGACATTGTGTTTTATTTAGTTTGTTTTTCCGGTGCAACTTATAATTTTGTTATGAGATATCAGACGAATTAAAAAGATGAACAAATTTTACTTTTTTAAGCGTAACTTTTTACTTACTGGGTTAACCTTCCGTAATCGGGCCACACTTTAACTGTCGTTTTTTAACAAAAGCAACTTTAACTTTAGGGAATGAACATATGTTTAAAACAATAAAGCGTCATTCAAGTTATAAGCGAATACTTGTCAAATAATACGATTACAAAATGACATCCCCCCCCCCCCCTCAAAAAAATCAGATCCAGTTTTCAAGTGAATTTTTTTTCTATTCAAAGGTGGGAAAATTGAAGTTATTCGATGTTTATAAGTTATTTAATTTTTGGGTAATACCAAAATTGGTTGCTCAGTATCTCATTTTTTCAGGTCATTGCCACCGTTGATATGACGTTAACGTTACTGGTGGACACATATTCTTGCTTTATGTTATAAATGGATAGA
The DNA here is from genome assembly GCA_963932465.1 of Maratus speciosus. Classification (NCBI taxonomy): domain Eukaryota; kingdom Metazoa; phylum Arthropoda; class Arachnida; order Araneae; family Salticidae; genus Maratus; species Maratus speciosus. Next base: position 428,650,870 of record OZ010795.1, on the reverse strand, counting down.
TAAATACATACATTTGAGACATTACTGAGCAAACAAAATATTTTATTTTGTATATTACTAAGCTTTATTTTAATGCTTGCGGGTATAAAATATTGTATGTTTTTCCAATTGGAGCATAAATATACAAATTATTTGGGGTACCCACTCTAGAGCAAGCAACATAGAGTTGTCCGTGCGAAAAGCATAGCGTTTCCAAGTTAACACCAGCTACATTTAGTGACTGTCCTTGCGCCTTATTAATTGTCATAGCGAATGCGAGCCTTACTGGGAACTGCAATCGTTTGAAAACCAAAGGTATTTCAGAGTCACTGTGTATCATAGGCATGCGTGGTATACATACATCTTTACCCTTTGGATTTCCTGTTATAATAGTTGCTTGGATCACATTTGGCATTACTTGCTTTACGCATAGCCTGGTTCCATTACACAGTTTTGGTGTATCAATGTTCCGCAGTAGAAGAATTGTGGATCCAATTTTCAATTCCAGCTTATGTGGTGGCATTCCAGGAGGCTCCAAGGCATTTAGAAACTCCGTAGGATACAATACAGCCTGTTCCGGATCCATAACGGTGTCAATAGATGAGTACGTTGCAACAGTTCCTGAAATCTTCAGCTGAAGTTTAATGTTGATGCTGTTGACATTTTCGTTTTTGGGGGCCAGAATGGCTCTTTCGCATAACCAATGGTGGTTACGAAAATTAACTTGTATTTCGGGAAAACATTATCTATTAGTCGTCCACAGACGACATCAAGTGACAAAAATCGGCTGTCAAGGATATTAGATTTGTAGCAGACTCAATAGGAAACTTACCATTTCCTAGACGCAATAACTGTTCAGAGAAATCGCGCGCACTTGTATTCTTATTTAGTCGAACTCGCATATTTATTTTTAATGACAATTTTTGAACGTGCCTCCAGATACTGCAATAAATGCACCCAAATGACGTAGCATTAAAAATAAAGCCTCCATTTTATGGATAATAATAAAGATTAATTTCAGAAAATAGTTTCTACTCATAATAAAACATTACTTTCAAACTGAATCTTAACTAACTAATAATAAAATCTATAATGATTAAATGAAAGTGATGTCATTTTCTATATACTTTTAACTATGACGTCACTGAAAATAAGATAAAATAAAGTCAATAAAATAAGGAATTGACTCTCTCTTTTATATATATCGTAGAAAATGTTTCCACTGCACCTAAACAATTAAAATACTTAGCTATAATGTATAGATAAACGATATAGATGCAATATAGCATTTCATAGAAAATGACGTCAAGATATCTAGCAAAAAAAAAAAAAAAAAAAAAAAAAAAAACATAAAAATATATATTTTTAATTGAAAAGTTTGTATTAAAATAGATATTTTAATTAAAAAAAACAATTAAATTAAGGTGCTACGTCATTTTACCGCTCTTACAGTTGAAGTTTTTATTTTATATATAAATAATGTGCGTTTTCTGTTTAGAATGACGTCAATTTCAAAAATGCAAAAATATAGCAACGCGTTATCGTTAATTTTTTCACATTATTGTGTCATTTTTTAGGGTTTGGCAACAGGAAAGAAACGTTTGAATTAAAAAAGATTTAAAAAGAGATATTTCTATAATGTTAAATTATGAAAGTGGTAGAAAAAAGGGATAAATAGTGGTCTGATATTTTTTTTTAAAGCAGACAGGGATCTATTCCACGTTCTAAAGCCTATGTACATGAAGTTTCGTGCAAATCGGTCAAAAATTAAAGATTTGTATAAAGGACATACACACGGAGAACGGCTTTTATATATATAGATATGCCAAGTCATATTTGCATGACTATTTTTTATTAGAAGAATATTAGAAGAACTAAAACTAATTCCAAATAAATGATAATTTAGAAAGTATTTTGAGACTTCTATGCTCATTTCATACGATCATTTCAGTACTCATTCCAAGTTTTGAATTCTTTAGAAACCATCTTAACACATTTACATATTAAAATTAACCATCACGTCAAATTCCAAGCTTCTTGTCTAACAGTCTACCACCGCTCTGGTGTTAGTGGCACCAACATAAACTGCCGGAACAGAATTGAAATAGAATGTCTCGAAAAATGTTGAAACAGAGACTGTCACCATTAATTTGAAACATTAACCTTGAAATCGGTTGGTATTTTCTAATATTCTATAGAAAACTGAATTTAGATGTTTTTAAAAGCATTTTTGTTGTTCCTGCCAACCATGTGGTAGTGACACCGGCATAAAATATAGCCCGTATAGGATCAGGGACTATCACTCTTGATTAGCAACAAATAAATTCTGTAATCGGTTTATTATTTCCTGAGATTCCATAGAAATCGTAATTTAGGAATCTTTTAGAATGCTTTTCGCTTCCTTCCCTTCGCTCCACCCCTTTTTAATTTCGAATTTATTTTCGACTGTTCTTAGAGGACATTTATATTTAAAGTTTCTAGCCTCTTCAGTACCGCAGAAACCGCAATTTAGAACTTTTTTCTCCTGCATCCCCTTTGGTGTAGTAGCACCGGCATAAAACATAGCCTATGTTGGAGCGAGGGTTTTCACCATCATTTTGACGCCATTATTTTTTTTTAATCGGTTTGGTATTTCCTGAGATTGTGTAGAAATCACCATTTAGAACGTTTTTTAGAACGCTTTTCGCGCATTTTCACCCCTTTTAAATTTCGAATTGTTTAAGAACTGTTTTTAGAAATCCTTTATATCTAATAAGTAGCTGATACTTCAAATTTCATATTTCTAGGCCCTTCAGTAACACATAAATCGCATTTTTAGAACGTTTTTTGCTCCTACACCCCCTTTGGGGTAGTGCCACCGGCATAAAACATAGCATATCTTGGAGAAAACGCTGTCACTATCATTTTGACACCAATATTTTTTAAATCGGTTTGGTATTTCCTGAGATTATGTAGAAATTACCATTTAGAATGTTTTTTAGAACGCTTTTTGTGCATTTTCACCCCTTTTAAATTTCGAATTGTTTAAGAACTGTTCTTAAACATCATTTATATCTTATAAGTAACTAATATTCCAAATTTCATATTTCTATGCCCTACAGTAACGCATAAATTGCATTTTTAGATCATTTTTTGCTCCTGCAACCTCTTTGGGGTAGTCGCACCGACATAAAATATAGCCTATGTTCTAAGTTGGACTAATACCATCATTTTGATACCATTACTTTTGAAATCGGTTTGGTATTTCCAGATATTATGAAAAAACTACCATTTAGAACGTTTTTTAGAACGCTTTTTGTGCATTTTCACCCATTTTAAATTTCGAATTGTTTAAGAACTGTTCTTAAACATCATTTATATCTTATAAGTAACTAATATTCCAAATTTCATATTTCTATGCCCTACAGTAACGCATAAATTGCATTTTTAGATCATTTTTTGCTCCTGCAACCTCTTTGGGGTAGTCGCACCGACATAAAATATAGCCTATGTTCTAAGTTGGACTAATACCATCATTTTGATACCATTACTTTTGAAATCGGTTTGGTATTTCCTGATATTATGAAAAAACTACCATTTAGAACGTTTTTTAGAACGCTTTTTGTGCATTTTCACCCATTTTAAATTTCGAATTGTTTAAGAACTGTTCTTAGACATCATTTATATCTTATAAGTTACTAATATTCCAAATTTCATATATCTAGGCCCTTCAGTAACGCAAAAATCGCCTTTTTAGAACGTTTTTTGCTCCTGCACCCCCTTTGGGGTAGTGGCACCGATATAAGATACACTGTTAAAAATTTGCAGCATTCTGGCAGGTCATTTGACCGTTTTTTCCGAAAACGGTTACACAACCGTAATTTAACACTATTCTGACCATATTATTGGTCATTTTATGGTCAGAATATAGTTAAATTATGGTTATGAAACCGTTTTTTCAAAAAACGGTCGAATGACCTGCCAGAATGCTGCAAAATTTTTAACAGTGTATAGTCTATGTTCTAAGTTGGACTAATACCATCATTTTGATACCATTACTTTTGGAATCGGTTCGGTAGTTCCTGAGCTTACCTCCTACAAATAAACAATTTTTCCCTCTTTATAATAGGAGTATAGATATATATGTCAATTTAATATATATATATATATATATATATATATATATATATTTAGCATACAAGCATCTTCTTGTTATTTAGCATTTTTACGAATTTAAACTTTATATGAAATATCATGTGGTTTTTCTTTTAAGACAATACTTTAGTCCTAGTATACTGTCGGTACTTGAAATAATTATATCTAACGGATTAAATTTCTCAAGGGTGAGTATTTTTTTAATGTATATCTTTAAATTTTCATTGTAGAAACTGAAAAAAAAAATAATGCATAAATAAATGAAAATTGTTGTAGATCATAATGCAGTAGATGAAGAGTTAATAGGCTTTTACACTTTTCATAACGTCACTTACGTGATCTTGAAAAACGGAGCCATTGCAGAATGCTATATATATATATATAGTGCAATATCCTTGATATATTATTTCTGCACAAAGCTTATTTTCAAGATTGATATTATATTTTCTCCTCTTAATTCTAGAAGTTTGATCTTACTGATTTTCTTCGTCCTTACTTAAGATTTTTTTTTGTTATCAGCTCGAGCTGCTATATATGTAGCGTAAACATCAACAAATCCGCCAGATTTTTTATTTTTGTTTTCTTCACGTCCTATCAGATTTGAAAAAAAAAAAAAAAAAAAAAGAAGAATTTAGTGCTGTCAAATTAAAAAATATGTAATATTTATGTCTATATTTTGTTTTTAAACTATGTCTTATGGCATTCTATTTCCTAATAGCAAACATTTGTGCCGCTTTTTTTATTGATTATGTTTTTTAGCTGCTGAAAAACATGGTACTTCAATATATTCAAATTTCTTATTGAGCAGAGTTTAGCTTTTATTATTAGTTCACTGCAGCATTAATTAGATGTAATCATAACTTTGTTGCTACGTTGAATTTATACAAACTTTTTTTTTTTTTTTTTTTTTTTTTTTTTTTTTTTTTTACTAATATGTTCTATATATGTACAGTCGAGGAAAAAAAAGTACACTCTAAAATTGGGAGGAGTGAAAAGCTCACTCTTTGAAACAGTGACAGGCATTTTTACTCTTTTTGGAGTGAATTTTATAAAAATACACTCCTTAAAGAGTGGAATTTTCCACTCTCTAGAAAGGAGTGAAATGTCTCACTCCTGAAAGAGTGACTTACGTATGCATTGCTTATTAACCAATCAGAGCAGAAAGGCGACGACACCCTTAAAAGATAAGAAAAGTGATCACTTTTTCGTCCGCCATTTTACGATTAACAGATTCAGATATCATTAAAATTATTCTTTATGGAATACATAAAATAAAGGTAAGTCTTATTTAATTTTAAGCATTTATCCGTGTAGATATGTGAAACGTTAAGATTATTAGCTAAATATTTGTATGTTGTATAGAAAAAAGATTGATCGTTAGAGTGTTCAAAAGTGATTGTCTGTTATATTTCTTCATGTAGCGGTTTGAAATATAATTCTTTTAACAATTGAATACGCACTAGAGATCTGCACGGACCGGCTCGGGCCGATTTTCACTCACGGAAATTGGGCTTGGCCCGGGCCTAACTTATTTTTTTCTGTATGAAGCCGGGACTGGTTCATTGCGTGTCATCACGGCCCAAAATTTTCAGTCCTAATTTTGACCCAGCCAGTATGAAAATCATTGTGTCAGCATGGCCTGGTCCATTCAAAGGTCAGTAAAATTAGGCCTGGCCCAAACATTTTTGCAAAAAATGCATACATTTTCAAATGGCCATTATTCTACACTTAAACATTAAAATTTATTATTTTTAAATAACACTAGATTTCTGCGCTTATTAAAATATAACTAAATTAAAACATAATAAAACGTGTGAAAAAGAACCTGCCTATGACAGAACCAGTTTTAAACTCACTAACGTGTTGATCGTTGCATAATTAATATACTAATGCGTAAGAAAAGAATATATATTACATTGACACTAAGAAGGAAATTTGTCTAAAAATGCATTTTTTTTTCTTTTCTATGCAATTCCGTCTTATTGTATTGTATAGCATTTTTCACATTTTTAATACTTCAAAGAAAAAAAAAATCAATGCTTTGTTGAAATTCACTCGGGCCGTGCTTTTAACTTTTATTCGTGCCGGGCCGGGCTCGGGCCAAACTTTTAAGTTTTTTACCGGTCCGGGTCGGGCCAATTTTTTTTCTACAGGCCGAGCCGAATTTTTCTATGAGTCGGGCCGGGCCCGGGTTTGGAAATTTCAGCCCGTGCAGACCTCTAATACGCACAATGCTTAGCAAATCATTAGTTCGGGAAATGTGATTAAAAAAAATGAGTAAATATTATTATTTTTTTTTTTAAATTTAAGATTTATTATTATTATTTTTTTTACTGATTTCGGATTATATACAGTTTAAAGTATTTATTATTGTTTCGGAGTTAACTATGATATTTGATGTTTATGCTATTACGAAAAGGTTGGTACAGTGAAACCCCACTGTGCGACCAACTCCATTAAGCGACCACCTCCCTGAAAGACCATTTTTTCATGGAACGAAATTTATTCCCATAGGCTCTATACTAATTTTACCTCCATTCAGAGACCATCCCAGTTGAACTCCCTTGATGAGAGATTAATTTCTTTGAAGAAAATGAAATAAATTCCGTTTTTCCCGCTCGCTTGAAGAAGGTATTATTAAAAAAATAATTCCGAAGAGTGCATTATTCATCAAACTTCTAAACTAAGTTTAGATTTTCTTTTATCCCGGTAACATTTAAGTGTTTTTAAGAGTTTTTAAGTCCATTTGTGCCTTTCTAGGCAATGAATTTAACTCTGATTACAAATTAAGAATGACGTTCAATAAACGCCTCTGCCCTATTCTGTCGGAAAATTCTCATAGAATTATATAAAGTAATGAAACCGTCATTATTTGTTCCCGTCCACAAAAAAATGCATTTATTTACCAAACTTCGAAAGGACTTGGAGATAAAAATTATAAAATATAAAACTGTAAAATTAAAGCAAAGCTCACACACAATGTATTCATTTTTAAAACTCTACAGTAATTAACTTATGTAATTAACTTTTATTTCGATACTTAAATTTTTATATTTTTTCCAAATGTGAAAAATAAATTTTAGTAACATTGTTACCATTTTTAAACAATTAAAATCTAGATTTAAACATGACCTCCATTAAGAGACCACCTCTCGGAATGACCCAATTTTATTGGAACGGTCCGTGGTCGCCTTAGGGAGGTTTTACTGTATATTAATTTTTTTTTTTAATTGTATGTAAATATTTTTTTGCGGGTTATGATTTAAAAATTTCGAGACTGAGTAATATAAAAAAAAAATAATAATAATTATAGATATTCTGCATCAGTTATTAAATTTCTTTCTATTATAAAAACATTTTCTACGTTTTTGATACACGTAATTTTTGGCGCTAAACAATGAACACGATATTTAAGCATTGGGATAAAATGTTTTTTTTATGCCTGTTTTGAAGTTTATGAATAAGACTGCTTTAGTATATTTTTTAAAATGCTCATATTTGCTTACATAATACAGGACTGAAAATTTTTTTAAAAAGAGATTAATAACCACTTTTCTTACACTAAAATGTTTTAAAAACAATAAGAATATTTCTAATGAAGTCATTTACTTTATTTTTAAGTTTCCTTTTTTTTCTATTTCCGAGGTCAATCTTTTCCTATAAAACATATAAAATCTATTTTACTCATAGTCACAAAATACAATATCTACGCGAATAAAAAAATTAAATTAAATATGGCTTACCGTGGCTTATGGCAACAACGGACGAAAATTATCAATCATGATTAAGTTAAGGAATATGTTTAAAAGAAAAAAATATATACATATTCCAGAGCACTCAAAATTTAGACTTCATGTTCATACTAAATAAAACAAAAGCAAATCACAGCGGATTAAAAAAATTACACATTCTTAATATTTAAATCATTCTTAGAACTTATTTAAAAAAGAAATGAATTTATAAGCATTGCGTTTAAATGGAAATATTAAAAATATTTTAGAACAATAGTACTTTGCAAAAATAGCAATAATTTAAGGAAAAGTGCGGTTTTATATTTGAAACAAAAATTAAAATGAGATCACACATTGTTAAACATATAACATCCACCTATTAAAAAGTTATTAATAAAACTTTAAAAGTAATCTCTTTATAGGGCATGTAATAAAAGCAAACACAAAGGATAAGATTCGAATAAAATATTTTAGTTTATTTCTGTCAGTAATCTAACTTAAATTTGTATGTAACTTTAACTGAATTTTTCCTTAAAAGTTCAATTAGTGTTATAAACTATGAATTAAATATATATTGCTAATAAAGTATTTTATTACAATCTTTACCACGCTTGTATCTATTTCCATTGCATACCGTAAAAGATGCGATTCTTTTAAAATGACCATAACAGCAAAATGAAAAAACCACCCACTACAAAAAAAATGAACATTCACTCCTATGAAAGAGTGACTATTCACTCTTACCAGGGGTGAAAAACTACACTCCTTTAGCAAGAGTGAATAGTCACTCCTCCGAAAGAGTGATTATCCACCCCTGTTTAGAGTGGATATTCACTTTCAAGGAGTGACTATTCACTCTTTCAGAGAATCAAAAATTTCACTTTGGCTCAGAGTGAATAGTCACTCTAAAGAGGTTGGGCATATTTTGACTCTGTGATAGAGTGACTATTCACGCCTCCGGAGTGAATAGTCACTCTTTTTTATTTAAAGTGTAAACACCCCCTACTAACTCCTCAACAAATTATCGTAGACAAAAGTTACTGGTATCGAACGATTGGAAATAAAATCTACTTTTAAATGACGTATATAAAATTTGCTTAGGGCGCCATCTACATATTAAAACGAATCCAAACTACATTTTTTAAATGGCAATACTCAATTTTAACGCGATATTTCAAATCTTTGGTTCGAACTATGCCTAGACACCAAATTTAAAGTCATTTGAATGATAAGTTTTTGAATAATAAATGTTCAAAATTTAGTGCTTCTAATGTTAAATTACATTTTCATATTTTTATTTATAACTTCTGAAATTATGATCCTAATATTCTAATTTTTTGTGTCGCAATAATACTAATATACCCAAACATAAGTTCGTAGAATTTGCAATTTTTATAATTTTCTGATATGAATTATGAATTATGAAATTAATATTCAAAAAAATTATGAATTGGAATCTACAAATTTTTTGATAGATTCAGATTTATTAAGTCCTGCTTTATGAAAATCCAAAATTTCACATTTTTCTGCCAATTAGTTTTCAAATTCTGCTTAAAAAACGGCAAAATGATGGTTTAAGGGGCCATCTATGATAGACGTGACTGAATGTTTTGAAATTTCTTATGCTATCCTGCAATCTAACAGGTTTAATTGACTGCTAAATGTGCCTTGGTCAAGAAGGGAGCTCTCTGGGTTAACAATCGAGTACCGAACTTCAATTTGAATACAGCCCTTAAAATACGCTCGCTTTAAAATAATTAATTTCTCGGAAACTTATGGTACGAATTGCATAAAAATTTGTTTTTTGACTAATTAAAGGGTGTAGAGTTCATTTATGTTGTCAGAATTGTGTACTGCTATTGAAAAAAAAAACATAGTTATGATTCGTTTTAATATCTAGATGGCCCCCTAAGCAAATTTTATATACATCATTTAGGAGTATAATTTGAGGAGATATTAATGAAAATATGAAAATGTAATTGAACATTAAAAGTACTAAATTTTGGATGTTATAATTCAAACACTTATTATTCAAATGATTTGAAATTTGCTGTCTAGGCCTAGTTTGAACCAAAGATTTGAAATATCTTGTTAAAATTGGGTATTGCCATTGAAAAAATGCATTTTGAGTTCATTTTAATATGTAGAAGGCCCCCTAAGCAAATTTTATATAAATCATTTAAATGTAGACTTTATTTCCAATCGTTCGGTACCTGTAACTTTCTTCTACGATAATTTGTTGAGGAGTTAGTAGGTGGTGTTTAATTTTTCTTTCCACGACTGTACCTTGATACATTTCATCTGCACTAATTATTTCTAAACATCTAATACAATTAATGATAATAGTTCCTCAAAAAAATAAAACTTAATTTGTCGGTTTTTCTATTTTCCACATATTGCAACTGTAAATTTTAAATTTGTATTGGAACAATGAAAAATATACTGATAATTACCGAATTATGCTAAATAAATAATACAGCTGTTTAATGTACACTTTTAGTCATAGAGATTAATAGCCGCCTATAAATAAAAATAAGACTGTAGCTGTTATTTATTGAAAACAATAAGACACGATTGACATGTAGAAAACAGCACATCCGTTCATTCCCTTCTTTTATTATGTACAATGAATAAGAAAGCAAAAATATTAGCTGAGATCTAGCCCACACAATCGTAATATCCCAGGCTCAATTATTTATACAACGCAACTTAAAATGTTTATTATTTTTTTTTGTGATAAAATGAATATCTTATAATAGGGGCCCACCGTGGCCGAGAGGTTAACTCACCACGCCGCTAATCACTTGAGAGCGTAGGTGATCTACGGGTTTGACTAGCTGGCACCATTGCCCACTCTTTGTGGAACTCCCGGTTGTAATTCTCTGGTGTACATTTCCTTGTGCTATCTCATCCTTGTATATTGATGAAATTGTTATGTCTGGTTTGTGTATTTATTTTTGTGTATAAAATATAGGATCATTCGAGACGACAGCCATTGTAGCTAGTAGCCCCAAAGCAATATCTACTTCATTGGACTTCAATGTCAATGTTACTGTCACCTTATAGTAGACTTACATACTAAAATGTATAATACATTTTTTTAAATATCTAGTGTTTGCGTATAGCAATTATTTTGTTGGCTAATTAAAAATCCTAAGTCTTGAATGCAAAATGTCTAAGTAGCATGTATGAAGTCTACATACAGTCTGTTACAAAATTATAAGACCACTCAGAATTTCACCCTTTTTCAATAAAGAAAATGTTAGTTTGAATTTAAATGTAGTTTTATGAAAAGAAATAACTCTATAATATTTATTTAGCTCAGGAAAAACAAGTTTGAATAATTTTTTTGTTTCATGTTAAACGATTTTACGCAAACCCGCTGTTTCATAAATATAAAACCACTCTAAAATTATTAATAATGCAGACGATTTTATTTTGAACTCAGAGTTTAACTATAACCTAAACAATCTATAAAATTTAAAAAAGAGGAATAAAAGGAAGGCATTCTAAATTGTATCTGATTCTTTGAATTTATTAATAAAATGGCTCGCCGGAGTGAGCTGCATGAAATAGAAGTGAGATGAGTGTGATTCTATAAAGGTAAAGGGAAATCTGAACGTGGAATAAGTAAGAGAATCTGCGTAAGTCTAAAACTGCGATTCATAATGTTTTAAGTAACTAGTCGGATGTACCAATCCCAAAACTTTCTTCTATCTCATACATGTTAATACTTCAAAATTCGCTATCACACTGCCAAAATTAAATGGCAATCTATGCATCTCATGAGGATTCTAAAGATATGAAATTCCGCGCATTAGTTCCTGAGATATGACTATCACTGAAATCGCCTAAATCCTGCAAAATGCTGCCTAGCAGCGCCACCTATTGGGTGATGTATACCAAATCCTAATCAGCAACAATTTATGTCAACGTCTGACTGAATCTGAAGTTTGGAGAAAATCCGTGCATTAGTTTTTGAGATAGAGCTATAGCAAAAATCGTGAAAATTCCGACATAGCAACGCCACCTATTGGGTGATTAACATTAAAACCTAATTAACAACAACTTGTGTCACCATAGAACTAAATCTGAAGTTAGATGAAAATTCGTCCATTAGTTCTATAGATAGAGCTATTGAGGCAATTGTGAAAGGGCAGCACAGAAGCGCCACCAGTTGGGCGATTTAGACCAACACATAATCAGTAGCAATTCATATCAAGGACTACCTGAATCTGAAGTTTGATGAAAATCCGTGCGTTAGTTCTTAAGATAGAGCTATTGTGGAAATCGTGTAAATCCTGCAAAATTCATCATAACAGCGCCACCTATTGGGCGATTTACACCAAAACGTAACCAGCATCAATTCATATCAAGGACTAACTAAATCTGAAGTTTGATCAAAATCCGTGCATTAGTTCGTGAGATAGAGCTATTGCAACAATCGTGAAAAATTCAGCCTAGCAGCGCCACCTGTTGAGCGATTTACACCAAAAACTAATCAGCATCAATTTGTATTAGGGACTCACTGAATATAAATTTTTATTAAATTCCGTGCATTAGTTCTTGAGGTAGAGCGCCCACAAAATTTGTGTCACATACACACAGACAGACAGACTCACAGAGTCACAGACAGACATTTTGTAAAAACATGTTTTTTGGAATCTCTGACCCCTAAAACGTGTAAATCCGTCGAAAACCGGAATTCGAAAATTTTCATGAATCCAATACTTTCTTCTTGTAAAGATAGATAGAAGAAAGTAAAAAAGAATTGTATGAAACGCATAAACGATCTGGACATAAAAGAGAAGTTATCAGATCGTGATAATAGGTGAATTGTGAAATTGGCAACGAAAAAATACCAGTCGACTCGCAAAACAGCACAACAGATAACTAAAAAGGTACACATGCAACTGTGTGGTGAAGTTTGAAATCTAATTCTGGTGTTATTCGTCACAAATTAAAAAGTAAACCACTACTACTGAAAAGTCACAAATAATCTCGTCTTAAGTGGACAAAGAATGTCGTGTCCTAGAACTCTGCTTGGAAAAATATACTGTTTTCAGAAGAGAAAAAAATCAAAATTGATGGTTCAGACGGAAATAATTACTGCTGGCATGATTTAAGACAAAGATCTCGCGAATTTTTCAGTAGGCATATGGAAGGCGGTTCCGTTATAGTGTGGGGCGCATTTTCATATGCAGGAAAATACGATCTCCAAAGTCTTGAAGGAAAAATGAACTCGGACATGTACCAACGGATGCTATTTCGAAGTCTGATACCCTTCAGATCACTTTTACAGGGTTGCCACGCTTCAGAGAATTTCACAGTTAAAATATCAGTATTTCTTTATATAAAAATAAATCTAGTTTAAAAGTACGAAATTTCGCCTTATTTAAGGAGGGATTTTCTATAAGAAAATACTGGTACCGAAGAATTTCCTGTTCTGGAAATTCCCTGAAGCGTGGCAACCCTGCTTTAGGAGGTGCAAAATGGAAATTTCAACAAGATAATGCTCCTACTCATTCATCAAAATCAATAAAAGATTGGCTTAAAAGAGAAAAGATTGATGTTTTACCTTGACCAATTCGAAGTCCTGACCTAAACCCCATAGAAAACCTGTGAGGTTATATGTCTTGCTAAGTGAATAAAAATAACAAACAATATCATTCAACACATGATTCAGAAATGGAAAATTGTGGAGAAATGGCACAATATTCTCGAATAGTTCATTAAAAAAATATAATTTACACTATGCCAAATCATGTGTTTGAAGTTATTCAGAGAAATGGTGGAGGAACATCTCACTGAATTTGAGAAAACTGTCTTTCCCACACGTGGTCTTGTAATTTTGTAACAGTTCATTTTTACACCTTTTTTTTAGATTGATGTTTTGTTTTTTCCGAACTAATTTCATTTCTGTAAATTTCTACATTTTACTAATAACTTAATGTACTAACATAGAATATTTTTTATTTTCAATGAAATATTTCTTCAAATATTTAAATAGCAAAATATGTTGTGGTCTTATACTTTTGCAAAAGACTGTATATATGTATGTACTCTGTCAGAAAAACTCGTTTATATACACTGAATTATTCCTGCAAAAAAATTCCATACTCCTAGAAAACATGTTTTATCCATGTATGCTTCTCGAAAGTCTAATAAAAGAGGAGTAAATTATTTTCATACTTAGCAAACATGCGTATTGACACTAATGATACTAAAATGCGAATTAATTTAACAGCGAAAAACAAATAATATATACATTAAGATTTCTAATTTAATTTTAAAAAAATAATAAAAATTGAACCAACAACAAAGAAAAGAAACGTTTTCGAATTTAAAAATAAATAACATTAACTTTCTCATTCATTTAAAACTATTAAAATTTTATTTGTAAAGTAATATATATATATATATATTCGCATTCAAATACATTTTAAATGAGAACAGTTAAAATAGATATTTTAATTAAAACATTAAATAGTAAAAAAAAATAAATTTACTCCCCCCCCCAAAAAAAAAAAAAATGCCGCATACAAATATAGTATTCATATTTTACATTTAACAATCTACATAAAATTACTTATAATTCATATTTTTATCAGAAACTAAAACTGAAGTATTAAATCTTCTGTCGCAATCACATTAAAGACGGAATCTGCCCGAAATTAACTTCGAAATTCAAAGCTTTCAAAGCTAATGAAAATAATCAATTCAAAACAATCTGAGACAAACATATTTACTTCGAATTGTTTAATGAATGTGTAATTGTAGCCGAGTGGTTGGTGTACAGGTCTCCTAACACTAAGATAGCTGATTCGACTCCAAGGACAAAAAAATTTATTTTCTCCAATTGACGCATATTTTACTTCCCGTAATGTAGAAAAAAAGAAACGTATATTCGTCTATAAACGGAATTAAATCCTGGTAGCACAGCTACCAGGAAAAATTTAGTAATTGAAAAATTATTTTTGAGAGTGTAGTACACATATATGTGGCATTTAAAATCACTCATTCTATTTTCTTTTAACTATTAGAAATGAATTAGATAACTTAAAAGTTAAGATGCGCGAAATTATGTCTTTTCTGATTAAATTAATATACATATATTGTTGAATTAAATCTATGACTTTAAATATTGTACTTAAAATTTTGATATTCTCATGCGGCATTAAGTAAAAAATAACAGGCTCAGTAGAAAAAGTTAATGGTTCTAAAAATTAATCCTTATCTACTTTTATAACTTTCTTGTTTTAATAAACAAATGGTTCCTATATATTTTAATTAAAATTGCTCTACAACTTTAAATATTAATTTCCATAAAAAACACAAATGTTAACTACTAAATACTTATATTAAATAATATATTATATGTATAAATATACACTTTTTGATCCCTTATAAAAAAATTGCATGACATAATCTTGCAAAAGAAAAAATCTCTCATTTCAAAATTTTTTTATTCCAATTAGAACGAAAATTTTATTAACAGTAATGTTTCAAATTTCCATACATCTTTGACTATTTCTGTTTTTTCTATGTTGCGTAACGTGCTAATAATACTAGCCATATTCATATGTTAAAATCTATAACATGATGGTTAATTTTTGGTGTATTTTAATATTGAAAAAAAATTCACTTTTTTTATATTTAAGATATGTTAAACATAAGATTTAGACTTTATTCTGTAAATGAAAATTCAACTGAATATAAGAAAAGTTTTATTTCTGCTTGCACTCAATACAGTAAATTTTCATGTGTTTAAATGGTTTGATTGTACAAAAAGTTTATATATATGACTATTAAAAAACTTTTCAACGTACCATAAAAATTAAAAAAATAATTAAATAAATAAAATGAGCAGAAAAATAAAAATGGATATTTGCATAACTTAGACAGAATCTTCAGATTCCAAATGCCTAAAGTTCCACAAATAAAGTGTGTGTTTTCATTTTTATGTCAGTCATAAAAAAGCTGAAGAATATGAACTAGGGACTACCAACACACAAAAATGGAGAAATAAATTCTGTACCACAAATAAATTAAAAATAAAACATGATTAAAAAGGATTAAGAAATAAAATACACATTACCATATTAAAAGCATTGCTTTCTTAGAAAGAGGCAGGATAAAACACAAGTAAATGAAATTATATGCACATGCCAAATAAACTTTTTTTTTTAAACGTTGATGGGCCAAAGAGTAATAATGTGCAATATGGTTATATGTTACAAGCGCTCTCAATAGATAAATTAAAAATGAATTTTACCATGTATCTCCAATGAATTAGTGAAGTGCTGCAAACTTATATAATAATAATATAATAATTAAAAATATGTTAATAAATTTATACCATTATATTAGAATAAATAAGTAAATAATATATTAAGTAAAATTAATATGTAAATTGGTGATATTGATTCATTAATTAATGTTTCACATAAATAAATGTGCCTAGCAATAACATATCACTATTTTAATTCCATTTATTACAGTGCATCAACACTTAAATAGATATAAAATTAAATATAAATAAATAAATTATTAAAATTCTGATGCTAAGGTATTAATATTAATAATAATTATTATTTTTTTAATTTTGTAATTAATTAGTTTCATTTAATGTGTCCAGAAACTCTTAAAAATTAAATAGACCAGATTAAGGGGAGAGGGAAAAACAAACAATAAAATTTATAATTAACAATGTGCTTTATTCTCATTTAATATAATATACTATGTATTAGAAATTAACATGATGTTGTCCTCATTAGGCTAATAATTTAAATACAAGTTAAACGTTAAATTTATAAATTAATGATTAATGAATATAAATAATTTTATTTTGAATTAATAAGTATATAAATATATCTCCACAAATATACATATAAAAGATTGAATCACAATTATAAACTGTATTAAATCAACGTATTTATAAATCAAATGCCCCTTCTTTTTCCCAAATTAATCATTGCATATTATCCAGACAACTCCACCCTTCTCCGTACTCTGACATCTACCCACCTATCCGTTCTATATATTTTTTAAATTATTATTTTGCATTTGTTATTTTTTATTAATATTTTATTATTATATTTTTATATATATTTTTTTAACGCATGTTAATTTGTGCTTAAGATCATGTATGTACTAATTTTACATTAAATAATGTATGATTTTTTTAGGAAAACCATGATTTATTGCATCATAAATTAGTTTTTTAATACTGTTGTTAATTAAAAGAGAAGAATATAAAAACTTCATTCTATATAAATGATTAATATTACGATATACAGAATTGCGAAGACAGTATTTAAAATTAGTAAATGTATTAACTTTGAATTAAATTTTTTTTACGTATGTCAAGTAGATCAGTTATTGTTTTGTTGTCTTTGAGTGCAATTTTAAGATCTAAAAAGTTAACTGCATTGTTAGATAAGAGGCTTTCCGTTAATTTAAAATTAGTAGGGAAATTTCGAAATTGAGTAATATAGTTTGATTAGTAGCTATTAAAATTTTGTCTTCAATATAACGATATAAATGTATATTACTATTAATAAAAGTACGTTCGAATTGATATAAGTCTGATACTAAACAGGAAGTACATCCACCTTGTGGTATACCAACTGTCTGTAGATATAATGTGTTATATTGCAAAATATAATTATTACAGTTAATGAAATTTGTTAGAGTTTTAAAATAAACTGTATCTATATTCAGTGGCAAATTTAATTTATGATTATACTTTTTGAATAAAGCATTTATTATAATATATATATATATTATAATAATTTTTTAAATATATATATATACATTAAAAAATTAGTGTTTGTAACACAAGCTTTCTGAAATCTGTTTTGAATAAAAAAAATATATTTATTTTTTATTTATTTATTTTTTTTTTTTTACGAACCAAAAATATTGAAATGATCAAAAGGATTAACTAATATTTATTAGAAAAAACCTTTAAATCAATCTTTGCAAAAGATAAAATTTTTTGCCTTTTTTTTCAATTCTAATTTCAGTGTTTGATTTTTGACATATTACTCCTTCCAATGTTTCTATTTATTATTATTATTCACATTATAAATATTTTCCAATTTATATTTTTATTATTTATTTTTTTCTATATTGTTTAATCTTTATATTTTTATATCTATCAATACACACCAATTCACGAACTCAGTTTTCTAGATTTTATCATTTGTAGCAGTATTATGTTAAAGTGTTTTGCAGTGTTTTTGTCAATATAATTATTAATCATAAAATATGTATTTTATTTATATAAGTAATTTTATATTTAACTTTATAGTTATTTTTTTTATAAATATGGCTGAGAAGAAATTATGTGTATATTAAAACGTTTGAACTATGTTCTAATAGACTTCACATGCGATTTCGGTGCCTAAAGGTTGGATTTAATATAATTTTATTTGATTTCTAATATTTATGATTAACTATATGTATTTGCAAATATATATATAAACATATAGATAAATAGAGATAGAACGGAATTTATGTGAATTTCTATAATCGGACAAAATGCTACACATTAAATTAATTATTAATATTAGTCTTTAATTTTGAAAAAAAAAAAGTGTAACACGAAATATTTGAAACCATTATTTTATTAGAAATTTTTACTTAGAACAACAACTTACACGTCTTATAGAATTTCTAAATTATAGTAATACAAAACATACTTTCAGTATGTATTACTTAAAAAACGTGACAAATTAATAAATAAAAAAGTGTGTCCAGTTCAGCTGATGAGATTGAGCTGACAGGCAATTCACGCTAATTGTAAATTATAATCTAATTCCAAGGTTTAATGCCCCTCGAAAAATAAAGAAATCGACATAAAACCCATTAAGCTAAATTAAGGGTGGGAGGGTCAGCTCCCCCATTTCACCCCTTTATACAAAACTAAAGAATCTCCAAATCTAATCATGATAGTGCCTTATCAGAATAATCAGGTATACCAAATTTGAAGAATATCGGATATTTCTTCATGAAAAGTCATTTATCTAAATTAATGGGGGGGGGGGGTTAGCCCCCGTTCTTCCCCTTTATACTTAACCAATGAACTTTCAGAACGAATCAGGAAAGCGCCTTATCAGAATAAAACTATATCCATATTTTGAAGAAATCGGATATTTCTATCAAGAGTTAATGCGCTACGTACATACATACGTACAGAAAATGCAGGCACATTAGGTATCAGACTTTGATAGCCTGTGACCTAAAAAAATACATTTATTAAGATATAATATTTGTAATAACTCTCCCTATCCCATTTCATGTCTATAAATAAATATTGTTTTACGATTATGAAAGAAAATTACTTCCGAATTTAAAATCATTTGTGAAAACATGAACACATATAAAAGTTTACGACATCTCATTTTGGAACTTTAAATTGTCTTTCACTATATAATATTTTATTTGTCTTTGAAATATACGCACAGCCCTTTTTATTGCAAGTAATATATTTCGCATAAACACCTGTAATAATGGGTGCTAAAATGTTTTTATTTACCAATATGATTCCGGATTTAAGCTTTGAAAATTTTAAACTGTGATACAAACTATAAAGTAAAACATTTATTTGCTCATATTTCAATAAGCTATTTGCAATATATTTTTATAGCATTTTGTAATACATTTTATGATGCGCCGAAGGAAAAAGTAAATTTTCATATAATTATCTTTTGGGGGAAGTCATTATTTTAACATATATATATATATATATATATATATATATATATATATATATATATATATATATATATTAAATGATGTTTTTGTTTTCATAATTTTACTTCATTGTAGACCCAGCAGCTAATGAAAGAAAAAAAATAATACAAATAATAAAAATATCGATCTTATCGGACAAAAAAATAGTCTATTTCTGCTACTATATCTGAGTCTTTAAAACTCCACTTACTAAAACTATTTAAAGAAAATGATTATTCTATAAATAGTTAACATACTATTTAAACAGTCTACTATTATGATAGAAAATAAAATTAAACAATTACACAGAAAAATAATGAAAGAAAACATAAATAAAAATAACGACATAACACAGAAAGTTATGAAAGATAATAAAATATACTGTAATAAAAATAAAAGTTTTATCGCTAAATAAACTAGTCGGATGTGGCAATCCCAAAACTCTCTTTTATCTCATGCATATCGATACTGCAAAATTCGCTATCACAGTGGCAAAATTATTGAACAATCTATGATCATCAGAAAGATTCATTAGATATGAAATTCCGTCATTAATTCTTGAGATATGACAATCGCTAAAATCGTGTAAATCCTTAAAAATGCAACAAAACAACGCTACCTGTTAGGTGAGTAACAGCAAAACCTAATCAGCAGCAACATATGTCAACGTCTAGATGAATCTGAAGTTTGATGAAAAAACGTGCGTTAGCTTTTTGAGATAGCGCTACGGCTGAAGGCATAAAAATTTCTGCATAGGAACGCCACATGTTATGTGAATTACAACAAATGCTAAACAGCATCAATCTATATCAGGGACTAACTAAATCTGAAGTTTGATGAAAACCCGTACATTAGCTCTTGCGATAGACATATTGCGATAATCGTGATAAATGCAGCACAGCATTCACCATCTGTCAAACGATTTACTCAAAAAAGTAATCAGTACCAAATTTTATCAAGGACTACAGGAATCTGGAGTTTTATGAAAATCCGTTAATTAGTTCTTTTGATAGAGCTCCCCAAAAATATGCGTCACATAGAGACAGACAGAATCACAGAGTGAAAGATAGCCTCACAGGCAGATAAAAATATGTATTTTGGGATCTCCGACACCTAAAACGTGTAAATCCGTCAAAAATCAGAATTTGAATGTTTTCACGAATCCAATACTTTCTTGTTGTAAAGATAGAAGAAAGTAAATACTGTATCTGCAATATAACGTTGGATTATCTATATGTATATGTAAGTCAAAGTTTTTGTGTATGTTCCTTTGAAAAAATACATTTTTTTCCACTGACTTGCACAAAACGCGACATTCAGATTTATTAAAACCGCCAAACATTTCAGTGTACTTTTACCCATTACTTAGTCTTACAATTTACCACGTCACATATACTTTTCAACTGCCTGCTATAATTTATATTTTTACTTTTAAAAAAATATATATATTTGTTTTTCAATACCCATGTTTAGAAAGGAGACAGCGGTCAATACTCGTTTCTTTCAGAAATTGTTCACACTTTTTCTTGATAGTTTTGTTAAACACGTGTGATTTGTTCTTATAAGCCTATAAAAAATCGGATCCTCCCAATTTATCGTCATGTCCGACCATGACATATCAAGCAGAGAAATTTGTTGTTCGTTTAATCTTCATGAAGTGTAGAATTCTTTTAATGCCTTTCTCGTTTAGGTTGGCTGCTTTTTAGTGATATTGATTCGAACTTCATTTGTGTTCTCCACGACATCTGAATATTGAGCATTATGAGTTATATTAAGTATTACGGCTGCTAGTCATTCAATTTGCACCTTCTCCAGCCTTGCTAAAACATACAAACTCTTTTTTTTATAGCTTTTCACAAACCTTAACATAACCATCATATGATTAATATCTGTCAAATAAATCTGATTGCTGATATTCATCCAATTTAATAGGTATTCTAACATTTCTACATCCATGAAAACACAACCATTTCGTGTGGAGTTTGATAAATTAAGGTAGCTAATAGGTATGTTCTACTCACATACACTTAAAACAATTTTCAGAGATGACAGAGATTGTTTGGAAAAATGTCATAAAAATTTGCCTTAAAAGGAAAAAGTTTGCGATATACAGCATACATATCTAACATATATATATAAAATCCTCATGAAACGAATTTATGAAACAGATGTATGAAACGGATGAAATGAAACGAATTTATGAAGCAATTCTTTGAAACAACTGATTATGTTTCGCGGCGATTTCTCCTAAAATATGGAATACTTTGCGATGAAATTAAGTCCAAAAATCCGTATTTATCCGCAGATCTTAAAACTGGTATTAGAATTTTTAAATTCGAATAAGTTTTCGAAATATTTTTTTCTTCTAATTTTAAATACGTTTTTCTAATGATGGAAACTCAAATTTTAATCATAAGAGATTTTTTTTTTTCATATTTCAGAAAATGTTATTATTTTAAACTGATTTGGCGACCAGTTTGGCCTTCTTTAAATGCATGCTAAGAAATGTATCATGTTACTTTTATTCATAATTCAATTTACTTGAACAATATTTCGCCAAATCGAAATATTCTGATAGAAAGATCAACAACTCGGTATTTTTATGTTAGCGAGACGCAGGTGATAAATCGCCAAATATTTTTCCCGTCGCATTTTTTTTATATTTCATTAATTTCATTTAAAATATAATCCTTTCATTCAATTTATTTAAAATACAAAACTTTCATTTAAAACAAACGTTTTAAATCGATGGCTTTCACTTCTTTCTTTTTTTAAAAACAAAACGGAAAGAAAAATATTCGGCACAGATGTCATATACGCAAAGGGTCCCTAATTGGCGTCAACATGGCATTATTTTAATTGACATGGTAACCCAGCTATTGTTGTTTATTTAATAATAAATGTTTATTTACTTTTATTTCTTTTTTAAAATTTTATAAATTATTTTGTTCTATAGCATTTTTTTTTCAATAGAAAATAATTAAAAAATATGGTACTACTTAGCTATTCCGTCGACCAATTTCGACAAATTTTACAAATTGACATAAATTTCATTTCAAATAACAAAAGAAGAAATAAATTAGTGCAACATTAATAAATATACAAATAAAACGTTGAAATAAAATTCACTTGATGACGTAAACACGTGTAACTTGCTTAAAGTCAAGTGAATGTGACATTTACTATCAACCAATATAGACATCTAATCTTATAGTTTGGCGAAAGATTTTTGGTCGACGGAATAACTAAGTAGTACCAAAAATACATATGTAACTGGTATTCGAAAACAAGGTTTTCACCAAATTTTCGTAAAAAAAAAAAAAAAAAAAAAAAAAAAAAAAAAACACGCCAAACCTGCGGTGCGTATATGACATCTGGCCAAATATTAAATAATGCAACAAACCATGATGTTAAATTTCAACTTCAAATCAATGTTTTAATTTACCACTCAAAAAAATAAAAAATGCTAACTGGCAAGTGTTGAAAAAAAGCTATTGGCGAGATTTGCACCCGGTTAGCGTAACAGTACCAAGAATTCTTTGCGACCATGACAATTTTTATGTAGTTTTGTTCGAATTTTTTTTTTTTTTTTTTTTTAATCAAAATGGAAAACTTTCGGCACAGATGTCATATACGGACCCATATTGGCGCGATTTTTTTCTGACGCCAATGTCATGTACGCAACTGGTATTTAACTGGCGCCAAAGTATCATTATTTTGCTTTATAAGGTAAGCCGGATGTTGTGTTTATGCTGTTGATGCTTTTCCCAAATTGGCGTCGGAAAAAAAATCGCGCCAATATGGGGTGTATATGACATCTGTGCCAAACTCTCATATGAAAGGCGAAAGGATCAGACCGTATTTGTTTATGGCAGTAGATGACTTGAACTATTACAATATAGATGTAAAGATATAATAGAATAATATAGAATAATATTTGGCGATTTATCACCTGTGCCTGGCTAATATTAAAGTACCATAATGACACCTAGAATAAAAAAAGCGAAGTGGTCCACCCGGAACTGTTGATGATAGTCACATGACTAGGGCTATTGTTATAAAAATTGTTTTAAAATGTCGGGAGACAAAGACTCTGTATACTTAATTCATTTTATTTTAGCTTCTTTTCAAATGTTTAACTGACCCTCTTTAATCAAAAACGAAAACAACCATTGGATGTCTTAACAGCAACTGATTCGGCCTTAAATTTTTGCAGTCAAAGGGAATTGAATGAAAACACGTTTACAGGGAGATCTGCGCAGCTTTTTTCAGTATAATTCAATATTATCCAATATTTTTAAAACCCATCAGATTAGCGTGTTATTAAATTTTGCGGTGTCTGTACGGGGGTTGGTGAGCGTAGTTTGCAGGGGGCAGAGCCCTCTAGTGTATATATATATATATATATATATATATATATATATATATATTAAAGAGAGGATGAGTAAGACAAATTGTTGCTAATTGAAATATTGATTATTAAAATTTTTATTTAAAAACAAAACATTTATTTCATTTTCTTTATTATAGTTTATGACTGTTTGACAATACGTATGTAGAAAAATGTTTATATTGAAGTATGTCTAGTATTTAAAATAAAATAAAATTATGTTTTATTTTATTTAATATAATATTTTATTTTATATGTTAAAATTTTATTTGAAAAGAAAATGTCAGTTTATAAAATAGATCAAGGGTTCTAAACACGTACCTGATGTATTTCAGATTGTTTAGCTATATACATTGTTTCATGAAGCATATAGCTAACATGTTAAAATATTAGAGAACTATAAATGTATCAGAGTAAAGCATAAATTTCGAATATATAAACCATGTATATCTCAATTTAAATGTTACAGTCCAGAATAATTTATTTCGACTCCACATAAGAATCTATTTTCTAAATAACATCTAGTCTGTGTGAATAAATACTGCATCTATAAATAAAACTCTAAACTCTAACTCTGACTTAAACTATTGGATAAAAGTAAATTGTGTTCATCGTATGAAAGGCAATTTATTCCACGTCTGGCTCACATCCAGATAAGAAATAATAAAACGAGTGTAAAATTTGTTTAACTATCTCTATCTAGATATCTGTGTCATCTATACATTGATTTAACAATATTTTATTCTTATATGGAATCACTGCCACAGTAAAAAAAAAAAAAATAAATAATAATAATAATAATAATAATAATAATAAGTTTGATCTATCGAACTTACGTCTTTAAAGGTACAATAATGTGTGATCAAAGAAGAAAAAAAAATATTAGTGATAAAATTTATCCTTTATTATTTAAGTTATTTTGCCAAATTTAGAAATACAGGGTGTTTAAAAAAACCACTCGATATGAAATGCTTATTTTATTAAAAATACTGTACATAATTTTTTTTTCAAACCATATTACCATACTAATGGTTCTCAATATGTCCACTTTCGGATGCGCGGCATATATCTAATCAAACTTTTCCCGAACTTTTGTGAGCATGTCTGGTTCCGAGGCTTCCACGACTGATTTTATGCTTATATTCATGCTCGGCTGATGTAGTTAGTCAGTTCCCGTACGACCAGTGGATTCCACTTTGCACAGAGAACTTATGTCTTTTAATTATTTAAACTATCGCCCAATGCTGCGATGTATAGAACGTTCAACAACAAGATATTATCGGTGAAAAAGAATCGGTGGAAGTTGTCACAGACACACACTTTACGAAGTGTAGAACACAAAACGATTTTTGTTCTGCAGTCGCCATCTTGACGAACACTGAAGTGGCGGGCGAAGTAAGAGTGTTAACGCTACCTTTTGGTGTCTCCGTGAAACTCCACATTTCCATCATCCTAAAAATTCATTGTTGAATCAAAGCGGATTAATGAAAGGATAGTTAAAATTTTAAAGAAAATCTAATGATCTGTTTTGAAACGTCCTGAATATATTTGTCACTTTAGTAGTCGAAAATATAAGAAAGACATTCTTTTAAATTATAAAGAAAAGAAGTATTTCAAAGAACAAAATATTACATTCATTGAAAAATATAATAAACCATATGAAATTTTTAACAACACACCTTATTGAACTTCAAATTTGGAATTTTAACTAAGTCTAATATGAAATTAAAGAAAAATATTTTCTTTTTTACTTAAATGAAGTACTGAGGAGGTCCCTTGTATGTTTTAGATTATTTTGTTGCGATATTACATGATGTATGAAGTAAGAACTGACGATGAAATAACTGGTAATTATGTTAGATAAAAAAAAAAGTATTAAATTAACAATTTAGATTTATTTCAGTATATTTTTTTATACTTATCGCATTTATATTATTATTATTATTATTATTATGTTATTAAAAAAAGTTACTGCAATGCTAAAATTTAGGATCACTAATTTTTTTGTGGAAATACATTACTGTATCTGAAGAAAATACGGAAGATATTTTAACAATTATTTAAACATAAAAAAATCGCTCTTTTGTAATTAAATAGTACTGTTCTGTAGGGGAAATCGTGTTATAAAAAATAATTGTAATAATAAGAGAGATGAAAGCAATAACAACTTATTATGCATTTACCATTAGAAAAATGTATGCAAAAAATACCATACAATCAACATTTATGACTACATTTTGCTGTAATTTTTCAAAGCTATCTAATTTTATATGTTTATTTTATTTTTTTACGGAAATCTTCTGATTTATTACTTCCTGTTCGGTTGACAGCATTTTTTTTTTATTATTATTTTTATTACAAAAATCTAAAATAAATATTTCATTAATTATAACCACTTTTCTTTATTCGTCCTTAAAATTAATGCATAGATTTATTTATATCACCGTATTTTACTAATGATAAAGTAATATTGCCCTTGAAAAAGAGTTGAGAATCATTAGTTCCATTTTTATTCATGATAGTTCTCCCTTTTTGTATTCATTTTGTTGCTTGTCTTATTGAACTAATGCATATTTAATTTTGATATCCTACATTTCGTACAATGAATTTATTGGTTCTGACAATGATTCATTTTTATGGTCTTTTTTCATTGGTTAAACTGTTTTGGTTACAAATAGCTTGACAAAATAGTTCTAATATTTAGGATTTTCTACAAAAATAATTGTCATTACTTATTTATTTATTTTATTTACTTATTTTTATGCTTTCACCATCCTGTTAATATTTACCTTTAGGATATTTTTAATGTTGTGATTTTTTAATACTTCATTTATAAGTGATTGGATCTAGTTTTTATAAAATTCATTAGTGATTAGTTAATGTAATAATTGTTCATGCAATATAATATGTATAATGCTTGTATCATGTCTTGATATTAAATTTTTAAATTTTATTTAAAATGATGATGATTTGTAATATTCTATAATGGTTATATATATATATATATATATATATATATATATATATATATATTATAAAATATAAATGCATATACGAATTTCTATACAGTTTAGTATGCACTTAAAAGAAATAATATAGGAGCAGATAAATTTATAAGCTGTGCCTTTTATTATGCATAATTCCAGTAAAATTTGTTATCGCTCAAACTTTTATTGAAAAAAAATTTTGAATTATAAAGTGTAATTTATAATGAAATGCTAAATAACTAAATTAAGTATTTTTCTAAAGTAGCCTCTTCAATATATTGTCGCGTATCCCGCAGCAACAGTACTGACTTTCTTTGAACCCAAGAATAGAAAAACTATCATTTTGTAAATGGATAACTAGTTTAAAAAGAGACTGATAAAAATACATTAACAACTGTCAGTCGGCAGAGTGGTGGTTTTAAAGGTCAGTTTAATAGAATAAAAACATTCCTAGATGAGAAAGGCACAAAATATGAACAGGAATACAAAATGCAATTTCACAATATCCAAAAAATATTAGTATTCTAGATGATTTACATGTTATTTACTTTGAAATACTGGTTGAAAATTCTGTGATTGATGTTTCGACAATTGTCTTTTCAAAAAATGAAGAACAAACTGAAAAAAAAAAAAAAAGCTCAAAGTTCTCTAAAAAAGTTATAGTAGCGAAAACTAATGTAATGTAAATATCTTTAAATTAGATAATTCAAGTGTAAATTTTATTTTTCCTGATATACACTAAAATGTATTCTAAAAGTTATTCGGTTTGGTACAAATTTAAGGCAAAACTTAAGATTTTAATTTATAAAATGACAAATTTCGAAATACGCTTAAGGGTCAATTGTTGCCATTATGAAATCAAAGAATTCAGTATGAGCTTCAATAAAGCTCATGGGAGAGTAGCCGATAATAAAGTGAAGTAAAAATAAATTGTTTTCATCCCTGTTGACAGAATAAGAGTATTTCCATCGTTTCAACTTCACGGTTGGTACCCTTGCTCGCAGATATATAATTTCCTATCAGTTAAATGTGTTAAAAAAATAATGACTATGAATATCTTTTTTCTCTATAAGATAAAATGAAGAAAAGTCGTTGTTTATAATCAATACTTCCTACGTCACATCGTATTAAGATTATTATTAATTCATAATTGTTTATAAGTTGAAAATATAATTTTTTATCACGAACAGTATTGAAAGTTTAATAAGCTTAAATACCAGAAAATAAACCTAAAATCATTATAGAGGGAACCTCCTGTTTAGTTTAAAATAATTTATCTTAAATATGTGAGGCAGTGGGGTGCTAACATTCAGTTCGTTCGGAAAGATTTTAATATGCAAATATAAATTCAAAACAAATTGAAAAGTGCATACTCGGCAAAAGCATACTCGGCATTAGCGGTAGAAGACAGTGATTGACCTCAATTTTAGGTTAGTAACGATAGTCTATTGAAAAATAAAAAATCATACAAATTCAATGTTGTTTGTTGCTAAATATAGCGAGGCCCTCAACATTAGGTTTGTTATTAAAAATTTCCGTTTTAAAATATAAATTCAAATCTGATTGGAGCTTGCGTAGTATTTTCGGTTTATGCGACTGATGACAGTAGGGGTGGCAACTCCATGTTCATTTGGATACATTTTCATTTAATAATACAAAATGAAACAATTTCGAGGTTCTACGATGTCGAAGGAAATAGTGCACCCAACGTCTTGTTCCTTTGAAGATATTTTAGTTGTCTGAGCGAAGCGAAAGCTAATACTCAGCGACGCATACGGATACGATGGATATTAACACAAAGTCCTACTAAGTAAAAAGCCTAATAAAAATCTTTCGTCAAGCATAACTCAAAAAAAAAAATATTTGTCGGATTTCATTTCTGATTGCACCAGAAAGTACATATGAGCGTCGTCTACTGAATGCACCTACTATGAAAAATAAGTTCCAAACCGCTTAAAAATTATGCAGAAAAAACTGATAAAAAACACAATTGATCTGCATACGTCAAAGAAATTTGGTGTGCGTCATTTTCACCAGTTGATGTTTTCGAAGACAACTGGTTTGAATACATGGAGCAAATAAAAAAAAATACGCATGCAGTGATATTGAAGTGCCATAAAATATATTTAAATTTAATCAAACATGAAAATAAAGCTGTTTGTTTTCCCATTTAAAAGAAAAAAAAATGCATAAAAACTTTGATTTGAGATTTTGCGATAATCTCTCAATAGCATTTTTTAATCACCAAAAGCATATTTTATATTTCGCGTGTGAAAATTAGAAAAAGTTATATTATGTGTAATAAAATATTTTGCTTTTTAGCATCATTTCTTCTTATTTCCATATTATTTTTATTTACATGCTTTCTTTTAACTTACAATTATATTTGTCTGTGGCACTATAATCTTGTGGTTCATTTTTCACCCACTTCCTGTTGACATAGAGTTTTGAAATTTGGAATATATATGTATTCCTCAGGGCGATATATGAATTGGACACTGATTGTTTAAAATTCGATCCCTAAAGTGGCAAGGGTAGGGGTAGTTACTTAATGGTTACGTTTGATTTTCTATATAGAAATCAGCATTAGCTTAAACAATGAGTATTTGTTGAAATGTACTAATGACAGGGTTACAACGATATCGCAAGCTTTGGCCAACGTGGCAAAATATAGCCACATTTGGCGACAAAAAAGTTTCTATATATGAAGCCAACTTGGAGATAGCTGGCTAACTTGGCAAAATTCACATTTAAATCAATTTATCTTCCATAATTGAACTCACCGAATTAAATTTAATCTCCGTGGATTTAAGGTTTTTTTCAAGACTTTTCTAATATTTACTGCATTTAAAAAACATATATAGTTTCAAATTTTTGTGAATTTTAGTGAAAGTATGATTTAAAAAAACAATTTCCGTTTATATTGATTTATCTTTAGTCTTTAAAAATGAAATTGGTACTTTTCCTGTATAAGGGCCTTCGCGAGGTAGAGAAATGGGTTTGGCGAGACAAGTAAGCCTTTTATGCGTATTTTCGTGCAACTTATTCATAGTTTCATATACTCAAGCAATTTTTTGAAGAGTTATGCAATTTATTTTGTGTTAACAAGCCACTTACCTATTTTTATATACAAACGTTTTTGTAAATTGTATATAAAAAGCAATGATATTATATATATATATATATATATATATATATATATATATATATAATGTTTATATTTATGGCACAGATGCCATAAACGTACCGGGTTTGGCGTGATTGTTTTATGTGAATTTGGCAAAAACTTTGTTTTCGGATACCAGTTAAATATAACGTGCTATAATAGTACGTTATTTTTTATTTCAATATGAAAACAAAGTAAAGTGATAAACAAAACGCTTTCTATTTTTTTAAAATGAAATAACAGTCAATAAATGATATAATAATACAACTTTTTCTCCTCTATTTCTTTATTATCTTTCTTTACTAAAAAATGTTTTCCGGTCGATATCTCCTCAACCTTAGAAAAAGGTTACTTATTTATTTTATTAAGAAATACTTGAGATGCAAAAACACTGCTAAGACACATCGTTAAAATAAGAAATGCTAGCTTGACGAACACTAGTTTATTTACAGGACAAACAACACACACACAACGAATATTATAACATTAACTTCTGGTTATTTTACACTCATTTCACAAAGACATTAAGATGCCGATGTTATCAAAACACAATCAGGGCGACGCACCACTGATTTTCACTGGAACCTCTCACTACACGATCTCCGCCGCGACTGCTCGCTGTTCCAGTTCGAATAGTTCTGCCTTGGCGAGAATTCACTGTTTGGCGACCGCCAATATCCGTGCTTCGCAAATATTAAAGTTAATGCGAGTCTTACACGTCCCTCCTTAAGGAGCACATAGTTCTCCTTAGAGACTATGCTGCTAAGAAAAGTACTGTTAGTTTCGCAAACACAATGTTAAAGGAAAGAGCCTGTTCGCTAGCCCAAACTTTTTAAACACATAAATAAAAAAAAATATGTATATATATAATAATAATGTAAACAACAGTCTTAATTAAACTTAACATAAAATATCAGAATATTTAATAATACAATCATTATACGATAAGTTTATATCTTTCCCTAAGGGGATCTGGAAAGGGCATCAGCATTACCATGCCTACTTCCTTTCCTATAGGTAATTTTTAGATTATATCTTTGAAGGGCTAATGCCCAGCGAGCTAGCTTGGCCCCGTGGGGCAATCCCTGGGTAAGGTAAGCAAGGGGATTGTGATCCGAAATCACTTCTATTTGAGATCCGAAAATCCAGGTGTCGAACTTCTGAAGTGCAGCTAAGACACTGTAAGCCTCTATTTCTATAGTGGACCATCTGGTCTGGCCATGGGGTAAGCTTTTTACTGTAGAAAGCTATGGGATGCTCTTTTCCATTTTCATCGAGCTGTGATAAACACGATGAAGCACACTGCAGCAGCAGAAGCATCAGTGTAAAGTTGAAAATGTTTGTCAAATTGTGGGGTATATAAGGATGGCATTTTGACTAAGTGTTTCTTCAAGCTTTGAAAGGCTTCTTCTTCCAACTCTCCCCATGGGATCTCTTTTGGAGCGCTCTGTTTTGTCAAGTTGGTTAAAGGTAGTACGATGTTTGCAAAGTTCGGGATATAGTCTCTATAATAACTTGCTATCCCCAGAACTGTTCTCAATTCTTTCTTGTTGGTAGGCGCCACTAGTTTCTTCATAGCTTCCACCTTTTCTGGATCTGGAGCATGTCTTCCTGATCCAACTATATGCCCTAAAAATTTTACTTCTCTTTTTCCGAAATCGCACTTTTCCAGATTAACAGTAAGACCTACTTCACGAAAGGTCTGTAAAACTGCACTAATATGCTTCAGATGGTCAGCCCATGTTTTTGAGAAAATTGCAACATCATCAATGTAGGACCGACAGTAGTCTTTATGCGGAATCAAGACTTTATCCATAGACTTTTGAAAGGTACTGCCTGCCTTCTTCATGCCAAAAGGCATGACTCTCCACTGGTAATGTCCGGAGTGAGTTACGAAAGCAGTATAATGCCTACAATCTTCTCTCATAGGAATCTGCCAATACCCTTTGGTGAGGTCAAGCACAGTGATTATTTGTGCTTCACCTATTTCATACAGAAGTTCATTAGCATGTTTCATTGGGTAAGCGTCTGGAATAGTAAAACTATTCAGTAGTCTAAAGTCTATACACAGTCGTATGCTGCCATTCTTTTTAGCAACGCACACTAGGGGATGAGCCCATTCACTATCACTTTGCTCGATGAGACCAAGTTCCAGAAGTTCTCGAATTTGACGATCTACTTCGTTTTGAAGGGCTGCAGGAATTCGATACGGTCGAAGTCTTTTGGTTGAACAATCAGGTGTAACTTTAACAACATGTCCTTCAACTTTCGCCGTCCCAGGTTTAGAATTGAACACGTCATGATACTTACAAAGTACGTCGCTTAGTTCATGCCGTTGTGTAACATCTAAAGGGGTTGCCATTTCCCTAACATGCTGTTTCACTTCACTATCAGTAACAGTCATTCGCTCTGTCGGAGCAGAATGTAACTGTCCAAAATCTTTATCCTGTTCAAAAACAAGTCCTATGTGTTGGACACGTGCCACATATGGCCGAATTTTATTGAAATGCAATTCTCTTCTTGTACCATCATCAAATTTAACAATGGCAGAGTGTGGTCTAGTCAGTTGTACCACAGTCGCTGGTCCAGACCAAGTATTCAACAGCTTATGAGAAGATGTTGGTATCAAGATCAAGACTTTGTCACCTACTTGATATGTTTTCTCTCGGGATCTTAAATTATACCTTTGAGTATAATTTTGCTGATTTAGTTGAGCATTCTCATTTGCAATTCTGTGAGCGTTCATTATCTTTTCTCTCAGTTCTTCTAAATACTTTTCTACAGACTGCGAAACGGTCGTAGGTATCACTTTCGCGCCGGTCCAAATTTCTTTAAGTAATGCGGTTGGACCCTTAGGTATTCGCCCGTATACTAACTGATATGGGGAGACACCAGTCGTGCAATGAGGGACCTCTCTATACGCAAATAAGAGATGCGGAATATGTATGTCCCATTCATTCCCATATTCTTGAACATTTTTGTTCAGCATATTCTTCAATGTTCTGTTCCACCTTTCTATAGCTCCCATGCTCTCGCGATGACCCGGCGTCGAAAATCTTGGTGATACCCCTATTAGTTTCATAAAAGCATCAGCCAATTTTGAGGTAAAATTTGGGCCTTGATCGGTACATATCATTCTGGGAAATCCAGTGCGACTGAAAATTTGCATCAATATATCGCACGTAGTTTTAGCATTTATGTTTCTGGTCGGTATTGCTTCTGCCCATCTAGTACATAAATCAATTGAGGAAATGATGTACTTGTGTCCTCTCCTGGAAGGGGGTTCTAAAGGACCTATACAGTCTAAACTCCAAACCTCAAAGGGATTATCCGGCCTTGTAATCGGCTGGATCGGAATTCTATCTCGGTAAGTTTCAGTTCTTCTAACTTGACAAGGCTTACAGCTTTCACAGAATTTCCTAACGTCATTTCTGATAGTCGGCCAAAAAAATGAGTACTTTATTCGTTCTTTTGTTTTCTTTTCACCAAGGTGTCCAGCCAGTGGAATTTCATGGGCGATTTTCAATACGAAATCACGCTTGACAGAGGGTAATACGACTTGCTTTATTTTTTCTCCACATACCCACTCACAGTGTAAAAGAAGTCCATCTTCTACCTCGAATCCATTTCTTCATTCTTCTGCAAGCTTCCAAATATTAGCTAATGATTCGTCTTCCTGCTGCAGTTTTATAAACTCTGATCTACTTACTTTGAACACTCTTCTTCACTGGAAGTGGTAGGACATTCTATCTCAACGACTTCTTCTTCCTCATCATTCTTTGCTATTTCGTTTAGGCTGGAGCTTGGTTTCTGTTGTTCCTTTTGCACAGCAAGGGAGGCCAATGTTTGACACTGTTGAATACCTTCATTTAGTGCCTCAAATGCTGTAGGACATATCAGCATATCACTTACTAATTTTTTGGATACTGCACATATGACTGGGACTTCACTATATTGAGAATCATTTATTTTTATTTTAAAAACTACTAATGGAGCTATTTCAGTTGATCCAAATGCACACACAAGTTTTACGGTTCCCTCGCCTTCACCAGCGTTAATAGGGGTTAAATCATGCCTCATGACTGAAATTTGAGCACCTGTGTCTAAGATACCGTTGAGAACTGTAGAACCACATTTCAGTTCTATTTTCTTCAGTTCATCACACTTTACGGAATTTGCTTTAACAGGGAATAATATCGGAACTGTAATTCGAGCTGACAATACCTCTTTATTCTCTATAGTTCCTTCTGTAGTGACCAAATTACTCTTAGCACTTTCAATTCTGTTTCGTGTTCCCTGACTATTATTCTTAGGACAAACCCGTGCAAAATGTGTTGAATCTCCGCATGTAAAACATGTAGGCTTAAACGCCCTGAAATCCCTATACTTTTGACAAGTCCCTTGATATTTTGTTTTATCAAATTGTTTGTCATTTCTGCCATTTTTAGTCGTTCCCGCAAAATGACCGTTTTTGGTATTTTCGAACCTTTCCTTAGATTTGTACTTATTTTTCTCTTCCAATTGCCATCAAGGAACATCTTTTAGGTAGGTGTTTTTGTGTCTTGTGTCTTGTAGGTACTGTGTTTTTCTTCAGTCCGTCTTTCAAACTTTCATATTCATCAACCTTTTCCGCGACATCTAAAGGGGCGATCATTTTATTCCACTGATCCAAGAAGTGTTCCTTCACGTCATTTGGTACCCTGCGTTTGAGTTGATCCGCTACCAATAATTTCTTTAATTGGTCGAAATTCTCAACCTTTAATTCATTTATCCATTCGTTGAAATAATTGTTCAGCGCATGACTGTAGCTTCTCCAAGACTCTTCTGGTCCCTTTTGATGTCGGAAAAATAATTGCCTCAACTTTTCAGGATTTAGCTTGTAACGCTTTAATAACATATCCTTTACGAAATCATAGTCATTGGCTCTCTCAGGAGGCTCTCGAGCTATATTATTAGCCATATCTGTTGGTAACAATCCCAGTAAATATTCTACCCTTTCTGATTTATGTACACGCGCCATTGCCGCCCGACGCTCAAAGTTTACTAAATACAGTTACATTTCGTCTACTTTTTCGTCATATTTAGGAGTTATCTGCATCAGTTGTACTCTAGATCTTGTTTCGTTTGAATTTTCAAATCCATCACCCAAATCTACGTTATTTCTTCTTAATTCCAACCGTTTCATTTCTAGATCGTGATCTCTTTCTTCTTTCCGGATTCGATCCTCTCTTTCTTCTTTCCGAATTCGTTCTTCTTCCTCTTTTGTCTCACGCCGAATTCGTTCTTCTTCCTCTTTTGTCTCACGCCGAATTCGTTCTTCTATGATTCTACTCAGAGATACTTTGGCCTCATCTTCGACGAAATTTTCATTTTTTGATATTAATTTTCTAATATCTGCCCTCTTATTATCCATGCTAGCTTCTATACCCAGCTCTGTTGCTAGCTCGATTAGATCTTCCTTCCTGCCCCTACCCAGGAATGCCATGGTAAAAAAAATTATTCTAACGAATTCAAAATGCTAGTAATGAATTAAAGACAGCGTAATAAACCTCAAGACTTATTAATTCCCACAAAAAAAAAATGTAACTATAACCAATCATCAAATAACTTTTCAATAGAACCGTTTGGAATTTAAATGCTTATTTCAATCATTTAATTAAATAATTCTACCAACGGTATTTTAAATCTATCCAAAATGAACTTTCCGAAATAATACGAAAAAAAATCATATATGTACACATAATTAAATCAATTGTTTACTTTCGTTTTAATAGTTAAAAAAAAACGCATTCAACAATAATTAAAATGTACTAATATTCCCTTTCACAAATTGCTTTCAATAACCATTAACCCTAAAATAGTAGAACACCAAAGAATTATAAATTAGACGTACATTCAATGTCTATAAATAACAAATGCACTCATAATATTTGTTTCAACACTCCGTACTCATAAATACAATTTAAATCATAATGTTAGTTTTGATTTAAAAATAATAATAACACTCTTAAAAGAATGCCTTCATAACACTAGTTTCGATTTACGAAACTCAGGATACTTAAATAAAGCATAAAGAAAAAAAAATACTAATTCCGATCTATGAAAGAACTTTCTTAAACAAACAAACAAAAAAAATGTAATCACTACTTTCAACCTACGAAACTTGGTTGCACAATCACATAATAAAAATATCAATTTCACCTCTAATAAAATATGAAATAAACAACCTTTTATTTTTTTTCTTTCTTTTTGTAGAATGAGGAAATCATAAATAAACAGAACTTTAATTATCTTCTTGCATTTTCAAATTGCGAAGGTAATAAATAACCAATTTAAAAAAACAAAACATATTCCATAATTCTATTACGTCAACGTTGAGTAATGTAAGTATTTCCAAAGCACTTTCAAATTATAATATTAATCTCACTTATTTATTTTGCTCTTATGAAATAGCAGAAAAACAAAATATTCACACCTGTTTAGTCTTTCGAAAACATTTAAAAAGAAAGGGAAAATAATTCCATAATAATTTACGCAACCGCTATTGAACTTTAATCCCAAATCAGTGAAATATTCCCTTTATTTTACACTACATTTATCTTATTTTAACATTACTGCATATTTAAAATATAATGCAATATACACCTTATTTATTTAATGAAATTTCAGATGCAACAAACAATACTTTCGTTTCAAATTTTACATTCAAAGAAATAATCAATCTAATGATAAGTAGTGTTAATAACCTTCATTTAATTACTCATTCTGTTCTACATGAATCTAGACAATAATATTTTTAATTATTTTACAGCATAACAGAATAATATAATTTTATTTTTGGGCTAGCATAAAAACGAACAAAACTCTTACCTCTTTGATATTACCAAACCCCGTGAGAACAATCGTGCCGACTGCGCCAATACAACTTTTGCTCCTCTATTTCTTTATTATCTTTCTTTACTAAAAAATGTTTTTCGGTCGATATCTCCTCAACCTTAGAAAAAGGTTACTTATTCATTTTATTAAGAAACACTTGAGATGCAAAAACACTGCTAAGACACATCGTTAACCCTTTGAGCTCCGAGTTATTAAAATTTTAAAAATATGCTAGAAAAACACTTAAAATGTGATTAGGGGACTGTCTGAAATTGAACCATGTGATTAAAAATTTTTTTAAATACCCCCTTTAGGCTGGAGGACGTGGGAAGTTTTTCCACCATCAGAGCTCTAGAGCATTCATTTCAACACGCAAATACAAGAAATGACACCTCAAAGTTATTCTAAAATTACTATAATTGCTGAAATTTCAACATATTTTAAGCAGTTACATGGTTTAAACAAATTCTAAGACTATTAAAATATTTTTAAAAATTTATTAAATGAGAAAATTCAAAATTTAAAATTTTTTAAATCATAATATAAAAATACAAACTAATCAAATTTATGATGAAACAGATTTTAAAAATAATTAATTTTTGTTTAGAAATATTTAAAACATAATAAACTCGTCAATCTGCTGAATTAAACACAAATTTAAATTCCTTGGAATTAAATTATAAGCATCTAAATTTTGGTTCTGAAACACTGTCTGGTATGTAATTTTAGTGCTGCCATCTAGTGACAAAGCACATTTTTGTAGTCCTTAGAGCTCTGCAGGTAGAAAATTCTACCATTACTTATTTATATCCCCTGTAATTATTTAAATTTTCAGTTTAGTGTTTTGCATGTAATTATTATTAAATGTTTGATGTGTCCAAGAGAAAAAAATGTTATCTGCTTTGAAAAATATTTCTTTATAATGCTTGAAAAATACAAAATTTCTAAACCTTCAAAATTGGAGTGTTTTTAAGGTCGCATTAAAAACCTACTAGTTATTTGCAGAGAATAGTGCTGCCATCTAGATTTTAAGAAGACAAGTAAAATCTACAAAACCCAGTTTTTGCAATTAAAATGGAGACTTTTTGAAGGAAATTAAAAGATTTTGATTTTATGTGGGTGAAAATTCACCCGGCAGAGCTCAAAGGGTTAAAATAAGAAATGCTGGCTTGACGAACACTAGTTTATTTACAGGACAAACAACACACACACAACGAATATTATAACATTAACTTCTGGTTATTTTACATTATTTCACAAAGACATTAAGATGCCGATGTTATCAAAACACAATCAGGGCGACACACCACTGATTTTCACTGGAACCTCTCACTACACGATCTCCGCCACGACTGCTCGCTGTTCCAGTTCGAATAGTTCTGCCTTGGCGAGAGTTCACTGTTTGGCGACCGCCAATATCCGTGCTTCGCAAATATTAAAGTTAATGCGAGTCTTACAATAATTATAGAACAAAACAATTTAAAATAGCGTTATATATGGTTACATCAGTGGTGGCTCGTGACTGGCACTTTGGAAGGCACTAAATCCATAGCTGCCAAATTTATTCTTCTCTTACCACTATTGCTTTAATAGAAATCTTTGCCATATTTGTTGGCAGAATATTTGACCTTTAAACAAGGTCACCTTTTTCTAAAAAAAAATAATGGTAAGAAAAGAATAATAATATCCGACATGCATTTAGTGCCACGAGCCACCACTGGTTACCAAGTCAGGCAAAGTAAAGTCACTTTGGCGCCAATTAGGTACATCGGTGCGTATATGGCATCTGTGCCATATTTACTTGTAAAAATTATCATAAACGTTCATCAGGTTTGTTTTCATAGCTATTTATATCTTTTTGCAACAAATCTCACTTTTTGAGTCGAACCTGCACAAAGATTGAAAAAAACTAGAAATCGGGAAGTCTGTTTTTTCAGAATTTTGTGTCACCCTCGATGAAAATAAAATATATAAATATGGATAGAAGAAAACATATTTCAGTTTTAAGACTTAAAACACACGCTTTTATTCTGTACAGAATGACGTCATCCGCATCCGCAGAAGAATTCCTCATTTACGATAAAGTCTTGAACAACTTCTACTGTAAAGTACGCATAAGACGTCGCTATCGCTGAATGATACACAAATCCAAAAAAAAAAAAAGGAAATAATGTCGTCATTCAAGAAACTCTACAAAGAGAAAGAAAAAAAAATCGGCTATCTCATGATTCATATGCCCTCATTTGTTTGTAATATTAACATAGATACTTAAAATTATATTTTGAAATAGAAATCATTCATTTATATTCTTTCAAAATAACTCGTATTTTAATTACATTTTTTAAAAGTTGTTAAGGGATAAAGGCAACAAAAAGGTATATTTATTATTTTCCTACTATTTTCCCCCTACTTTCTGCTGAAATTCACCTACTTTCTACAGTACTGAGTTGCCAAAATTAAACAAATGATGCTAAAGACTACAAAAAAATTAATATTTCAAAAATAAATTGAGATGCAGTTTTCAAACGAATTGCACTTAAAAGTACTTTTTCTCCCCAATACGATGGTATAAAAATTGAAAATGTGCGATGTTTAGAAGTTAAAAATCTTAAAATAGTAGAACAGAGAAGATTAAGTTAAATTGAAGATAAATTGCAGTAGAGCATTTGGTACTACTTAGTTATCCCGTCGACCAAAAATCTATCGCCAAACTATAAGATTGAATGTCGATAATGGTTGGTCGTAAATGTCTCATTCTAAGAACTTTATTAACATGCGTTTAATGCTTTTCCTGGTACTTCGCTGTTATTTGAACTTTGGCGCTTTTGTAAAAAGCACGCAATTCGGGGTTAAGAAAGAGAGATTTTTTAACAAATGACTATCAAAAAAAAGAATATATATATATTTAAAAACGCATCTGATAACACGTATTAGATAAGTTATTTATGTTTGTATATAATCTAATATATAAAAATGAAAATTTGTCTATCAGTCTGTTTGTAATTCTATACAAATAGTCAGATTGGAAGACAAAATTGTAAACTAAAGTAAGCAACTAAAGCAAATAAAGTAATCCGGAATCGAAATATTTTATAGT
The DNA here is from genome assembly GCA_963932465.1 of Maratus speciosus. Classification (NCBI taxonomy): domain Eukaryota; kingdom Metazoa; phylum Arthropoda; class Arachnida; order Araneae; family Salticidae; genus Maratus; species Maratus speciosus. The sequence goes on along the minus strand of OZ010795.1, from coordinate 428,610,771 downwards.
TAGTTTTTAATAATAAAAAAAACCACTAATTTAACAGCAATTCCTTATAAAATTTAAACATTTTTCCTTATAGCAGCTGCCAAAAATTAAAATACACAATAAAATTCTTACTACAACTATTAATTTTCTACTGCAAGATTTCCACGTAAAAAGGGAAAATAAAATAGTTTACAAAATTTAAAAAAAAAGTGAATATTACGTCATAACTTTTCTATTGCAAGATATTCACATGATAAATGAAAATAAAATAAATAGTTTGACGAATTTAAATGAAAGTAAGTATAAATTCGTAACTTTTCTAGTTCAAGGTTTGCACGTGAAAGAGGAAAATATTACGTCATATTTGAAATATAAAGGACGTGGTGAATATAGTATAACGTCATATGAGTGTGAGAAAACGTATTGAAACATGATAAAACCCCAAATATGTAAATAATGCCGAATTTTAACATTATTGCTCTAATTATAAATTGAAATAAGTTCATTTATAGCTGTATTCTTTTGTATTTTCTGTTATATAAATTTATACATTTTTATACTGTGGTTTCATTTGGTTCATGCGTACAACAGTTCGACTGCTTTGTTAATGTTTGTTTTATGTTGCATGTTAAATTTTGAAATTGATTTTTCAGAAGAAACATCCTTCAAATTCTGGGCAAGGCCAGGCACTTTAGTTTGTAAACGTTAAATGACTTTTATGTCTGTATATCTAATGCTAATATTATAAAGCATTATTATATTATAAAGTGTAAAAGATTATTAATGTTTGTACGTTTGTGAGGTCTTATCTCTGAAACTAAATAGCCAACTTAAAAAAAAAAAAAAAATGTTGGTGGCTATCTCTGCTCCGAAAAAAAGACTGTATTTTATGTCAGTGTGACAACCTGCATCGCTGCAGGAGCAAAAAATGTTCTAAAATTGAGATTTCTGTGATATTGGTTGGCTTAGAAACTTTAAATTTGGTGTGTTGGTTACTTTTAAGTTGTAAATACTCGTTATGAACGCTCTCTAAAAGGTTCGAAAATTCAATTTGACAGATAAACGTAAAAAATTCTAGAAAGGTTCAAAGTTATGATTTATTTGGAATACTGAAATTCCTGATATACTGTTGGGGTTAGAAACTTGAACTTTGGCATGGCAGTAATTTATAAGATGTAAATGCTTGTTGTATAACGAATTCTAAAAAATCGAAAGACTAAACAAAGCGGAAAGATCTAAAGATGATCTATGTAACGAAGTACATGGAATTGTTAGGAATATAAACATAAAAATTGACATGGCTGTATTTATCATGACGTAAATTCTCGCAATAGAAGAATTTCTAAAATTGTCACTATACAAAACACTGCAGAAACAAAAAAACTTTCGAAAATTTTCTATCTCTGTGTTACTGCTGAGCCCAAAAACTTGAAATTTTGCTTCGGGTTAGTTTTAAAATATAAAATTGTCTCTATGAATGGTTTCTAAAAAATTTAAAATTTAAAAAGATGAAATGAACGGAAAGCGATCTCAATTACCATTAATTTGGAATTATTAGGTATAGCAACTATAAATATTTCATAATGCTGCATTTCCTCCACAAAACATGCAATTTAAATGCAACAAAACTGATAGATACCCACCTAGCATTAACTCGAGAGTAGTGGCGACATTTTTTAGAACGTTAGTAGTCGCGTTCGGTCCATTTGCCGCCGTTACCAGCAGGCCGAAAACGAAGGGGAAACATGCCGGTGTTATCAGATGATCGAAAACGGATAACGGAGGGGGGAAATATTGACTGAACTTTAAAAGATTACAGCAATTATTCATTTTACAACTTTTTACAGCAATTATTTATTTCGCTTAAGTATATATTCAGTTGGCATCTAGATAAATGCTTTTATATCTCTTTCTTCGTTTTGCATAAATACTTAAAAGTAAATAGTAAATGATTTGATTGAATTTCTGATGTTACTATGAATCAATAATTAGTAGGAAAACATTTACGAATATGAATCTAAATTCGTGATAGGGGTATTTTTTTTTTTTTTTGGAAGGACAGAATCAGAGCCAGGTAGATTTTTTATGATACTCCGGCACTCTCTATCCATTTAATAAAATAAAATTAATAAATTTAGCATCAATATATTACACTGACATTAAATTGAACAATTAAACTGAAAGTAAAAATGGAACATATGACATGCAACAGAAAATCAAATACAGTACCACTAATTCACCAGCATATTGCGGGCGATTAATTCATTTAAAACATATGAAAAACCATCAAATTTGATGCAATAAACAATTAAAGACAATATATATATATAAACTTTCTGTACAATAATACCATTGAAAAATAATGAAAATGACCAATAATTATAAAATCACAAACACCACATAAACCAAATATTATTAAAAATGTATAATTATATATATATATATATATATATATATATAATAAAGAAAAAGGTAAAAAGTACTTAACTTCGAAATTATAAATGTAAATGGTGTAACTACGTTTTATTTATTTATTTTGTGGGGTGTCTGTGTCTGTATGAGGGGGGAGAGGAGGGGGGGTCACGAGATTTTGTGATTAAATGCATTTTTCTAATGAAAATGCACGATTTGTAGTTTTTCTACTTATTTCAGGGTGGGAGCAGCGCCCTTGAATAAAAACTCTGGATACGAACTTCGCTTATATAAAGCAAATAATAAATAAGTTATCGAAATTATATATTTAATTTAAATACATTTGCAATTGTAGATTTAAATCCTAAGATAGATAAATTATTTTAATTAATTGAATCACTGAAAGGTTCATCTTAATAGGGATGTATTTTACAGCAACTATTTAATTAAAATAAATATTCAATTGTACATTTCATAATAAGGTATTAATGTTATAATTTATTGTTTTATAATAACATTCATTAAAATAATAAAAACAATAAGAAAATTTTCTCCGAAGTTATAAATATGCAGCAATAATTTAATTTAAATGAATTTTCTCTCATATTCTGGAAAACATTATTCTGAAAAATAGTTTAAACAATTGATGAAGGACAACAAATTTAAATTTGTCAGATACCGTCCCCAAGCCTCTATTGGATTTCAATAATAATAATAATAATAATAATAATAATAAATTCTGCGGCATTGTTAAAAAAAAATGTTTTTTTACTTACAGTATGAAAATTTAACAATAGATAAATTTTAGAAAAATACTTAAAGTATTTTTTAAAATCATAGTATAAACATTCACTGAATTATCCAAAAGAGATTTTTATTTGCGTAATTTCTAACCTACATTATAAAATTCTCATTATTTTTCTTATTGTACAAATAAATTATATGTATGTTTTTCGCCGATATACATACGACATTTCTGAGAAAATTGTTTTATCTTTCGAATTTGTTTTATTGTACAAAAACGATACTTTTCAGATTTTGGAGATATGGCAATTTTTTTACTGATTCCCACAAAATTCTCTTCTCTCCTTTTTAATGGTTTGGCAGTGGTATTGTCTGTTTTCTTTCATTTATATGTTCCGGTAATAAATGGAAAGCAAGTTCTTTCAAATAATGATGATGAATTTCCCTTTTCTTTCCATGTTTAAACGATTATCAATTTGAGAATTTATTCGCGCAATATTTGACAATGAAAAAAAGATGTAAGTGACCAACCATCAGTTTTTTGTGCGAACGGACTTCACAACTAATATAATAAAACAATTTTAAGTCACATTCTAAAAGAAAGAAAGACAAAATAACAACAGGCAGAGAGTCCGTACTTCGAAGAAACTTCCCCCCACAGATTTCGCGGAAATGGGAAAGGATGAACACGAGGGGGGAAATTCAACTAACGCAAGTGGTCGCAACGCGGTCATTTAGACCGATTGAAACTTAAGAATGCGATAAAATGCTAAGAAATAGCAGGAATGACTTGCAATTTTACTACACAAGAGTGTGAACACTCAAGGTCAGCTACACGGAATTTCGCTATCTTAACTTTAACGGGAAATGAGTTACAGGAAGATAACGAATTTCGGGCGGGGAAAAGACCAACGCGCGACTACTAACGGGTTAAATAAATTGTGTAAATATTGAATAAAGACCTGTATGAGACAGTGAGTAGGTTGCCCGAAAGTACTTGTTAAAGCGTTCCTTCTGTGGGCTTTTCTCTCTCGCGCGAAGGCCACTAACATAGGGAAGTGCAGTTTTAAATTTGATATGATTTTTTTTTTGTGATTCATTTTTCATAAGGTCATATTCAATTGTCATTAGTAGATTTTTTATATATTAACTTATTATGGTGAAATTTCATAATCTGGTTCATATTGGCGTATTTTAGTTTGCATGATTTGCAGAAAAAATATGTATGGATTTTTAAAATACTTCAAAAGACACTTTGACAGCTCAAATGTTATGCAGATGTTATATTGAGATCTTGTGTCATACTTTATGTTGCAATTATTGCCAATTTCATTTATTTAATATATGCTAAATACAGATCAACTTGTGCAGAATATGTTTGAAAACAAAACAATATAGCGTATGTAGTGGCCAGCATACACTCATCATTTAAATCCGATCGAGCATATCTAAAACACACTCTAACGACGCATTGCATGCCACTGTTGATGTATTCGGTACTTTGATACTATATCAGATTTTGAAGAGAGAATTCCTTTACTCTTATCGACAACCTCATTGCATCCATGGAAAAAAGATAGTGTACAATTTTAACTATTCCGGGGGAGCACACACCATAAAAATTATAGCCCATTCTTTTTAAACATCATATATTTGTCATTCAAAGTTAAACAAATTGGGGCGGAGCGTCTGACATCATCGCTTGACATCATTTTATACAGTTAAAATTTCGATATAAGAAAATTTAGTGTTTCATTTTCCATTTTACTTTTAATATTTTGCGTACTTTCAATTTTATATCCATGCACGGCTATCTTGCATGGTTTGATTTCCCATTTTTTAAAAAGTGCATACGAATTTATATGTAAGATTTTGTAATTCTACGATTCATTTATTTACGTCATTTCAATTTATCGCAGTATATGGACAATTGAAGATAATATCTCATTTTCTTTGCTTCCACATGTAATTATTAAATCTATGTTCTCAGCAATATCGCTCAGACTAATCCCTCTGAGGGAAGTCCTAGTTTAAAACATAAAATCCTTCAACGTTAATTTGATGTTTATTGGATAGACTCGAGCAACGCAGGGTGGGACAGCTAGTGGTAGAATAGTATGTGTTGGAACTTGTTCTTGAATACAAGTTGTTTATAAACTTGATATTTCTTTTTATTATACCATACGGACACAAAAATAGGTGTGACTCATCCAATTGTCTTTGAGGAAATAATCGAATATTTTCGGATGTTTTAAGAAGGCAAATTTGGGTACTTGATTAACATCACACAGCGGCAAAGCTAATTGAGATTGATGTATAAGATTAATATAATAGTTTAATGACGGTGTTAAAAGATTTTACATGGATTGTTTTCTCCCCAAGGCCTGCCTACATTCTTTGCGCTTTAAAAATATTACAATATGGAATAAATACACATATGTTTAGTTTAATTGTAATAGAGAATGATGAAAAAAGCCTAACATACTAGCGATATCTTCTAAATTCGGGTTTTTAGCCGTTTTCATAGAAAACTTTTATGGTGCCGCCAGACAACGTACAATCCAATTGAACTAAAATATATTTCAATTTCCTTTGTACTACATACTACTATTACATTTACTATTGCACTGAGTTAAGAGTTTTGCAATATGTTTCGCATTTGATACATTGCAAAATGTGTCGAAAATACATATACTTTTATTAAAAATTTAAATTTTTATATTCTAGTACGCATAAAATAATTACATTATTGCATACAGCTTAGATTCCAGTTCAGAACATAGTGAGTAATATGAAAAGCATTCTGACAAAACTTGACGGAAATTTGTTTAATACACTTTATAGAATTACGTTTGTCGAACATGGAAATAACGGAAAAATTTAATTTCCAAAAATGTCTTTGAGTATTAACCCAAATGAAACTAACTTTATTATTTAGAATATATATTTTACGTAAATGCTTCAGATATCTAAGATCAAAACATACTTGTATACATTTGTACAGCCGTTTAGTTAACCTAGTACCTTTATGACATGCCACTATTTAGCTAAAGTTTAATTCAAACTAAAACACTCTTAAAACTACTGAAATCACATTTCCAGAAATTATCATTTATAGACGGTCATGTATCCAGTTCTTTGCGTGAACTTGTATATCCTTTTATCTATGTCCTAAAAGCATTTCTTAGTAAACCAAACGCAGTTCCGCGTAAAAATGCATAACTCATTTAAAAACTACCTTTAAGTTATTTGTAACCATACCCAGTAACCATTACGAATTATTTTGTGTAGCCCTGTATATGAATTACAACATTTATACACGCCATATAATATGCATAAATGTAGTGAAACATAAAAGCACATAACATATATAAAATGAATTTCCAGCAGTCATCGCTACTGTACAGTACTTCGGATACAATATAGAATCTGAAATCTTTTGTGTGTCCCTGTAAATGCTATGCACTTCGTATTATACATGAAATAAGCTATAGTAAACGTCAGCGACGAATATCAGTTTCATTATACATGAAATAATTTATCATAATTCAAATACGCAGCAAAAATTCCCTCCACCCCTATATCGTTCTGTAGCGGAATTATTTTGTGTGGCCCTGTAAAAGAATAATTATTCTTTGCATCATACATTCTACAGAATGCATATTTTAGTACACGTGATAAATGCATATAAATTTTATTATGTGTGAAACCATGTAACATAATTAAATTCCATTTTAAATGATTTTTTCCCATAGGCCCTAATGTAACGGAAAACTTCTGGCTGTCCCTGTAAGTCATCTGAACATGCTAGAAACTTTATATGAAATATGGATCGTGCTATGGTAAAAGTCACTAATTTCGAAAATTTTCAGAAGGATCGGACTACATTTACAAGAGTTAGAGCGCGGACAGACGCACAGACAAACCGAAGTCATAAACACTTTTCGACTTTGTTTTAAAGAGTTAAAATGAAAAAAAAAACCGCTATTTCATTTAAAAGTTGAATAAATATTTTCTTATCCAGGTGCCAAATATAATCAACAATGATGATAAATCTCCAAGAATTCTTTCAAAAGGATCGACTAAATGAATCTTCTTTTAAGCCGTACACACATTTCTTTCGTATTTAAATTCAAATATTTTCTTTTTATACAATTATTTCTCATTAAAACTGTATTTCTTTGTATTTTTAATAAAATCAGTAATATTTTTTTCGGGCTGTTTGCATATTTTAATTTCTAAAATAGCTGTTTAACCCGTTCTACGCACGGGAGTTCACGAATTTAATTCTAAATCTAAATTAAATATAACTATTCGATTTAGAAAGATATTTTTCTACTACTGTGTATTTTGTTTAATGAAATTTAATTTTCATGTTGCTATGGTAGCAAACGATAAAACGATATCTTTGGAATAGGGGAATAAATAGAATAAAAAGTTTTATTGGTGTTTGTGATAAAATATTTTTCTCTATTTTTTTTTAAAAAAGGTAATAATTAAACGTAAGTAAATAATCGGCAATTATTTGCATGTGAGGTAAAAAAATTATCATAATACCCGTTACAGCTTCTTAGTATTGCAGCACGGCGTATGTAATGTGTATATCTTTAATTATTTGCATGTGGGTTCAAAGAATTTTCGTGATACCCTCTACAGTTTCTTAGTATTGCACTGTGGCGTACGTAATATGTACAGCTCACAATGTAGTAAACATATGGCACTGGTTAGAACACGCATGATTACGGATTGAACATAAAATAAAGGCAAATTCGTCAAAAACATAAATTATTTAAAATGTTCGAATCTTTTATCCCAATCGTTCATGGACCTCCTGCTAGCAAACCGTGTGCGAAATTTTGTAGCCCTGCGCCCTGCTTTTTCCGAGTTTTTGAGTTTACATAGACACGCGCATGGATTTTAATAGGGTAGGTGATACAGACGTTTCAATTCTTTAACAAAAATATAGCTTAATATGCCAAGATCAAAATCATATGCAAATGGCAAACTTTTCGTCCAAAAAAACAGAACTTTCCATCATAATTCTATAACTAATCTACATAAGAACGATGCGTCATAGCGTAAAACCTTTCCTGAAACGATATCTATCTAACAGTGTAAGTTCCGTAAAAATCCATGCAGTAGAACTCGAAATACAGAGGTCCGGAACGAAATTTCTGTTAGTACTTTATGTATATAAGTTATATGCGTTATAAAAATATGCGTTATATACAATATGCGTTATAAAAAATAACATGAAAATATGCATGATGGAATATTAAAATAGAGAAAAGTATTCATGAATAACCCATACCTGCTCCTGAAAATATCTAAATTAGAAGAAAACGTAAAATATAACCACAAAATCTTAGAGCACAATGCTTTTCAATATGCCGTGGTTCTGAGAGCTATTCCCATAAACAGACGGAGTTTTTAACCTTGAACCTAAAGGAACAATATTGTCCATAGCGTTGCTATAAAAGTCAGAAAGATAACGAATCTCTTAAACTAACCATTTTATACAAGCTTATTTTCAAATGTCTAATAAATCATACTTATCAATCCTGAAAACAGCCGTCACTTGTTATGTCAGTGATGGATGAGATCATGGTAATCAAAAAATGCCTCATTCAAACGGACAAGTATAGCAACCCGATTGCAGGATATACCCGCAGTTACAGTGATAATAGCATTCCATCTTCCGTAATCTGACAATATTTATTAAACAGAGCATATTGTTTTTAGAGGCTTCAAAACTTGAACGGGGGATGGCAGGTGTAGCTCTCGTGTGGCTGAACTCCCTAGTAGTTAAATAAATAAATTTGTCCATGAGGTTTATCTTTATCTCAGTCCCTCTAAATAAACATTTAGGTTAACAGATACTAGGTGGTGCTGGGAGAATTTACTACTGCAAATAAAGTGCAACTAGCAACCATGGATGAAGCTAAGTTGTTCTTCTCTTTGTGTTATATTAAGAAATATTTAGTGTTTGTTCTGAATAGGGAATAATATCTTTTGTAGCATCATCCATGTTCCCCTATTTAACTTTTTATTTATTAAAATAAAAAGCTTATTACAACTTTATTTAATACACAAATGTAATACACAAAATTAATAATTTACATGTGTGCAAAATGATTCAACATAATGGATGTGCAACGGTTAAGAAAAAAAAATCACCTCAGCCCCCATTATCTCATTCTCAATTATTAGACACTGATTTTGATGTCAACAGACACTTTCTTCCACACAAGTTTATCCTACGCATAAGTATACATCCTTGATCTCAAAATACTACAGAATTTAAATGACAAAACATGTATCATAGTATATAATTATATGTGGTAGTTGGTACGTTCATTTAAAAAAAAATAAAAATTTTGGAATGAAATTGTCCGATTTTCACATATTTATCCATATATAGTTGGATGTTTTGAAGGACCCGCTTCATTTGTTTCTTTTGGAGCAGCTGCCTGTAACAAAATTTCCGATCATTCACACAGTTCCTGCTATTTAATTTGCAGCAAATCTTATATCGCACCTTTAAGCACTCTTACTATCCTCGCACTAGTACAGAAAGCTAGTCTTATTTTATCTATGTTATTCCTCGAAATTTTGAAGGTCTGGATGCTTGGGAATCACAAAGACTACTTCTATATTTTCACACAAATAGCATTAGCTTGTATATAGACACCGTGGAAGTTAAACATTTATTAATAATTTTTTTTTCAACCATCCAATGCTATACACAGAACTTTCACGAGGAACACATTTAATTAAGCAGCGATCCCGAAATCTGAAATCTAGAAGTTTAGATGATACAGAATTGCCTAGCAATCAAGTTTGATTTCATATACCTAGTTTCCTCATACAAAATTCAGTGTTCCTGGCGACTAACATACTCAGCTATCAACAGAAAACAAGGAGCTTACAAGGAGAGGGCCAACCTTGTTAATCACATATTTTGATTATTTTAATATATGTTGTAGTGTAGAGACCCCTTAGTGTCACGTTCAACGGATTTTATCCAACGCTCCTTAGTTCTTAAGAAACCGGGGGTATAATATTAGTACACAACTTAAATACTTACTTTGCAACCGAAATGCTGGGTTAGTCGTAGTTCAGTTGGCATGGCGTTTGCCGGCTGAACCGCGGGCCCGGTTCGACACCTGAATGCGCTACATTTATTTTTCTCATTTTTTTAAATAAATATACTTGTAAGTATAACTTAATAATCTCATTGTCAATTAAAATTTTTAATATTGTATATCAATTATTATTTTAACCTATTTAATTTTCTTACTTTTAAATAAATAGTTGTAATAAAGCATCATAAAACAGTTAATTTTTTTTTTAAATCACTTTTAAAATGTATTTCATACATTCTTTATTGATGCAATGATATTGAGCAATTGTGTATTTCGTGATTTTAAAGAAACATCATTTACGCATTGCTTTAACAAAGGAAGTCAATGCGATAATACTATTATTCCGTTTTTAAAGTAACAAGCATAATTACATTAAAAATTACATCAGAATTAAATTATAACCGTTTTTTTTTTTTTTTTTTTTTTTTTTTTTTTTTTTTTTTTTTTTTTTGCATAATAAATATTTTTAAATTTGTAATAAGTATGCTTGCGCTTTCAATTATTTTGCTTTCCCCTTTATCTTCATTCTGCTTTTATTTTTATTTTATTTGAATATTCTTTTATTTTATCAAAACTAGATGGCCACACAACAGATTTTTCCCGATTTTGGAATTTTTATCATTGAATAATAGATCCAATTTCTTTTTAAACCTCATTAAAGGATGATAAATAATAGTTTACAAATCAGAAATGATAAATTTAAGTTTGTTAACATTATAATTAATGTATGACAATTAAAATTTTTAATTGAAATTATTAAATTATAATTACAAGTATATTTATAAAACAAAAAGTGAGAAAAACAAATGTAGCGCATTCAGGTATCGAACCCGGGCCCGCGGGTCAGCCGGCAAACGCCATACCAACTGAGCTACGACTAACCTATCATTTTGGTTGCAAAGTAAGTATTTAAGTTGTGTACTAATATTAGACTCCCCCCCCCCCGGTTTCTAAAGAACTAAGGAGCGTTGGATAAAATCCGTTAAACCTGACACTAAGGGGTCTCTACCCTACAACATATATTAAAATAATCAAAATCTGTGATTAACAAGGTTGGCCCTCTCCTTGTTAGATTTAAAGATTAAACAGGTTCATCATGAGACACTAATGATAGACATTTTATACATTTTTGAACTTTACAATTTAATAGATCAATTAAATTATACTGTCTTTTTTTTTTTTTTTTTTTTTTTTTTTTTCATAAGAATTATATTGAACTAATCAAAATTTATAGTAGATTTTTTTTTTAAAATATTTGTATAATTCCTGAAATTCAGAGAAAAAAAAAATCTCCCATTGCCATTTCCTGAATTTAATAAAGGTGAAATTTACGTACTCAAACAGCTACTGTATCTATCATTTACCAGAGACACAAAAATGTTAATAAATCGGAGGAACTATTCATGTAATAGTAAATAAAAAACTTTTCAGCCACATTCACAAGCCACGTTTAGATTCTTAGTGCATTAGCATAATAGCAGATCCCTGAGACTATTCAAATCTGATGTAGTAAAACAAATGTCTTCTAGTTTTGACTCACAATCATAAATTGAATAAAAATTATTTTTGAACATTTTTATCTTTTTTTTTTTCATCTGAGGCGACATTCATTATTTCATCATATTAAGGAAATTTATTGGGTAATCAATAGAAGATCTTTACTCCATGATGCAGTTCGTAAATGTGTAGACTGATTCTGAAGAAAACCCGTCTGAGAAAATCAAATTATGGGAAATTTGACCTCAGAAATTGTAAATCCAAAACTTTGGAATTGATTTCTGTGATCCTTTTTTGACTAAATAGAAAAATAAAAGAAAATGGAATTATGGTAAAACTTCTGTAGTAATATTTGTATGCATATGAATGTAATGTAATTCAATTAGATATAATAACAGATTAAAAATTAGAATCATTTATTATACCAATTATACCATTAACCCTTTCAATCATACGGACCTCATATGAGGGCAGATAAGTATTGCCCTAAAAAAAAAAAAAAAAAAAAAATTCCATCCCAGTATTCATTTATGGAGATCTGATTTGTGGACAGATAATACCTAGCATGCATCACAATTACAAAATTATTTTATAATGGATTCTCATTTAACACACACACACAAAAAAAAGATTTTTTATGAATAATGGAAAATAATGAAAAATAATTTATGCATGAAACGGTTAAGTCCTTTCTAATTACCTTTTTTTCAGAAGAGGTGAAAACTCATTTATCGTGACATGTAATCGACTTTGTATCTTTCCAGGTTCATACAGGGTGTCCAGAATTAAACGACCATACTTTAAAATTGTCTACATCCGAAACTATTGGTCTGGAAGTTGTGAAATTTCGTGACGGACATAATAAAGGGATGGGTATTTGTTTGAACGAAAAAAAAAAAAAATAGTTAATATTTTTGGCACCGGAGGGCGTTTTTAATAAATTACACAATTTTTAATTATTTAGCCACCAACTACTGAATAATAGACCTCAGCACTGAGAAAAAAATGACGGCTGTCGCAGAAGAATTTTTTTTTTTTTTCAGAGTTTGTACGGCCCGTTCAATTTGAACACCAGTAATTTTTTTGTTTTTACGCTTTATTTATTTCAGGCACGGCCTGTATATTTGTGTTATTTAATCTGATAAAAATAAAGCATATAAACTTTAAAATTTGTGTAATTCATTAGATTCATAATTAATTTCACTGGTGGTGAGATTTTGGACTAAAGTTTTATTCACTCAAACAAATTCCCATTCCTTCATTATGTCTGTCACAAAATTTCACAAATTTCTGACCAATAGTTTTGTCTGTAAACATCTTTAAATTCGGGTAGTTTAATTATGGACGTTTCGTATACTAATTTGAAGAAACTGCAAATACCTTGTGATTTAACCTAAGGATCAAATGACCAGTTATTTGGCTCTGAGGATATTAATTGGAATGCCATACCTCCTCAATAAACCGATTTTGGTGTATTGTGGGAAGCTCGGATGAAATAAACTAAGTTTCATCCCAAAAAGTAATCTTAATATATTCAGGTGACATGTTTGCAACGCAAAATAATAGTTTTTGAAAATAAATATATGATAATTTTTAATATAACACTGTTACCTACTTATATTAAGCGATAAGAAAAATTAACAATTTTTATATATTTATTAAATTTCCCATATTTGCAAATATATAATATACATATTTATTTATTTATATAAAAGAAAAAAAAAACATTGGTGACAAATATGCTTTTATCAATGAATTGGGGAAAAGTGAGAAAAGTCTCTGATATGCTGGGAACAAAAGCACCTAAAACTTCTTAATAATTGCTAAAGAAGAAATAAAAGAGCAACAAATAATGCATAAAATTGAAATTTTTACAAAGTTAAATTATAAAAAGCCATATGAAATTTAAAATTACACTAAAAATATGACAGTAAATAGGTCTAGAATTAAGAGTATATTGCCGATAGCAAATAACAATTTATGCACTCGATGCTTATAATTACAATATATTTCTATACTTTGCATAACATGGACATTAATGCCATTATATATCGGTTATACTATAAACTTTTTTTCCATCAAAACCAATTTGAATTTTAGACAAATCTTATGGAACGAAACGCAGGTTGAACCGATTAACTATTTTTTTATGTATTGTTTTGAAATGTGAGCTGTATTAAGAGGCATGCGGTGTATTTTGAATCAATATATGTTTTTTAAAGATACTCAGAGTATATTTATTATAGAAGTTTATTGTAAAAGCATTGACAGAGAAAAAAATATTTAACTCTGTAATATAAACTACTAATTGAGTTCTTTATTTACATTATCTAAGTAGTAATCAGTGTGAAAATGAGATGGATTAAAATGTTATTTTTAGACAAAGAAAATTAAATACGAGCATCTTATACAAATAACAAAGTAAACAGTACTTTTAATTAAAAAGGATTTTTTTATCTTGTTTAATGAAGAGATAAGAATACAAAATTAACTCATTTTAATTGGTTCAAATCTGCACAGTGGATTTTTTTATTACGTAAAACTTTCAATAAAAACTTAAAGAAAGAATGTATTGCATTAATTAAGAATAAAAATTCCGCGGCCTAGAAAAAGTTGAAAAATATTTGACAAAATTTACTGCAAACAAAAGAAAACTGAAATTTACAAACATAAGTCATTAAGTCCCAAATTCCACCATGTACTTTTTCTTACTGTACTTGAAGAAGAAAAAAAGCATTAAAAGCACTTTCTGACCTATATGTTCTTTTCCGAAAAAAAGTAAAAGTCCCATTGAGTTATTTTCCTTTGTTATTTCAAAATTACGCACTGAATTTTACATTTTAATTTTATCAATAAAACTAAATACCTTTATATGGGATATTTAGAAATGATGAATATAAAATAAACAAGCAAGTAGAAAATTCTGCATATAATTTTTAAAAAATTATTTAAACCTCTTTATAGAAAATTATACATTTAATTTTTTAAAACTCATTTGCTGTTTTTAATCTACCATTTAATATAATTATACTTTCATAAAAGTCACAGGATTATTTTATTCCCCAAAATTAATCTTTTGGTGTAATAAAGATGTTTTTAATGTAGTTCATTTTTTTAAAATATTATTAATATTAATAATGGTGCATAAATTTTCATATAAAACGCATTCAATAATGCTTTTGTAAATTAATATAAAAAAACTGTGTCTAAAAATTATCACTGAAATTGGTGTAATTCTTCTAATATCTGGAGAAGAACAATTTTACCTGATTGTATTGTCTACCAAGCGGGGGAAATAATGGCCATTTTAATACAAGAGATACATTTTTGGTATTACTTTTTATAATAATTTAAAAGTATTTGTAAACGTGCAATTACTAAGAACATAATTTAATCCTGAATTGTGGATATGCTGGCAAAGTTGTAATAAAACAGTGCAAGAATTGAAATGCAAATTAGTCGAAAAAAATTATATACTAGATTAACATAAAGTAATCTATTTCCCTGCTGAACTAGGAAAAAATCCATATCTATAAACTTTCCTTATTTCATTTATAACAAAATTCTTTTGGAAATTCTTAAATGCATATACATATATATTTCTTTATTTTGTTACTATTACTTCTTTAATGACATATGTTTAAAATTAATGTTCTATTTAGAGAATTTCTTCTTGTGAAAATACGGTTATTGCATAATAATAATAAATTGTGATAATATTAAGTTTTATTTAATAGTTCATAATGATTATAACAAAACAACCTAGTTTAAAACTTAGAGCCAGTATCGCGTATGTTTAGAATAAATAAGCAAGTACATGTGGTAACAACTAATAAACAGTATTTTTTTATGCTTATTTTAAAAGTCTAGAGTTTTTAACTTTTGTTTGTTATTTTTAACTTTAAACTGGGATTACTTGAGTTTTACGTTAGTATTCTTTGTAAAAGGGGGAAAATGATGTACTCATACCAAATCATTCAATTTTCAATTAAGTAGGGCATTAGATTTGTAATTTTTTTCCACATATAGTCAATAAATGGAAAATTTATGATAAATTGGCTCTGAATTTATGGCTATGAATTGTCTTTTAATTCTATCAAACATACATTTGGCTATACTATATAAATTATTAATTTAAATATTATTTTTAATTGTCTAAAATGTATCCAAAAGATTTTTTTATAGATTCAGATGTAACCACTGCCTTGTTTAGTACGACTCTTTCATACCACGAAAGTAAAGAAATATATTTTATCAAATTTGAAAATCATTTAAATAAAAGTTAAGGAGTAATATTTCAGAAGCATTTTTCTAATGGATAAAGGTAATACTTGTATTATTAACCAGAACATTTTTGTACAGTGAGAAAAGAGATTCATATATTTACATTCAAGCAGAAAAAGGAAATAATGTTAAAGATGTTTGAAACGTCAAGTGTTTATAAGAACTATACCAAGTTTCGTGTGTAAAAATTACTCTGGTTACTTCTAATCGATTAAAGGCGAATCTTATGCGTTTTGTAGAGTTATGTGAATAGAGAAATAATTATTCCATTGGGTTGTGTTGTTTCGATACCACAAGACAATGAGCGGCAATGTAAAAAGGAATATTTTTAAACTATAAGATTAATATTGTCAAATTAGTATATTTATATAAAATGTAATTATGCTAAATTGAATAAACGAAATGTCCAATCTGTATTACATTACATAGATATTTAAATCAGGCACTTTAATTAGCACAGCCCTACACCCTTTAAGTGCAGCTTCAATCATATGTGTATATTTAAATATCATGTAACATTTAAATTTATTATATAAAATTGGATTATTTTAGTTATTTTTATTTTTGATTTCGCTATAGTATGATTAAAATTGTCACACTATGTTTCAAAATGTTTAACGTGCAAAACGTGAAATTATAGACCTACATATTACGTTAAATATATGTAATATTCATATTTGTGTCCAAACACATGTCAGTATTAACAAAACTAATAAATCCAGAATCAGCCGATTATTGCATTTTTACCGTTTCTGTTTTACATAAGTTATTTCAAACCTGTTATTACGCAAGAAAACGACAAAGAAGAAAATCATAACATGCATTTTTTTAATTCAAATTTCGCAATCTGCAATACACAGATGACTGTAACACTAAAAAAATATTGGACATATTTTTATTAAAAGGGAAACACGTGGTATTCTTCATATTCACGTAAATAATTTTGTTGTATTCTCAATTAAATGCTTAACCACTGAAATTGTAACATACACAATTACAGATAGTATTTTCGTTTCTTTATGAAGAAATTTACAATCAATGCACAGTTTCGAATATCATGACTCGTATGAAATTTTTTGTACAGAAAAATACTCAATAACATATTCTAGGACATACAATAACTCAACACGTTTATGTACAGTAATGGAAAAAAAAAGTAAACACCCCCTACTAAATCTGCAACAAATTAGCGTAGAAGAAAATTATTGCCTCCAAACGATTACAAATAAAATTTTCTTTAAAATGATGTATATAAAATTTGCTTAGAGAGCTACTACATAACAAAACGAAACCAAATTTTGTTTTTTCAATAGCAATATCCAAGTTTGATATCATAAATAAATTCTACACTCTTCAATTAGATTAAAAACAAATTTTCATGGAATTCATACCAATAGTTTCAGAGAAATTAATTATGTAAAAATTAGTCTATTTAATGTGTTGTATCTAAATTGAAGTTCAGTACTCGATTGTTGAAATGCTACATAATGACGATGTCACTTCTATTAATGTATTATTTCTTGCCAATATGATCATTTCACTTGCTTGATATGTTTTAGCTATTGCCAACCAAAATGCTTCAATAAAATATGTAAAAACTATATATTTTTAAATTATGTTTTTCTGCACATCATAGACCGTCATTTGGATCTTTTTAACACTTTCCAACAAAGTTGAAAAGTGTTTATGCATTCGGTTTGTCTGTCCGTCTGTACGCGCTCTAACTCCCGTAAATATCCTCGGATCGTTCGGAATTTTTTGGATGTTAGTGACCTCTACCATAGCACGAATCCTCTTTCAAATGTAGTTTGTAGCATATTTAGTTCATTTATAGGGACAGTCAAAAGTTTTCCGTTACAGTACGGCCAATGGGAAAAAATCGTAAAATGATTTTTAATGATGCTACATGCTTTCAAACATAATAAAATTGATATGCATTTATCAAATGTACTAAAATATGCATTCCGTAGAATATGCGGTGCAAAGAATAAATATTATTCATTTACAGGGCCACACAAAATAATTCCGTTAAATAATGATATACGGGTGGAGGGAATTTTCTCCGGTGTATTTTAATTATGTTAAATTATTTCATAATATGTTAAATTATTTCATATAATGAAATTGCTATACGTCGCTGAGGTTTACTATAACTTATTTCATCTATAATACGAAGTGCATAGGATTTACATGGACACACAAAAGATTTCAGATACTATATTGTATCCGAAGTACTGTACGGTAGCGATGACGGCTGGAAATTCATTTTTAATTATGTTATGCTCTTTTATGTTTCACTATATTTATACATTGTATATGATGTGTATAAATGCTGTAATTCATATACAGGGCTACACAAAATAATACAAACTGGGTATGATAGGGTTTTAAAGGTGGTTTTTAAATGAGTTATGCATTTTCACGCTGAACAGCATTTTGTTTACTAAAAAATGTTTGTATAACATAGATAAAATTATATACAGGTTCACGTAAAGAATTGGATGTATGGCCGTCTATAAATGATAATCTGGAAACATGATTCCAGTACTTTTAAGAGTGTTTTACTTTGAATTAAACTATAGCTAAATCGTGGCGTGTAATAAAGGTACTAGGTTAACTACAAGGTTGTACAAAAGTATGCAAGTATGTTTCCATCTATTAGTATTAATTGCTGAAGGAGAAATTTCAAACTGTTATTCGTTTTCTTTCTAAACTAAATTTCCCCATTATATAGCAACCTACAGGTCAAATGCAGAGCTGTTCAAAAGAATTTTAATGCATATTTGCTGTGGATGGTAACTGCTGAAATCAGTTTTCAAATATTTTATGCGTTTTCTAAAACGGTTACTTAGTTCTGTTATGTACCTTATTTCCCTAAATAACGAAGTTTTGTTAAAGCATCCAGGAAGTGTTGGAAAGTGTTTCATAATCTATGCTTAACGCATGAATTTTCTTACTTGTTTAATCATAATTTGAAAACTACTTGAAAGACAAGTTTTAATTAAAAACCTGAAAAATCAAGTGATTCATAGTTTCATTACTAAAATAGGCGTAAAAACAATAAAAAGGCTTTAAGAAATTAAAACCAATTTACAGATGTTAAATATAAAAGAATTCGCCGGCATCACGAGCGCTTTCGATCTAACCCTGGGCATCACCAAGCGGTGAAGTGAGAAGAAATCAACAAACTTCCAGAATGTACAATGAATTAAATATTGCAGGGCGAAACAAAAATTAAGAAAAAGGGGGAGGGTGAATTGGATGAGTCCACGGAGCGAAGTACGTTATTCTAAACCAAATACGTCATTAATATCAAGCAAATTAAACCAAATGTGAGGAATATGGCATGATAAATGATCAGTATATGAGTTTCTTCTTCTGCTACTATATGGTTCGGTTTTATTGGATCGACATGGTTTTCTGTAAATCTTTCTATCTATATTCTGTGTTAACTTATTCCTAATGAGTTTCACAACCAGGAAAGGTAATGATTCAATTTTCTTGATTTCTAGAGTAAACTGTATTTTTACTTCAATACTATTTGCGTATTCCAAGAAATCTATCGAATTTGAAAAACCATGATTCCATACTATAAGTACGTAGTCGATAAATCGAACCCATAAATCGGGTTTTTAATTGGCGGTGGATAGCTGTTACTCTAGTGGACTTAGTTTTAGTTCAGCTAATAAACCGGAGATGGTTGAGCCCATAGGAGCTGCTTCAGTTTGTTTATAAAGGGTTCCATTAAAAACGAAAACGTTGTTATTGATAATTAAGTTTAAAGCAGATACGAGTGTGGTTTTAATATTGTCGTCATACATTAGGTTATTGTTGATATAATTTTCAATCATATTTCTAACCTCTTGTACATTTATTGGGAGTAGAATAAGTTAATGTCAAAACTTGCAAGTATTGAATTATCTCCAATCCTGAAATGTTTGATTCTTTTGATTAATTCTGTAGTAGAGTTGAATGTATATTTTGTGGGAGGCAACATTGATTTGAGTAGAGGTACAGTTCCTTTTTCTATTGCATAGGTTGGTGCAGAGCATTTCGATACAAATGTACCCCTCAAGCCTATTGTATACTAATGCATTTTGCGAGAGTATATGGAGATATTGGCTAGAGGAAGAAACTGATGTAATGATACATTATCATGCCATATTCCGCAAATTTTGTTTGGTCTGCTTGATGTTAATGGCGTATTTCGTTTAGAACGATCTACTTCGCTCTATGGACTAATTCACTCCACCTTTCCCTCCCCCCCCCCTTATTTTCAAGTTTGGTTTCGCCCAGCAATATCGAATGATTGCAGCGTGCATTCAGGAGTTAGCTGATTTCTTCGTACTTCACTCCTTGATTATGACTATTTTTTGTCGAAAGATTCCGGCGAACTGCTTTAAATTTAACATCTGTAAATTTGTTTCAATGTCTTAAAGCCTTTTAAATGTTTTTACGCCTATTTTATTAATAAAAATATGAATCATTTTATGCATTCAAGTTTACATTTTAAGGTGAATTTGACGTTATTTTACATGTAGATTTTCTATATATTTAAAGAAAAATTGTAAATGTAGAATTTTCATAAAGCAGGCATAATGAATAAAAATCTATTTAAAAAATTGTCGGCCGCATTTCATATATTTTTGGAATATTATTTTTATAATTCATATCATAAAAAAATTCAAATTATCAATTTAATGTATTTATATTTGGAGCATTTTAGTATTATAGCCACGAATTATTACATTAGAATTAAAATTTCAGGAGATATTAATAAAAATATGAAAATGTAATTCAACATTAATAGCTCTAAATTTCGAATGTTTATAATTCAAAAACTTATGAACCAAATGACTTGAAATTTCGCTTCTAGGCGTAGTTTGAATCGAAGATTTAAAACGTATTGTCTAACTTGGGAGTTGCTATTGAAAAATCAATACAAGCCCTAAAATATGCTCATTTTAAAATATTTTTTTCTTTGAAACTAATCGTAAGAATTTCATGAAAATTTTGATTTAGTCTAATTGAAGTATTTAGAATTTATTTATGGTGTCAAACTTGGGTATTGCAATTTAAAAAAAAAAACAAAGCTTGGTCTTATTTTGATTTGTATTTTTGATTTGATCCCTTGAGCAAATTTTATATACATCGTTTAATAGTAGACTTTTTTCAAATTGTATGGTACGAATAACTTTCTTTTACTAAAATTAGTTGTAGAGTTAGAAGAGTGTGTTTATTTTTTTTACACGACAGTGCATCGATTTAACTATAATTTTACTTTTGTTTGAAGTCTCACAATTCTTTGTATTTTGAAGTACACTGGTGATATTGAACAAATTAAGTATTTTTATAGATAAGCAGTTGAATTCTGAGTATTGCGTGATATCGTGTTTAATTGTCAATAATATCTTAGTAATTCCTGAATGGCGTATAGTTAATCTGTGGCTTGGATCTTGGGTATTGCTAAGGAAAAAACAATGTTTGGTTCGTTTTGACATGTAGATAGCCCTAAGAAAATTTTATATAAATCATTAAAAAGTGGACATTATTTCATATCTTATGGTACCAGTAAATTTCTTTTACTATAATTTGTTGCGCAGTTAGTAGGGTGTGTTTACTTTTTGGTTTTCTACGACTCTACATATACAAGGAATAAACTGGATAATACATAAATAGAATTTTTACGCCTTTCAAATTTTATATATGATTGAACAATTTTATACAGTATTGGTAGTAAAGTGGTTTTATAGTATGCCTTATTTCAGCTCTTCGTTCTTTTCTTTTGCAAATAATTTTCCTGTTAGTCATGGTAATATAATCAGCCTTTGATTCAATAGTTTTAATAAATGGGATTCCATATATGTCTGAGTACTTTTTAAAATGATTTGGGTCAATATTAATGATAACTAAGATAATGCAAACTCTTTAATTTGGTGGCGGGAGGAGGTGTGTAAGAAACTTAGTTGAAAAAAAGATAAATGCATAGCTTATGACCAAACTTAATGGAAACAAGAATTAATATGTCTTTAATTTAAAATATTCTTAAAATAACTTTTTCGTACCATATAAATAAAGGAACAATTAAAATTTAACATAAAATACACTCTGTTGCAAAAGAAATATATGCATCCAGAAAAAAATGAACCAGAGCTACGAAACATGGGGTGCTGATGTGATTTGATGAATTATGTAAATTATTACCATTTCAGCCCTACTAGCCAATGAGAGGCTTGTGCAGTGCGCATTTAAATTGCGCAGCGGGAAACATTTAAAAGATCCTGAACTATAATGTACGGGTAATTAGAACTGGAATAACTATCGTCGAGCCATAGGTCTTAGAATAGCGGGTTTGTCCAGAAGATGTATCAGCCAGAATTTTGGTTGAAGCGATGTTATAGATTTGTAGTGTTGGCATCAGTGGATCTGAGAAGGTACGGCCAGCCGCTGGAGTGGCTGAGGAAGCCCCCGGGATAAAAATTCATATGATGATTGAGCAATCAGAAGAGCAGCCACATCTACACCAACAATGTCACTACATCTATTAGACGCCATTAGCCAGTTTATATGGAGGCTGTGGTATCAAGGTATACCATACTTAGATGACAAGACGTCTCTGGGCCCAACTCAGGACATTCATTTAGGCATTTGCTTCTAACTTTTCAACATAGCCTGTGTTGTCTGATTAATGTCGATCTCGAGCAAGCTGGGCAGGGTTTGATTGGAGACATATGATATTGAGTGACGAATCCCGCTTTCTCTCAGTGCTGATGACTGCCGTATGTGTGTGTATTTAGATAGGTGAGCAGTCCAATCCTGTATTTGTTACTGAGTGACACACTGCTATAACACCTGTAGTGACTACCTGGGGAACGATCTGCCAAGATAGCTGATCACTTTAACTACTGCTGCAAAGTACTCTAGTGGCTCCCAGTTACATAGACGACATTTTGTAGCCTGTGGTACGACCTGTGCTATTACGTCGACTAAGTGCATTTTATTACCAAGATAACGCTTGGCCACATCCTTCAAGAATCTCGCAACAATGTCTACAGGGATCTAATGTCCTTCTACGACCTGCCAGTTCATCAGATCTTGCTTCAATGGAGAATTTGTTAGACATTTTGGAAAGGCGACTTCAGCCGTCTCGAAATACTACCTAACTAGATTATCAGTTGCTTCACTTATAGCAGAATCTACTGCAGAAAGACACTACGGCAGAAGTAACTTAATAGACTCTATCCTGACCGAGCATCGGTTTTTATAGTTTTCAAATATCACTTTACAACCAACTGAAATTTACATTCTTTTTGCTGCTACTAGTCAATAAAATGCTTTTTTAGTTCTGAATTTATATCATTTATTCATCGAAGCAAACACTATTTACATACCAAGTTTCATGATCGTGGCTTTATTGTTTTTAGGTGCTATTTTTTGCAACAGAGTGTATATTCGTTTATTTAATAATACATATATTTTTTAATGAGCAGTATTTATTAGATTGTTCCAAAAGTATATTTCGGTATTCTTTTTTACAAGAATGAACCATGCGAAATTCCGAAAACGGCAAGTTTTTATTGAAGTACTTATACGTGCTATTCTGTTCAACTTTATCTTCTATTTTGCCGGAAATCTGATTAAACCTTCTTCGGAAAATATTTGTTATTTGCTAGCGAAATGCTTATCTAGGTGATTTTTTATGTTATTCAAATAATCAATTTTTTTCTGGCAAAGGAACTTTTCAGAGAAATAAACAAATAAAAGTTAGAAGGAACGATGTCGGAAGAAAAAAGTAGTGTAGTGCAGAACGTTTCAATGGAAAGCAAGGAGTTTCTTTCTTGCAGCCAAAGATATGTGTGTTCCGAAGCTGTCATGGTGGACATCAACATGTCGTCTTTTAGCTAATTCGGGGCATTTCCTGGATATTGCTGGCTTCAGTTCGTCGATTTGAGAGCAGTATTTTTCGGAGTTGATAGTCAGGTCTTCTATGTAAATTTAAACTTATTTTTCTCAAATGTAATTCAAATAAATATTTATTATGAAAATGTTTCATCAAATTTAACTAAATGTATTCGTCATAAACACTAGTTTCTTACTTTTTTACTTAATTAAAGAGTTGTTTTAATAAACAATTTCCATTTTCCCTAAAGTTTAAATCATTCTTTCACAGATTGAAAAAAAAAATCTAAATATCAGTCACAAGAGGGCAGCATTGCCCCCAATATGAGAGTCATTTTGTTTGTTGCATTGACACCTTTCTGAAACGGAGTCTTTAGTTTGAGGTAGACATTATATGTTGCAGAATAAAATAAAGAAATATACATTTTTGCATGATTGTTTTTTTTTATCATCATTCCCTGACACAGGATAACTATTTCAAGGTAAGTAAAAAAGAAAATTATTTCCATCTAATACTGTGCTATATGTCTGATACTTTAAGCAATTATTCATAAACCATTTGCAACCATTTGTGTAACTTAGAAAATTCAGCCATATTGAATTTTATCCTTCCCTCAAACATCATTCCCTCACATTTGCTGAAATGAGGGAATAACTATATAAGTGGGGGAATGATAATACTTGTCATTATATTTTAAAAAGCTTAACTTTAGTGTTTCAAAGCACTAACCAACTTAATTTATGATGCTTTTTAGTACAAAGTTCTATTCTTGGTTTCAATCTATTTAGGTAATTTAGATCAAGACATTGAGACTTTCTTTTCAATTATAAAAGAAAAATGTGGAGCAATTAAAATATTTCATGTTACTTCTTAAGAAATAGAGATTTGTAAAAAACACTTGGTGATGGTTCTAATTATGAAGTCTTTAAGAAACTTAAAAGGCGCATCAATTTATTTCCAGGCAAGACAAACCTAAACTAGGTTTTAGAAGTTTGAGCTGCTTTGACTGCAACCAACAGAATTGCAGTCGCTAGCACCTCGGAGAAGGACGTCAGACGTTTCGAAACAAGGCCAGTACGCCTACAGATGACCAAATTTCTCATTTACTAAACAAAATAAAAAAAGGTAAGATTAAAAAAGGTATTTACGTAGTAATAAAAAATTGTAAGTTTTATTACACATAATATATTAGTATATATTTTAAATTATCTGTAGGAGATTGGGTGCTACTGCTGTATGAAGATGCATAATATCCTCGAGAAGTTATAGCATACCTAAATGACACATTTCAAATCAGTGCAATGCATCCCAGCAAAACCCCAAGGACATACAAATGGTCAGCACCAAAACCAGACATTCATGTTTATCATATTTCTGATATTATAAAAAAAATTGTACCACCTGTGTTCTATGGTAGAAGGGCTATCTTTTTTTTACATTTCACTGTTTACATTAACTAAATGAATTTATCCTACTTTCATCATTAATTCATGTAATGTTAATTTTACAATTATTTCGTGGCATTGTATTAACCAAGAAATTGAAAATATTAGATTTGTGTTTACAAACTAGAAATTATAATAAAAGAAGCTTATTGCGATATATAAGTATTTTTAAAAGAGTTTTTTTTTTCATATGCAAAGTATCATTTCCTCACTTTACTGTCATTCCCTGAATTTTATAAAAATTTAAAATCCACAGAAATTTGAAAAAAAATTGAAAAACATTCGTTGTTGATACATTTTATATGTTCATTTAACAATAAAACAAAAATTTATGAAAGAATTTTCAAAATGTAAGTAGTTCATATTTTCACTCCACTGTTTCTCAAATTTGTCTCTTTATGGAGAATCACCCACATGTAGAAGGTTTTTGTTTTCAGAAATTGGTGCAAGATGAATTAAAAATTATCACGCGAATTCCGAAATGAACTTTTGGAATAACTTAATATATTACATATTTGATGGAAGTTTAATTAAATTTTCCTATTATGCACTTTCTTTTTTTTTTTTTTTTAAGTAATAAAACTCAGATATATTTTTATGAAAATCTGCTCATGTATATCAGTTCCAATAAATATTTCTACAAAATTCATTGTATTATTTTAAATTAACTAAAACTCAAATGTTTCTCATATCAATTTATTTCTTCTCCTCTGATTATTTATTAAATTGGTATCATTACTCATTTGTCATTAATTACTATTGCTCTAAATAAAAGCTGAAGTTATAGAACATGGAACTTTTCATTAAAAATAATTCTTGCATTTTACTCAGAATTAGTATATAGATTCAGAAATTTTTATTGATTTTCTGAAAAAAAAATCAATATTTGTTCCATAACTATTTTTTAATGAATTTTTCCAAAGAATGTTCAGGTATTTTAATAAGTATGAGAATAATTCTTAAAATTATGAAAAGTGTGATTCGTAGATAATTACATTTTATCTGCTTTTTTTGTGCATATCCTTCACATCCATTTTCTTATATTATTAATTAAAATATTTTGTGCACTGTTGTTTTCATTATAAAAGAAACAAGTACAATTGTATAGCTTTTTGTATATATCAATTAATATATTTCTTTTGATAATGGTAATACTTTTAGTAATAATAACAAATTCTCTTCTATTTTCGCTAGTTGATATGTAACTATTAATAATACTGTAATTATTGAAAGCGATTTTACTGTATTTAATTATTCAGGAATGAGTGTTTGAAATAATGTACTGTGTTATAAATTAAAATTTCACAGAAATAAGGAAAACATTATTAATGATTGTGATTAACGATACCGTGAGCACATAGTGTAGTATATAACCGATTGTAATCAAATTCTGTTTTTGTCTTCAGCTGAGTTGAGATGAAAAATAAAAAACTAGTCAGGTTCGTAGACAAATTACTAATACTTTATTTAGTTTAATTATTTATTTTTTAGTGAACAAACGTGTGTACTATGAAACTGCAATTTTTAATAATATGTAATCATGACATTCCACATCTGCACTTGTACTGAAAAAAACATCAAGAATTTTTAACACAGTTACGTCTTCCAGACAACCATTATATTATTATTGATATCGTATAGAATTCGTATTGATATCTGTAAAAAACACAGATATATGACTCCTGAAAAAGTGTAACTTCCGTAAGTAAATGAAAAATACTTCTTTGCAAAAAAAAAAAAAAAAAAAAAAAGTAGCCATCCTGATTAAAAAGACATTTTTTCACTTGATTATACTTAAAGTAAATAGCATTACTTTTTTCCATATACATACAAGTAGCATTTCGTTTACATTATGATGTAAAGGGGGAAATTATTTGCGAAGCATTTAAAAGACGTTATAATACAGCAAATATAAAGAAATTAAAAAATATCATTAAAATTCATTGCAACATATTTTCTGCAAATTACACAGTGCGTAATACGAACAGTTTACACCACAAAAGAATTCCAAAAGAGGACACTGATCAATTTCATAGAATGTAAAAAGAAAATTTCTAATTTAGTGTTGGAAAGTGTTATATAATATATGCCTGATGCATGATTTTTCCTTTTAGCTTTTTAGGTAATGTAAGAAGTATATATTTTTTCACAAATAACCCTATATATGTAAAATCATAATGAATCGAGTCTATGAAACGACTTTTTAAACAATTTTATCAAACGACTGATTATGCTTCATGGCGAATTTGCCTAAAATATGGAATATTATGTGGTGAAATTATCAACAAAAAACCTTATTGATCTGCAGATATCAAAACCGGTATTAGAATTTCAAAATTTGAAATAGTTTTTGGGATATTATTGTTTTTTTTTCTAATTTAAAACACTTTCTCTAATGATGGCAATGCACATTTTAATCGTAACATAGTATATATTTTTTTCATTTTAGAAAACGTTATTATTTTAAACTAATTTGGGGACCAGTTTGATTTGCCTTAAATATATGCTAAGAAATGTTTCATGTTACTTATATTCAAAACTCTCAATTTACTTGAACAACCTTGCGCCAAATCGGAAGTTTCTGATAGATAAATCAAGAACACGGTCTTTTTATGTTAGCGAGACGCAGGTGATAAATCGCCAAACATTTTCCCCGTCGCATATTTTTTTCTTTGTTTTTTTTATAATTTCATCTAAAATATAATATTTTCATTCATTTTATTTAAAATACAAAACTTTCATTTAAAACTGAAACATTTGAAATTAATGGCTTCCACTTCTTTCTTTTTCTTTTTTCTTTTCTTTTTTTTTTTTTTTTTTTTTTTTTTTTTTTTTAAACGAAATGAAATGAAAAATATTAGGCACAGATGTCACATACGCACCGGGATACCTAATTGGCGCCACAATGGCCTTACTTTGTTGCTATTGTTGTTTATTTATTAATAAATGTTTATTTACTTTTATTTTCTTTTTTAAAATTATATAAATTATTATGTTCAATAATTGTTAATTAATTATTTATTGTTATTTCATTTTAAAAATAATGGGAAAAAATTAAAAATACATATGTAACTGGTATTCGAAAACTAGGTTTTCGCCAAATTTTCTTTAAAAATCATGCCAAACCCGGTGCGTATATGACATCTGTGCCAAATATTAAATAAGGCAACAAACCGCGACATTTCATTTCAACTTCAAAGCAATGTTTTAATTTACCGCTCGAAAAAAATTGCTAACTGTCGAGTTAAAAATATATATATATATATATATTGGCGAGATTTATAACCGGCTAACATAAAAGTACGGCTAACATAAAAAGAAATATTTGCGATCATGACAATTTCTGCGTAGTTTTATTCGATTTTTTTAAAAATAAAAATAAAAACATTCCATAACAAAAGCTAAGGAATCAGCCCGTAATGGTTTATGGCAGTTACATGTCTTGGACTATTACAATATAGGTGAAGTAATGGCGATATAATAATATCTGGCGACTTATCACCGGTGGCTGGCTAACATTAAAGTACCAAAATGACCGCCAAGAATATAAAAAGCGAAGGGATCCTCCAGGAACTGTTGATGATAGTCACATGACTTAGGTTACTATTATAGATTAATTTCAATTGTAAAAACAGCGCAAAGAATACTATTTCCTTACGATTAAAAATTTATTTAAACGTGACCCTTAAAAATGGAAAAAAAAAGAAATAAAAAAAACACTTTAAAATTACTATTAAATAAGTACGTGTTAAAAGAAGGAAAATTATGTCTTGAAAATTGCTTTTACTCGTGAATATTAAAAGAGAAAGGAAACTATACAATAATAAATACATTAATATGCGTTAAAAACAATCAAAAGTAGTAATTACGTCACATTTAAAAGGGCTAAAAAATAATACTGCCAAACAATTTAAATATATCTATTCGGGACATTAATTTCATATTTCAAGATGATCTTTTTATTTAATGTTCCCAATTCAATGACACCGCGAATAATAAGATTTCCTTTCCGAAAACAAAAGTATTTTCATGTGAATGCTGAAAAGAGAAAGAAAACCTTAGTGAAACTTAGGTCAGATTTAAAATGATACATTAAAAAATGTCTGTATTGTATTATGTTAATCGTTTTATACCGCTGTTAAAAAATACTGGGAGGCAAAGACTCTGTTTACTTAATTCATTTTTTGTAGCTTCTTTATAAATGTTTAACTGATCTTCTTTAATCAAATTCGGAAACAACCATTTGATGTCTTAACAGCAACTGAGTCGGTCTTAAATTCTCGCAATCAGTGGGAATTGAATGGAAACCCGTTTATAGGAAGATCGTCACAGTTTTT
Source organism: Maratus speciosus (assembly GCA_963932465.1). Taxonomy (NCBI): domain Eukaryota; kingdom Metazoa; phylum Arthropoda; class Arachnida; order Araneae; family Salticidae; genus Maratus; species Maratus speciosus. The sequence continues at coordinate 428,581,028 of OZ010795.1, read as the reverse complement.
TTTTCATTATAATTTAATCTTCTCTAATCCTTTTAAAGCTGATCAAATTAGCGGGTTTTTAGATTCTGCGATGTCTGAACGGAGGTTGGCGATCATTGCTAGCAGGCTGTTGAGCCCCCTTGTTTAAATATAAAAAAAATACATTTGGAAAATAGTGATAATGATAATAAATGCTATTTATTAAAGTATATTCGGTGTGATTGATACAAATGTATAATGTGTATATTTTTTGTAATTGCTATATTAAATTAAAATAATAGAACAGATTCTTCTTTTCGTCACCAATCTATTTAAAATTTATTCATTGATGAGATTAACGTAAATGTAAAAAAGTAATGAATGACTGTGTTGAAGATCATATGAGTGAATATTTCAGGTTGGTTGTATTTATGTCGGCCAATTATCAACACGTGGGATATAGGCCCTAGGGGGGGGGGGGAGTGCCTTCCGTGGAGGTCTTTCTAAGGGAACCTAACCCGTATTAACGCTCGGAGAACCAAGGTCCGAAGAAAACCACGAAAACTCCGAACGATTAGGCCGACGGGCGCGATTGGGATCGAACCCAGCACCTCCCGTCTACCAGCTTCGAGAGCAGAACCTCTCGGCCACTGGTGGGGCTGTGAATATTTCAGATTATATAAATATTTCTAGGATTTATTTTTTATTTATTTATTTTAAATAGAAAAATTATAAGATGCATTAGTTGCTTGTGAAAATTTGAATACTGTGCCAATAATTTTCTGAGCCAAAAAAAAAAAAAAATTGCTATAGTATTAAAAAAGCAATTGTATTCTAGGCAGTTCATTACAGATAACTGTTTGAAAATCCCGTGATCAAATAATTGCTTTGAAATAATTTATTTACATAAAAATAAGAATTATTTTTTTAATAAAGCCTATTAAAATAATATAAAAAAACTCATTAAATTTATGTATATACTTGTAAGTCCAATATACTCTCAAAAACTGAAACACTTAATTTTTAACAGTGAAATTTATATTTGAAAAATGAAAGATCAAAATATAAGCTAGTGCAGTATTTCAAATTTCTGTTATGTTAAAAGTGTATTTCTTGAACAAATACTCTTTAATTCAAAATATTGAGGAGTACTGTATTGATTGTCTTTACGCTTTACAGAGTTTCGATCATGGACCATCAAATATTATTAATTTAGTCAATTCTGGACCAAACAAAATCCGTGAACAAGTTGGTAATCATGCAGGGTTCGTATGCAGCAAGGGTTTCAGCGGATTTTAGCGGATTTAGCGGATTCAGTGGATTTTTGTACCAAAACTATTTGAAAGTACTGGCCGCTTTATATGAAGTTTTATTTTTCATTAAATAAGGAAAATATTACTTTACGAAAATTCTGGTAAAAGATCCTTCGCGTACGAGCCCTGTCATGCTAATGTATTTAAGCATATGCCCAATAACTTCTTTACTGTAGCATAAGATTAATTTGAGAATTATAAACATAACAATAATGTGTCCTCCTACAAGAAAAAGAATAAAATATATGTGATGGATACATGTTAATTAAAGGGTTACAAAATAAAAGAATGTATTCTGAATTAAATTAAAACTGAAATATTCTTAAGCTAAACAACTAATATGTTGTTTGAAGCAAATGCCCCTCTTTATCCTGACATTAAAGTTTTAAGGCATCACATTTTTCCATTCAGTGAATAAATTTATTGTAATTTTACAGTATAATTATTCAGGTTCTAGATTTTGTTCATGTTTTCTGTAACATTATCTTCGAGACAAACCCTAAATTGATAAGAAAAACAATTGGATGAAACAATTTATGCTCCAGTGACAGCATGTATCATTTGTTTATTTTTTCAAATTCTATATATTTCGTTCATCTTACATTAATATTTAAAACTTCTATAGATCTATCCAATTGCAATCCAGTACAGCTGTTTCTTCGTTATATTTGATATTGTTTTTTTGTTTTTTTTCTGTCAGTTCCTATCTTCATACTTCAAATCCGCATTTAGACATCACCTACTTTGAACCAGCAATAAACTTATCCAATTCTTTCTGAGTATGGATACTAGCAACAACATTGTTAACATAAATGCTTTTCTCAGCAATTGCTGTTAAATATTTTCTTGGTATTCTCCATTTTTCATAATGTTGTATTCGACGACGGAAGCAAGAAGAGTTAAAGAACTTTTGACTTGAAACACGACTCTAGTTTTTCGACACATTATAATACGAAAATATACTGCTAAAATGCTTTCATGATATGAGCTACAACACCAAATTACTTTTTCTAATTGATAACAGATAATCAGAAAATAATTGAATTTGATGTGGTCGAAATTATAAACACAATTTCAGCGATGTATAGTTGTGTATTCTTGCTGATGCGTCAAACACTGGAAGAAAGTTATATACAGATTTCTTTTATAATTTTCCAATGAGGCAAATTGTTTCTTCAAAGATTCATTCAACACTGAGGAATTAGCTTAATATTTTTATCATCGAGCCACACTAAAAGCACTTTTTCATATTTTTCCATAAAAGTTGTTTTTTAAGAACTTATATGTAAAGTTAGTTAATATTTTCTTGAATAAGCTGAAATTACGGTGGTGCATTTATCATCCATGGTGAAGAAAATTTATATTGATTACAATCACTCAATTTTACTCTATGTAACAAATATATATATATATATATATATATTTTTTACTTTACGATCAATTCCGATTTTAGATTGTTCGTCAATTGCATCATTTATACCACGTAAATCTAATTTTTATAAATTCGTAATAAACTGCGTCTTTCACGAGCGTAGAGTATAGTGATAAAGCTACATACTCTTTACATACGTAGTATTTAGACACTTTTATCATAAATGTTTAACCTAAATGTATTTTAAGTTCTATTCAGACGACAAGATTTGCGTACGACATTCAGAAATTTTCGAATTAAGGTGGTAGGATACATTTAAACCATCAAAATTTTCGATTTTTTTTAATAGATATTTCGATTCCGTAACCATTTCTGAACAATATGCAAAAAACCGAATTAAAAAATTCCTATTAGTTTACTAATTATAGCAGTTTGATTGTGAATACATATTAAGACTACATAGGATAATTGAACTTTGCATTGCGTTTATTCTAATCGATGAATTTTCATACTGCGCTCAGTGTTACTTAAAAACTGTGCATGACAAACAAAAGAAATTTTTACCACATATTTATTTCTGTATTATCTACAACTTAAACCCCAGAAAAAATGTAAAATTTTATTTTTTATTTTTTGTATTTTTGTACTTTGAAAATATTTTTCAAAAAGTGAAAAATTTTAACTTTTTTTTTTTTTTTTTTAATTTAGTAAATATTTTTTTACAAATACTCTCCTTTTAGTATAAAGGTAACTCTATTATGTATTTATTTTCATCAAAATTGCCTCTTTATATGCGTATTTTCAGAGTTTATCATGGGCGCAAGATTTTTTTCTCTTATTACCATATATTTTTAAATTTAGTATTTCAGTATTTATTTATGAATGTACCAGCATATATATTTTTTAAAATATAAATTTAAATATGAGCTATATATTTAATTGAAGTTTGATTTTTTATTTTTGACTTAATTATGCAAGTTTTGAATCTTGGAACATAGCGATATTTTTTACTTTTTCGACTTGTTCAAAGATATCCTACCCCCTTAAATCGGCTCTAAATCAATGCTTTAATATTCGCAATTCTCACAGTCTTCGTCAGAGTGATTTTTTAAGGTACCTCTATAAAAGAGGATAGTATCTAAATGGGCAAATCATTTTCGCAGATAAAACTTTGATAGAAAACTTTAAAATCACATTTATATTTTTCATTCAAATCGCCTAATATAGGGTAATTCCGGGATTTATTCCGCATATATTTTTGAATTTTTGTATAAAACCCATGAGTGGACATAAAAAAAATCATGCTACGCTATATAATGTTAAATATACAACGCGTGTACTGCGACAAAATAAAAGAAAAAAAAAGTCAAAATGCGTTGCTCTGTAACTTCTAACTAATCCATCCGAATCAAATCAATGTAATTTGCTACGCTAAAATGAATTGCTTGAACTTGGAACTGTCTGACTTGCCCACTTGTGCCTGCACTTCCCACTCAGATCAGGATTCTACGAAATCTTAGCTCGCCAATGTGTTTCCAATCATCAGTTACTATGGCAGTCAGCAGGTTTTCCGGATGGGCAAAAAAGGCATTGCACTGGATTACTGGTTCAATAACAAATTTAACTGCCAAGGGTATATCCATGGAAAAGTAAACGATTCCCAAAGTTGGATTGCAACGTCTTTACTGGATGGTTTGCATTTAATTGCGAATCATACACGTGCGCAGACCTTGACTATAAACTCAGTCACTATCTTCATGAGGTTGCATACGGAGTTGCCACATGCACATTTAAAATTCTCTTGGTGGTGGTAACCCATCTGCTGTGTGAAAGTCTACCAGAAATTCTATTTTTAAGGTCTTCCGAACGACTTCCTTTCTTGATAGATACGGTCGTTTCCTTCAAGTTCTTTTGGTCAGTACTGATATCATCAATAACTGCTTCGATATTATAATTAATGCCAATAGTCTGGAAAGAAATGACCAATAAGCCCACTGTAATTGTATGGTCCCCTGAAGCATCCGTCAAGCTTCTGCAGTAAATGTCGCAATGGCAGCCCATTCATATGCATCATTCGAGATCCATTATGCCAACTTTTGAGACTAAGTCAGATTTGAAGGTAACAAAACTCCAACAGCACCATCAATAAACACTAAGTTGAAACATAGAACTTTAAATTTTTTGAACTCTTTTAAGAGATTCAAGTGTTTATTTTACATTCTTGAACTTTAATTGTTTGTGTACTTTTCACAAATAAAACTTTTGTATTGCACTCTTACTTGTTGTGTGATGCATTTTATTATTCATGTGAAACAGCTAAAAGGGAAGTTATGGTATTTTTTTTTATAAATTACAAATGACAATTTGAATGACTTTTTGATTATGTGATTTCGAAAGAACAGTGATGCCATATTACTACATATCATACGCAACTTTTCCGTGGCATAACATTTCTTTTTAAATTTATGTTAATTTTGATTTATAAGTTCTACAAAGCCTTTTTGACGAATTTCTCAAAAAAAAGGGTGTCACCGGAAGATGAAACTTGATTTTGCAAACCTGCGCAGGCATAATACTACGTACCATACACATCTTTTCTACTTTTTAATTTTCCAACTTTATGTTTATTTCAATTTATAAGTTGCACAAGGCATTTTTGACGAATTTTCCAAAATTTTGTGGGCGCGGGGGCACCGGAAGATAAAAAGTGATTTAAAAATACTACGCAGTTTCTTGATGAGTACAATACACAACTTTTGCGCGGTATTATATTTTGATTTTCCAAATTTCGGTTTTTTCCCCTCCACTCTACTGTATATTATAAATAGTGTAATTTCGGGATTTATGTTGCATATTTTTTTGAATTTGTGTATAAAGCCCCATGGTGGACATAACATAAAACAAATCATGCTAAGCTATTGAATGTCAAATATACATCGCGTGTACTGCGACAAAAAAAAATCAAAACACATAATTAATATTTTTTAACAATTTTTCTAAAACATTTCATTGCGGCGCGTCACCCGTACATTCAGGTTGAGACGCCACACTTGTGCGGAAGTTATGTCGCGATTTTAATAAGAACAGAATGAAATTATAAATAAAAATATTTAAACAAATCATATCTGGACTATATATAACGGTGTAATAACAAAAGGAAACTAAATGAGTAGAATGAAACGTATTAGTAGATTCAAATTAATAATTGCTTGCATACTTCCATTATTAAAATTATCGACTCTTTTTTTACATTAAATTTTGATTGTTATTTCAGCAACAACGTAATATCAATTTATTATGCAGAAAAAAGAAAAAAAGTAAAATTGTGTTTACATAATTTATTTGTTAACACTTTCGGGACCGCCAGCTTTAACACAATTTTTTTTTTTTTTTGGTTGGCACCACTTTTTTAAAAGAAGTTACTTTTACTTAGTAATCATAAAAATGCTCTAATTAAAAAAAGCAAATATTACTTTTCTTTTCTACTGGTGCCAAAAATAAATTTTGCATGCTCTTTATAAAGGTACTTATATGCACCTATTGTCCCAAATGGGTTAATAGAACTGATTTTTTACTACAATCTACACAAAAATTGTCGAAAAAGTACACTCTTTATGTAACTACATTTGACACGTGATGCAACGAAGCCAATCACACTTCCTTATTTTTGGAGTAGTTTTCTAAACATTCCTTGCAAAGAACGTCTGCGTTACTCGCAATCTAATTTTTCATTATTATCATTTTGACTTTCAGCTTTCTTCCCCTTTTTACTGTTTATTTTTCCCTTTTTCTCCTTTGCTTTTAGTAAACTTTACGACATACCTAAAATGGTTGGTCTGTACAAAAAGAAAAAGGAAAAGTTAATACTACTTAATCATCCCACACAAAAGAAACTGCGGCATATATACCGGAATTCAAGTGCAGTATGTATCCCATTTTGCATGGTGCAGAAATCGGCCATCACAATTACCTGCCATCCTGAGGGAATGGCGCAACCATACTCACAGTACTCTATACAATCGCTACACTTAGTTTTGACTTCGAAATCATGCATACATTTAGTAATTAATGTATGAAAAGTATTTAAGCATAACATGTTTAAAAGTTTGGACCGTGAAATCATGCACTTACGTCAAAATAAGGATTGTACTTCTATAAGTAAACATCGAAATGGGATTAACGCTATACACTGGCTAAAATAATCTCATTGTGCGCCTATACTGCGCGTTTGAAGACTATATATCGATAATTACAATAAATACAGCAGGTGCGACATCTATCCCAGATGCGGCGACTCACCCGGAGTTAACCGTAATATTGGAAGAATACTGTCTGTATTTCGTTGTTATGACCTAAAAGCGAATGGACAACTTTTTTTTCTCTAAAAGGTTAATACTTCATTTCTTCGGAGAATTGTTTTAAAAGATATAATCTACAGAAACAATGTCTAAAATAGGTCGAAACTTTTTCTTTATGTTATCGGAAATGAATTTAACCTTGAGCAGCGGAAGGCCTTAGGATATTACTGAAATTAGCAATATTCGAAATTAGACGATTTTTCTTCCTCTAACATTTACTTCAGTTTGATTTTTAGAGTATTTGAAAAATAACAGACGCATGGGATTTATGACAAATGAAACACTTCAGGATAGCTAATAGCTGAGCTCAGGATAGCTCAGGAAATCCCGTAGCGGACATAAAAAATTGACTTCAAGCGCACAAAAATATGTTATTTTAGCATCTCAGCTTTCAACAATTAATGCGGAAGACAAAATCATGTATATTAAAAGAGCAAGCAAATTTCCCGATTACAAATGATATCGTAAATGACTGAACCGATATTCCCAAAACTTGCGTGCGAAACCGAGCACGAGAAAAAGATCTATTTGGGTCCCAAATTCAAGAAAATTCGTTTTTGCATGGTACATTATCAAAGCTGAAATTTCTGCTTGCTATACATCGAAGAATGCTCTTGCAATTTACACGAAACTTGTTTTGTATACTAATTCGAGCACGAGAAACAGTCCTAACTAGATTTCGAATTCGAGAACATTTGTTTTGGTTAATTAAATCTGAAAACTGATTACTGAAAACATTGCTATATATCGACAACGATTTTCACAAAACTTGGCTCCTATACTAATTCGTGCACAAGAAATCGATCGAGCTAGGTCGCTAATTTGAGAAAACTCGTTTTCTACTGTGAAAACAAACTTATTACTCAAAATGTTGTTTTCAATTGAAAGCAATTCCTCCGATTTTTTTTTTTAAATATGCGTTATTCGATTGTGAGAAAACCTTCCAACTAAGCCTCGATTTCGAAAAAGTTTTTTGATAGGTTTAAAGCAATATTTTTATATTTAATCTTACATAATTGAAATTCTCGCGAATACTAATGTTCATTTATCATCAACAGGATGAAGGATGATCTTCAAGGCGGCTCTAAAGTCGTTCCTTCTTTACTAAATTGAGCACTAGATAACGGCCCCTATGTAGGTTCAAAAATACTACAAAACACCTTTAACTGGCTAAAACAAATACAATTAATTGATTTTACCAAATGTTGTTTTACGAACATAAATATTTTCATAAATATTCTGTAAATATGTCAATATATTTTTATATAACTTCGCTAATACGTTTACTGTGTACTTTACTAAAACACTAACATATCGTAAGAAACAACGCTATAGTTTGATGCCATGGCGATACACCCTGGTGTAAAATTATCAGCAGTTTTAAAAACAAGACAATTTTTCTGCCAAACTTGCTCCTAGGAGTTCCCGAAGTGGTTTATTTTTGCCGCCAACTATTGACTTGTATAACGATTGTTGGAGAATTTAAATTATTATAAAATATGAAGAATAGCTATCAGAATATGTCTGACTAAGTCGCATTCATATAAATGTATTTTACCTTTATAAAGTACGACACAAATTTCCTTCTATGTAATTTTTTCTAAAAATAGTTTACAATACAAAATTTAAATTCTACTCACCACCCTCCAAAATGACATTAACAAACATTTGTATATTTAAACAAACATTTTTATATTATATCTGAAACATGTATCCACTTTTGCACCACTGTGACATCATTTTCTCTGATTTTTCGCTTTGAAATGTGCTAAAACTACGATCCGTAGATATAAATATATCTTCCATGACTTATTGATGTTATCCAATTTTTGTTGTTTATTAAAATATAAAATAAAAAAAGTAAAAGTAGTCTTTTAACGCATTCAATATTTTATAAGCATTCAATTTTTTATAAACATATTTTATAGGCATTCAATGTTTTCAAAATCATGACTATTTTTTATAACTAAATTAATTTGCGCGAATTACCGTAATCGATTACGATAAGTTCACTGTTTTTTTTTTTTTTTTTTTACACTTGTTTAAAATCACACGCGAGGGAATGTATTAAAAAGTATATAATTTTTTAACTTTTGTTTTTTTAAGATCGGGCAAAATGAATCATCATTTAACCCTCTGTCTACCAGAAGGGTCCAATGGACCCGACATGTATATTCAAAATATCTATTCAAACCAGAAAATTTCTTCAAAACAAACTAAATGTATAAATCAGACAATAATAAGTTAAATAAACAAATTAAATAGTTTTAAGTAAAAATTCTGGTGTAGAATGCTTTTATAAAACTTGAGTAAAATTTCCGGTAGTTCTAGGGTTAAACTATCTTTTAAGAATTTCTAAATTGATTTCTCAACGTATTGTTTAATAATAAACTATTCATTGATAAAAGTGTATTTTTTTACTTTCTTTTATTTAACCCAACCTGGTTTTTGTATGTACAGATGGAATTTTGTACTACATTATTAAACTTATGTCTACAGGTGAGTTTTCGATGCCAATGCAATATTTTATTATTTTCAGAAATTAATTATAAAGGCATTTCCCCATTAGCGTGCCACAGCTGATCAATCCGCAATTGCCCTCTGCAATGCGTACAATTCTACGAGAGGTAAAACAACAATGGATTTAATGAAGTCCCAATAAAAACTGGCCAAATGGATGTGAAACTGCAACAATGAATCACTTTAATGGCTAAAGTGTATAATATAAATTATAAATGAAAAACAAAGGGTACAATATTTGACAAAAATAGATTTTTTTATCAATTTATAGTAAATATATTAATTAATTTACGATTATACGTTGAGAAATCAGTTTTGAAATCCTAAGAAAAAATAGTTTAAATACTTTTTATACCCATTTTTTACAAAGCGAAAAAAAACAAAAACAAAACAAAACAAAACAAAACAAAAAAACTGTGAATTTTTTGTAATAGAGTGCTGTCCCTATTCCCAATTATTGTATTCTAACGGAAATTTTTGGAATAAACATGAATTCCAATTGATGTGATGAGTCATCAATATCATCAATCTTCAATCATTATGTGCACAATCATCAATCAGTAAATCAATTATATAAAGAAAAAGAAGAATTCCATAGTAAAAAACAACAAACAAGCTTCAATTACAAGGATAAACACGGTTTCACGGAGAAAGCACATCCCGAACTTTCCAAAATACATGACTGGCAGATGTCCGCTTTTCTAAACACTACACTTCCAACCTGTACCACTTTATTAGGGCTAAAATTAAAAATCTATTTTGATGAAATATTATATGCGTGTAAAGCATGATGACATTTAGGAAATCAATGACTGATAAAAGTTCTTGTATAAAAATAGAAAATCTATTGAAGGAAAAAAAAATCAATAGCAGTTAAAATTACTCCTGATGTAGTTCTAATCAGTAAAATTCAACACAGAAAAAATCGACAATGGACAAAATGTAGTATTTCTTGAAATCTATGGTAGTTCTTTTTTCTTTGACATTTAAGTTTTATATTCGAAATTATTTTTAAGATTATAGCTATATTTTGGTATGTTCTTATGTCAGTTAATTTTTGAACAAAATTGAAAATTTCGTCTTTAAAGAAGCACAAATAATTTAAAAGTACGAATAATACCCTAAATGAACATTTGTATTTTTATGGAAATGGCGTCCCTTCATGACAGTCAACCTGTACTTATCTAAAAAAAATCAGGTCAATACACGAATGGAAAAAAAATATATACTTATAAAAGTAGTTTATACAAAAATGTACTCTAACCCATTAACAACGAGCCTTCTTTTTACTTCGAATAATTTTAATTCTTCGACACCAGTTTTTTCAACTTTGTAATTTGGATTTATTTAATCGCTTAAAATCTGAGGTTAAATAATATGAAAATTTCCAAACTAAAATACTGGTATTAAAATTTAAAAATTTTGTCCGCTTTACCTGGCAAGTTTCTTGTAGCCGGCTTTAATGAGTTAAATTACCCTAATTGTATGAACTTTCGTGTGTGTTTTTATGTTCTTGTATGTAGTCCTATATTCTTAGAGACCATTGAAAACATATCATATTTTAAATATAAAAATGACACACGTTTTTATTAAACAAAATATGTTATGATTTGATGTTATGATATTAAGTTTTTCAGGAACAATATATATATATTTAACTAAAACATTAATAAAGAAAATATATATATATATTAAAAATGTCAAAATACATGCACTTTGTAACACACATATAAATGTTTAATTTTTACTGTTTTCATCTTTTTGTTAATAAATAAACTTACAAGGGAAAAAAATATCTCTATTAGATGTAATGGCATTTTCTTTTGGAATGGGGATAAAAGTTTAAGAATGCTTTGTGTTGAATAATTTCTCAAAGAAAAATGCATTGATTTAAAATGAAATTTACTACATTCTTTGATTCTCTTAAAGACACATTTCTTTTCAAAAATATTTTCTCCCTTTAAAAGGTTTCCATTTCCAAATTTTCCCTCGAGCATGAAGAAAAGAGGAAATATGCATTTCCCAAATTCAATAATAAAAAATGTAAAAAGGGTGCTTTGCAAAACATTTGTAAAAAAGCAAAACAAACAGTATTAAAAAAGGTTCTTAAATATTATTTCGGATAATGTTTCTATAACTATTAAAGAACGTATATTTAAAAAACGACTTAAATATTTATGGATAATGGTTTGTTTAGGGCAGCAGTATATGCAGGCGTGTTTAATCAGGGTTGCAGGCGTGTTTGTATAAGCAGGCGTGTTTAATGTAACTATTGCATTCTCTTTTAATTAGGAGTCATATATCCCATGTCTTATTGGCTTATATTTACGGCTAAAATCTAATAAAAGTTTTAATTATGCAGTGAAATATAAGCACAAAATATATAAATTTACATAAATTAAATTTACCATTTAATATAGTAGTAACTTAGTGTTTTTAAATACTAAGTTACCTATAAAAGGAAACACAATGTGTTAATTTCATTAGAAATAAATATTTTAAATTAGATATCACTACTTTTTAATAATTAATCTGTAATATTAGAGTTGGGTTTTTAAAGGAGCTCTTTAGCATGCTTGTTTCTTCAGTTGGTATCTCTCTATTCTAAAAAAAAGTAACTACCGCTGTCACCGCCACCGCCGCCGCCGCCGCCGGTTTTGAATTTTTTGTGACCGGAGGTCTTTCTTGGTTAATATTAAGAAAAATAATGCATACAAAAATATGAAAATTTGTAGTATTATACAAAGATGTTTGATAAACACGCTGATGCAGACAGTTTTCAAATCGAAGAATTATTTTAAGAGATATTTAATGCTAAAGTTGGACAAAATCGTTCCACTAAAAAAGTTTTATAGGAGCAAAAACTATACATCGGAATTTAATAATTTTTAGATCATTTTATACGTTATAATTTCGCGGTGTGCAGAATTAATTTATTGTTTTAATTTGACTCATTTTTCGAGGTTTCATTTCTATTTTAAATTCAAATATCGAGCATTTCGAGAGATATTTTTTACTTATTTCAGAAAATTGTACTAATTTAACCTGTTGCCAACTGTATAAACAACGGAAACAATAATGTTTGCTTTAAATTAAAAATTTATTGACACGTTACTATTATAAACAGAAAAAAAACTTTCAAATTAGAATTAAATAATTACGTATAAAAAGCAGGAACTTATTGAAAATTACTTCATCTATAATTACACATGAATTTTAACAGAGAAAGGATATTGTAAAATAATAAATTTATTAACATGCGTTAGAAGTCTTAAATAGGAGAAATTACATCACATTTACGTCACATTACAGTTATTACATAAAATGAACACAAAATAATATTGCAAAACAGTATAAATTTAAAAATAGCGCGAGACATTTACTTGATATTTTGAGATGAACTTTTCAACTATTTTTTTTTTGGACAGCGCAAATAATATTTCATTTCTAATAAAAGCATTTTCACGTGAATATTAAAAAGGGAAAGAAAAGTTTGGTGACAATTACGTCAGATTAAAAACGATATATTTAAAATGTCTTATTTAAAAGGACTTTCTTTTCGCTTTGTTAAAAAATACCGGGAGACAAAGACTCTGTTTACCTAATTCATTTTATATTAGATGATTTTGAAATGCCATTGTATCTTTTAACAGCAGCTGATTTTTCCGTAAAATTCCCCAATCAAAGAGAAATGAATAGAAACCCGTTTATAGGGCGATCGCTTTTGTTTTTTTTAATAATAATTTAATCTTCCAAAATCTTTTTAAAGCCGATCAAATTAGCGTGCTTTTAGAGACTGCAGTGTCTGAACGGGGGTTGGCGAGCGTAGCTCGTAGGGGGCCGAGACCCCTAGTTTTGTAAAAAATTCATTTCAATTTATGCATATTGTATTATTTTCTAAAGAAGAATATTTTTAATTACGCTCCAGTAAATATATCATGTTGAAGGTCCCTTTTCTTTATTGAATCATATTAAAAGAAGGGAAAAAATCACATAATAAAAAATAAAATTATTTTATTATATATACAGCAATTACATTCATTCGTCAAATCATAAACGGACTTCACAGCCATTGAAAAAATTAAATGAAAATGAAGTATTATGTATAGGATTTCGTACATGATTCTTGTTTGTTATAGTCTTCCTAAACAAGATGTCGACTATGGGCAAAGAGGATCACCCTGTATACAGTTTACCCACTAAAGTCCCTTGCCAACCTCTTAAAATCGGAATGACTGCTGCTGTATTCGGAAAAGTGGTGTCTAAGTATAGTATAGTAACCATGCGCTACTGAATGAAATAGGAATCGAGATAGGAACCCAAAAGCATGAGAACATGGAGGACTTTGAGCATGAAAACACAATTATTAACCTACGAGTTAACCACTAAAATGGGATTTTCAGGTGTTTTACACCAAGATATGATCGGCAGACCGTTTGCGTTTTAATATGTAAATCGAGTTTTAACTAATTGTGAAATTTCAGCCGTGAACTCGATGAGGTGATTGTCTGTGCTGCCGGCTATAAGCTATTGCTCAGATTTCGCTTTAAGTGCCGGTTATGTTCAAACGCTATTTTGAAGGTTAAAGAAAGTGCATTTAAAACAAATTTTGATATGTAACTAGTATATTTAAAGATGCTTTCTTTCCATGACAAAGCTTTGTTAGTTCAGCTGTTTTACAAAAAGTATGAATCGGCAAGTTTAGCTTTGCGTTCTTATCGTACAATGTGTGGAGTTAAAACAGGAAAAGGACGGATGACCGTTCCAAATCTGAAGATTATGATTGAGAAAAGGTTTAAGGAAACATAAAACAAATTGAAACTCATTTGAAGTTCGTCAAAAAAGTGGGAGATCCCAAACGCCTCTTGCAGTCGTAAATGAGGTAGCACATGATGCAATACTCAATCGATATCTTCAGCACATGGTGAATACAGTGCACGTGCAATATCATGAAGAACTGAAATTTGTTATGGAAGTGTATGGTCATGTTTAAGGATCATTCTCAAAAGATATCAGTATAAATTTCAGCATGTGCACGAACTAAAGTTAACTGATTTTATAAAACAAATGAATTTTACAATTCGGCTTTCATGAAAATGGAGGACGATGGGGACTGGTTTTCAAATGTTTTGTGATCAGACAAGGTACACTTTTTACTACGTGGAAGCGAGAACACGCAAAATTGTCGCATATGGGCAAAAGAAAACCTTCATGCTTTAGTGGGAAAACCTCTTCATGATGTGAAAGTGACAGTTTGGAACGGCATTACAGACTTTTTCGTTATTGGTCCTTATTTCTTTGAGGAAATTTCCGATTGTAGATTGCAAACAGTTACCAAGACAAATGCATTGCATTTAAGGGATAAATCCATCCCTCACTTGCAAGAGAGAAGTTCTCCTCATTCCGTAACATTCATGCAGGATGGAGCATCTTCCCGCATCTCTTCACCTGTCACAACAATACTGCGGATTACATTTGGAGATGCCCGCGTCCTGAGACGCTCATTTAAGCAAGAAATGACTCCAAGGTCTCCAAACCTTTGTGACATTTGGTTATGGAACTACTTGAAACTCACATTTGTACAGAGATCGGCCTATGTCATTGACCTAGTTGAAAGATGTTTTACACCATCACGTATAAGACATACTGCCTGAACTGTTCTTCAATGCTGTGCAGGCTGTTTTACAACACGGGCGGCACTTATAAGTGATGGGCGTCATATTCAAAAGTGTAACCCTTGGACACTGATAATTTCTTTTTAGTGAGCTGCATTAAGAATTTATTATAAATTTCAGAGCCACCTCTTGACAAAAAATGTAACTAATGCAACATTTTTTTCCATAAAAAAAAATCTCATATATTTATAAGCATTTCTGTCAAAACCGTACCTTTCTATAGTATATAGTTTACTAATTATTAACATTGAAAAACTACCGGAACTTCTGGATCAGTATAAGTAACAATTGCATTTTGTTTAGTATAATAGTTTCTAAGCATAAGAATATTTAATTTTCATAAGAACCATAAAAACAGAGAGAAGGTGGATAAATATCAAACTATTCCGAGAATAATATATGGAATAGTAATTTTGAGTAAAAATATATTAAAAAGTCATGCAATTATACAAAATTACTTAAATAGGCGTAGATTTATATTATACATATAGGCGCAGTATTATTTTTCTTAAGTAGGCAAAACATACATTTCTGTACATTGAATGTGGGCTTTAAAACATGTTTCTTTGTTTATTTCAGTAATTTCTTATTTTTGGAATTACAGTAGTAAAAACTAAAACTAAACATGTGGATATACTACCAGAGAAGGATCTAGGTATACAGTGAAAAACCCTGTTTAGTTGACCTGGGTCCTCAGATTATAAACGTCATATAACATTATCAGGTGGTCAGCATAAAGCAAAAATCTCAGTGTTTAATTCCCAAGTGATCTTGGTACTCATTTTATCGACCACGAATGGATGAAATGTAATTACAGTATACAGCTAATAAAAATAAATGTAGATATAATGTGTCGTGTAATCCATATGCAACGTTAAATAAAATACTTATATAATTATAAACTTTATTCTACGTAAAAGTTCTATAACTGAAGAAGTTAAAAGATACAGAAATTTATTTTATAAATTGAAGTTTTATTGAGTTTTTAGACATTGAGTGTTTTGACTGACTGTTTTAAAATTTCTTTTTTTCATCATTTTCATATTTTTGTAATTGTAAAATAATTGAGATATTGAAAATGAAAGGTTTTCAATATTCATTTTACTTAACGCTTCTGTTCTGTTCCTATTTACTATACGTATGTAGTGTTAGGGTCAATATCACCCAAATCAGTATATTAATATTTTTAGCATAAGATGAAACATACCATTTTCGACATGGTTAAATAAAGTTTTTTGAATAATATTAAAGTATTTTTAATACATATCAAATGATATGAAGCATGTAAAAAATAACAAAAAAAATTTTTTATTGAAACCTACCTTTATTTGAATTTTCCACGGTAATATAAGGTTGACGCAAAAGTCTTGCCCTGATTATAAATATGTATTATTCTCTCACTATTATAATTAGACATATGTTTGTTTGGATACACTGTAAGTACTACTAAAATTTTTTTATATGTCTACGTACCTCAGTGATTTCAACGCGTGCCCTCTTGGTGGCTTGGTGAATGTCTAAGCAGTTTTCTAGTTCCCACCAAGTGTTCATTAACATGTCGTCTGTTACAGTACACACAACAGCTTGCATCCTAGTCTTCAGTTCTTCGATGTCATCAATTGGAGTGGCAAAAAGAGTGGTCCTTGATATATCCCGCAAAGAAAAAATCCAGAGGATTAATATCTTGAAAGCACCGAGACACCGGGGTGTTGGTCCCTCCCTTCCAATCACCGATTCGTAAATGTTTCGTTTTATTGTCCAAAAAAGCTACTAAAACTGACCTATGCAATGATACAACAAGTTACATTATTATACAAACGGTTAATTTGTATTGAATTATTATAATCACGGCAAGAGTTTTGGTTCACCTTGTATTTTAAAAGCGATTTCAAATGTGTTTCTAATATTTGTAGTAAAATATATTAGTTTTTATGTCATTGCTTAATGGGTAGAAAATCCACGTTTGAAACACAATGAAGTATTCAAAGAGGACATTGAAGGTGCGTTTTGATTTTACTCCGAAATTTTTGCACAACTTTTATTGAGTCATCACTACTTGGTAAGTGTTGTCTTTCTTCAATACGTAGAAAATATGACTGTCGCAGCTCTTCCAAAAACAGCTTTCGTTTGGACAGTTTTTTTTTATTGCATTTGCTGTGTATTGAAGTCTATTGCAGAAATGCATTGTAAGAAGT
Organism: Maratus speciosus; assembly: GCA_963932465.1. Taxonomy (NCBI): domain Eukaryota; kingdom Metazoa; phylum Arthropoda; class Arachnida; order Araneae; family Salticidae; genus Maratus; species Maratus speciosus. The sequence continues at coordinate 428,563,637 of OZ010795.1, read as the reverse complement.
GCAAATCATGTTAGAGAATAATATCATCGGTCAGCGATTTGTCTTTTCTTAACAAATTTTTGTATTCAGAAGTTGATCAAGAGTATCTACAGCCTCTTTAGTTATTCTATAATCTAATATCATTCGTTGTTTTTTTTCAGGTCTGTTGCTAACTTCTATGTCCTGATGCAAACTGCTAAACAGAATAAAATCCTTGTTCTTTTTTGGGTTGTAGTTTGGGATTATTTATAATGTAATAACATTTGTTGTTTTTTTACTGGTCTATTTCGAAATTCTTCGTCATGATGCAATTTGCTAAACAGAATAAAATTCTTGTTCTTTTTCGTATGTAGTTTAGAACTGTTGTGTCCACTGTAAAATAAAACCATGTTTTCTGCATTTTTTGTGTTGTACTTATTGAGGGAGTTCTGTTTTTTTTTTTCTGTCGGTGGCAAGGATAATCATTTCCAGTTTTAGAAGAAGTTAACGAAAGCTGTAAGGTGGGAAAAATTATCACATGAAACATTGTGCCCCGTATACCCATAAGTGAGATCACTCATTACTCGCATAACCTGATTCTTCTCAGCTCTTGTTCCTATTTCTATTCCAATATAAGTTAGTGTTATCAGTGCATAGAAATTTATACTGTCACAAAAAATCCATAATGTTATCTCATATTTTGATTGTTTACTGGGTATATACTGTTTGAATGAAAATACACCTCGAAACCCTACTAATTGTTTATTTACCGTAAGATTTTGGGTTCTGATAATACAATTCTGGTAGAATTTCTACCCACTATTCCCAAATATCTCACACAGCAGATATTTTACCCACTGATTTTTTTTTATTATTTTTTTTTAATTTATTTTTTTTTTCTTGACGAGTGGATTTATTATAAAAACGAATAACTCTCGATATCGTGAAAAAAGTTTCGAGTGATATTGTAGCTCGAAATTTATTTCTAGCGGTTCCTTTATTCCACAAGCTTTTTGCTTAGTTTCCATTTTATTTGTAAACGGCAGCTAATAATAATAATCCAATATATGCTTTAAAAGTTTCACTTTCGATATTTTGCAATCTTTTTCATGATTTTTTCACCTTTTAATCTCTGTCATTCTTATTATTTCGTTTACAATTGTACAAATGAATACTGTCTCAAATGCACTTTTTACGACTGCTATCCTTGGTGATAAAGTTGTATATATTTTAATATCTGCATTAGTTTTTATAATATTAGAAGGCGTTAAATCATCATATGTCAAAGTGGGTTCAATTTTCATTTTATGTTACGATTCTTGGTATGAATAATCTGTTGAATATCAGTATTAAAATCATTGTCAGAACTTTCATTTTCAGTTCCATTACTTGAAAGATTTTCCTACTGTGACACATCTTCCCCTTCGCTGTCAGAGGCTTCCATTAGCTTAGCTATGTCAGCGACACTCTATGGACTAGGATTCGCTATTTTTTTAATTAACACGTTGTTCCTGTACATTCACAAGGACAATTGCTTTACGGAAGGTTAGAAACTGAAACAAAGCTTTACAACAGACAGGATAACTTGGACCCCATGTCATCTGTATCAACTAGACCTTCATCGTGCTGTACTGTGATTTGACCACACACACGTAAACAAATTTTACACAAGTTTCGAAAATGTATACGTTACAGAAGTTATTGTTATTCTTTTCAGTTGAATGATTCCAAACAAATATGAAAGTATGTAAGTAAAAGTAAATACTTATTTCAGTTGGGTCATATTGACCCAAACAATGCATGAGGTCTAAATTATAAAACATTACTTGGAAATACAAATAAACGTAAATTCTTCTAGGACGAGATATTTATATGAAGTTCTCGTATTTATATGAAGTTCGAAGACAGGAAATTTCATGAAATTATCTCGGCGCTATGTATTTTTTATAAAGGAATAAAAAATATTTTTGGGTCAAATAGACCCGAACAGAACAGCAATGTTAAGTTGGAAAGGCAGAATGTCATACTGAATAATAAAGTAAGTAAAAAGCTTACAAGTTGTTGAAAAAAAAATGCTCATTAAGTTCTATCTGTTGGCGCCTGAATACCAATGTTATCTGAAAATGTTTTCGAATTAAGCTAGATAATAAATTTGTGTGAATGAAAAATCCCTGCAATTAATTTATTTAAAAATTATTTTTTTAAATATTTTTTTCCAAAAGTTGTCAAATAGGACATTTTAAAGCTTTATTTCAACAACATTATCACAAAAAGATCACACGTTTTCTTTATCATTAAAATGGAATGACTTACGTTTAATTAAAAATTTAACAGTGTGAATACGGACAACGAAGTAAAACTACTTGTGTAGCGCTACATTGTCTTTGAATGAGTAAGACTTCCTTTGATTATATAATTGTTATGCAATACTTCCATATATGTTAACATATTTTAATCTTAACCCAAGAGTAGTCGCGACATTTTTTAGAACGTTAGTAGTCGCGTTCGGTCCATTTGCCGCCGTTACCAGCAGGCCGAAAACGAAGGGGAAACTGGCCGGTGTTATCAGATGATCGAAAACGGATAACGTAGGGTGAACATATTGACTGAACTTTAAAAGATTACAGCAATTATTCATTTTACAACATTTTACAGCAAATTATTTATTTCGCTTAAGTATATATTCAGTTGGCATCTAGATAAATGTTTTTAATAACTCTTTCTTCGTTTTGCATAAATACTTAAAAGTAAATAGTAAATGATTTGATTGAATTTCGGATGTTACTATGAATCAATAATTAGTAGGAAAACATTTATGAATATGAATTTAAATTCGTGATAGGGGTATTTTTTTTTTTTTTTTTTTTTTGGAAGGACAGAATCAGAGTCAGGTAGATTTTTATGATACTCCGGCACTCTATATCCATTTAATAAAATAAAATTAATAAATTTAGCAACAATATATTACACGGACATTAAATTCAACAATTAAACTGAAAATAAAAATGGAACCTATGACATGCAACAGAAAATCAAATACAATACCACTAATTCACCGGCATATTATATATATATATATATATATATATATATATATATATATATATAATAAAGAAAAAGGCAAAAAAATACTTAATTTCGAAATTATAAATGTAAATGTTGTAACTACGATTTAGTTATTTATTTTGTGGGGTGTCTGTGTATGTATGAGGGGGAGGGGCTCTCGAGATTTTATGATTAAATACATTTTTCAAATGAAAATGCACGATTTGTTGTTTTACTACTTATTTCAGGGTGGGAGCAGCGCCCTTGACTAAACTCTGGATACGAACTTCGTTTATATAAAGTAAATAATAAGTTACTGAAATTATACATTTAATTTAAATACATTTGCAATTGTAGATTTAAATCCTAAGATGGATAAATTATTTTAATTAATAAAATCACTGAAAGGTTCATCTTAATAGGGATGTATTTTACAGCAACTATTTAATTAAAATATTCAATTGTACATTTCATAATAAGGTATTAATGTTATAATTTATTGTTTTATAATAACATTCATTAAAATAATAAAAACAATAAGAACATTTTCTCCGAAATTATAAATATGCAGCAAGAATTTTATTTAAATGAATTTTCTCTCGTATTCTGGAAAACATTATTCTGAAAAATAGTTTGAACAAGTGATGAAGGACAACAAATTTAAATTTGTTACTAACCATCCCCAAACCTCTATTGGATTTCAATAATAATAAAAAAAAAACATTTTCTGCGGCATTGTTAAAAAAAAAAATGTGTTTTTACTTACAGTATGAAAATTTAAAAATAGATAAATTTGAGAAAAATAACTAAAATATTTTTTAAAATCATAGTATAAACATTCACTGAATTATCCAAAAGAGATTTTTATTTGCGTGATTTCTAAGCTACATTATGAAATTCTCATTATTTTTCTTATTGTTCAAATAAATTATATGTATGTTCTTCGCTGATATGCATACTATATCTCTGAGAAAAATTTTTTATCTTTCGAATTTGTTTTATTGTACAAAAACTATACTTTTCAGATTTTGGAGATACGGCAATTTTTTTACTGATTCCCACAAAATTCTCTCCTCTCTTTTTTAATGGTTTGGAAGTGTTATTGCCTGTTTTCTTTCATTTATATGTTCCGGTAATAAATGGAAAGTAACTTCTTTCAAATAATGATGATGAATTCCCCTTTTTTTCCATATTTAAACGATTATCAATTTAAGAATTTATTCCCGCAATGTTTGACAATGAAAAAAAAAAATGTAAGTGACCATCCATCAGTTTTTTGTGCGAACTGACATCACAACTAATATAATAAAACAATTTTAAGTCACATTCTAAAAGTAAAAAAAGTACTGTATGAATGGGAAAAATTGCAGAAAGAAAGAAAGACGCATTAACAACAGGCAAAGAGTCCGTACTTCGAAGAAACTCTCCCCCACAGATTTCGCGGAAATGGGAAAGGATGAACACAAGGGGGGAAAATTCGACTAACGCAAGTGGTCGCAACGCGGTCATTTAGACCGATTGAAACTTAAGAATGCGATAAAATGCTAAGAAATAGCAGGAATGACTTGCAATTTTATTACACAAGAGTGTGAACACTCAAGGTCAGCTACACGGAATTTGGCTATCGTAACTTTAAAGGGAAATGAGTTACAGGAAGATAACGAATTTCGGGCGGGGAAAAGACCAACGCGCGACTATTAACGGGTTAAGAATGTTTTTTTATAAATTTATGAAAGACTCCCATTTTTTTACGGAAAAAATAATATTTTAATAAAATGTACAAAAATACTGATGCAAATCACCTTATTTCGCGTATCACAACTAGTTAAATGACACTTGTATGCGGTTTTTCGTAACAATCTTAATTAAATAAATGGGGAAGAATTTTGACCAATTATCTAGTGTAGTAGTATAAAAAAATAAAAAGTCTAACATACTAAAACTTTATTGAAGGATTATTCCAAAAACCTATCTCATTTCTTACCTTATGCTGTTGTTGATTATATATCGCCGAAAGATAAAATACCACACATATATACAGGGTGCGGCAGGTATTTGAGAACACATGTTGTAGGTGAGATATCCCCCTGCCTATCATAATTACAAATCTTTTTCTGTTAGATGTAAACACCTCAGAACCTAGACTAACAAAGGAAATGAAGAGGAATGCTGTCATTGTCTCATTGGCTGAAGAATAATTGGCTAAGAACGGTTTAGAGAATTCTTAAATATGAAATCGTCAAAACTCAAAACAGTGTTAGTCAAGTCGATGAAAATCCTATGAAGTCGAAAACAGCACTCTGATGATGCCACAATCTGATGTGTGATACATGAGTACGTTCGTTAGAGGATGCACGTGATGAGGAGAGTACAGTGCTTTCCGGAGATAACCAGGAACAACTGCCTGACCAAAGACAAGCCTCTACTTAAATAGCTAAAACATCATGAGAGCCAGGAGCCAGTAATGCTCAAGCTCAGGTTTCTTTCCAATGAGAAAAACTTTACCCAGGTCAAGAAATTAAAACACAAAAAAGGACCGTGATGGTGTAAAATCCTCGAAATTCGTCTGACAGTTTTGTGCAGATAATTTCCAGCCTCAGTGATGATTCCGGGGTGTCCTGAGAAGTGAAGAGGATCTGATGCATCCACATCTTTTTCTTCAAGGTGACAGAGTCAAAGCTATTGATTATACTGATGTGTTAAAGCGCTAAATTACTTCTGCAATACATGGGAGGCCGTACGTTTTCTAACAAGATTTTGCACTGTCCCATAAGGCTGATACAAACCAAAAATGGATATCTAAAGAATTCATGACGGTGCTATCCTCAACTTTTTAGCACCCCAGCTGCACAGATATTAACCGAATGGCCTATTATGCATGTGTCGTAGTTGAGAAGGGACACCAATAGTCATCCACATAGAGATGTTGTGGTCCTCGAGGAAGCCGTTGCGTATGCAGTGACAAATGTTCCCAACACTCATCTCATCATTAACTGCAGTCAATTTTGACAGCCTGTAGATGCGAATATTGCGGTTGGCAGTGGTTTCAATGAATGATGCCATCCAGTGTGTACATGGTCACAAGTATAGAATGTTAAAATAAGGAAAATTATCTATCTCAAGTGTATATTCCTGTTTGAAAGAAGCATGCATTGACTTGCTCTCAATTGCCTGACACACCCTGTATATACCGCTATATATATATATATATATATATATATATATATATATATATATATATATATATATATATATATATATATATATACATATATATATGTTTAATCGTACGCTTTAGGATGCCTTAAGATGTCTTAAGAGTTAAACATCATACATTTAACTCATTCATTTAAATATAGAACTCTTAAAAAGTTTCATTAATGTAATTTCATTTGTACACATGTGTAGGAGAAAAAAATGTGTTGTATTGAGCATTTGCGTACAAAAGAAAAAAAAACACAATTTGTGCTTATGAAAAAAAATAAGAAAAGGTGTTGCCTTGGCCATTCCATTCGTATCATTCCTTGATTGAAAAGGAAATCGTCCTATAAGTGAGCAAACTCATCACCGTATCACTGTTCGGACAGATCTCTATTTCAAATGATGAGAAGGTCGGCGCACATCAATGAAAATACAAACATACACCATCATACCCCCACAGCCAAATATGTCACTTGCTTGTACCGAAGCAGGATTGTTTCTAGAGCCACATTCCCTCCATATGAAAATACAACTATTATCAGAATGAACAGAAAAACGGGACTCGACAGAGTAAAGAATATCGCGCCATTTTTTCTCCTACATCCCGCGTGCTGTGTTGCCCACTTCCTGCGGCCACCACGGTGCCTTGGTGTTAACGTAACACATGACATTGGTCTGCGAGTTAAAGACCTACAGCGTGTAGCAGGTTTCTGACAGTTTTAATCGAAACTGTGGTGGGAGTAGCTGAGCAGTCTCTTAACCGTTAGCATTAAATATCGATCGCCATTGGGCATTGTTCCACGTCTACGACCTTGCCCTGGTCTTATGCCTGCATTTCTAGTCTCAAAAAATCGATTACAGATCCTGGAAAGCACACTTTCTGAACTTCCAGCGGCTTCTTGTACTTCGAATTACCCCCCCCCCCCCCCCCACCCTCTAACCAAACTCTAACTCTCGAAGCTTTTGATTCTGTTAAATGAATGCGTTGATTCATCGCACTCCTCGAAACAAAAAAGTTAACAAATCGACTCTGTTATTTTGGACTTGTCAATTAAATAGTGCAATGAATGTGCCATAAATAGCTATTAGTTCATTTTTAATCAGATAATAGATCTACTTTAAAATTTAGAAATATGACTGAAAATAGGGAAAATCATTTCATAACGGTGAAATATCGAAATCTAAACTTTTATTGAACCAAATTACAATTTATCGTAGGATTTATCCGAAATATATGAAAATATACCTCGAAAGCATACGACTTTGTATGTCCTGTTAGATAAGTAAAAAACAATTAGGAATTAAGAAAGTACATGCATTGAGAATTAAAAAAATCCAACAAGTGTTAAGATCTTATGGAAGCATTTAAAATTAAACAAAAAGCATAATCAGATAATTTGAGTCTCTACCGCGCTTATCGGAGGGAGGTTGGTTTTCCTTAAATAAAAATAACTGATTTTATTTTTTAAATTACTTACGCCCGGTGATAAAACAAATGCTCATTATTTAATCTATATTTAATTCTTTACATATTTTGTGTAAAATTATGTGAATTTTGAAAATGTAAAGGCAGTTTTACAAACATTATTAGGATAAAATCCTTGCTGAGTTAATTAATATGTCACCATATAGCTTATAGGACAACAGCAAAAATATTGCTTGTTAGTTCGACACATTTTATCATTTCTAAAAAATAAATGATTTCTTCTGAGAGTTGTAAGAATCGATAAAATGGTTTTGAATTATTTTTAGAAAGTTCAGCATTATAGATTACTAGATATATTACACTTTTGAAAAGTTTATACCATCATTATTAAATTATTTTTATTCTTCTATCATCTTTCGTTTATCTTTTCTTTTCGGAATTAAAATGGAATACGTATAACGCAAATGAAATACCTTACAAAAGGAAGTAATATCTAATCAAAAACAACTCGTTGTAAATAATCCCACCAAGGCACAAACCTAAAACGTCAGTCATAAAAAGAAGTGATATCACATAAAAAGAAGCAATATAGAAGTGCATACTCCGAGTGCTATGTAAAAATATATCACTACTCATAATGTTTCCAAACGACTCGGAGTGAGGTACAGTATGTGAAAATTTCTTGGCGACATGCAGGCGTATATTTAATATATGCAGTACTTAATTTGATATATGCAGATCCTGTTTATTACAGAATTATTTCTTAAACGTAAAATGTCGTGTTTCCAACAAAAGGAATATTATTTAATACTATTGTAACAGAAGCCTTACTAGTACAGATTTCCCCACACTGATGCAATTCCATTTATGCAAGCTTTACTGCAACATATCTCAGTTTAGTTAACATCTATTATTAGGAGCATTGTTAGTAATATTCATATGCACATTATTTTTTATTATTATTTTACCAACTCAAAATTTTTATTACATGTCGACTTAGAAAACACTCAAAGGTCTTGAAAGTTTGCTTACATGTATCTTTGTATTTTTCGCAAATCTGAATATCCAACAGGTGATGCGAAGCACTCTAGTCTATGCACTGTAATTTTCAATTTTAAAATCTGTATTTTCTTCTCGAGTTACACAGATAGTTTGAAAATTTCTGTTCTCTTTGATGATCTTTTCTCTACTTCGGCACCTTTGATCTCAATTTCTTTCGTTTCTTGAGGCCAAAATGTTTCATTTTCATTCAGTCACTTGGGACCGTTAAACCATGCTTCATTTTTCAAAAATGATCCTGCTTTTTCACCTCTGGTTAACAGGTCGGCCGGTTTATCTGAGCCAGGGCAATGCGACCATAAGTTTGGATTTGTTTTTTGCTGTATTTCTCGAATCCTATTCTGAACAAATGGCTTCCATTCTTCAACATTGCCTTTGATCCAATGCAGAACAATCATTGAATCTGCCCAGAAATGTAGACTAATTTTCATTTCTTTGAAAAGATGTTGTTTAACATAGGCTGTTAGTCTAGACCCTACTACTGCGCTCATCAGCTCCAATCTTGGCAGAGATAATTTCTTAATTGGAGCAACTCTGACTTTGGAAATGACAAAACTAGTAAATATTTGTTCGTTAACACGATATCTTAGACAAACAACAGATCCATAAGCTTTGGAACTTGCGTCGTTAAAATAGTGTAATTGTAAATCTTGAATCGCATCTTTTGACTGGTCACCAAAATAATGTCTGGCAATCTTTGCAGCTTCAATAGATCTCAGTTGCTTGCACCACTTAATCCATTTATTGTGCATATCTTCATTCAATTCATCTTCCCAATTCAGACCTTCTTTCCAAATTTCTTGCATAAGAATTCTTGCAGTTACAGTAAAAGTGTTTAAAATTCCTATGGGATCATATATTCTTCCTATTATCTTTAAAACTTCTCTTTTGGTTACACCGTTATTCTTATCATCAAATTTCAAAAGATTCTGCAATTCGACTTTCAAATAATCTCCTTGGGTATTCCATTTATAACCTAGAACCTTTGTATAATCAGAATATTTATGGATAGTTTCTGATAGATTTTGACTTAGGATGAAGGGGAAGGGGGGGCTGCCTCGGAACATGCGCGCGGTGCTGCATGGACTAAGTTGCGCAATTCCACTTAACCACTCACACGTTTACATTCGCCCTCCCATCTCCCCTCCGAACTTTCCTTATAAGGTTTATTTTAAGTTTTTTTGGGTCACTGAATCCGAATTTTTAACTTACCCCCAAAATCCCCCCCCCCCTCCGAAACACCTCCAAAATAGTAGTTATTAACTTAAATTTCTCATTGTTTTAGGGGAAAAGCATTACGAAATTCAGAAACTAGACAAAATTTGCAACAAATAGGATACATGACATTATGACGTAGGATAAACGGGGAGAGAGGGGGCTGCCCGCCCGTTTATCTCGAAAACTAATTTTTTTCAAAAAATGAATTTTTTGGGGAGTTGACGGGTGAAATTTTGGTGCGAAGTTACAAATTCGGATTCAGCGACCCAAAAAACATAAAGTGAGTCGAAATCCAGAGCTAGTATTATTTTTCCAGGTAAAATCCCCAATTGCCAGCACTTCATAACTTAGTGCTCGTAGCGCCGCAGTGCATGTTCAGAGGCAGCCCTCCCCTCCCCGTTCATCCTACGTCATAATGTCATATATCCTATTTGTTGCATATTTTGTCTAGTTTCTGAATTTCGTAATGCTTTTCCCCTAAAACAATAAGAAATTAAAGTTAAAAACAACTAATTGGGTGGTTTTCGGGGGGGGAGGGAAAGTTTGGGGGAAAGTTAAAAATTCGGATTGAACGACCCAAAAAACTTAAAGTAACCCTTATAGAGACAGTTCAGACGGGAGATGGGAGGGCGATTGTAAACGTGTGAGTGGTTAAGTGGAATTGCGCAACTTAGTTCACGCAGCACCGCGCGCATGTTCCGAGGCAGATCCCCCTTACCATTCTTCCTAAGACATAATGTCATATATCTAATTTGTTGAAAATTTTGTCTACTTTCTGAATTTCTAGATACTTTTCATCTAAAATAATTTAAAAAAAATGATTTTTTTAACAAAAACCTTTTTTAGGGGCATTTTACCAAAATTTGGCGGGGGGTTGCCGGGGGAAATTTTGGTGAGAAGTTAAAAATACGGATTCAGCGACACAAAAAACATATAGTAAGCTTTTTTCCAGAACTACCATGAACTTTGCTAGGTAGAGCCCCTATACGGTCTCTATTGCCTGTACTAATTTATTATATAACGATTGTTTTAAATTATTACGAGTAAATTGATTTTTAACCAGAGCGTAAACCTAGTGTTATTTCTTAGATTAATCAAGATCATGAATTTATATGTTATTAAAATATCATACATTTCAGTTTAATTTTAGTGTACCAAATTCACCAAATTACGTATCTCTATTTGAAATTAGGGGATATAAGTGTTTGTCTAATGATATACTTACATCTGTATTGTTCTTTTAATTGTAATTTCTGTAAAAATAATTTTAAAGCTATGTTATACAGTTTGTTTATCAGAATATTTTTTGTCAACCTAATTTTATCATGCTATTGTGTAAATGATCCTTCCAATTGTTAGACAGTTAACTCGTATCGTTTAGCCTGATTTGATACTAAAAGCTGCCTCACATACTCAAACCGTAGAATTGCAATTTTTTTTTACAGTGAATATTTTCATATCAAGTACATTTTACTTTCAGAAAAACTATCATATCCGTATCATTGTTCCGTATTTCTCTTGTTGAGTTACAAAGGTACTTAAATTCTCACATTCGTGAAAAATAACAAGTCATTAAGGGTATACCAATCCAAACTGCTTATTTTCTGATTTATATTTTTTAATTCATTTTTGCTCTCAAACGTATCAAACTAGCAAATTCTCTTATTTAGAAAATACATAATGTGCCGTGCATGTCATTATTTTTTTCAAGAAACGCAAAAAAAAGATTGCAAAAAATGCTGTGAAAGTTGGCGTCTTGAACCAAATTTTCCGAAGCGGGTGATCTGGGAAGGGAAAAAATGGTCATACTGAGAAAATAAATGTCTAAAATCAAATTCTAATTAATTGAGCGAAAAATGAAATCACACTCCCGCCATCTCTTCAATACATCTCTTCAAAAATCACCTCATCAAGTTTCATGTTTTTATTTTAAAAATGAGTCTGAAAATGAATGTCTCAAAAAATTTCGAGCTGTTAAGTGTGGAAATAAGATTTTTTCGAATACACCCTTAAGTTCAACGACCTAGTTTCCAGTAAATTTGATCAGATATCACCCATGGCAAGAGTTATATCGCGGAAGACCATAATACCACACATAGGCTTAAGAATAAAGGTATTTTATTTAATGAAAAAATAAGTAGATTGCAGGGGTATGCTACAGGTTTCAGTTGAATTTTCACCAATAATTATGCAAAAAGGAATACGACTCTAACATTAAATATGCATATTTTCTAAGAAAGATTTAAACTCATGTAACAAGATAGTGGGAAGATGCAGGTGTGTGCTACAGGTATCAGATCAGCGAACTATTCTAAATTTAATTATAACAACCATGTGAAATAACTAATTGGTAAAACTTCAAAAACCAAAAATAAATACGTATGAACGAAGTGTACAAAAGTCATTCCACACTCTCTGAAACTTGAGAAAAGACGGAACAGGTGTAACATTGACATACGAATATCGCAACGGAAGACATTGCGGCTGCATGCAAAATCCCTTCGATCGCTATAGTATCCTTAACAGTAGAAACTAAATATGTCCTATTACATAGTTTGATCATTAAGAGCAATAACAAAAGAATAACGTAAACTTTTTGTAAGATTAAATGCCGAAGCACAGAAATTGCTCAGTAATGTTTTAAAAGTTTCTTAATATAGAATTTTTCCTCATCTTTCCTCATCTTCTTATATTTTCCAGATAACAATAACACTTCATATATATACATTTTTTTTTTTTTAACTGAAACAATTTTTATTATTTTACTTTATTAATTGAATCAATATGACAAACTTGAATACGTAGATTAAAACCCTTATGTAATCCAGAATTCTTTTAACTTTATTGATTTTTCATTTCATATAAACTTTGAGATTATAAATAACTCGATTGAACAATTTACTTCGTTGTAGAGGAAATAGTACATTTTTTTTAGAATGTAGCAAAAAGTTGGGATTGTTTTCTTGTTGAATGATTTTTCAACGTGAAATGCATTGACTGAAAATGAAATGTTGAACAAGTACATGTTTCTTAAAATTTATTTTTCACATTTCCTTTTCTCTTAACGACAGTTCCTTAGAAAATAAGTTTATCCGTTTAAAAATTTTTATTTTCTTTTTTCTTTTTCCCCAGAGCGTTATAGAAAAGAATACGTGTGTGTGTTTTAAATTAAACTAATGAAAAAAGTGAAAATATACAGTGCAAAATATAAATAAGTCCTAGTATATCTTTGCCATCACAAAGCCTTTTCCTATGTAAATCAAATGATTTAAGGAATCTCAGTACTCTTAAAGCTTCAGAAATTTCTAAAAAAAAGTTTTTTAAAACGTTAAACTCCAATCATTTCTGAACATTTTGATGTAATTGTACTTGAAATTCCTATTAAAACAGAAGTTACGGCTTTTAGAATTATGCCCGCTCAAGTCATTTTTCTCCAAATAACGTTTATGGGCAAAACGCGCAACATATATCGAAGAAGTCTGAATATTTTTCTTAAAATTTTCAGAATATATGTTTCATGCAACTCTGTTTGAATTGAACATAAAATGTCCTTTTTTTATGTTCCAAAAAATATTTTTTTAGGTGATTATATTTTTGAAATTTTCAAAATTTCGTATTAGCAAAATACAACTTTGTATTTAAAATATAAAAATGCTTTAAATACAAAGTTATTAGGTTCAAGGTAATTACTACAATCAAATGTATAATTAAACACAAAAAATTTAAGTCTAGTTGCAAAATATATTTTCTAATCCTGCAAGTAAGCTGTTGTACTGCCACAGTTCTATCTGACAATTTGGAGTCCCGTATAAATACTAATTCTGAGTATTGCAATTTTTTAAATGTATTAAATGAATGAAAATTCTCACACATACATCCTTCAGCAACCCCCCCCCCTCCCCGTTAAGTATTTAATACATCGTAGCGAAAAAAAAAAAAAAAAAAGAGAGAGAATTAAATCGTAATAGTGCGGAAATGTTAAACAGGAAAAAATTAAACTGGACATTATCTCCCGTTCACGCATCGCGTTCAAAGTTTTCGAATGTGATCAAAAATTGAACAGATTTAAAAAAAAAATCGTATAAGGTGTAAACTTTACACGATCGAACTAATCCTTTGTACATCGCATTCTCTTGAGGAGCAGAATTGAGGAAAAAATACCACATACCCCTCCTCCATCTACGTCCCACCCCTTCAAGGGTGTGAAAATGGCCTATTAGAGAAGAATTAAACCAAATTACAAAAGGTATAACTATTGACCAATCGACCTGATTTTTTTGTACATAAGGCAACCTTAAGGCTAAACGTCGAAAAAAATACACACCGTCCTTTTCCCCGGAGAGGTACCAGAGATCGAAATTGTTTAGCTCTTGAATTCAAAGAACGATTCAGGACTCACCACGGGAAGGTGGCTGCACCGAGAGTCACACACACACTCTACCCAACTAATCAACCAAAATGTGGACATATAGACTTTTCCATATCCACATGCAGATTCAGGCACTGCGAAATCTGATTTAGTGTGAAGTTATAATATGGTAGCACGAGAAGCGAGTGTGGCGCTTATGAAACCATCCTGTCGCTCATGGCCTTAAACTTTTGAGGAGGCCTGTGTTACTAGCTTGAACCTGCGTTCTCTACGGGTTATATATGACATGGTATATCTGCCAGATTCAAAGGAAGAGTTGGCTTTTCCCATATGGAAATTAAGTATGCAATTTCAGCTGAAGAAATGTTTACCATAAGAGGTGACAAGTGGAGGATCAGGTAACCTTGGTTTCAGATCAATTTATGATGTCATAAGAATCATTGACGTCAAAATGTATGGCCGAAACTAGAACTTTTCTGACGGATTTTTACTTTGTGTGAGTGTCATTAGATTTCAGTGCCCGCTGAAGTCTCAGCTCTCGAACGTGCTGCCTATTATCCACTACCATTGAATGAAGAAGGTTTTCTATAGGCAAAGAAAAAACTGTTTGAATTACCTCCCTCACCACTACTTGGACTATTACAAACAGCTGTCTGGTTGCTATTAATTCCCTGTAGTTGCTTTTAAGAGAATTTAAAGGAACATTCCACACATTTGCCCATAAATCATAAGTAAAGATCAGAGATACCTGTACTATGTTGCCGTTTCCATTGCTGCTGGATATTGTTCCTCAGACGTAGCGAATCGGGATCTAATTCTCGGTGGTTAACGACAGCAAATAGGTTACTGAGACTGTATTATACATTTCATTGGAAACCCACCAAAAAATCTCATCAACATTGTCACGTACATTATGATAGTATACGTAACTCTGTAGTTTGAAATTCAGCCAAGATATTCAATAGTTGAGGGACCTAAATATATTATTGAATGTATCATGAAATGCAGAAGTTAACCTGGGGAAGCAGGTCTTTCAAACAAATGCCTTCTTCTTTGAATAGTAAAGGATGATTAGCGTCACGTTCGAGAGCTTGGAATTTGGCTAGTACTGAAATCCAAACACACTCCGCAAAAAGGGAAAATCCGTCATAAATCTTCTACTTCCGGCAATAAACTTTGATGCCAATAATTATTATGGCATCATAAATTGGTCTGAAACCAAGATTACCTGATCACCTCTTTTGGTAAATATTTCAATATTTGGTAAATATTTCAAGACACACACCTTCTTAAAAGTTTATGGGCATGAGCGACGTGATGGTTTCATATGGACCACCCTCTCTTTCCGTGCTACCAAGCTAAAATTTTACACTAAATCAATTTTCGCTGTATATCTGAATCTGCATGTGGATCTAGATAATTATCCACACACACATTTTGGTTGGTTGGTTGGGTAGGATGTGGATGGGACTCGTGGTGTAGCCACCTTCAGGTGGTGAGTCATGAATTGTC
This sequence comes from Maratus speciosus, assembly GCA_963932465.1. Lineage (NCBI taxonomy): Eukaryota > Metazoa > Arthropoda > Arachnida > Araneae > Salticidae > Maratus > Maratus speciosus. The sequence continues at coordinate 428,547,849 of OZ010795.1, read as the reverse complement.
CTTTGAAGGACGGCTCATGGGCTGCACAATTTTGATATCTAGTACCCCTCCGGGAAAAAATGACGTGATATATTTTTTTCCGATTTTTAGCCTCATGGTTGCCTTATGCTCACAGAAAAAGGTAGTCGATTGTCAATATTCACACCTCCTGTAGTTTGGGTTAATTCTACGAAAATTGGCCATTTTCACCCCCTTGAGGGTGTTGGAAGGGGATAGAAGAGGGGTATGTAGTATTATTTTATCCTCCATTCTACACCTAGAGGACATGCTATTTACGATAAATGATTTCCATTAAACAAATTTTACATCTTTAGCGATTTTTCATTTATGTGTTAAAATTTTGTTCTAATTCGAAAATTTTGAAAGCGATGCGCGATCGGAATATATTTTCCAATTTAAATTATTTTTCTCTGTATTTGTATTGATGAGTAGCAACTTTTCCGCACTATTAATATTCGATTTTCAAACTTTTTTGTTTTTGCTCTAGTCTAGTATTTAACCATTGCATATTTTGAACAAATTTCGGTACCCATCTTCAATGATCATAACATTAATTGAATGGCAATCTGTTCCTATGTCGAGGGTTATACATTTGAGGTTTTTTTGAATTTTACGAACTTCGTCGTATTCTAACTCCTCGGTCGTGTTTTACAGGCCCCAAAAATGAGTCAAACATGCACATGCAATCATAAAGAGAGACAAACACTGAGGAACGAGAATTTTCTAAAATCAGTAAAATCGTTTGCAGGTCCTTCTAAAACGTACATAAGTAGGGCAAAAACCAAAAACCAAAAATTTTCTGAGATAGCTTTTGAGATAGAAGTAAGCAATTTTTTTTTTTTTTTGGATTCATATGGTAAATATTCTTTACTCATATGTTTCCATGCAAATAAGTACACTTCGTATAAATGTACTATTCAAAGAAGAGATAAATATGTGTTGGTTTATTTTCTTGATTATTTCAGAAGTTTTTAATAAAGAAGTAATTATATTTTTAACAATTACATGTTTTTTCTTTTCCAGTTTCTTAACACATTCTTAATAGTCTTTGATACGCAACTAAAATTGGTTACAATTTTAGCAAAATTTTAATTATATCGGTAGACATATATTACTTAAAATAAATACATTAATTTATTATTCATATACTTAAAGCCTTAAGATAAGAAATCCCCATTTTATTATGAAATATAACACTTTAAATAAGAATAATTTTTCTTAAATGTTAAATAGTTAAAATATGTTATGTGAGTTGATATTCTATAAGATATATTTTGCAGGCTTATAGAGTAGACCGGCGCACGTTTGCGTGTGAGGCGCGTTTACGCAGTGCACTTTTTCCGAAACTAGTTATAACTAGCAGTCACCAGTCACGACAGATTGATGCTGCTCCCTAGCAGGTATTCTCACACGTTTTTGAGCGCCACTCGAGCTTCGGTCTCGCATGCGGAAAGGATAACCTGTTTTCTGTCAAAGTGAGTAAATTTTGAGAAAACATAATTGAAACTTATTGCGAACTAATAATACTTAGTTAAGGATAAACAAATACATAAACATTAGCATAATTTTATCCTTTTTTGAGAACTGTATTTGTATGAACAGAAATGTTATTAATTTTCGTTGCACGTTATAAATAAATCCAAACATGGCAACGGGACACGTTTACGCATTGAATTACTGCGTAAACGTGAACAACTGAGACTATTTGAAAAGGCAGGACCAAGGCATGGCACAAGAAAGGGAAGAAAAAGAGGTGTTAAGTGATACGCCGGTTAAAGAAGCCCTCAGACAAGAGCAGTTAGAAAAGCAAAAGAAAAAAAAATGATAGTACAACAAAAACAAAAAGAAGAAATTACGTAAAAATTTACTAGTTTCTATGGAAGCAGAAGAAGAAAACAGCAAAGTAAAAACTATGAAACCAAAAATCGCAAAAGGGAAAAAGTTGGTACACTCTGGAAAAAAGAAAATAGTGAATGAATCTGATGACGAAGATGAAAACTGTGTGTGTATTTATTGTTTGAAATCATACATCCAATCAAAAAAAGAACAAGACTAGCTTCAATGACTTAGATGCAAAAGGCGGTCCCATAACAAGTGTATAAAAAGAAATCCTTTTTTTCTCTAAAAACTGTAACACTGATGATGAAGACGACTAAATAGTTTCTTTTTTTAATTAGCCATAAGCCCTATGTTTTCAATTTAGCCTATAAAATATTATTTAATTAATTCTCTTTAATTTTTTTAAACAATGTTTTAAGTTATCTCTCTATTCTAAAAAAAAGTAACTACCGCTGTCACCGCCGCCGCCGCCGCCGCCGGTTTTGAATTTTTTGTGATAGGAGGTCTTTCTTCGTTAATATTAAGAAAAATAATGCATACAAAAATATGAAAATCGGTAGTATTATACAGAAATGTTTGATAAACACGCTGATGCAGACAGTTTTCAAATCGAAGAATTATTTTAAGAGATATTTAATGCTGAAGTTGGACAAAATCGTTCCACTAAAAAAGTTTTATAGGAGCAAAAACTATTCATAGGAATTTCATCATTTTTAGATCATTTTATACGTTTGAAGTTCCCGGTGTGCAGACTTTATTTCTTTTTTTAATTTGACTAATTTTTTGAGGTTTTATTTCTATTTTAAATTCAGATTTTCAGCATTTCGAGAGATATATTTTACAGATTTTAGAAAGTGATATTAATTTAAACTGTTGCCAACTGTATGGACAGCGGAAACAATAATGTTTACTTCAAAGAAAAAAAATATTTATACGTGTAAATAAATTTAAAATTTATTTACACGTGACTATTATAAACAAAAAAAAAACATTTGGAATTAGAATTAAATAATTATGTACAAAAAGCAGGAACGCATTAAAAATTACGTCATAAAAACTATAATTACACGTGAATTTTAAGAGAAAAAGGAATTTGTAAAATAATAAATTTATTAACATGAGTTAGAAATCTTAAATAGGAGAAATTACGTCATATTTACGTCACATTACAGTTATTATATAAAATGAACACAAAATAATATTGCAGAACGGTTTAAATTTAGAAAGTGCGCGAGACATTTACTTGATATTTTGAGAGGCTACTTTTCAACTATTTTTGTTAGGAAAGCGCAAATAATATTTCATTTCTAACAAAAGTATTTTCACGTGAGTATTAAAAAGAGAAAGAATAGTTTGGTCAAAATTACGTCGGATTAAAAACGATTAATTTAAAATGTCTCATTTAAAAGAACTTCCTTTTCACTTTGTTAAAAAATACCAGGAGACAAAGACTCTGTTTATTTAATTCCTTTTATATTAGCTTATTTTGAAATGTTGTCACACGTGTCTACGTCATCAAGTTATTTTTATTTCGACGTTTTATTTGCATTATTAATGTTGTACTAATTTATTTGTTCTTTCGTTATTTAAAATAAAAATTATGTCAATTTGTATAATTTGGCGAGTGGTTTGGCGATTTATATAATTTGGCGAAATTGGTCGACGGGATAATCAAGTAGTACCGCAGCGGATTTGGCGTTAAAATTCCCCAATCCGTAGAATAGAAATCCGTTTGTAGGGAGATCGCCACTGTTTTTTAAATTATAATTCAATCTTTCGAAGTCTTTTTAAAGCCGATCAAATTAGTCTGCGGTGTCTGGACGGGGGTTGGCGAGTGTAGCTCGTAGGGGGCCGAGCCCCCTAGTAAATAAAATATTTCAATTTTATTAAATATTTATTCCACTTACTCCTTGGTATCACTTATAACATGCGTAAACGTGCCCCACTTGATGCGTAAACTTGCCCCGTTCTAAAAAAAAAAAAAAAAAAAAAAAAAAAAAAAAAAAAAAAAAAAAAAAAAAACGGTTAAAATCACAAATAGGGCAACAACTGAATACACAAATTTTGACTTTATTAACTGCTTTATAAAACCAATGTGTCAAAAATTTCCAAAGATAAAACATAAAAATTAGAAAATTCCTTGAAAAAACTCGCGTAAACGTGCCCTGGTCTACCCTAATTCATGTATTCTCCTCCGTATAAAATGCATATATAATATTATTATGCATGGAAATACCGCTACTATTTCCCATACATTATCAAATCCATGTGGATTAAACATAATTCTTATACCAGCATATCAAATGTAAATGCATCATATTCACGAGTGATTTTCTTTTTATAAAAATATGTATTTATGAGATTTTATAAATAAATTAATATAAGAGTATTTCGAATCTCTGGATAAACTCAACGCTTATTTATTGTTAGATTTAAGAGAAATCTTATACTGTACTGCGATAGAAATTATTATTTTTAATATCATATGAAAAAATGAAATTTGGTAAAAAAATAGTTATATTATATTGAACTTGAAAGTTTTATGCATAATTTTATTTTTGTAATAAATTGCATGCTGGCGAAAAGAAATCAAATACACAACTTACACTCATTTTATAAATTCATTACATATTTTTAATATATATAAATATATGTGATTCTTTCTTTAAGTTATAGAACATGTTCAGTCCAATTTTACAGATTCGTACTCGAGAGTTTCGAGAACTAAATTTAGATTTAAAATAATATTATTTTTCCTTATTTTCATATCGTGACTTTTTTTTTGTATTTTAAAATGATCTACTTTTTATTTCATCTTTAGTTCAGAGGGAAGTAAATGAAACTGAACAAAATATTAAAATGTATTCTAAGTATGAAAATTAATGAATTATTGCAATTTATAACTGTTTAAAAAATGAAGACGGTAATCCTGTACATTCTCTCATCGGGCTTTTAAAAATCAATAATTTTTAAAACATTTCCTTTTACATAAATATTTTCATGAAAATAGTGAAATATTTCAATATTTTATAAAAAATCACATTTTAAAATGGTGCATTTTGTTTACAAGAATTATATTTTGTGAAAAGAAAACTTATGCCGAAATATCACTGAAATTCATATAATACTGTATTTTGTTTAAATAATAAATAATAAACGTTCTTTTCAGGCATTTGAATAACATTGTAAGAGTAAATTTTTAGTATATTTTTAACATCTTCCTTACGTATGTAATGAATAACTTACCAAACAAAATATATTTTCAGTATTCCATAAGATATTACATATATTTTCATAGAATAAAAGCTGAAAATTTAAAAATTTTAAAATACAAGCAATTTTGTGTTACGTGATAAGTTAGGGTATATAGTTTTAAAGATTATATAGTTTTGAAGATTAGAAGAACTAATATATATAGATATAGATATAGATAAAAATATAGATAGATATAGATGTATATTTATTTATTTATTACATCCTGCTCGATTACTACTAAAACCTAGTGAGGCATTGGTGAGGTTACATAAATTTCGTTCTAATTATTGAAAACATTGCTGCTGATGGTAAAAAGTAGCGTGAGGCTTTTGCAGCTGCTGACAGACAAACATACATTGCAGTTGACCAATTTAATGAATTCTACCTATTTTTTTTGCAGTGATGAGATCGACTAAGTTCAATCGAAACACCAGCGATTCAAGATGCAGAGAAATGTAGTTCAGGCTGCATAGTGGGAAGTAATGGACCGGTAAACATCCGGTAGTTTTCTAAGAAAACGTAAGCTAAAATCACTTGAAACTGTTTATTCAACCACACATATAAATCTGAACATTTGAAACATTGCGAGAATATATCAGAGTATTCAGGCAAGAGCACAAATTACTATCCTATGCTAAGAAGATGTTAATGACAATTTAAATAGTCTATGAGAAGATAAGACACTTGGTTATAGATCAAATAAACAATCGAACAACACAAATATATCTCATCTGACCTCATGCTCAGAAGTTTTGTTAGAATTCGCGCAGGAATACAAACTAAATATAAACTTCAGACGAACCAAACAGGACTAGACACGGAAAGAAATGCGATCCGTCACTGAACCAATGGAGAGTTCCGATTCCGTTTACGGAGCAGTACATAGAATAGTAATAGTGGATTATTATAACAGTCCAGATTTTTTTAGAAAACACATGTGCATTATGACACATTTAGAAGCATAGAAAGGTCTAAATGTGTTATTAGCATTTTAGAATGCATTACTATTAAATATTAGGTGTTTAAGTTCACTATTTGGTAAATTATTATGAGTTATTTTCCTTTTTAAATTTTATAGCAATTTTTTTAAATTAGCAGTCTTACAGACGGCACGTTTCCGATTGTGCACCGGATTTTATTGTTTCCTGTTAAGGGTTAAGACTCTACAAATTGTGTATGTATCCCGGTACTTGTATATCTTATACATAAAACATTTTCAGATTTAAAGTCGTCGTGGAAACAATTTTCAGTACTAAACTTTGTGATAAAAACATTATATCTTGTATATTTTGAAATTAATAAAAGTGTTTCCCTAAAATAAATTGGAAGACTTTTCCACCATATAAAATAAATTTTAGTGTTTGAATCAGTGTGAAACATAATACTTTAATAATATTATGAATATTTTATTTCCCTAAAATATAAACTCCACTATACAAAACATTTCCATCAACGAAGAACTGCTACATTCATAACAAAATTATTCTCCTGGGTACTCAAGTAAACATTTATGCAAACTACAAAAAGTGGATATTTTGAAAATTATTTTTTATGAAAAAAAACTTCCATGGTTCTTGAAGAAAGATAAAATTTTCTTTGATGGGGAAAGTTATTCTACTTTGGAGTTCTTGGTAAAGGTTAAGTAAATTATTCATGCTTCTTGTTCAAAAACGAAATTTTATAACATAAATTTCTATCTCAAATTTTATGGTTTATCTGCGATATGCTTACTATAGATGAGAATTTCTTTATATTTCTTTTTACATGATATGTAATGATATTTAGATTTTTTCTGGAAAATAAGGAAAGTTTTTAACAAAAAAAAGATATTATTATAAAATATAATTTTATGAAAATGAATGTAGATGTTCCAAATAATGTATTACTATATATATATATATATATATATATATATATATACCGGGTGTCCTATAAAGGGTTGACTAATTTTAAAATGTAATAACTTGCAAACGGTGACAGATATTAAAAAATTCTTGCAGGGGGATTATGCATGAGGTCAATTTTTTTTTCTGCGATTTTCGATTTTAGTTCGAATTACACACAATATATGGCACTGCGATCAATAGAAGCTAAATTCACGTTCAATGTTTGGCCCTTCGGGACCCACTGAGCACATTTTAACATTTTAATCTCCTTTTTTTCGCATGGAAGAAGTGATCGGTCAAAAAATCGAGCCTGTGTTTAGTGCCTATTGCTTACAGAGCCTATTGCTTACTATTGTTTGTAATTTGAACTAAAATCGAAAATCACTGTAAAAGAAAAAAAAACTTTCGACCTTATGCATAACCTTCCTGCAAGAATTTTAAATATATGTCACCGTTTGCAAGTTATTGGATTTTAAAATCAGTCAGTCCTTTTTAGGACACCCGGTATATATATCTGTATTTGAAATATCTAGAACTTTCAAATATACAATTTTTTTTAAGAAGAAAGATTTTTAACTATAATTCTTTTTCAAAAAATACATCTGGAAGAAGTACTTTTGCATGTAACTGAAAAGACCCCTCTCTACAAAAATACTTTAATAAATATCATGGTCATATGATCACTGCAAATCTTAATATTGTTAATAATATTACATTAAGAAAATTAATGTGTTACGGCACTAAATATAGACTTCCATCAAAACTTAAAATAAATTCAATTATAAAACAATTTACATATGATATTGATTTATTTATATATAAAATTTATATTTATTACAATAAACCTATTGCTTATTTTAGTCAATGGAAAATTTTACTCATAGATAAGTTAAGTGATGTTCTTAGGACGATGTCTCTGATCAAATTAAAGTCAATACTAAACACATATTTTCAACAAATTAATAATAATATAAAAAAAAAAAAAACTATGTAATCACATATATGGACAAATCCCCTAATAATTATGCAATAATATGGAAATCATATTATCACCACCTTCTCACATCTTGTATTTCACCAAATGATTCTTTGCAAAAAAAAATAATGATTATATAACAGTAAACAATCGTAAAAGTAATAAATATTATAAACTACTAAATATTATACATACAAACTTTAACTATTCATATTTATTGCTTATACCTAAATTTCACAAGACACCGATTAAATTTAGAACTGTTACAATTGGAGCAATACACATACCAATTTTGCTAATAAATTTTTATAAAAATTCTTAGTCAAATTTATAAACTTACCACAGCAATAGATAATACACATTGTATAAAAAATAGTTAACTGGTTAGTGTACTAAAAGACCTTGAATGTGTAAAAAATATATGGACATATGATTTCAAAGATATTTTCAATAATATAAATCTTACAGACCTGCATAATATAATTAATACATAATTTAAAACATATAAAAATCAATTAACTCTTCCTACATAAATGGACACAAACAATTTTCGCACTTTATCTAATTTCATTATATATAATAACTACAATTTACAAGAATATTATATCCCAACAAAAAGTTTTCGGATAAAAAAAAAGCGCCAAGTTCTCCTTAATGTTTCGGCCACAAAAAGTAGTGATATCTGAAGTTCGCACAAGTTAAAAGCCAAACATCCCAAATCTTTCATTGAAAATGGCTTCCTGCGACTTGGCCGTTAATGCCTTCTACAACATTTCAAAATTAATGATTGGAAATTACGCATTTATGAATTATTTAAATATTAAAAGTAATATTAGAATGTAAAGAGGCAAATTCACATAAAGACATAAGTAAAAGTTTTCTGATAACTACCTTTCAGTTTCAACAAACGTTAGTTTTGATTACAGATCATTTAGTCCACTTGTGGTTTAATTGCCATTTTATACGGTCTAAAGCTAAAGTCATTAACGTAAAACCCAAGAAATAAAACAAAATTTACTTACTTCAAATCTCACAATATGTTACATTATATTTTATTGTATAATATTGAAATCTTGTGTATTGACGAAAGAGAATTTTTTCGTTTGAACATTTATTATAGTTTGTTTGCATACATTATGAGGTATTCGATTTATAAACTGTTAAAAGATGATACTAATTATGTTTTAGCAATTAGGGATATTATCTCCTGAATACAAGTATTTTGTTATTTTTAACTTCTAAGCATTTAAAAAGACTGAAGTTGTTTAAATGCTTTTTTCAAATGTGTATTTTTTTCTGTACTCTGTGCCACAAAATGCCTAAAATAATCAAAAAATGTAGTTGGCATGTATCTCATTTGTACATATTTTAAAATTTGAAAAACTCTCTCGAAGGCATTAACGGCCAAGTCGCAGGAAGCCATTTTCAATGAAAGATTTGGGATGTTTGGCTTTTAACTTGTGCGAACTTCAGATATCACTACTTTTTGTGGCCGAAACATTAAGGAGAACTTGGCGCTTTTTTTTTATCCGAAAACTTTTTGTTGGGATATCACTACTTTTTGTAAGTTTTTTCAAGTTTGTTATTCTAAACTATATTAATATGAAAAAACTTAAATTTCGGTACTTTTATGTTAGCCGGGAGCAAATCTCCTGATTAGCCTTTTGTTTTTTCGCCAATAGCAGTTTTCATTTTTCACATGTGTAAATTAGAAACAATGCTTTGATTTTCAAATAAAATATTTTGGTTTTTGTTATTATTTCTTATTTATTTATTTATTTATTTCTATGTTAAATATTCTATTAAATAAAATGAGGGAAATGCGTCTATTGTAAATGAGATGACTGAAAAGTATATATCTTTAAATGAAATTAATGCAATATGAACAATGGGAGTTGGGAATAGTATTTGGCGATTTGGCACTTTCGCCCGGCTAATATAAAAATACCTAAATTTATTTTATTGAGCTTTACAAATTTATACTTTATTTCTTTTTATATTAAAGTACTAGCCGCCTCTAGCAAGCAGTATTTACCGTATTAATTCCATGTTAAACGTTGCATCATGATACTGTTATTCATAATTTAATTTACTTGCCCATTCTTTCGCCAAGTCGGAAACTTTTGATAGAGAAATCAAAAACTCTTTACGATCATGGAAGCACATCATATATTTTGTGTTGTTATGTATTCCATCTTTCGTGACAAATATCTCTTAACTCACTTATGCATGTTTCCTTAGCAGTTACGATTCGTTCTCTAATGCGGAAATTTTTAATCCTGTTAAGTAATCTTTTCTAATTGGACTCACTACCAATTGTTGTATTTTAACTTATACGACTAGGTACAAGTGAAATGATTCTTATGAAATCCTTTGACAATATCTGCATTTGCATTAAGCCATATTGGTGCTAATATCTTTTTGTTTCACGTTAACCTTTTCAATAAACACGATTACGGAAGGATAGAAGGTCTACCGGATCACTGCCATGATCCATTTGAAAATCTATCATTTTTCTCATCTGATCGTGTTGAAGAATTAGTCAATGTGCCATGGTTTTAAGATTTTAGTTAATTTTATTCGAAACCTGAAAACTAAAATGCGAGGAACCAGATTATAGAAGATTCATTCTAACTTATATATCGATTAACAGGTTACATATTATAGAATTATAATGATCATAAGGAGAACTGGCAGTTTCAATGCTTTAATAGTTTCCGTAAATTCTCTTTATATAATACAGAATTTTTAGCGGTGTAATGATTAGCAACATAGTCACAGTAAGTATAATAACAGTACAATATAATAACAATAGCAGAGGTTTTGGACAGTGACGAAACTATTTGCACTTTGGAAATATTAGTACGTTATATCATTTAACTATTCAGATGATATGCGGAAAAATAAAAATAGATGGCTCGCATTAATAATTAACTCATTGAAAAATAGCCACTAGCGCCAAATATTCGCCAAGCTTGAGGACATTTAGCAAAGTTTCGCCGAATTTGGTAATATATCATGTCAATTCTCAAATCTGGCGACAAAAAATTTTTTGTTTATTCTGACGTCATAATGATGCATATGTATTATGTATTATACACATACCTATAATATGTATGATGCAAATGTATTACGTATTATGTGCATATGTATAATATGTATGTTGCATATGCATAAGTACATTAACATCACTAAAACGCACTTAAAGGAATAGTGTTCCATAAATAGTAGAGATAATTGCCAGATTGACCAGAGTGCTATTGAGATTAGAATTCCGACATTTGTAATAGACCGGGAAGCGTCTGCACTCACCATCACCTCATCGAGTTTACAGCTGAAATTTTAGGATTAGTTAAAACTAGATTAGCATATTTAAATGCAACTGGTCTGTTAAGTCATATCTTGGTAGAAACCATCTAAAGACCTAATTTTAGTGGTTAACTGATAGGTTTTCTATTGTATTTTCCTGCATCCAAAAGTTTGGAAATATGGAGGAATGGATGCAGGAAAACACAATGGAAAATCCACCAATTAACCCGTAAAATCGGGTCTGTAGGTGGTTTCCATAAAGATATGACTTGGCAGACCAGTTACATTTCAATACGCTAATCGATATTTAACTAATCCTAAAATTTCAGCCGTCAATTCGATGAGGTGATGATGTGTGCAGACGCCTCCCGGTCTTTAATAAAATTTCTTTTAAGGAAGTAAAAGATGGACAGATAAACTGAAAGATTTGCCTTATTAAGATTTTTGTAAAAGTATATAAAAATTCATTTAGCTTGAACTCATGTAACACCTTTATAACTCAGGCTAATTTTCTGTAATCTGGTTTTGGCGACCAACATATCTTATCTATAACTATAATCTTTCTTTTACAGATTTAAAATTAACAATAAATTAACAGAAAGTTGGCTAATAATACAATATAATAACATTAGCAGCGGACTTCGGACGCCGCATCTGTCGCAAATCGTTAAAGACAGTTTATTAGTTACACATTTCATTTAATTAAAAGGAGATTTTTAAAAACTTTCATATGGAATTAGGATATTCCACTATAGGGACCTTGGCACTTTTTTTAAATTTTGGCGCAATTCGGACTTCAGAAACTGAGATATGCTGCCAAATGATATAAACAACAATGAAAACAAACCTGATGAACTTTTATGTTATTTATATTATGTATTTATATACATATAAACATTTTATTTATACATGTATAAAATATTATTTTTTTATATACAAATTATTTATGTTGGTATATAAAAATAAATAAACGGGTTCTTTACATTAAATAAATTATATACACATGGAAAAAATTGCTTGTGTATATGACACAGTAAATAGGTTGCCAGAAAATACGTTATCAAATTTCTTTTCTCGTCAAGGCTATTTTCTGTATTTCGCCAAGGTTACTATATCGGAAACATACCGAATTGCGGTTATATTTTGTTAAATGTTTTATTGTTTTAATATCGTAAATATATCATAACCTACACTGATTAAAATTTTTAGGTATATTCATTTTTTTCTATTCAACAAACATCTTTGGAAAAGCATATATATAAATTTTATTCTGCTTGAAATTACGCGACCCCTTCAAAACTCTGTAATCGTGTATTGGCGACCAACATTGGCGCAATTGAATGTGAAGGAACTGTTTACGGCCAAATGAACACCCCCTGTTGTAAGGGTTTAGAGGCGGAAATTCTGTGTTTTCAGATTTTTCTGGTTAATTGTGCTACAAACACGACTTACTTGTGAAATTTCATAATTCTACGACTTTTAGAAGTACATTAGTTATTTGATGATGCGAAGTGAGTCAGTGACAAAAAAGCGCTTTTTCGGAATTTAATATTTCGAAAACTACTAAATATAGAAACATGAAATCGTGGAACCTTAGTTCAGTTTGACCTTACGAACATGTGTATAAAAGAAAAAATTCTACATCTCTCCCTAAAACGATGTTATGAGGGGGTGAAAAGTATGCCGAAATGGTTCCGGAAAAGGTAGCTTACGGCTTGTGCGAACTTGGCGGACGCACTGCCGTGCTCCCAGATATATACGAATAGTCGGAATACCCCAAAGCGGATGTACGTCTGGTCTGTTGTATGTTGCCTAAATTAATACGAACGTAATTTTTGTAAAGAAAGTATTCTTATGTATCGTTCAATAGAAATTCATATATTCTTTAATCTACAATTAGTTTAACAATGATCTAAACAATGGATATTAGGGAAGTAAATTGTACGTTACTATTAACATATTGCGCATTTAAAAAAATATATGTATATATAAATTAAAAAATTAAAAAACAATCATAAAAAATATAAAATATATAATAAAATAAAATAAAATAAAATAATAGGTTGGCTGGGTTGGTAGATGTTAAATTATGGAAGAGGAAGGTCTCTTCTGGGTAATTTATACGTAAAAGTTGATTTAATAGATATATTATTAAAAAAAATAACAAAATGGAAAGGTACATTTTAATAATTAGTTTCGAAGTTCATAAGCAATCCTTAATAATGCATAAAACCATATTTAATTATATTAATTTACTTCTATATATTATAATTTATAAATAGTGGGCTCTAATACAGTATATGATATATGTATTGTACATATAAACATGTAAAAATGTTATATTTATTTGCACCCCCACTCCGAAAAAAAGGAAAGAAAAGAAAATAGAATTAATTATAATTTTAATTTACAAAGGGACGGGTTGTGTAGTATTTTTATATTATTTACTAGGAGGTTCTGCCTCCTGCAAGTTACGCTCGCCAACCCCCTGTACAGATACCGCAGAATAGAAAAATACACTCATCTGATCGGTTTTAAAAATACTACAAAAGAATGAACTATACTGAAAAAAGCTGTGCAGATCTCCCTGTAAACGGGTTTCCATTCAATTCCCTTTGGTTGCAAAAATTTAACGCCGAATCAGTTGCTGGTAAGACATCCGATTATTGTTTTCGTGTTTGATTAAAGAGGATCAGTTAAACATTTGAAAACAAGCTAAAATAAAAGGAATTAAGTGTACATAATCTTTGTTTCCCGGTATTTCAAAACAATTTCTATAACAATAGCCTAAGTCGTGTGACTATCATCAACAGTTCCGGGCGGACCACTTCGCTTTTTATATTCCAGGTGCCATTTTGGAACTTCAATGTTAGCCAGGCGCAGTTGATAAGTCGCCAAATATTAATCTATCACCATCATTTCATCTATATTATAATAGTTCAAGCCATGTATCTGCCATAAATAAATACGGTCTGATTACTTCGCTTTTCGTTTGGCCCAGATATCATATACGGCCCCATATTGGCGCGATTTTTTTCCGACACCAATTTCCGGCAGGCATCAACAGCATAAACAACCACAGCTGGATTACCATATCCAGCAAAATAATGATACTTTGGTGTCAGTTAAGAACCCGTTGCGTATATGATATTGGCGTCAGAAAAAAAATCGCGCCAGTATGAGGCCGTATATGACATCTGTGCCGAAAGTTTTCCATTTTAAAATTTAAAAAATCGATTTTTTTTTTTTTTTTTTTTTTTTTTTTTTTTTTTTTTAAGAATAAAACTACATAAAATTTGCCATGGTCGCAAAGCATTTTTGGTACTGTTACGCTAGCCGGGTGCAAATCTCGACAATAGCTTTTTTTCAACTCGCCAGTTAGCATTTTTTTTTCAAGTGGAAAATTAAAACATTGCTTTGAAGTTGAAATTAAATGTTATGATTTGTTGCATTATTTAATATTTGGCCAGATATCATATACGCACCGTTTTTTTTTTTTTTTTTTTTTTTTTTTTTTTTTTTTTTTTTTTTACGAAAATTTGGCGGAAACCTTGTTTCGAATACCAGTTAATTATGTATTTTTGGTACTATCAGTTATCCCGTCGACCAAAAATCTGTCACCAAACTCCAAACTAATAATGGTTGATTGTAAATGTCACATTCACTTGACTTTAAGCAAGTTACACGTGTTTGGGTTTACGTCATCAAGTGATTTTCATTTCGACGTTTTATTTATATATTTATTAATGTTATACTATTTTATTTGTTCTTTCGTTATTTAAAATAAAAATTATGTCAATTTGTATAATTTGGCGATTTATATAATTCGGTGAAATTGGTCGACGGAATAACTATGTAGTACCGTATTTTTTTGTTATTTTCTATTATTTAAAAAATAACCAAAAAATAATTAATAACTATAGAACAAAACAATTTACATAATTTAAAAAAGAAAATAAAAGTAAATAAACATTTATTATTAAATAAACAACAATAGCCGGGTCACCATATCAATCAAAATAATGTCATTTTGGCGCTAATTAGGTACCCCGGTGCGTATATGACATCTGTGCGGTTTTTTTTTTCTTTTTTAGAAAGATGTGAAAGCCATTAGTTTTAAATGTTTAAATTTTAAATGAAAGTTTTGTATTTAAAAAAAAAAAGAATGAAAGGATTATATTTTAAATGAAATTAATGAAATACAAAAAAAAAAAAAAAAAAAAAAAAAAAAAAAAAAAAAAAAAAAAAAAGCGACGTGAAAAATGTTTGGCGATTTATCACATGCGTCCGACTAACATAAAAATTCCGAATTCTTGATTTCTCTATCAGAATCTTTC
Source organism: Maratus speciosus (assembly GCA_963932465.1). Classification (NCBI taxonomy): domain Eukaryota; kingdom Metazoa; phylum Arthropoda; class Arachnida; order Araneae; family Salticidae; genus Maratus; species Maratus speciosus. The sequence goes on along the minus strand of OZ010795.1, from coordinate 428,532,247 downwards.
GATTTGGCGAAAGATTGTTCAAGTAAATTGAATTATGTATAAAATTAATATGCTACATTTCTTAGCATACATTTAAGGAAGGCCAAACTGGTCGCCAAATTAGTTTAAAATAAAATTTTCTAAAGTATGAAAAAAACATGTGTTATGATTATAGAGGAGATTTATTATTAGAGAGTCCAGGTTCGTGGATGAATGAAAAAAAACTCCAACACGAGGATTTTCGAGGACTTACTTCTTTATTATGAAGCTTTTTAAAGGGAGAACCATGATAGTACAATGGGGGGGAGAAGTCACAGACGAGACTGCCCGACGGGGCAGCCCCCGAAGGGCAGAGAGCCGAGGTCTGTCCCACTCAAGTTCAGAGGCAGAAGTCGTAAAATATTCATTACAATCACTCACTCATTGGCGAGATGAATAGCAACATCTGTACTGTATTGGCGATGAATATTGGTGGCGTGGACAAAGGAATCAGAGGCATCTCGAAGTATTACATAGAATTCAAACTTACGCCATGGCGAGCTATTTATGGTTACACGTGTCCTAACATTCTTGCGGTAAGGGAAAGTGGTTAAAGAAATAGGAACACGTGATTTTTAGATGTACGTTACAAATCTAACTCCAGCTGCAAATTAGTCAGCATTGGGCATATGGTTTGTATCCGACAAAGTACAAGGGTGAGAATTGAATACTAATGCAAGCCCAGAGGCTGGGAAAATATGCATTAGATAACGTCGGCTGCAAAGCGAAAAGAGATTCATTTGTATTTTATTCTTTTACTTTATTTCAATGGAAAATAACTGCGGTTAAGATCTTTTTCTATCGTGTGAATTTGAAAGACAGAAAAAGGAACCGAGATAAATGATGTCTGCATTTGAAAAGAACTTTAAAAAGTAAAAGCGAAACTTACAGTAGTGAGACGGGGGGGGGGGGGGAGAGAATGAACAAAGACATATGAAATTAACTCTAAAATGTCAAATTTAAACTAAATATTTTATTTGAAGGGGGGGGGGGGAGAATAATGACAATTTATAATAAACGAGTAAAGTTAAAAGTTGATTTTTTGAGGGGAAAAGGAGGAATAATGAATATATAACGGTAACGCCGTTATATATATCGTCCAGGTTCGTGGATGAATGAAAAAAAAACTCCAACACGAGGATTTTCGAGGACTTACTTCTTTATTATGAAGCTTTTTAAAGGGAGAACCATGATAGTACAATGGGGGGGAGAAGTCACAGACGAGACTGCCCGACGGGGCAGCCCCCGAAGGGCAGAGAGCCGAGGTCTGTCCCACTCAAGTTCAGAGGCAGAAGTCGTAAAATATTCATTACAATCACTCACTCATTGGCGAGATGAATAGCAACATCTGTACTGTATTGGCGATGAATATTGGTGGCGTGGACAAAGGAATCAGAGGCATCTCGAAGTATTACATAGAATTCAAACTTACGCCATGGCGAGCTATTTATGGTTACACGTGTCCTAACATTCTTGCGGTAAGGGAAAGTGGTTAAAGAAATAGGAACACGTGATTTTTAGATGTACGTTACAAATCTAACTCCAGCTGCAAATTAGTCAGCATTGGGCATATGGTTTGTATCCGACAAAGTACAAGGGTGAGAATTGAATACTAATGCAAGCCCAGAGGCTGGGAAAATATGCATTAGATAACGTCGGCTGCAAAGCGAAAAGAGATTCATTTGTATTTTATTCTTTTACTTTATTTCAATGGAAAATAACTGCGGTTAAGATCTTTTTCTATCGTGTGAATTTGAAAGACAGAAAAAGGAACCGAGATAAATGATGTCTGCATTTGAAAAGAACTTTAAAAAGTAAAAGCGAAACTTACAGTAGTGAGACGGGGGGGGGGGGGAGAGAATGAACAAAGACATATGAAATTAACTCTAAAATGTCAAATTTAAACTAAATATTTTATTTGAAGGGGGGGGGGGGGAGAATAATGACAATTTATAATAAACGAGTAAAGTTAAAAGTTGATTTTTTGAGGGGAAAAGGAGGAATAATGAATATATAACGGTAACGCCGTTATATATATCGTCCAGGTTCGTGGATGAATGAAAAAAAAACTCCAACACGAGGATTTTCGAGGACTTACTTCTTTATTATGAAGCTTTTTAAAGGGAGAACCATGATAGTACAATGGGGGGGAGAAGTCACAGACGAGACTGCCCGACGGGGCAGCCCCCGAAGGGCAGAGAGCCGAGGTCTGTCCCACTCAAGTTCAGAGGCAGAAGTCGTAAAATATTCATTACAATCACTCACTCATTGGCGAGATGAATAGCAACATCTGTACTGTATTGGCGATGAATATTGGTGGCGTGGACAAAGGAATCAGAGGCATCTCGAAGTATTACATAGAATTCAAACTTACGCCATGGCGAGCTATTTATGGTTACACGTGTCCTAACATTCTTGCGGTAAGGGAAAGTGGTTAAAGAAATAGGAACACGTGATTTTTAGATGTACGTTACAAATCTAACTCCAGCTGCAAATTAGTCAGCATTGGGCATATGGTTTGTATCCGACAAAGTACAAGGGTGAGAATTGAATACTAATGCAAGCCCAGAGGCTGGGAAAATATGCATTAGATAACGTCGGCTGCAAAGCGAAAAGAGATTCATTTGTATTTTATTCTTTTACTTTATTTCAATGGAAAATAACTGCGGTTAAGATCTTTTTCTATCGTGTGAATTTGAAAGACAGAAAAAGGAACCGAGATAAATGATGTCTGCATTTGAAAAGAACTTTAAAAAGTAAAAGCGAAACTTACAGTAGTGAGACGGGGGGGGGGGGGGAGAGAATGAACAAAGACATATGAAATTAACTCTAAAATGTCAAATTTAAACTAAATATTTTATTTGAAGGGGGGGGGGAGAATAATGACAATTTATAATAAACGAGTAAAGTTAAAAGTTGATTTTTTGAGGGGAAAAGGAGGAATAATGAATATATAACGGTAACGCCGTTATAATGATTAAAATTTGAGTTGCCATCATTAGAGAAAAGTATTTAAAATTAGAAAAAAAATTAATATCTCAAAAACTAAGTCGAATTTAAAAATTCTAATACCAGTTTTGAAATCTGTGGATTAATATGGATTTTTGGTGTTAATTTTATCACAAAGTATTCCATATTTTAAGATAAATCGCCGTGAAAGATAATCAGTCGTTTCATAAATTCGTTTCATTTCAGTCGTTTCATAATATCTATTTCATAAATTCGTTTCATTAGGATTTTATATATATAGGGTAGAATTATTTTTCTAATATTATTATTTATTTACTTAATTTCTTACAAATTATAATTTAAAAATAGTTATGAAAACTTTATATTATAGAGCCTAATTATTTGTTATCGATATTAATTAGCTGATTATCAGTTATACATGTAGTATTTTTTTTCTTTTAAATTAAGACTAAATCTGGATTTAGGACTTGCAAACTTGCATTATAATTTTCCATCCTTAAATGCAATAATCTAAGACAGATGTTTGGTATTACTAGTTATATTGAGATGTTAATTAAAGGTAAATTAGTCATGAAGTTCTTTTTAAAGTTAATTGCGTTTTAAATTGCAATAATCATTTGATTCTTTACAATCAATCAATATATATATATATATATATATATATATATATATAAATGAAATAATGGAAACTTCGTACTTGGATCGTGTCATCTGTAATAAAATGAAGAGGAGACTTAATAACAGTATAAATTAAATCTTTATTCCATCTTTTTTTTTGAAGAAGAGAAGAAAATGCCTCCCGTTGATCACTGTTCATAAATTAATTCCATGGCCAATAAAAAGTCTACTTCACTTGAAGATGTTTCTTTTAAATATTAAAGTGCAGCACAAATTGAATTTAGTATCGATGAAAAACATAATTAAAATATTTTCAACGACATCAGGAATTAAACAGGTATTTTTCAATGAAGGCATTCTCCATATACCATACGCTAGACCCCGCATCCGCCGGCCGGAGCTCGCGATCTTTTTAAAACAAAACTATGTCATGACAGCAACACCAACAAAACAGATTCTGATTTAAAATTAATGATATTTTTAATCTATAGTAAGAAACGGGGGCAACAAAAGTACTGAAAAGAAAAGATTTAAATCTATTGGAGAATAAAAAAATTAGGCAATATCTTAATAAGCATATCCGAATGAATACATTTTAAAACTTTTATTTTTATTTGCTCTACGATCGGCAATTGAACACGCCTTTTCATTACGTAGCCGAATGTCACTGCGATATGCGTCAATCTAAAAATAGATCATAGGACAGGGGGAAATGGTATCTTTTTACCTTTCGGCAAAAAGAAAAATCGCGCTTCGAAAGTGGTGCGTTGCAGACAAATAAACATCAAGGCGCGTAAATAACGAATGATGTACTACAATTGAAAAAAAAAAAAAAATCCAATAGGGTTTACTTGCTTGCAGAAAATGAACAAATTGAGATATTTCAATGCAACAAAAACTAATATTAGCTTATCAATAGAGCTTAATTTAACTATCTACATTACTTTTAAGCACAAAAAACCAACTATTTACAATATTCGTAACACTATATATGTAATAATTCTTATAATTATGACACTCTGTAAGCTCTAATGATTATGTGCTTCGAGATAAGGAAATAAAATTGCCAGAAGTTGGGGAGGAGCGCGTTTTTAGCAAGTGGAATCTAAAAATTGAATGCATAGAAAATAAGGGATCGCGAAGTGATCCAGAATGGAAACGCGAAGCAATTACGTCTGGCGTTGGCTAAAAATAGGGATTGCTTCGCGATACCGAATGGAATCGCGAAGCGATTTCGCAGGCGGTTGGGGAGCGTAGCAAGCAGGGTGGCGGATCCTCCCTAGTAAAACTAAAATTAATTAATTAAAATTTAATTAATTAATATTTAAAAAAAAACTGTATGAACATCAAGTATCATCCACTACAAGTTTAAAAATCTTTATTTGAACTTCATTGGATGAATAACAAGTATTTTATTAACGATTGAAAATTTCAACAAGGTATATATTTATATAGGGTGGGTGTGAACTAATAGCAGGAATTGAAAAATCTACAATTAAAACATAAAAAATTAATTTCCCTTAAATTTAGATACCCTATTTCCCACTCAGGAACGCTACGAATGCAAAAATAAATTGTGTTTAATCCTTACTGCTAATGTTTAATAATATTATAGCTATGATACAGTAAAAAATAAAAAAATAAAAGTGTAGCGGTCTCACTCACTTGATCAGTATAAAGCGAGTTACTGGCTTAGAGTATCTGGATTTGGTCTTTGCTCGACGTTAACGTTCTTGCATCCTGATCACGAGATATCTGGTTCAAATCCCGGCTGAGCAAATCCACCATTACTCGCCTCATTAGTGACCCTAACAAACACGCAAAAATAACGTTCAGCAACAATCATCTCATCTCATAACCAACAGATGGCAGCACTAAAAAATCATCCCCTGCATCCAAAGCCGGTGAAACGCTCACAGCACAAAGCATGTTATACCACGCATAACACATGCGTTAGACAGCATGATTCACGATTGTATATCGCTCGTCAGACGTCAGCCATACGCCTTTCTCACTGGGGATGGAGTGCGTAGTGATCTCATCTCACATGATCAGATAAAGCGAGTTACTAGCTTAGAGTAACTCGCTTGGCCTTTTGCTCGACGCTAACGTTCTCGCCTCCTGATCAAGAGATCCCTGGTTCAAATCCCGGCTATGCCAATCCACCATTACTCGCCTCAAACGTTTTACCTAAATTTCGTTACTTTATACTCTCACAAGGGGTGTGAACACATCAGAAACTGTGTGTTTCAGAAAATTCGCCAATCTGTTCTTCGCCGTTGTACTGCGTGCATAACAGCTGCCGGTAAATGTTTTGAACACTTATTGTAATCAAATGCCATTAAATTTGTTTTCGTAACTTAACTTAACTATTCATTGTGTGTTTTTGCCTCGTATAAGAACATAACTTTTGGCGCCCTCTATTTTTTTTTCTTTTTTTTTACGTTTAGTTTTCGACCATGCATTCTTTGATACAAAATGTTTGTTTGGATGTGTACTATCACCTCTTAAAATTTTTCATATATATATATATATATATATATATATATATATATATATATATATATATATATATATATATATACATATATTAAATTCTTTAAAACATGAGTAAACTAATAAAAAAAAATACATAAATCACGATAAAAACAAAACAATTCACACGACGCATTTCGAAGTGGAAAATATAACAGCCCGTTTTCCGCTGCTGTAAACACGTGTCCATATGGGGACAAGGTCACCACTGAACAGAAATTGAAAATAGGAGATTTTAGAAAGAGTCTGGCAGGTGCCGCTAGCTATAATGTAAATACCAATCACAGAGAAGCACGTGTAGTATTGTAAAGTGTTGTAAAGTGCTGCCACAATGATGAAAAAGTAATAATAAAGAGAATAGAAAAGTGAATAAAAGAAATAAACAAAATTTAAATAAAATAAATAACAGAATTTAAAAATAAATAATTAAAAAAGGGAATTTAAAATAAATGTAAATAAATAATAAATATATAAATAAATAAACGTATAATTATAATAATAAAAGAGAGAAACAGAAAAAAGGTTTTTTTATACTAACAAGAAATTAAAACATATAAGAAATGACTGAAAAATATTACAAAATTAATTTCCAAGCTGAAGAGAGAAAAGGAGATGATTAGAGCTCATTGACAAGTTTATCTGATTTTTTAAAATAAAATAAGTTTCGTGAAAATCCAAGTGAGTGGGACTGAAAGAAGAAGAAATAATTCTGACCATTGAGAAACTGAAACAGTGGCTAGAAATCCAACAATCAGAGGCGATACAAGATTTAGAGATTTCTTCATTAGATATATACTTCTGATTCTCGCTTAATCTGAACTTTAATGCTCTCTGAATCATAAGTGAGTTCGGAAACTTTCTGTGCATGACTGTCAGAAGCTCTTCCTGTATTTTTCACAACCACCGTTCACATTGCGGTTCACTTTCTGCATCTGGGTAAAGTATTTTTAATCGGCAGGAAACAAAAGTATTTCTTGCGATTATTCCTTGTTCTCTCGGATAAGATCTTTCCTCTCCTCATCACATAAATCCTCCAACGAAGGTCCTCACGAGTCACAAATCGCATTGTGGTCTCCTCAACCTGCAGTACCCAAGTGAGTGTCCTCATCGACTTCTGGCGAATCCTGGCGACTTTATAATGTCACATCGTTGACATTGTCTTTTCCTTCATAAAACGGCTGTCACATGAAACCTTACAGACTTCAGTTTGCTCTTTATTTCCAAAATGGAATAAAATGATAATAATAAAATAAAATTCCGAAATGGCCGGGCGAGTTTCAAGAAAGCGAAAATCTCTAAATCGCTGGTTTTTTTCCGCCAATGTGACAACGACAGCATGCCTCTTCATTTCCTCATTTAGTCTGAATTCCAACGTGTTCACATGTACCAGAAAAGGAATTGTAACTATGGCGTACAGGATGGTATTTCACTTATAATGTCTGTTTTCAAATATCTGCCGCACCCTGTATACCGATATATTCAATTTTGAAGAAAAAAAATCTCCAGTGCATTACATAATTATCTGATGGAAGTTGAAAGAGAGTATAATATATTTATGAGCAGACAATTAGATATTTATTCGGGAATAAAAAAGTAATTTTGTAAATTTATGTATGTTTCTAAATATGTAGATATACATATTATATCTAGATATACAACTTAGAAATAAAATCTTCAGTGCATTACATAATTATTTGATTGATGTTGAAAGGAAGTATAGTACATTTATAAGCAGCGAATTAGATATTTACTCGGAAATTAAAAAGTAATTTTGAAAATTTATGTATGTGTCTAAATATGTAAATATACAATACATATTATATCTAGATATTCAATTTAGAGAAGAAAGTTTAATGCCTTACAATTTTTTTGATTGATGTTGAAATAGATTGTGTACCTGTATTTTTCTTTATTCCTTAGAAGCAAAATAAGAAAAGTAAATAATAAACAAATTTACGTCCTTCAACTATTCTAAAGTTCCTGTATACACAATATATATATTTTTTTCAAGCGACGCGTTTGCTGAATATTTTGATGATATTATGCTATTGTCGAAAGATTTTAAAAATGTAATTTAATTAGCAACTCATCCAAAAGTTTGATAGTTATTTTACGCAGAATATATTCGAGAACAAATTAATTTTTTGACACGTTTATAGAACTTATCCATTATATTCATAAACAAAATTTTGATTTATTAAAAAAATATATTTTTATAATAAAACATTTCTTTATGCTTCGCACTGTAATTAAAATAATAATAATTAATAATTATATACCGAACAAGAATTATTTTTCTCAAACTGAATTAAAATTTATGTATTTTAAATTTAAACTAAAATGGACATTATATCTTATTATACGTTTTCTTTCAATGATTTTTCATTATTTCACGTATTATAGACATTGTAAGATAGAACGTGATTATTAATTTTTTGAAAAATAAATTTATGTTTGAAAACTAAAGAATTAAACATTAAGTATAAAACATTTAAAAAATTAAAACTTAAGAAAAAAAAACTTTACAAATTTTAAACTTAAATACAAACATTTGTAAACAATAAAAACTTAAGGATTATTGCTTTGCATTTTTATGCACCCCCTAGACAAAATTGGTCGATTTGCATTTTTTGTTGCTACAAAAAAGTGATATAAGAAAAAAGTAAGGCTGTCAAACATGGTACCAATATACGATTTCGTTTCTGAAACTTAATATTTTCTTTTATATATATATATATATTTTTTTACTAAAATGATCCGTTTAAATCCATAGCATGATGAACTATCATTAATCCATTTTTTTATGTCTGTGCTCTTTTTACCCGACTGCCAAGAAGGATTATGTGATTCACGTGTATCTGGGTTTATGGATTTCTTTATACCCTCGAAACATCTCAACAGTTGGATGGGTTTTAATGAATTATGTCTATATAGATTCGTCTTAAACTTCCGATAGATGTAGGCTAGGTTTTGTTTTTAAAAATTCAAAATGGTGGCCTTAAAATACAAAATGGCGGTAGAAACGAAAAGAAATACGCAACCTATTGAGTAGCATACCATTAGAAAGGTCTTTCTAAATGAAGACGATGTTTCATTGACTATTTTACAGTCAGAAGCTCCGTTTAAATATTACACAACCTGGAAGTTGTGTAGGTAGGATATCTAGCTTTACTGCAACTATAACCTTCACAGAAATCTATATGCCTCTTCAAAACAGTGTTTATAGATAGGAATTAACAATTAAACACAACTTAAAAGTCATCAACACAAGTAAATAATAAAAAAAAAATAGGTAAGTAATATAAAAAAAAAAGTTTCACGCTGATGAGAAATAATTAATTAGTTCACTTTTTACGCTTTCGTTTTTTTTTTTTTTTTTTTTATTTAATATATTATTTGTGATTTTTGTATTACAGTCAAACTTACTGTTTTTGATCCATATTAAACAAAAATATATCAAATGCAAAAAATATGAAATTTTTTACATGAGGCACCTGCCTATTAGGAGCATTGTTGATAACAGTGTTATAGTCATATGCGTTGTTTAGATATTTTACATACCTACTTCTACGATTTTATTGTTACACTTTTAAAGTCATGTGAACAATGGAGGATTTCATTTTATGTGACCAGCTGGTGTGCACGGTTAGTTACTGAAAGATTATATGTCCACAGAGATCATAATGTTTGCTCCCTCCTCGTTTTTCAAAGTCTCGTGGGATATAAATCATATTCGGTGAGAAAATGTTGTCACTCTTTGAATTAATAAATTCTTTACATATTTTTCAACACTAGATAATTTCAAAAACCTTTTTTAAATTGTAAATTTAACATGTATAGATTGCTTTTAGAAGCTTTCACAGACTTTAATATGGCATTTATAGGGTTAATAAACATAGATTAAAGAAAACCCTGAGTGATTTTTAACTAAGGAGAATCCTAAGTTAAATTCAGTCGAAGCAGCATGAACATCTGACCGCATTTTGACTGCAAAGCACGTTTATCTGATTAGTTTCACTAATGAAATAAGACCGCAATTTTTAGTTACAACTTTAATAGTGCTATAATTAACTCAAAATTAAGCAAACTGACGAATATCTACTAAATCTTCTGCCGCCATGCCATTCAATCGTAATAAAAACTCTAATTTAAGATGTTGCCTTATCTGCAGTGTTAACTTATCAGCAGTGTGAACTTATTGACAGAGTGAAGTGCAGATGAACTGCAGTGAAATATGGCTGATGCAAAAGAGAGGAACAGGAGTCGTTTGTAAGATTTGGAGGGCTTGTAGGGTTTGAAAGGATTTTTAAATAAGCAAAATTTAAAAACGTGGAGGGAAAAAAATTCCTAAATAATACCTTAGGCGTGCATTTTGAAATATCTTTCGTTCAGACAAACAGATTTTTATATTTTCATTATTTTATAACTCTGAATACATAAAAAAAATCAGAATTTTGTAAGAAAAACGCCATTTAAAAGAGAATGCTATATTTCTTTTAAAATATATTGAAAACCTGTTATCTTTTTGCTTTTTAAAATAAAAGTTTGCGAATATAATCGTTTTGTTCTACTTATGTGAGATGAAACATTTTTATTTCATCGGTTATTAAATCGTTATTTACAATGGTCATAGTATAATACAGTGTGTATTAAATAAAGCCGTCAAATAATTTTGCAATTTCAGAGGCAGTGGTACACTGCTTGTGTTTATACTTCTTGTTTTTAACTCCAAACTTCGAAATGGTAACCAGAATTTTTAAGTAATAGAATTCAAGTTATGGAAACAATTTATTTAGTTTAAAAAATTGGACGATTGCACCATGAAATATGTTAAAAATTACGTATTTAAAATAAAATACACTATTTGCTAAAAGGTACACACATCAAAAATATACACTAAAACATCAACGTTTCGTTTCGCATCTGCGAACGTCTTCAAGGTGATTACATATCACACACAAGTCTAAATTTTTTCAAGGATGGAGGCAAACATCTCAGAGTGCCTGACGACCTTGTCTAGAGGGCGCACTAAACGTCACAAAGTTGCGAAAGCAACGAAAAGGAGGAAACTAATCCAGCTATTTAAGAGAGGGGGGGATAAATGGAACTGACTCCAAAAACAGTTTATAACATATTGTGCCAAATTTTATGTAAGCTGTACGATAAATTATTGTTACAGGTATGCTGTCCAAGATTACTAATCTTAATGGATTCTAATTTTTTTTTTTTTTTAGGTATGGATTATTGCACGGAATTAAGAAAAAAGATTCTCATTATTAAGAAAGATTAGTGTATATCGATGAAACTAAAAGAAAATTTTCAGAAAGGTTGAAAGAGCACAAGCGGGACATTTCACAATCGAAACAAAATACAGCTCTATTTTGTTTTGCTAATGATGGGAGCAGGGTTATCTTTGATGAAGCAAGAATCATAATTCCGTGCAAGAATCCATACATAAACAAAATTTTACAATCCATTAGGATTATTAAGCTTGGACAGGACACCTGTAACGATAATTTAGCCTACAGCTTACATAAAATTTGGCACAATATGTTATAAACTGTTTTTGGAGTCAGTTCCATTTATCTCCCCCCCCCCCCCCTCTTCCATAGCTGGATTGGTTTCCGCCTTTTCGTTGCTTTGGTAACTTTGTGACGTTTGGTGCACTCTCTGGACAAGGTCGTCAAGGACTCTGAGATGTTTGCCTCCATTCATGAAAAAGTTTAGATTTGTGTGTGATATGTAATCATCCTGAAGACGTTCGCAGATGCGAAACGAAACGTTGATGTTTTAATGTATATTTTTAATATGTGTACCTTTTAGCAAATAGTGTATTTTATTTTAAATACATAAATTTTAATTTATTTAGTTTCAAGGTAATTTGTTTATGTATTCTCGTGCACTTCAAGCATTAAAAATGCCAAATTAAAATTTCGCAGAAAATATTAAAATATCTTGAAATTAAAAAATTAACATAAAAAATTATTATATTATTTACATTAAATATATTCTATGTTCAATAATTACAATAATAGTAAGGAATGTCATATGGTTTTTAATGTTCTTAAATTTTGTAATTAAACTTAAATCAATTACTGAACTTATTTTACATAATGTTACAAAAGATACAGTCACTGAGCAATTATTCATTAGAATACTGAAAAAAAGAAAACGTTCATGCAATTTTGATTCTATAGACCATCTGTATAATGTTGGACTTTTAGAAGAAATGTGTCTTTGATACGACGACACGTAAATTTGAATTATTTATTTAGAAAAGTTGAACTACAAGAATGCAACAGTCACAAATTTTGTGAAGTTTATTTGATATTTATGTATCAAAAACACTTAAAAAACAAATATAAATCAGACTTTATTGTCGATGCGCAAATCTTCAGTTTATTTACATCGAGATCATTACGCTTAAGCCAGGGAGAAACGAACATGGTATTATACTTTGGCCTGTATTATATATATATAACTAGATTAATACTATAATATAAAATGCAAAATAATGATATGAAGAAAAATTCATAAGATTGTTTATGTAAAATTAATTATCATTTTATTAAATTATTTTATGTGACACTAATCTTTAAATAAAATACAAATTATCAATTCAAATAAATTATAGAAAGATACCATAAATTTTATAGACACTCTGTTTAACAACCGTAAGTGGCAATTAAAATTTGAAATGTCCAACTAGTTAAAAAAAAATAAAATACTTAGCATTGGATAATTTAGAATTATGCTTGCACAATTTATGGAAGTATAATAATGTACTATAAACTCAATAAAAGGGAGACGTCCCCATCTCTTCTAAAACGTTTACTTCCTGTAGTTAAATTTATCTTTCAGTATACGCCATTAGTAAAATAAAGTTAGAATGAATATTTGAAGCATAAACTGTATTTTCCAGGTGAATTTTGAATTTTCTTACATAAAACGAATCAAAATTTGAGAGAAGTGGGATTCTGATCCAATTTACGTGAACTTCAGTACTCGTATTAAATGTTTGTAGGATATATTACTCACCATAAACTTCCTATGGCTTTCAATTTATTTTTCCTGTGGAATGTATGGTTAGTGCGGAAGCCTAAATAAAACTTTAAATGTTTTTATTGTATTTAATGACCCCCGTGCAAATAAAGGGAATAATTTTTCTCAAGTGTTCGTTTAAGAATACGCATTTAATATTTCTTTCAAAAATATATTACACATTACTGTTTTAGTAATTCAGGATACATCGCAATCAAAATATTTAAGATAACTAAAAATGTCTATTTGGATTGTATTTCCATAATTTAATATCAAAATGACGAACTATCAATAATGCTACATTCGAAATTAAATATTATATCATAGTTACATAAATTTATCCGTATACTTATTCAAGATGATGTATTTCAAAATAAAAATTTTAAACACGATATTTAATGTAAAAAGTTTGTAGATTATATTTTACAATTATTATATTAAAAAATAATAATGATACAGGGTCGTTCTCAATTTTTAAAATGGCAAAATGGCTTTACCATATCCATGTTTTTATTCTTAAAAATATAAAACAATTTAAGATATAGATTTTAATTTTTTTATAGCTTTAGAAAATAAACTGCATAGTGAGCTATTGATACGAAATTAAACATTGAATAATATTTATAATTTGTAGGTATTACTTGGAAATGATCATTAACCAAAACATTGAAAGTACACATTATGTTAGGCAAACTTAAAAAGCAAGTGCTTAACATAACACACAAATAAATTAAATAAAACAAATATTAGAGTGATTATATTAGATTTCTCTCTTAGATTATAGACTTCTTGTTCTCTGATTTCACTTTTAGAATATAGAGAGATTATAGATCTCTTTTTTAGATAAGAGATTTCTCTTTTTGCTATGAAAATAAGAAAATCCGCTTAGCAGTCAAAGATTTTGACAATGAATGTCATTATTTTTGCGTGAAATAACATATTAAAAACATTTATTTTTCTGTAATTTTATACTGCTGTCAGAATTTGTATATTTTGTGTATTTGTTTATGGATTCCAAAAGCTTTATTTATTCCAATCAATTTTGCACATCAACAATCCAATTAAATGTTTTGCGGACTAAAGAGTAATTCCGGGTGACATGCCGCATTTTTTTTTTTTTTTTTTTTTTTTGAATTTGTGAAACAAGTCCCATGGTGCACATAAAATAAATAAAATCATATTTTGCTATTTAATATTAAATATACAACATATGAATTCAGAGAAAAATACACAGAAAAAATAATTCATATTTTTTAAAAAGTTTTTTTCTAAAACATTACACTGCGGCACGTTACCCGTGCATCCATGTATGACGATGCTCTTTTATGGGAGTTATGCCGTGCTTGCCATAAGAACATAATACAATTATAAATAAAAAATATTTAAACAAATATTCATATCTGGGCTGTGATCAACTATGTAATAACGGAAAGGAACTAAATGAGTACAATGAAATGTAGTAGTGTGTTCAAATCAATATAAGTCTGCCTACATTGCTCGCTAGTAAAATTACCTACTTATTTTTTAAATGTTGGATATTAATTGTTATTTCAGATCCGACGTAACACCAATGTATTAAACAGGGAAAATATAAAAGTAAAATAGTGTTTACATTGTTTTATTTGTTAATAGACCTGTTTTTGCAACCGGAATCTACACTAAAAGTGTAGAAATTAGTACAGCATTTGTGTAACGACATTTGACCTATGATGCACAATCACACTTCCAGTTTGTTTTCGACTAGTTTTCTGAACATTCCTGAAAAGAGCGTCCGCCTCACAAGTGTGATCCAACTTTTTATTATTATCATCTTGACTTGCATCTTTCCTCACCTTTTTATTGTTATTTTTTTTTAACTTTGTTGCGATAAGCTTGATACTTTTCGAACTTTCAGCAATGTCTGATGGACTGCCATGTGTTCCTCAACCTGAATAAAAATTCATTTTTCTCTTGTTAGTTTTGCCATCTTTTTGTTATATTTCTTACATTTTTAGAATATTTTTAGAATATTATTATTTAAGTGCATTACTATTGCCAGTAGATGTTAATTTTGCTGCCATTTTCCCAATTCTGTGCTTTTCCTGGCTAAATATCGGAATAGGAGTGTTTTTTTTGTAGGTGTTTGGTAGGTGATGTTGCTTTTTCACTGCTAGCTCCAGGTTCTGCAAGCTGTAAATTGATTTGAGATGTTTTGATTAGCACTTTATTTGATGGATTTGCCTCCTCGAATATCGTGTTTTTTTTTTTTTTTTTTTTTTTTTTTTTGTAGGGATACTTTACTATCCACTAATGTAGAAAACAAATTATCTGGGAAAGAGTTTAAAGGGAATATCCCAGTGACCTTAAAGCCAGTAGTAGCCACTAAATGCACTTAGTTGCCGATTTCTGCCACGCATCGCAGACTAGAGATCCTAACTGATACTGACTCAATCCACGCCTAACGTGCTACATTAACCCTTTCGGATGCCATTGCCCTCGATGGCTTACACCTTCTTTTATTTTATAAAATGTGGGCATTACTAATAAAAACTGTAAACATATTTCAAATGTATCCGATTTTTAAAAAAAATGTTATTTCATTTAAAGCTAGGACCTTAAAATGCAAAATTATTACAATTACAATTAAGGACTAATTAACATGCTTAACTTGGTTAATCTGTGCAAAAACAAAGGGAAAAAATCAATAACACTTAATGAAATACAGCAAAACGAGCTCAGAAACATAAAATTCAGTAACACAAAAGAATAGAACACGGATAGACATGTTTCATTTTTTTATTATTCGCGACATCCACCACAAATTAAACTGCGACATATATACGAAATCGCAGTGCGGCATGCATCCCATTTTGCACGGCACAGACGCCAAAAATCACATTTACCTGCTCTTACAAAGGACAATGGCGTAACCATGCACGAAATACTCTATACAGACGCTGGACTTAGTTTTGACTTCGAAATCTTGGATGCATTTAATAATTAGCTTATAAAAAGTATTTATGCGTAACGCGTTTAAAATTTTGTATTTTAAAGTCGTGTTTAATCGTTTGTAGATTTTGTTACTGAATATATGTTTAAGTTTAAAATAGCTATATATTTCATTAGTCGCAAAATATTGACGTCTTAATCAAACTCTGAAATTTATTTCGTACGGAGCTTCCTTTTCCGATGTAAACGAGGATGTAGAAAAGAAAAAGTGTTACAAGCAGCAGTATTTAAAAAGTAATTATTGTGAGTTTGTATTATTTCCCAGAGTGGAGACAGATGGTGCTAATTAACTTCCAGCGTTTTGGCGGGTAAGTAGTGTAAAGTAGGAGACGCGTTAGAGCAATTAAAATGGCAAGATGTTTAGAAAAGTGGTCTCGCTTGTTCCACTTTTACAAGGTTACGTGAAAACATCCAACGCAAACGTCCTGGCTTTTAAGTGATGGTTTCATTCTTCTGTATGATATTACCGGCGCCATACCGCTCACCAAACTGACGAATTGCTCCACAATTTCATGTCGGAAGTCTAAAGCCTCCTCCCTTCCACCCTCCACACAAAATATATCAAAAAACCGGCAGGTTTGGGCACCAAGTTGCTATTTCCTGCGTTCAGATAACTGACTAAGGGCCAATAATATTCCATTAATTATACTAAAACCAAAAATTGAAAATGTAATGTATTGTAACGTTATAACAATTACCAATAATAAATGGACATATGATGATGTATAAATAATTAATTTCAAGTTTTAAACAAACGAAATCATCATTTCGGCCCCTGTCCCAAGGTACAAATATCCAATATTAAATTTATGCTGTAAAAAGTTTTATAAATATTTTTAACTTTTGCAATTATATATTTATACCTATATATATACAATATGGGGAAATATAATGCTCCTTTACTCGTATAGATTGAGCAGTAAAATACTGTAGTATGTATATTTGTCCCTGAGGTTGACCATCATCTCAGTCTCTCTAACCACACATTTAAGTTAACAGATACTAGGTGGCGCTGGCAGAATTATTTCCATTGCAACAAAAACTACAGTTCATCTATCCACCATGGATGAAGGTAAGTTGTTTTTTCTCATTGTTTCATTTTTAGAAATATTTAGTTTTTGTTCTGAAAAGGGATGCGTATTTTTTATAGCATCATTCATGTCCCCATTTTTAACTTTTTATCTATAAAAATTAAGCTTATTGGAACTTTATTTATGTAACATACAAATGTCACATGGAATATTTAATCATTTACATGTGTTCAAAATGATTCAATAAAATGGCTGTGCAGCTATTAAGACAAAAACATCACTTCAGTCTCCATCATCTCAGTCCCGATTATTAGACAGTGATTATGGTGTTAACAGACACTTTCTTCCATAAAAGTTTAACCCACCCATAAAATACACATCCTTGATCTCAAAATACAACAACAATCAAATGACAAAGCATGTACCACAGTATATAATTGTATTTGGAAGTTGGTACATTAATTCAAAAAAATAAAATTCTGGAGTGAAATTGTCCAGTTTTCAGATAATGACCCCTAAATAGATTTGGTGATCATGTGGAAAAGTGATCGTCAGATGTACCTCTTAATACCATTTTGCAAATCTGTCTATTGTAATAAATACTTATTGTTATACGTTTAAGCGTTTCTTTAAAATCCGTCCTCGTATATGTATTTTTCACAAGTTTATTTGGTATTTTGTAAATATAATGAAAGGAAATTTTACAAATTCCGTACTTTGTAGCTGCTATGAAACATTGAAGTATTTTTAATTGGTAAATTCTGTACTCTCTTTAAAATTAATAAGACCCAACTATAATTTTCAAAATTATGCTATTTTAAAATGTATAAAAATAAAACTAAGGTAGAAGGGAAGGTGCAAGTCTCTTCGCCATAGACTAATTAAGACTACTGCATTCCTTTGTCAAATAGTTGGACTCGTACCTGAGACAGGACATTAAATTACGAAATTTTTTGAAATTACTATTCGGATACAAAGGGCAACCACAACTTATAACTTAATTTTAAGATACTGAGAGATGATAATTAAGTTATCGATGCAAACTGTAATTACTTTAGACGGGATTAGAGTTATAGGAGTTGAGGTATTAACATAGGGCTAAATTAATTAAAAATTGATGATGGGAGAAGTATAAATGCAAATGCTCTTCGAGAAAATTATGTATACTTGTACCCTACTAATTAAGTATACTTTTGCTCTTAGGCAAAAATTTGGGCTGGTGCCTGAACCAAGAGACTATTTTAAGATATTTGCTACAATTGCCATTCGGAAAAAAGATTTATCAGTTACTCATTAAATTTAAGACTGTGAGATGTGATAATTAAGATATTAATGTAATTTAGAATGCGCCATTTAAGTTTTAAAATAGTGGTAACTAAAGTCCATGTTTAGGAAAACATATTTTTAAATCTAAATAAAGAGGGATGAAAAGTTATGGACAAACTCTTAAATCATTGATAGGGGCTGTTGCATGTAATGTACTAATAATCTTCGACTAAGTTGGAAAAATCGCTTTAAATTACGTTTTATGTATTTGGCAATCTTTAATAATTAATATACTTTCATATCCCAAATTAGTTAGGAGGTTAGCTTACCTTCTGAAACGTATCTCTTCTTATTCCAGTTTATGTGCCAGTTTATATAAATGCTTGTGTTCCTGTCTGGTTCTATCTCTTAATTTTTGTACCGTTGCCGTAAGTTCTATTTTTTTATTATTAAGAAAAATTACAGACCGATTTTCATAAAATAGGATATTCAGATTTAAAAAAAATAATAATCCACATTTTTTTCTCAAAATTTCAAATAGATATCTTGATAAGTTTTCTTAATTTAACCAAGTAGTAAAAACACGAATTATCTTCCCTTATTACTTGGAAATCAAGTCCAACTAATGCACCGTTACTTAAAAAGTTCTTTTTCTTGATGAGTGTTTTAATGCGTTTTTAAACAATATCTGGATTGGCGTACTTTTATAAAATAAACGTTATTGGAGGGAAGACAAAATTTACTATATTTGGCTAAAATATTAAAACCTGTGTCAGTTTAATAATGTAGAAAAAGCACCTGAAAACGTGAAAAAGCGCTAAAAATCCTATTTCAAAATCAAATAAAAAATCCAATGTTGTCTCACGGTGCAAAACTACATACATAGAGGTATCGTCTTAATACACATTGGAGCTCTGCATGCAGCTGTCTCTTCTAAACACTGCTGAGATACGCACAGACAAACTTCTTTCATTATAATTGCAGTTGTGCCGCAGAAAGATATGAATTTCAATATTTCTTATCAGTTTTTGTTATCCTAATTGTAGTATTTAGAAGAATCCAAGGTATATAATTCGTTAGTTAGATATATTTTCAGATTTATATTACTAAACTAACGTCATAATAAATGTATTGCGGATTCTAACTGACATTCTATTTAGACATTTTAATTCCCGTGTACACAATGCCCTCAGGAATTCCTAAAAAATTATTCAAGTCATAATCTTCATATTAAATACCTGTTGAATAAATTGTACGCGATAAATTCTGAATGATTTTATGCCTACATTGAATGTCTACTTTGAACAGTAGTTTTATGAAAAAGATGATTAAACTCCAGTACAAATATTCATTTTTTTTTTTCGTTTTGTAGTAACATCAGAATAAATAATTCAAACAAATTTCATTATTTTTGTAACAAGTGAAAGTATTAAAAAATTATGCTTTACTATTTTTAGTTACTAAAATAAATTAAGAATTCATAACTAGAATATTTTTTAACTACGTCTTTTTATTAGGAAAAATGTCAAACATTTTAAGCATAAACATGACATTCGTCATATTAATAGATGTCAAAATATTTTAAATAATAAAAACGAATAGGACGTCAGTTATGACATATGTTAATGCATTACGTAAAAAGAAAACATATATTTTTAAAACAATGAGAAATGTTTAAAAATATATTTTTTTAATATAAAAGACACGTTCTGAGTCAGTGAAAAAGTTTTCAGCAAATAATGTAATTTATAAACAATATAAATCTGACAAAACCGAAAATTCACGCATCTGGCGTACGTTCTAAAACATTTTCAACAATAAAATAATACTGTTAAGGATTTTTTTTATGAAAGTAAATGCGATATATAAGAAAAAATGTAAAAAAAAATAATATCGACTCTCGAGCTGTGGCGTGCATGGTCTTTACACTTTTCTGGCCTGGCCATGCCGGACATAGTGTCTTTCTTTTGCATAACGACCGGGGACCGGATTAGGTCTTCCTAGTTTTGCACGGTCTGTAACTTTCAGTTCCGGTGTCGGCCCACTCCGTATAACAATCATCGTCTCGACGTGGACGTATTCTTATTAAAAAAAAGTTAAATTTGGTCTACTCCGAAATTTTTTGTAAAAAGGCATGTATTTTAAGATCGTCATAATTCTACAATTAAACTTTAATCTTTATTCATTTTTAAAGAATAGTAGATTTCTAATAAATAAAATAAAAATACATTTGAACGTGTTAAAAAAAAACGCCTATGATGGAAAGAATCCTGCTTTGAATGAAAAAAATATGTTGAACCATGAACCATGTATGTAATAATACGTGAGAAAAAATATAATACATTTAAACTTGCTAATAAGAGAACTTGTCTATAACGCATGTTTTTGTCTCTTCTATTTGATTTAGCTTTAGAAGATTTTACTGTAAATCATTTGTCAAAGTCACTGAAAATGCATTAAAGGTATTAATGTTAACTGAAACATTTACTTATAAATAGGGATTCATTAAAAAATAAATATCACAGCCTATTGTGCTTCTTTAAAAAATATGTTAATAAACCTGGAAAAAAAGCTTATCTTCGTATTTTTAATGAAAACTCATAGTAAGAAACTCTTTTTTAGACAGAGTTCGGCCCAAGATTTTAACATTTTTTCGTGACACGTCGGTCCCATACTTTTTTGTACGAGTCTGGATAGTGCCGAAATCTTAACTTCCATACCGGAGCAGTATTGTAATAACTTTTAATTTTTTAATCGGTCCGGGCTGGGAAGAATTTTTTTCAGTGTGTCTGTCCGGTCCCGTACATGGAACTTTCGGCACGTGCAGATATCTAGTGCAGATCTCCAGCATATTTCAAAAGGAAGTTTAACGTAAAATCTAAACGCTGCCCTTTTATGTTCAAAAGGATGGGCACTGTCTTAAATCAATTTCTAATAAAGTATAATTTGCGGCAGATCCCTATCTATTTACAAATGCATAAATATCAAGTCACTTGGAGGTATCTTAAATGGTGTATGTCACGAATTTTGTATTTAAATGTATGTGTGAGTTTTGCAGATATAAAGATGGAATTTTTAGTGGTTAATTCAGGAATGAGAAAGGAAAATATTCCTAATTGAAAATATTACACTAGGAGGCCACATAAACTTCAGTTTTTGATTTTCTCAAATATACAGCCCCCCCCCCCCAAAAAAAAAAAAATAAAATAAAATAAAATAAAAATAAAAATAAATAAATAAATAAAATAAAATAAAATAAAATAAAATAAATGAATAAAATAAAATATAGAAAAATAAAAATATTTGCAACTTATGTCATCAAGTTTTTCACGTTCTTTTATGAAATTTTGCAATTGGAAGTGTGTGTATAAGAGCAATATTTAAAGAAATATGTTATTGTTTCCATCCTTATGAATCACACTGTATACACAGTAACCTACGTATATATTTGATACATTTTGAAATTATTTAAGGGGACAAGGGTCCTTAAAAACCTTGAAAATTATTATTATTATTATTTTTATTATTTTATTTTATTTTATTTTATTTTATTTTATTTTTTGTAAATTTCGCTGTAAATATTATTCAAGGGTGCATTAATCAATTTTTTTTTTGATAAAATTTCAAATATCAATCTACTAAAAAATCATCTTGTTTAGTTTCAGGAGTAACGGTGTTGTCATTTATAAATTTGGAAATTTTATGTTTCCATTCAATAATATTTTCATTTTAAGATTCAGGTTTCCCGATTTCTTTTTCAAATTCAGTTCCTGGAACCAGTGGTTCAATCTCAGAATTTGATGATTTTAAAGTTTTCATTTTATCATTCAACTGCTGGTTTAGAATATCCAGCTGTGATTTTCTATTCTCGATAACTAAATTTTGTGTATTATCTAATAAATCCCTTATTTTATTAAATATTTTCGTAGTTTGACTACGAATCGTGGCTCTCTTAAGAGTTTCCAGATCCATCGTAAAATATAGAATTTAATCAAAAAAATATATATTCAAAGTACTTCAATTTATTCAATATAATTTAATTTGAGGAACTTACCTCATTCGATGATGAAATCCAGACATCAATAATTCAGTCGCTGAGACGCCAAAAATGATATTACACGTCCTTTAAACTGCAGGCTCGAAAGATACATGATAATATTCTTTTGCGTCGAAAATTGGAAGCTTTTATATAAATCAAATTCGAAAGGTTTCTCTTATAAAAACGAAGAAAGGCACACTCACAACAACTCTAATAAATTCAGATACTAGATCTTAAATTTAAAAAAACTTCCTTTTAAAACGTATAAATACAGTTTATTTACAAATATATAGAAATATTAATATATTATTACTCTCATTTGAGAGTTCCATTTTTACCGACAGACGGTTCAAATCAATCTTTTACGTCTATCTTGAAAAGAAAATCAGAAAACAATAAAAGGGGTCACAGCAGCCGACTAACAGAAAATGGCAAGTATCGTCAATTTGGTATTCTCAACACCATTAAAGTAAACAATAGCAGCGATTCATTCATTTTGGTGATTAAAAATAATAAGCCGTGAAAGTAATCAAGTCTAAGCGAGATGTCCAAAGAGGAATTATTAAGAATAATTAACCTGATTGAGATTTTTATAGCTGTCAAAGCACGAGGCAAAATGCAAATTTGTTCGTGACGTCCAACGAAATAAATTTTAGCTTTAAAATTTAGCTTGCTATTCATTGAACCTGAATCAATTATTACTATTACTTAATCGTATCAGAACAACTTACTTGGTATATTTCGAAAAGATATTATTTGTTTGCACTATAACTTAACATTTTCCGTTGATGCCGAGGTGGTTATTATGAGGTAGAACTTATGTGATCGTGAAAGAGCTGCATCAAAATTATAACATGGAATTATACATAAATATTATTATTTATTTTTTTAGAGAAAGATGCAAGCTACGATTATTTCTCAATAAATTTTTGGATACCACTTTGTTATCCCGTCGACCAATTTCGTCAATTATATAAATCGCCAAATTATACAAATTGACACAATTTTTATTATCAATAACGAAAGAACAAATAAATTAATATAACATTGATAAAAATACAAATAAAACGTCGAAATAAAAAACACTTGATGGCGTAAACATGTGTAACTTACTTAAAGTCAAGTGAATGTGACATTTACGATCAACCATTATTGGCATTTAATCTTATAGTTTGGCGATAGATTTTTGGTCGACGGGATAACTAAGTAGTACCAATTTTTGTAATTTAAATGTTATAATTCATGATAATTTATTGACCGTGACACTGGATCTCTCATGTGTCTAATTAGCTAACTTGCGCCCAAGGCAGAAGACCTAATTACGGAATATATGTTAAAATCTCCGCATTAGGTAACATATTACAACTGATATACAGATGGACATGAATCCAAATGCCTAAATGAGTTAAGCGGTTTTTGCCAAGAAAGATGAAATACATAACATCAAAAAATATACGAAATGCTGCCATGATCTTGAAGAATTTTTCATTTCTCGGTCAGAATCTTCCGATTTCGCGAAGGATTAAGCAAATAAATTAAATTATAAAAAAAGTAACACCTTGTAACGCTTAGCATAACATTTAAGGGCTACCAAACCGATCGCCAGTGGCGGCTAGTAAATAATAATGCTGTTTTGTCATAAACGAAACTTTACATTCAGAAAAAAATTAAACATGACAAAAATATAATGAGAGTGATTTTATATTGTTTGTTCGTACATGTATATAAATTCAATAATGTATACATTAAATAAAATAAAAGGCCTTATTCATTTAACCCTTTAATCGTCGCTAGCGGGTTATTCCGCTTTCTGAAAACAGCTTGAAAACGCGCCCTGTCGTGTTATTCCCACAAAACTTATACACTTCAAAAGTGTCCCAAACGGGTTTGTTCCCTTTCAAAATATTTGTCCTAAAGCAGCCAAGTCGTCTTTTTTCTGCCTCCCCCGTCTCGCAAGACGAGCTGACAATCGGAGGGGGGGGGGGGGGCAGAAGCCATCCAGTACTTGCCTGAACAAGAGAGGAATAATGTACAGTCGTGGGAAAAAAAAGTAAACACCCCCTACTAACTCCGCAACAAATTATCGTAGAATAAAGTTACTGGTACCGGGCGATTTTAAATAAAGTCTACTTTTAAATGATGTATATAAAATTTGCTTAGGGGGACATCTACATATTAAAATGAACCATAACTTCATTTTTTTCAATGGCAATACCCAATTCTGACAGTATAAATGAACTCTACACCCTTCAAATAGCCTAAAAACAAATTCTTATGCAATTCGTACCATAAGTTTCCGAGAAATTAATTATTTTAAAACGAGCGCATTTTAAGGGCTGTATCCAAATTGAAGTTGGGCTCTCGATTGCTAACCGAGAGAGCCGCCTTCTTGATGAAGGCACCTTAAGCAGTCAATGAAGTCTGTTAGGTAACAAGGCAGCGGAAAAAATTTCAAAATATCTACTCACTTCAATCATAGACGGCCCCTTAAACCATCATTTTGCCGTTTTTTTAAGCATAATTTGAAAACTACTTGGAAGAAAAATGTGAAATTTGGGATTTTCATAAAGCAGGACTTAATAAATCTAAATCCATCAAAAAAATTGTAGGTTGCAATTCATAATTTTTTCGAATATTAATTTCATAATTCATAATTCATACCATAAAATTATAAAAATCGCAAATTCAGAGTATTTATGTTTGGGCACATTAGTTTTATTTCTAAACAAAAAATTAGCACATTAGGAGCATAATTTCAGAAGATATAAATAAAAATATGAAAATGTAATTTAACATTAGAAGCACTAAATTTTGAATGTTTATAATTCAAAAACTTATCATTCAAATGACTTGAAATTTGGTGTCTAGGCATATTTTGAACCGAATATTTAAAATATCTCGTTAAAATTGGGTATTGTCATTGAAATAAATGAGGTTTGGGTTCGTTTTAATATGTAGATGACCCCCTAAGCAAATTTTATATACGTCATTTAAAAGTAGACTTTATTTCAAATCGTTCGGTACCAGTAACTCCCGTCTACGATAATTTGTTGAAGAGTTAGTAGGGGGTGTTTACTTTTTTTTTCCACGACTGTACAATAGGTAAAAATTCTAAGTGCAAGTTTGTCTATTTTCACCTGATAAAATTTATCGTCAGGCTTTATAACTGTGCTATACATTAAAAAAATATCGTGTTCAAAATAGATTAAAATTTTAATTTTAAGCAGCTTAAATCAACCGAAAAGATCAGAACAGTTTTTGTAAAAACACTGCAATATCACAAAATACTTCCTTGGGTTTATTCTTGAATTTAAATATTGCTATAATTCTATAGTGATTTTCTTTTAAAGAAAATCAGTTTTTTTCATTTAACACAATAATGGGCCAAACAAAAGCGATTATGTATAAATTATTAATTTTTAAATTACACTGCTTTAGAAAATAAGTATTTCACAAAATTGTGATTACTTTGTTCAATATTTTTATTATATGTTTAAACTGCTTGATCTGATATAACTTCAAAATATTAAAATATATTGTCAATCTTTTTTCGGTTATATTTTTCTAATAAAAAGTATAAAAAGATATTTGAAAAGGAATTCAAATAATTATCTTCTTTGAAAATAAATAAAATATTCAAAATTGTTCTATTTAAAAATTTTAACATGCTTACATCTATAATTTTTAGTTGTTTATTACGGGTAGTGGGATTTTATTTTAATATGCATGTATGTCTAAAAATAATAATGTACTTATAACGCATTATATAAAAAATGTAAGCAAAATTTAATATATATATATGCATATATATATATATATATATATATATATATATATATATGTAATAATAAAAATTTTCGGCGCTTTTTCTTAGTAAAACTATTCCAAATTCTTAATATTTTTCATTTTTTACCTATCTTTAATAATATCTTAATATCTTTTGTCTTTTATTCCATGCATTTAAGCCCCACCAGTGGCTGAGAGGTTCTGCTCTCGAAGCTGGTAGACGGGAGGTGCTGGGTTCGAACCCAATCGCGCCCGTCGGCCTAATCGTTCGGATTTTTCGTGGTTTTCTTCGAACCGTGGATTTCCATGCGTTAATACGGATTAGGTTCCCTTAGAAAGACCTCCACGGAAGGCACTCCCCCTAGGGCCTATATCCCTCGTGCAGATAACTGGCCGTCAAAAATCAACCCAACCCAACTCATGCATTTAAAGTTGCGTATTCTTTTATTATTCTAAAAACCTTAATCCATTCGCCTAATCTTATAAAACCCATTAAATTACTTTTTCATTTTATTTTAAAACTAAATTATCTTTCTTTCGAATGTTTTAATATCATTTATTCTTTGGTGCTCTATACCCACAATTCCATGCGTCGGTCAGCACTATTTGCACTTTAATTCTGACGCCGTATAAAAGAGTTCATTATCGACGTCATCCTTTCCCATCGAATCGTAATCTGTTTTATGTCCCATCCTTCCCCACCTCTCTTCTACCATTGGTCTTTTACCTTTCTGTAACCGTCCGCGCGTTGTTTTTTGGAGTACAAAGATCGTTACATCGGAGAAGCAGAAGAAGATTTTACGTTTTTCTGGTTGTCGAATTAACCTGCGTCGCTTGGAGTAAACGTTCTAATGTGTAGATCCTATGCTTGTAACATCTAAATTTTTGTGAAGTGATGATCAATTTTTGAGAATTAATGGAATAACTACTGGAAGTGTTTTACTATGTTTTTTGTCAATAAAACCAGTTTCAAGTGACGATGACTCTCTATATTTATTACGTAAGGGAAATTATCTCACTGTGTCTCGATCCTGTGTTTACTCGCCACCATGACTGCAATCGGATATTTTCAATATAACGGATGGATGGTTTTGATTGCTCTACTACATTTTATGTCGAGGTGTACTGGTGTCGCCTAAATATCTGAAGTCGGTAGCAAAATGCTACATATATATATATTGTAGAAAATGTGTAACTCAAAATTCTGATGCTTTCCTGAAGCAAACATTGTATCAGATTTTCGTTACAATACTTTTCCAACCAAATGTCATATTTTCTGGGGTTTTTTAATAGAGAGATAAATAAATATGTACTATATACAAATATATACAAATAGATCTAAATAAATATATACAAAATTTTAACAGAATAAGGAATATTTGATTATAACTAAAGGGATTGTGAGATTTAATTGTTGCTTTTATTCTAACTAGGGGTCGGAATCGGGTTTTCCGGGTTGTAGAGCGTATGTTATATCTATTTTTTTTCTAATATCAATACATTTGATTTATATTTGATATATATATATATATATATATATATTGGATTTCCCATAAACAACAACAACAAGAAAATACATTTTATATCAAATATATCAATAATATATTCAAATTAAGTTTTCAAAATTATTAACAGCTTTATTTCTTATTAGTCACATACCCGGCGTTAACAGCCGAAGAAATCCCTACAGATTTCGGTACATGTTGCAGCCTTTTTTATTCTTATAATTTCCGCTGTTTAAACATGTAGTTTGATTAAATTCTGTTATGTTTACGTTTTGCTCATATTAGGTTATTTATCGATGAAGTTTTAATTTCGTTCTGGAATATTAGCCAGAAGTGAATGTTGAACTATTTATATGGTTTTATGTGCAAAAGAACAAATCTTTTATAATCGGGATGCACATGAAAGAGGTATACGAATAATTCACGTGTGAAAATTATTTAAAAAAATATAAACATAAAAAATTAGTAATCTGAGATGCATTTTTCAAACAAATTATATTCTTTAAGGCATTCTTTTGTCTCCATACGGCTGTGCCAAAAATATAAATTGTCCGATTACATATAAGTTAAATTTGTGTGTTATATTATCCTTTATATATTTATTGATAAAATTTTAATTTGGTTATTGAAAATTTGCCAGAGAATAATCCTGAACATTTTATATTGGTTTTATGGAGCAAATGAGTTATAATTCTTCGGTAGTGGAACTTCCACGAGGTGAAGGATACATTTTAAAAAATTATGCTTGAAAATTATTTTGAAACCTCATATAACACGTTCACTCCGGCGCGGTGGGTCACACTCGACTGCCTCAGAGCTGCGAAGTCTCCGGCTTTTTTGGATACCAGTATTTTAATACAGAAAATGTTGTTTATTTAATTAGAACAATTGGGCGATTTAAAAAGAAAAACATTTTCTCTAAAATAACAGTGGTGTGCGGCTTGACAACTCTGAGACAGTCGAGTGTGATCCACCGCGCCGGCGTGAACACGTTAATGAGTAAATTGAAATACAGATTTCAAACAAATTGCACTTGAAAGTACTTTTTTTCCCATTACGACAACGTGAAACTTGAAAATATGCAATTTTTAGGGGGGGGGGGGGAAATGCAGAAGCTAAATTTTCAAAACATAAATTTAATCGAGAGATTTTACCATCCTTAAAATGACGCACCATTTTGCACGGGCTGGCATGTTTATATTTTATTACATAATGCTATTATAAATGTTTGTTTCTGTTAAATATTTCGTCCCTTTATTCCACGTACATAGTACAGTTAATTGTTATAGATATGACTTAATCAAACGACATTTGCTTTTTAATTAATCCATATTCTTCAGGCAATAACCTGTCTTTGAAAACAGTTCAGCAAAAAAAAAAAAAAAACCCTCATATTTGTTTAGAAATATATATTAAAAATGAGGATACATATGAGCAAAGCAAATACATATCCTCAGCTCTCTTGCCTGGCATAGTAAAAATTGTTTGGAAACAATTAGAAAAACCCCTAAATAGCATTAAATTATTTTTTTAAGACTGGTGCAAATAGGCCAAGATTATGGTAATAAGAAATGGAAAAGCGTTCATCTTTTCTAAATAGAGACAAACGATTTATTTTTTAATACTAAATTTCGTACTTTAAACCAATTTTCGAGGCAGGACTGAAAGGGAAGTTTAGGAGAACATGACTCAATGTATCTGCTATTTATCTTTTAAACAAGTGCTATTAGATTCCAAATAATTTCAACAGACATATTTACAAATTTGATGAATTCCCATATAAAAATGATTCCCTGAAAGTTTTGCTATTTTGAGCAGCGTATGCCTTGGGGGAGAGGGGCAGTTTAAACATTTGCACAATAATTCTAAAAAAAAAAAAAGTAGATTTTGAAGTTAAGTACAAATTTCACCAAAAAAACTAAATCATGATAACAGATAAACCCATTTTAACAATTTTATCTGGCCGCTTTTGACGAATTTTTAATTTAATTTTTTATGTAAGAGCTGGTTTTATCAGAATCATATTAAGGCAGTATTAAAAAAAAACATGCTCAAGAACTTGAAGTTTTCTGACATATTTTGAGATTTATGTATGAAAGAAAACACGAAACTTGCTGACGTGATTTTTGAAGAGATTTATAGCGACCTGTGTTTTTATTTTTCGTTCAATTATATAAAACTTGATTCATAAACAATTCTTTTCGCAGTAGGACCATATTTTTCATTTCCAACACAATCGCTTCGGGAAATTCGGTTCAAAATGCCCACTTTGGCATCATTTTTTGAAACTGCATCTGAACATTTTTTTTATTCTGCCTCTATCAAAAACTCGACCATTACGGCCTACTAAATAGTTTTTGGATAAAATAACCTACCAATTGGATGCGTTTGAGATAAAAAATTAATTTAAAAATGAGTCAGAAAATAAGTAGTTCGGATTTGTGTATACCCTTAATACGATATTTTTTTTCTTCAACCTCTATGAATTTTTAATTTGTTTTTGCTGTAATAATTGGTCCTATAAAAAACTTGTTAATATAAAAGTTGCACATAATATTAAAAATATTTATAATAAGTTTACTTGGATTTGATATTTTGAGAGTTGACGAAGTTATGTATTTATTTTTCTCCACAAAAACCTATTTTTTGTTTCGTCCCTTGAGCCAATTTTTAAATTTTTCAAAAAGCTGTCATATATAAATATTTGAAACTCTCAAACTCTAATATTGCTCTCAAACATTACAGCAATTCGTCATTTAACAACAATAGACCTCGGTCATTCGCAACAATAGTTTTTCGTGGAACTGTTTGCAAGTTTCTCAACAGTAATAATTTATTGTTGTCAACAAAACACAACTATCTGTTTATTAGATGATGTTCAAATATCTTAAAACAATAAACAAATGTTGAAACAAATAATATTGAACTAATTAACAAATTTCTTATTTCCTTGTACTATCTTGTCTCCGACTTATTAGCGGGCTTTTTGTCAAGCACACAAGTCGTATGTTTGATATTCAGTTAAATTAAAAAAAAAATAAAATAATAACAAATTTCTCATTCTTACAAAAAAATTCGAACTTGGACGTTGAGGGCCATTGAACTGATTTCAAACAACATATTTAGTGATAATAATAAGCCATTTTTGCGTATTTTTTTATATTTATTGCATAATACGAGTGTTTCACATCCGCATCTTTAAAAATAGACGTTTTTTAACTTTTTGTTGACTTTTCTTGCTTGATTAAACTTCATGCGTACCATCTGCATAGTTATGATGTATTGGATATATGCAAAAGTAACTTCCATTTTTCTAATATATGCCGTAAATTTTCTTATATGTATTGTGTGAATCTGGATAAACAGGCTTTTGAAACATTTCTTTATTACCTTCAAAACATAGTAAATGACATTTGATTATTGTATTACATCATTGTTTGTTGTATGGTATCCTATTGTATTTTTCTATATTTTATTGTATATTATCATGTTGCATTTTTCTGCATCATATTGTATTGTATTATTCTGTACTGTATTGTTTTGTATATATTGTATTATACTGCATTATATTGTAAGATATTGTATTATTATGTATTGTATCGTATTCAGTTGTATTTAGCAATTTATATGCTTTCATTTGTTTGTGATAATAATATGGATGAAATAATTTATTATTAAAAAATAAAAATAAAATAAAAAACTTTTAGGTTAAAATTTACATTTTTATGCTATGTAGCAGTTGTTTTGTTATACTCGAAAAATATATTTTTTATTAATATGTCTTGTATCTAATTGTGTTACCTTGTGTTATCTTGTATTGTATCATAATTTATTTTTTCTGTATTGCATTGCGTGAGGTTTTATTATTCTGTACCGTATTGAAATTCATCATATTGTCTTATTCTGTATTATTTTGCATTAAATTGTGTTATTCTGTATTGTACAGTATTAAATCATATTGAATTACTCTGAATTGATTCGTATGGTGATGCACCATACTGTTATATTCTGCATTGTTTTGTATGGTGATGTACCATATATTATTCTGTATTACATTGTATTGTATCATACTGCATTGTATCTAATAATTAATATCCGTTCATTTATTTGTAACATTAATTTGGATATTTGATATTAAATATACTGTATAAAGCTCCTTGTTTTATCAGAAACGCTTAATTCATATATTTTTCAAAACACTTTATTGTATCATATTGTATTATACTGTATTATGTTGTATTCTATTGTATAGCATTATATCATACTGTATTATTTTCTATTCCATTGTATTGCATTTTTTACTATTGTATTATTCTGTGTTGTATTATATCATTTTATATTGCATCGTATTATATCATACTGAATTGTACTGTATTGTATTGTAATGTATCATTCTGTACTGTATTGTATTGATTGTATCATATTGCATTATTCTGTATTTTGTGACTCGCATTTTATTGTATTGTATTGTTTCACTCTGTGTTGTATTATATTATATCATATTGTATTTTATCTAGTAATTCATTTGTTTGCAACATTAACATGGGTATTTAAAATTAAATATAGTTTATGATAGCTCCATGTTTTATCTGAAATCATTCATTTATATATAAATATATTTATTTTTCAAAATAGCACGTATTTTATTTACAATTTTTTCAGTTGTTATGAGGAATTGAAAACAAAAATGTATAGTAATATACAAATTTCCCATTTACATTCTACACAAAAAAATGTGCACTTCAATTGCTATCATTACAGAAATGACACTCAAAACTACAAAAATAAATAAATAAATAAATAAATAAAATCTTAAACATAAATTGAGATGTAGTTTTCAGTCACGCAGTTCAGCAGGTAAAAGTACTTCTTTCACACAGCCGAATGTTTAAACTAGTGACTAAGAGTGATCATAGATCACACAAAGGGTTTCGTTTAATATTCCTTTCAAAACGTGGAGTACATTTATCGCCATGGAACATCTTCTAAATTTTGGCAAACCCTTCCTAAACTATCGCAAAGCTTCAAACTGATTCGCCTTGTTATATTTCCTAATTTTGTTTATGTCCCCAGCGAAATGCTACGATATATTACATGACGGCTATCTTCCAAATTTAGAAAAGTGCCCCCCTTGGAGGTGCGATGTGGGGTAATGGTCACCATGATTTTTGACGCGGCCTGAGGTTTAAAATTTTTGTTATGCTTTAGAAGCTATATTAAATTTTCAAACAGATCGTCCAGCTATATTTCCTAATTTTGTTCGCTCCCCTCCCTCACCCCTCCCTCGAATTGCGACACGCCATTCTTTTTTATACTTTTTTATGGTGTGTTATAAAGTACCTTAATGTTTAAAACAGATCATTAGTTAGATTTCCTACTTAAAATGAAATCGCGGTCTGTTAGTTCCAAATTCCTTCACCAGGAAGCGCAGTCTATTCTTCTCAAAAGCGTATCTGAACGGATTTCCTTTACACAACCTATCAGTAGATACGTTACTCGAGGGGGTGGCGGTCTTCAGCAAGAAATTAAGATTTTTGTTGAAATTACTATTCGGAAATAGTGGTAATTTTACTTTTGACATATTTATATTTAATAAGTAGCATGTATATGAGAACTCCTTCAAAAAAAAAAAAAAAAAAAACGTGCCTGAAACGGTATGAGACAAAAAGGTAAAAAAAGGAAATATTTTACCCCTCCCCCTCTCCCCCACCGTCTCGAAATTTCATGCGTAATTTTTTAAATAACTTTTTCTTATTTGTTATATACTATCTTAAAATTTCAAACAGATCGCCTTTTTAGATTTGCTATTTTAAATGAAATCCCGGTCTGTTAGTTCCACATTCCTTCACCAGGGAGGGCACTCTATTCTTCTCAACAGCGTATATGAACGGATCTCCTTTACACAACCTATCAGTAGATATATTACTGGAGGGGGTGGCGGTTTTCAGCAAAAATTTAAGATGTTTGTTGAAATTACTATTCTGAAATAGTGATAATTTAACTTTTCACATATGTGCATTTAATAAGTAGCATGTACCTGAGGACTCCTTTAAAAAAACGCGCCTGAAACGGTATGAAACAAAAAGGTAAAAAAAAAGGAAATATTTTGCCCCTCCCCCTCTCCCCACCTGCTCGAAATTTCATGCGCCATTTTTAAATAACTTTTTCTTATTTGTTATATACTATTTTAAAATTTCAAACAGATCGCCTTTTTAGATTTGCTATTTTAAATGAAATCCCGGTGTGTTAGCTCCACATTCCTTCACCAGGGAGCACACTCTATTCTTCTCAACAGCGTATATAAACGGATCTCTTTTACACAACCTATCAGTAGATATGTTACTGGGGGGGGGGGGGGGGGTTCAGCAAGAATTTAAGATGTTTGTTGAAATTACTATTCTGAAATAGTGGTAATTTATCTTTTGACATATTTGTATTTAATAAGTGGCATGTATCTGAGGACTCCTTCAACAAAACGCGCCTGAAACGGTATGAAACAAAAAGGTAAAAAAAAGGAAATATTTTGCCCCTCCCCCTCTCCCCACCTGCCCGAAATTTCATGCGCCATTTTTTATAAACTTCTTCTTATTTATTATAAACTAACTTAAAATTCCAAACAGATCGCCATTTTAGATTTGCTATTTTAAATGAAATCGCGGTCTGTTAGTTCCAGATTCCACCACGAGGGAGCTCACTCCATTCTTAACAAAACTGTATCTGAACGTAACTCCGTTAAACAACCTAATAGGAGATATGGTAGTCGAGCGGGTGGCGGTCTTAACCAAGAATTTAAGGTATTTGCTTAAATTACTATTCATAAATAGTGGTATGAACATAAAATTTTTGATATTGAATAAGTAATAGTTTTCTCATCACGCCATGAAAAAACTGCACGCAAAACAGTACAAAACGCCCTATTATACTGCCTAATTTTGTTCGAGCCCCATCCCTCCCCCTCCAACCGGAATGTGACGCGCCATTCTTTTTTATAATCTTTTACTATTTGTTATAAATTATCTTAAAGTTTCAAAAAGATTGCTTTCTTGGAATTCCTACTTTAAATGTAATCACGGTCTGTTACTCCTACATTCCACCACCAGGTTCCACTCAATTCTTAACAAAAGTGAATCTGAACGAAACTCCTTTGCACAACCTAGCGATAGATACATAAGTCGGGAGGGGGGGGGGGGGGCGGTCTTAACCAAGAATTTAATACATTTGCTGAAATTACTATTCGAAAATAGTGGTTTCAATACTTCTGACATTTTATCTTGCGTAAGTAACATTTATGCTGTATTTTTAAAAATCGGACACCGTTCAGAAGAATACTGCAATGAAACATCACGTGACTACCTTTTAAAATAAGTATATAATAGAAATAAATCAATGTGTGAAATTAGCGCCCTTGCCCACCCCCTACCCGAAATTTTACTCGCCATTTTTATAAACGTTTTTCTTATGTGTTATAAACTATCTTAAAGTTTCAAACAGATCGCCTTGTTATATTTCATAATTTTAACAAAATCGTGTTATGTTAGTTCCACATTCCACCACCAGGGAGCGCACTCTATTCTTTACAAAACTGTAGCGGAAGGAAACTCCGTTAAACAACCTATCAGTAGATATGTTTCTCGAGGTGGTGGTGGTCTTAATGAGAACTTAAGATAGTTGCCGAAATTAGTATTCGAAAATAGTGGTAACTAAACTTTAGACAATTTTATATTAAATAAGTAGCATATATTTCAAGACACCCTCAAAAAAGACAACTAAAGCGGTCAGAAATGCTAACTTTTTAACCCGGGAGAACTCGCTGCATGAGATTTTCTCCCACAGTCGTACTTTTTTAAGACTCTTATTTAAATCATTTTTCATTTTAATTAAAATTTCAAAATGTTTTTCAATTATTTTACTTATTTTGTGAATATAAGTACTAAGCCAACAAAAAAAAAGTTGATATTATATGAATGTAAAGTAAAAGAAAAGCATCTGGGCATTTTCACTAGCGAGTTCTTCCGGGTTAAATAGAAATCTAGCGCCCCCTCCCCGGATTTTCACCCGCCATTCTTGTTTGCAGTTTATCTTATGTATATAAAATATATTAAACTTTCAAACTGATCGACTTGTTAGATTTCCTAATTTTAATAAAATCGCGTTATGTTAGTTCCACATTCCACCAACAGGGAGCGCACTCCATTCTTAACAAAAGCATATCTCAACGAAACTCCTTCATGCAATTTTTCCATAGATACATGGATTGGGATGGTGGCGATCTTAACCAAGAATTTAAAACATTTGCTGCGGTAACAAACGCTAAAATTTTAAAAATAAATATAGCTACCACCACTCCTCAAAATATCACACTCCATACTCTTTTACACATTTTTTATGTGTTATAAACTATCTTAAAGTTTAAAACAGATCGAGTGGATCTGATCGAAACAGATCTCTTAACCAATAATTTAAGATATTTCCTGAAATTACTATTCGAAAATAGTGGTATGAATACTTGTAACTTTCTGATGATGAATGTGATATACTTATATCAGAGCGATGTTTAAAAACCACACGCAAATTGTTAGATTTCCTAATTTAAATTATTTCCCGGTTAAAAAAGCACGTATCTCAATTTTAATCGACGAATTTGATAGCAATAAACTGATTAATTAAATAATAATTAATATCTCAGCTTCTAATTAAGCTATCGCTTTGAACTGGGTATGTATGAAATCTGCGAGAGATTTCCCGTGCGGATGTCAAAAAATTTTATCAAAAAAATTAATACAGTAAACGCTCGATTTTACGAACCTCTTTTTTACGAACTATTCGTTTTTTACGAACTGAAGAACTGGACCCGAGCAGCATCCCTAGAACTAATGTTACGATATTATTATTTTTTTTTTGTAGTTTTAAGTGTCATTTCTGTAAAGACCGCCACTGAAGTACTTAATACAATACAACACAGAATAATTCAATACAATACAATGCAGAATAGTTGGATATGTTATCAATACAATACAGTACAGAATGATACATTACAATACAATACAGAATAATTGAATATGATGCAATACAATACAATATAAAATGATACAACACAGAAAAATACAATATAATGCAATAAAAATAATACAGTATGATATAATACAAAATAACAGAATCCAATACAATACAGAATAATACAATATGATACAACAAAGTGTTTCGAAAAAGATATGAATTAAGCGTTTCTGACAAAACATGGAGCTATTATAATCTATATTCAATTTTAAATATCCAAATTAATGTTACATACAAATGAATGGATATTAATTATTTGATACAGTACAGTATGATATAATACAATGTAATACAGAATAATATAATATGGCACACGACCATAAAAAACAATACAGTATAAAACAATATGATGCATCACTATACAAATCAATTCAGAATAATTAAATATCATTTAATACTGTACAATACAGAATAACACAATTTAATACAAAATAATACAGAATAAGACAATATGATGCATTTCAATACGGTACAGAATAATACAACTTCACACAATGTAATACAGAAAAATAAAGTATGATACAATACAAGATAACACAAAATAACACAATTAGATAGAATAAATATTAATAAAAAAGATATTTTTAGAGTATAACAAACAACTGTTACATAGCATAAAAATGAAAATTTTTACCTAAAAGTTTTTATTTTATTTTATATTAATTTTATTTTATATTAATTTTATTTTATTTTATTTTATGTTAATTATAAATTATTTCATCCATATTAATATCACAAACAAATGAAAGCATATAAATTGCTAAATACATTGAATAAGATACGATACATAATAAGACAATATCTTACAATATAAAGCAGTATAATAAATATATATACACAAAACAATACAGTATAGAATAATACAATACAATATTTTACAGAAAAATGCAGCATGATAATACAGTAGACGCTCGATTTTACGAACCTCTTTTTTACGAACTATTCGTTTTTACGAACTGAAGTACTGGACCCGAGCAGCATCCCGTTGAACTAATGTTACTCCCATTTACGAACTTTCGATTTTACGAACACATTATATGAGTCCCATCGAGTTCGTAAAATCGAGCGTCTACTGTATACAATAAGATATACAAAAATATGACAGGATTCTGTACAGTAAAGAATGATACAATACAATAATCAGATGTCATATGCTACGTTTTGAAGTTAATTATTAAAAAATCGATCGTCTGTATTTAAAAAGTTAAAATTTCGCGTTAAAATATCCCACTACTAAAAACCGCAGTCGTCGCCATGTCTGACATCTGCTCCCCGGGAAAATGAAATGTCATTTCATTGTACTTCCAAATAAAGAAATTAAATTTTTATCGATCGATTTTTAGTGGATATCTTCACTTATACACACCGCACAAACATGAACATTATATCAAATGAAAGTATTTTTTTTTCTCGTCTGTCTATACTTTTTACAAATTTCTCGGACCAAAGCTTTGTGATATAAGATTTCGCTTTAAAATATCCACTTCATTTATTGCTTAATTTGCACTCTGGTACACCTTATTTTCTGGTAACCCTAAGGAAAATTGGAAATAGAATTGCGATGATTTGGATGAAGTGCGTTTGTACCTGCGTTATAAAGGTGGATTGGTTAACTTTAGAAGTTAATTAGCACATAATTCAGTTAATTGCCGAATTTTTTCAAAATTTTAGGATTTGTCGTTTGATGTGAGGTGTTCAGCTTAAAGTACCCAAAATTTCCAATCTCCAACATGTATAGTTTCTGAGAACAGGCTCTGTGACGGACAGACAGAAATACAAAGGAGTGAGATCAATAGGGTTTCGTCAGATGAACGACACCCTAAAAATGAATTTGAGCGATGTTTGTAACATTATCAGTATTTTACTG
The DNA here is from genome assembly GCA_963932465.1 of Maratus speciosus. Classification (NCBI taxonomy): domain Eukaryota; kingdom Metazoa; phylum Arthropoda; class Arachnida; order Araneae; family Salticidae; genus Maratus; species Maratus speciosus. The sequence goes on along the minus strand of OZ010795.1, from coordinate 428,493,526 downwards.
TACTGTTATTCATCTTCTTCGCATTACGGCTAACTTATGTAAGGTAAGGTTATTTTTAGTGACGACGATTTAATTGGTGCCTAAAAAACATAGCATATCGAGGATTAAAAAAAGTATACAACTATGAAATTAAATTTTTTCCAAGCTACGCACACTTTTTCAGCCAAAAATATAGATGACTTTCTCCAGGTCCAATTTAAATATATTTAGTCCAATAGAGGTAGAGGTCCAATTTAAATATATTTATTGCTACTGGTAAAATAAAAACAAACAATGTAAACAAAACTATGGTATACCAAACAAAGCTCTCAAAAATTACAGTAATTCGTCATTTAACAACAATAGACCTAGGGCATTCGCAACAACAGTTTTTCGTGGAACTTTCTGCACGTTTCGCAGAAGTAATATTTTAATTATTGTCAGCAAAACATAACAATATGTTTATTAGATGAAGTTTAAATATCTAACAACAATAAACATTTGTTGATACTATTACTATTGAACTAATTACCAAATTTCTCATTCTTACAAAAAAAATTCGAACTTGCAGGCTGAGGGCCATTGAACTGATTTCAAACTTCATATTTTAGTGATAAAAAAAGCCATTTTTGCCTATATTTTTTTATATCTTTTGTTGACTTTTCTTGCTTGATTAAACTTCATGCGTGCCATATCCATAGTTATGATGTATTGGGTATATGCAAAATTATGTTCCGTTTTTTAATAAATGGCGTAAATTTTCTTATGTGTGTTGTGTGAATCTGGAAATACATACAGTTGAAAAGTCTCTTCATTACTTTCAAAACGAAGTATATAAGTTTCCAACAAAGTTGAAAAGTGTTTATTGCTTCGGTTTGTCTGACCGTCTGTCCGTCTGCCCGCGGTCTAATTTCGTTAAATATACTCCGATCGTTCTGAAATTTTTGTATGTTAGTGACCTTTACCATAGCACGAACCGTATTTTAAATGAAGTTTGTAGCATGTTTAGTTCATTTACAGGGACAGTCAAAGTTTTCCGTTACATTACGGCCTATGGGAAAAAATCGTTCATATTATTTTTACGGATGTTACATGCTTTCAAACATGATAAAATCGATATGCATTTAATTAGTATACTAAAATATACATTTTGTAGAATAAGCTGTGCCAAGAATAATTATTATTCATTTACAGGGCCACACAAAAGTATTCCTTTACATGATGCTATAGGGATGGAGATAATTTTTTCCGGCGTATTTTAATTATGTTAAATTATTTCATGTATAATGAAATTGATGTACGTCTCTGAGGTTTACTATAACTTATTTCATATATAATACGAAGTGCATAGCATTTACAGGGATACACAAAAGATTTCAGATACTATATTGTATCCGAAGTACTGTACGGTAGCGATTGATTGCTGGAAATGCATTTTATAATTATGTTATGTGCTTTATATTTCACTATATATTTATGCATTGTATATGGTGTGAATAAATTCTGTAATTCATATACAGGGCTACACAAAATAATTCGTAATTGTCACTAGGTATGATTGCAAATTGTTTAAAGGTGGTTTTTAAATGAGTTATGGATTTTTACGCTGAACTGCAATTAGTTTACTATGAAATGTTTGTAGAACATAGATAAAATGATATACGGGTCACGCAAAGAAATTGGCACATGGCTGTCTATAAATGATAATTTCTGGAAATGTGATTCCACTAGTTTTAAGAGTGTTTTACTTTGAATTAAACTTTAGCTAAATAGTGGCGTGTAATAAAGGTACTAGGTTAACTACAAGGTTGTACAAAAGTATACAACTATGTTTCCATCTATTAGTATAAATTGCTGAAAGAGAAATTTCAACCTGTGATGTGTTTTCTTGCTAAACTAAATTTCCCCGTTATATGGTATAAATATCAATCTACAGATCAAATACAGGGCTGTTCAAAAGAATTGGAATACATATTTGCTATGGACGGTAACTGCTGAAATCATCAATTTTTCAAGAGTTTTATGCGTTTTCTAAAATGTTTACTTAGTTCTCTTGTATACCTTACTTCCCTAAGTAACAAAGTTCTGTTAAAGCATCCAGGAAGTGTTGGAAAGTGTTTCATAATATATGTTTAATGCATGATTTTTGTTACTTGTTTATTTTATATTGTATATTTTCATGTTGCAATTTTCTGCGTCATATTGTATTGTATTTGTGTATACTGTATTGTTTTGTTTAGATTGTATTATACTGCATTATATTGTAAGATATTTTCTTATTATGTATTGTATCGTATTCAGTTGTATTTAGCAATTTATATGTTTTCATTTGATTGTGATATTAATATGGACGAAATAATTTAAAATTAAATAATTAAAAAATAAAACTTTTAGGTAAATATTTACATTTTTATTATATGTAGCAGTTGTTTGTTATACCCAGAAAAAATCTTTTTTATTAATATTTATTGTATCTAATTGTGTTATTTTGTGTTATCTTGTATTGTATCATAATTTATTTTTCTGTATTGCATTGTGTGATGTTGTATTATTCTGTTCCGTATTGAAATGCATCATACTGTTTCATTCTTTATTATTTTGTATTAAATTGTGTTATGCTGTATTGTGCAGTATAGAATAATATTCATCTATTCTGAATTGATTTGTATTGTGATGCACAATATTGTCATGTATTGTATTGTTTAGTATGCTGATATACCATATTGTATTATTCTATATTACATTGTCTTGTATCATACTGCATTGTATCTAATAATTAATATCCATTTTATTGTTTGTAATATTAATATGGATATTTAAAATTCAGTATAGTTTATAACAGCTCCATGTTTATCAAAAATGCTTAATTCATATATTTATCAAAACACTTTATTCAATCATATTTTATTATTCTCTAATGTATTGTATATTATTGTATTGTATTTTATCATACTGTATTATTTTGCATTACATTGTATTGCATTCTATCATATTGTATTATTCTGTGTTGTATTGTATCATTTTATATTGTATTGTATTGTAAAATGTTCAATTATTCTGTATTGTATTGTAATGTATAATTATGTACTGTATTGTATTAACTGTATAATATTGCATTAATCTGTATTTTATTAACTTGTATTTCATTGTATAGTATTGTATTATTCTGTGTTGTACCGCATTGCATCATATTGTATTTTATCTAGTAATTTATAAGACTTCATATATTTGCAACATTAATATGAATATTTAAAATTAAATATAGCTTATTATAGCTCCATGCTTTATCTGAAATCAATCATTTATATAATTTGCAAAATTGCACGTATTTTATTTACAAATTTTTTAGATGTTATGAGGAAATATATATATATATATATATATATAGACATATACAATTTTCCCCTTTACTTTCTACAGAAATGGTACACTTCATTTGCCCTCATTACAAAAATGGCACAATTATCTACAAAAAAGAAAATAAAATCTTAAAAATAAATTGAAATGTAGTTTTCAGTCACGCACTTTTGCTGTTAAAATTTCTTCTTTCACCCAGTCGAATGTTTAAAAAATGAACTTAAGCGATGCTTGGAACTTTATCAGTATTTTACTGTACTGTGAAACATCTTCTTCGTTTTAAGGCTGACTTATGTATCGTAAGGTGATGTTTTAGTGAGAACAATTTAATTTTTGCCTTAAAGAAATAGCATATCGAGGATTAAAAGAAGTTTACATCTACGAAAATAAATTTGTTCCAAGCTGCGCAGAAATTTTAAGCCAAAAATATAGATGCAGTTCTCTCATAAGGTCCAATTAAAACTTATTTATTGCTACTGTTACAAAAACAGTGTAATCAAAACTATGGTATACAAAACAAATCTCTCAAACATTACAGAAATTTGACATTTAACAACAATAAACCTCGGGCATTCGCAACAATATTTTTTCGTGGAACTTTTTGAACGTTTCTCAGAAGTAATATTTTAATTGTTATCAACAAATCACAACAATCTGTTTATTAGATGATGTTCAAATATCTAACAATAATAAGCATTTGTTGAACTAATTAACAAATTTCTCATTCATACAAAAAAATTTCGAACTGGGATGTTAAGGAAACTGATTTCAAACAACAAATTTAGTGATAATAATAAGCCATTTTTGTCTATTTTTTTAATATTTATTGATTAATTCGAGTGTTTCACATCCACATCTTTAAAAATAGACATGTTTATCAACATTTTGTTGACATTTCTTGCTAGATTCAACTTGAAGCGCAACATCTGTATAGTTATGATGCATTGGGTATATACAACATTAAGTTCTGTTATGATGTAATGGTGATGTGTATGCAAAAATAAGTTCCGTTTTTCTATTAGATGGCGTAAATTTTCTTATGTGTATTGTGTGAATCTGGAAATACAAGCATTTGAAAAAACTCTTCATTACTTTCAAAAAGTAGTATATGACATTTGAATATTGTATTGCATCAGTTTTTGCTGTATGATATTCTATAGCATTTTTCTATATTTTATTGTATATTATCATGTTGCATTTTGCTGTAACATATTGTATTGCATTATTCTATACTGTATATATATATATATATATATATATATATTATACTGTTTTATATTGTAAGGTAATGTCTTATTATGTATTGCATCATATTCAATTGTATTTAGTAATATACAAGATTTCATGTTCAAGTTTGATTTGAAATTTTATTGCATTGTATCATATTGTACTTTATATAGTAATTCATATGACTTCATTTATTTGCAGCATTAATATGGATATTTAAAATTAAATATAGTTTATGATAGCTCCATGTTTTATCTGAAATCATTCATTTATATACTTTTTTCAAAATACCACGTAATTTATTTACAATTTTTTCAGTTGTTATGAGGAAAATGAAAACAAAAAATATATGGTATGATCCATGTCAATTCAGGCAGCCAAAGAAAAAATCTTACCTTCATAGTCTCAGAAGTTTTTGAATTGAACGTATGTTAAAATTCAATAAAAAATAAGATACTTGTATATTTTGGTTTTGCCCAAAAAAATTCCTGGCCCGAGATACAGGCCGCCAAAGATGGCATCCCGGGCACCATTTCCAATTTTCCATTTTCGATAAAAATTTTAAAGTGCTCTATCTATAGAACGGTGCAAGATATTTTGTTGCGGTTTTTTTTATTTTAAAGATAATATTCTTCTGTTTAAAATGATATACCCAATTTTGGAAAATGTATTCAACTTTTCTTGTGGCAACCTTTTGAAAAAAAATTTTTTTTTTCAAAAAAATTTTTTTTTTCGAAAATGCCAGTCCTAAAAATTTTTGATTTTTTTGCTCTTGATCAATACCATTGGGAACTATCTTCACTGTAAAGGAAAACTTCCACTTTTGAGTTTAACAAATTTTAGAAACATTTAAGAAATTCAAAGAATTTTACAGGAACTGTATATATACAGTTCCAGTAAAAGTCACTGAATTTTTGCTTATTTGTATCATATTTGTAAGGATAAGCCTACTATATATCCTAAATAAGTTAGAAATTGCAATATCAAATGTGGCAAATGAGGTGCGTGCATAGTATTAACTAGTTTTATAAATATTCAGATCTTGGTGCAATAAGTGTTACACTCTTGGGCAAAAAGGCATGAATACAAAATTTATTTTGACTTCTATATATTAAATTCAGTAATACGGAAGTAATATGAATCCATCTTAAAAGGACTTAATCGCCATGGCAACCTAGAATCATTGCCTATCATGGTATATCATTGAATCAATTATGTATTATAGGATTTTTAAATAGGATGAAGAAAACTCTTATTAATGTCTTTTATGTTTTAATTTGATTTTCATAGCATTCGAAGTGATACATACTTTATTGCAGAAGTTTACAAAAAATTACTTCCTGTGTCATAGAAAGTGCATAGTGTTTACAGGGACACACAAAAGATTTCGGATACTTTAGCTTATTGGAAATACTGTACATTAGCGATGATTGCTAGAGGTGCATTTTTAGTTGCGATATGAGTTTTTAAGTTTAATATTTCCATATTACGTTGTGTGTATAAAGGCTGTAGATCATATACAGGGATACAAAAAAGAAATCGTAAGGGTATTGCTGGAAGTGCATTTTTAGTTGTATTTGAGTTTTTAAGTTTAACTAAATTTTTCCATACTACGTTGTGTGCATAAATGCTGTAGATCATATACAGGGCTACACAAAAGAAATCTTAAGGGTTTACCGAGTATGAATGAAAGTAGCTTAAAGGTGATTTTTAAATGAGTTATGCATTTTTACACTGAACTACATTTAGTATACTAAGATATGTTTGGAGAATATAGATAAAATGATATACAGGTCCACGCAAAGAATTAGATACATGGCCGTCTATGGATGATAATCTCTGGAAGTGTGATTTCACTGGTTTTAAGGATGTTTTAATCTTAATTAAATATTAGGTAAATAGTCTCATGTATATAAAGATAGTAGGTAAAATACAGGGTTGTATGAAAGTATTCAAGTAGGCTTCCGTCTATTGACATAAATTTCTAAAAGTCAAATTCCGACCTATTTATGTGTTTTTAACAATTTCCAACATAGTTGAAAGTCTTTATGGATTCGATTTGTCTGCCCATCTGTCTGAACTCTAACTTGTATTAATATAATTTGTATTGCTGTGTAATTGATATATGTTATTGAGATTGTTTTACTATGTTCGGTATTGAAAATAAAGCATGTATCACTTCAAATGCTATGAAAATCAAATTAAAACATAAAAGACATTAATAAAAGTTTCCTTCATTCTATTTAAAAATCCTATAATACATAATTGATTCAATGATATACCATGATAGGCAATGATTCTAAGTTGCCATGTCCTTTTAAGATGAATTCATATTGCTTCCGTATTACTGAATTTAATATATGGTATTATAGTAAATTTTGTATTCATGCCTTTTTGCCCAAGAGTGTAACACTTATTGCACCAAGATCTGAATATTTATAAAACTAGTTATAGTATGCACGCACCTCATTTGCCACATTTGATATTGCAATTTCTAACTTGTTTAGGATATATAGTAGGCTTATCCTTACAAATATGATACAAATAAGCAAAAATTCAGTGACTTTTACTGGAACTGTATATATACAGTTCCTGTAAAATTCTCCGAATTTCTTAAATGTTTCTAAAATTTGTTAAACTCAAAAGTGGAAGTTCTCCTTTACAGTGAAGATAGTTCCCAATGGTATTGATCAACAGCAAAAAAATCAAAATTTTTAGGATTGGCATTTTCAAAAAAATTTTTTTTTCAAAAGGTTGCCACAAGAAAAGTTGAATACATTTTTCAAAATTGGGTATATCATTTTAAACAAAAGAATATTATTTTTAAAATAAAATAAACCGCGACAAAATATCTTGCACGGTTCTAGAGATAGAGCACTTTAAAATTTTTATCGAAAATCGCGAATGAGAAAGGATGCCGGGGATGTCATCTTTGGCGGCCTGTATCTCGGGCCAGGAATTTTTTTGGGCAAAATGAAAATATACAAGTATCTTACTTTTTCTTATATTTTAACATATGTTCAATTCAAAAACTTCTGAGACTATGAAGGTAACCCCCCTGCCTGAGTTGATATGGATTCAGCCATATAGTAATATCCAAATATTCCTTTTACATTTTACAGAAAAAAAAAAAAAAAAATGTGCACCTCAGTTGCCACCATTACAGAAATGGCAGTCAAAACTACAAAAATATTAATATCTTAAAAATAAATTAAGATGTAGTTTTTAGTCACGCAGTTATGCAGTTAAAAGTACTACTTTCACCTATACTAATGTTTGAAAAAAGAAACTTTACGGTGCTTGGAACATTATCAGTATTTTACTGTACTGTGATACATCTTCTTTGTTTTACGGCTGACTTGTAACGTAAGGTTATTTTTTAGTGACGACGATTTAATTGTTGCAATTGTTAAATTGTTAAATTGTTAGAAAAGCACGTGTCTCAATTTTAATCGACGAATTTGATAGCAATAAACTAATTAATTAAATAATAATTAATATCTCAGCTTCTAATTAAGCTATCGCTTTGAACTGGGTATGTATGAAATCTGCGAGAGATTTCCCATCAGGATGTCAAAAAAATTTATCAAAAAAATTAGTATTTAAAAAGTTAAAATTTCGCATTAAAATATCCCACTACCAAAAACCGCAGTCGTCACCATGTCTGATATCTTCCACCCGGGAAAATTAAATGTCATTTCATTGTCTTTCCAAATAAAGAAATTAAATTTTTATAGATCGATTTTTAGTGGATATCTTCACTTATACCCATCGCCCAAACATGAACTTTATACCAAATGAAAGTATTTTTTTTCTCGTCTGTCTATAGCTTTTACAAATTTCTCGGACCAATGCTTTATGAGATACGATTTCGCTTTAAAATATGCACTTCATTTATTGCTTAATTTGAACTCTGGTACACCTCATTTTCTGGTAATCCTAAGGAAAATTGGAAATAAAATTGCGATGATATGGAGGAAGTGCGTTTGTACCTGAGTTAAAAAGGTGGATTGGTTAACTTTAGAAGTTAATTATCACATAATTCTGTTAATTACCGACTTTTTTTCAAAATTTTAGGATTTGTCGTTTGATGTGAGGTGTTCAGCTATAAGTACCCAAAATTTCAAGTCTCCAACATGTACAGTTTCTGAGAACAGGCTCTGTGACGGACAGACAGAAAGACAAAGGAGCGAGATGAATAGGGTTTCGACAGATGAACGACACCCTAAAAAGGAATTTGAGCGATGTTTGTTACATTATCAGTATTTTACTCTACTGTGATACATCTTCTTCGTATTACGGTTAACTTATGTAAGGTAAGGTTATTTTTTAGTGACGACGATTTAATTGTTGCCTGAAAAACATAGCATATCTAGGATTATAAAAAAAAAGCTTACAACTATGAATTAAATTTTTTCCAATCTACGCACACTTTTTAAGCCGACAATACAGATGCAGTTCTCTCGTAGAGGGCAATATAAATATATTTATTGCTACTCGTAAAAAAAAAAAATGTAAACAATACAATGGTATACAATACAAAGTTCTCAAACATTACAGAAATTCGCCATTTAACAACAATTAGACTCAAGCATTCGCAACAATACTTTTTCGTGGAACTGTTTGCGCGTTTCTCAGAAGTAATATTTTAATTGTTGTCAACAAAATACAACAATCTGTTTATTAGATAATGTAGAAATATCTAACAACAATAAACATTTGTTAAAAGAATTAATATTGAACTAATTAAGAAATTTGTCATTCTTACAAAAAAATTTCAAACTTGCAGGTTGACGGCCATTGAACTGATATCGAAATACATTTTTTTGTGATAAAAATAAGCCATTTTTGCGTATTTTTTTTAATATTTATTGATTAATTCCAGTGTTTCACATCCAAATATTTAAAAATAGCCATGTTTTTAAACTTTTTGTTGACTTTTCTTGCTTGATTCAACTTCATGCGTGCCATCTGACGAGTTATTATGTATTGGGTATATGCAAAAATACGTTTCGATTTTCTATTAGACGGCGTAAATTTTGTTATGTGTATTGTGTGAATCGGGAAATACAAGCGTTTGATAAGTCTCTTTTTTACCTTTTAAACGTATCATATGAAATCTGATTATTCTACTGTATCATTCTGTGCTGTATGGTATCCTATAGTATTTTTCTGTACTTTATTGTATATTATTATGTTGCATTTTTCTGTAATACATTGAATTGTATTACAGTAGACGCTCGATTTTACGAACCTCTTTTTTACGAACTATTCGTTTTTACGAACTGAAGTACTGGACCCGAGCAGCATCCCGTTGAACTAATGTTACTCCCATTTACGAACTTTCGATTTTACGAACACATTATATGAGTCCCATCGAGTTCGTAAAATCGAGCGTCTACTGTATTATATAGTGCATCGTTTTGTATATATATATGTTATATAAAAAATTTTTACTTTTACTATTCATTTAAATTATTCTAAATTGTCGGTATATTAATTATTTCCTTTTTTTAATACGCTCTATTATTTATTTCTAATTAAATTCCTATAAATTTAAAACGCGTATCTTAATAATAGTTTTATTCCAAAACGTAATCTAAACTTTTAATCCCTTCATTAATTTTTATCATCTACTAAACTGTAAAGTTCTGAACGCAGTTACTTATTTTTCGAATGTTTATCAAAGCCATTTTCACATTTTTATTCCATTTCATCTCATTTTCCCGCCCGCTAGGTGTCAGCATTTTCACAGTGATGTCCTTCCTTTAGCTGCGCCGGAATTCTTTTCTGTGACGTTTCTCGGACGCTCTCCATTAGCTGAGACGGATTGCAGTTTCACTTGGAGTCTCTTTCGTGATTTTGTTTGGATTAGCCTTAAGTTTTCATTTCAATCGGATTTCCTCCGCGAATTCTAATAATTAGTTCTAGCATGAGTTCAGAAATAGGTTTTTTGTGCTGTTTGATTGTTTACATAACCTGTTACCTTATGTCCTTAGCCATGTACAATATTCATTTCGTGAATTAACATCTATTTCGCATGAGTAACTAGTTCATGCTCGAGTGGAATGCTCTGATTTCTCATCCTGTGGGAATTGTTTAATGTTGTTATGTTCTGACGGAATAAACAGTCTCCTATGACTTCGTTTCCATGCTTTTAATTGGGAAAACCCCATATTTCTTCTTACGCCTTCTTTTCACCACTCACACTGTAAAGTTGTTGTCCAGTTTTTGTAAAGTAGTTATTTGTTGTTGCACAGGTGGTTCATTTTGCTAAGCTTCAATACAGACTCTAAGGCAAAAAAATCAATTGTTAATTATTTTAAGATCGAGGCAAGGAACTGCTGAGATAATAAAAGGTAGAAATTTTCGGAAGGTCTTTATTGTGCACCGGGATCGTTTCCACCACCGCCGAGAATTACACGGCCAATGTTGGAGAAGGGAGCGAAGAGTTACTGTTCTTTTTTATTCACATCATGCGAGTTCAAGAGCCAGTCTGACTCAAAAAAATACACTTTCTGGAAATCTGGAGTGTTGGCAAGCTTACATACACAATTTCGCCAAATATATACACTATATGGCGAGATTAAAGAGAGGAAGACATGTGGTCAAAGTACAATAATTGAAATTGAATGGGGAATGTAAAAGAGTAATAAGAAATATTTAACGCCAATGGCTGTGTTGGAATTTTAGCTCATAAACCGCGAAAGGCATTCTATAGGGGTTGCTAAAGTTCTCATGGGATTGAAGCGGCCGAAAGAGCACGTTAAAAAAACAAAAACAAAATAAAGACAGGGTTAATAACTGAAATGACACATCTATCTAACATCTGGACCAACGGCTAAAAATGTAGAAGTAATATGTCTGACTAATTTCTGCATATCATCAAACTAAGGCAGAAGGATGAAAATTAGAATCCAGTTATTAAGCGAGAAAAGGAAATGATTTCTTTTCTTTTAACTGCAGTGCGCTGCGGTTAAAATATTAAAGAGACTGAGAATTGAATGCTTAATTTATGAAGGGAAAAGAGCGCTAAAAACAGATTGAATCTGAATGCAGACAGATAATTAAATTTAAGAATTTTAAAAAATGTAATTTTAAAGGGGGGAAAGAGGAAAGGTCTTAATATTAATATGTGAAGGTAGGCGCCTTCACATATATCTCCCCAACAGCCGAAAAAGAACGAAGTGAACCGCGAGAGAAAAAAAAAGTTACCGCATGTCTTCCCTCAAATACATTACACATAAAAAAATATGTAAAAATGTAATATTTTGTACAGGGAACCCGGTGACCAACAGTTTATAAACCTATACAGAAATACTAAATATGTAAGGAACAAATAAATCATGTCTCATATAAAAAGCATGCCTATAAGCATGACAAAGCAAGTTGGTACCAAAGACTTGCCAAAATAAAATATATTGAAATTTTTTTGAACTGCAGTTAATACTTCTGGACAGCTGTTTTCTTATTTTCTTATTATTATTTTTTCTTTAACGTGTGCACACCATTATTTCTTTTATAAAGTTCCAGAAGATTTTAATATATAAATTACTTGAACTTTCACTGCAAGCAAGAGCAATTTCCACAATTGCTACAAATGTTGGTCATACTCCAACTTATAAAAATATTTTGAGACATGAACTGTATATAAATACAAAACATTACATAATATAGTAAATATAAAATTGTAACCTTTTCAGCACTAGTTGTGACATCTCTAGTTTTTAAAAGTAATGTAACTAGTAAAAGGAGAGGAAGATGGGGTTAAATTATTTGTTGTAAATTGAAAGTTGCCATAATGTTATCTAGTAAACAAGGACTGAATGTGTTTTACTGAGAACCTAATTTAAGTAAAGGGAATTTTAAAACACATTGCACTCCTATAAGGTATAAACAAGAGGTAGTAACAACTTTCTAGAGAAAGTACCCCTTGAAAAAATGGTAAAAAGATTTACATTAAATTTAATGAAATTTAATAAGCATTATACAACAGGTGACACAAAAGTATGTGTGTGTGTGTGAATGTAGTCATAAATAACACCGTTAGGTGTTACGACTGGTATATACCAGTAATAAACCACATGTGTCAATGAGCATAACAAAAACCAAAAAAAATAATGCACACCTGTGTACTGAGTGATTGGAAAATCGTGCATAAGAAAACTACCTTATCACGTGAAATACCTTGAATAGCCTAGAAAGGTACCGAATGAAAAAAATAAAAGTAAAGTGTAATCCTGTAAAGTTACCAAAAAAGGAAACCCTTTTTTTTAAATATCTAGCGTTAAAAAGTAACAAACGTGTGCTAGTATACAAATGAACACTAGAAGTGTATCACAGTGACCTCAAGTGAAAAAAAAATAACACTGAACCAAAGAAATGTATCAATGAAGTAAAATGCGTAAGTGTTTTGAAAATCAGTTGTAAAAACAGTGACAATTAGTCCCTGATGCACGCAAAGAATTGACAAAGCAATGAACTCGTGTAAGGGTTTTCTCTATGAACTCTAACATAAACTATGAACTACTGTGTGTGTTAACTATGAACAAAAATTCTTTACATGCACCAAGCACCAAACAGCAAAATGTAACTGAAGAGAAAAAGGTGTACCGTATTTTTTAAAAAAATCGTTACCAAAGGCTTAAATTTATTTATTTTATTTTTATTTTTTTTTATTTTTTTTTTTATTTTACTGTACATTTCATAAGATATTGCTGCATTCGTTGAAAAAGTATGTGAGCAAAATGCCTGACCGTAAAATTGACAGAATCCATACCTTTAAGTTAAACAAACAAAGAAAAAGCAATGGAGTGTTACCGCAAAAGATAAACTGTCTCTTGCAAAATATCGAAAAAGAAGTGTAGTTTACCAAAAGAAAAAAAAAAAACTTCCTTAGTATTATGACACATGCGTGTGAAAAAAAAATTCTCACCCGACACCCCGTGAGACTCAAATTCTGTAAATAAATGTACGAGGAGAAAAAAAATGAGAATAATGCAAAGGTTTTAGTTTTGCTGAATTTTCATGTATAGACCATCTGTGTATTTATTAAAATTTAACACCTGGCCAAAATATTAAAAACATCTACTAAGAAATTGCATACGCTTTAATATAGTGTGACAAGACACCTTACTAGATCTGCCACCTTCAAGTAAGATGTATCTAATGAAAGTGTTAAAAAAAATGTTGCATGTTAAAAGTAAACAGATTCGAAATGTGTGTGTAGTTTAACATGTCATGTGACGGATAACTCTTAGTAACTTTAAAATCTTTGTACATAGACAAAGTGATGTGTCATTGATATGTTATGACATTATGCAAACACATAAAAAAAATAAAAAAAACACAACCTTGTTAAAATTAAAAAATATATAAAAAAAACTGATGAAATATTTTTAATATTAAAACATGATGTAAAGTTTAAAAGATAGAAAAGTAAATGAAAAAAAATGTATGTGTGCAGGGAGGGAAAAAAAAGGCAACCCCAAACTCATGAATTACCTGAAATAAAACATATGAATAAGTGTGTACGCAAGCATACACAACGTGTAAATAAACACATGAACAAATTGTATAATTCCACATGAACTACATGTAATAATGTCTCAATGAACTAACATTTTTATGCACTTTGCCAACAAAATATACGGACAGTATGTGTGTAATAACCCAAAACACTAACATACGAGTGAGATTCAATTACATAATTAGTGAATTAATCACCAAAATGTAATGAATAAGGGTTAATAAAGGCAATAAACTCCGTGTAATGTGTGAAAACTCTGGTTATACTCTAAACCAGCCAGTGTGTATTACTCAATGAACTACTTGTGAGAAAAAAAAAAAAAAAGGAATACTGTCGAATAGATCGTAAGCAAAGTACAATGTGTAAAAGCAAATGAACAAAATATGTAAATCAACACATGAACTAGTGTAATGTATGTATATGAATGAACAAAATTGTATTCTAACTGAGCAAATTTTGTGTAACATAAATAAATATCCAACACATGAACTACCTGTGAAAAGAAAAAAAAAGTTGCATAAATGGTTAACTAAGGGTTAAAAATTAAAATAAAGGTGTATTTGCGAGAGTTATTTCTGTATGAAGTTAAAAGAAGTGTGCATAAAATGTACGAGTGCACGACAGATTGCATAACTCTACGCTAAACTGTAGCAGGTATGCCAAGCCAAACATGTTCCAAGTAAAGGGTTGGAAAAGAGAAAAAAAACGAATAGCAAAATACCAAGCGTTATACTTTATGATCTATGAGTGTATGTATCCGTCACAAGACACCTGTGAGACTATAACTCACTAAATGAAAAAAATTTAAATCTGAGAAATTGCCAAATATTTAGTTTAATGACTATATGTGAATAGCCTTAAAAAAAAAAAAAGAAAAAGTGTACATAACAGCTCACATTATGCATTTGACTAACTTTTATAAAAACAACCCCTAAAGATATCAAATATCATGTGAGTTATAATAAAATACCTTATGTTATAAATAAAATAGCAACGAGTCACCAGCCGCGCGTAAACAACAAAATTAACCAATGTGTAAAAAATACTAGATAGAAATTAACTCATGCATGTAAATTTAAGATGCATGTGCAAATATTGCATTGAAGTACATTATGTAAAAAAAAATCCGTAACAATCCGAAAATAAAAAAATGTCAAGGCAACAAAAATACACAAACTTTAAAATAGTGTAAAACTATGTATCTGTGAAAATGTACACAATGTTGAGAAAGAATGTAAAAAAATGTACAAGCACACAGAATCATGACCATGTTTAACCAAGGTGAGTGTCATAAAATTATTACAAAACAAGACCATATGAAATGCAAATGTAAATATGTGTGTGTATGTAGTACTAGGTTAAACTTGAAATCATAAAAATGTGTACATGAGATTAAAAAGAAAATGATGAAGGCAAACATCTAACTTCACTATCTGCCCATAGTAAGCTAGAGTGAGAAAAAAAATGTACGGAGTATCAAATAGTACGAGAGATACGTCATTATGCATTTAAAAAAAAATTAAAGAGAGCGCGAACGCCTTGTAAATTAGTGTGATGTATTGAACATTTGTATCATGTAAGTAATATATTCCACTTTTGAGAAAGTGAACGGCCGATCCACTTAGCCAAAACTGAAACATGCACCTTTAATCATTGGGCTATTTCCGGATCATAGCGCAATGAAAAAAAAGCACTTACACAACACAGGAAACAATAATTAAAAATTTACCTCAAGTAATATAATCACATGTAAAATGTAGTGTGCGTGTAAATTGTGTGTGTATGCAGTAACAAGCATACTGATATCTAACACATGCATAAAATGTTTACGACTCATGTTATAAAATTTTATAAAGTAGAAATAGAAATCAAAAGGAAAAAGAGACTTTTTTTATGAAAAAAAAATTTAAGATATGATGACTCGAGCTATATTTTAAAACGAAGGAGCCTAACCTATGCTATAGAAATAAATTAATAAAATGTGAATAAAAATGTATAAAATCCGTGTAAACTGGAATATGAGAGATCTATCTAAACAGAAAAGTGTACTGTATAGATGCCAAATCTAATTTTCTTAAATTAGTAGCAACCAACTGGAAAGGATTGAAAATGAGCAAATTTAAACATCATTACTGGTTCCTTCCTCTCTCTTTTCTTTTATATGTCACTAGTGCTTATCCTTAAGTATACAAGTTGCAAGACGTATACTTATAGTAATCTAGAGTATTAAAAGTTTCATATCTTATTGATATGGATGACTGACAAAACATATAATATACATATAAAAAAAACATATAATATACACATAAAAAAACATATAAAATGTTATATATAAAAAGAAATTACCTGTAGGAAGTGCTACAACAAGAAACATATTAAGCACAACAAGTAAGAAAAAAAAATCAAAAATAATAATAATATCAGTCCAGTATCAGTTTAAGCCTTTTCAATTTTTTTACCTCATTTTTTTGTATCAAAATTACATTAAGCTCTGTGAAAAAAAAAATTACCTTAAGTTATTTTATTTATCTTTTTTTTTTTTTATACACTATGCCCCCTTTTTTTATCTAACAAGGTTTTCACCATCATTGGGAAGACTGCCTGATTACAACAGGATTGCTGAGTTTTAAAAGTACACGAACCAAAATAATAAAAACTTTGTCTGTGATCCTAATAGATAACATTTTTATATAAAATGCAATGTGGCACATATTTGTTGCAGACGCATAATGTCTAATAGGGAAAAACTGCGACCAGCGCCAAGATGTAAGAAATTAAGCGAGAGCAACCATGTTCAGCAATCCTAGGCCAATAGAGATAAGAAAAACAACATCTCATCTCAGAATTGCAACATTGTGTCACACCGAAAACTATATAAAATGAATTAAATAAGAATCGGAAATGTGAAAAGAAAGAAAAAAATATTTTGGACAATCTTTTATCTAAATTAAAAAAACTTTGAAACTGAACTGGATATGAAGTGCATCCCTAGACATACAAAATCTTAGCATGTTACTAATAAAAATAAATGCTTAATTTTAGTAAGAAGCCATCAAAACTAATGTATAGATATATATTAAAAGAGCAATATAATCCAGTCATGAGGATTTTTTTTTTACATATTTTTTTTTATCTCAATATATATATAGCAAAATCAATCCTCGTAACTAAAACATCATTATTTGAAATACTTTAATATTTTCAATATCCACTGTTAAAAGGTAGCAAAAAAAATTTAATCACACAGTATCTATACTGTATTACTTAGGAATCAACATAAAAGTATAATTCTGCCTTTAGCACAAGCACAAAACTGGTAAGGAGAGAGCAAACATTACCTTTAAAAGTGCAAGAAAGAAAAAAAAATACTTTACAATTTACACTGTAAATATATATAAAACTTGCCATCTAACTATAAAATTTTATACATTAAAGAAAATACAGGTACAAGAACCAAAAGTAATATTTCAAATTTCTTTTCATTGGCCCTTTTTTAAAAATTATATGATGTATTTGTCCAGAGTTCATACCACTTTAAATTACTTAAATTTAGCATGCCTCTATATCATAGGAGCCATAAAATGTAGTTATGGGAGTAACATGACTTGAATACTGTAAAAGGAAAAAGAATAGCTTACCTGTTATACTAAAGACAAGAAAAATGATTTTTTTTTTTTTTAATGTAATTAATTTCTTGTGTTTTCACCTTATATTATATTTTTATAGAGAAGGGAAAATTATTTATTTTGTGTGCGCCCCCAGTGAATTTTACTTGTATTTAAAGTTTTTTTTTTTTTTTAGCAATAAACGTTCATGTTAATTTTGTGAAATCAATCAGTTGCTTAAATTCACACGTTCATTTGCAGATGTCTCAAAACACAACGCACAGAAGCGATGAATAATTAAAAAGGCTGCGACTACTGAAAGTTTGTAAAACGGCGCATCCATCCAACACACAAATAAAAACAAAAATCTTGCTTCGGCGGCGAGAGAAAAATATACTTTGAGTCATCGTGAATGATAATTTATTCGTTTCTCTTCTTGCTGGAAATAAAGAGGAGGTGTTTGGCGGACTTTGTGACGGAATCCCCCGGCAAGGGGATGCATGGATTTTCCGATGACCACCAGGAAATCTGCGGTACAGTGCTGTACGAGGGCATCTTTCATTTTCATCTTAATTCAGGATCACGGGAACCAGTTTTTTTTTCTTTTTTTTTTTGTATCGCAGGCAACATTCACTGAACCTCTGTTCTGGAATAGCAGAAAATAGTTTCAGACATCTGTTTTGGATAGCACACTCAAAGATCAAACGGGGTAATCGGGTACTACAGGTGTCATAATTATTGCGTCTCGGTACCGGGGTAGTGGACATTTCAGGCTAGATAAGCGTGCAAACAGCCACTGTAATGAACATAGTCCATAATTGATAGTCCATGAATTTTGCAGTTTTTTTTGTTAAAAAAAATTGAACAGTTCTTCCTTGTAACAATCCAGTATTAGTAATTATTTTGAATAAGAAATATATATGTATCACGTGCTCCGCTTCTCCAAATGTAACCTCGGCAATGCCGGCCCTAAGCACCAAGTATTTGTAAAGTTGTTGTCCAGTTTTTGTAAAGTAGTTATTTGTTGTTGCACAGGTGGTTCATTTTGCTAAGCTTCAATACAGACTCTAAGGCAAAAAAATCAATTGTTAATTATTTTAAGATCGAGGCAAGGAACTGCTGAGATAATAAAAGGTAGAAATTTTCTGAAGGTCTTTATTGTGCACCGGGATCGTTTCCACCACCGCCGAGAATTACACGGCCAATGTTGGAGAAGGGAGCGAAGAGTTACAGTTCTTTTTTATTCACATCATGCGAGTTCAAGAGCCAGTCTGACTCAAAAAAATACACTTTCTCGAAATCTGGAGTGTTGGCAAGCTTACATACACAATTTCGCCAAATATATACACTATATGGCGAGATTAAAGAGAGGAAGACATGTGGTCAAAGTACAATAATTGAAATTGAATGGGGAATGTAAAAGAGTAATAAGAAATATTTAACGCCAATGGCTGTGTTGGAATTTTAGCTCATAAACCGCGAAAGGCATTCTATAGGGGTTGCTAAAGTTCTCATGGGATTGAAGCGGCCGAAAGAGCACGTTAAAAAAACAAAAACAAAATAAAAACAGGGTTAATAACTGAAATGACACATCTATCTAACATCTAGACCAACGGCTAAAAATGTAGAAGTAATATGTCTGACTAATTTCTGCATATCATCAAACTAAGGCAGAAGGATGAAAATTAGAATCCAGTTATTAAGCGAGAAAAGGAAATGATTTCTTTTCTTTTAACTGCAGTGCGCTGCGGTTAAAATATTAAAGAGACTGAGAATTGAATGCTTAATTTATGAAGGGAAAAGAGCGCTAAAAACAGATTGAATCTGAATGCAGACAGATAATTAAATTTAAGAATTTAAAAAAATGTAATTTTAAAGGGGGGAAAGAGGAAAGGTCTTAATATTAATATGTGAAGGTAGGCGCCTTCACACACACGGCCTAATATGCCTTGTCTTCATCATGAATAAATAAGAGTTTGATTGGACTCTACCAATATTCTCATCGCTCTACTTGTGCTATGTGGTATGCCTGCTATACAACCGCCCCAACGGCTGATTAAAAGGTGGCATGAATCAAGTAATATGTCGTAAAAAGCACGACGTGATTGTTCGACTACACCCATTAAATTGTTTCGTAATATGTATATATATATATATTTATTTATTTTTGAGCTGCACTCTATTGTAAGATATTGTCTTATTATGTATTGTATCGTATTCAATTATATTTAGCAATTTGTATGCTTTCATTTGTTTGTGATATTAATATGGGTGAAATAATTTATAATAAAAAAATACTTTTATGTAAAAATTTATATTTTTATGTTATGTAGCAGTTGTTTGTTATACTCGAAAAATATCTTTTTTATTAATATTTATTGTATCTAATTGTGTTATTTTGTGTTATCTTGTATTGTATCATAATTTATTTTTCTGTATTGCATTGTGTGATGTTGTATTATTTTGTACCGTATTGAAATGCATCATATTGTCTTATTCTGTATTATTTTGTATTAAATTGTGTTATTCTGTATTGTACAATATTACATCCTATTGGATTATTCTGAATTGATTTGTATTGTGATGCAAAATATTGTCATGTATTGTATTGTTTAGTATGCTGATATACCATATTGTATTATTCTATATTACTTTGTCTTGTATCATACTGCATTGTATCTAATAATTAATATCCATTTTATTGTTTGTAACATTAATTTGGATATTTAAAATTAAATATAGTTTATAATAGCTCCATGTTTTATCAGAAACGCTTAATTCATAATTTTTTCAAAACACTTTATTGTAACATATTGTATTATACTGTATTGTATTCTATTCAATTTTATGGTATTATATCATACTGTATTATTTTGTATTGCATTGTATTTTTTTATCATATTGTATTATTCTGTGTTGTATTGTATCATTTTACATTGCATTATATTGTATCATGTTCACTTATTCTGTGCTGTATTGTAATGTATCATATGTAATGTACTGTATAGTATTGATTGTATCATATTGCATTATTCTGTATTTTATTGTACTGTATTGTTTTATTCTGTGTTGTAATGTATTTTATCCTAATGTATTTTATCTAGTAATTCAAATGACGTTTGCAACAAAATTATATATAGTTTATGAAAGCTCCATTTTTTATCTGAAATCATTCATTTATATTTTCGTCAAAATAGCACGTGTTTTATTTACAATCTTTTTCAGTTGTTATGAGGAAATGAAAACAAAAATATATAGTAATATACAAATTTCCACTTTACATTCTACAGAAAAAAAACAATTGCATTTCAATTGCCATCATTACAGAAATGGCACTCACAACTACAAAAAAATAAATAAATAAATAAATAATAAATAAAAAAAAAATCTTAAAAATAAATTGAGATGTAGTTTTCAGTCACGCCAGTTATGCAGGTAAAAGTACTCCTTTCACCCAGACGAATGGTTAAAAAATGAACCTTTGCGGTGCTTGGAACATTATCCGTATTTTACTGTATTGCGATACATCTTCTTCGTTTTAAGGCTGACATGTAACGGAAGGTTATTTTTTAGTGACGACAATTTAATTGTTGCCTTAAAAAATAGCATATCGAGGATTTAAAAATGTTTACAACTATGAAATTAAATTTGTTCAATGCTGCGCGCAATTTTTAAGCCAAAAATATACATGCAGTTCTCTCGTAAGGTCCAATATAAATATATTTATTGCTACTCGCAAAGAAAAAAAACAATGTAAACAATACAATGGCATACAATACAAAGCTCTCAAACATTACAGAAATTCGCCATTTAACAACAATTAGACCTCAGGTATTCGCAACAATAGTTTTACGTGGAACTGTTTGCGCGTTTCTCAGAAGTAATATTTTAATTGTTGTCAACAAAATACAACAGTCTGTTTATTATATAATGTAAAAATATCTAACAACAATAAACATTTGTTGAAACAATTAATATTGAACTAATTAACAAATTTTTCATTCTTACAAAAAAATTTCAAACTTGCAGGTTGAGGGCATTGAACTGATTTCAAACTACTTTTTTTAGTGATAAAAATACGCCATTTTTGCGTATTTTATTTTTGTTTATTTATTAATTCGAGAGTTTCACATCCACATTTTTAAAAATAGACATTTTGTTTTTTTTTTAATTTCTTGCTTGATTCAACACCATGCGTAACATCTGTATAGTTATGATTCATTGGGTATATGCAACATTAAGTTCTGTTTTTTAATAGATGACGTGACTTTTCTTATGTGTATTGTATGAATCTGAATATACATGCAGTTGAAAAGTCTTTTTATTACCTTCAAAACGTAGTATATAACATTTGATTATTGTAATGTATTATTTTTTGCCGTAGGGTATCCTACTGTATTTATTTTTTATCGTATATTTTCATGTTGCAATTCTCTGCATCATATTGTATTGTATTATTGTATACGGCTTTGTTTTGTTCATATTGTATTATACTGCATTACATTGTAAGATATTGTCTTATTAGGTATTGTATCGTATTCATTTGTATTTAGAAATTTATATGCTTTCATTTGTTTGTGATATTAATATAGATGAAATAATTTATTATTAAAAAAATAAAATAAATAAAATTGACATTTTTATGCTATGTATCAGTTGTTTTGTTATACTCAAAAAATATATTTTTTATTAATATTAATTCGATCTAATTGTGATATCTTGTGTTATCTTATTTTGTATCATAATTTATTTTTCTGTATTGCATTTTGTGATGTTGTATTTTTCTGTACCGTATTGAAATGCATCATACTGACTTATTCTGTATTATTTTATATTAAACTGTGTTATGCTGCATTTTACAGTATTATATTGCATTGATCTATTCTGAATTGATTTGTATTGTGAGGTGCCATATTGTTATATTTTGTATTGTTTTGTATAGTGATATACCATATTGTCTTTTATTCTCATATTTTCTATATTATTATTTATATATTTTCTGAATTTTCTGCATTGTATCTAATAATTAATATCCATATTATTGTTTGTAAAATTAATTTGGATATTTAAAATTCAGTGTAGTTTGTAATAGCTCCATGCTTTATCAAAAATGGTTAATTCATGCATTTTTGGATTGTTTTTTTTACTTTTTGTTGACTTTTATTGCTTGATTCAACTTCATGCGTGCCATCTGACGAGTTATGATGTATTGGGTATATGCAAAAATAAGTTCCGTTTTTCTATTAGATGGCGTAAGTTTTCTTATGTGTACTATGTGAATCGGGAAACGCATGCATTTGAAAAGTCTTTTTATTATCTTCAAAACGTAGCATATGACATCTGATTATTGTATTGTATCATTCTTTACTGTACAGTAGCCTATCATATTTTTGTATATTTTATTGTATACAGTAGACTCTCGATTTTACGAACCCTATGGGACTCATATAATGTGTTCGTAAAATCGAAAGTTCGTAAATGGGAGTAACATTAGTTCAACGGGATGCTGCTCGGGTCCAAAACTTCAGTTCGTAAAAACGAATAGTTCGTAAAAAAGAGGTTCGTAAAATCGAGCGTCTACTGTATTATCATGCTGCATTTTTCTGTAAAATATTGTATTGTATTATTCTATACTGTATTGTTTTGTGTATATATATTTATTATACTGCTTTATATTGTAAGATATTGTCTTATTATGCATCGTATCTTATTCAATGTATTTAGCAATTTATATGCTTTCATTTGTTTGTGATATTAATATGGATGAAATAATTTATAATTAACATAAAATAAAATAAAATAAAATTAATATAAAATAAAATAAAAACTTTTAGGTAAAAATTTTCATTTTTATGCTATGTAACAGTTGTTTGTTATACTCTAAAAATATCTTTTTTATTAATATTTATTCTATCTAATTGTGTTATTTTGTGTTATCTTGTATTGTATCATACTTTATTTTTCTGTATTACATTGTGTGAAGTTGTATTATTCTGTACCGTATTGAAATGCATCATATTGTCTTATTCTGTATTATTTTGTATTAAATTGTGTTATTCTGTATAGTACAGTATTAAATGATATTGAATTATTCTGAATTGATTTGTATAGTGATGCATCATATTGTTTTATACTGTATTGTTTTTTATGGTCGTGTGCCATATTATATTATTCTGTATTACATTGTATTATATCATACTGTACTGTATCAAATAATTAATATCCATTCATTTGTATGTAACATTAATTTGGATATTTAAAATTGAATATAGATTATAATAGCTCCATGTTTTGTCAGAAACGCTTAATTCATATCTTTTTCGAAACACTTTGTTGTATCATATTGTATTATGCTGTATTGTATTGTATTCTGTTATTTTGTATTATATCATACTGTATTATTTTTATTGCATTATATTGTATTTTTCTGTGTTGTATCATTTTATATTGTATTGTATTGCATCATATTCAATTATTCTGTATTGTATTGTAATGTATCATTCTGTACTGTATTGTATTGATAACATATTCAATTATTCTGCATTGTATTGTATTGAATTATTCTGTGTTGTATTGTATTAAGTACTTCAGTGGCGGTCTTTACAGAAATGACACTTAAAACTACAAAAAAAAAATAATAATAATATCGTAAAAATAAATTGAGATGTCGTTGTCAGTCAAGCAGTTCTGTCGTTGAAAGTACTTCTTTTACCCTGTGCGATGTTTTGAAGTTTATCAGTATATTACTATACTATGATACATTTTTTTCCCTTACAGTTGCCATATATAACGTAATTTTATTTTTAAGTGACGACGATTCATTTTTTGCCTGAAAGAAATAGCATATCGAGGAATATTTAACTATTTAACAAATTTCGCATTCTTACAAAAAAATTTCGAACTTGCATATTGGATTGCCATTGAACTGATTTCAAACTACATTTTCTAGTGATAAAAAATTAGCCATTTTTGTGTATTTTTTATATTTATTGGTTAATTTGTGTGTTTCACATCTTCATCTATAAAAATAGCAACGTTTTGGAACTTTTTGTTGAATTTTCTTGTGTATTTCAGCTTTATGCGTGTCATCTGCATTGTTATGCTTTATTGGGTATACGCAGAAATAAGATCCGCTTTTCTAATAGATGGCGTAAATGATCCTATGTGCACTGTGCGAATCTGGTAATACATGCTTTTGAGAAGACTCTTCATAACATTCACCACGTAGTATATCACATTTGATTTTTGTATTGTATAATTGTTTGCTTATGGTATTTCTCTCTTATCTTAACTTCCCCTTTATGCAATATAAAGAAAACGCTAACACCTAATAAGATGCCTACTGGTCTTGATTCATAGAATAAGGGTCTGCTAGAATTAAATCATTAAAATTATTCACAATATTTGAAGATATAGAACTATACGGCACATTCGATGTTATTCTTTCTATCACAAATGTACTAGTGGCAAATCTCAATTCAGAATTAAAATGGGAATATAAATTTACCTCTTCATTAGATTCAGTATTATAAGAAACTAAACATGCAATCTGAACCTTAGTAGATTTCCTTGGCAAACATAATTTTCGCATACAGTTTTCAATTATGAATGAGACTTCACTGCCACTAGCCAGCAAAGCGCGACAGTTTACAAGATTACCCAGGGAGTCAAGAACCTTAATCATTGCTGTACAAAGTAGAGTTTGCTTATATTGCAATGAATGTAACCCCGACTCAGAGCTGTTTGGAAATTCAAAGATGCTAGTACAAGAAGTTTGATTTAATGACTCTGTTGGTCTTGGCTTAGATTCTGGTGCTTTCGGAGAAAGAGAGCCAATCGGAGTTTCATTTACACTATCTGAATAAGATTCCGCGTCTCTCAGAAGATGTAAGATTGTATGGTGAGTATTACGGCACACATTACTTTTACTTAAACTCTCACAGATTTTTGCATAGTACTTATCTAAAAGATAATTGTAACACAAGTTGTTTCTTCTAACATAGTCTATTCCTTTATCCGCTGATTCCTTGCATTCAGAACAAGTATTACTTGCAGACAATAATGTCGTTACTTTACCGTTCTTTATTTCCTTTACTGAGGATTTTTCTGTTCTGAAGAGTTCAAGCGTGATTCTTCAAGATATATAATAAATTATCAAGAGTTCCCACCATCTCTTTTTTTAATGCTTTTTTCCCACCAATACCTCGTATTTTTATGTAATTTTTCTGTGATTATATAAACTATCATTAATTCAGAAAGTCCACTAGCATCTTGTTAAAGTACACTTAACGAACGCACACATTCGTTAATAACATCTACACTCTCTAAAATAGACTGTGCATTGTCTGAACTACAATCCATTCCAATTAAATTCGTAATTAATGCTTTAATTAACTCACGTTTTTTATTTTATTTTTTTTTTTTTTTTTTATTTTTTTTTTTTTTTTTTTTTGTTATCGCTCCTTCAATAATTCTAAAGCTGTCACACAGTTTGAATCAGATATTGGAAGACTCTGTATAATTGTAAGTGCACTGTTTCTACATGCCGATTTCAAATACCGCAATTTTTGATAGTCAAATAAACTCTCATTGTTATCCACACTAGCTTTAAATAAATCATAAAATGATATTCATTCATCTAAATTACCACTAAAGGTTGGAAGTGTCAGTTTTGGGATCTTTACTGCTGGTATTTGGGATTAAAAAAACTATTATTTAGATTCGATTCGTTTAACGTAAATTTTAAGTTTTTCCGGTTAACATTTAACGAAAGATTATCTAGATTGTCCTCTAACGGTTTATTTCTCATCAACAAAATTATCTACATCGTCTCCTTTAAATCGAGAAAAATTGCATTAAAAATTTCATGTAATTTCTCATTTAATTTTTTGATTTTATTTTCGAATAAAACAAGCTGACTATAATCAGCATGACGAACTAATAATATTATTTTCTTGTTTAATAACAGTAGCTTTTAGCTCTCTTTTCCAAACTAAAATATCTTTAAATTCTGCTATACTGAGAAAATATTAACAAAAAAGACTCACCAAATAGTATAGATGTTTAAATGACACAGTATGTCTGTATATTTCTCGCATAACAAAGTTCTGAACAAAGACATTACTCTTGAAAACGATACTCATTTAAAAGTTTGTTCTATCATTCAATTTTATAAAAACAATGTATCAAAGCTCCTGCTGACGTAAACAAAAATTATGATAGCGAGCTGGATGAATTTAAGTAATTAAAACACGGACTCGTCAATAACTCTCAACACTTAATAAATAACAAAGTGAACTGTATCACACTTTTAATTATAAACCATCTTGGCTTACACTCTCTTAGAAAAGAATAAATCACATGTCAACAAAGAAGAACGTTGCCATTTTTTTAAAATGAAACTTACACAAAAAATGCTCGCACTGGCCCTTGGCAGACGACAAATATATTTAGAACAATTTATATCATATTTAATTTTAATTATTCAAATTTTAAGAATTTTATGTCTAAATTAAATACAGAGTACAACCCTGGTTACCCGAAAATAGGCCTAATCGAAAGTCCTTAAAATTCCTTAAAGTCCTTTTTAAATGTGAAGAATTTTATTGCCAACACTATTTTTACCTATGACAAATGACACCTTTCAGCATATTTTGATTTATAATTACTATTTTATTTGTAAGTTTTAGATCAAAACAATTCCTAATAATTTATAATACATTCAAGAGTTGTTTTAATACTTATTAGTTTTAAAAATTAGTAGCAAAATAAGGAAAAATCAAAACTTTGAAAGGTGTTATTGGACACTGGTAGAAATAGTGTTGAAAAAGCATGTTCTTTATGAAATAAATAAACAGAGTCAACTTACTTATTTTGTCCATTGCGTAATTTTGGGCACTATATTAGATAAACAGAAAGGACACTTTTTTTTTTCTTTTTTTTCTTTTTTTTACAAAATATGTTGTGATTTTCTTATGTTTTTCAACTTTGCATCGTTTTCTTTGTATCTTTATCACGCCACATTTTAAATAACAACACATTGGATGCTCTTGCATCTTCTTGCTGTTCACTATATCGAAGTATCTAAGATCTCAGTACCTTCACTGTGTGTAATCCTGGTATTATCAATCTCTTCAGGATCTTCTTCTTCAGTATCAGCATCTCCTTGATTCACCGCAGCAACTATTAACGCATTGCACACCCATTTTTACAGAAGGGCCACTTACGAAAATGCCTGGGTGAGTGAATTCTATTTCAGAGAAGTGATCTGTCGCCTATTTTCATATAAAAAATATGATTTCAGAGAGGTTTTGTTGTTTTACCAATCTAGGTCCCCCATTCTAGTCGACATAGTCGACACACAATTCAGTTGACAAGGACATATCAACAGATAGGTTTATTATATATGTACTAGCAAAACCTCGCGGCTTTGCTCGCGTAATATTTGAAATATGCCAAGTGATATTTATATGTCTCATTTTTATTAAAAGAAGTTATACTTTTAGGAATAATTCAAAAATTACTATTTAAAACATAGTTTGACTAAACTTCATTATTACACTGCATTAGGCAGAAATTAGACATAAAATAATAAAAAGAAATAAAACTAAATAAATGATTATTGACAAAATATTTTGAAACATTTATGCTCAATTAATACGCTTATTTCACACTGTCAAAAATTTGCAGCATTCTGGCAGGTCATTTGACAGTTTTTTTTTCCGAAAACATTTACACAACCGTAATTTTAACACTATTCTGACCATATTATTAGCCATTTCATGGTCAGAATATAGTTAAATTATGGTTATGAAACCGTTTTTTCAAAAAACGGTCGAATGATCTGCCAGAATGCTGCAAAAGTTTTAACAGTGCAGTATTCATTTGAAGTTTTGAATTTTTTAGAAACCATCTTCTTACATCTTAAAATTAACCATCACGTCAAATTCCAAGTCCTAATACCTCTTTAACATAAAGGGCTATGTTTAAATAGGAACTATCACCATTAATTTGCCAACATTAATTCTGAAATCGGTTTGTTATTTCGTAATATTCCACAGAAACGTAATTTAGAAGGCTTTTAAAGGCCTTTTTTAGAACGTTTGTTGTTCCTGTGAACCCCAGGTGGATGAACCCCAGGTCATCCGCATAAAATATAACATGTGTAGGATCACAGATTGTTACCATTTATTCGCTATTATTACTTTTATAATCGGTTTATATTCCCTGAAATTGCATAGAAATCGTAATTTAAGACTTTTTGAGAACGCTTTTCGCACCTCCCCTTCACTTCGCCCCTTTTTAATTCGGATTTATTTTCCACAGTCCTTCGGGGGCATTTACATTTTATAAGTAACTACCATGCCAAATTTAAAGATTCTAGGCTCTTCAGTATCACAGAAATCGCAATTTAGATAGGTTTTGCTCCTGAAACCCTCTGGTGGTAGTGGCACAGACATAAAATATAGCTTATGTTTGAGCAGGTACTATCATCAACAATTTGTCACGATTATTCTTTTAATCGGTTTGGTATTTGATAAGATTGCATAAAAAGTGTAATTTAGAACGTTTTTAGAACGCTTTTCATTCACTTTATCCATTTAAATTTTGAATTTTCTTTCGACTATTCTTAGAAAGCAGTTGCATTTTGTAAGTAAATACCATACCATATTTCAAATTGTTAGACACCTCAGCTATGGAAAAAAACGCAAATGAGAATGTGTTTGGCTCTTGCACCCCCACATGGTAGTGACAGCGACATAAAATATAGAATATGTTGGAGCATTGACTGTCTCAATCAACTTGAAACCATTACTTTTGAAATTGGATTGGTATTGCCTGAGATTGAGTATAAATAGGAATTTAGAGCGTTTTTACAATGATTTTAGAACGCTTTTCGCGCATTTTCACCCCTTTTACATTTCCATTTTTTTTTTTCGAAAGTGTTCATAAAGATCATAAATATCTAATAAATATCTACCTTGCCTAATTTCAAGTTGCTATACCCTGCAGATAACAAAAATCGAAATTTTGAACGTTTTATGCTCCTGCAACCTCCAGGTGATAGTGACACTTACATGAAATAGCGTCTATGTTAGAGCAGAGGCTGTCAGTCAAAATTTGCCTACCATTACTTTTGAAATCTGTTTGATTCTTCCTGAGATTGCTCACAAACGGCATTTTGAACGTTTTTAGATCGCTTTTCGCGCATTTTCACGCACTTTAAATATTAATTTTTTAAGAAATGTTCTGATAGATAATTTATATTTAATAAATATATTCCATGCAAAATTTTATGAATGTCCTTCCATAATTCAAAAATCGCATTTTTAGAACATTTTTAGTTCCTGCATCTTCTCTGGGGTAGTGGAAACAGACATAAAATATAGCCTATTTTGGAGCAAGAGCTGTCACCATCATTTTTACACCATTCAATTTGAAATCGGTTCAGTACTTCCTGACATTGCATAGAAATTGAAATTTAGAATATTTTTTACAACGCTTTTTGCGCATTTTCACCCTTTTTAAATTTTGGTTCTTTTAGGAAATGTTCTTGGAGATCATTGGATTCTTATAAGTAACTACCATTCAAAATTTTATTATTCTAGGCCCTTCCATAACACAAAACTCAATTTAGAACGTTTTTTTTTTTTTTTTTCCTTCTGCAACCCCAAGGTGATAGAGATACAAAAATAAAAGAGAGCCATGTTAGAGCAATGTCTGTCATCCTCAATTTACAACCTTTACTTATGAAATCGATTTGATACTTTCCAAAATTGAGTAGAAAGAACTATTTAGAATGTTTTTTAGAACCCTCTTCGCGCATTATCACCCCTTTTTAATTTCGAATTTCTTAAGAACTGTTCTTAGAAATCATTTATATCTAATAAATAACTAATATTTCAAATCTCATATTTCTAGGACCTTTCGTAACGCTAAAATCACATTTTTAGAACGTTTCTTGCACCTACACCCCCTTTGGGGTAATGGCGTCGACATAAAATAGAGCCTATCTTGGAACAAGGTTTGTCACCATCATTTTGACACCATTATTTTTTAAATCGGTTTCGTATTTCCTGAGATTGTGTAGAAACCGCCATTTGGAACGTTTTTTAGTACGTTTTTTGTGCATGCTCAACCCTTTTAAATTTCGAATTTTTTAATAACTGTTCTTAGAAACACTTTATATATAATAAGAATCTATTATTTCAAATATCATATTTCTACGCCCTTCATTAACGCAAAAACCGTAATTTAAAACTTTTTTCTCTCCTGCACCCCCTTTGGGGTAGTGGCACCGACATAAAATATAACCTATGCTCTAAGTTGGGCTAACACCATCATTTTGATGCCTAAACTTTTGATCTCGGTTCGGTAGCTCCAGAGATTACCTCTAATATACAAACAATTTTTTACTTCTTTATATTATTAGTTGTCTGAGCGAAGCGAAGGCTAATACTCAGCGAAATATTACTCTCCGGACAAATTACAGCTACGATGGATATTAACGCCATGTCCTACTAAAAAAAAAAGCCTAATAAAAACCTTTCGTCAAGCATAACTCAAAAAATATTTGTCGTATTTCGTTTCTGATGGCACCAGAAGGTACCTATGAAGGCCACCTACTGAATGCACCTACTATGAAAAATAAGCTCCAAACCGTTTAAAAATTATATTAAAAAAACTGATAAAAAAGCACATTTTATCTGCATACGTCACAGAAATTTGGTGTGCGTCACTTTCACCGGTGGATGTTTTCGTAAACAACTGGTTTGAACACATGGGGCAAATAAAAAAAAATACGCACGCAGTAATATTGAATAGATCAGTTTCAACCACGTGATCGCAAACCTTGCAACAGCCCGTGGCAACCAGTTTTGGTGGGCAAACAAATAATAAAACAGTAGTCCGTACCACGGACACCGTTTTTAGCCTGTTGCATAAAATCTGGCCTATTGTATGACATACAACAGGCTAAATCCGGCTAAAAACTCAGGCTAAAAGATAGTTGCCAGTCTATCGACTGGAAATCAACAGATTTTTTTAATTCTCGTATAACGAAATTTAGAAACGATTGTGGATGATTAAAACAGAAGACATGAGTGTGTATTGCTCCGGGAGGTTATCTTTCTCTGGATGTCTGTCTGTCTATCATACAGCATGCAATTTTCTTGTAAAGGATGATATTATTATACAGTAAAACCTCCATAACCGAAACACCTGGTTAGTGGACACCTCTATTTAGCGGGCATTTTTTTCGATTACCAACCCTTAAATAGCTGTACATTTTTTTTTACTCTCAGTAGCGGACACCTCCAAATAGAGGACAAATTGTGCCCTCCCGAGGTGTTCGCTATTCAGAGGTTTTACTGGTAAAACCTCCATAACAGACACACCTGATTAGCGGATACCTCTATTTTAGCGGGCATTTTTTCGATTACCAACACTTAAATAACTGTATATGTTTTACTCTCAGTAGCGGACACACCCAAATAGAGGACAAATTCTGCATTCTCGAGGTGTCCGCTATTCAGAGGTTTTACTGTATATATTATTGATAGTTATTTTACAGGGCCGCACAAAAGAAGAAGAATATATGAAACGAATATAAACTAAATTCGGGATTGACAGATCCCTGATGGTAATGTAATTTTAGGATGTTGTTACAGTCATCCACAGCATGTTTTTAGAGTTTCGTTCATCTAACGAAACCCTACCTGTCTCAATCCTTTGTCTGTCTCTGTGTTTGTCCGTCTGTCACAGAGTCCGTTCTCAGAAACTATATATGTCGGAGACTTGAAAATTTGCATACTTATAGCTGAACACCACACATCAAACAGCAAATAATAAAATTTTCAAAAAGTTTAATATTTAACCCTCTGGGTTCTAACTTGTACATTTTAAGCAATTTTTCTAACTCATCCCTTAATTAAGTTGGAGACATGAAATTTTGCATACTTATAGCTGAACACCTCACATCAAACGACAAATAATAAAATTTTGAAAAAGGTCTAATATTTAACTCTCTGGGCTCTAACTTATGTATTTTAAGCAATTTTTCTAACTCATCCCCTAATTAAGCTGGAGACTTGAAAGTTTGCATACTTATAGCTGAACACTTGAGATAACATGATAAATCATAAAATTTTGAAAAAGTCATATTTAACCCTCCAGTCTCCAACTACTGTATTTTAAGCAATTTTTCTAACTCAGCCCCTAATTAAGTTGGAGACATGAAATTTTGCATACTTATGGCTGAACACCTCACATCAAACGACAAATAATAAAATTTTGAAAAAAGGTCTAATATTTAACCCTCTGGGCTCTAACTTGTGTATCTTAAACAATTTTTCTGACTCAGCCCCTAATTAAGTTGGAGATATGAAATTTTGCATACTTATAGGTGAACACCTCACATCAAACGACAAATAATAAAATTTTGAAAAAGGTCTAATATTTAACCCTCTGGGCTCTAACTTATGTATTTTAAGCAATTTTTCTAACTCATACCCTAATTAAGTTGGAGAGTTGAAAGTTTGCATACTTATAGTTGAACACTTGCGATAACACGATAAATGATAAAATTTTGAAAGAGACATATTTAACCCTCCAGTCTCTAACTTCTATATTTTAAGCAATTTTTCTAACTCAGCCCCTAATTAAGTTGGAGACATGAAATTTTGCCTACTTATAGCTGAACACCTCACATCAAACGACAAATAATAAAATTTTGAAAAAGTCTAATATTTAACCCCCTAGGCTCTAACTTATGTATTTTAAACATTTTTTCTAACTCAGCCCCTAATTAAGTTGGAGACATGAAATTTTGGATAATTATAGCTGAACACCTCATATCAAACGACAAATAATAAAATTTTGAAAAAGTCTAATATTTAACCTCTAATATTTTATCTCGCGCAATTTTTAAATTTAAATTGTTTTGCAATATTATTTTTTGTTCGTTTTGCAGAATAAGTGTAATGTGACGTAATTTCTTCTATTAAAGACTTCTAACGCATGTTAATGAATATTTTTTACAATATCCTTTCTCTTTTAAAATTCACATGTAAATATAGTTTTTATGGCGTAATTTCCAATAAGTGCCTGCTTTTTATACCTAATTATTCAATTCTAATTTGAAGGGTTTTTTCTGTTTATAATAGTAACGTGTAAATATTTTTTTTTTTTTAAGCAAACATTATTGTTTGCGCTGTTTATACAGTTGGTAACAGCTTAAATTAATACCATTTTCTAAAATATGTAAAAAATATCTGTCGAAATGCTGAATATTTGAATTTAAAATAGAAATAAAACCTCAAAAAAATGAGTCAAATTAAAACAATTAATAGAATCTGCACACCAGAATCTTCCATTGAATAAAATGATCTAAAAATGATTAAATTCCCGTGTATAGTTTTTGCTCCTATAAAACTTTTTTTATGGAACGATTTTGTCACACTTTAGCATTAAATATCTCTTAAAATAATTCTTCGATTTGAAAAGTGTAAGCATCAGCGTGTTGATCAAATATTTCTCTATAATACCACCGATTTTCATATTTTTGTATGCAACAGTTTTCTTAATATTAACGAAGAAAGACCTCCGGTCACAAAAAATTCAAAACCGGCGGCGGCGGCGGCGGCGGCGGCGGCGGCGGCGGCGGTGCTGACAGCGTTAGTTACTCTTTTTAGAATAGAGAGATATATAAAAATGCAAACTTGTCTATCTGTCTGTTTGTAATTCTATAAAAATCCACAATTTGGGAGCCAAAATTATGAAATGATACATATATGTGTATTAAAAGATGGCCGAGGCAACTAAAGTAATCCGGAATCGAAATAATTTATAGTTAATTTTTAATTAATAAAAAAACCTCCAATTTAATAGCAATTTCTTATCAAATTTAAACATTTTTCGTTATAGCAGTTGCCAACAATTAAAATACACAATAAAATTATTACTACAACAATTAATTTTTTACTGCAATATTTCCACGTGAAAAATGAAAATGAAATAAATAGTTTGCCGAATTTAAAAAAAAAAAAAAAAGGTAAATATTACATCATAATTTTTCTATTGCAAGATATTCACGTGAAAAATGAAAATGAAATAAATAGTTTGACGAATTTAAATTAAAGTGAATATAACTTCATAACTTTTGTATTTCAAGGTATTCACGTGAAAGAGATACGTCATATTACGTCATATTGCAAATATAAAGGACGTGGTGGATATAGTATAACGTCATATGAGTGTGTGAAACACGTACTGAGGCATGATAAAAACCCGATTAGGGAAATATTGGCGTATTTTAAGATTATTGCTCCAATTATAAATTGAAATAAGTTCATTTATAGCTGTATTCTTTTGCGTCTCTTATATACATTTATACATTCTTATATAGCGTTTTCATATGATTCATTCATACAACATTTCGATTGCTTTTTTTAATGTTTGCTTTGTGTTGTATGTTAAATTTTGAAATTGATTTTTCAGAACAAACATCCTTCAAATTCTGGGCAACGCCGGGCACTTTAGTTGTAACAGATAAATGGCTTTTGCATCTGTACATCTAATGCTAATATTACAAATCGTTATAATATTATAAAGTGTATAATATTATTAATGCTTGTACATTTGTGAGGTGTTATCTCTGAAACTACATAGCCAACTTTAAAAAAATGTTGCTAGCCTTCTCTGCTCCGAAAAAAAGACTGTATTTTATGTCAGTGCAAGAACCTACATCGCTGCAGGAGCAAAAAAGTTCCAAAATCGCGATTTCTGCGATATTGATTGGGTTAGAAACTTTAAATTTGGTACGGTAGTTACATTTATGTTGTAAATACTCGTAATGAACTCTCTCTAAAAGGTTTAATTTGACGAATAAACGTAAAAATTCCTAGAAAGGTTCTAAACTATGATTTATTTGGAATACTGAAGTTTTTGGGATACTGTTGGGGTTAGAAACTAGAACTTTGGCATGGTAGTAATTTATAAGATGTAAATGCTTGTTGTAGAACGAATTCTAAAAAATCGAAAGACTAAACAAAGCGGAAAAAGATCTATGATGATCTAAGTAACGAAGTCCATAGAATTGTTAGGAATATAAACATGAAAATTGGCATGGCTCTATTTATCATGACGTAAATTCTCGCAATAGAACAATTTCTAAAAATGTCGCTATATAAAACGCTGCAGAAATAAAAAAACTTTCGAAAATTTTCTATTTCTGTGTTACTGCTGAGCCCAAAATCTTGAAATTTTGCTTCAGGTTAGTTTTAAAATATACAATTGTGTCTATGAATGGTTTCTAAAAAATTTAAAATTTAAAAAGATGAAATTAACGGAAAGCGATCCCAATTACCATTAATTTGGAATTATTAGGTATAGCAACTTTAAATATTTCATAATGCTGCATTTCCTCCGCAAAACAGGCAATTTAAATGCAACAAAACTGATAGATACCCACCTAGCATTAAATAAATTGTGTAAATATTGAATAAAGACCTGTATGAAAGAGTGAGTAGGTTGCCCGAAAGTACTTGTTAAAGTGTTCCTTCTCTAGGCTATTCTCTATCTCGCCAAGGCCACTAACAGGGGGAAGTGCCGTTTTAAATGTAATATGAATTTTTTATGTGATTCATTTTTCTAGACATTTTATCATAAGGTCATTTTCTCAATTATCATTAGTAGATTTTTTATATTTTAATTTATTCTGGTGAAATTTCATAATCGCGTTCATATTGGCGTATGTTACCTTGCATGATTTGCTGAATAAATATGTTTGGATTTGTAAATTACTTCAAATGACACTTTGGCAGTTCAAAAGTTATTCAGACGATATATTCAGACCTTGTGTCATACTTTATGTTGCAATCATATCCGATTTCTTTTAATAATACATGCTAAATACAGCTCAACTTGTGCAGAATATGTTTGAAAACAAAACAATACAGCGTATGTAGTGGCCAGCATAGACTCATCATTTAAATCCGATCGAGCATATCTAAAACACACTCTAACGAATCATTGCATGCCACTGTTGATGTATTCGGTACTTTGATACTACAGTCGAACTCGCTTATAACGAGCCCTAATTTAACGAAAACCCGGATTTAACTAGGAAATCAGGCATATTTGGTTGGTACAATGTTAAGTCTATGGGATCATAACTCGCATTTAGCGAGCAAACCCTGGTTATAGCGAGTAATATTTTTTTGATTCTTAAAATTTTTACTAACTTCCACCTCTCCAGCTCAGCTAATCGTTTCTTCGAAAAATTTCTTTAACATTCCGAAGTCAACCGAAAGTTAGTGATGAGTCATAAATCTTGAGAGCGACGATGATAACGACGATTGTAAAGAATTCCAAGCTGAACCGACCCCAAAATACTCAACGGCTTTTGAGTGCGCAGAAAAACTTTAAACTTTTTTCGAAGTCAGGGGTCCAAATGATAATGTTTTTTGGACCACGAGTCTTCTCCGAAGAACAATAACACAAGAACGAGATAATAAGACTTTTCAAAGCAAATTAACCAACTTCTTTTGTACTGTAAAGAAACAAAAAATAAATAAATAAGTATAATAAAGTAAGTATGCATGAATTTCTATATTTTTTTACGAACACGTTTTTTTACAAGCATCCGGTTATAACGACCAAATATCACGGTCCCTTCACGCTCGCTATAAGCGAGTTCGACTGTATATCAGATTTTCAGGAGAGAATTCCGTAACTGTTATCGACAACCTCATTGCATCCGTGGAAAACAAATATTGTACAATATTAACTATTCCGCAGGAGCACACACCATATAAAGTATAGTCCATTCTTTTCAAAGATCATATATTTGTCATTTAAAGTTACTCAAATTGGTGCAGAGTGACTGATTATGCTCTTGACATCATTTTATACTGTTAAAATTCCGATATAAGATAATTTAGTGTTTCATTTTCTATTTTATTTTAATATATTGCATACTTTCAATTTTATATCCATGCATGGCTGTCTTGCATAGTTTGATTTCCCATTTTTTTAAACAGTGTATACGAATTTATATATAAGATTTTGTAATTCTACGATTCGTTTATTTTCATCATTTCAATTTATCGCAGTATATGGACAATTAAAGATAACATCTCACTTTCTTTGCTTCCACATATTATTATTAAATCTATGTTCTCAGCAATATCGCTCAGACTAATACCTCTGAGGGAAGTCCTAGTATAGATATAGATATACAGATATAGAAAGGAGTATTTTTAAAGAGTGTTAATATTGCTTTACGTTATTCGGGGAAGTAAATTTTGTTTCATTACTCTGTTTACCAAGTGCTAAAAAAACCAGGCATGAAAGTGACTAATGCAAAAAAAAAAAAAAAAAAAAAAAAAAAAGTGAATTTTATGATTGAAGAGAAGAGCAAATTAACGAAATTTGAGATTTGTCCACGCCTTATGAATGAAATTCGACATTTTTTCACGCCTGATCAAAAAAAAAATGCGATTTTTACTTGCCTGATCGACAAAATTCACAATTTTTCCAAAGCTGGTCGAAGAAATTTGCGATTTTTCTGCCCCTGATCTACGAAATTCATGAAATTTCTGCACCTTATGATCGAAATTCGTAATTCTTAACTGACTAATGAAATTTCTAATTTTTTCCTGAGGGAAATCGACAAAATTCGCGTTTTTTCTCTCACGATAAACTATCGAAACTCACGATTTTACCATTTCGGATCAACGAATTTTTTTTTTTTTTTCTGCGCATTATCAACAAAACTCGGACATTTTTCGTGCCCGATCAAACAAATTTGCGATTCTTCCACGCATGATTGACAAATGTCATGCTTTATTCGTACCAGACCAATGCAATTCGAGATTTTCCTGAGTCTTGTTGACAAAAATCTCGATTTTTCCGTGCATATAAACGAAATTTAAGATTTTTTCCTGATTAAAAGAATTCCTGATTCTTAAATGGCTGACGATGTTTTAAATTTTTTCCGTTTCAAACTGACGAAATTCACGATTTTTCCTGCGACTTATTGACAAGTATTCCATTTTTCTCCAGTTGAAAATTGACGAAATTCGCGGGCCACAGGTTTTGCATATCTAACTCTAGGACAATTCGGCAGTGCAGAAAGCACAGCAGCTCTTTTTAACTATTTTGTGTTCCCAATCCTCGCTTTTAATTATTTTACACACCTTGTGGCACTTACTGACACATTTGACTGCCCTTTCGGTTGATTTCTTTTTTTTGGTTGTGGGAGAAAAACTCACAAAATATATCTACGGATCGTGGGAAATAAATCATAAATTTTATCAGTCTATTGTTTGAAAAAAAATCTAAAAATTCGCCAGCCAATTGTGCAAAAACTCATGTAATTGTTCAGTCGTCACAGGGAGAAAAATCACAAAATTCCTCGATCTGTAACATAAAAAAAAACTGCGGCCTTTCGCCAGTAAGTTTTAGTGAGAAACATATAAATTCGCCAGCGGTTCTCCACAAAACGTGTCCCTCAGCTCTTTTGCTAAGCACCTGCAAAGTATAGTTTGTGTGCAACAGAAAAATGTGATTTTCGTAAAAGAGGAACACAGGAAATTGCCGTTAAGGGAAGAGGGGGAGGGAAGGAGCCCCATTGCCCCGTCCTGGATTTTGAAATTTAAATAATTATAATTAGTGTTTCTCCTATTTTGAAAAAAAGTAAAATGTATTGATTTCGTTTACCTTAAAATTAAAATGGAACTAAGAATTTTCGTTTAGAAGGGGTAGGGGCACCACAATTTTGAAATTTAATTAAATAATATTTTTTTCCTAGATTAAGACATAATAAAATGTATTCCTTTCGATTAATTGTAAGTTAAATACAACATTAATGCACCTTGAAAAATTTTACCTAGAAAGATTTTGAAAGGGCACCATGCATGGAAATAATGCAAATTTTAAATATACTAATTTTCACTAAAAATTACCCAATTTTTGCAAAATTGGAATCGATAGTTGTTTTATTTTTTCATTAAAAATGCACATTTTGTGCGAACACGGAATATCCACTTATTTTATGTAAAAAATGTGCACAATTTTTACAACATATAATATACACTTTTTTGTTTGCATAAAAAATACAGATAGTTTCCACAAAACGTGCATATTTTTCGAAGTATTCAAAAATATTCGATTTCATGCACAAATTGTGTACAATCTATACTTTTTTCAAAAATAGTGAAAACATTTTCTATCTGGGTAATTCCGAAATGTTATATTGAAATATCAGTAAACTTCCAGCAAAATATCAGGGATGTTTATATTCGTATTGCTTGAAAAGCACTACATTATACTGGATATTTAGCATTGTAAAAAGGAACATTTCTGGTAGTTCATGAATATCGTACTGAAATATTAATAGAAAATTCTACAATAATTTATTGAGTTTTCTGTCAGTCTTAGTTAACTTTCTTACATTTTTGTTGCAACGAATTCCCAGAAATGGAAAATCGTAAGTGGAAACACCTAAGGGGCGCGATGAAAAAACATTACACTAAAGCAGCTTCCATTTTGAACGAGAAGTACGCATAGACAGGGTTATTTAAAAAAAAATTACAAAATGACATAGAAAATAAGACATACAACAAGGATAAAAAAATCGCACAGAAATAAAGGGTCGCAAACCACTTATTATTCATAAATACAGGGTGTTTCATCCCGTGTAACTGATCCCGGGTTGACGGTAATAATTTCGATAAAAATAAAAATGGAACTATATGTACATTCTTTTGTGTGAAATATGATAAAAGCACGAAAATATTTTTTAAAACGTGTTACTCAAGAAATCGATGAAACTATATCAATAGATAATCGAAGTCCAAAATTTGAGGCGTCAAGTGCATACTGCTGGCAAATGTATAATGCAAACTTTTACCACTTACGTTTAGTGTTAACAAATTATAGCAAAGATGAGAATATATGTGAAATGGTTTATTAATATTCTTCAGTTTTATGAAAGTTATTATGTTCAACACGAATTGAGTTACGATGAAACACTCTATATTTGTGACAAATAAGTGATTTGCGACCCTATGTTCCTATGTGATTTTTTATATTTGTTATATGCCTGATTCTTCATGTCATTTTGTAAACTTTTCTTGAATCAACCTGTATAAAAAATAATAAAAGAATGAAACAAAACAACAGAAAAATGCGTAAATTGCATATTTCAGAATTACAAATTTCAGAGCAACATGTTTGTATCCGAAACAGAATTGTAAGATTTTAACAATTTGAATCTTCATACTATAAGAACAATTGTAATAAATATTCCTTGAACGTTTTTTCTTTTCATGCGCTTGAATAATAACGAAAACAATTCATGGTAAATTCTGTGTTTATGTACAAAAATATTAATTTTAGAATGTATATATCCTTAATAATCAATTTTACTGTGTCGAAATAGTTTTAAGAATTGGCACGTTAACACCCGGGATCGCTACTCTTAAAGGTCTAATTACACTATCGTTGTTCTAATGTTTAACAGCTTTCAAATTTGCGTAGGATGTGAATTTTCACTCTGATTTACTAGCTGATGGAAATTTCCATCCCGACCAGTTTATACTTAAAGCAGTGTTTAAATATACATTCATGCTTCATTTTATCAGGCAGTACAGAATTATGTATTAAAAAAATTCCACAGGCTGACACCTATCACTGCGTATCACAGATTTTTGTTTAAGCTGCCCTGAGAAAAAAAAAATAACAGATTTATAATAACAGACAGAAAATAACAATATTTATTAAAATAACAGAAATATTACTGATTTAATATAACAGACAGAAAATAACAATATTTATTAAAATAACAGAAATATTACTGAAAATGTCTGAAAGTTACAAATAATAAGCTTCCTTTGGAATGAAATGAAAATTTCCTGATGTTACACACAAGTATTAGGATTCCAAGGAACATTCATGCTTTCTGTTGTTTTCAAAGAATGTTCATTGAAAATGATACAAAATCAAGTTGTCCATTATTTTCAATTACTCTGGATAATCCAGGCAAAGCCACTGGTAGACGGTCTAAACATGATCTGCATAATTTGTGTCTTGTGACGAACTCTAATTCCAGTAAATAGTTTATTTAACGTTTATGGTTTTGTTAGTTAATTAAACGTTTCAGAAAAGAAAATAAGAGTTTTCCAGCAAATTATTTAAACGATATAAAGACTTATTTTGACGTACTTAAATTATATATATATTTTTTTTTTGTCAAATTTCAGGAGTGAAGTCATCAGATATTTACGAAAGAAAATCAAAATTGTTACATATTAGACAGAAGTTACTAGAATGAACAATAAAAAGAAAGAAGAATACTTTTTACGAATTTTTTCCCCCGTTAGATATTTTACACTCAGCAAGCGCACTTACAGGTGTTCTAAGAGGAGAAATGTCTCCCTCTGTTACATGTGCTCCTATTTGTTCTGTGGTAGCTAAAAATCAAAATAAACATTTATAATATAATACACAAAATCATGTATTGTTTAAAGTATTCATACAAATAAACTGAAAATGTATAGGAAAAAAAAAGGGAAAAGCTTAAAATCTTGGCAAAAAAGATAAAATGTATTTCTTTCGGAACTGAAGATGCCGAAGGTTAAGAGGTGAAAACTTTATTCCATAAACGTGCTGTTTCATGTGTTAACGACCAAGGTGAATAGGATTCTTTTTGAGTTTTTAATTTTTTTAAAAAATAGATAGTTGTTTAAAAGAATTTTGAAGATATTCCAAAAAATAAACATAAGCATGTTTTAACACAGATGCATATATGAGTTGTGTTTTTTGAAAATATATTGGATTTTTAAAAAATATAAAAGTACTGTTTTCAGAAATAAAATGTGAACTGACATGTTTTTTTTTCTATAAACAATAATAAATGTATTTTTAAATATTGAATTAAAATGCTTCTAATTAATTATATTACTACTGTTTTATGAGTATAGTACAGAGACGCATAATACACCACTTATTGTTACTGGTAATGCCCGATAAAAATCGGTATAGAAGTAATAGTATAATAAAAAATTGAATTTACGATATATATGAATATATATACAATACAAAAGAACAAAGCATTTGAATGCATAAAAAATTAAGTAGAATAAATATTCTGAAAATCAAATTACGATACAGGTCTTTTGGCAATTTTACCACTGCTACTAGTTAATGGCGTAGAATCAACGTTTGCTTCTGCTACCTGATTATCCAGCATTAATATGAGAAGTGGATGAACTGTCTGTAATAAATATGCAATATTCTCTTTCATAAGTGTATGTCTTATTTGGCTATCTAGACCTGGTATACGCATTAGGTATATTTTAAGAGGGACACTTCAATTCACTTATTTTTCTTATTAAATAAAATATTAAACGCGT
This sequence comes from Maratus speciosus, assembly GCA_963932465.1. Taxonomy (NCBI): domain Eukaryota; kingdom Metazoa; phylum Arthropoda; class Arachnida; order Araneae; family Salticidae; genus Maratus; species Maratus speciosus. The sequence goes on along the minus strand of OZ010795.1, from coordinate 428,450,414 downwards.
GTAAAAAAGTGTTGGAAAATGATTTTTCAACCTTAGTCTAATATGAGCAATAGAATCATTCATGGAAATCACGGAGAAAATACACATTGAAATCATTTATTGCATTCACTGCCGTCGGATTCATTTTCCTTCAGTTTATCATAAAAATCATATAATGATAACTCACGAATGCCGAAATTCCGAAATTAGTAAAAATACAAACAAGCATAAAATGACACAAAAAATAATAAAAAAGTAGGACTATACTTAGCCATCGCTTAGGAATATTCATAAATGCAAAAAAGAATGACTGAATACAAAATGAATGAATACGAAATGTCACTGAATACAACGTGACGTGTATGTAGAGACGAATTCTCTTTCAACGCTGTACTTATTCTCTTCGATGACCTTTATACGAGGACTCGGAAAGCACCTGTCCGTATTTGTATGTATTGTCGTCCAGATGTTGTCCGAGATCCCATATAAAGGTTATATAACTTGAAATGCCAGGTTTAGAGACAGAAAGCAGCCGTAAGTATTAAATGCGACGTCGATCAATGAGAGGATATAATCTTCAAATAAGACATTTTCTACTATCTCATGTGATTTGTTGTTATAGCAAATTACAGACTGTTGTCATAGCTGTTCAAATAACTAAACAGAACAGAACCCTTAATGTTTCCCTTATTTTAGAAAAATATTTTGTTCTTTTACATTATTTCATATTATCAATATCTGGTGTTCCTTACTTTGGAGATTCGTGCCGGAATTTTTCAATGTTTGGAAAACCATTATGAATATCCTCTGTTACATATGTAAGTGTTCTAGTGTTAACATTGCTGTCACATTTGAACAATATAGTGAACGAATAGTCGTGAAAAGAAGCCCCCAATAAAGTACAATTAACGTTGTTTTACAGATAGAAATAAACTACAACTCGCTCATTCACGATGACTGTAAAGGATTTTTTGTTAAACATTTTAAAAAGGAGTCGATCGCTGCCACCATCTTACAAATCATTTAGGAGTATATATAGTGTTTTACAATATGTGGGGATATCGCTGAAGTTCGTCCTTGCTGACATTTAAAAATACCTTACAGATTGTAAAAATATTCATTTAATAAAGAAATAAGTAAATCCTAATAATACATCATACGAAGACAATAATAGTTATAAAAAATGTCATTTAGGGCCATTTTTTTTAAATACAGCAGAGTAGTAACATCGCATGTTATAATTTTAAATATACACGCATGACTCAATCATTTGGTAAAATTCCTTGGATTTTCTCACATTTAAAGATTAAATTTGTTGATATTTTACACATTTTTTTTTTTAAATCAATTTTAGATTTTATTACGCGATTTTAAGACCAAACATATTTTTGGATAATTTGACATTAATAATGAAATACAAAAATGTAACATATCATTACGGACAAATTTTTAGAACACGAAGAACAGACGGTTATACGAAAAGAAAAACATATTTATTATCGCAGAAAATCAACATTTAATTTAGCTCATATAAGATTATGTCAATCAAATATTAGTCAGAGTTCCTTTACTTTTTTTATACTCCTTCTGTTTACAAAATGAAAGATTCATTTTAAATTAGTAAAATTAAAGATTTATTTTTCCTTTAAATTTCATGTACAGATAATAACTTTGAGAGATCTTTATATTTTCCTACATTTTATCAAACATAAAAATACAAGATAACCGCCTCATATGAATGAATAAAAAATCTAAAATACCATTACACTTTTATATTATTTTTTACCAATGTCAGTATAATTCTTTTTAATTATTTGGAATTGATTAAGTACGCATTTAGGAGCCAAATTTAATCCTTTTTCATGCATCGGCAAAGTACTTCCAACTAATTTTTCCATGTTTTATTCTTCTATTCTTTCCTGTAAATCCGTAATTGGATTGTTTTGTACATATGCCTCAATTCAGTTACTGTTAATTGCGGACAAATATTTATTTCCACATTTAGAATCTTTGTATTTCATTTAGGTGACCGTGTAGTGTACTCCGCAAATTAGGCTTCACAATCATATGTCGTTCAGAAATGATAAATAACTAATTTTGCTTTCTCAGACAAGGTTTGAAATTCATCTGATAAATGTCATCAATAATATAATAGACATTGGTTTTCAAATAAGATCAAATTGCTAAACAGACTAAGAACTTTACTCAAGTTTTATAAAAATATTTCTCACCAGAATTTTCATTTAAATATTTAACTTTTTTATTTAACTTTTTTCTGTGTGATTAATGTTTTATTTATTTTATGAAGATATTCACCATTCGAAAAAATGTCTTTTCGTTTGGTACCGATGAATTGACTGGTTGCGATTTTTAATATATGCTATGTTAACTTGGTGTAATATGCCAAATTAACGAAAATTTCGTCTTTCACCGAGATAAAAACAGCATGAAGTTTTGATAAAACTAAAAACATTGAGTACATGTCTAGGTTTGACGCTTTTTTTGCAGATAAAAATATGATATAACTTTGAATTATGGCAATATGTTGATATCGATAAAAACTCATTGTTTTTTTTTTCATTATTTTTTAAAAAATTGGTTGCATTTTTAATGTTAGTAGTATTTAGAAAATATCCCCCCCCCCCCGGTTTTCTCCGTAAATATTTTACATTCAGATAACCAATAACAAGACATTTTTTAAATGATTATTTTTATTTTTATTTTTTTAAAGATGACTCAAAATCCGTTTACATTGATATTATTTGAGAATATTAAATATATTAAAAATAGATTGAAACATTTTCTTTCTATAAGAGGTAAGAGGAAGGATATCTGATACAGGCCTATAGTATATATTTAACTACAAGAAAAAGCTGCTCGTTAATGAAAAAACTTATAATATACTAATTAGAAACTTAATTAAGTATATAATTAGTATTTCCTTTCCACTCAAAATTTTAATATATTTAGCACAGAAAAAATTACCCTTAATTAACATGTATCTCTTAAAATATAAAAAAAAAAAAAATCTTAAAAGTGGTATCACATATTTTAATGTACATACAGATTTTTTTATAAAGAGAGTTTGAGCTGTTTAAGACTTCATCTTATTAAATGGAATATTATATTAAATTTTGCTGTGAAATAACATTTAGTTTAATTTAAAAAAAAAAAAACGTTAATTTTTTTGTTAAATATTTATGATAAAAGTAACTTATCCAGATAAATATGTACTAAAATATTACTTTATTTTCCTTATACAATACATATTCCTCTGCTTATGGTTGCGGACAAATTAAGAGTCTTTGGTACCATTCGGGACCCAACTTTGCTCACAATAACACACCTTTTTTAGATTCAAGAGAAATAAATAAGTGTTACATATTTTGGAAAGAAATTGTTACAGTTTCCAGAATAATGCACTAGCTCTAAAAAAATTGCAACAGCATTTGAAATTTAAATAATATATATATATATATATATAAATATTTTAATTTAAATAATATATATATATATAACCATTAATTAAACATCTGACCACCAACAAAAATTGTGATAGTATGAATAAATTTACAACAATAATACAGTGTCCCTAAACACACTGAATGGATACAAAAAACATAATATACAAGTTACTATGTATAAAATAAAGTCCCTTGTACTATATAACAAGAATTAATAAGGAAGAAAAAAATAATATGGATTTCGATAAAAATAACTGAAAAGCTTATATATTCAATTGCATTATCAAGAGTACAGAATTCAATTATATAAGCAAAATCAGTCGTTTTCTGTGAGAAAAAAGCTAAAAGCTGAAAATTTTTTTCTCCTGTATTCTAACGACCAATATAACCAAAAGAATACTTTCAAATGAAAACAGAATAATATTAAATGTTATGAAATGGCAAAAGCAATACAACCTGTTAAATATTTAATTTATAGCAAGGAAAATAGTAATATTACACAAAATACCTAATAAAATCCCAGTTATTTTATCCAAATACACATCAGCACATGGTTTCGAAAAAGCTCGATAAGTTTAAGGTGATTTTTACAGTTAAGTTAACACAGATTTTAAAACCTCATGGATACAGTTAATCTGTTTTGAAATACCGTGATAAATGCAATTAAAATAATAGAAATAGAAATAGAAAAAAATTGCATAAGTAAAATACCTCTTAACACTTTTATTTTTTTTTTTTTATATTTCTTAACTAAAGTATAAAATACCAAAACTATTAGTTTACATTATTGCAAATAGCCAGCATTTAGCTTCACCATGTGTTAAAAATTGATATTATTACGCTAATATAAGCATCAGACAGAATCCAATTTAAATTTTGGTGCTTACATCTATTATATTAACTTGAAACGATTAAGCTATTATAAGCTAATACTTTCATAATATACTAACTGCTATATCCCAACAATATCTAATATAAAAATATCATATTATATTTCATTATTCAAACAAATATTAAATAAATACAAATGTTAATAGAATGATTACAATATATTCTGATACCATACACAATTAATCTATATGGAAAATTTAAATAATTTTAAAACAATAATAATGTAATATTATAATATAGCAATATGCTTTAACACTAAATAAATTATATATAATAAAAAAAAATACAAGAAATAATTTTAAATATAAAAAATAATTAATTAATAAAATGAACAGGAAGAGGAAAAAATGGATGTTGATATAATTATGTCAGAATCTACATTTTCCAATTGCCTAATGATAACAAGTAAATTGTGCGGTTTATTTACATATTAAGCATATAAAACTAAAGATTATGAATTTGGGATATATATATATATATATATATATATATATATATATATATATATTGGAAAGCTTTTTAGTATCACATGTGCTTTTAATAGCTTCCAGAGCAAGCTGGGTGCCTACAGAGCCTGGCAGGAACGATTGCTTATCGTAACTCTCATCATCCAGGATCTCTAGAAATCGGCTGAATAGAGAACGCGTGGCTTGGAGCCAGCCGCAGAAGAGAAACGAAGCGAGCTGTTTGAGAAGTTAGAACTTTTGTTGAAAGCTGAAAAATCATGAAGTATTAAGAACTTAAATAAATTTATTTTTGGAGAAGTCGATGATATGAATAATAGACGTATAATTTGAAATTTTTCTGGCTTTGCTTTTGAAATTGATTCTGATGAATATAAATCAAAATTGCAAGAAATCAAAGATAGGTTTTCCGTAAATGATTTGATAACTATTTGCAATGTTTTGTGTATAAATAATTCTTGAACTTTCGATGAAATTGCTGCCAGAAAATGTTCATCTTTATGTGATTTTAATGAATTGAAATCTAATTTAATTCCTGATGAATGTGCTCTTAGCGATGATGATTGGAATAAAAATAATGATATTTCAAGTGTTTCTGAAAATAATTTCAGAAATGATTCTGGTAGTTCTAGTTGTAAAATTAACGAAAATCAGAAAATTCTAATTCCTGATTATGTTCTTAATCCTGCTATTTCTATTAATGATATTGAAAATATGGTTACGGAATAATGCTGGTAGTCAGTTTCAAAATATTGAAAAATGACTTGCCGATTTTAAAGATACTGTTTCTTTATTTAATGTTAGTGATTTGCACAAATTGATTTTGGCGAAACGTCGTATGACAAAAAAGCTAAATTGTTTATTGAAAGTGAAACAGAAATAAATTCGTGGTCTAAAATGAAAGCGTTACTTATTTCTGAATTTGGTCAAACGTGCAATTCAGCTGAATTACATGAATTGTTATCTATAAGAAAAATTAAACCAAATGAATCTTTAGACGAATATTTTTTAAGCATGAAACTGTTATGGTCGACAGGCAAAATAGAAGATTTTTCACTTATTCAGTATGATTTTAATTTAAGGAAAAACTTAAAATTTATGATAAATTGCGTGTCGATTATGATATTAAACCTTATGTAGATGTTAGGCCTAAGATGAAATTAGAAGTTGAATTTAAAAACAAATCTAGGCCCATTAAAGCTGATATACGTTGCTATAATTCTGGCGATAGATTCCACAAAAGTAATCAGTGTAGAAATAAAGATAAAGTTCTACTCTGCTTTTCTTGTAATTTGTATAATCACAAATCATTCGAATGTGGTAAAACCAAAGATTCAAAATTGCCAACTGATTCTCAAGTAAATGTTCTAACATGTTCTTAGAATTTTGTTTTTGAAGATGTAAAGTTGCATTCATTAAATTTCATTACATTAATTGATACAGGAAACGAAAGAGCTATTCTAAAGAAAAGTAATTTTGACAAAATTAAAAGTTATGTAAACTTGGAACCAACAGATATGTTGTTAAGTGGATTAGGTAAGAAATCATTCAGACCAATCGGTTACTTTGACGCCGAAATTGAAATTGATGATTCTAAATCTCAAACATCTATATTTGTGTTTGATGACAAATCTATTGAATATGATTTTGGTACTGATGTAATGCAACAAGGCTCCTTAATTGTTTCTGGTAATGATGTTAAGTTAAATAAGAGTCAGAATAATTCCTTAGTTAATGTTATTAGTTCAAGTGAAGTAACTGTAAATCCTAAATTTAACCCTTATTCTTCCACCTTGCACAGTAGTAACCCACAAATTCCAAACCAAAATAAATATTTGCCTTTTCTTCAATAGTCCTACTCTATTTCAGAAATTAAAGCAATACGCATATAAAATCAAAATTTAACTACCCAAGTTAAGGAAGTTGAAAGAAAATATAAAATATGAGAATTAGATGTAATCAATTTAAAAGAAGCATTCTTGGCAGAAAAAAACGAGGTCGATATTGCAATAACATCGTTAGAAGATAAATTAGAACAAGAAGTAGCAGAAAGACAGAACATTAGTAAATTGTGTAGAAAATTAGAGAGATATTTTCAAGATAAAAAATCCAAATTAGATGAAGAAAGTAAACGTTCAGAACAATATCGATTAAGATTAATAAAAGTAAATAACTATTACAAACATCTTGAAAAACAGTTAGGAGAATCAGAAGATGAATGTTCTAAAATAAAAATATCCAAAAGAAGAATCCAGATAAAATGAATAATTCTCAGGAAGATTTCAAAAATTTACGACAAGAAATGACTAAGTTAAAGAAGCAAATTAAGATGAGTAACAGTGCTAAGAACCTTAAAAATGATTCAGATTTCCCTAATTTCAAAGATAAAGAAAATATGATGTATTCTTCCAGAAATGAAAATAACCAGAAATTTTATGTAATAAATGTAGAGAATTTGGGAAAAGAAAATCTTAAGAAAATGTCTAACGAGAAGTTGAAGAGAAATATTTCTAAGAAAATTAAGAATATCCCTAAGTCGTCAGATGAAATTCAAATAAATGTCTATGAAATTAAGAAACCTAAGCAAAAGTTTACTAAAAAGAAACCTGATTATAGAAGATCGTTTTTCGAAGAAAATACAAGTTAATTTGACTTAAATTCCAAAGATGACACTAATAATTCCGAAGATGACATTTTGACTGATGTTGACGAATATGGTATTGTTCCTGATAAATTCATTGATTCTGAAGATTATGCTGAATTCCGAAGAAGCAAAAAATCCGTATATGATAGTGACTATGAAATGTGATGAAAGAAGACGAAAAGACATAGTTGAAAAAATCGTAAAAAAAGAAAAGACGTAGAAAAATAAATAAGATGAGAAAGGCGTAAAGGAAAAAAAAAGATAAATAAGGAGAAGAAATAATTTTTATGATGTTTTATGATGTGAGAAGCATTTTATGGCGAATCTGTTTTGTCAAGACAAACTTTAAAAATTTTTAACCCTTAGATGTCCAAAGAAATTTATACTGCCAAACTTTGCTTTTTAGAAGCTGATGTGCAAAATTTTTGAAGCTTCACAATGAACTGATGATATTTTCTTTTTTTTAAGAACTTTGGGTCCTTATCTTTTTTTTTTTTTTTTTGTCTTTTCAGGTGCTCCTGTTGTTCCTACCAGCGGATCTACATTGTCACTGAGGGCAGTCGATCGGTCAGTGGGAAAGCTTTTAGTATCGCAAGTACCTTTAACAGCTTGCAGAGCAAGCTGCTTGACTACAGCGCCTAGCAGGAATGATTGGTTATCGTAACTCTCATCATCCAGGCTCTCTAGAAATCGGCTGAATAGAGAAGGCGTGTCTTGGAGCCAGCCGCAGAAGAGAAACGAAGCGAGCTGTTTGAGAACTGTAAGGAAGTTAAAAATGAACAGGAAATTCGATGGGGTGTTTTCCGCATGAGAAGAAGGACGGTAGACGATAAGTAATGATGCTGATGTGCGTTGGTTTAAGACGGCCACAATTGTGAAGATTGACATGATGCTTTAATCCGTGTATATAGTTTGTATATAGATTTAATTTGTAAATATAATTTACTTTAAAGTTACCGGTGTCAGGATCAAGTTTGTGTTAGTCTCATTTAATATGATATTTCAAGCCCTGAGTTTCTACATATATATTATAACAATATATAATTTATACACAAAACAAAAAGCAAATATATTTATTTACCTCTCTTTCTTACAATATAACTTTGTAAACATAAGAGAACTAAATTTTTACATAAATATGAATCCCTTATTCTGTAAATCGAAACAATTGAACTTATGAAATTTTACATATACATTTTTATTCAAAATTTAACATGATAAATGCTTAAAATGTAAAAATGAAATTCTGATTTAGAATTTTGGTTTATGTGACGTAAAATGTATTGAAACATATTTTTGTTACCTAAGAATATTAATAATAATTGAATATATTTATAGAATATGCAAGATAAAGAATGTGTAATGATTTCAATGTAAAATTGAAATAACGTAATTTAAAAAAAATTGGGTTTGATCAATTTTGTTTTAAATTGCCATGTCGTTTCATTATCATGATTAACAGGTTCTACTAAACATATTAGCATACTAAATATCTCAATCTAACGTATGTTTTTTTTTTTTTTAATACTCTTCCATATTTTCATAAAACAAAAACAATTGGAAAATAAAAATTTCTTTAACAGTTTTAAAACAAAACATTTGCACCTGTAAATAGGCATATTAGTTTGATAAAATCCAATGAATATTCCCGATAATGTACGCTCACATAACATTGTTTACAATTAACTAAGAGTTTGATTCAATTAAAAGCTTTGTTTTTTTTTTCTTTAAGAGGTATTTGTTGCCGGCAGAACTCCTAAAAATGTATTACATTTTAAAACATAAAACAAAATCCTTTAATTCTAGCTTACAACTAAGGCTACAAACACTACAACTTCTTATATCATAATAACATACTGCCAGTGGATCTTTAAAAATATAAATGTTACAAAATAAAACCTTTAAACTAACTTGCACGTTGATCCAGTATTACACAAATCTAAGCATATTTAAATCCGCTGGTCTCCTACACGAGAGATCAGTTTCTTTTCGTGTTCAGTTTTTCATATAGTTCTTAAAAACATTAGTTTTTCGTCCTACGCACATACATTTATATCTACAACTATATCATATATATTAAACACACAAGCGATTTTCCCGATTATCGAGGAATATCGTAAACGGATGGGGAGATTTCACAAAATATGGCTCCTAATTCAAGCACGGTAAAACGATATAACAAGCTCCCAAAAAGGGAAATTATTTCTTTAAAACTCTGCTCTTCAGTAATTTTTTCTGCTTTTTGGAAGGCTTTTTAAAACACTAACATTCAATATAAAAGGTTTTCAGTTTGTCATTGCAATACTGAAGTTTTGAAAACGACATTCTTGCATTTCGCCATCATATTACGATATCGCTTAACGAAAACTTTCAAGGATATGTACAGTCGTGGAAAAAAAAGTAACCCCCCCCCCCCCTACCAACTCTTCATCAAATTATCGTAGAAGAAAGTTATTGGTACTGATCGATTGGAAATAAAGTCTACTTTTAAATGATGTATATAAAACTTGCTTAGGGGGCATTTACATATTAAAACGAACCCAAAATTTGTTTATTTCAATGACGGTACGCAATTCCGACAGCATAAATGAACTCGACACCTTTCAATTAGCCTAAAAACGAATTTTTATGCAATTCGTACCATAAGTTTCCGAGAAATTAATTATTTAAAATGAGCGTATTTTAAGGGTTGTATCCAAATTGAAGTTCCGTACTCGATTGTTAACCAAGAGAGCCCCTTTCTTGATCAAGGCACGTTAAGCGCCACTCAAGGAGTCAATGAAGCCTGTTAGATTACAGTACAGCAGAATAAATTTCAAAATGTCTACTCAATTCCATCATAGACGGACCCTTAAACCATCATTTTGCATTTTTTAAGCATAATTTGAAAACTAAATGAAAGAAAAATGTGAAATTTTGGTTTTTCATAAAGCACGACTTAATAAATCTAAATCCACCCAAAAAATTGCAGGTTGCAATTCATAATTTTTTTCGAATATTAATTTCATAATTCATATCATAAAATTATAAAAATTGCAAATTCAGCGTATTTGTGTTTGGGTATATTAGTAATATTGCTACACGAAACATTAGCACATTATGAGCATAATTTCAGGAAATATAAATAAGAATATGAAAATGTAATTTAACAGTAGAAGCACTAACATTTGAATGTTTATAATACAAAAATTTATCATTCAAATGACTTGAAATTTGGTATCTGGGCATAGTTTGAACCGAAGATTTGAAATATCTCGTTAAAATTGGGTATTGCTATTGAAAAAAAGGAAGTTTGGATTCGTTTTAATATGTAGATGACCACTAAGAAAATTTATATACATCATTTAAAAGTAGATTTTATTTCCAATCGTTCGGTACCAGTTACTTTCGTCTACGATGATTTGTTGAGGAGTTCTTAGGGGGTGTTTACTTTTTTTTCCACGACAGTACTTTTACGAATACTATGTATAAAAATATTACGAAGAACTTTTTATTATTCGCAAAATGATCAGCGCACGCAAAAACCCTAAATAGCGCTGTAACGGTAAGTGTATCGCAAAAAACGGACGCGTTATGCACGCACAAAAAACAGCTCAGCGAACGGCCAAAAACAACACGATCGGGGCGTACGGTGGAAATTTCCATATGACAGAGGCAAGAATCCGTTTTCTACGCTTATTATCTGTCGAACGGCGTTCTGTGATTCTTGCCTTGCCCCCGTCATATGCAAATTTCCACCGTGCGCACCGATTGTGTTGTTTTTGGTCGTTCGCTGAGCTATTTTTTGTGCGTGCATAACGCGTCCGTTTATTGCGATACACTTACCGTTCCAGCGATATTTAGGGTTTTCGCGTGCGCTGATCATTTTACGACGAAAAAAAAGGGGTGTTGCTATTCGAAAATTTCGAGTTTCTGTACCTATAACCGTAATCTTGAGCGCCAATTTGTTGCCGTTCACAAAATCCCGAGCTCATACCTCTGAATAACTATATCTGAAATCTCATCTCGATCGGTTAAACGGAACGGCCGCTAGAGTTTCATATATCGGCAAAGTTTTTTTATGACCACCCTGTATATATATAACCATTATATAAATACAATTTACCATCTATTGCCAATTACTAAAATTAAATAAATAAATTTAGATAAAGAACACTGACATTATACTAAATTAAGATGAAACCTTTAACTTGTAATACAAAATCAAGCTCAATACCACTAATTCACTAGCACACTACGGAAGATTAATCTCAATTGTTGCGAAATCAAGTAACTCCTCTTACCCCTTACCCCTTGAATAAAAAACAAAAACAAAACGCACCTGCAGTGTGTTATGTCAGACTGAACGATCCTACTGCGCAAGAGCAGACAGAACTTGTTTTCCTTTTTCTGTGAGAATTGACTGAGATTTAGAACAGAATAGAAACCAGATATGAACGTTGATGAAAAGAAAATAACTTTAAAAAAGAAACTTTAATACTTGAAATGTAGCTTGTATATAATGTTTATTTTGTGAGTGTCTAACCATGTTGTGTGTAGTGTGTACGTCTCTTCATGAATATTTAACGTAATACAACTTTCTTTATTTCGAAGATTCAAGATTAATTATTTTGATGTTCTGTCATTTACTTCATCCTATGACGGGCTATTTCCCCTTATGCGAAGGAATGAACAGGTAGGACATTTAGCTGTTATTTTATGATTGTATAAGTTGAAAGCTTTTATTTTTAGATAATAAGATTAATGCGAAAATTAGAAACAGAGAATAAGATCAGTAGTAACATTTTGGCATCCCTTCCGTGGATATGACCTTATTATAAGATAAGTAGAATAAGATATTAAGATATTAGAATAATTAGAAATTATTTATCAAGATATTTAATTTGAAGAACTGAAAAGTTATTGAGAACTGATGAACATATAGAGAATTGTACTTTTTAATAGAATTTTGTTGTTATTATTATTAGTTAGCAATGGCTGAAAGTTTAGTTATCGCCAAAAAAGAAAGAGCTGTGCTACGTGAAAGCGTAAATAAATTTATAAATAAAATAGAAGCGATTTTGAAAGAGGGAGAACCAGACATTTTTGATTTAGAAGAATTAGTGGAACAGTTAAGTGTGACAGAAATAGAAATGACACGAGCAGACGGGGAAATTAAAAAATTGGTGCAAGAAGCACAATTAGATACAGAATTACTGGGCGCTCGTGAATTTAAAGAGAAAATTACGTCATGGCGCTTTAGAGCAAACAGAAAGATAAAAGAGTTAGATAAAAAGAAAACACAGGATGATTCATTTTCTAAACAAAAAATCCCTTAAAGGAAAACGTAAACATTAAATTACCGAAACTAAATATCGCAAAATTTTCTGGGGATTTCGTTGAATGGCTTTCGTTTTGGTCAACTTTTGAAACAACCATTTACAACAATGGCACATTAGATCCAGTTGATAAATTTAACTATTTAAAAAGTTTTCTAGCCCCCATTCCATTAAAAAGTATAGATGGATTTTGTGTCACTGCAGATAATTATTTAAAGGTCGTCGATATTTTGAAAGAAAGGTACGGAAATAAAGATATGTTAATTTCGGTACATACAAATAAACTTCTTAACTTAACTCCGCTCAGACACTCAAATTACACCAAATCATTTGGAAAACTTTTTGATGAGATACAAACGAACATTAGAAGTCCAGAGTCCCTTAAAATTTCATTAGACTCTTATGGAAGTTTATTATCCCCCATTTTACTTAAATTATTACCGTGAGACCTAGTTTTGGAATTTAATAAAACGCATGAAGACTCGATTAATGTCCAAGATTTAATATCGTTCTTACATAAGCAATTAATATCTAGAGAGAAAATGAATGCGTCATCACTGAAGGAAATAAATGAAAAATCAACACAAAATAATTACGGTGCGCAGTCATTTAGGAAAAATCCTTCATTCCCCCCCCCCCCGAGTCAATAAATTTAATTCGCAGAGTAATAAATTTGATTCTCCGAATAGAAAATTACCAGCAGCGAGTGATTTATTAGTTCAGAGCGAAAATGAGACTACTTGTGGATTTTGTTTTGGCAGGCACCAGACAAATAAATGTTATAGCACTTGTAATTTACCGTTTGAAAAAAGACTTGATTTATTGAGAAAGAGATGCTTTCCTATGTATGTTTATCCCACGGACATATTGGAAAACACTGTGTATCGAAGGATTTATGCGGTATTTGCAATTCGAGACACGCCCAGATAATGTGTAATAAGGAAATAAATTCAAAAGGGAAATCTACTAATTCAGAGAGTAGTGATGTTACGAGACCGATGCTGTCAAATCAGGATATAATTTCTAATGTCTATTTACAAACCTTGATATTGGAGATCCGTAATGGTAATCAATCTTCAGAATTTATTCGTATCATTCTAGATACAGGGAGTCACAATAGCTATATAACTAGATATGCTGCGAATAAATTGAAATTAAGGAAAATTCGATCAGAAACAATTAGACACGGACTCTTCGGAGGGGTAGAAAAAACGAGTAAACATAATCGCTATGAATTTACTATCAGTAATTTAGATCATAGTTTCCGATTTAAAATACAAGCTTTAGATGAAGGAAAAATTTGTTCAGGAGTAAATTTATGCCGCGATAGCGAAATGATAAAAATCTTAGAAAAAAAGGGGAATACATCTGACCGATGTTCGTGAAAATAATCGACTATGTTTATATGAGAATAATCTGGAAGAAGTACACATTTTAATTGGCGCTGACATGGCGGCGAAATTATTCACAGATAATATAAAATATTTTCCTGATTTGGGTATAACAGATTTTGAAACAAAGTTAGGCTGAACAATTATGGGGAAAACAGAGGGTAATGGAAATGATTCAGAAGGTTCGTTGTCAGTTCTATCGCTGCCATTATTTACTTCAAATGGCAGTTTATCACAACAGTGGAACTTAGATACCTTGGGTATCACTGATGAAGATTACAAAAATAAAGACGATTTAGCTAGAGAAACTTATAACCATTTTCTTGAAACAATCAAACGGGATGAAAGTGGCCGCTACGAAGTGACACTACCCTGGATTGTTGATAACTAAATTTTAGCGAGTAATCGCGTATTAGCAGAGCAACATTTGCGCAAGACAGAACAAAAAGCTATCAAAACAAATAAGAAAATAGAATATGAAGAAATGTTTAATTTGTGGAAGGTTAATAATGTTATAGAAGAAATTTCAGTCGATAAGGGGAATAAAGTATATTTCTTACCCCACAGACCAGTAATTAAAGAAAATAGTGAAACGACGAAAATGCGTCCAGTTTTTAATGCCTCCGCGCATAATGCAAACTCTCCTTCTTTAAACGACTGTCTCATAAAGGGGACTAATTTGATTGAAATAATTCCGAGTATAAGATCGCGATTTTTTACGCTTTCTGTGGTTCGACTCCAAAATTAACTTAAAAGTTTATAGACATTGTCTCGTAGTCTTCGGGCTCATTTCAAGCCCGTTTTTATTAATGTGTACACTAAACCATCTTTTAAGTCATGTACTCGAACAGTGGGAAAATACAGCACGAATTTTGAAAGATTAATTTTACATTGACAATTCCAGTACTAGTTTAAAATCGATCGCAGATACTGGAAAATTTATAACAGAATCACAGTGTATTTTATCTTCAGCTCATTTTAATTTAAGATGTTGGCGATCAAACTTGCCTCAGGCCATGATGGATGTTTCTGAAAAAATACAAAGTTAGCACCAGTTTTGGGATATGTCTGGGACTTAGAGCAAGATAGATTAATGTGTAAAATTGAGGAAAAAATTGAAACGAAAGACCCACTCACAAAGAGAAAAATTTTATCGGTTACCCAAAAGATTTTCGACCCCATAGGGTTCTCCGCCCCGAGAACACTTATTCCAAAATTAATTCTTCAGGAAACCTGGAAACAGAAATTGAAATGGGATGAAGAACTTCCTGAAAATTTAAGAAAACAGTTTGAGACCTGGTTAAAACAAATTAACATTTTACAAGAATTTCAAGTTCCACGCTGGTTGAATGTATCGCCAGAAATGAAAATAACATTTCCTTGCATACCATTTCCGATACTAGTAGACACGTTTATGCCACTTCCGTGTATCTTAGATGTCAAACACAAGAAGGAGTTAAAGTTCAGTTAGTAAATGCTAGAAGTAGAGTAGCGCCCATTAAAGACCTCACAATTTCTCGCCTTGAGCTACTCTCGTGCCTCATTGGAGCTAGACTCGCTAAAACTAGCATGAGTGATCTTCAGTTGAAACCAGAGAAGACAATCTTTTGGAGCGATTCCTCATAAGCTTTAGGGTGGATAAGAAGAGAACAATCTTAAGGTACATTTGTCCACAATAGAGTTTTAGAAATCAGAAGCCTTATCCAAGTTGGAGATTGGCGACATATACCAGGAAATTTAAATCCGGTAGACCTCCCATCCAGAGGGTGTTCCTTTGAGCAATTGGAGAAGTCACGGTGGTGGGAGGGACCAGCTTGGCTGTATTTACCGGAAGATCAGTGGCCACAACCAGAAGAACACCCTGACGAAGATATAACAAATAAAGAAAGTAAAAAGACAATCCTAACACTTTTAGACAATGAAGACACTTATTTACACCGTTTTTATCGATATTTTTCCTCTTATCGAAAAAACATAAGAATGATTGCATTTATATATCGTTTTTATAACAACACAAGAAAAAAAAGAAAGAATTTCATCACTCAACATCTCCGTTGATGAATTTGAAAAATCAGAAAAAATATTACTCAGATTAGTACAAAAGGAATCCTTTTCAGGAAGCACAGATCCCAAATTAAGAGCCTTAAGACCATTGGAAGACAAAAACTGACTTTTGAGAGCAAAAACAAATATAATCTGTAGACAAGACAAAGAAGATTTTCGTTATCTAATAATTTTGCCCTCCAAACATCCTGTGGTCCAGAAGTTATTTTTTGAAAAACATTTAGAAAATCATCACGCTGGAGTTAGAATACCAATGGCTCAACTTCGAGAAAAAATTTGGATTTTGAAATCAAGAAAGTATATCAGAAACGTCATTAGACAATGTGTTAAGTGTCTAAGATTCAGGACACCCAGAACAGAGGTCGAACCAGGAAACCCACCTGAAGACAGAATCAGAGATGCAGCTATATTTGAAGTGATGGGAGTCGATTTAGCCGGTACTCTATACCTTGCTGATGGTTGAAAGGTGTGGATAGCTTTATTCACCTGTGCTGTATATCGAGCGGTACATTTGGAGTTGATAACATCTTTATCTGCTGAATGATTTATGCAGTCCCTAAGAAGAGTTATTGCACGGCGAAGCAGACCATATATAATTTACTCAGATAATGAAAATAATTTTGTTGGCACTAACAGAGCACTTTCCAGTGGGGATTGGCAACCTATAAGTAAATTAGCCTCCATTCAGAAGATCAGATGGAAATTCAACCCCCCTTCAGCTCCCTGGTGGGGAGGATGGTGGGAGCGCCTTGTTCGGATGGTAAAGGAAATTTTAAGAAAGGTTTTGGGTCGGGCCGCATTAAATTACGAGGAACTGACCAAAATACTTTGTGACTGTGAACAAATTATCAATTCGAGACCGATAACATACATCTCCGAAGATAATCGCGATCCCGAACCTTTAACTCCATTGACGTTCCTTCAAGAACTGCCTACATCCTGCGTTCCGGATGTAGATATATTAGACTCCCAAGATCTTAACAGACGAGCAAGATATCATCAAAGAATAAGAAATGATCTGCGAAACCGATTTAGAACGGAGTCCTTAGGAAATCTGCGGCAACAGTCCATGAAGAAAGAGAGAATTCCAAACCTTTGCAAATAGGAGACATCGTTCTTCTGGAAGATACCAACAAAAGACGTCTTCACTGGTCTTTAGCCAAAATAATAGATATATTTCCCGGAAAAGACAAAACAGCAAGATTGGCCAAAGTCCAAACAGAAAATGGAATTTCCCCCCGTCCTTTCCAACGCCTGTTTAATTTGGAAATTGATGCAGCTAGCGATTCCCCATCAGATAACATAATCCAGCCGAAAGTGAACTTTAATGTCCATAATGAACATCGAAAGACTACTCCAGAAATAGATCAGACTAGAATCAGTGTAGAAAAGAGCCATTCCAGTGACCGAGATATCTCTCCTGTAGTTACCAGAAGTGGTCGACTAGTGAAACCGCCTCTGAGACTCCGATCTGGACTTCTAAATTGTTGAGTTCCTCCCATGGATCAAAACTCAAGGTGGGAGGATGTTGCGAAATCAAGTAACTCCTCTTACCCCTTACCCCATGAATAAAAAACAAAAACAAAGCGCATCTGCAGTGTGTTATGTCAGACCGAACGATCCTACTGCGCAAGATCACACATAACTTTTTTTTCCTTTTTCTGTGAGAATTGACTGAGATTTAGAACAGAATAGAAACCTGATGTGAACGTTGATGAAAAGAAAATAACATTAAAAAAGAAACTTTAATACTTGAATTGTAGCTTGTATATAATGTTTATTTTGTGAGTGTCTAACCATGTTGTGTGTAGTGTGTACGTCTCTTCATGAATATTTAACGTAATACAACTTTCTTTATTTCGAAGATTAAAGATTAATTATTTTTATGTTCTATCATTTACTTCATCCTATGCCCGGCTATTTCCCCTTATGTGAAATAAAGAACAGGTAGTACATTTAGCTTTTATTTTATGATTGTATAAGTTGGAAGCTTTTATTATTAGATAATAAGATTAATGAGAAAATTAGAAACAGAGAATAAGATCAGTAGTAATACCAATAAAACATATGAAAAAACACCAAATTTTGATACAATAACTTATTGAAGATAAAAGATACTATATATATATATATATATATATATATATGTGTGTGTGTGTGTGTGTGTTACATTATTAGATCTAATTCCGCGATTTCCTTATCTTATTCTAAATTACTACTTTATATCCACTAAATCATTATCCTTAAATAATCTCTATCGTTAACTCTGTTAAATTTCCTTTAATTTAATGTCTCACTTGTCTTAATCGCTTAAATATTACGCTTTTAGTATTCTTAAATTAAATGTTCCATTCCCGCGCTTTTTTCTATCGAGAATATTCTTTTGCCTTCCATTTATACTTTCCCGCGCATTTCTGATGTTATCCTTTTTTCCTTCAAATTCATCCGCTATCTCTGTTCGCATTCTTTATATGACGTGACATTCTTAATTATTCATTGGTTGAGAGCGCGACCTACGCCATATTTGTATCCTTACACGTGAGGAACAAAAAGTTGATACTCGCTGTGTTTCAGCAGATTTTAGCAGATTTGAGTCGTATTTCCAGTTTTCATCCATCCCCTGGTCACCGTCCTGTTATTCGATTATCTGGAAATTTGTTTAAACCTAATTACAACTACGGAGCGATGGCTAATTAACTTGGTGGAAACTGCACTTTTTGAAAGATGTTCTAATAAAGTGCTTAGCTGATATTATGAGTTGTTTCAATTTCTTCTGGGGAAACTTCACGGAACAATGCATTCCACTGTTTTCACTGGACAACTGCATTTCAACAATTTGTTCTACTAATGTATCAGATTCGGATTATCTGCTGTGACCACTTCTTTTACGCCATTATCGCTGGATGTGATCCACAACTACTATCGTGACAGCCAGTACGGCATTTTCAACGATAAAGCCAATCCAATGTTGGTAGAATGCAACACACACACACACACACACACACACACACATATATATATATATATATATATATAAATCAAAAAATCACAAAAAAATGACATTGGAATATAAGGTCTTAAACCCTTTATTTAGTTACAAATTCGGGGTGCTCCTTCCCAACTGGACTCGGGTTGTCGGTAATAATTTCGAAAAAAAATAAAAACACTGTAATGAAAATGGAACGATATGTACATTGTTTCGTGTAAAATGTGATAACATCACGAAAAGCTCTGGATGAACATGTTCCCCAGCAATCGATGATGTCGCAAGGATTTATAATAACTGTCCAAAATGTAGGGCATCAAGTGCATGGTGCTGGCACGTATAATGCAAATTTCTACCACTTTTGTTTGATGTTATCACATCTACAGCAACGGTGAGAATGTCCGGCATATGTTTTATTATAATATACTTCAATTTTCTAAAAGTTATGACAGTAAACCCAAATTGGTTAGGATGAAGCACCCTGTATTTGTGACTAAATAAGTGGCTTGAGATAATATGTTCCTATGTGATTTTTCATCCTTTTTGTACGCCTGATTTGCCATGTCATTTTGTGAACTTTTTTTAATCACCCTGTATAAAAAAAATACAGCATGAAAATGTGTAAATTGCAGATTTCATAATTACAAATTTCCGAGTAACATGTTTGCATCCAAAAATGAATTGAAATATTTTAACAATTTGAATCATCATACTATTGAGTCCATTTCAAGTAATCCAGCACTGGTTGCTTGACCATTTAAAAAAAATCTAAATTTTTTTTTACAACATCCCTAACATGATGGAAGTTCAAAATTGCTATTAATTTAACTTTTTTTGTGTATGGCGGTCATCTTTGTTTTATTGTCTGCAGCAATTTTCTCATATGAAAAGTTTATGGAATTTAAAATAGCTCATCGTTTATTTCCCCAATTCATGTGCGGCTTAACACTAGAATTACAGCTATTCTTGAATACCTAGAAATACCAGGGTGGGTCATATCTGACCCATTACCTTCAGAAATGCTATTCTTATTTTGCATGGGATCTATAGGCAAACAACGGGTATTGATGATTAATACAATGATTTTTAATTAACGATTAATACAAGACTATTACACATAATACGCTTCTAGACTATTACATAATGTGAAATTTTGTGAATAGATACCAACAAAGAAAATTTTTATTTCGAAATTCAGGATATATAGTTTGAGATTTTGATGAATCTTTTAAATAATATTAAATAATATATATACATATGAATTATCGAGTTAAATTCGTCAATAATGTTTCCAATAATTTAAGTAATGTTAAGATCAGCATATTTTCCACAAAAAACATTTCTTTCAATCACTGATAAAGGTTAAATTACATTTTTAAAGAAGAGTTTTAGGAAATTTGATTTCAACGTCATGTCTATGTTTTTATTATTAATACAAATTGTTAAAGTTTAGGAATATTAAAAATGTTTGGTAAATTCGGATTTAATTCGTACGAAATGTAGAATTATATTTTAACTTTTTAATGGAAAAATTTTATGCTCTTTTTTTGTAACAAATATATAAACTTTTTGGTAAAAAATTGTATATATCTTGGCTCTTTCAGTACAATATTTAAATCAAAATATGTATTAAATAGTTCAAGTTGATTGAAGTTAAAAAAAAACTCGATTAATTATATTGGTATTCTACAGTCAAATAAACATTCATAAACAACATTCTTCTTAAAATAAAAATATAAATAAAACGTTTACTAACAAAGTTTTTTTACTTACAAAATTGTAATATTAAACAAATATATGTTTATATATATAATTCTAAAATACAATAATTTATTTTTAGTTAATACAATTACAGCAGAATTTTTAATGTATAGATATATTATAATTGGATAGCCAAACTAATCAAAATTACACAAACTATGTTTTAGTTACTTATTAACACAAATGGAATAACTCTATAATTATATGTATAAAGATAGAAGCTAAAATTTATCTTTTAACTATCAGAAAGTGTAACTTTTGTTAAAATTATCGAAGTTAATATGTTTTCATGATGAATAGTCAGCTGGACGTCTCGTTTTAAATGTGTTCCCGGATGAATTCTATTTCACCCCAATGCGTATGCGCTTACCAGTAAGCATAGAAATGATTTTCAAAACTGATATTAAGTTTTCCATAATTAATCACAATTTTAACGCTAATTGATGATAGCAGCACTACCTTCAAATTTATATATTGCAGGAACCAGAAGATAAGGAAGAAATCGATCAAATATTATGTCATTAATTTTGTCGACAAAAAAGTTATTTTTTTTTCAATAAATATTTTATTGAAGTGTACAGGATCTCACTCATATATTAAACAGGGGGATTCTTAGAAATCGAGAGCGTAGAAAAATGTATTATTTCTCTATCATGCAAATACTTCTATATATTCTTTAAAATATTCCATGCGAACTATTAAAATATAGACATTGTAATGTGATATATTAAAAAAAAATTTATTTGAATTAGCTTCAAATCTACATATATTATTAGGATTCTAATGTGTACCAATTTATACTCAGTGGAGCTTAGGAGGGCAGATCTGATGTCGCTTTAGTATGAAAAAGTAATCAAAGTAAAAATTTAATACAACATGAGACTGCAAAATTTTATTTAAAAATAAAGTGTTATAATTTATACACTTTGTATCAAACTTTTATTATAGCTTCGTTTACGGTTTCCAAATCGTTATATGTATTTAATATTTAAAGACCTACTATGTACGATTAGAAATTTAAAATAGCAAGTATATAAGTAACAAGTATGAATAATCCAGATAGCATGCGAATTATTGGAAATTTTAAATATAATTTTACACGTTGAACCGTACGTGAAGTTCATTTTCCCTAACATTCTTCTATTATCTAGACCGTTCTCTTCTATATTGTGAAATTAATCTCGATAACATAATTTTGAAAAAAAAAATAGATTCTGTTTGGCCTGATGTGTTCCATCATAGAAATTGGATTGAAAATTTTGTTTAAAGAAAAGAAACCCCTCATTTAAATCATGAGACATTCTACAGGGTGATTCTAAATTCATGTTACAAACTTTAAGTGTTGGTACAGGACTCTGTAACAATCATTTATTGTATGGGAATTTATGAGCTTAATTAATGCGTTGAGGTACAAACACCAGTGGGGCAATTAGGCTACTTTTTTATTTCTAAAGTTCTCATCCATACCAGAAAATTCCTAAAATATTCTTTTCTTTATTTAAGACAGACATTTCATGATTACACACATCTATATATATATATATATATATATATCTTTTGAATTAAAATGTTTTGATTAAAGTGTTTTGAATTAAAAGTTTTTGAATTAAAATGAAACGCTAAACTGGCAAATCTGTCAGACACCAGAAATACGTGAAAAGAAATAGAAATGGAGTTTTCGCTCAGAAAACCTTATTGGTAGGAACATCTGGTCTATCATGTAGACAGCTCAACTGAATAAAAGCGAAATATGCTGGCTGGTCGTCGGCCCAGTTAGCTTAAACGGAAAAGCATTGGCCTTGTAAGCCAAGGGTTTGGGTTCGATTCCCAGCCTGGGTATTTTTTCGCTCAGTTGGAAATATTTAATTCGTGTGATATCTTTACCAGTCAGTTTGATTGTGTTAAAATAATTGCACGATATACTTCATTACAATGAATATAATACTTTTGTATATTAATCATTACTCAGTGTTATAAGACTTCACTATATTTGTAAAACCATACTCGTATTAATTTAAATATTCTTCAATTGTAGTGAAACCTACGACTTAGTGAACGTATATATCAGTTCACGACTATGAGAAAGTTGAAAACAGCAAGTCACAAACAATATGTTACACAGGAAACTTTTAATCGTTTGATAATGTCAAATAAAAAATAAATAAAAAGAAAAAAGTCTCGCAATTTAGCGATTTCAATCTTTTTTTATCCCGAAATATGCTATTTCTTTCAGACAGCAATTGAAATGTCGTCTCCAAAAAATATACAAAAGCCAGCCGTATTGCGTTAAAATGGGCAAGAGTAACAAAAGTCAGCCTTAAAACAAAGCAGATGCATCATTGTACGTTTAAATGCGGATAATCTGTAAGGTAATTTTTTAACTGCTAAGCCTCGCACATTGTCAATTTTTATACTGTCGTAATAGAAAAAAGACTTTTAAATGCAATTTGTTTTGAAACTGCAGCATAATTTATTTTTGAGGTATTAATTTTTTTGTAGTTTTTAGCGCAATGTCTGTAATGATGGCAACTAAAGTACTCCATTTTTGTAGAAAGTAAAGGAAAAATAGTTGGAAAATAGTAATTATCTATTTTTGTTGCCATTTTCTCATAGCAACAGGAAAATATGTGACTAAAATACGTGCTATTTTGAAAAAAAATATAAATGAAGGATTTCTGATAAATCATGAAGCCATTATAAACAATATTAAATTTTAAGTACATATACTAACGTTACAAACAAATTAAAGCACGTGAATAATTAGATAGCCGACACCAGGTTTGCTGTATTTGTTTATTATTCCTCGATATGACTTCACTGTGGATGTGATTTAAGACTATGTCGTAAATGTGGAATTCTTCAGCGGATGCGAATGACGTCATTTCATATAAAATAAAAGCGTGTGTTTTAAGTCTTAAAACTTTTTTTTTTTTTTTTTTTTTTTTTTTTTATTACCTATTTTTATATATATATTTCATCTGTAGCGACACTAAATTCTGAAAAAGTAGAATTCCTGTTTGTTTGTTTGTTTGTTTTTTTCTTTTTCAAAATGCAATATTTTTCCGAAATTTTGCCCAAATTCGAGAGCTAACGACATCCCCGTAGAACATTATAAACTATTAAATACGGTAATAATTCGTTTAATAAATACTCTTCTTAGCGAAAACAATTAAAATAGCCACAATCTAATTTGTATAACAAAGTAAATATATTTTTAATTCAGAAACTTTTTTTTTTTTTTTTTTAGTTGAGTTCAAATAGAATGTGATTCAGGGCTTAAAAAAAATCTAAGATAAGTACTTTTTACTGAATTCAAACTTGAAAGAGATTTATCCTTTTTTAAAAGAGAGACTTCCAGCAAAAAAGCCACCAAAAAAAGTTATCTTCGTTTTAAAGTATAAATAATCAGTCTATAGATTAAGTTGAAAAAGCTTAATTCACTTTGATGAAAATGAAAGAAAAACTCAACATTCGTAATTAATTCCCTAACTGGTTTGTGAGCTTTTTCTTATTGCAATTAATAAAAGAAAAAATATCCTAAGCATTTTCTTCTAGAGTTAGCCGACTTAAAATTTACAAGTAATGAGAAACCCTAATTAATTTTCTTTTTCTTTAGTTATTGCGCTTCAAAATTTCATTATTTAATTTAATCAAAAAATACTATTGAAAATCTTATACTGGGTATTTGTTGAAATGTAGGAAAATTAAAATACAGTAAAACCTCCCTAAAGCTACCACGTTCCGTTCCAGTAAAACTTGGTCGCTCCGAGAGGAGGACTCTTAATGGAGGTCAAGTTTAAATCTAGATTTTAATTGTTGAAAAAAAAGACAGCAATTAATGTTACTAAAATTTATTTATCACATTAGAAAAAAATAAGCAAATTTAAGTATAAAATCAAAAGTTAATTACATAAGCTAATTAGTGCAGAGATTAAAAAATGAATACCTTGATGCTTGCTTTGATTTTACGGTTTTATCTTTCATAACTTTTATTTCCAAGTTCTTTCAGAGTTCAGTAAATAAATACAATTATTGTTTGGAATGGGACAAGTAATGACGATTTCATTAAATTATCTAATTATTTGAGAATTTCCTGACAGAATAGGGCAGGTGAGTTTATTGACCGTCATCCTTAATTTGTCATCAGAAATAAATTCACATCCTAAAAAAAGACACAAAGGGGTTTAAATACAGATAAATATTAGAGGAATAAATAAAAATTCTAAACTTAGTTTAGAAGTTTGATGAATCATGCGCTCTCCGAAATTATTACTCTAATAAAACCTTCTTCAAGAGACCAGGAAAAAACTGAATTTGTTTAATTTTCTTCAAATAAATGGATCACTCATGGAAGGAGATCAACTGGGATGGTCCCTGAATGGAGGTAAAAATAGTATTAAGCCTATGCGAATAAATTTCGTTCCATGAAAAGATGATCATTCAGGGAGGTGGTCGCTTAATGGAAATAGTCGCACAGGGATGTTTCACTGCTGTAAAATCATAACAGCTACATTTAAAACTTGTTTTCTAAATATTTACACATGGTTTTATAATAGATGCATGTTTTTATCATACAACCCTTAAATGCATAGTGTAACTTAAGATCTACATGAGCTTTTTTTCCCCGTGTGTCGCTGCCCATTTGTCTTTTCTTAAAATATTATATGTTACCTACATGTGATAACATTCATTTAAGTTCGTGAAGTCTTTTTGTTCTGCTTTGTTATCACTGGGAAGTTATAGCGTATTTTGGTGATACTTCTTGCAATGTGCTCCACTGGCATTTTTTTTTTTAAATCTTTATAAGATAGTGATTATTAATTCTGCAAACTATTAAAATCATAATGAAGGGAAAGAATATTTTTTCAACTGGATTAAATCATATTCAAGGCTGGAGTAGCACAGTTGAAGTTTATTCCAACAGAGCGAAAAATGTCCAGACCAGGGATCGAACCTGGATACTTGGCGTGCCGTGCCAATGCCTTACCTGTTAGGCTATCGTGTTTCATCGTGTAAATGCTATAGTTATAGCTCGGATGAATGAAACTAGCGCTGCAGTTCGCAGCCAAGTCCAACTAATAAGAGTGAATTATGTCACCCAGGTATCGTCCGGATAGCCTAACAGGTAAAGCATTGGCACGGCACGCCAAGTATCCAGGTTCGATACCTGGTCTGGACATTTTTCGCTCTGTTGGAATAAACTTCAACTGTGCTACTCTAGCCTTGAATACTATTAAAATCATTACAAAATTTATTATATCGCTGAATTGCTGTTATTGTGCAATGAAAACACTCAAAAGTATGTATATAATTCAGAATAATTATTTTTTGAGCTTTTTTTTTATGTAACATAGGAGTGACATTATGACTTTGTGTCCAACAGAAACATAAATAATATGCTTTTCTTTTTTTCTAGTGGATAATTAACAAAAATTGACCCAAATATATTTTTTAGAACAACAACAAAAATCATACATTAAAGTATTAATTGGATGTCGGAAATAGAAATCTTTCGAATTTGAATTTTAAGTATTCGTTTGCGTTTTGCTGATATGAAAGTACTTTTTTGTATACTTCATTAAAATAATAAAAAATAGCGGAATGTCAGCAAGAATAACGTAGAATTGTTAAAACAGCCCATTCATAAACACTATTTTTTATATAAAATTCCAATCTGCTTTAAATAACGTCAACACTATCCCTTTTTCAAAATAATACCTTACCTATTTCAAAAGCTTGCGCATTCAAAGTCCTGCGCTACATCACAGTAAAGTTTTTCAAGAGAAGCGGGGTTTCTTAGGAAATCTACACAGGTTTCCTTTTCCTCATAATTTTTTGAGTAGTTCTTTGAAAATTAATTAAAAAATATCTATTTCTTTATTTTCTTAAGGTTCCTAAAATCATTTCCGAAAGAATACTGGATTCTACATTGGATTATACAATATACGATAGGAAAAAAAAACATATCAAATAGAAATTGGTTAATAAAAACTGAAAAATTGAGATAAAAAATTTGCGAAAAATTCAAATGTAGCTATAGGAAATCTAAATAAACATTATTGAAATGATAAAGAGTATTTAATTTACAGCTTAGAAACATAGAAATTCGGTGAGATATACGACTTTTACCATTTAATAAATTAATAATAACAATACTAAGGATACCCAAACTTCGAAATTCAGGAGAGTTTGGGTTTGTCTTCAACTATTACGAATGAAATTTGCTCCCTTCTACGTGTGATATGTTTCTTTACTCCAACAGTCACTCAAAAATGTTGTCAGAATATCTTTCCTAATAATATTGATTACAGAAACAAATTGGAACTTTGAATAAATATCGCAAAAAGGCATTTTCAACAAATCGAGAAGAAACGAAATTGGACCTTCTAGGTAAATAATTTAGAGTTTTGCTGGACTTAAGTAATCTATCCAAAAATTTAAAAAAAAATTAACAGCAAAAGACAATTTATTAATGAAAAGAAAAATCTATCGATTATTATTATTATTATTATTATTATTATTATTTTATTTTTTTTTTTGAAAGTGACATTAATAATACTATAATGAAAAATTCCTAGCATAGCAGTCCGATGTGTTGCATTTAAATTGATCTTACGATATTTTTTGTTGGAAATATAAATTTAGTTTTAATATATGTTATAATTAACGAACATGAATATTAAGTTTATTAAATACTTAATTTGATGTAAGAAATCATATTATAACGTAGGTAAACTGCATATTTTTAATGCTTTACTTGTTTTAAAAAATGCGTTCTTTTAAGATTTCACTTTTTATTTCAGATCCGCCTAAATGAAAATGAAGCAATTTTAACGAAATCGCACAAAATCGTGTCATTTGGCAGAGCTTATCAAGAAAGATTTTAGATTTACGAATTAAAGTAAATGCTTACAAAATGATGTTTTTTTTTTTTTTTTTCTCAATCACCCTTGTGAAAATAAAAATCTACGCCTTTATGAAGAAATTATTTGTAAATCGGTGTTTCTTATTTAAAATTATTTGGTCTAAATATAGGGCAATAATTTTATCGTTACTAGGGTATAAACCCGTGGCTCAAGGGTCATAGAGTATAGGTGAAAACCATCATATATATTATTTCGTATGTTAACATTCTCTTTTCTCTGCACATACTAAAGACACATCGATGAACGAGTTATTTTCCGAAAGTTTATGCAAATGGTTTTTGACTCAGTATAGGGGAGAGTAGCTGAATTTGGACCACTTCACTTATTTTCGGGTGTAACGCACTTAATTTTTGTAATATCTGCAAAATATCATTACACAGGGCAATCAATTCATCTACTAACTAAATAAATATTTAGATCAATTTCTTTTTGAAAATCTTAAATTTTATTTTAATTTGAAATATTTGTCAAAAGTGGTCCGAATTCAGCAACTGCTCGCCTAAGTTGGACCCCCAGTCTCGTAAATTGGACCAAATAATATCAGGTTGTTTTAATGACTAGGGAATATAATTAATTTTATTAAAAGCAAAGTTTGCGATTAATGAAACAATCAAACAAGATAACAGCAATGACATATAATGAAATCAAATATCTGAAAATAAGAGTAATTGTTTTGAATCAAAATGTATTCAAAATATAAATCAAAGTTATATGTAATTAAGGATAGAAATTGTAGAGCTAATTGTCCGTTACTTGAATATCATGTAAGGAGTGATGCAAAGCTCTTCCATCATTTTCTTTCCAATTGCATTACGCTTATTTTTTAAAACTCGATGTTCCAATTGCTTTTGTGCTGTAAAAGCTTCCCTTTTTTTTTTTTTTTTTTTTTTTTTTTGCATTTCAAGGTTTAGTTTATATGGCGATGAAGTTAACACAACTGTTTTTTGGCTCCCTCTGTACTTTGATTTAACTGAATTTAGCAAGGGAAATAACATTTCTATTGATTTTTTTGGCTTTTGTAGAGGATTTGTAGCTGCAGCCTTGTTGCAGATCAATTTCTTCACAACTTACTGTCTGCTTTTTGTTTCCTATATCTTCAACAGCTTTTGCAGTCACGGGTGTTTTTCTTCCAGACAGTTTGTCTATGTCTTTTCAACGTTTTCATCAAGGTTTGAAATTTTATGCATTTTAATGGCAAAAAAGTATAATTCCACACGCCAGAACTGTAAAAAGTCTTCCATCACAAATATCCCGCAGGAGGAAAATGTTGGAATTCAACTTAGCAAATCAAATATGCCGTAGGAATAAAGAATTCAAAGAAAATAGATACAATTACATACAAGAGAAACGACATTGCAAACAAAACTTATTGCATAGACATGCAAAAATATTTTTATGTTTATATAGGTCTAAACTGCATAAAGAAATTAATCCAGATATAAAAAAAAAACTTGCATGGAGATAGTAATAAATTATATATATATATATATATATATATATATATATATATATATATATATATATATATGTGTGTGTGTGTGTATAAAGTGTACAAAGCGTGCCGTCCTTGAAATTGATTACTTACTTTTCAAGTTTATGATCGCATATCTGGTCCAATTAAAGCAACTTAAATTGGCCCAATTACGGCAACTGCGTCATTTTTTTAAAACAGTTAATTTCAGGACTAAGAACAGAAACGAAATCCAACAAATCCGCGTCAAAAATATGCGCAATAAACAGATGAACTCATATATGTATATGAAAACATAACAACCTACCTTAGTTTTAAAATATTCACTTACATTTAGTAGGAAAAAATTAGATCAAAACAGCTAACTTTAGGTTTTTTAAATTGTCTGAAAACAGCACGTGGTAGGCGGCTGATTCTTCTAATCATGAGTGAGGTCATTCTGATGAGTATGATTTCAGCAGTACATTGAGTCTCTTCTTGTAATTAACGGCAGAATGGCAACGGTCCAATTAAAGCGACGGTCAAAATATGGCTACTCTCCCCTACATACATATTTTTTTAAAAACACGTTGTTTTATTTAAAATAATGCATTTAATCAAAAAGTAATGAAAAAACGCATCAGCAAATAATTTCAAATAATGAGTCGAGAAAGCCCCACACGGAGTCTACTTTTTTTATTGATAAGTCTAACTCACTAAAAATACCAAAAATCCTCTTTATATACAAAAGAGTAATAATGCGCCCAAATAAAGCTTTGAAACATATTAAAAGAGATAATTTCATACCGCCGGCACGTCAGGAAGTAACCGCCTAAGAAATAGCCAAAAAAATCTAATTACTATTGGCTTTTTTTTATGCTGTTCACACCAATCGTTAAATTTAATTAAAGCCTTAAAATTGCATTTAATACACTGTAGAAAATAACTGTAATTTTTGCAGAAAAAAGTATTCCAGAGAAAAAAAACGTTTTTTTCTGGAAAAAGAGTGGATTTCGAAGTTTTTACAAATAAATCTGTATTTGTTACAGGGAAAAAAACAGTTTTAATGGAAATTACAAATAAAGATTACCACTGACACAAAATTTACAGTTTTTTTTTTTTTTTTTTTTTTTTTTTTTTACAATGTCTGTAATATAGTTATATGTAATGTATAATATATTAATATATAACGCGTAATATTCACAACAATTGATTTATTGATTGATTGATGGATGTTTTAATTTTGTTATTGAATATAAGGTGGAAACATGTGACGGGCTATTTATATCAATTTAAACGTAAATGGATTATTCTTTCGTAATCATCTGCACGCTATAATGATAGATTTGAAAAAGAAAATCATGTTTGAAATTATTTAAAAACAATAAAAAATGCGAAAAAATGCGATACAATAAAAAAAATGCAATAAGTTTAATTCGAAAGTACTTTTTCTTTTACATATTCGAAGGTGTAATAATTAAAAATGTGCGGCATTTAGTAATAAAAAAATTATAATAAAATACAGTTAATCATCCCGTGTAGCCACCGTCACAATGAGGTCAGTGTTACACTCATATACCTTTGACCTTTACAATCTATACTTCTATACTAATATTATAAAGTGGTAAAAATTGTTTATTTGTAGGAGGTAAGCTCTGGAACTACCGAACCGATTCCAAACGTAATGATATCAAAATGATGATGTTAGACCAACTTAGAACATAGGCTACATCTTGTGTCTGTGCCACTGGCCAAAAGCGGGTGCAGGAGCAAAAAACGTTCTAAAAATGCGATTTTTGTGTTACTGAAGGGCCTAGGAACAGGAAATTTGGAATGTTAGTTACTTATAAGATACTAATGATTTCTAAGGACATTTCTTAACAAAATCGAAATTAAAAAGGGGTGAAAATGCGCGAAAGCGTTCTAAAAAACGTTTTAAATTGCGATTTTTACGCAATTTCAGGAGGTACCAAACTGATTTAAAAATAATGGTGTCAAGATGATGGTGAAAACCCTTGCTACAACATAGGCTACATTTCATGTCGGTGCCGCTAACCCTAAAGGGAGTGCAGGAGCAAAAAAACGTTCGAAATTGTAATTTTGTGTTAGTGAAGAGTCCAGATCCATGGAATTTGTCATAGTAGATACTTATTAGAAATAAATCTCAATTACGCAATCTCAAGAAATACCAAACCGATTAAAAAAATAATGGTTTCAAAATGATGGTGATAACCATTTACACAACATAGGCTACATTATGTCGGTGCCACTACCCCTAAAAGAGGTGCAGGACCAAAAAAACGTTCGAAATTGTAATTTTTGGTGTTACTGATTTGCCCAGATACATGGAATTTGGCATGATAGTTACTTATTAGATATAAATGATCTCTAAGAACATTTCTGAAAAAATTCGAAATTTAAAAGGGTTGAAAATGCGCAAAATGCGTTCTAAAAACGTTCTAAATGGCGATTTTTACGCAATCTCAAGAAGTACCAAACATATTTAAAAAATAATGGTGTCAAAATAATGGTGACAACACTTGCTACATAGGCTAAATTTTTTGTCGGTGCCACTACCCCTAAATGGGGGGCAGGAGCAAAAAAAACGTTCGAAATTGCGATTTTTGTGTTACTAAAGGGCACAGATACATGGGATTTGGCATGGTAGTTACTTATATGATCTGTAAGAATATTTCTTAAAAAAATTCGAAATTTAAAAGGGGTAAAATGCACGAAAAGAGTTCTAAAAACGTTCAAAATGGAGATTTCTAGACAATGTCAGATAGTACCTAACCGATTTGAAAAGTAACGGTTTGAAAATTAATGGTCTACTTCCCGTCAGCGTCACTACCACCTTGCTGTTGCATTTTAAAAAACGTTCTAATTTGTGATTTTTGTGATACTGAAGGGGCTTCAACAGGAAATTCGGCATGGTAATTACTTATGAGATGCAAATACTGTCTGAGAAGAGTTCCTTAAAATTTTTAAATTTAAATGGGGGGGAAATAAACGAAAAGCGTTCTAAAAATGTTCTAAATAGCGATTTCTACGCAATCTCAGGAAATATAAAACGATTTCATAAATAATGGTTTCAAACTGATGGTGACAGTCCCCGCTCCAACTTAGCCTATATTTTACATTGTTGTCACTACCACCTGGGGATTACAGAAGCAAAAAATACTCTAAATTGCGTTTTTTGTGTTAAAGACGTGGTCTAATATTTTAAATTTGGAATTTTCAAAGATGTAAATGCTTTCTAAGAATTGTCGAAAGAAAATTCCAAATTTAAAAGGATGAAGTCATCGAAAAGTGTTCTATAAGCGTTCTGAATTACGATTTTTATGCAATCGTATGAAATACGAAACCGATTTCAAACATAATGGTTGCAAATTGATGGTAGTAGATCCTGCTCAAACATAACCTGTATTTTATGTCGATGCCACAACCCCCTAGAGGGAGCAAAAAACTTTCTAAATTACCATTTATGGGGTACTGAAGAGGCTAGAAACTTTAAATACAGCAAGGTAGTTACTTATAAAATATGAATGCCCTCTAAGAACAGTCGAAAATAAATTCGAAATTAAAAAGGGGTGAAGCGAAGGGAAGGAGCGAAAAGCATTCTAAAAGAGTCCTAAATTACGATTTTTATGGAATCTCAGGAAATAATTAACCGATTACACAATTTATTGGTTGCGAATCAAGAGTGATAGTCCCTCATCCTATACGGGCTATATTTTATGCCGGTGTCACTACCACCTGGTTGGCAGGAAAAACAAGAAAACCTTTAAAAACATCTAAATTCTGTTTTCTAATTAATATTAGGAAATACCAACAAATTTCAATGTTATTGTTATCAAATTAATGGTGACAGCCTCTGTTTCAACATTTTTCGAGACATTCTATTTCAACCCTGTTTCGGCATTTTATGTTGGTGCCCCTAACGCCAAAGAGGTGGTAGGCTGTTAGACATGAAGCTTGGAATTTGACATGCTGGTTAATTTTAAGATATAAATGTGTTAAGATGGTTTCATAAAATTTCAGAACTTCAAATGAATACTGAAAGGAGTGTAGGAACTGAGCTTAAAATTCTCAAAATAGTTTCTAAATTATCATTTATTTGGAATTAGTTTTAGTTCTTCTTATTAATTAAAATCTCATTTCTGTCTATTGCACATTTATAATGAAGTTTAGTCAAACTGTGGCTTAATTTTTAATTTTTGAATTATTCCAAAACGTGTTCTTCTAATAAAAAAATAGTCATGCAAATATCACTTGGCATATTTCAACAATTACGCGAGCAAAGCCGCGTGTTTGCTAGTCTATATCTATAATCATCTATACTCATCTATACTTCCTATTATAAAGAGGAAAAAATTGTTTATTTGTAGGAGGTAAGCTCAGGAACTACCCAACCGATTCCAAAAGTAATGGTATCAAAATGATGGTGTTAGTCCAACTTAGAACATAGGCTATATCTTATGTCGGTGCCACTACCCCAAAGGGGGTGCAGGAGCAAAAAACGTTCTAAAAATGCGATTTTTGCGTTACTGAAGGGCCTAGAAATATGAAATTTGGAATGGTAGTTACTTATAAGATATAAATGATGTCTAAGAACAGTTCTTAAACAATTCGAAATTTAAAAAGGGTGAAAATGCACAAAAAGCATTCTAAAAAACGTTCTAAATGGAAATTTCGACATAATCTCAGGAAATACCAAACCGATTTTAAAAATGTTGGCGTCAAAATGATAGTGACAACGTTTGCTCCAAGATAGGCTATGTTTTATGTCGGTGCCACTACCGCAAAGGGCATGTAGGAGCAAAAAACGTTCTAAAAATGCGATTTTTGCGTTACTAAAGGGCCTAGAAATATGAAAGTTGGAATATTAGTTACTTATAAGATATAAATGATGTCTAAGAACAGTTCTTAAAAAAATCGAAATTTAAAAGGAGTGAAAATGCACAAAAAGCGTTCTAAAAAACGTTCTAAATGGTAGTTTCTACATAATCTCAGGAAATACCAAACCGATTTAAAAAATATTGGTGTCAAAAGGATGGTGACAACCCTTGTTCCAAGCTAGGCTATATTTCATGTCTGTGCCACTACCCCAAGGTGGGTGCAGGAGCAAAAAACGTTCTAAAAATGCAATTTTTGAGTTACTGAAAGGCCTAGAAATATGAAATTTGAAATATTAGCTACTTATTAGGTATAAAAATTTCTAAGAACAGATCTTAAACGATTCAAATTTAAAAGGGCTGATAATGCGTGAAGAGGGTTCTAAAAACATTCTAAATGGTGATTTCTACACAATCTCAGGAAATACCAAACCGTTTAAAAAATAATGGCGTCAAAATGATGGTGAAAACCCTTGCTCCAACATAAGCTATGTGTTATGTCGTTGCCACTACCCCAAAGGGGGTGCAGGAAAAAAAGTTCTAAATTGCGGTTTTTGCGTGACGGAAGGGCCTTGAATCGTGAAATTTAGAATGGTAGTTAGTTATAAGATATCAAGGATCTCTAAGGACATTTCCTAAAAAAAGACGAAATTCAAAAGGGGGGTCAAAATGCGCAAAAGGCGTTGTAAGAAACGTTCTAAAGTGCGATTTCTAGCAATCTCAGGAAATACTGAACCGATTTCAAATACAATGGTGTAAAAATGATGGGAACACATCTTTCTACAAGATAGGCTATATTTTATATCTGTTTCTACTACCCCAGAAGAGATGCAGGCACAAAATGAGCGAAAAGCGTTCTAAAAGCGTTCTAAATGCAGATTTGTCACCAATATCTCAGGAAGAATCAAACTGATTTCAAAAGTTATGGTAAGAAATTGATGCTGACAGCCTCTGTTCTAACATAGATGCTATTTTAAATCGGTATCACTATCACCTAGACGTTGCAGGAGCAAAAAAGCGTTCCAAATTTCGATTTTTGTGATCGGTTGGGGGTAGCAACTTAAAATTAGGCAAGGTACATATTTACTACATATAAATGATCTTTAAGAACAGTTTCGAAAAAATTGGAAATTTAAAAAGGGGTGAAAATGCGCGAAAAGCATTCTAAAAACGTTCTAAATTGCGATTTCTACTCAATCTCAGGAAATTCCAAAGCTATTTCAAAAGTAATAGTTGCAAATCAATGATGACAGTCCCTGCTATAACATAGGTTATATTTTATGTTGCTGTCACTACCATCTGAGGGTCGCAAAAGCAAAACATGTTCTAATTTGCGTTTTTTGCATAACTGAAGGGTCTAACACTCTGAAGTATGGCATGGTATTTACTTACAAGATGCAACTGCTTTCTAAGAACTGTCGAAAGAAAATTTCAAATTTAAAAAGATGACATGAGCGAAAAGCATTTAAATTACAATTTTTATGTAATCTTATCAAATATCAAACCGATTAAAAAAATAATGATGACAAATTGTTGGTGATAGAACCTGCTCAAACATAAGCTATATTTTATGTCTGTGACACTACCACCAGAGGGTTGCAGTAGCTAAAAACTTTCTAAATTGCGATTTCTGTGATACTGAAAAGGCTAGAAACTTTAAATATGGCATGGTAGTTACTTATAAAATATAAATGCCCTCGAAGGACTGTCGAAAATAAATTCGAATTAAAAAGGGGTGAAGTGAAGGGGAGGTGCGAAAAGCATTCTAAAAAAGTCCTAAATTAAGATTTCTACGCAATTTCAGGGAGTATAAACCAAATATAAAAGTAATAGTTGCGAATCAATGGTAACAGTCTCTGATCCTACACAGGCTATATTTTACGCCGATGATTCTATCACTTGGGGTTCACAGGAACAACAAACGCTCTAAAAAAGGCCTTTAAAAGCTTTCTAAATTACGTTTCTGTGGTATATAAGAAATAACAAACCGATTTCAAAATTAATGTTGGCAAATTAATGGTGACAGTTCCTATTTCAACATAGCCCTTTATGTTGAGAGAGGTGGTAGGACTTGGAATTTGACATGATGGTTAATTTTAAGATGTAAGAAGATGGTTTCTAAAAAATTCAAAACTTCAAATGAATACTAAAATAAGCGTATTAATTGAGCATAAAAGTTTCAAAATATTTTCTAAATTATTATTTATTTAGTTTTATTTCGTTTTATTAATTTAAGTCTCATTTCTGCCTTATGCAGTGTAACAATGATGTTTAATCAAACTGTGTTTTAAATAGTAATTTTTTTAATTATTCCTAAAAGTAATAAGTACCTTTTAATAAAATAAAATATTACCTTTTAATAAAATAAATATTTAGTTAGTGCCTTTTAATAAAAATTAGACATATAAATATCACTTGGCATATTTCAAATATTACGCGAGCAAAGCCGCGGGGTTTGCTAGTCATCATCATCATATTATAAAGAGGTAAAAATTGTTTATTTGTAGGAGGTAAGCTCTGGAACTACCGAACCGTGTCCTAAAGTAATGGTATCAAAATGATGGTATTAGTCCAACTTAGAACATAGGGTATATTTTATGTCGGTGCCACTACCCCAAAGGGGGTGCAGGAGCAAAGAACGTTCTATAAACGCGATTTATGCGTTACTGAAGGGCCTAGAAATATGAAATTTGGAATATTAGTTACTTATAAGATATAAATGATGTCTAAGAACAGTTGTTAAACAATTCGAAATTTAAAAGGGGTGAAAATGCGCGAAAACCGTTCTAAAAAACGTTCTAAATGGTGGTTTCTACACAATCTCAGGAAATACCAAACCGATTAAAAAAATAATGGTGGCAAAATGACGGTGACAACCCTTGCTCCAACATTGGCGATGTTTTATGTCGGTGACACTATCCCAAAGAGGGTGCAGGGGAAAAACGTTCTAAATTGCGGTTTTTGCGTTACGGAAGGGCCTAGAATCTTATAATTTGGAATGTTAGTTAGTTATAAGGTATCAATGTTCTCTAAGGGTATTTCCTAACAAAATCGAAATTTAAAAGGGAGTCAAAATGCGCAAAAAGCGTTGTAAAAAATTTCTAAATTGCGATTTCAATGTAATCTTAGGAAGTACTGAACCGATTTCAAATATAATGGTGTAAAAATTATGCTGATAGATCTAGCTTCAAGTTAGGCTACATTTTATATCTGTTTCCACTACCCCAGAGGAGATGCAGGAGCAAAATGCGCGAAAAGCTTTCTAAAAACGTTCTAAATACCGATTTGTCAGCGATATCTCAGGAAGAATCAAACTGATTTCAAAAGAAATGGTAGAAAATTGATGCTGACAGACTCTGCTCTAACGTAGACGCTATTTTGTGTCGGTATCACTATCACCTAGACGTTGCAGGAGCGACAAAGCGTTCTATATTTCGATTTTTGGTGATCGGTACGGGCTAGCAACTTAAAATTAGCAAGGTACATATTTATTAGATATAAATGATATTTAAGAACAGTTTCGAAAAAATTAGAAATTTAAAAAGGGGTGAAAATGCGCGAAAAGCGTTCTAAAAAAGTTCTAAATTGCGATTTATACTCAATCTCAGGAAATACCAAAGCTATTTCAAAAGTAATGGTTGCAAATGAATGGTGATAGTCCTTGCTGTAGCATAGGATATATTTTATGTTGCTGTCGCTACCATCTGAGGGTTGCAAAAGCAAAACATGTTCTAATTTGCGTTATTTGCACGCACAACTGAAGGGTCTAACGCTTTGAAGTATGGCATGGTATTTACTTACAAGATGCAACTGCTTTCAAAAAACAGTCAAAAGAAAATTCCAAATTTAAAAAGATGAATTAAGCGAAAAGCGTTTTAATTTAATATTTTTATGCAATCTTATCAAATACTAAACCGATTAAAAAATAATGATGACAAATTGTTGGTGTTAGAACCTGCTCAAATATAAGCTATATTTTATATCTTTCCCACTACCACCAGAGGGTTGCAGGAGCTAAAAACTTTATAAATTTCGATTTCTGTGATACTGAAAAGGCTAGAAACTTTAAACATTACATGGTAGTTACTTATACAATATAAATGCCCTCAAAGGACTCTCGAAAATAAACTAGAATTAAAAAGGGGGTAAGCGAAGGGGGGGTGAAAAGCATTCTTAAAAAGTCCTAAATTGCGATATCTATGCAATTTCAGGAAATATAAACCGATTATAAAAGTAATAGTTGAGAATCAATGGTAACAGTCTCTGATCCTACACAGGCAAATGATTTTACCACCTGGGGTTTACAGGAACAACAAACGTTCTATAAAATGTCTTTAAAAGCTCTCTAAATTACGTTTCTGTGGAACATTAAAAATAACAAACCGATTTCAAAATTAATGTTGGCAAATTAATGGTGATATTTCCTAATTCAACATATCCCTTTTTGTTGGGAGAGGTGGTAGGACTTGGGATTTGACATGATAGTTAATTTTAAGATATAAGAAGATGGTTTCTTAAAAATTCAAAACTTCAAATGAATACTGGAATGAGCGTATTAAATGAGCAGAAATGTTTCAAAATATTTTCTAAATTATCATTTATTTAGTTTTATTAATTTAAGTCTCCTTTCTGCCTAATGCAGTGTAATAATGATGTTTAATCAAACTGTGTTTTAAATAGTAATTTTTGAATTATTCTTAAAGGTAATAAGTAAAAATTTATTTAGTACCTTTTAATAAAAATTAGACATATGTATATATATATATATATATATATATATATATATATATATATATATATATCACTTGGCATATTTCAAATATTATGCGAGCAAAGCCGCGGGGTTTGCTAGTAATATTATAAAGAAATAAAAACTGTTTGTTTGTTAGAAGTAATATCTAGAACTACCGAACCGATATCAAAAGTAATGGTATCAAAATGATAGTGTTAGTCCAACTTAGAACATAGGCTATATATTTTATGTCGGTGCCACCACCCCAAAGGGGATGCAGGAGTAAAAAACGTTCTAAAAATGACCATTTTTGTGTTACTGAACCCGTAAGGAATGGTGACGTCACGGCGACGTCGTTGTGAAGTCACACTGTGATTTGTGACCGTCGATGTGACATCACGTGACGTGGATGTGACGTCATAGTGACTAAAATGCGAGGTCGTTATGGCCGTTTTAGAGGTCGTTTGTGACGTCACATTGTGACCACTCTGTGAAGTCACGGTGTGACAAATTTGTGAAAAGTGTGTCATTTGTGACTATTTTGGCATAAACTTTGTGACGAACCTGTGACGAAAGTGACAATGCTTTGATGTCACACTGTGACCAATTTGTGAAATATGTGTCATTTGTGACGAACTTCTCATAAACTCTGTGATGATTTCAAATGAAAATCAAATTTCAAATTAATTGCTGAAAAGGCGCAAAGGCGAGCTAGTGAAAAAGATTCCATGATGGAACTGGAACCCGGGCCATCAGTATAGCGCACTGACATTCTACCGACTAAACCACATGGAACGATACCCAGCCTGGAAAATTTCTCACTATTACATGTTGGAAAGGCTACAAACGCAGCACAAGATGGAATATTTATCGTGAGCCACCGACATGGGGCAAACACGAAACTTAAATAAATCCAGCATCGATTGAAACTATATTAATAATTGGAAATTTTTCCAGAGAAAAAAATTCGCCTTGCATACAGTATTTCAAATGAAAATCAAATTTCAAATTAAAATTGCCTTTTAAGCTATTAATTTTAAATTTGATTTTCATTTGAAATACTGTATGCAAAGCGAATATTTCTCTCTGGAAAAATTTCCAATTATTAAAATAGTTTCAATCGATGCTGGATTTAATTAAGTTTCGTGTTTATCCCATGTCGGTGGCTCACGATAAATATTCCATCTTGAGCTGCGTTTGTAGCCTTGCCAACATGTAATAGGGAGAAATTTTCCGAGCTAGGTATCGTTCCAAGTGGTTTAGTCGGTAGAACGTCAGTGCGCTATACTGATGACCCGGGATCGAGTCCCGGCGTGGATATTTTTCCCTATGTTGGCTTTTGTGCCTTTTAAGCAATTTCTTTGAAATTTGATTTTCATTTGAAATATTGTATGCAAGGCGAATGTTTCTCTCTGGAAAAATTTCCAAGTATTAATAGTGTGATGATTCTTGTCATAAACACTACGATAATTTTAAAGTAAAGTTTTGTTTGAAATATAAAATCTTATCTTTTTACCGTACTTTTTAGCAAGATATCGCTATTTTGGAGCCCTATTCTTCTAAAATATTTTTAATTTTCCATTTAAAAAACGATGCTTATCAAGTGACATCTTTTTTTAATAAGTTCTAAGCCTGATCTTGAATTCAACCTTAATATTAAGAATGTGTAAGCTTTTTAATGTGATGTGATTTGCCATTGCTTTATTAAATACGAACATGGAGTCTTACGGACATTAATACAACTGTTATTTATAGAACGACAGGATAAGCCCTATTTATTTATTTTTTTTATCCCCGTGTATATTGTATTTTGTGAATATGAGCTAATTAGATTTGGTATGTTTTATAGGAAAAGACTGATCTGGGAAATAGAAACAACAAGTAAGATATATCATGCGTTATGAATAGATTATAAAACACTTTCCAACTCTTCCTAAATGTTTTAACAAGACATCGGGGGAAATAACGTAAATAAGATAACTAAGTAAACATGAAAACGCGTAAAACATTTGAAAAAATGATTTACGCAGTTACCATCCACAGCCAAATATGTTTTCTAATTCTTTTAAACAGTCCTGTATTTCATCTGTAGATTGATATATATATATACTATATAATGGAAAAATTTAGTTTATCAAGGAAACGCATAACAGGTTGAAATTCACTTTCAGGAATTTATACTAATATATGGAAACATACTTAAATAATTTTGTACAACCCCGTAGTTTACCCAGAACCTTTATTACACGCCACTATTTAGTTAAAATTTAATTCAAACGAAAACACTGTTAAAACTGCTGAAATCACATTTCCAGAAATTATAATTTATAGACGGCAATGTATCCAATTCTTTGCGTGAGCCTGTATATCATTTTATCTATATACTACAAACATTTCTTAGTAAATTAAATACAGTGCAGCGTAAAAATGCATAACTTATTTAAAAACCACCTTTAAGCAATACCCAGTAACCCTTACGGATACTTTTGTATGGTCCTGTATATGAATTATAGCATATATATATACACCATATGCCATGCATAAATGTAGTGAATCATAATTAAAAATGCATTTCCAGCAATCATCGCTAATGAACAGTACTTCGGATACAATATAGTATCTGAAATATTTTGTGTGTCCTTGTAAAAGCTATATACACTTCGTATTATACATGAAATAATTCATAGTATGTAAACCTGAACGACGTATATCAATTTCATTACATATCAAATAGATTAACATAAATAAAGTACGCCGCAAACAATTCCCTCCACCCCTATATCATTATGTATTGGAATTCCTTTTTTAGCCCTGTAAATGAAAAATAACTATTCTTTTGCATCGCATATTCTACAGAATGCACATTTTAGTGCGCTTCATAAATGCATATCAATTTTATTCTGTTTGAAAGCGTGTAAAATCATTAAAAATCATTTGAAACGATTTTTTCCCACAGGCCGTAATGTAATGGAATACAATTGACTGTTCCTGTAAATGAACTAAACATGCTACAAACTTCATTACAAATAGGGACCTTGCTATGGTAAACGTCAATAACATCCAAAAATTTCAGGTCAATCGGAATATATTTACGCGAGTTAGAGCGCGGACAGACGGCCAGACAATCCGAAGTCATAAACACTTTTCAACTTTATCGGGCATGAAAAACACTTTTTTTCAATGCTTAAATATTATATTTTATTTTTTAATGCCAATAAAATAAATGTATCGAAAACGTAGAAAATGAGTTTACAATCAAAGAAAATTTAATAACTGATTCTGAATGTCTACAATTAAATGTTTGATTAAAATCACAGACAGCAAAAAAAATGCTTAAATACAATTAAAAAAATAATTATAACAATTTGAAAAACACTAAATAATTAGTATTTATAATTGTACTATTAAACAACAACAAACTATAATAGATGAATTAAATGCATTTAACAATTTCTCAAAAATCTTTCCATCGCCATATTGCTTCTGAA
Source organism: Maratus speciosus (assembly GCA_963932465.1). Classification (NCBI taxonomy): domain Eukaryota; kingdom Metazoa; phylum Arthropoda; class Arachnida; order Araneae; family Salticidae; genus Maratus; species Maratus speciosus. The sequence goes on along the minus strand of OZ010795.1, from coordinate 428,407,961 downwards.
AAGGATCCCAGCTGAGTCTCATCGTATATAACATACAACTATTTAACTCATGATAATATTCAAACAGGAACAAAAAAATTAAATTAAATAAGACATACCTTTTAAGTTCCATAAATATTTTAATAATATCCGTATTTTATCCTAAATTGTCAGGCATATTTCTGTTAGCTTAAAAAACTAACTTTCCGCGTCAGTAGTTCTTTGACCCTTATTTTATTCTGCGGTTTAATCGAGCGCAGACGATATTATCAAGCAGGTGCTCCTACTGTATTATTATATATATATATATATATATATATATATATATATATATATATATATTTTTTTTTTTTTTTTTTTTTTTTTGTACACAACAGAGTGTTTAAATGCGCAATAATTTTATCTTATTTAAGAGTATATGTAATAAAAATTTTCTATTTGAATGAAACACCTGCCTTTTTTCTTTCTTTTTTTTTAAAGTAAAATTTGTTTTACACGTAATAAATAAATACGTATCTTCCTAACCCCTTCGGGACGGGGCCCTTTACGAAATTTTTAATCTTTTGTCACCATTTTTTAAAACCAGAAATTTGTGTCTTCTTGAATCGAGCAAATGCGCTGATTAAATAAGGCAAATATTACAGTAAAATTTTACTGGTGAGGAAAAACAAGGATTTTGAGCGCTTCATGCGGCACGTATGCGTGTCGCTCGTCCCCAACGGGTTAATAAATGAAAAGAGAGTATACAGGATAAAAAAATTTTTTTTGTCAATCTGTCATTTTTTTTAATATTAACTTTCTGTAGAATAAAACAATTTGTAAACTAACTTTTTTTTAAAGTCATATCTCTAAAACACGAATTTGAGATACGAATAATTATATCATAGGTTTTGTATAAAATTTGTATACATATTTTTTCGGAAAATACTAATTTTATTTAAAAAGTCTGAAAGAAGTAGAATTTTTTAAAAAATAGTTATTTAAAATAGTTAAATACTAACAGGAAAAAATATGACTTGAATGCAAATTCTAAAGCAAGAAATGCATATATGACTAAACACTGAGTATTCTTTCTACGTGCTCATTAAAAGATACAGACTTAACTATAATAGAAAATTTTAGTTTGAAACCACGGAAGGGTTTCGAATACCACTGGTCGACAAAAAAAAAATAAATAAATAAATAAATAAAATAAAATAAATAAATAAAATAAAACAAATTCCTCCCTGCAAACTAAATATATAAAGTGTACAGATTTAATATTCCTAATTCTAAATATGTTATCCAAATTGCTCCAATACGTACCATTTTTCCGAGAAACACTTTCATAATAATAGCAATCAGTGAAGGATTAAATTGCAATGGTAGATAAAATTGAAATCATAAAAACGTATACTTTCACTGTCTTAAATAACAAATTGATAAAATATAGCATGAAAATCTAGTTTGTTGATACTTCTACCGTGCATTTTCATTTTTCTGCCCCACCCCCTCCCCCCCCTCTTTTCGTGTACGAATTTACTATTTCCTATCCACTAATATATTTTCATTCCTTATGTCGCTGTAACTTTGGCATAATATCTCTGTTCATTTTCAAAGATTTTTGATGTTCATATTTTTGTCACACTGTGACTTACAATATGGTGATTTTTTTCGTAACATATGTGACGTGACGTACGTTACATGCAGTGTCATAACAGTGACGTCACAATTTTTTTTTAATTGCCAGAAAATATAATTTTACATAAATAATATGTTTTGAATGTTTTTTGTATTTTTTTTTTAAAGTTTTCTAAGAAGTTCACATCTCAGTCACAATGTGACATCACTGAGTGGTGGCATTTTAGTCACAGATGTGACCTGACCACAGTAACTCACAGTGACGTAACAACGACGTCACCGTGACCAAGCATGCTATGAGGAAGTGCCTAGAAATATGAAATTTGGAATATTAGTTATTTATAAGATATAAATGATGTCTAAGAATAGTTCTTAAACAATTCGAAATTTAAAAGGGGAGAAAATGCACCAAAAGCGTTCTAAAAAACGTTCTAAATGGTAGTTTCTACATAATCTCAGTAAATGCCAAACCGATTTAAAAAAAAAAAAAAAAAATGGTGTCAAAATGATGGTGACAACGCTTGCTCCAAATGGCTATATTTTATGTCTGTGCCACTACCCCAAAAGGGGGGAGGGGTTCAGAAGCAAAATACGTTCTAAAAATGCGATTTATGTGTTATTGAAGGACGTAGAAACATGAAATTTGAAATATTAGCTACTTATTAGATATAAAGGATTTCTAAGAACAGTTCTTAAACAATTCGAAATTTAAAAGGGGTGAAAATGCGCGAAAAGCGTTCTAAAAAAAGTTCTACGTGGTTGTTTACACACAATCTCAGGAAATACTAAACCGATTTAAAAAAATAATGGCGTCAAAATGATGGTGACAACCCTTGCTCCAACATAGGCCATATTTTATGTCGGTGCCACTACTTCAAAGGGGGTACAGGAGAAAAACGTTCTAAATTGCGGTTTTTGCGTTACGGAAGGGCCTAGAATCGTGAAATTTGGAATGGTAGTTAGTTAAAAGATATCAAGTATCTCTAAGAGCATTTCCTAAAAAAAATTAAAATTTAAAAGTGTGTCAAAATGCGCAAAAACCGTTGTAAAAATCGTTCTAAATTGTGATTTCTATGCAATCTCAGGAAGTACTGAACCGATTTCAAATATAATGGTGTAAAAATTATGGTGAGAGATCTTGCTCCAAGATACGCTATATTTTATATCTGTTTCCACTACCCCGGAGGAGATGCAGGAGCAAAATGCGCGAAAGGCGTTCTAAAACCGTTCTAAATGCCGATTTGTCAGCAATATCTCAGGAACAATCAAACTGATTTCAAAAGTAATGGTAGGAAATCGATGCTGACAGCTTCTGCTCTAACATAGACGCTATTTTATGTCGGTATCACTATCATCTAGACGCTGCAGGAGCAAAAAAGCGTTCTAAATTTCGATTTTTGTGATCGGCAGGGGCTAGCAACTTAAAATTATGCAAGGTACATATTTTTTAAATATAAATTATCTTTAAGAGCAGTTTCGAAAAAATCGGAAATTTAAAAATGGGTGAAAATGCGCGAAAAGCATTCTAAAAACATTCTAAATTGCGATTTATACTCAATCTCAGGAAATACCAAAGCTATTTCAAAAGTAATGGTTGAAAATCAATGGTGATAGTCCCTGCTATATATAGGTTATATTTTATGTTGCTGTCACTACCATCTGAGGGTTGCAAAAGCAAAACATCTTCTAAATTGCGTTTTCTGCACAACTGAGGGATCTAACTATTTGAAGTATGGCATGATATTTACGTACAAGGTGCAACTGCTTTCTAAGAACAGTCGAAAGAAAATTCCAATTTTAAAAACGTGAAGTGAGCAAAAATAGATATAAATTACAATTTTTATGCAGTCTTATCAAATACCAAACTGATTAAAAAAATAATGATGACAAATTGTTGGTGATACAGCCTGCTCAAACATAAGCTATATTTTATGCTTGTACCACTACCACCAGAGGGTTCTAAGAGCTTAAATCTTTCTAAATTGCGATCCTGTGATACTGAAAAGGCTAGAAACGTTAAATATGGCATGGTAGTCTATACTCCTATTATAAAGAGGAAAAAATTGTTTATTTGTCGGAGAAAATCTCAGGAACTACCGAACCGATTCCAAAAGTAATGGTATCAAAATGATGGTGTTCGCCCAACTTAGAACATAGGCTATATCTTATGTCGGTGCCACTACCCCAAATGGGGTGCAGGAGCAAAAAACGTTCTAAAAATGCGATTTTTGCGTTACTGAAGGGCCTAGAAATATGAAATTTGGAATATTAGTTACTTATAAGATATAAACGGTGTCTAAGAAGAGTTCTTAAACAATTCGAAATTTAAAAGGGGTGAAAATGCACAAAAAGCGTTCTAAAAAACGTTCTAAATGGTAGTTTCTACATAATCTCAGGAAATACCAAACCGATTTCAAAAGTAATGGTATCAAAATGATGGTGTTAGTCCAACTTAGAACATAGGCTATATTTTATGTCGGTGCCACTACCCCAAAGGGGGTGCAGGAGCAAAAAACGTTCTAAAAATGCGATTTCTGCGTTACTGAAGGACCTAGAAATATGAAATTTGGAATATTAGTTACTTATAAGATAAAAATGGTGTCTAAGAACAGTTCTTAAACAATTCGAAATTTAAAAGGGGTGAAAATGCACAAAAAGCGTTCTAAAAAACGTTCTAAATGGTAGTTTCTACATAATCTCAGGAAATACCAAACCGATTAAAAAAATTAATGGCGTCAAAATGATGGTGATAACCCTTGCTCCAACATAGGTTATGTTTTATGTCGTTGCCACTACCCCAAAGGGGTTGCAGGAGAAAAAACGTTCTAAATTGCGGTTTTTGCTTGACGGAAGGGCCTTGAATCGTGAAATTTAGAATGGTAGTTAGTTATAAGATATCAATGATCTCTAAGGACATTTCCTAAAAAAGTCGAAATTTAAAAGGGGGGTCAAAATGCGCAAAAAGCGTTGTAAAATCGTTCTAAATTGCGATTTCTAGCAATCTCAGGAAATTCTGAACCGATTTCAAATATAATGGTGTTAAAATGATGGTGACAGATCTTGCTCCAAGATAGGCTATATTTTATATCTGTTTCCACTACCCCAGAGGAGATGCAGGAGCAAAATGAGAGAAACGCGTTCTAAAAACGTTCTAAATGCCGATTTGTCACCAATATCTCAGGAAGAATCAAACTGATTTCAAAAGTAATGGTAAGAAATTGATGCTGAGAGCCTCTGCTCTAACATAGACGCTATTTTAAGTCGGTATCACTATCACCTAGACGTTGCAGGAGCAAAAAAGCGTTCCAAATTTCGATTTTTGTGATCGGTAGGGGCTAGCAACTTAAAATTAGGCAAGGTACATATGTATTACATATAAAAGATCTTTAAGAACAGTTTCGAAAAAAATGGAAATTTAAAAAGGGGTGAAATTGCGCGAAAAGCGTTCTAAAAACGTTCTAAATTGCGATTTCTACTCAATCTCAGGAAATTCCAAAGCTATTTCAAAAGTAATGGTTGCAAATCTATGGTGACAGTCCCTGCTATAACATATGTTATATTTTATGTTGCTGTCACTACCATCTGAGGGTTGCAAAAGACAAACATGTTCTAATTTGCGTTTTTTGCATAACTGAAGGATCTAACACTTTGAAGTATGGCATGGTATTTACTTACAAGATGCAACTGCTTTCTAAGAACTGTGGAAAGAAAGTTTCAAATTTAAAAAGATGAAGTGAGCGAAAAGCGTTATAAATTACAATTTTTATGTAATCTTATCAAATACCAAACCGATTAAAAAGAAATAATGATGACAAATTGTTGGTGATAGAACCTGCTCAAACATAAGCTATATTTTATGTCTGTGCCACTACCACCAGAGGGTTGCAGTACCTAAAAACTTTCTAAATTGCGATTTCTGTGATACTGAAAAGGCTAGAAACTTTAAATATGGCATGGTAGTTACTTATAATATATAAATGCCGTCGAAGTACTGTCGAAAATAAATTCGAATTAAAAAGGGGTGAAGTGAAGGGGAGGTGCGAAAAGCATTCTAAAAAAGTCCTAAATTACGATTTCTACGCAATTTCAGGGAATATAAACCAAATATAAAAGTAATAGTTGCGACTCAATGGTAACAGTCTCTGATCCTACACAGGCTATATTTTATGCCGATGATTCTACCACCTGGGGGTTCACAGGAACAACAAACGCTCTAAAAAAGGCCTTTAAAAGATTTCTAAATTACGTTTCTGAGGAATATTAGGAAATAACAAACCAATTTCAAAATTAATGTTGGCAAATTAATGGTGACAGTTCCTATCTCAACATAGCCCTTTATGTTGGGAGAGGTGGTAGGACTTGGAATTTCACATGATGGTTAATTTTAAGATGTAAGAAGATAGTTTCTAAAAAATTCAAATCTTCAAATGAATACTGAAATGAGCGTATTAATTGAGCATAAAAGTTTCAAAATATTTTCTAAATTATTATTTATTTAGTTTTATTTCGTTTTATTAATTTAAGTCTCATTTCTGCCTTCTGCAGTGTAACAATGATGTTTAATCAAACTGTGTTTTAAATAGTAATTTTTTTGACTATTCCTAAAAGTAATAAGTACCTTTTAATAAAATAAAATATTACCTTTTAATAAAATAAAAATTTAGTTAGTACATTTTAATAAAAATTACACCTATAAATATCACTTGGCATATTTAAAATATTACGCGAGCAAAGCCGCGGGGTTTGCTAGTTACTTATAAAATATAAATGCTCTCGAAGGATTGTCGAAAAGCATTCTAAAAAAGTCCTAAATTACGATTTCTATGCAATTTCAGGGAATATAAACCAATTATAAAAGTAATAGTTGCGAATGAATAGGAATAGTCTCTGATCCTACACAGACTATATTTTATGCCGATGGTTCTACCACCTGGGGTTCACAGGAACAACAAAAGTTCTGAAAAAGGCCTTTAAAAGCTTTCTAAATTACGTTTCTGTGGAATATTCGGAAATAACAAACCGATTTCAAAATTATTGTTGACAAATTAATGGTAACAGTTCCTATTTCAATATAGCTCTTTAGGTTGAGAGAGGTGGTAGGACTTAGAATTTGACATGATAGTTAATTTTAAAATGTAAGAAGATGGTTTCTAAAAAACTCAAAACTTTAAATGAATACTGAAATGAGCGTATTAATTGAGCATAAAAGTTTCAAAATATTTTCTAAATTATCATTTATTTAGTTTTATTTAATTTTATTAAGACTCATTTCTGCCTAATGCAGTGTAATAATGATGTTTAATCAAATTGTGTTTTACATAGTAATTTTTGAAGCATTCCTAAAAGTAATAAGTACCTTTTTTTAAAAGAAACCTTTTATTAAAATAAAATATTACCTTTTAATAAAATAAAAAATTAGTTAGTACCTTTTTTATAAAAATTAGACATATATATAACTTGGCATGTTTCAAATATTACGCGAGCAAAGCCGCGGGGTTTGCTAGTATAGATATAAAACAGATTAAAATTTCAAATGAAAATTATCAACTATAAATATTAAATATTAGTTTTTTAATTAATGTTATTGAATAAAGAGTCTAAATAAAAACAATTTTAATCTTAATACATGGAAATTATTCCATATATATATATATATATATATATTACATATTTCTTACAATTAAAAAAATGTACGAGTGGTGCTACAAGATTGTAAAAAATATATTTGAAGCTAAATGTATAATATTTTTCTTTTGCAAGATCAATAAAATTTTCTATTTCCTTACGCAAATCCTTTTATTAAAATTTTAAACTGTTCTCTAAAATAAAAGTGTCTTCTCCGTAAAATATATTTTGTGTTTTAATTTACATAATTTTTATGCACAGAAATGAAAATGCTATATATATATGCAGTTATAAATAATTATAGTTACTATTGTACGTTTTACGTCAAATAATTAGTTTGAAATTTTGAAACTAGAAGTTAGCTTGTTTAATCATTAGTATCTAAATCTGGAAGTACACTATAATTAGTAGTAATGTTTAATTTAAATCAAAATGGCGAATAATATACTATCAAATACGAAATGTGTATGGATGCCTCATATTTCAGAGTTTGTATTGTTTTAAGTGATGCAACATTTCAATTTTTATGGTATTGCACTTATACTTTAAATACTTTATGTGTTATTATTATGTGATATTTGTGACATACTTTTATATGAGGCATATACAGTATTTAGTTTAGAAATTTGTTTAGCATTTAGTTAGGCGTCATTGATAAAGTCATACAGACATGAACAGGAGAAAGTTGTATGAACATTGTTCTAAAGAATTTTTGGAGTTTTAAGATTGTGAGTTCTTTAATGTTTCCTAAAAAATTGTGTGATTACATTTTAATAATTTTTTATAGTATTTATTTATTTAACCGATGAAATCGATAATTATATATCTCTTTAAAATGGAAATATTTCCTTTACTAGCACTTTTTTCAAAATTGAATTTTTTTATCACGGAGTTTTTGTCAGCGATGAAAGCTAGTATTTCTATTCACAATTACTGGTGTGCAAACAAAAAACGTATTGATAAATATGATGTTACTCTGAGGCATCGCTAGGCTAATATGGCTTAATTAGTATAAAATAGATAATCTATAGCACTATACTTTTGATCGTTTAAGCGTATTGAACAATGAACTGCGAAAATCTAATTATTTTTTGTTTATTACAAGAGACTTATTTAAATATTTCCGTAGATCTTAGAATCAGTATCAGGTTTATTTTTACTGCATTCGCTGATAAAGTTGATGAAAGCTGTGACTGATTAAAATATAAATGTTGAAAAAGTTCTATACTACTATGCTTTATTGAAAGTCTTATACGTATATTTTAATAAATTTTAAAATATACGTAGAATAAAGGGTGGGTGTTTTGGAGAGTTTTAACAACTTTAAAAAGAGTGCAATATTACATTCGTGAAAATTTAACTCGCCAGCTAAAGGAGATAGTCACGTATAATAAGCATCTTGTGATCAAAATATTTCATTATTTCTAATTGCTAAAAAGGTGTTAGATTAAAAAAATTAAAAACAGTGAAATAGATTTATTTGGCTGTTGACATGTCTCAAATCATCCAGATTAATAAAAAAAAATTATGATATTTTATTTGTCAGTTTTGAACTATTATCTCTAAGAATATCATTACGTATTTGTTTTGAAAAAAACTTTGGATGAGTAGAAACATGTCATCACTCAAATAAAACTTTTTTACTGTTTTTAAAGATTTAATCTTACAATTTTTTAGCAATTGGAAACAATATAATTAAGAAGTTAAGTAAAATAATGCTATAAAGTGATAAAATATCATTTATTAAGATTGACGATCGTTTGGTTGCACCAACGGCGGCATTTTCAAAATCATACATGATAGAAAATATTTTTACATAATTTAAATATAATAAACATATTAAATAATGTCACGAGACATGATGCATAATGAAATATTGCAAACATAAAATAAATTAAAATTAAATTAGTTATTTGTGAACGTGGATTAGTTTTCTTATAATTTAACAAAACAATAACATGGTAAATAATGTCAAATATTCAGTCAATGAATGTCAATGTTAAGACATTCTATTCATAGAGCTTTCACACTTTGTACCCCTGAACAGTTGGATAATGAAATAAATGAAATATATGACATTGCTAGAAACCATGGATACAAAGAAAGCACCATAGAAAAATTAATTAAGAGCTTGAAGAATAAAAAGAAAAGAAAATTCAATCCACAAAATTCCATGTTATCCACTTTACAATATTTTCCTGGTTTCTTCGAACGTTTGAAACAAAAACTCAATAAATTCAATATCACCCTAGTCGCAAAACCTTCTATGAAATTAAAAAAATATAATATGCAAGAAAATAGATCCAATAGAGTCAAACCAGTTATCAGGAGTATACGAAATACCTTTCACCAAAAAAGATGGAAGAAAGCATTTTTATATAGGTATGAAAGAATATATAGCAGACATCAAATACAACAGAAGAACCACAGCTTTGGCCACATTATGCAACGAAGAACCGTTACGGATCGATTTTAAAAATAGCAAGTTAATTTACACATCAAGATTTTATTTACCATCCATAATCCGAGAATCAATAGAGATATTTTTACGCAACAAGAATATTTGCAATGATTCAATGTCCCTAGATTTACCTAAAATTTGGAAAGAGATGCTATATAATTTTAGTACCAATACTAAAAATTAATCCACGCTCGCAAATAGCCAAGATAACTTTATATTTTGTATTATGTTTTGCAATATTTTTCATTATGCATGTTGTCTCGTGACATTATTTACCATGTTATTGTTTTGTTAAATTATAAGAAAACTAATCCACGTTCACAAATAACTAATTTAATTTTAATTTATTTTATGTTTGCAATATTTCATTATGCATCATGTCTCGTGACATTATTTACTATGTTTATTATTTTTAAATTATGTGAAAATATTTTCTATCATGTATGATTTTGAAAACGTCGCCGTTGGTGCGACGAAACGATCGTCAATCTTAATAAATGATATTTTATCACTTTATAGCATTATTTTACTTAATGTGTTTATAAGTGATCATTATACATGTTTTTCTAATTAAGAAGGGTTAAATTGTTATATATCACAATATTTGATAAAAGAGCATAAAAATTGGCATGATGTCATTCAAGTTGCAATCATTGAGTGGTCTTAATAAAATAAAAAAAAGTTTCAATTTTATTATTGGGTTACTCGAATAGCAGCCGGATGAACTTCATATTAACTTGATTCATTGGCAATCAGAACGCCAATTGTTCGTTACATGCAATTTTTGTAATAGGAGAGAAGGATATGTGAATCTCTAAAATCAGCACACAAAAATGATTTGTAACGAGTTGATAATAGTTGAGAATACAGTGTAGGCGGGAGTCAATCTTTCTTCCTGTTTTAGAACTGGGGATGATATTTAATAATTTAAACGGATTCTATTTGTATAAGAGCCGTTAGTGATAAAAAGATTGCAGATAAAAAATATATTTGTTAGTTAAATTTAGTTAAAAGTTTTAATTTAAAATAATAACAATAACAGTAATAAGTGAAGAAGAACTTTTGGTTTCTTAGAAGATCGGGAGAAAATAATATGGTGTGCGACTAAGACCGGTGTTAAAATGTGAAGTGGTAGCGTGTTAAACTTGAGAGGTTCCGTTATCATTTAAATTCAAAGAAATATTTATTAAAAACGGAATAAATTTGCATAAAATAGTTATGTACTTTATGCATTTTCACAATATTTGTGGGTTCAAAACAGCTTTCAATCATTAATAGTTAAATATAAGTCCGACTGTTAAGTCACTGAATATTAGTCACATTAAAGTCTGTAATAATCATAATGAAGAGAACAAATATTTTTTTTTTCCAAATGGATTAAATCATATTTAAGGCTGGAATAGCACAGTTGAATTTTATTCAAACAGAACGAAAAATACCCAAACCAGGAATCGAACCTGGATATTTGGCGGCGTGTCTTGCCAATGCCTTACTTGTTAAGCAACAAGTAAGCCAATGTAACAAATTGCCAATGCCTTACTTGTTAAACTCTACGAACGATACCTGGCTGACATAATTCACTTTTATTTGTTGGACACGGATGCGACCTGCAGTGCTAGTTTCATTCATTCAACACAATTTCATCATGCAGATGTATAGTTAATAGCTCGGATGAATGAAACTTTCGCTGTAGTTCGCAGCCATGTCCAACAAATAATAGTGAATTGTGTCAGCAAGGTATCATCCGGTTAGCTTAATATATAAAGCATTGGTACAGCACACTAAGTATCCTGGTTCGATTCCTGTTCCGGACATTTTTCACTCTGTTGGAATGAATTTCAACTATGCTACTCCAGCCTTGAATATGTCTGTAATAATACTGTCAAAGTATTTACACGCGAAAGTCAAGTGCCAATATCGTTTTCACGCTTTCCGTAGGTACTACTTTTACTCTCAGTTAGAATTGACTATTATAAACGAAAATAAGTCTCTTGTCTTTCGGCCACTATTAGTCAGGAATGGTTAGCGTTCTATGCTCTACCTTGATCGGAAAATGATTAGCCTTGTCGGCTCTCGATGAAATCAGCACTTTGGATTGACCGAAGTACAACAGGTTTCTGCACGACAAACAAAACATAGACTTCACTTTAGTGTCAAATAAGATGGTTGCTTATGGATGATTCAATAGTTTAAAGTCTTGCGGCTTATTTATGGACTTTTCAAAAATTTTCAAACAGAGATGGTTTTACATATGCTTGTTTCTGAGCATTAGGGTTTCCAAGTGAGATATAGTGTATTTTCCACAAGTGAAAGAGTGTACGTTTTAACTTATTCTTTTTATTTCCTCATTTTGGGTCATTTTTGAAATAAACATAAACAAATTTGCAATATAAAAAGTTTTATCCGAGTGAAGCATTTAATATTATTTTTTTTATTATTATTTGTACAAACAAGTGGCATCATCAAAAATAATATACAAGTTCTGGAAATTGTGTAGATTTAACATACACCATTCTGTTTTATTTAACAGTTAAATAACTAACGATATTTATATTTTTTTATTGAAAAAATAATTAATAAAATGATGTTTAATATATATATATATATATATATATATATATATATACATATTAGTAAAATATTAAATAAATAAAAGATGATTCCACATCATCAAATAATCCATGGCAATAATGCATTTCTGAATAGTGAAAATTTCCAAATTATATACTAGGTACATATAAAGTGAAAGCATTGTTTTCACACATTTTTTTCATATATTTAATGTTTAGCAACTGTAAATATGCAATGGCTATTTTTAATGAGAAATATAAAGAACATATTTATTTCGAAATATTAATAATAATTATTTTATATCTTAAAACAGTAATTTTTCACAATTAACTTCAGATTTACATATTCTAACTCCTAATTAATGCACGTTTAAGGTTGAAATTCATAATGTTTTGGTTGGAAGAAAAAGTAGTTTAAAAAGACACTTATGAGGGATATAAATGTCCTCAAAAATGTAACATAACAAACTCAAAGGTTTAATTAATAGATAAATGATATCATACTAAAAGAAGAAGCGTAACTCGAGAACAATGGAGAAATTGTAAGATGATTATGGAGCGATCTTGTCTTAAAGCGTGAATTTAAAACGAAAACGAGAGTTCGTAAAATGAAAAATAAAGGATTTGAAAAAGAAGTCTTAGTGAATTGCAGTATTTATGTTTAAGAATAAATTATTGATATAATTCAATTGTCGTGACCTAATAAAAATATTATTTGTTCGAGTAAATAATAAATGTTGTAGAGAATTGTAAAGCTGATAGAATCATTAATATGTAGCTACAAGCCAACAGTATCTTTAAGTAGTTAGAAGACAAAATCCTACAAATTACGTACATTCCGTAATTGTTTTATGGTATTGTGACATAAAGATATTTTGTATTAGAAAATACCATAATGGAATATTTTTTTTTAAATGGAACACATTAGGTCTTCAATGTATTTAATCTGTAATCTGATACTAAATTAATCATTTTAGTGTATTTTATTTTCAACCGATTTAAGAAAAAGAAGGAGATTATCAAATCGAAGCATTTGTATTTTTTTTAAGGTATGTTCACCGATTACTACGAAACTAAGCAACAGTTTTACGTGACTTTTGCGGTAATTGAAAGATGACACATTCGAATTGGTACCACTTCCGTTTTATCAAAACTGGTTTTGTACTTTTTAGTAATTTAACAAACGCGAATATAATCAATAATTTCTTGTAAATTATCTGTCATATTTGTAAATGTTTTCCCAATCATAATCATAAAACTATGTATTCATATAAGTTAGCTTCAAGTTGTCGCCAAGGTTTGCGCCATTTGGTAGTCGCCATAAATGAAGCCAACTTGTCTGTAGTTCACAAATTTGGTGGCATTCCCTTTAAATTCTATAATGGATCTTCTCCAATCGGTTTCTTTTCATTTGTTAATCACCATTCATATTGACACGCTTTGACTCAGACACAGTATTTTCAGCCAAATAAAGGAATATCGAATAACTCTTAGTAAAATAATGTTTATTCTGATGTTTTTTTTATAAACATCTATATATTTTTTAAATAATTTATGGAAACACTGAACATAAGATGAAAATTTGCAACATGAAGTATCAATTCTGTGAGTTTTAATCTTGAATTCAGTGGAAAATTACTGTTCAGCAATTTCCGACAACAAGCAGAAATGTACTGGAATTCTTTCCTTTCATCCCTGTACTTGATCTACTGAATTTATACGCATTGAATTTAAAGCAAAATATTAGTTAAATATAAAAACTCATTCCAAAATTGTCAGCTTACTTCCAGCAATTATTGCTCAATTACAGTACAGTACACGAATTCTTTTATTTTTCCATCTAAATGTAAGATAGATGTTGTGAGAACAATATTGTATAGTTAACATGTTATAGTAAACATTAATGATGCACACTAATTTCAATATATTTGGTATAGTGTAAGATCAATAAATACACTGAAAACCAATTTTTCCCAATGACCACAATGCAATGTAATTCTTTCGAGTGCCATGTAAATGAAATAAGAATACCACACACTTTATTTTCAATACAGATCATGCCTTGGTAAATCTCACAAACATATATAAATTACACGCAATCCGTGTATATTTATGCAAGTTAGAGTGCGCACATATAGATCCAGACAAACAGACGGGCAGAGAAGCCGAATTCGTAAACTTTTTCAACATTGTTGGAGTGAATATCATAACAGTATCATCATTATTGTTAAAGTTTTTAATAAAATCCGAGTTATGCTTACAGTAAAACACAGTATATTCAATTAAATAAAGAGATACATAATAATTCTTAATAACATATTGTTTATTGTGAACTGTTTATAAATATCTCTAATTTTTAAAATAGCCTACAAAGACACTCAGCACAATTTTCTTACGTATAAATTTACAAATGCATTTAAGCATGAAGTTATGTGTACATGAACATATGCAAACAGGTTTTGAAAAGAGAATTGAAAAGTAATGTTTTGATTTAAATTTCAGTCATATTTTTATCTCTTGCATTATCTCGTTCAATATATTGTTTTTTTTATTCATTTTACTATATAATAATTTTAGTAAGAATATTTTTTATGGTACATAATCATTTCGAAAGGGAGTAAAAAGTTTCTCTTTTTCGGAGTTTCAATATGAAATTAAATTGTTTTCCACCTCTAATAAAACAATTACGTTTTTCTATAAATACTCTAAATATATTCTTTGACTATATATGAAACAATTTAAACTGTCAAATTATAGAAGAAAAAGAAAATAATCATTTCATTATTATACACAATTTCATTTTTTGATGATCAAAGTGTAAAATGTAAAAGGTAAACCTTTTTATAAAAGACATTTCTCATAATAGCATTTTAAAAAACGTCATGTTTCGCATTTCTTTTAAACATTACTGCTAATAATATGTCACAGAATCTTTAAAATTCTTAACAAATTTGTAAAACACTGACGTGTCCAAAGTTATGTTTCTTTAAAATTCGTTGTGGCTTTCATATTAAGAAAAAGATATTAAATCAAAAGAACTTGATAAAATGTTTAAAAATCATTTTGTTTATTCTACTTTTAGTTATTATTTTTCAGAACCATGCTGGTGGAAATGAACTAATTATTTTTATTTGAGTTTAAAATGATTTTCAAAATAATACTCTTTTGAAGTTAAGTTATACTTTTTCTATGTCTTATTTTAGTCATTAATAAAATTTTTGCTTTTATGTTTTGAAAATATATCGTATTTAGAGCGAACTAGATATTTTTACTTAAACTTCAGAAGGGCGTTATCTACAGCTCAAAGTAAAAAAAAATTGAATAATTAATTTCATTTGTATTTGGAATTACATTTAGCTTTCTTTCAGTGTAGTACAATTGAAAAATAACAATGGCTGATGTTTTTATAAATTTGCATGTTATAAAAGAAAATTAAAACTGCAAAAGATTAAATTGTAAGTGAATATTGTATTTTTGTAAATATAATTTTCACTACTCAAAATATGGAGTACTAAAACAGATCGTTCAAAAAATTAGAATACTTACGAATTTTCTTGATTGGTACTGAAGATTTTATAAATTAAACATTAAATTAGCTTATGTGGGATTTCTTAAGTTATAAAAAAGTCTTTCATCATCATTTCTTTCATTTTTTGTGAAACATGGGTCGATCGTCCGACATAACGGAGTTTACAAAGCATCTTATT
This sequence comes from Maratus speciosus, assembly GCA_963932465.1. Taxonomy (NCBI): domain Eukaryota; kingdom Metazoa; phylum Arthropoda; class Arachnida; order Araneae; family Salticidae; genus Maratus; species Maratus speciosus. Next base: position 428,391,999 of record OZ010795.1, on the reverse strand, counting down.
ATTGGTCTGCTTAAAGAAGGTCACAATCAGAAATATATCGCCAGTTACTTAAAGTGTTCTCAACCAAATGTTAGTACAGCAATAAAGCAGCATTTTAACTATGGACATTTTGAAAACAAAACTCTGAATAGCTGCCGAAAGCCAAAAAACTACTCAGAGAGATGATAGGAAGTTAAAGAGATGATAAAGGTAAAAAATCGTTTTAAAAATGTAAGATATTTGCATCGAAAGTAGAAAGAACACAGTGTTCACGTCAGTAAATCTACAACACGAAGACGTTTCCACAAACTTGGATTCCATTCTCGTATACCAAATATAAAGCGCCTCATGACAATTCAGAAAAGGTGGACAGTGAAGTGGTGCAAAAAAGGCTTTTAGGAGACTAGATGGTTAGAAAGTGATATTGATTATTGATGAGAGTGTATTTTGCGTAACATATGGTGATCAAGGTGTCCGTGTATGGCGAATAAAGCAAGAAGCATATACAAAGTTTGCATGAAATAGCAAAGTTTGCATTCAGTGAAATTTGCAGCCAGTGTAATAGTATGTGCCTGCATGACGGCAGGTGATCCTGGAAGAATATATATCGTTAACGAAATAATTAATTCTGAGATATACCACAAATTCCTTGAACATTTCATGATACCATTGTCTGGAGATCTCTGTGGTGACGATTTTATTTTCCATCACGATTTAGCATCTTCATGCAGGTCAATGTCCACCAAGAACTGGCTTAGCCAGCAATAAATTAACGTACTTCCCTGCACGGCAAATGCGCCGGATTTAAATCGCATATCGAATTTCTGGGAAACAAAGAAGAAAAGACTGCAAGATATTTGTCAAAAAACTAAGTTGAGCTTTTCTCGAACATAAAGTCGAAATGGTCATGTCTAGGCAGAACCACTTGTAGCTAGCTCGACAAAGCGAGTTCGTGCTGTTATAAAATGCAGAAGAGTTGCCACAAAATATTAAAGAATAACTATTTTTCCATTTTTTTGAACCCATATTATTTACAATGCATTATTCTAATATTTTGAAACAGGAAAATTGCTATTCTGACATTTTGATTTTTCCCAAGTGTAAATAATTGTTTTATTTTTTTTATTATTTTCTTTAATTTTTATGCTGAAACATTCTACAAACTGTGTAGATTTCTAACATTTTAAATTTTATCCTGCACTAGCTAAAATACCCGGTGTTTCCAAGAATTTTAAGATTTTTACGGTAATTTTTACGGTAATTTTTACTCTTTTTTTTTTCATTTAATCCGGACGACAGATTACCTACTAACTTACAAGGAGAGGTCCCGAGGTTGGTCTCACCGAATGCGATGAACATTTGTGCTTCGATAGAGTATAGTTAGTATATAAATACATGACCATCATAAAGGTTAACCCCCAGGGTATCTCTAGAAAATAAGTCGCAAAGTTTAAGCCACAGTTTAAAATCGGATAAATTTCCCCCTTTGATAAGCGGCTCCGTGGCATAGCGGCTGAGTTCTGGATTTGAGTTTTTTTCTACCCTGGTTCAAACCCGGCTCGGACTTGTTCTTCATAACGAAAATTTTTATCAATCATTTTCAAACCGCAATTGAAAGACTATGTTTAATAATTGAAATTTACGAAAAAATGTGAATTAAATGTATGTTTTGCATCATATAAGTGCGTTTTTAACTACGAAATTTTGGATGTTTAAATATATAATGAAAAAAATATATATACCCGCATATTTATATGTATATAGAGCAGAATTTTGTTGTTGTTATTTAAAATTATTTACAGTTATTTCAATGAATATCTACAATTTTTAATAAGACGATTCATTTTATTTCCTCATTCAAATATTTCATGGTTTATTCAAAATATGCTCTTATATTTTTAATATGATTTTTTAAAGACTGGTATTCTTTATTTTTAATTAGTATAAGTGTCTAAGTAGAAATTTCTTTCGGACTTTTTTTTCTTGTTTAATATTTTTTTATAAATCAGTTTAATTATATAAATAAAATGTAGGTGCGAATCTTTGCATGTTTATATACTTAATGAAAAGTAAAGATAAAATAAATAAATAATAATAATAATAAAAATGTCAATTGGAACTTTTATAGACCATAAAATTAAGCTAATTTAAAAATTTATTTACTGTTATTTACATAAATAAGCTACTACTTTTAACAGTGAAATTAATGTATCGTTTTTTACCAACTAGCTTTTTAGCTTTTGAACTTTTTAGATCTTGGATTCTTATTATTATAGTCAGAATAAGTGTCTTGTGCTTAAAAATAAGTTCTAAAAAGATATTGAACTGCTGAAAATAGTTATTACGTAGGTTATAATTACAAAACCAAAAATACGAATTTAAAAAAAGTCATATTTGGAATTTAAAAAATCATGAAATATTCGAAATACTTTCATATAGAAACAAAATTAAAGTAATATAATTCTCCACGGGTTTATATCACGTGTTTTAATTTATTTATCTGTGAAAAATAGTAGATTATTCATTGAACTATGTGTAAATAATTTTAAATAACAACAAAAATTTCTGATCTATAGATATGTAAATATGCGGGTTTTTTTTCATTATATATTTAAACATGCAAAATTTCGTAGTTAAAAAAAGAACTTATATGCTACAAAACACACATTTAATTCGCATTTTTCGTAAATTTCAATTATTATATATATTTTTTTTTTCAATTACGGTTCAAAAATGATTGATAAAAATTTTTGTTCTGAAAAACAAGTCCGAACCGGGTATGAACCCGGGTAAAAAAAAAAAAAAAACAACTCAAATCCAGCATGGGGCCGCTATGCCACGGAGCCGCTTGCCGCAGATGGAAATTTATCCGATTATAAACCGTTGCTTAAATTTTGCAACTAATTTTCTTGAGACCCCCTGGGGGTTGCGCTTTATGGCGGACATATATTTATATACTATGTATATTCTATCGAAACACAAATGTTCATCGCATTCGGTGAGACCAACCTCGGACTCTCTCCTTGTTAGTAAATATAATCTGTGATCTGGATTAGACCGAAGTTAAAACATTTTTATTAAAAAAGTTGTTTCCGAGAATTTTGTTATTTATTTTATTTTTCATGATAATAGAAAAGTAGCTAGCACAAACACTGTATGAATTTTATTATTTTCTTTTAAATGTGAAATCTTTATTTCAGTTCCTCAATAAGAATGAGCTCTAGGGATCTGAACGTTTGTGGAAATTCTAATATACACGCATATATATGGCATACATTTTAAAAGGATGAAAACAACTGCAGAAAACCACAAAATGATAAAATATAACAATATTGCCATAATTGGATTTTTATCATGTTTCAATACTTTTTTGAAATTCATATGATGTTATATATTCACCTGCTGATGTTCATTATATTTACAATATGACGTATTATTCACTTGTTTTTTAATTCATCAAACTATTTATTTCATTTTCATTTTTCACGTGGAAATCTTGCAATAGAAAAGTAATTGTTGTGGTAAGATTTTTATTGTTGATTTTTACTTATTGGCAACTGCTATAACAAAAAAATGTTTAAATTTGATAGGAAATTGCATTTAAATTTACGGTTTTCTATTAATTAAAAATAAACAATAGATTATTTCAATTCCGGATTACTTTAGTTGCTCGGAGGTGTTTTAATACACATGTACATAACATTTCACATTTCTGGTTTCCAAATTGTGAATTTGTATAGAATTACAGACAGACAAACAAATTTTCATTTTCACTTTCTTCTATCTTGACAAGAAGAAAGTATTGGTTTCATGAAAATTTTCGAATTCCAGTATTCGACGGATTTACACGTTTTATGGGTCAGAGACTCCAAAATACATGTTTTTACAAAATGTCTGTCTGTGAGTCTGTCTGTCTGTCTGTCTGTCTGTCTGTCCGTCTGTCTGTCTGTCTGTCTGTCTGTCCGTCTGTCTGTGACATAAATTTTGTGGGCGCTCTATCTCAAGAACTAATGCACGGAATTTAATAAAAATTTATATTCAGGTAGTCCATGATATAGATTGGTGCTGATTAGTTTTTGGTGTAAATCGCCCTGCAGGTGGCGGTGCTATGTAGAATTTGCAGGATTTCCGCAAAAGCTCTATCTCAAGAACTAATGCACAGATTTTTATAAAACTTCAGATTCTGTTAATCCTTGATATGAATTGGTGCTGGTAATGTTTTGGTGTAAATCGCCCAACAGGTGGCGCTGCTATGCTGCATTTTGCAGCATTTACACGATTTTCGTAATAGCTCAATCTCAAGAAATAATGCACGGATTTTCATTAAACTTCAGATTCAGTTAGTGCTTGACATGAATTGACGTTTTGCCCCTTGTGTTGTAAATCGCTCAACAGGTGGCACTGCTATGCTGCATTTTTGAGATTTCCGCAATAGCTCTATCTCAAGAACTAATGTTTGGGTTTTCAACAAACTTCAGATTGAGGTATACATAGATATGAATTAGTGCTGTTTAGGTTTTGGTGTAAATCGCTCAACAGGTGGCGCTGCTATGCAGCATTTTTCACGATTTCCACAATAGCTCAATGTCCAGAACTAATGCACGGATTTTCATTAAACTTCAGATTCAGTTAGTCCTTGACATGAATTGATGTTTTGTACCTTTTCGTGTAAATCGCTCAACAGGTGGCGGTGCTGTGCTGCATTTTTTGTGATTTCCAAAATAGCTCTAGCTCCAGAACTAATGCACCGATTTTCATCAAACTTCAGATTCTGGTATACCCTAATATGAATTAGTGCTGTTTGTGTTTGGGTGGAAATCGCTCAACAGGTGGCGCTGCTATGCTGTATTTTTCAGAATTTCCCCTACAGCTCTATCTCAATAAGTAAAGGACGAATTTTCATCAAACTTCAAATTCAGGTATACTTTGATAAGAATTGGTTCTAAATTTATGTAATTTCTTTTACTATTTAAATGATTTAATTGACGTGATTTATATAGAAGAAAGTTTTGTGATGGCCACAACATACTAGTTATATATTAGATTACTTTTTGTATAAGCGATACATAAAAAACCTTTTTTTTTATTACTCTAATTTTTTGACTTGGAATTATATATGGGATTATATTATTTTATTTTTTAAATAATTTCAAAATCTTCATAAACGAGTAACATATTTTAAAATATTGTTCTTTGTGAGACAAATATTTTGACATTTCTATGAAAAAAAAGAAAACATTTACTGACCAACTTTAAGTTTCGCCGATAAATATTTAATGCAATATTTTTTTGGATAATTTTTTTGTGTATATATATATATGTGTGTGTGTGATACATTATTAGATCTAATTCCGCGATTTCCTTATCTTATTCTAAATTACTACTTTATATTCACTAAATCGTTATTCTTAAATAATCTCTATTGTTAAATCTGTTAAATTCCCTTTAATTTAATGTCTCACTTTTAGGAAAATTATGCAAAAATTCAATAGAAGTAAAAAATAAATTATGTTCAACAATCAATTGTATTTTTCCTTTTGAAAATCAGTTTAATGATAAATATCACACTTTCTTCCATTCTGTGAGAAAAAGTATAGGAATTATCTATGACTTCTCTTCTGAAACTGAAATCTTATAAATCTGAAAAATACTAACTTATAGTATATAAAAATATAAATTAAAAGTTTATTTATTTTTTACTAAGTACTAGGGATTTTTAAAAAGCTCCTAATATCTGCATCTGACAGTTTATCAGCCATACGTACGACGAACGCCGGAAGACTTCGCTCATGACAACATCTTTCTCCTGAAATATCATACTTATTTCCGGTGTAACAAACGTTTACAAAACATCCGTAAAGTAATAAAAAAACATTTAAGAAAAGATTTCTTACAAAATTTAACAATAACGGGAATTTAATTAAAGAGTAAAATAATACTAAATGACAGTGAAGCGGGAAGTTTTCACTAATTTCGATCAAAAGAAATAAGTTTCTAATTCTAAAACCAGGAGGAGGATGTTTCTTCCCAAGAAATTTGTTATTTTCAAACTCTATATTTACACTTAAGTTTTTAAAATGAAGTTCAAATATTTTATCTAACTGCCAGCAGCTGCCTTTCAGATCGATTTTGGGAATAAAGATACTTTTGTATATGCAGAAGCTGAGAAACCATATGAAATCTATAAAAGGGAATTTGACTAGGAATAATGTAAAAACAATACTCCTCGATTGAACGCTGTGAAGAGAAAATATGTCTCAGAAATGTGAGGTGCATTGTAACGAACATCCTCATGTGTAGACCGCAGTGAAGTCCAGAAAAAAATGTGGCGTAGAGTATGCTGAACTTTTCCGAATATTGGTAATTTTTCTTTAAAAATTAGAAAACCGTAATTAAATTAGGGAATAAAATTGAGCACATGTACGCTACAATACTTAATAAGAGCCTATAGTTCAAGGTGTTATAAGGTTCAAGGTTCAATAAAACTGTTGTTCTCCGCTTACCATAACATGTTTTTTTATAATTTTTTATTATAACATATTTATTATAATATATTTTTTAGTCTTTTTTTTTGTCTTTTTTTTTTGGGGGGGGGGGGTAAATAGTTAACTAGTTTTCTTTATCGTGGACTGTATGTTAACATTACTATAGTAAATTTAGAACAGGATAATTTCTTACTTATTTCTAATTTATCAAACATTTTTATATATCAATAAAAGTACATTTTACTTGTATACATAAGTAATTTACTTATATACATAAATTCTTTGGAAAGTTTTTGTTTTTCATTCGTTAGTTGGGGCATTAATGGATGATGGAAGTAGAAATTCATTTCTTATTTTTCTTTCATGGACATAAGTAAAATATTATAATTAGTTCTGGAATAGCATTTTCTAATTCAATTATTTGAGGGTGCCTGTTTACGCATTTTTTTTTTATTTCATGCGATGCGTTTAATTACAATTAAAAAGCGAGAGTGTTATCAATTGAATTTCAAAAAATAATTTAGTTTTAAACTCATTTTAAATTTTGATATTTGTTTTAATCAAAGGCTATTCTATATTTAATTAATTCCTTCTGGCATATTTGTAAAACTTGTAAAATCCGTGTAATAAATTGTGTTTTTTAGTTACTGATATGGTATATAATAAATTAACAAATCAGTACGATTAGCAGTGAAAGTAATTTTTTTAATCAATACTATAGAGAAATGTAGATTTTTATTTTTCTTTTCTCTTGCCGAATAATAAATAAACATCATTTGCAATTTCATGTGAAATATTTAATACTAAATTTTCAAGCATATTTATTATTCAAAAGCATGAAACGCGATTTGATATAGTACATGTTAAAGATATATGGAAACTAATGTAAATAAATGAATAGATTTGTTTAATAAGATTTTTTAATAAAAGTTTTATTAATTTTTTTTTCTCATTTAAATTATTTAGAATTTGTAATAGCTCTTAATACACAGGTACACCTAATTTAGGCAAAATTGGTGAAATCTTTTCTATTCTATAGTTATATAAATATATATACAGGGTGTCCATAATTAAATTTGTTATTTGCGTGCAGTCGGATTCAAAAATTATGCAGCAGAATTCCTTGAAAATTTGGTAATAGCATAACGAGATAATGCAATTTTACATAGCACAAAAAAGTTTAAAAAACTACCACTAGACGGGACTGTACTATGTAACATTGTTGAATATGAAAATGTGATAAATATAGATATCCTGTGCTCATGCAGCAAGATACGGTATATAAATATATAAAGATACGCGATATAAAATCATACCCGTTTCAAAGACAAAGACGATCTCGGTGAGTGGACGTGAAACTGCTTCACTAGTGAAATTGTTTCACCAAAACGGGGACTCTGCTACTGAATCTTTGCAGAAATTTCAAGAAAGAAACGTGGTTATAAATTTGAAACAACGACACAATTGGCCGTTTAGCCAGCTAGAGAACGAAGGTATGTTGTGGCATAGGTAATTAATGATTTAGCGAAGTAAGTGGAGGAAAACAGGATATTTCTTTTCATGGGAAGCACCAGCGTTCGGCGTATTGTAGAAACTGTTGAACTAAGCTTGTTACACGATTAATAAGATTCTTCAAAAAACATGTTATGCTATTCACACTATAACATTTGGATTGTGCAGAAGCTCTTTCCAGCTGATATTACTAGCCTACAAAACCTTGCTTTGCAGGTTCTTGTAGAATGAAAACTTCAAAATGAAAGGTCATGAAATATTTTGTAAATAGACGAGGGCCACTTTAATCTGGATAGTGTGGTTAAAACGCATAATAGCCATATTTATGCTGCAGAAAAACCACATCAATCTCTGAAAATGTTGTTACACGCTTCGCAGGTGACGGTTTTGTGCGTATTTACTGTAGCATTCATACCGGATTCATTTTTTTTTCTCAGAGCTCATTGTTGCAGGTCTTGTGACATGCTCCGTCACCTACCAACAATGCGCATCGTTATTGGAGCATTCATTGATTCCGACTCTTCAGGTAAGGCGACGTATTTAAACTTTTTTTTTTTTTTTTTTTTTTTTTTTTTTTTTTTTTTTTTTCTGAATGACGCTCTTTCACAAGTCGTCCGTGGTGTGAAAAAGTTGCTCCGCCGACATTTTTGTGATGACGCAATTATCAGCCGTCATTTTCCGACATCTTCATCTGGCAGATACCCAGACATGAATCCTTGAGACTTTTGGTTGTGTGGAAGCCTCAAAGACTCGGTCTAATTTGATCCCACTACATTTGTCTCCGACGTTAAATATATCATAGCACGCCATGTACATAATATTCCCCGCCAAACACGGTTTGTAAACATGAGATTGTTTAATTTATAGATTCTGGTTACGTTCCTTATAAATATATAATACGCCAGCTAGTAATGTTTTTTGTAACTTATTATTTTTGTACTGGATAAAATTCCTATCTTCTAATATTGGTATTATACAAATTTTCATGAAATTCTGCTGCATATATTTTGATAATGACGTCTGGTAAATGCCAAGTTTTTTTTTTTTTATAGACACACTGTATATATATATATACATATGTAAAACTGCAGTAGAATTTTTTTTATTGCATTGAAATTGCTAAAAATGCAATGAATCTTAGACTAAAATAAATTACGATGGGGATTTAGATCAAATTACATTATGAAGTGTGACAACACTTAGTCAAAAATAAATCTAAATAAAGTAACACACAAGCAGATATTCTGTAAAGGCACAACAATCTACATTTTGGTACAAAAATATGTTCGTGAGTATCGCAGACTTTATTTTGACGGTGGCACTACCATACCAATAAATTCCCATTTTACTGCCTTAAAAAATAACTAAAATACAAAAAATAAACATCGCGCTATTAAAATATTTATACCGTTGAAAAGGTAAAAAAAAAAAAAAAAAATGTTATTTAATGCAATTTGTTCGAAATCTATATCCGAAATTGTAATTTCTTATGTTATTAACCCCTTGCCTAGTTAGTAACTAACTTAGTTCTGGCAGCGCAAATGCGCCAATATTGGGATTCCGGACCTAAGTACAGGCAAGAGAAAAATCTGTGTTTCAATTCCGTGAAACCCGAACTCAGTTCTTCCAATGGATAATACGTAATTTACCATTTTCCCAATAGATGGCGATACTTTCTCGCGAAAATTTCGTCAGTTTCGTGACATTTGTCAATTTTCGCAGTTCTTACCAAGTTTCAATGAAACCACATTACCATACTGTAAAGGATTTGTTAAATTCAAAAGATTCTGAGGGACATGTAATCCATGACCATTGATATAAAGAATAATATTGTTGTATTACTTTATTATATTTTACTTGAAAATTATGTTATTTGATTTATTTTTCTATAATTTGAACAAAAATTACTGTAATCCATTAACACTTCTCATATAAGTGAAAATATTGAATGTAGCTGTTATTTCGTTTATTTTATTATTTTTTTTAATAATCTATTTCTAACATTTTGACGATGATAAAGAACAAAATTAAAGAGAATTTTTTTATCGATTTTTGGCACGTTTTTCTCAAATATATTCCACAGGCAAGGGTTTAAAAATGATCTTACGGCGTTTTTTTTTTTTTTTTTTTTTTTTTTTTTTTTTTTTTTTAATATCTCATTCGGTAGCGTGCAGCCCGATAACAGAACATTAACTTTATTGCACCTAAAACAATACATGGTGTATCAAAAAAGGGGGGGTGGCAAAACTTTACGAGGTGATAGAACGCAGCTATAGGAGCAAATGTCGTCACAGATTTTATGCTCGAAACGCAAGCAGTGAGAAGTTAAAAGGCAGATTTCAACTGTCGCAGTTAAATAATTAACTCAAGAATTAGAGGATATACTTAAAAAAAAAAAAAAAAAAAAAAAAAAAAAAAAAAACATTTTATGAACAGGAATGTAATTAATGTACATTCTCAAAGAAATTGCTCAAAAGATCTTCCGTCAGCTGTAATGCACGTTTCACACCTGCGGAATAGTGAAAAAGGCACATTTGTAAAGATACCAGGCATTTCCCGAATATCGCCGACAACTACAGCAATCCTGGTGACTACATCCATATCGGTTTCAACGCGGCACTCGTAGATTAGGCTATTAATATGGCGTCACAGGTAAAAAAGTCCAAACACGAGAGACCAGGCTATCTTGGTGGCCAAGCTATGGGACCATCTCGAACAATCAATCGCCCTGCGACAGTGGAAAACTACCTTTTAGCTTCTCACCGATTGCGTTCCGACAATACATTCTATGAAATTTTTTTGCTCGTGTTGCTGCTTTATATCACCCCCAAAGCTTCGCCCACTTTTTCAGATGCATCCTGTATAGAATGATTAATATTTGTTACCGGCTAATGTCATTTAACGAATCAAAACATTATTAATAATAAAATAAAATAATAAAGTAATAACAATAAAACACAAAATAACAACATATGTAATCTAACTACGTGTAATCACCATTTAAAATAAAAATAATCCCTGACGGCCCGGCCTACAGGCAGAGGTAGATTTCGAAGTTAAGTATACTAATTTCACCAACAAAAACTAAATCTTTATTAGATATAAATCCACTTTAACAGTTTTATCTGTCTGCTTTTGAAGAGTTTTTATTTCCTTTTTATAAAATAGCTGGTTTTATCAGAATCATGTTAAGGCGATGTTAAAAAAAAAAAAAAAAATCCATACTCAACAACTTGAAATTTTCTGGCACATTTTCAGATTCATTAAAAAAGAAAAAAAAAATGTATATATATATATATATATATATATATATATGAAACATGCTGACGTGATTTTTGAAAAGATTTGTAAGCGACCTGTGTTCTTATTTTTCTTTCAATTAAGTAAAACTTGATTAATAAACAATTATTTTCTCAGTAGGGCAATGTTTTTCGTTTCTAACACAATCGCTTCGGAAAATTCTGTTCAAAATGCCCACTTTGACATAATTTTTTGAAATATATTCCGCCTCTATCAAAAACTCGATCATTACTGTATATTATATAGTTTCTGAATAAGATTATCTAGCAATTGGATGCGTTTGAGAGCAAAAATGAACTTAAAAATGAGTAAGAAAATATACAGTTTGGATTTGAATGCACCCTTAATAAGATGATTTTTTTCTTCAACCTCTATGTATTTTTATTTCGTTTTTGCTGTAAGAATTGGCCCTATCAAAAACTTGTCTATATAAATGTTGAGACAATATCAAGAAGATATATGATAAATTCATGGAGATTTTATATCTTGTGAATTGACGGAGATTGAATTTTGTGAAAATTGCGAAAATTTTTCTTCTTCAACCCCCCTTTTTTGTTTTCGTTTTTATTTATTTATTTATTTATTTATTTTTTTGCAGTACGAATTGGTACTATCAAAAACTTGTGAATATAAAAGTTGTAGATAATATTAAGGAGATGTATAATAAAATTATTGGATTTGATACTTTGAGAATTGACGAAGTAAAGAATTTTTTTCTCCCCAAAACCCTATTTTTTGCGCCCCTTGAGACAATTTAATTTTTATCAAAAATCTGTGATGCATGACTTTTGGCGCTATTTATAGAGGTAATAAAAACTTTAAACTGATTTGATATGTACAAAAATTAAGAAGTTATGGGGGTTTTTCTGTATTCACAAAACCCCTCCCTATTTCCATCCCCTTTGTCCGCTTTTGCCCATTAATGAACTTGACCGAGATTTTATGTCCCTTGATTTTTATGTATCAGTTTGAAGGAGATTTGTGCAGAATTGCGGAAGTTATCGTGTCCAGAAGAAAGTGATAACACAATTGCTTCGGGAAATTCCGTTCAAAATGCCCACTTTGACATCATTTTTTTAAATATTTTCTGCCTCTATCAAAAAATCGATCATTGCGGTACATTATATAGTTTCTGAATAAGCGAATCTACCAATTAAATGCGTGTGAGAGCAAAAATGAATTTAAAAACGAGTCAGAAAATAAGCAGTTTGGATTTGAGTGCATCCTTAATGCAATGATTTTTCCAACACAATCCGCTTTGGAAATTCGGTTCAAAATGCCCACTTTAACAGCATTTTTTAAAATATATTCTGCCTCTATCAAAAAATCGATCATTACGGTACATTATATAGTATCTGAGTAAGAAAACGTACCAATTGGAAGCCTTTGAGAGAAAAAATGAATTGTAAAATGAGTCAGAAAATAAGCAGTTTGGATTTGAATACACCCTTACTAAGATGATTTTTTTCTTCAACCGCTATGTATTTTTAATTTGTTTTTGCTGTAAGAGTTGGTCCCATCCAAAACTTGTCTATATAGATGATGTAGACAATATTAAGAAGATATATGATAAATTCATGGGGATTTTATATATTTTGTATTGACGGAGTTATGGATTTTTTACTTCTTCAAACCCCGTTTTTGTTTTCGTTTTTAATTTTTTTTTTTTTTTTTTTGCGGTACGAATTGGTCCTATCAAAAACTTGAGACTATAAAATTTGTAGATAATATTAAAGAGATTTATAATAAAATTAATTGGAATTGATATCTTGAGAATTGACGAAGTTATGAATTTTTTCCTCCCAAAAACCCAATTTTTTGCGCGCCTTGAGCCCATTTTTAACTTTATCAAAATTCTGTGATACATAAAATTTTGGCCCTATTTTTAGAAGTAGTAAAAACTTTAAACTGATTTGATATGTACAAAAATTAAGAAGTTATGGGGGGGGGGTCGGTTTTCACAAAACCCCTCCCTATTTCCATCTCCTTGGTCCGATTTTGCCCATTAACGAACTTGACCGAGATTTTATGCCCTTTGATTTTATATATCAGTTTGGAAGAGATTGGTGCAGAATTACGAAAGTTATCGTGTCCAGAAGAAAGTGATATATATATATATATATATATAGATATAGATATAGATATATAACCAATAATTAAACATAACCTACCACCATCAATAACCGTAATATTATGAATAAAAGCTGTAAGAATATAAAAAAAAAGATTAAATTAATTATAAGAACTATTATGGAAGAAAAATAAGAAAGTGGACACCGACAAATAATGGAAATGCTTATATATTGAATTACGTTTTCAAGGGCACAGAATTCAATGATATAAGCAAAATGGTTGTTTTCTGTGGGAAAAATAAGCTAAAGCTAAAAGTTATTTTCCCCTGTGCCCAAAAAACCATTAAAATCAAGTGAATTGATTAAAAATGAAAACAGAATAGAAACAAATAATATGAAATGGAAAATTCAATAAAACCTATTTAAATATTATAGGATATAAAATGAAATAATAAACACCATACCGATTAATATTTTAGAATAAATCCACGCGCACATGGCACCCATAATATCGTAAAGATTAAGGTGAATAAAACAGTTAAGAAATCACAGTAATTGATACCATAGGATGCAGTTAATACATATTGAAATAAATGTTAAATAACTTTTAATATAATATAAAATAATATAAATAGAAAGTTATTACATAATTAAAATGCACTATTAAATTAATTAAAAACCGTAAAACAATATCGTCAAAATTTAGCTAAAAATTACCCCTGGTGTAGTAAATTATAACTGAAATGTAGCTGGAAAAAGTAAATTTAGAACTTAGCGGAAAAAAACACAAATTGTGGTGCTGCCATCTAGTATTACTTTTATGATTTAATTGTCAAAAGACAAACAGTTGTAAGCGATTGAATGTAACAATTGTTTTATTAACAGCAAAACCAAAAATATCCTTATATATAGATAATTATAAACTGAATATAAACCACACAATGTATTTTTAAAAAACTATTGTTAATAAAATTTAAAAAGCATACAAAATATTCTATTAGCTAACTTATTTAAACTACACTAAGAATTTAAATATTTCTAGAACATCGATAATATATAGCATATAGCTATATGCTATAAAACAAAATAAATTCATTAATAATTAATATAAATAATTATTAAAAATATAAAAATCTTTAATAAAAACTATTATATATAAGATAATTATAAAATGAACAGGAAATAAAAAACATATGTTAGTATAAAGAATGTGAACAGATACTTAAATTCCGATTACCTAAAAAGCACAAATATAGTGTGTGGATTATTTTATACATACATAAAAATCCTAAAAGTATGAATGTGGGACATTCAAAAACATTAAACCGATAATAAATTTTATAACACTAAGTGAAAATAAATAAATATTAAAATATTAATAAGAATAGAGGAATAATAATAAAAATAATTACCCAATTTTAATACATACAGTATAATTTTATTTATATTAAATATACTTATATGTATATTAATCACTATAACAATGGCATACTATTAGTAATTAATATGATATTGTCCTTATTAAATTAAAATTTATAACAAATGATTGTAAAGAAGATTAAACAATAATTAAGCTAATATTAATGAAATTCACCAATTACATATAAAATATCAAATCAACATCCTTATAAAATACGTATCAAAAATATAGTAATAATACAAAAGCCCCCATTTTTTTTTAATTAACCATTGCGTATTATCCAGACAACACCACCCTCCTCCGCACTCTAACATCTACCCACCCATCCAACCTATAATAATTGTTTATGTTATTTTACAATTTTTATTTTTTTATAGAGATTTTTTTATTTTATAATTTTTTTTTTTGTAATTTTGTTTACGCATGTGTTAATTTGTTTTAAAAGATCATGTAAGAAAAATACTAATTGTATATTAATGAATATATGAATTTTTTTGGAAAACCATGATTTAATGCATCATAAGTTAGTTTTTTAATATCATTGTTAATTAGAGGAGAAGAACATAAACATTTTATTCTATATAAATGATTAAGTATTATATTTCGAAATACAGAATGATGTAGACAAGATTTAAAATTTGTAAATGTATTAACTTTGAATTTAAATTCTTTACGTTTGTCATATAAATCTGTGATTGTTTTGTTGTCTTTTATTGTAATTTTAAGATCTAAGAAGTTAATTGTATTGTTAGATAAAAGGTTTTCCGTTAATTCCAAATTAGTGGGATAATCTACTGGAAATTGAGTAATATCAGAATGATCAGTATCAATTAAAATTATGTCATCAATATAACGATATAAATGCAGATTATTATTAGTAAAATTACGTTCATAATGATATAAGTATAAGTCTGAGAGTAAACTGGATGTACAACCTCCTTGTGGTTTACCGACATGCTGTAAATATAAAGTGTTATCTTGCAAGATATAATTATTATAGATAATGAAGTTAGTTAAAGATTTAAAATATGCAATATCAATATTAGATGGTAATTCCAGTTTTTTATAATACTTTTTAAATAATGCATTTATAATTTTATGTAAATCTAATAGGTCTATATTATTAAAAAGATCTTTGAAGTCATATGTCGTTATATTATATACACAATGAAGATTTTTTAAAATATTGACAAGTTCATAGCTATTTTTTATACAATGTGTATTATCATTGTTTGTAGTATGTACATATAATTGATTAAGAATTTTTAAGAGAAGTTTATTGGCTTTATTATTATATGTATTGCAACCAATAGTTTCAGTCCTAAATTTAATTGGAGTTTTATGAAATTTGGGAATAAGAACTAAATATTGATAATTAAAGTTAGTAGATAAAATATTTAATAGTTTATAATAACTTCAAATTTTACGATTATTTACAATTACATTTTCATTAGTTTTTTTAAATGACTTATTAGAAGAAATACAATTTGTAAGAAGTTGGTGATAATAAGATTTACAAATAATAGCATAATTATTAGGAGATTTGTCTACATATGTAATAACGTAGTTTTTTTGTAATTTAGAAATTTGTTGGAAAATATGCTGTGTATTAATAGAAACCAAATCAGCCATATTATTTTTTAAAGCCATAGTTAATTTTTCAATTACTAATATTTTCCACTGATTAAAATATCCAATAGGCTTATTATAAAAGATGAAAATATTATAAATAAAAATATCAATATCATGTGTAAACTGTTTGATAATATATTTAACATTAAATTTAGATGGAAGTCTATATTTAGTACCATAACCCATTAGTTGCTTCAATTTAAAATCATTAACATTATCAAGATTTCCAGTGATTATATGTCCATGATCATTGTTTATGTATTTTTTTAGAGTGGGGTCATTGCATTTACACGGAAAATTACTTGCAGCAGATGTATTTTTCGAAAATGTATTGTAGTTAAAAAGCTTTCTTCCAATTGTATTAGGATATTTAAAGGTTTTTGAGATATGAAGATTATTAATAGGAAAAAAACAATTTTTATCATTAATTATAGAATTGATATTAATTTTATTAAATATGTGATTTGAAAAAGTAATTAACATTTGAGTATTCATGTTTTGAATTTTATGTTTTTTTTTTGTAAATTAATATTTAAAAGATTAACCCTAGACATAATGAGGTCAAAATAATTATCTGAGAAATGTTTAGAGACAGATTTACTTAGAAATACATTTAAATGTTGTACAATCTGTTTCTTTTTAATAGCAAAGATGTGTTTTCGAATTAACAACCAGTTATAATTCTCTAAATATTTTCTTTGAAGATCATTTATATGTTTAGTGATAGATTTTTTGGAAACTACAACTGATGATGAACCCTTTCCTCGTTTATTACGTGTCGTTTTACCATTTAAATTATGATTAAGAGTAGGATAAATTGGAGAATAATCAATATTGTTATTTATAGATGTGAAGACTTCGACAGGTCTGTTAAATACTTCACTATTAAGTCCATAAGGATAAATTGTGCTGTAATATTTCATAAATGATGATTCCATATAAAGACGTTCTGATTTATTTTTTAGAATTTGAAGAATTTCAATTGTCGTATTTTTAAATTGATGTATATGAAAATGTTGAATTTGAGCTGTAGATTGTATATTTTTTGCTTTGTTATTATTAGAGTCATATAGATATAGATAGATAGATAGATAGATAGATAGATAGATAGATAGATAGATAATGTTTTTTACTGAGGATGATTTTGGGTTCTAGGGGTCATGATCGGTGTAGATCTGCAACAAGTTTTCAGAAATTCCAACATAGGAACGATCCCAATAGGTAGTATTTCATACGAAATCTACCTAAAATATATATATATATATATATATATATATATAGACTGCTGTAAAAAGCGAACTCTTTTCCATTACTGTGGCTGTTAACTCTCGGCTATACAAAAAATTAACTTTTTCAAATTTAAAAATATAATTATGAAAATACTTTTCCTGGTTTTATTAGGCGATGTAAAATGTGTTGGAGTTTGAATGAAAAAAAAAATGGATCTTTTGAATAAACATTTCATATTAAATGTAACCCGCAAAGATCTGTAGCGTATTATAAATGTTTAATCTTTTTTCTAATTTCTCAAAGACTTATATTTCTCTATGTATATTCACCATTTTCAAAAATAACTTTTAAAAACAAAGTACAAGATGGTAATAATTAAGCTGGTAGAATTCAGCGTATTCTATAGCGCAATATAATTGCGAGAGTATAGTCAAAATTTGTGGCTGATAAAACAAGACGAGTGATGAATAATTCTGCGGAAAGAAATTTATTGAATAAATTTTCCTCTATGCCATCATGGCGCATGTAACAAAAATTATAGATTAGAAAAGGATGAATCAATACTGAAGTACAATTACCTTTTATTTAGCACATTTTACAATTTCATTCCAGCTCAATATGGCAGCAGTTTTTTAAAAGCTAAAAGTTTCTATAACTCTCATAAGTTTCTTTATTTGTAATTTCACTCATGAAGTCCGCAAAAGTGAAAATGTAATTTTTAATCTCTCACGATGAATTATTTCCACATTTTTTAGTCTTTTAAAGGCAGTATATTAATTTTACAAAAAAAAAAAAAAAAAATATTGATTGAAGTTATTTTTCTTTTGCGAGAGTCCATAGCTTGTGAAAATCGTTTACCTCAACCAGTGCAACGCCTCTGTCGCTCTTTATGGTTGTAGATCCCACAATGTCTACCTAAAGTTAACGATCATTCTTCAGTTAATAGCTTAAAAGCAACCTTTGAGAGAAATGATAAAACAGGTTCCCAGAAAGTTCATTCAGGCAGAAGACACAATTCCGTACCACAGTTTACAATCTAAGAAGTTGAACCGGTGATTTTCTACAATGCACAGGACAATAATTCTGGCAATTCTAGCTCTCGCGAAATAGCTTGGAATCTGGATATTCCTTATTGTACTCGAAATAATGATTAGTTCGGTATAAGAAATTTCAGTTCTCTCCATACATGTTAAGGTGCGTATAAGATTTAAATCACAGCAAATGTGATAAGAGATTGACTTTTGTTCCACAGTGGAGATGAGTGACTCTTGGCTGTAGAAAATCTCAGGGTGAGACTCCCCTTTACCTGAATCAAATCGCCGTTAATAAATATGAAGTCTAACATAATCTTTATAATCCTGAAAATACAGACAAATGCGACAAAATGTCTAAAATTGAAAGTTGCGGTCATTAATGGTCAAATAGTGTATATACCGGGTGTCCCAAAAAGGACTGACTGATTTTAAAATTCAATAACTTCCAAACAGTGACAGATATTAAAAAATTTCTTGCAGGAGGGTTATGCATAAGGTCAAAAGTTTTATTACAGTGATTTTCGATTTTAGTTCGAATTACAAACAAAAGATGGCGCTGTAAGCAATAGTCGCTAAATACAGGCTCGATTTTCGGTACTTTATCTTGTTCCATGCAGAAAAAGAAGATGGAAATGTATTATCCGGGACACGAAGTACCAAAAATCGAGCCTGAATTTAGCCTCTATTGATCGCAGCGCCATCTATTGTTTGTAATTCGAACTAAAATTGAAAATCACTGTAAAAACACTTTTGACCTTATGCATAACCCTCCTGCAAGAATTTTTTAAATATCCGTCGCCGTTTACAAGTTATTGAATTTTAAAATCAGTCAGTCCTTTTTGGGACACCCGGTATTTAGGAAGATGTATATATATATTTGTAAACTTGAAAAGAAAAATCTTTCAATTTCTATCCTATTCCTGGATGCATATCATTGGACTTCGTGCTTTGGATGATGTTATTAATCCACACAGCCTAAACAGTCTACATATCAATTTTACCTAATTCAGTGAGCATAAAATAAGCTACAGTGAAAAGAAAAAGATACAGAGATATTTTAATATGTTTTTGCAACGGCTGATTTTCCTATTTTTAAAGTATTTATACTGTATTTTATTTCTTTAATTTGCTCTTTCACTTCTGTAGATTAAATTTACATGTCCGTAAATTTTCTGAAAGTTTAAAATATCAATGGCAGCTTGATTACATTTACACTACCTCTTTATATATATAACTAAGAGGTACATGTCAGAAGCACAAACTTTTTCAAGATGTAACAAGGAAAATTACTTGCTCATACATTAATATTAATGTACAAAGAAACATCTTAATTGTTTTTACAATTTGAATATATATACTATTTCACCATTTCCCATGATAAAATTATCATATTTTCATGAATTTTAGGTTTCCGTAGAACAGACAATCTATAGATACCTGAGTACAGTAGATTGGGAATACCGTATAAACGATTAAATAAAAAGAATAGTGTCCGGTTAAACTGATAGCATTGAGCTCACAGGCTATTCATACAAATTTTATATGATACTCTTACTTCAAAGAATAAAGGCCCTCAAAAAATAAATTAAAAGAGATTATCCCCCGTTTCCACCTTTATACTTAACCAACGAAACTGCAAATCTAATCAGGGAATCTCCCTAACATAATAAACCGGTATACCAAATTTGAAGCAAATCAGATAATTCTGCATGAAAAAACCATATAACTGAATTAAGGGAGGGAGTTAAACCTTCTTTCCCTCCTTCATACTTAACTAATGAACGTCCAAATCTAATCAGGAAAGCTCCTTATCGTAATGAACATAAAAAATTAAAGTAAATTGGATAATTCTGAATTAAATCCATTTATCTAAATTAAGGGGAGGGGACTTGCCCCTTTCCCCCTTTTATACTTAACCACTGGACCTCAAAAGCTAATGAAGGAAGCGCCATATCGGAATAAATTGGTTTCTCAATTTTGAAGCAAATCGAATAATTCTGCATGAAAAAACCCATTTATCTAAATTAAGGGGGGGATAGCCCCCACCATCCTTTATACATAACAAATAAATCTCCAAATTTAATTTATATTAAGGCAGCCAGATAACATAATAAACCGGTATACCAAATTTGGAACAAATCGAATAACTCTGCATGAAAAACTAATTTATCTCAATAAAGGGGGGTCTACAAACTCATTCCTCCCTTTATACGTAACTAATGAACCTCCAAATCTAATGAAGGTAGTTTCTTAACATAATTATCCGGCATACCAAATTTGGAGCAAATCGAATAAATCTGCATAAAAAACTATTTATCTATATTAAGGAGGATAGCCCCTCCCCCTCCTTTTGACTTAACTAATGAACCTCCAACTCTAATCAGGAAAGCTCCTTATAGTAATGAACATACAAAAATTAAAGTAAATTGGATAATTCTGCATTAAATCCATTTATCTAAATTAAGGGCAGGGGACTTGCCCTCCTTTCCTCCCTTTTATACTTAACCAATGAACCTCCAAATCTGATGAAGGAAGCGCCATATCAGAATAAACTGGTATGTCAATTTTGAAGCAAATCGAATAATTCTGCATGAAAAACACATTTATCTAAATTAAGTGTGAGATAGCCCCCCGCCACCCTTTATACATAATCAATAAACCCCTTAATTTAATTTACATTAAGGCAGCTCCATAACGTAATAAACCGGTATGCCAAATTTGGAGCAAAACGAATAATTCTGTATGAAAAACCCATCTACCTAAATTAAGGGGGGGGGGGACTATCCCCCCTTTGCTCCTTTATGCTTAACCAATGAACCCCAAAACTAATCAGGTAAGAGCCTTATCGGAATGAACCTAAAAAAAAAAATGAAACAAATCGCGTTACGTTCATGCATACGCATGTACATACATACATACAGAACTGGCGGGGACCTTAGCTATCAGGCTTTGATAGCCTTTGAGCAAAAAATTGTCGTCAAATATTATACAATCTCAAAAAGATATAGTGATAGTGAACTGTTAAAACGCTTGTGGAAAACACTTTATAATAAAGCTACATTTAGAAAACAACTCACTATATCGCCCCTATTTTATATATTATATTTCTTTGGAATATATAAAATAGGGATGAGTATAATAGTTCCTGAGATTTAGCTCTCAGAAATTGTGAAAATGCAACAGATCAAAGCCACCTGTTGTGAGATATACACCAAAACGAAAGCACAAATTTATAATAATGTCTAATTAAATATGGATATTTATTTCATTTGCAGCATTTTATGAGCTAGTGTGCCAAAAATATTTGGCTTGTACCGACAAACAGAGAGACACACGGACCGGCATTTTCTAAAAAAAGTGAAATGATGTTCCAAACGCTAAAATCCGTCGACATTTTGAACGAATCCCATACATTCTGCTTCAGTATAAAAATAATAATAATAATAATAATAACAATTATAAAAATTTAAAAAAAATCATCAAACGATTATTTGACTATTCGTGACTTTACCCTAAAAACTAAGACAATAATTACATAGCTTTAAATACCAATTCTATTATTTTTTTTCATAATTTTATTTACTCGTTTGATTGTTATGATAATTATATCAGTTATCGAAATTTTAAAAGAAATTTCAAATATTCTCTTTAACCATAACTAGCGCTCAATTTGAAATTAAAAATTTTAAATTACTTTACATAATTCATTAAATATTTCCTACTTCTATTTTAGCAGAATAATCTCTAAGACTTCAAAACATAATCTCATAATATAATTATACAAATGTTAGAAATGTGATTTAATTTAATTTCTGCTGAAATGCATGGCATTCGCCTCCATTAGTTAAATTTATTTTTGATTCTACCATTAGTAAAATAAAATCGTAAAGCTTTTACATCAGCAAGCAGATAAATTTCTATACCTGGGAGCATAAAATGGCACAAGATTTGAGTAAAGCGGATTCCTGTTGGATTTATTCAAGCTTTAAAGCTGAAATTAAATGCATTTGGTATAAATAACTCTCCATAAACTACACAGGACATTCACTATATATTCGTTTGAATATATGCAGAGTGAAATAGTGCGTTTAAATTTCATATTAAATATTCGTGGCATGTATATCATATTTAAGAATATAAGTCTAAATAAAGCGAAGAAGGTTAGCCGAATATTGGAATAAAATGCAGTATTATAAATAAAATTCAAACATATCATGCATTATAAGTTAAAATAATAAAAGTTAAATCATTACCTAAATGTATTAAAATTTTAATTAAAATTTTCTATTTATGGCACATTTCTATATATTCATAACAAAATGGCGATCTGCAAATAAATTTCTTGTAAGCTTATTGCTTTGTATATACCTTGCTAATAATCTGAAATATTTAACATTAAAAATAGATATTTACAACGAAATGATTAGTAACAATGAGTTCTAATATAATATTTCGGAGAGTTTTGAATTTCCTCGTGTTATTTTTTCTTTCTAACACAAAATATTTAATAGGAGCAGTATTATATACTAAGTTCCAACTTCAGTTTATATTTTCTTTGTAATTCCCGATCAATTTATTTTAAACCATGGTAGTTTGTTTTGTGTTATGTCGCTTCGTGTAAAAAAAAAGTATAAACACATTATTTATTTGTATTAATAAATGAAGTCAAATATTTCTTCAGTAGGAAGTAAATATCGATGGCTAAATTTAATATGTTTGTAATATAAGCATAACAGAGCTTCAGTTGTTAAAAAAGCTACGTTATTATTATTTTGTACAGGAAACAGAGAAAACATAATCGAAAACAGTAGTAGAACAATTATGACGTGTATTATGTTTATATTTAATTACTTAATACACATATTATAACACTGGACGCATCGATAAGGTGACACTGAAGTAAATACATATTTCTCATTTATTAACAAAACATCATTATACAGACATAAACTCATATAAATTACAAAAAATGTTCGCTTATTAGTAGATTTTAAACAGATTGTATGATGCTGCTATGTACTGACTTAATACCAAACTAAAAATACAACAATGTGTATTTTATTTCTTAATAGTAATATTTTTATTAAATCAAATTTGTTTTTGTGATATATGTAAGAAAATCAATTAAGAATTCAAACATTAGAAAAGAATGGAAAATAGCTCTACGAGGCACCCATAAAAAAATTGTAGAAAAATATGAGAACATTTTTTATTATAAAAAACTTATTTATCATCATTTGTCTCACGCAGAGAGCATAATACTGAGATATATTAGATTTCCTTCGTTTTGCTCATCCATACCGATCAAAACCTCAACAGGTTTTACTAGACGGGGATGCCGACGACGCTATGCATGGTGCAACTTCATCAAATCAGATACAGATCCAGCCAACATTCTTGGCAGGTATAGTGTGTACCGATGAGGCATGCTTTTCAGAGAATGGCATGTACAACAGGCAGAGCCCTATTACTGGCCGCTGGAATATCCTAGATATTCTACCAACGTTCGACATCAAATGCGGTTTGCTATTAACGTTTGGTGTGCGATTTACAATAACAAGCTAAATCGACCGAGTATTTTACGACGGAACGTTAACCGTCACACGATAGTTGCAACCCCGTCAAAATGCAATACCCGATTTTGTGAAAAACCTGCTGTTATTTAATCTTCGGAATGTATGGATTCAACATTACGGTGCACCTTCTCACAATATATCTCCAGTGAAACAGTACCTCGTCAAGGAATTCGAGAACCAAATAATTTGGTATGGCGGTTTCGAAGATTGCCTCACGTTAGCCTGATCTGACTCCACTGGACTTTTTCCGGTGGGGATACATGAAACGCCAGGCGATACCTCCACACTCATTGCATGAATGTAAACGACGCATTACTGGCTTTTGTGTCAGTGTGGCATCCGGAATGCACCAACGAACGTGTGTAAAGTGACATTCAAACAAGGATTCAAATGTGACTTGCAGCTGACGGTAAAAAGTTTGAACATGTCAGTTAAAGGTATATTGTTAAAACTAGTTTTGTCTGAGATCGTTCTGTCACGTCACAGGATAGAAAATCACGAAAAAACAAATGTGCATTTTAACCGTTCGGTTCTTCATATTAATGTGCACAAGGTGTCTTTTCGTACTAAATCGATAATACTCTGCAACTTTCCCCCTATATCTTTCTGTTTGCAAGATAGAAATGCTAACTCTTCAGTTTCCCCCCAGGCGTAGCCGTAGGTGCTTTCATTTAGAAGCGCATGGATACTTTACTATTCCTTGACCACTACTTTTATGAATATCGTAGCAACCGTTCCGAAGTTAAAAGGGTGGCAAGGAACTTCAGTGGTCATACTGTATATACAGTAATGATATACTGCAACATTTAAATTAAATAAAAGGCAAAAAGACTTTTTTCTTATTTTCTATTAACCCCCAAGGTGTTTTCTTACTTCAGTTAAATATATTTTTTAAGTATTTTTATACTATTTGTAGAGTAAGGTCATAGTAAAATTTTCCTCACATAGCAGTGAGCTATATGAACTCCAATACATAAAACGAGCAAATGATTTACGCGTACTGGAATTTAAGCACAATTTATAAAAAAATTAGTCTTGGTATTTAATGCACGTCGGTTAAACTAATCACCTTAAATTTTGTACGACTTTCAGCCAAAATTATTTGAATATTTAATGAGACCTCAAGATTATATTCCAATAGGAATATTCAAGATTTTTATGTGATCTTTAATGACATATTAATAATATAATTATATATATATATTTATAAATATGTAAGTATTAAGCAATTATCCTTTTAATACTAAACAAGTAAGTATTAAGTATAAGCATATGTATGGAAAGCATTTTTGTTGTGTGTCGAAATAACTAAAAAATGGTGAAATCAATTCTAAACAAATTATTCCTTTACAAGCATTTTTGATAAAAAAATTTAAATCATTACCTGTACATTTCATAGAAAAATTAAAATTACCTTATATTATTGGTATTATAGCAATTAGTAAATGGCTGATCTCTTTTTCAAAGACAATGGTTTATAAAATGAAATATGAATTGGGTTATTTCGAATGTTTATATAATATATAGAAACTTAAATATATCTTTAATACTCAAAGAATTAATATTGAAAAATTAAATAAAAACCTATACAGTGTATCCACGTATAAACTTACCGACCTTTATTTTCGCAATCGTTGGTCCTAGATGCATACTTCCAATTACAGAAATGGTTTAAATAATGTAAAGAATTATTTTTAAAGCAATTTGGGTCAAGAAAAACATTTATAAAGAAATTACGAAATTTAAATTTTTATACGGCCCCCCGGTCCTATAAGTCATATTTAGTAAAAATTTACTGTGACACTAACAAGTAAAAATAAAAAAGTCCCATTCATCTAACATTAAAATTGACCTAATTATGAAATTTTAAAAATGCACGACTTAAACCACTTTTATGCATCTCTGTTTTATTTTGTAAGGAATTGAGGTTATGATTTCTTTGAACTAAAATTGTGTTATTTTCATAAGGTTTTATTTAACTTGCAATGACCGTCTTTCCAGTTTAAAATTTGTACTAGATTTTTAACTTACTTTCAAATGTCCAATGGAAGTTAAATTTTACATACTGACTTAAATCCGATGACAATGCCATATTATTATGATTTTCGACTCTTACCATCTTATACATACTTATATTAGAGGATAACACAAAAAAAAAAATTACCGTCAATAATTTTAAGAAAGAGTTTTATATTAGATAACATAAATCTGCGATGGTTGTGTTTTTTAACTTTTATAATAACATTTTATGTATTTTTTAACGCTGATTCAAAAAATTACCTTCACTTTTAATCATCATGTCATGATTTTTCGCAAATCAAAAATTTCAAGGTAAAAAGATAGCGAAAAATCTGATATTATAAAATAGATGTAAGACCTTTTTTATTCAGTTTAATTTTATTTAATTCAATAATTTATTAGATTTTTTGGCTTATACTGGATTTCTTACAGCTGAACAACTCGGGGGTCCGATAAAGTTGAGAGGGGAGAGGGGATCAATTATAACTCTTTGCTTTTTAACTTTTAAATCTGCGATTTGAGAAAATTCCTGACGTGATGGTTTAAAATGAAGATCATTTTCGGATTCAGTCCTAAAAATACATAAGAATTAATTTTCAAAAGCTAAAAAACATGCCACAACAAAAAATTTGAAATACAGTGTAATCTAACAGCATTTAAAATTATGTATTAATTTGTAAAGACTTGGGGCTGTTGTTTTTCATCCTTTTATTTAACATAAAATCTGTTATTTTTATCCTCTTATGATGTTCAGTACAAATTGTGCATTTTGCAGTAATATGTCAGAATGATTAACGATTTCAAATTTATATTGCAATGCTAATTTAACCATTTCTTTAATATATCTGACGAAATTATATTTCTACTAAATTTGTGAATGACCCCTAATATGCAGCAAAAAGTATACTCCAACTTTAAACAGCTATTACTCGGTCAATTTTAATCGTAGAATAACCGGACTTTTTTTGCCTTACTCGCCAGTGTAACAGGGAAATTTTACTAAATATAACTTATAGGACCGGAGTACCGTATAAAAATTTAGATTCTGTAATTCTTCACTAAATTGTTTTTTCGCTTCAAACTTTTTTTTTTATCTTAACCCTGCACCTAATTTTGACCATTTTTGTAATTGTAAGTATGCATCTAGGACCAACGGTTGCGAAAATAAAGGTCGGTCAGGTTATACGTGGACACACTGTATATGTTAATGACATCTAAATCGTCGCCAAAATGCATTCTAGTCTGAAGTATTAAGAATATTAAAAACGATTTGTTTGAAGCTGAATTGGTTTCGTTATTCAACATGGATTTTTGTACGCAATCCAAATAAAAGAAAAAAAAACTTAAAAAAAAAAGAAAGGAAAAAAAAAACATAAATTACAATTTATTATTCAGAAACTATTTATAATGTACCAAGAAGCATCAGCTCTCATTTATGAAGTATTACCTTAATAAGTGTAAGATAAAGATTTAAGTATTTCGGATACGAAAAAAATATATTTTGAAATATTTTCTCCGTAAAATGTAAAAAAAAAAAAAAAAAAAAAAAAAAAAAAAGGTTTTTTAAGTTTAAGCGTATTATTTACCCATCATATGTAATGTATGGTAAATCTTGCAATCGTCTCGAAAATCGAAACATTTTTTTGATGGATTTATACGTTTCAGACACTAGCGATTACGAAAAACATATTTTTAGAAAAAAAAAATTGCCGTCCGTCTGTGTGTGTGTCAGTAAACGCTCTATCTCCCGAACAAATTGAGATAGAGACTTGAAATTCGGTGTGTACTTAGGAAGTAATAATGGACAGGCGCCTATTGAATATCAGTAACATCGATTATCCGGAACCACTTTCTTCGAACTCTCGAAATATTCGTTTTGATAAAAGGTATACACAAATATTCGAAATTGTTTAATTGAAGCGGTGAATAAAAAAAAAAAAAAAAAAAAAAAAAAAAAAAAAAAAAAAAAAAAAAAAATACATATATTTTGCATAAAGAATTAAGTCGATCGGATAAGTAGTTGCCGAGATATAGCTGTAATCATATTTTTCACACTCTTCGAATTTTCATGACCCTGTATTTCATTCAAATTTCAATTCAAAGATATATTTTAATTTGAAATGAGACGCTTAATTCGACGCAGTAAACTGTTAGTTAATTTGATTATAATTTTTTGAGTTACAAGGATGTTTCTTTAACGCAATTTGGTAGTACTCGATTATCCCGCCAACCAATAAACCATCGCCAAGCTATAAGATTAAATGCCAATAATGGCTTATTGTAAATGTCAAGCATTTATTGCATCTCCATAGCTATAAGGGGGTTACCATAGGAGGGACTCTGTTCAGTCGCCAAATACTGCTAAATTTGTCACCAACTTGGCGATATTTCGCCAAATTTGGAGAGCAAAATTAGTCGCCAAAAATGACGTCAAATTGGCGGTATTTTGCCAAATTCCCATTGACTTCCATTGTAAACCAATAGTGTTTATTTGCTTAGAGAAAATCAACAAATTGAGATATTATAATGCAACAAAATGCAATATTAGCTTAAGGGATTCTGTTAATTATATTTATGGGATTCCAAGTTAATTTAATTATGAATAAATGTAATATGATACAATTCGTAGCATATGTCATATGTTTTATTTTCATATTTTATTTTACGCATATTCATGATGGGTAAGTATTACGGTGGCCACCAACGACTAGTTCTTCTGTTCTGCTGGTAAATTTCTAAAATTTAATTAAAAAATACTTGGTGAGAAATATAACTGTAAACCTAATTTGAATAAAATACTTTTGTGAAATAGAAACAGTTTTGTTATACTCACACATTGAGGGACTCAAAGAGAGCACGAGTTATGCCCAGAGGGAAATCCTTCACACAATTCAAAATTTAGTTGAATACCAATTAGCTAGAGTACCCGCAATGGATACACCAAAGATGCCTAAGTTTTCAGACGTATTACAGGCTCAAGCTTTTCCGATTTCGATACTTGGTGTAAATAAATTATTGATTTAACGTTTTGAGGCGAGCTCTTGAATTAATAAGACAGAAATCTGTCTATTTTTCAAGTGGTAGTAGTATTCAGAATAGGAGGTAGAGTCGTGGAAATAAAGGAAGTATCCCTACTAACTCTGCAACAAATTATTGTAGAAGAAAGTTACTGGTAACAAACGACTAAAAATAAGGACTATTCTTAAATGATATATATAAAATATCTACATAATATAAAATGTCTAACATATAATATATATACATCGGGGGACATCTACATATCAAAACGAACACAAACATTGTTTTCTTCACTAGCATTTCCCAAATTTGACACCATACAAAGTTTCTACAGTCTTGAATTAGCCTAAATCTATATTTTCATGAAGTTCGTATGATTAGTTTCAGAGAAATTAATTATTTTGAAATGTCATATTTAGGGGCTGTATCCAAATTGAAGTTCGATACTCGATTGTTAAAATGCTACTGAATTGTACTGTGCAATTGCTACTGTGTCACTTCTATCAATGTATTATTTCTTGCCAATATGAGCACCTCATTTGCTTATTATGTTTCGACTATTGCCAGCCCAAATGTTTCATTAAAATAATTAAAATATATTTTTTTCAAATTATTCTTTTATGGACATCATAAACAACCCCTGACACCGTCATTTTGTTTTTTTTAATCCTAATTCGTAAACTACAGTCGTGGCCATAAGTTTAGGACCACCACTGAAAATTAAGATCCAGACAATAAATTGAATACTTACTCGTTAGTAAAATTATAAACTCCGTTTATTACATGAATATTACATTTCTACGCATATAAATCACATACATTAAACACAAATTTTATAGAAAAATCAATATTTTGTTGGTCAGCCGTTAGCTTTTATTACGGCCTGCAAACGTTGTGGTATGCTCTCTACCAGACTTCGGCAGTATGCAGCTGATAATTCTTTCACCCAAACTTCTTTAATTGCTTTTCCCAGTTCCTTAGCACTAGTTGGCTGTTTCTCAGAGACCTTGTGCTTTAAGAGAGTCCATAAGTTATCAATTGGATTCAAATCGGGCTGTTTCCAGGCCAGTCAAGGATTTGAATTTTCTTCGTCTTCAGAAACTGAGTAACAATTTTAGAGCGATGACATGGTGCACCATCATGCATAAAAATTGTGCATTTATGAACGTCCATGTGTAACTCTAACTTCTCCTTCAACAAATCAACGTATTTTTTCCATTCATAGTCGTTCCTGTTGGTAGGAAGAACAATGCAGCCGTTCCGTTCACTGATATTCCACCCCGAATCATGACACTTGGGGAGTGTTTAACAGTCTGTAAAGTGTAACGTTCATCGAATTGCTTTCCAGGATGTCTACGGACATAGTACTTGCGTGTAGAAAACTGTTGTATTGTAGATTCATCCGAAAAAAAAACCGTTTAGACTGACGAATTGTCCATTTGGCAAGTTTCTTGGCAAAGTCCAAGCGCTTAGCTCTTATGGCCGCTGTTAACCTGGGTTTTTTTAGCAGGTTTATAGGATTATAAATGAAAGTCGTCGAACAAACGCCGACTTACTGTTCTACGACTGACATCAACACATTTTTCATGCAGTACTGACCTTATCTTGCTTGCGGAACTCATTGGAGAACGAACTGCTATTCTCCTAATGACATGGTCATTTCTAGGTATGGTTTTTCGAGGTCGACCACACCTTTTGGCATCAACATAAGTCCATTTTTCTTTAAATTTCTTGATCGCATTGTGAACTGCATTCTTACTACGTCTTACTTAGTTCACTAATTAAACGTTCAGAATGTCCTTCATTATGAAGAATAAAAATTTGTGCACGCTGAGCTTCAGAAACTGACGATTTTCGACCCATTTTCATACGTTTACAAAATTTGTAAATCAAGCAACAATTGCATCTACGAAGTTTATTGCTCAAAAATCAAACGAAAAGTGAATACCGTACTCTACTGCCAGACAGAATGACGCCATCTGACGCAATCAATTTGATTTATGACGTTTTCAGTGGCTTCAATTGTAAAAATGCTAGTTTCTGCACGGTGGTCCTAAACTTTTGGTCACGACTGTACTTAGAAGAAAAAATTCAAAGCGAGAATTTGCATAAAGCAGGGCATAATAAACATTAAACTATAAAAAAATGTAGGTTGCAATACACATTTTTCTTTCGAATATTAATTCCATAATTCATAATTAATATTATACATTTTTAAAAATTACAAATTCTACGTATTTATGTTTGAGGTTTTTAGTATTATAATTAAACAAAAAAATATCACATTAAGAATATAATTTCAGGAGATATTAAAAAAGAATATGAAAAGGCAATTTACTAGATTGAGCAAAAGTTCTGGAAAAATTGTGAAAGTTGAGTCGTAATGCGCAAATTAACAAAAGCAACAAGGACTGTTCGTCAAAGTGACCATCATAGTCCACGACTTACTGCCATCATTCTTCCAGATTCCGGTGTGCTGGAAGTAATATGGCGGCTTCTTGGAATCGAAAAACTCTTGGCATGCTTCTTCAACTTCATTAAAAGATTCAAATTGACGACCACTGAAAAATCTTAACTGAAATGTGTGTTTTAAAACGATCGAAACAGGTCGTAATCGGATGCAGCCACGTCTGGAATATAGGCGGGGTATGGGAAAAATTCTACGCTATCCAACTGTGCAAATCCAACTGTATCCAACTGTGCGCTATCCTTGGTCCTCTAGACCACTTGACGTTTGGTATTGTCCTGCTGAAACAAAACGCACTTTCGTCGGACCAATCTTGGATACTTCTGTACCAATTTGTCGTAGACGCGATCCATCTGCTGGCAATAGAGTTCGGCATTGATGGCACGACCATCATATGCGATAACAATTCTGGTAACTATTACATTAAAATTTACCATAACTTTTTGCAAAACCTAATAATATATGAAGCTCTGGATTTTGAATGTTTATAATTCAAAAATTACCTTCCAAATGTCTTGAAATTTCATTTCTAGGCGTAGATGGAACCGAATATTTAAAATACTTTGTCAAAATTGGGTGTATTGCCATTGAAGGGTGTAGAAAGAATCTATTTATGGTGTCAAACTGGGTATTGCAATTGAAGAAAACAAAGTTTGGTCTAGTTTAATTTTTAATTCCCGTTTTTCTATAATAATTAATTTCAGAGTTAGCAGGGGGTGTTTACTTTTTCTCCACGACTGTACATGAAGTATTAAGTTACCCTAATATAGCATTTGACGTTCAAGAATGTTGTCAAAACGAATGTACACTTCATGATCGAAATTTTTGTTTTGGTATATAAAAAAATACTGTCAAACAATTTAATAGCTAAATGCTGAATTTACACTACAATTATCAAAAAGATAATCACAGGTAGTGCTTTTAATTACCTTATTGAATATACTTTTCATTTCATTTATGCATTTATCTTTGCATTTTTTTTTCGCTGTGATTCAGAATATTGAGATTCTAAGAAAATTTATAAAGTTACTCAAAAGTTTTCTGAATCGTACAGAAAAATAATATTATAAATATGGGAATAAATTTTTACCATAAAAACTTAAAGTATTTAAATGATTGATATATAAATTACATTATTTATGAAAAATACGACCATTACATTGCCCAAAATGTTAAGCATAAAATCTCATAAATATAAAACGCATAAGCATATAAATATAAAGCAAAAGCAGAAAGCGTAACCAAACAGCATAAGCAGAAAGCATAAGCAGAACGCATAATTATAAACATAAAACATAAGCATTAAGCATAATACAGAAACATAAAGAATAAGCTTAAAGCATGATCATAAATAATAAGCATAAATCTAAACATAAAGCATAAGCATAAAGCATAAACATAAAGCATACATATAAAACAATATCCTAAAAGAATCACAAAATATTGATACAACATAAAACATATGTATAAGCAAGAAGAATAAACAAAATGAGTAAGAGCAATAGAAACTTGAAACTATGATAAAGATAAAAAATAAGCATAAAGCATAAGCAAAATGCATAAACATAAAGTGTTAAATAAAAAAAAAACATCATACAGCATAAAAAATAAGAATAACACACTGATATATCATAAACCATAAGCAAAAAATAATGATACAACATGAAGAATAATGATAAACTAGGAACACAACGTAAAGCTTGAGCATAAAGGAATGATAGAGCAATATCTGGAATGGAAATTAAAATTAAACAGTCTTTCTTGAACGCACGAGTTCCTTCATCATGAGGAGTACAACGTCGATAGCAGATGTACATCACAGACCCGGAGACGGCTGCACAAACAATCACATCATCAAGTTGTTGGCTGAAAATATGAATTATTTAAAGCTCTATTAGCATATTAAAATGCAACTGATCTGTCATGCAATAACTTGGTGAACCACCGTGCAGTCCCTTTTTGGGGGTTGATTGGTTGTTTTACCATTGCGTTTTTCTGCACCCAATTCTCCATGATTTTATATCCTTGACTGCATGAAAACATAATGGTAAACCTTCAACCAACCACCAAAATTGGGTATACAGGTGGTTACTACCGAGATATGATTTGGCAGACCAGTCCCATTTTAATATGCGAACGGAAATTCAGCTAATCCCAGATTTTCAGCTATCAACCGATGAGGTGATTGTTTGTGCAGCCGGCTCCCGGTCTATCAGAAATTCGCGACATAGAGGAAATAACATTTCATTCATCATCACGACTTTTGACAAATATGAAACTTTAATTTGCAGATGAAGCGCCATCTAAGAGAAAAAAAACCATTATTAACCATTTGGAAAATTGGTTATTGTTCTCGTCAGGGTAGGAAATCAAAAGCATATCTGAAGGTTTTTATTAGTTTAATACCCATTTTATTCGTTTTCTGATTGGTCTATACAGTAATCTGCATTTCCCTTTTCTTTCAACAGAGATGGACAACAGAGTGTTGCCACTATGACAAAAAAGTAATAAAAACTACAAAATTTAATAACTTAGAAACAAATTCAGATACAGCTTTCAAACAAACTGCATTTAAAAGTACATTTTTTTCTCTATCCGATGGTGTAAAAAGTAATATTGTCGGATGTTTAGAAGTTTAAGAATGAAATTTCATTTAAAATTGGTAGTCAGATTTCTGGGAAATCTGACGATGGAAAAGCCTTTTCCCGAACAGCCAATGGAATGCTTGGATAATATGTAACTTTCAGGTGGATAATAACTAATGAAAATGAAAGAAAATGAATAACAATTTCTGCCAAAGAGTTAATTTTAATTTCTAAGATTTTTACGTGCAAAAGAAAAATGGAATAAGGCAATTAACAAAAAAAAAAAAAAAAAAAAAAAAAAAAAAAAAGATAAATTAGAGAACAGGAATTCTGCTTTTTCAGAATTTAGTGACGCCTCCGGCATTTCCATTACTTCATTTTCTTCTGATGGACTGGTAGCTTCTATTATTATGAAACAGCCATTATAAATTAAGTGTTAGGTGAAGATGAAAGAGCAGCCGTAAAAAGTTAGAACTCTGATTTTCTGGTCAGAATGGGGGAATTCCGAATTACGAATCCTAATTCGTAAACTACAGTCGTGGCCATAAGTTTAGGACCACCACTGAAAATTAAGATCCAGACAATAAATTGAATACTTACTCGTTAGTAAAATTATAAACTCCGTTTATTACATGAATATTACATTTCTACGCATATAAATCACATACATTAAACACAAATTTTATAGAAAAATCAATATTTTGTTGGTCAGCCGTTAGCTTTTATTACGGCCTGCAAACGTTGTGGTATGCTCTCTACCAGACTTCGGCAGTATGCAGCTGATAATTCTTTCACCCAAACTTCTTTAATTGCTTTTCCCAGTTCCTTAGCACTAGTTGGCTGTTTCTCAGAGACCTTGTGCTTTAAGAGAGTCCATAAGTTATCAATTGGATTCAAATCGGGCTGTTTCCAGGCCAGTCAAGGATTTGAATTTTCTTCGTCTTCAGAAACTGAGTAACAATTTTAGAGCGATGCCATGGTGCACCATCATGCATAAAAATTGTGCATTTATGAACGTCCATGTGTAACTCTAACTTCTCCTTCAACAAATCAACGTATTTTTTTCCATTCATAGTCGTTCCTGGTGGTAGGAAGAACAATGCAGCCGTTCCGTTCACTGATATTCCACCCCAAATCATGACACTTGGGGAGTGTTTAACAGTCTGTAAAGTGTAACGTTCATCGAATCGCTTTCCAAGAGGTCTACGGACATAGTACTTGCGTGTAGAAAACTGTTGTATTGTAGATTCATCCGAAAAAAAAAACCGTTTAGACTGACGAATTGTCCATTTGGCAAGTTTCTTGGCAAAGTCCAAGCGCTTAGCTCTTATGGCCGCTGTTAACCTGGGTTTTTTTAGCAGGTTTATAGGATTATAAATGAAAGTCGTCGAACAAACGCCGACTTACTGTACTACGACTGACATCAACACATTTTTCATGCAGTACTGACCGTATCTTGCTTGCGGAACTCATTGGAGAACGAACTGCTATTCTCCTAATGACATGGTCATTTCTAGGTATGGTTTTTCGAGGTTGACCACACCTTTTGGCATCAACATAAGTCCATTTTTCTTTAAATTTCTTGATCGCATTGTGAACTGCATTCTTACTACGTCTTACTTAGTTCACTAATTAAACGTTCAGAATGTCCTTCATTATGAAGAATAACAATTTGTGCACGCTGAGCTTCAGAAACTGACGATTTTCGACCCATTTTCATACGTTTACAAAATTTGTAAATCAAGCAACAATTGCGTCTACGAAGTTTATTGCTCAAAAATCAAACGAAAAGTGAATACCGTACTCTACTGCCAGACAGAATGACGCCATCTGACGCAATCAATTTGATTTATGACGTTTTCAGTGGCTTCAATTGTAAAAATGCTAGTTTCTGCACGGTGGTCCTAAACTTTTGGTCACGACTGTACTTAGAAGAAAAAATTCAAAGCGAGAATTTGCATAAAGCAGGGCATAATAAACATTAAACTATAAAAAAATGTAGGTTGCAATACACATTTTTCTTTCGAATATTAATTCCATAATTCATAATTAATATTATACATTTTTAAAAATTACAAATTCTATGTATTTATGTTTGAGGTTTTTAGTATTATAATTAAACAAAAAAATATCACATTAAGAATATAATTTCAGGAGATATTAAAAAAGAATATGAAAAGGCAATTTACTAGATTGAGCAAAAGTTCTGGAAAAATTGTGAAAGTTGAGTCGTAATGCGCAAATTAACAAAAGCAACAAGGACTGTTCTTCAAAGTGACCATCATAGTCCACGACTTACTGCCATCATTCTTCCAGATTCCGGTGTGCTGGAAGTAATATGGCGGCTTCTTGGAATCGAAAAACTCTTGGCATGCTTCTTCAACTTCATTAAAAGATTCAAATTGACGACCACTGAAAAATCTTAACTGAAATGTGTGTTTTAAAACGATCGAAACAGGTCGTAATCGGATTCAGCCACGTCTGGAATATAGGCGGGGTATGGGAAAAATTCTACGCTATCCAACTGTGCAAATCCAACTGTATCCAACTGTGCGCTATCCTTGGTCCTCTAGACCACTTGACGTTTGGTATTGTCCTGCTGAAACAAAACGCACTTTCGTCGGACCAATCTTGGATACTTCTGTACCAATTTGACGCGATCCATCTGCTGGCAATTTAGTTCGGCATTGATGGCACGACCATCATATGCGATAACAATTCTGGTAACTATTACATTAAAATTTACCATAACTTTTTGCAAAACCTAATAATATATGAAGCTCTGGATTTTGAATGTTTATAATTCAAAAATTACCTTCCAAATGTCTTGAAATTTCATTTCTAGGCGTAGTTGGAACCGAATATTTAAAATACTTTGTCAAAATTGGGTGTATTGCCATTAAAGGGTGTAGAAAGAATCTATTTATGGTGTCAAACTGGGTATTGCAATTGAAGAAAACAAAGTTTGGTCTAGTTTAATTTTTAATTCCCGTTTTTCTATAATAATTAATTTCAGAGTTAGCAGGGAGTGTTTACTTTTTCTCCACGACTGTACATGAAGTATTAAGTTACCCTAATATAGCATTTGACGTTCAAGAATGTTGTCAAAACGAATGTACACTTCATGATCGAAATTTTTGTTTTGGTATATAAAAAAATACTGTCAAACAATTTATTAGCTAAATGCTGAATTTACACTACAATTATCAAAAAGATAATCACAGGTAGTGCTTTTAATTACCTTATTGAAATTATTTTTCATTTCATTTATGCAATTATCTTTGCATTTTTTTTTTCGCTGTGATTCAGAATATTGAGATTCTAAGAAAATTTATAAAGTTACTCAAAAGTTTTGTGAATCGTACAGAAAAATAATATTATAAATATGGGAATAAATTTTTACCATAAAAACTTAAAGTATTTAAATGATTGTTATATAAATTACATTATTTATGAAAAATACGACAATTACATTGCCCAAAATGTTACGCATAAAATCTCATAAATATAAAACGCATAAGCATATAAATATAAAGCACAAGCAGAAAGCGTAACCAAAAAGCATAAGCAGAAAGCATAAGCAGAACGCATAATTATAAACATAAAACATAAGCATTAAGCATAATACAGAAACATAAAGAATAAGCTTAAAGCATGATCATAAATAATAAGCATAAATCTAAACATAAAGCATAAACATAAAGCATACATATAAAACAATATCCTAAAAGAATCACAAAATATTGATACAGCATAAAACATATGTATAAGCAAGAAGAATAAACAAAATGAGTAAGAGCAATAGAAACTTGAAACTATGATAAAGATAAAAAATAAGCATAAAGCATAAGCAAAATGCATAAACATAAAGTGTTAAATAAAAAAAAAAAAAACATCATACAGCATAAAAAATAAGAATAACACACTGATATATCATAAACCATAAGCAAAAAATAATGATACAACATGAAGAATAATGATAAACTAGGAACACAACATAAAGCTTGAGCATAAAGGAATGATAGACCAATATCTGGAATGGAAATTAAAATTAAACAGTCTTTCTTGAACGCACGAGTTCCTTCATCATGAGTAGTACAACGTCCATAGCAGATGTACATCACAGACCCGGAGACGGCTGCACAAACAATCACATCATCAAGTTGTTGGCTGAAAATATGAATTATTTAAAGCTCTATTAGTATATTAAAATGCAACTGATCTGTCATGCAATAACTTGGTGAACCACCGTGCAGTCCATTTTTGGTGGTTGATTGGTTGGTTTACCATTGCGTTTTTCTGCACCCAATTCTCCATGATTTTATATCCTTGACTGCATGAAAACATAATGGTAAACCTTCAACCAACCACCAAAATTGGGTATACAGGTGGTTACTACCGAGATATGATTTGGCAGACCAGTCCCATTTTAATATGCGAACGGAAATTCAGCTAATCCCAGATTTTCAGCTAGCATTCGATGAGGTGATTGTTTGTGCAGCCGGCTCCCGGTCTATCAGAAATTCGCGACATAGAGGAAATAACATTTCATTCATCATCACGACTTTTGACAAATATGAAACTTTAATTTGCAGATGTAGCGCCATCTGAGAGAATAAAAAACATTATTAACCATTTGGAAAATTGGTTATTGTTCTCGTCAGGGTAGGAAATCAAAAGCATATCTGAAGGTTTTTATTGGTTTAATACCCATTTTATTCGTTTTCTGATTGGTCTATACAGTAATCTGCATTTCCCTTTACTTTCAACAGAGATGGACAACAGAGTGTTGCCACTATGACAAAAAAGTAATAAAAACTACAAAATTTAATAACTTAGAAACAAATTCAGATACAGCTTTCAAACAAACTGCATTTAAAAGTACATTTTTTTTCTCTATCCGATGGTGTAAAAAGTAATATTGTCGGATGTTTAGAAGTTTAAGAATGAAATTTCATTTAAAATTGGTAGTCAGATTTCTGGGAAATCTGACGATGGAAAAGCCTTTTCCCGAACAGCCAATGGAATGCTTGGATAATATGTAACTTTCAGGTGGATAATAACTAATGAAAATGAAAGAAAATGAATAACAGTTTCTGCCAAAGAGTTAATTTTAATTTCTAAGATTTTTACGTGCAAAAGAAAAATGGAATAAGGCAATTAACAAAAAAAAAAAAAAAAAAAAAAAAAAAAAAAGATAAACTAGAGAACAGGAATTCTGCTTTTTCAGAATTTAGTGACGCCTCCGGCATTTCCATTACTTCATTTTCTTCTGATGGACTGGTGGCTTCTATTATTATGAAACAGCCATTATAAATTAAGTGTTAGGTGAAGATGAAAGAGCAGCCGTAAAAAGTTAGAACTCTGATTTTCTGGTCAGAATGGGGGAAAAAATTGCCACTTTTTTTTTTTTTACGGCTGCTCTTTCATCTTCAGCTGACACTTCATTTATAATGGCTGTTTCATAATAATAGAAGCCACCAGTCCATCAGAAGAAAATAGCTCGGTTAAGTGGGACTCTACTGCTGCAGAACACATATTTCAATTTTAAGACTTAAAGCACACGTTTTATTTTATGTAAAATGACGTCATTCGCACCCGCTTAAGAATTCCACATTTACGATCTACTCTTAAACATCTACAGTAAAGCATGCACAGGACATCACTATCGCGAAATAATGCACAAATGCAGCAAAAATATTCCGTTATTCAAGAAAATCGAAAAAAAAGGCTATCTAATGATTCATAGATACTTACAGTTAAATATAGTATATATTGTTTTAACAGAAATCATTCGTTTATATTTTTTTCAAAATAGCACGCATTTTAATTACATTTTCTTTCGGTTCTTACGAGAAAATGGCAACAATAATATATAATTACTATTTTAAAACTATTTTTCCTTTACTTTCTACAGAAATAGAGTCCTTCCGTTGCCAATATTAAGCAAATGGCTCCAAAAACTACAAAAAAATTAATATTTCAAAAATAAATGGAGATACAGTTTTTAAAAAAAAAATGCATTTAAAAGAACATTTTTTTTCCAATACGACGGTATAAAAGTTGAAAATATGCGATGCTTAGAAGTTTAAAAAATATGCTAAAGAGTATTTGATCGCAATGCTTTGTTTTACGGCTAGCGTCTGTAACGTAACGTTATTTTTTGGACACAAAATAAGCTGGGAGAAAGAAATAGCATACCGTACCGGAGGCTAATAATAGGACAGAATGAATACATATAAATATTTCACACCAAATACGAGTCGCAGGCGATTTTTGTCGCTTGGAATTTTTATGTGTGATAACACTATGAATGTTTAATTCATGGCGTACGTAATGTATGATCAACTCCGTGCGATTTTTTATGTCTTAAATTTTAGTCTTTGAAAAAATTCATTCTCCAAATAGTCGCTGTAATTTGTTAAATTGCTTTTTTTTTTTTTTTTTTTTTTTTTTTTTTTTTGTATTTGCTTAAACGAACTTTCATTCAAAGAATGCTTTTTCGTCAAAACCACACTCTAATACGGAAATTATTTGATTTTCTATTGATTTTTAAATTTCACCAAGGACAGTTGAAGCACACTGTGTATTTTAGAGCGCGAAATAACAAAGGTCAATTCAAATACATGTTACATGACAAACGTAATGTATATGTCTTATAGTGCGTTACAAAATATCCGTTTCCTGCGTATTTTACTTTCTTCATAATATTCATTATTAGAATTTATACTTATTCTAGTAGTACTGTATTATTAAATCTGATGTTATGTAAAAAGTGAAACTATGAGTAAAACATAACGTAGTAATATTTCGCAAGCCAGTAAAACAGCTCGATATATCTGAATGACAAATATAACAATATGTGATTTAATGAAGTACAGCAGTATTTACTTACAAGATACTAACATTATCTTTTGAACTCTTAAAATGAAATAATATGAATAAATCCCATCTTTAAGAGATGTTTACTTTCTGTATACATATTCCTATATACACTTTTAATAAATCTTACTAGGTTTATATTTTCTTAAGATATGAAATGTATACATAAAAAAATTCGAGATATTGCGAAAACAAAATTTTGAATTATATTTTCTAACATTGTAACATATGTTTCAGCTTTTAACGGCTTTTTTATTTGGTCATAATAGCTTTTTAACATTGTATTGTGAACGTTTCCGTAAAATTTATTACTTCTACGAAAATTGACTACGCGTAGATTTAAAATATATTTTTAATGTTATGATCTCAAAGAAACAGTTATT
Organism: Maratus speciosus; assembly: GCA_963932465.1. Lineage (NCBI taxonomy): Eukaryota > Metazoa > Arthropoda > Arachnida > Araneae > Salticidae > Maratus > Maratus speciosus. The sequence goes on along the minus strand of OZ010795.1, from coordinate 428,350,405 downwards.
GCTATAAAATGAGTAGTTATAAATATTTATGTATGTTTACATTTTCACAAAATAAATCCTGTTATATACTGAACTAAATTTTCTGTAATACGCAAATTTTCTTTCTTTATAAAGGTAAAAGAAAAATCGATGGAATTCACGAGTAATTTTTTTTTTTGAAATGTTGATATAAATAATATTTTTATACATTTTCTAATATTTTAATAGATATATGTGTTAGAAGACATTAATTTTGTTCTTTTATGCATTTTATAACTGTATTTATTTTTGAGCAATAAATTTGACTTGAGATAAATTCATACAGAAAAGGAACAAAATCATTCTATTTAAAGAAATGAGAATACGTTAATTTTTTTCGTGAAACAGATATCAAAAAACACATTATGAACGTATTTTTTATTAAGCTGCTTTGCGAATTATGTTTTATAATAACTGACTAGAAATATATATATACTAGAATATAGCCCGTCAGAATGACGTGTTTGCATTTTCAAAAAAATTATATAGCATTGCATTATAAAAAGAATTGTGAAGTAATAAATTTTGTCTTGTCTGATTAATAGGGTCAGGTGGGCTAAAGTAAAAACAGCCCATTTTTCATTGAAATTTAATTGGCAAGAAAATTATTAATTGAATTGGTAAAATACTGATATGAAGTATGCAAATGAACTTCACTCACAAAATTTGAAGAAATATTTCACAAAAACATTCAAATTAGTACTACTAATGTTATTTTAAAACATATTGTCAATTAACTATTTTATCTGATGGTATGTGGTAAAATAAAAGACAATTCCAACAGAAAGTTTATTTGTTTTTATTAATTGCCAAAATAATTATATAACTTAAATTTTAAAAAGTTGAACAGAGAAAATCCCGATTTTTTTTAAACATGCATAAAAGAAACCTGTAATAAATTTTGATAATTAAAAATCATCTTTTATCACATAAGTAAATTGCAACTATTAATTACATTAACAATTTATTTTCCCAAATTCTGTTATTAAATTACAAATTTATTTTCCCTACAAAATACAAAATTTTATTTATTATAATAATGCATTGATATACTATATATATATATATATATATATATGTAATACACGGCATTACATATTTCTGATATTCTAATTTCATTTTATAAGAAATATTCATTCCCCCCCCCCCCCAATGTCTTCAGAATTCAAAAAAACATTTTAAAAAGAAAATTTCTTTTTTTTAACTACCGACAGATGGCGCAATAGAGCATATAAACGTTTGTTTTAATATTTTAAAAGTTCAGGACGAATGAATCAATTGTTTGTTTACTTTCATATAGGGATAGATAAAGCTACCAATCTAATTTAAACTAAAGTTATCGCAGCAGAATATTAGATAATTGAATGTAATCTCTTAAATATTAATTTATTTTGAATAATCTGTCTAAAAATGTAACTTTTGCGAATAGTGGAAAAGAAAGCACGTTTTACTCAACGTTTTAAGATTGAAAATCAAATCAACAATCACTCGTGCGTCGTGATGCCACATGTACAACACAAATTCCAAATCCAGAAGCAATTGAATGACTCTTTGAACGAATCATTAAAAATACGGTCGACATCCGATTTTGCTCTTAAAATATTTGTAAAACCATAATAAAGCTTTTAAATAATTTGAAATACGTTTGTTTTTAGAAAGGAAACGTTAATCCGGTACAAAATAATTCACGGGAATGAATCACCGAATATAGCTATATTCACTGAACACCATAAAGTGTTCTCATTGGTCAGAAAATAGATAGCCTTGAAAAACAGAGGTAATTTTTCGCGATATTTTTAACCGTGTATACTGAATTCAAATTGTAAATAAATGTAAACAAAAGTGAAAAACGTATTTCAAAATATTAATATGCTTTTGCAAAATATTTTAAGAGCATTTAATGAATAGCTGAAAGAGTCATTCATTTGTTTTTGGATTTGTAATTTGTGCTTATGAATGGCAACGGTAATCGCTTGTATACATCGGAACCGTGTTGTTGGTATCTGGTTATTTTTAAATTAGATCTTAAAGCGTTATAATTGTATACTTTTTGAAGGTTTGAGAAAAATTGAAGAAGAATATGTTACACAACAAATAGATAGACAGATTAAATAAGGCAGTCGGCAAATACGGCATTGGAATGCTTAAGCCTAACGTGGCCGCGTTTGGATTATCAGGAAACGGATGAGTTCAACCCCGGAAGCGTTATACATTTTGTGTCATTCTATGTATAATATATCTATAAAGAGAGAGCTTAAAAATTATCATATTGATTTTTTTTAAATTTCATATGAAATAACAAAAAGTCTACATCTGTATAATGAAATCCTAGCAATAATTATCATATATAGGTATGTATTTACAAAAAATCATTTACATCGTAATTATCGATCATTGTAATATAATAATTAATATTTTTCATGTTTCCACAGTGTTCATAACTTACAAATTAAAATTGGTACATTATGCAAATAAGGAAGTAAAATATAAAAAGAAGTAGTAAAAAAAAATAATAATAATAAGGAAAAGAAATAATGTTTTATAAATAAGTAAATGGAGTGCTTTGTGTATCCTCCAGAATAAAATGAAATATTATTAATTTTCCTAAATGGAAATTTATTCATTACATTTTATTTTGTATTTTTTTAATAAATGAAAGAAGTAAAATCTGAATTGCCTAAACTAATGTATCCGGAAGAAACGAAGAAAGCTAATACTTTAGAGATTTTTAAAGAACATAAGATTGCCGAACATAGATTAAAGAAAAAAAAATTCCTATGTATAGGGTTACAATAGTTGACTATTTACAATTAACATGTAATATAAACTCAATTCCTTCGTGCAGCTGCAAAATGTACAGTGGAAACAAAAACAAGATGTTCTTGTATTGAACAAATGTTCCACAAATGGTAAATACTTCTTTATTTTTAATTACAATAATGTTAAAGATGCACTATGAAGTATAATGTTTAGGAAAAATATTACGAGGAATTCATTAAAAAAGTTCATAAAATGACTTTGGATAACACCCCCCCCCCCCCCACACACACACACACCAGTACAATCAATAGTGAATTTATTAATGAAATTAAAATATCTATCTATCTATCTCTCTATATATGTAAATTTTTAAATACTAACAAAATCTCGTCATTGTATGCGGTATTTTTTAAAATAGCTACGTGGTTTTTTTTTTATCGATTATTGAAATTAGAGAAGATTTATACTTCTATGGAAATATTGAACATCACTAATTAAATCATACTTGGATCTGTTGTCATTTTTGTATCTTAATAGTTGAACGTGAGAAGTCAATTAATCAGAAAATTTTCAAATATTTTTCAGCTACAGAATTCCAAGAAAAAGTTATAATGCAGTCTACTAGATAAATCTGTTTATCAGTTACCGTACAATAGAAGAGGTTTTCTTAATCAATTCATTAGATTCAAATTATTTTTCCTCAAAACAAACAAAAGTGCATTTGTTAAAGTGATAGTATAATTCTATTCATCATAAAATCAAAATACTGTTAGGTAATAAGTTTGAAAGAATTAAGTTAGTATGTATAAACATCATATTTATACAACAAAAAGTTAAATACAGTTTCCACTCAAGATGTTTCATTGCTACCACTTTAATTAATTTTAAAAATTACTGGTACTTGGATTTTACCTTATTGATCAAGAAAGTACCATCTAACACTGTCATGCAAAATAATTTTTTCCATTCAATTTTTTTTTTAATTTAAAAACAATGCTCTTATCTATGTCTAATAAATTTACTCTTAGCAAAATTTAATGATTTTAAAGTTTCTTGGTTAGCCTTTTCAGAAAAATCAATGCGAAGGAATTGCAAACAATTTTACTCTCATTTCACTAGTAGGAAATTGAAAAAAATATTTTGGAGTATCTCATGTTAATAGAATTCTGCATGCCAAATTTGCTTTTTGAAGTCCAGACTGATTAAGAATAGTGACTATACGAGGGTGAATTAAATATGCACCGGAATTTCAGCCGGGAGGCCTGAAGGTCATCGCGAAGGCACTCAAACCTCTGCGCATGACAGGTGGGGATGTCACAAAATTATCTATTTGGCGGTATGTGCTACTCTCTCTTTTCCTCAGTCGGCATCACGATGAGTGAGCAAGAGGTTCACCCTCAGCCGGCATCTCACGATGAGTGAGCAAGAGGTTCACCCTCAGTCGGCATCTCACGATGAGTGAGCGAGAGGTTCACCCCAACTTTCCGAAAGATATTATCGTTAAATTTCTCACAACTGAAGGTGTAAGACCACTGAAATCTTACGAACACTTCGTGCACAGTTCAGGGAGAAATACCTGAAGAAAACCCAACTGTATAACTGGCACAGAAGGTTTCTGTAAGGACGAGCAAGAGTTGAAAACGCACCCCACGGCCGCCACCCTCGAACAAGTTTGACTGAGGAAAACATTGCCGCAATTCGGGACGTTCTCGATGGTGACCGCTGTTCAATGGTTCCTGGAATTTTATCTCAGGTAGCGATAAGCTCCAATCAGAGATGTGATTTTGTTTAATGATATACAGCCATCCTGACTGGCGAAAAGTTCGAGGAAATGTCGGAGGACAACACTGAAACATCCCCCCCCCCTTATAGTCCTGACTTATATCCCCGTGATTATCATCTGTAATAAAGTTCCTAAAAGACTTACATAGCTTGAATTTAGACAAATATTAATTACAAAATTTAAAATTTTCCCCCAAGGTTAAAATTATTGTATATAAATTTTCTTTTTTCATAATATTCCATATAGTTTACCATATATAGTAATATTCCGTATAATGGCTTATTAAGTTAAAAACCTAGTCTATTAATCTCCATAAGATCCTAATCCATCTAATAATATTTATTCCACATTGCGTAAATCTAAAAATGGCTCTAGCTATTAATATTTATTTAATAAAACACCTCTGATCATTTCAAATCCTATTAAAATTAGCTATTAAATCACGGTATATCAAATCCCCCAAAATTCTTTACTTAATTAATAAAATATTCTAATTCATAATTTACCCCGTAAAAAATAAATAAATAAATAAATAAAAAATAAATAAATAAACCTATTTTTTTTTTTAAATTCATTATTTTATTAAACACATCCAGGTGTCAAATAGAATATTTGTATGCTTTTAAAACTTACACGGAAATTAAATTCATCTTCCTTTTTGTTAAAAATCGTCTGTCGGGGAGAAAATCTATTTTTAGAAGCCATCTCGACAGCAGAGACTAAATTTTGTTGTTTATACCCAGTACGTCTTGATCCAGAGCTTTTCGAAAGATCTAGAACGCCGGGAAACCTGGTTATTTCCAAGTTAATCCGATCGGAAATGCTAATAAATCCCCCCAAAAGCGATTATGATTGGGAGAGAAAGATCAGTTGACTTGATTTGCAACCGTGAGCAAAGATGGTATAAATACAACCACATAGACGGATACGGAGAGATTTTTTATGAGTCCTTGGGGAGTTTTTGAAAACTTTTTGAGAGATTATAAGTTAGTCAGTTTATAGAAAATAACCGTTCATCTAAGACAGATATGTTAATGTGTTTACGAATGTAATAAGTGTATGGTGACATAATGAAGCGAAAAAGATTTGGAACTGAGTATGGCGATGTTCACAGAATATGTGCAATAGCAACGAAATAAGTAGAATTGTGAATTATGTGTGGATAGCAAACGAAAGATGCAACAGCTTTTAATCGAATTCTGGTGTGAGGGAACTTTATTCTTTTTTATCATCGGTGGAATGGAGAATTTCCCACTAATGTCAATTCTGAGTATGTCAATAAAGCTGGATTCTATTTCAATCGACTGCATTAATTGTGATCATCGACCGTTTTATTCTCAACAAACCAGTCGGCCTAAAACGCCTGTGCTGTTTAAACTGGAAACCCACGTAATTTCGATAGCGACCACTGCTTTTAGTCAAATCGTAACATATATCTGAATTAACATATGATTTTAATTCAAATGCAAAAATTAAAAAAGTATTTTTTTCTAGAAGTGTTAATATCTTGTAATATTAACGAATGGAAGTAAGTTTAGGACCAGCAAAATCTTTTAAATCTGTTATAATCTGATGACGTCATGACAGTGGTATTTTATGCGGGACCCACCTGTTATGACGTTTATAGATTACTACTCGCTAGATTTGACGTTTTGGAAAATACAACTGCTGTTAAGAGCATTGTTCACGGGAAATCATTGAGTGAAGAAGAAAAGGGTAAAATAAGGGGGGTTTCGGATTACGGGGTGACTGAAGGAAAATTGGTTTAAAAATAAACAGCTAAAAACTCAACAAATATAACAGAGGATTTAAACTCATTATAAAAATAAAACCCTGAACATGTTTAGATAAATATGTAGCTACAGAAATAAATTTCACAATATACTCTTCTAAATATGTACCGCCAACATAAAATAAATAACCGTTTGCATTTTTGAATTATACTTTATAATGGATAAACTATTTTCATCCTTAAAATACTCCTACATTAATATCAAAATTATTATGTAAAGCAACGAAGCATAAATTTATGCAAAAAAGAAAGATTAGAAAATTCCCCAAACTTTTTTTCAAAATAAAATTTATGTTTTCCTCCTAGTGAAAGGAAATTTCTTTGATGAAAAACGTCACTTTATTCCTGTGCCTTTGGTAAAGGCTAAAAAAATAAATATTCAAGATTCCTTTTATTTTTTTGAGAAAAGTATTTTAGTAACTCAATTTCAACAGTCTTTTTTTTAATATAAGACACACATGCTTTTTGTAAAGTTAATATTATCATTTAGAGTTTGATAGAGATGAAAGAAAATATCATAATAAATAAATATTTAATCGAATAAAGGTACTTATTTTTCAAACTGAGTGAAAATGTGTCCAGGCCTTGAGCCAAAACAGATCCTTTAGCTTTAATTATCAATACTCTTTCAATTGAGCAATCTGGATGAAATCACGTCAACCCAATTCATTCAGACATCTATTTTGTGATGGCATCTTGCGTGTTATTTGAAATAGCTTGCCAAAATATACCAAAAGTAAAGGAACTCCAATACATTATGTATGTGTTAATTAGACATTTATTACTTGGTCAGAATCAAATGAGGTAACAAAAAATGAAATAAATAATGTTTTCTTCCAACCGAGTAAAAATGTGTCCAATACAGGACTCGATACCAAATCATATGGTAGATATACTAAAGTTAGAAGGACAACCCTCGGCAAAAAGTTTCCGATCAGTGTTATCAAGTTTTAACATCGTCGAAAATTTACCTCGAAGTGGACGTCTACGAATGACAACGCCTAGGGAGGACAGAAAACTTATAGAAATAGCGAAAAGAAAGAGGCGTGCAATCTCAAAACAACTCAGTGCCGAATGGTCTAAGTATAACGTAAAGGTATGCGACCGCACTGTACGTAATCGTCTAACTGCAGTAGGATTCGAACTCTGCAAAGCTAAAACGAAACCTTGCTTGACAAAGAAGCATAGAAAAGCGCTGTTGCAATAATGTAAAAAACATGTACACTGGCCACTTGAAAAATGTAATAAAAATATTTTTAGCGATGAATCTCGCATATCTCTCCAAACAGGTCATTAATGTGTAACATTTGTTTTGAGGAGAGTTGGTGAAAAGTTCAATGATAAGTGCGTCAGTACGAGTACTAAATTTTCACTTGCTTTTACAGTTTGGAGTTGTGCGACATCACAAAGCGTCGGTAAGTTATGTATTTTATTACGTACACTAAATTCTGATGTTTACATTGACATTTTAGAGAATTGCACGAAGACAACGCAGCTCCCCATCGCACCAAATCAGTGAAAAATTTTACAAAATGTAGGCAGTCCAATTAAGACCATGACTTGGACACACAATAGTCTTTATCCTAATCCCATCAAACATCTGAGGAATATATTTTTAAAAAAAATCGATTTTGATGGAAGGTATGGGATGGAAGGTACAATTTACGTTCCAGGATAGTTTTGATGCATTTTTTGCATTCAGAATGCTGTCATTCACTTGAATGCGCCCACACCATCAGCAGACATACAGGCCCAAATCATGACATTTGTTGGGTTCTTTGTAGTTGCTTGAATGAAATCAGGATGCAACTCTTTCCTATTCTACGTCTCACATATTTTCGCTCACCACTAAGAAACGGCGATGTTTTACTCTCATCGCTCTAGATTATTTGCTTCCACTGATTTTCTGACAATTAATGTTTTCTTTTGCCTCCTGAACTTGTTTCTTGCGTTTCTGAAGATTTAAAAATAGTTTTTTCCTTGTAATTATACATTTAAGTCCAAAACCTGCTAATTTTTATTAGATGTAAATTTCCAACTGAGCGATAAATGTCCGGACCAGGATTTGAACCAGGGATTTCCTGGCTGAAGCCGCCAGTGCTCTACCATCTGAGCTACCCCAGACGAATCTGGTGGAATTCTTTCACCCAGCTAACGTTAATGATCATAACATCTGGTCTGAAACCTGGTTCAGGCCATTGGTTAGCTGGGTGAAAGAGTTCCACCAGATTCGTCCGGGATAGCTCAGATGGTAGAGCAAAGGCGGCTTCAGCCAGCAGATCCGTGGTTCGAATCCTGGTCCGGATATTTTTCGTCCAGTTGGAAATTTACATGTAATATGATTTATTTACCAATTAAAATAATTATGTTAAAATTAATCTACTGCTAATTTTTTCCTTATTGTTCTTGAACTAAATGAAATATACATTGCATTCATTTCATATCTAGCAGCATCTGATGGAATTCTTCTTTCTTTGAGGCATATCCTTTTTATCATTCTACTGTGAGATTCACTTGTGCATTTTTTTTTTTCGGACTCATCTTGCCTTATTCATCATTCATTTATTTTTCTTAATACGTAAGCACAACTTCCGTACACCAGATATAGTGACTGATCCACCAACTTATCTTGCAATTTCAGAATAAGAGAGGCCTTTTTCCCTGAATATGACAATTCTGCTTCTTTTTGTAGGTGTCCAATATGTAATTGTTGTTGATGATATTTTTTTAAATTATTTGCATTAAGAAAAAAAAAGAAATATTTAAAGAAAAAATTCATTTTTCAAGATGTCATTTTTCTCCAAATGACGTTTTTGGGTATAACGAGTAGGATATCTCAAATACTTCTGAATATTTTTTCATGAACTTTATATATATATATATATATATATATATATATATATATATATATATATATATATATATATATATATATATATATATATATGTTTAATGCCAGTCTGTATAAACCGAACCTAAAATTTTTTTTTTATTCTTAAAAAAAAAAAAAAAAAAAAAAAAAAAAGTGATTATAATGTTGAAATTTTCAAAATTTTGTAGTATTAGATAAATATAACTCGGTACGTTAAATATAAAAAATGCATTATATACAAATTTATGTAGATTCAGTGTAGTTATTGTAATCTAAAGTATAATTAGACACACAAAAAATAATTCTAGTTGTAAAATGTATTCCTTAATTCTGCGCGTAAGCTGTTATACAAATGTTCTGCTCGGCAAATATCTGACAGTTTGAAGCGTCCTATAAATATTAATTCTGTATCTTGAAATTTTTTAAATGCTGGAAATGAAAAAACATACTTTTATATTTTAATCCCAATAAAAATTGTGTTTTTAAATCATACACATTTTAAAATATTAAATGTTGATTTTTTTTCCGTTTTTCAGTTTTTGAGACTCCTGAGACAACTTAATATAATCTCATAAATGTAATACTGTATAACCAAACTTCAGCCAGCCTATATACGCAAGTATAACAGGGTGGAAACAAATTTATCTATAAAACTAATAAATGTGAAAAAAACGTACGGTTTTTGTTAGCAAGATATTCAAGTACACTTGATGTTAAGTATACTCAATAATACAATCATAGGAGCAATCGATCATGCATACTAAATTTCCCCAATGGGCTGACACACTAATCACACTTAAAATGATTTCCATATTTAAAGAAACGCTTTCTTGTGTCAGTAGTATTTGTAAATGTATGTCACATTTTAACGCCACACTACAGCTTGTATTTTATTGAGTATTTGTGAGTATTGTTGATGATTAGATAAACATAAATTATTTTTCAGGGATTCCACTGAAATTAGTCTTGCATGCAAGGTATCCTTTCCTAGGAAATGGAAGATACATCCATTTTAAGTGGGGATTATGATAAAAAATTTATAAAAAAAAAATAGGCATTTAATAAAATGCTAAAATAAAATGTAAATACAATTAAACGTTGGACGTTTCGGATTCAGTTCTGAATCACTCGACAGTACACAACATACAGATACACAAAAAAATTTACAAAGAACCAAGTGAACCAATTAAAGCTAAAATCAGAGTAAAACATTATACCGATGTAGAATGGAGGTTGCTTTGCTCATAAGCAATTCAGTCTACTTCATGTAGAAAATTGCTTATGTAAAATGTTGTAATGTTGCAATTGGCTTAATTATGTGTGTATTCCCAAAATCTGGAATAGGGTAATGCACTAATGCATATAGAACAATTATGATTGCATGTCTTGAATGAAGCTTTATGCTCCTTTAATATAATGTTAAGATTACGACATGTCTCACCAATATAGATAGAATTAGAACTTTGACATAGAATTTTATATATGAGATATTTCACATCGTATATAAGATATTTATAAAAATAACCTGATAAAAAAATTTAATCGAATTCTAAGATGTAGGAGCAAAATTAATATTGACGGTTTTAAACAGTAGTGGTACTTTCCCGGAGATGTATTGGTAAAAGGGATTAGCATGGTAGTCTATTAGAGATTCATGCTAAAGCAGTGAGGTATGTTTAATGGCTATTATTGTAAACTCTGAAAAAAAAATCCTCGACACGTTGAAGTGGATATTTGTTATTCTTAAGATCTGTGAAAACTCCATTTTTAACACTTTCCAAAAAAGTTGAAATGTGTTTATTACTTCGGTTTGTCTGGCCGTCAGGACGTAAATCCGTCTGTCCGCGTTCTAACATCCGTAAATATACTCGGATTGCCCTGAAATGTTTGGATTTATTGACGTTTACCATAGCACGTTCCCTATAGCAAATGAAGTTTGTAGCATGCGTAGTTCATTTACAGGGATAGTCAAAATTTTTCCGTTACATTACGGCCTATGGGAAAAAATCGTTTAAATTTATTTTTAATGGTGTTACACGCTTTCAAACATTTCATATTGATATGCTTTAATGAAATGCACTAAAGTAGGCATTCTACAGAATATGGGATGTAAAGAATTTTTATTACTCATTTACATGGACATGCAAAAGAATTTCTTTACATAATAATATAGGTGTAGAGGGAATTGTTTGCGGCGTATTTTAATTAAGTTAAATTATTTCATATATATTGAAACTGTTATACGTCGCTGAGATTTGATATAAGTTATTTCATGTATAATACGGAGTGAATAGCATTTACAGTGACACACAAAAGATTTCAGAAACTACACTGCTCGAAAAAATTAGGGGAGCACATGGTTTTAACGAAATTACGCAAATATTTACACCGGTAACTAACGTAAAATAATACATCCATGATTTAAGGTGTCGTAGAAAACAGATAAAGAAACCTTCACATGTAAATTTCAGTTTATGACGTCAAAAATTTGAAAAAGGAGATAAGTGCAGAAATCGGGATTTTGCAGAAACGTCTGTTTCACTGCCTCAGTTGTAAAATTCAATTGTTCGGCTTGTGTTTTGAGAAAAGGTGGCTTGAAAATGTCACAACAGCATGATTTAACGCAATCCATGACTTGGTGCGTTATCGGGTTAGTTGAATTTGGGGAAACACAAAGAATTGTAGTGGACGCTGTTGGAAACGCAAGAAGTGTCCAAGAAAGGCTGTGGAATCGATACCAAGACACATGGAATGGTCGTCATCGACAAGTGCAAGGTCGAAAATGTGCTAATACAGAAACTGATGACCGATATACCCTGTTAACAGCTCGTCGAGACGGAAAGGACAATGCTACTCAGCTGCAAACAGAGTTGTTCTTGGCCACATAACGAAGGGTGTCCAGCCAAACAGCCCGAAATAGGCTTCATCAATGTTGTCTCTATGCACGTAAACAAATGTTCTGTATTCCGTTGGCCTCAAGCCACTGTGCGACCTAAAGAAGTTGGGGAACTGAACATCTAGTTTGGAGGCAACGCTGTTGGAGTCAAATTCTATGTACAGACGAGTCCCTATTCAGTCTGGATGTGACATCTGATGTGTTTTGGCATGGAGAGAAAGAGGCACTCAAAATAATCCCACATTCGTTCATGAAAGATCACATTACAGACGAGGTGGGTTGATGCTATTGACTGGAATCATCATACGGGCCTGCATATCATTCGGAATGACACTTTGACGATCCGAAGTTATACAGTCGAGATACTGAGACCTCATGTCGTATTTTATGCTGCGGAAATTAGTGAACTCTTTTTTGTCCATGCATGATAATGCCAGACTTGATACAGGTCGTCTTGTGGAAAACATGCTTGAAGCTAAAACAATATAGTGTATGGAATGACCAGCATGCTCTTTTGACCTAAATCCGATCGAACATGTTTGAGACATATTCAGACGACGCATTGCTGCGAGACCAAGGCCCCCTTTTACTGTCCAGGACTTAGAAATTTCAATTCTTGAGCAGTGGAACAGTATTACACAAAGTCTTATCGATAACCTCATCGCATCCATGGAAAACAGGTGTGCAGCAGTCTTAGCTGTTCGAGGAGACCACACGCGATATTAAAAATCTTGCATCATTTCTAAATAATACTTTTTTCTAATCATTTACATGAAACTATATTGTTGCCCTAAACCATCTTTTCATTTATTTTCATCTTTTAAAAGAATAAAAGCTCCCTTACAATTTTTTGCGTCTTTTTTTTTTCTCCATTGCGCATTGATATACGTGTACTATCCATTTTATGCCCATACATGGCTTTCTTGCACTGTTCTCTTCACTTTTTTGCTTGGTTCCTTAATTTTTTTGAGCAGTGTATATAGTATCCGAACAACTGTACATTAGCGATGATTGCTGGGAATTCATTTTTAATCATGATATGCGATTTTATGTTTCACTGTATTCATACATACTACATAATGTGTATAAATGCTGTAATTCTTATACAGGGCTACACAAAAGTATTCGTAATTGTTACTGGGTATGAGCACAAATTGCTTAAATATGGTTTTTATATGAATTATGCATTTTTACGCTGAGCTGCATTTAATTTACTAAGAAATGTTTGTAGAATATCGACAAAATTATATAAAGTGTCACGAAAAGAATTGGATACATGACCGTCCATAAATGATAATTTCTGGAAATTTGTTTCAGCAGTTTTAAGAGTGTTTTAGTTTCAATTAATTTTAACTAAATAGTGTAATAGAGGTGCTATGTTAACTACAGGGTTTTACAAAAGTATTCAAGTAGGTTTCCATCTATTACAATAAATTCCTCAAAGAGAAATTGCAACCTGTTATGCGTTTTCTTACTAAAACTAAATTTTCCCATTATATAGTATATATCTCAATATACAGATCAAATAAAGGGCTATTCAAAAGAATTGGAATACATATTTGGCTGTTGACAGTAACTATTGAAATCAGTTTTTCAAATGTTTTATACGTTTTCTAAAATGTTTACTTTGTTATATTATACGCCTTATTTCCCATAATAACAAAGTTTTTTTAACGCCTTCTGGAAGTGTTGGAAAATGTAACAACATCTGTTACAGGAATTTTCTTGTTACCGTTACATAAAAAGTTCTAGGATACCAGTTTCTTAGAAAAACTTTAGTAACGTTACATATTTTTCTTTTACAGTGTGAGAGACCGCATCACACCAGTTGTGTGACAAATTTTAGTCAGATCAGTTAAAGGTTAACATTCCTCAAAATTCTTACTGGAATAGAGGAAAAAATTATTAATCAAAAGATTGAACATCACTTTACGGAAAGGATGCAATCTTCGGAATGTTTTGTCTCATTGCTTACTATTACTTAAAATAGCAGTTATCATATCACTATTTAATAAAGCGTGAACATTTTGTAATCAATGTATCACTTTTAGCCCGGAAAAAACAAAATTATCATCGATCTTAACCATCAGAACTATCCAGTTCGATGATGTAGAATAATTGTTTTAGAGTTTTCAAATACATCCAACAAACACCCCGCAGTGTTTCCCCATGAATCTCCAAGAGGCTACAGAGTTATTTGGTATTACAAAGATTTATCGAATAAGACATCACTACTATTTAAAGTCGTTAATATTACTTTTACTCTATACCACAGAATCGAATTAAAAAAAATACGACTGGTTATAAATATAAATATCCTAAATCAGATGTGAAATGTGTCATATATACAATCCCATGTTAAAGTTGTAATTTTAAGCTGTAATTATATTTGAGAGACTGGTGGTACACTTAACATTAGATTAAAGAACTGTAAACACACATTTAAGACAGGTACATCCATTATTTGGGTGTAAATGGATTTAAGGAATCACCCTGTATATTAGGATTTTATATTAATAGAATGCCATTCTTCAACACGTATTAATGTTAAGCTAATAACTTAGTTTAGTAAGTGTCTATATATTTTAATTTACCACAATTAAGGTAAAATTAGGCATTTATTAATGATGCGTAAATAATAAAATGTATCATTGTTTTCATAAACATGTAGACATTTGTTTATTAAATACATTGTTTAAAAGAGAATGTAATTTTTTAGTTAATCCCTAAAGAACAAAATTTTGTGGAAATAAATTTCAATGTAAACTGAATCTCATCTATGCAGTTTAAAAAAATCTACTTTCACTGATTAATTTCAAGACATTTTGCATCTTTAATTAGAAAAACTTGAGTATCGATTTTTCTAACATTGTAACAAAGTAGGAACTACACTAAGCAGATTACCCATGAAAAATGATACACTTACGTAAATGACTTCGGATTTAAAAAATCATTTTAAAATTGTTACAAATTGCTTTTCTTAGAATAATTTCTGCTGAAACTAGATAAATGAAATTTCTTATATTATATCTGAAACAAATTTATTAATTGATAATATTGTGTTCGTTTCAAGAGTAAAAAATGTGATAATAGATCTTGTCTTATTGCATAAATGCTATCAAAAGAGTTTTGCACGGGTAATTTTAAGTGCCTCATCATCAGATGAAACTGCACTAACAATACATTTAAATAGAAGGAATTTTTTTAACTTTAAACACAATAACTAGTAAATATAATGAAATAGTTAAAATATCTTGCACGCATTCAATTTAAGCTAATTATGTTACGTATTATCTGTTAAAAAAATATACATAATACAATTTTAAAATGCATTTGCATATTAATCATTAGAATAGAAAAGACGTTTTATAAAATATGTTATACTTTACTCAAATCCCTTGCATCCGAAGCGCACAGTTCAATGATTATATATTTAATCAGAAATTGTGAATAGTAATTTTTAGTCTGTTTAATAAAACATTATTTGTGATAGCATAAAGTTTTTTTTTCTTTAAGGTATGGATTTGCAATCTCTGAACAAAAAGAAAATTCCTGAAATGGTTGTATGTATGAGCTTCGGATTCAAATGTGTTATGACGTAAATCGTTAAACGTACGCTGTAGAAAGATTTTTTTTTTTTTTTTAACGAAAGAAAAAAGGGTATTATCTGTTGAAATAAATATACATAATACATTTTTTAAATGCATTTGAACATAAACTTTTCGAATAGAAATAATGTTTATAAAATATTTTATATTGTACTTATATCCTTTGCATTCGAAGCGTGCATTTCAGTTATTATTTAATTATTTAGAAATTCTGAATAGAAATTTATTCTTTATTTAATGACATATTATTTGGCGATAACATAAAGTAAAAATTATTGTTTCTGAATTTCAGGTGTGGATTTGAAATTTCTGAACGAAAAGAAAATTCCTGACGCAGACTTACATGTGAGATTCAGATGCAAATGTGTCAACAACGTAGTCCGTTAAACGTACGCTGTAGAAACTAATTTCTTTAACGAAAGGGGAAAATGCTCCGTTAAAAAAAGATGCCAAAATAAAGCATTTATTGTATTCTTGCTCCATGTATCATTAGTAATTGCAACATAATTATTGTAATACTAGCAGGTTACGCCCGCTTCGCTGGTCCATTTTCCAAATGAACCTTGATCAAACAAAATTATGAATTCGACCTTGTATTTTAAATTAATATGGACCTTCACCTGGAAAAAACATTTCGCATTTGTTGAATACGATGCAAACGCCATTTAGATATTATATTATCTTATGCTTTAGGCAAAATTCGGGCTATTCAGAAGAAACTTTTTATAGGAGATCTTGAAAGTAGAGGTTGGGAAGGAAATACGGCCGTTATGATCATCAGATATTAAAATGTTCTCTAGTCACCACACTATTAAAATGAGAGATAATTACAACGATTGCAGAGAGTGACCACTGAACAATATTCATGTTTGGATTATTCACTATCGTATGTTAGTTTCTGAACTCCGGGCTTCTCAGCATGGTGCTATGTATTCTTCTGGTAGCATAAAAACTATTTCACTCTACGTTACATTATATTTCGTAATATACGTATTCTTCTGGCAGGTCTACTGCAGTTTTCTATCTTCGGATTACAGCAGAGTAAATACAGTAAAAAAAATGTAATAAATTATTTGCACACAAGGAACTGATTAACTTTCATATTTAAAAGAAATGTGAATCATACAAAAGTGGATTTTTAAAACTGAAGTGTTTGAATAAAATTAAAATAATATAATTTTGACTGCCGTTTCTTTTTTTTTAAACCAATTGCAATCATGTAACTGTTAACCTGAAAAAAAACCCTCCATAACTGATTATGATAGAAAGATAAACCTCTTCCTTTCATCCAATCAAAATCTTCCTAATCTTCCATAATCGAGTGCACAGGTAAGTTTGACAGCAAACATTAGAAGCGTTTAAAAACTGCATGGTTACAAATGTGCCAGAGTTAGATATAAAACAAAGGTAATTATGAACAAATCTACATTCCATTAAATAAAGTCAATTCTGTTAACTGAATTATATTAGATATTTCACGAAAAATACTCTTTGAGGCTGATAAATGATGTCAGTTATACAAAACCTAATAACTTTTTACGCATTAACCTTTTTGATGCACCGAAGATTTTTTTTTTTCATTTCTCTAATGAACATAATATCAGGGAGAAATAAATACGCTTTTTAATTTCAAAATTACCTTATTCTACAGTCTGTTGCCTAAATACACATAAAATCGTTAATTTTTCACTAAGTTTAGTGGCTAGGGCAGTGCGTCAGATTTTTTTCCCGAGTATTGTCATTCAAAGTATTGCTTATTTAGTGATAATAAAAAAAACTGCAGATGAAAAATATATAATACAAAATCTTCTTTTGTCCGTTTGCTTCATAATGAAAAACCATAAATTTATTAATCACTAAGGACAAATTTCATCTAATCTTCTGCAATCAGGATCACTGTCCAAAGAGTCTCTTTCAAATATAAAAGAAATATCCACTAGTTCAGTAAATATGCTGATTAGCGAGTAGCCTGATTGCGAAGATAAATCTAACATCATTCAAAAACCTTCAAAAACCTTCAAAAAAAAAAAAACAAAAAAAAAAATGATTCGTCAATGAAAAAAACTGTAAAAGGGATGCCGAATTAAAAAGATCATCGAAAATTTATTTCAGTACGCATTTTTTATTGTAAAATGTTTTCTTGTGTGGTATTAATAACGCATAATTGCATGAATTTTCTTAAGAATAAACTTATAGTACTTAAAATCTGAAACAATATACATTTGTAAGAGGAAAATTGGCGATATGCGTAAAAGAAAAAAAAAATGTGTACAATATTCGCTGATCTGAGTTTCGAGGTTATAAAAATCACAAGTTTGGGGAAAACAAACCAACCTGTTTCAGTATTAAAGTATGAGAAAATTTTTAAATGTCTAAAATTAAATTATTTAAAAACATGTATGTATGAGTTAGGGGCAGACATTTTCACTAAAATTTAAATCCACTTTTATAATGTTAACTGTCATTTACATAATTTAAATTTCAATATAAAAAATTGCTCTAAAAATGCTGTCTTACATTTGAAAAATCACCTATATAATGTGAACATCGATGGGGTTGATGCCACGTTTACGCCTTTTTGGATTGAAATCAAATTATTTGGCGTGAAAAAAAAAGTGTAAAATCAAAATAAATAAACATGAGATACATACGTATCGTCATATTTATAATTACATCTGCTAGTTTTTCTGTAAGGATTATAAATAAGATTAGATAATAAAAAAATTAATAAAAAAGAATTTTTTTACTCACATGGAAGGTCTCCTTAATGCGCATACTCAAAATATTAAAAAAAAAAAAAGAAATGCTAATAAAATTACTCATGTAAAGGATCAGTCAAGTGCAACGTCAGAATCCCAGTAGAAAATCAGTAAAAAATATATATTTTCGTGTGTTTGGAGCGAAAAGACGAACGCTCCACGCTATTTGGCGAACCAATACATTTCCTTGCCAAATGCAAGATGTTAAAATGCATTTATAAATTTCTTGTTAAATAAGCATTTAAATGCATAATACTCTATCAATTTAAACTTAAAAGGTGGATTAGTTTATTATTTTTTCTGTAAGCTTATATAATAGATACAAATTGCGTGTTGCTGTAATTATTCAATTTTATATGGTGTCACTGGCGGGATAAGTTTTAAGTGTATTTTGATTAAGAATGCTATCATTAAACCTTTCGATATTAAGTCGTTGTTTCCATGGCAACAATACTTATCTCTTATTGTCTCTGAGACTAATAATATCGAAATCAAATTGCCAATGCTCAGATTCGGACCTTAATTTTCAGTTTGAAACAATTTTAATCTATTTAAATTTTGTTCTAAACAGCATACACTAAAAAAAACCCGACATTTTTACAGTACAAAGTACTGTTCATCTCGCGCAAAAACTCGATCACAGTGAATGTGCTGTATTTTTCTTTGGTTTCCTGACTATATTAGCATGGAGAATACAGTAGTTGCGTAAAATTACAACACAATGTGCTGGCAATTTCGACGTCAGTAGTTTGTGCTCTAAAAAAAAAAGCGTCCAAATTTCCAGCACATTGCGTTGTTAATTTTACGCAACTACTGTATTTTCCATTGTAATAAAGTAAGGAAACCAAAGAAAGATACAGCACATTAACTGTGATCGAGTTTGTTCTGGCGAATCTACAGTGGTTTTTTTACAGTGTAATTACGATCGTTAAATTTCATTATATACGCACATAAATGTATATGTCAAAATTGATGTTATAAAAATGTATTTATTTAAGTTAAACTTATTTAAAATAACTGTGTATGAAGAGTTTAAAATTTTTTTGTTATAGAAAATTTATCATAATATTATTCAAAATTTTATTGTCTCTCCAACCTGCGTTAAATCACAAAAAAATTAAATTTTCATTATTATTTTACAAACACTAAATCAAGGTTCTGCCGATTTTTTTAAATAAACATATATATGCTTATGAGAAGATTATTCTATATATATTTTTTAAATATTTATCAGCTTGTGCTTATGGAGAACTTCCTTGATTTCGTCTTATCAATTTTTCAGCTGCATTTTTCTCAACGTGACGCAAAAGATAAATCGCCAAATCTTATTTCAATTGCAATATTTCAACTAAGTAATTTTTTAAGCATTTCAAACATTTCCTTTCATGCTTAAATGAAATATTTTCGTTTTTTAATATCATCAATCATTAAAACTGAATTATTTTTTTTTCTCCTTTTTTTTACATTTTAAATAAAATTAGTATTTTTTTTCTTTTATTTTTCGAGCCATTTCAATTTTTTCATCAACGATAAAGTTCGCCAAGAAATAAAATGGTAACCTTATCGCCCAAAATAACAGATATTTCTGTCATAATTCTTTAACTAATCTACGTAGAATGATGTGTTATAGCTTAAAATCCTCCCCAAATCCATACCTATCTAACAGTGTAAGTTCCGTCAAAATCCATAAAGTAGAACACAAAATATAGAGGTTCGGAACGAAATTTTCGTTTGGATTTTATATATAGGGGAGACTAGGGAGGGTTGACCATACGGGAGGCTTAACCCACTCATATGTTTTCATATTTAACAGAATTTCAGAGTTTTATCAATAGGTGTCAACCAAAGCTACTGGAATGCTCAAACAACAGTCTCTGTTCTATGTGCATAATCGAAATAGCTGTGAAAAAATCAATTGTGAGGTGCTTTCAGCCTAAAAGTTGTGTTTTTTAGAAAGAAAATTGTGAGCTTTTTACAGAAAACATATCATAGAAATTTAAGTAAGCAGGTTTTAAGTAATGCAGAAATATCGAACTTTCATTAAAGGCATAAACATTATACAGTAAGTAAGGCTTAACATAATAATGTGCTATTTTTAGAAAAGGGCTATGTGGGGAGGCTTGACCCAGTCAATGTGAGGGAGGGTTGACCAGATGTTCAAGGCTCCCTTAACACATTCACGGCGGTAAACGAGAACTCTCGTTTTCTTTCAAAATACTTCATTAATTAAGGGCGTGGCTTCCACCTCACAGAAAATGCATTTATATCCTGGTGTCCATATTTTTATAGATTGTAAGACATTTTATATTAAATTCGAACATTGAAAAATATTTAGCGATGCATAAACTGGGGAACCCTATATGAAACACAAATTTACAAAAGACTTTCAGATAGGGTTCTTCTGCTGTTTTAAAATTCAGATTTAATAAAAATTGCCTGTCGTCAATGTGTTAATTTAGGGGGGCTTGGAAATCTTTTTATTATTCACTGCACGTAATGAAAGATTAATGGTTACATATAAAAATGAATGTAAATTTATTCTGGAAAGCTACAGTAAAATGAGGTGATGGAAAAGAAAACGTTTAAAACGGATTAAAGAAAGATGTGAAAAATTGCTATAGAATCCATTGCACGAAAAAAATTAATGAAATGTAAATTGGAATGTTGACAGGAACTTTTTTTCTATTTAAATATTACTTAAAATAGGTAAATAGGAACAGTGGAAAAGACTAGAAAGTATGAAAGCAGCAATCTTAACCGTTTCAGGACCAGTTGTATGTTTATAAAACCACTTAATTTTAAATCCCAAACGCCAGAATCGCACCAGAATTTTGCTAACATTTTTTTTTTCATTTAATATCTATGTGAAATATAGCCTTTTCATATTTCCAAATAATTTTTTTTTTATATTCCGATGCCAGTCATTTATTTCAACATTTTAGTACTGAAAGTACTTTTCTCCTTAAAGTGTTAAAAGATGTTAATGATACGTTACGTACTCATGCGGTTGAAGAAATACATAACATTCACCAAAAAACTTTACGAAGTTATGTAGACAAATTTAAATATGATGAATAGTGAAAAGCCATAATATTTGACAACTAGAGTTGTCACGTTGAATGTCACAAAAAGTAGAACAAGAAGACAAAAACAAGCGGGACAGTGACTACTAAATGCGGACATAATAATGCATCAAACACTATGAAAACGGAACCTGTCCCTAGCGAAATACTGTCTTAAATGTTAAAATTTCATTTTCATTGCTGTACAGTAGGGAGGAACGAAAGTATAGGACAAAATATTTTTTTTTTTTTTTTTTTTTTTTTTTTTTTGTTCAGAAAATAATTTTCTAATAGCAATTAAAAGTTGTCTTTGAATGTTCACAATGAAACTACGAAGTTTCTTCTTTCTAAATTTATATCTTGAGGTGCCGAAACAGAGGCAATAATAAAGATTTTTTGTTAGAAAAACTCCACATTTAACATAAAATTTAAATTTTTTTTCACTGTTTTATTTTTACATTTCTAAAATCAAATATTGTTTTTAATATCAATCTATAGATGCTTCTTTACTATAATAACAATAATATTAAGTTTAATTGATCTAAATTTATGCATTAATTTTCTGCAAAAGTGAAATAAATGAGCTTTTTTCCAAAAAAATCAAGGTGTAATATCAGTTTGAATTGAACTGTTATAATTACTTTTTTGTTTACAAATAGTTGTTCAAAAACAGTTTTTAAATAAAATGTGAAACTTTAAAAAAAATTAATTATTAATAAAATTAAGCTTACCAGTTGTTTGGGTCATTTTCTTTTTAAGATTTTTTGGAAAGGGATTAACACAAGCAACAACATAAACAGTAACAAGTCACTATAATTGAAGAAAATAGAACAAATATCATGACATAATTAATAACCAGTGTTATTGAAACAAAACAAATATTAAAGAATAATTAGAATATTCCATTACATTATTAGTTTCACATTTATTTGGTTTTTAAATTTTCTTGATTATTAGGTAATGTTTTTGTGGTCTCAAATTTTGGCATCATCTTTTGCGAAGCAATTTTTGCTTTAATAAAGCCTTCTCTTGCTTCAGGACCACCGACACTGATGACTCTGTCACAAGTTTTATAACTATTTCTACTCCTTGTGTATTACTGGGTAAACGAAAGAAATCTATAGATGGTAAGTGGCAACTCCTGCTTCACTTATGTACATTTTTAAATCCTGATCAGTTATGCACTTTTTCATTGGAGGCTCTGTGATTGACATATACGCCCACTTAATCATATCAATGTAATCTTCAGCATGAAAATTGAGCTTGGGAACCACAAACTTTCTGACGCCATTCTTTTCTTCATTCTTTCATAACATACTCTGTTAAAGCTTTAAGGTTATCTGAATGATTCTCTGTTCATACATATAACCGAAGAATGCGACTTGCTAACGTAAGACATCGAGAATGAACCAACTTTCCTGTGTTTTTAAGAACAGATTTGGAAAGCATGCACCGCTTGAGATTGATGTGCACATTTCAAGTAAATATTTTTTGTCTGTGCTCAAATTTTCAATTATTTTAACATTAGGAAGTTTGTGTTGTATAGGCAAGGATTTGACCACTCGAAGTTCGTTACAATTTTCAAGTTGTTTACCTAAAACCCTGCCAAATTCATTAGGCTCTTTGTTTTTTAGTCTAATTAACGCAACAGGTGGAGCAAAGGCAATTAATTTAAGTGGAACAAACAAATAAGCCACTGCAGTACCCTATTTAGATCTTTTTTATTAAGGCAATCACACCGTTACTAACTCCAGTGTTTGTGGCTGTCCCATCACACCCAATTGCAGTTATAATTGATATGTTCAAATGAATGTTTCCATTAAAGTATGCTATTGTCCCATTAAAGTACGCTGTTATGCTATTTTTTATAGCTTCCCTGTTCAAACGTTACATACCCTAGAAAGGATGAATTGGGCTCTTTTGCTAAAGAAATATTTTCTTCAATGACCGTCTTTTTGTAAAATTTGTTTCCTTTTTTATCTTGCACAATTGTTTCATCTTTTATTCCATCGAAAAAACAAACCTATATTTTCTCGAACTTGGTTAAGGCTTCTTACTATTTCTTTTGTTCGATTCTTGGATCTCTCTCTACGAATTTTCATCCCATCAATCACCTTACTTTAGTTCTCCTCTGTAATCATTCCAACAACTTTAAGAACAGCACTTGCGATAGTCGCAGGAACTCTGCCTCAAACCCCAGTTCGGTCACAGGCACTTGCTACTGTTGGATGTTCTACTGACATCTGCTCGCTTGTAGTTGAATCCAAAAAAGAAGTAGAGGAATTTTTTTGATTGTATGTTACGTTTCTTTTAGATGTTTGCTCAGGATCCGATTTAATGACATCATATTCAGCTTTTTTAGTAGCCTTAACTACTAATTTCTGATTGTACATGTACTTTAATTGTTGCTGTATTCATGTTGCTTCCTCTCTTCTCTTTGTGTTAAAATCTTGGAAATAACTTCATCGAGTCCACTTATACACATTTTTCTCACTTTTCTTTGGTCAAGTAAGAAATCTTGTTCACATTTAGGTACTTTTTTTCTTTTTTCGCACTTACAGACACATAATTCTTTGCACTTACAGACTACTACATTAAAAAGACGTTTGTTTTCATTTAAAAACTTTGCTTTAATTAATCATATTTTTCTGTACCTTTTTTACCTTTTGATCTTAAAATACATCTGTATTTATCGTGATAGGTTTTTACCATTTGTAACGTGCGAGTACGAGATACTACAGGAATGGATTCTTTCGTCCCAAAAAAATTCAGATTTCTTAATAAGAATATCATGTATTTCACTCACCGTTGGTTCTTTTGATGTTTTCTCTGGTTTCAGCTCATGTGAAATATAAAGATAATATTTCATAACGTCATAATAGGTTGGAAGACTTAAATCACTTAAATGTTTAGGGTAACCAAAAATTGGGCATTCAAACTTTTTGTCTGGTCTGAACTGGTATCGACACTGCCATCAGACTAAAGATAAATTATTAACAAATAAATTATTATATTAATATTCAATCTGACATATTCATAAACAAAACAAATTCCAGTAAAGAACAGCATAAAAACATTTGTTACTCAAATGGTTTGTTTGCGAGCACTGACTGACGTCAGAAACATGTGACCAGACCACTGTTACAGCTATATGCTTCTCTTCCCCCTCCGCCACCCTACACTAGCGAATAATAAGCCGCCTGAATCAAGTCACTTCAAAACACTTAAAAAAACAAAAGTCACTTCAAACCACGTACTGTTCTGCATTTGACTATTAATTTTCAGAACTAAAAAAATGTTTTTTCGCCTTTTTAAGTTAAAAGTAGGGTTAATTCTTTCTATTACGAAAAACTGTTCTAAAAAATGGAATTTAAAAGATGCAAGATTTAGTAGCATGAATATTAAAGGTATGCAGTAGAAAACTATAAATATCTACTGTAAAGTAGTTTATATGTATTATTTAAAAATTGAAAACAGGCATTTGGTATTTAAATATATATATATATATCGTTTGCCCGACTGAAAAGAAGGGTTATATGTTTCACGCGTATCTGGGTATGTGGATTTCTTTATACCCTCGAAACATCCCAACAGCTGGAGGGATTTTAATGAATGAGATCTCTATCTATTCGTCTTAATCGTTCGATGGTTATAGGGTAGGGTTTGTTTTTATAAATTGAAAGTGGAGGCCGATTCAAAATTGCGGTAGAGACGAAAAAAATACGCACCCTATTGAGTGGCATATCATTGGATAGGTCTTTCAAACTGAAGACGATGTTTCACTGACTATTTTACAGTCAGAAGCGCCTTTTAAATATTACATAGCCTGAAAGTTGTGTAGGTAGGATCTCTAGCTTTACTGCAACTCTATCCGTCATAGGTCCTCATTAAAACAGTGTTTATATATGGGAACTAACAATTAAACGCAACTTAAAAGTCATCAATACAAGTAAATAAAAAAATAGGTATGTAATATAAAAAAAAAATAGTTTGGCATTGGTGAGAAATAATTAATTAGTTCGCTTTTTACGCAGCCGGGTTTTTTTTATTTCTTAAAATTGAATTTTCATTACTAAACCAAATTTATCAAAATTCGTAAAATCCACTTAAAAAATACGTATATTCAAGTCTTTTGCGGCACCTCTAAATATATTATGTTTGTTAAAATATTTTAATACTGTCTTAACAAAGGCATTGGACAACTTTCTATCTCTATTACATATCGAAATTAAAAACAAAAATTTTTCGTTCCACCCTACTGTACAATTATATCTGTTTAGAAAAATTCCTGTTTCAAACAAAATTTTTCTCATCAGACTTGCGATTGCGTCTAAACGTGTACGTTTAAGCATTTTTTTTTTCAAAAATATGTTTTTATAATAATTAAAGCATGTAGCATAATGTTATTTTGCTTTTTGTAAACTGATTTTATTTCTCTTCCAAATATTTCAATATAAAACAAAGTGGGTCAACCCTCCCATATGCGGGGAGCTTTGACCGATTACTTTTTCATTATTAAAATCAATCATTTTTCAAATTTCGCATCTATTACACTTATGTATATATTTTATTTTGATAACTGTTTGTATAACAAATAAAATGATACATAAAACCTTAATCTGCATTCAATATTTAAAAAATAAAAAATCATTTTGTAAAAAATGGGTCAACCCTCCCTAGTCTCCTCTATAAGTAGATTACAAACAACACATCTATGGAGCAGAATTTTAATGTGGGTGATCAGAAAATATAACAGAAAATATTTCATGAGTTTATTTGTATGTTTCTATGAATATCTTCATTTTTAATATATCTGAAGTTTTATTTTGCCAAAGTAACTTGACATATTTTCTTTTCTGATTTAGGGCGAGAATCTGAGCCAAAGGGTATATTCTTCTTCTCGGAGTTG
Source organism: Maratus speciosus (assembly GCA_963932465.1). Taxonomy (NCBI): domain Eukaryota; kingdom Metazoa; phylum Arthropoda; class Arachnida; order Araneae; family Salticidae; genus Maratus; species Maratus speciosus. The sequence continues at coordinate 428,323,946 of OZ010795.1, read as the reverse complement.
AATAAATTTGAAAAATTTCTGAGTGTGTTTCATTAAAATACTGTTTCTGGAGATAATTTAGGAAAGTTTATATCAGTGAAAAATTATTAACTTTTGACGATCTTGCTGTTTAACTATCTTGTGAGTTCTTTTAAAATGCGGACTGAACAATGATACCAATGCATACTATCTGGGAATTAGAAGAGGCTAACTAGAATGCTGCTGTACCTATGCACGATGCTTTTTATAATTTAATTCTAATTTTTGGTTAAAAACAAAAATATTCTGTAACAAAAAAAAAAAAAAAAAAAAAAAAAAATACGTATTTGTTTTGAAACTTAAAATTAATGTTTCTCTTTTGGCTATTAAAAAAAAAAAATCATGGGAACTATTTCAATGTTTAAATTGGGTTTAGTGTAAATAACAACTAAGGACATCAAGAAATGTAAATTATTATAACTAATCTGGATAACTGAAAATTTCCTTACATTATTAAATTAAACGATATCTTTACTTTATCTCTTTTCGGAATAGAATAAAATTAAATAGAATAATTCTATTGAAGTTCCGTGTATAAAAATTTTCTTCTGTCTAAACTAGAAGAAAATATTTTAATTTAATTTTTTTTTCGACTTACAGGTTTAGACTTATTTATTCGTTTTAATAACCGTAGATCTGCAGCTGGCAGCACAGACAACCACATCATCGAGTTGGAGGTTGAAATTCCAGAATTAGCTAAAACTCTATTCCCAAATTAAAACGCAGTCGATCTTCCAAGTCTTGGTTTAAAACACCTAAAAACACGATTTCACCGGTTGACTCGTAGGTTTATCATTGTGTTTTCCGGCTCCCAGTCCGCCAAATTTTCATTCCATTGGGTGCAGGAAAAAACAGTGGTAAACCTACGAGTCGATCACTAAAATCGGCTTTCTAGGTATTTTCTACCAAGATATGACTTGACAGACGGATTGCGTTTTAATATGAGAATCGAGTTTTAGCTAATTGTGGATTTTCAGTCTCCAACTCGATGAGATGTTTGTCTGTGCTACCGGGTCCCGGTATATCAGAGATCCGGTAAAATATGTTCTTTCAAAATGTCTGTCTGTCACATGTATGTGTGTCTTGTTTGTATAATTGTACTGTGTAAGAAATTATGCATAGAATTCAAATCAAAAATAATACATGGGGCATTCTCACAATCTTTTGACTTTCATGTCCCTGAATAATAATTTTTATTTTAATGCACTTTTTGTATTTTTATTTTTTATTTTATATACTTGGGAACATCCCATTGCATGATTCCACAACAATAATAACGAGATAAATGAGTTTTGGACGATGTTGGGAGTCCAAACACCTGGAAAACTCCTATAACATCCCGTGTCCCTCATGTTGATTTTTAAGTTTGGAACTGTCTGGATAAAATTGTTTCAATAAAAATAGTTCGATGTAATTTTTTTTTCTGAAACTGGAACTACTGTTTTATATAAATAGGTAGCTAAAATTAGCCTGCACACATTTTTAGGGTTGTTATTATTTTTTAAACGCTGCCCTTAGGTTGTTTTAGATTTTTTACCATCCCTCTTCTAAAATTATACAGAAAATCACTTCAGATGCAGCCATAGAATTTTTGTCAAGTTTTTTCTCATGCAGAAGTATGCTATAAAAATAATGTCTAAAATTCTTTGGCAGGAAATTTACTGTAAAATTTAAATTATCATTTAAATATCAATTTCAAGCATCGTGGCTTTATTGATAATCTCACAATCTCACCGTCTCCAAGGTTTATTCTTGCACTTTTCGAGGTAAATTATTATTATTATTTTAAATATAATCCAATGTAAATAACTGTTTCTTAAAATCAATGAACATTTTGGCTACCACCTAGTCTTAACATGATCTGCCTAAAATAGGTAGTAATTTTCCTTGGTGTTCCATCCTTACCATCCCCTTTTCTCCCATTTCGTCTCTTTTTACCTATAGCATCCCCTTTTTTACATTACCGTCCCTTCTTTAACACCCCTTTAAGACAATGTTATACCAAAATTATGTACTAAAAATACTACATTGTCATTATTTCTTATTTGAATGTCCTGTGGGTACAATGCAAATTCATTATAAGTAAATTAATAATTCTAGTAAATTAATAATTCTATAATTCATTATAAGTAAAAATGTAGAAGAAAATAAAAAGTTTCAGTGGTAAACTAGTAAGGAAAATTAAACTCGCAAATTTAACTTAAACCTCAGTTAAATAGAAAATTTTTCGCTACTGACCATTTTTTTCTTTATTTTGAATCATTAAGGCATTCGTCTATCAGATTAAAATGTTATTTTAGCAAGTTTAATTTTGCTAGATCCCCCCCCCCCAAAAAAAAAAAAAAAAAAAAAAAAATTCAAAAGATGAGATTGCCTCACATATGTTTTTGATTATGTCCGAGTTGAAATTAGGAATATTTTCCCAAGAGGTGGCACTGTGATAGCGATTTTTGTTACATTTTTATTATAGCATTGTCGGAAAGTGTACAAAGTTATGGATATAATAGAACCAAAATTCATTTCTAAGTTTTTGACTATGGACGTCAGATGCCAGTTGCAATTGAGGATATTCCCTCCGAAGGGGGTGCTGTGATAAAGATCTTTGTAAGAATTTTCTTTTCTATTATTAAAAACAATTTTACGTTATGGTTACAATTGATCCAAACTTCATAAATACGTTATTGTCTACGGACATAATTTCCTGTGGACAATGGGGTTATTCCTGCAGAAGAGAACGCCATCATAACAAATTTTGCGCAATTTCCTTGATTTTTTTTTTGCAGTTTCAATAAATAATTTATGAATATTTTCGACGACATTTTATTTTGAGATGCCATGTCATAGTGCATGGCTTGTGTAAGATTTTTGGGAAAATTCGTCTGTAATAGCTAATTTAGGTGCAGTTTTTCATTTGTATCACCAGGAAATGCACGAAGTTGTACACAGAATCAAACCAAACTTTAAATATTTATTTTTAACTATAAACGTTAGGTTGCAGTTTAAAATAGGGAAATTCAACCTGAAGGGGGCCCATTAATAACAATTTTTGTATGACTTTCTGAATTTTTAAGAAGTTTTTAAGTATAAGTAAATAATTCATCAATATTTTTCGATGAAATTTTATATTTAAATGTAAAGTTATGTACAAAATTTTGTATACATTTTGAAAAAATCTTGGTTGAAGGACAAGCTGCGATAGTGATTTTTCTGCAAATTTCGCTAAGAGCATGATAATTGTTGATAAAAAAATAATTAAATTGTCTAATATAGGTTTATTTTCCTTTTATGTAATTAGCATTATTTTTTATAAATAATTAAAAAACTAATATTTTTTGAACTACAGTGGCGGTCAAAATTTTCCGGCCAGTTAGTTTTTTTTTATTTGTTTGACAGAACGTTTTAGCGAAGAAGTTCAATTGCTCCAACAGTTAGGAATAAGCAAATTACCTCTGACCACGTGATCATTTTGATTGGTTACTTAAGATGCTTGATGCAAAGGGGAGGAATTCAAAATTCGCGCGTGCAAAAGTTTCCGGCCATTCGTCATTCATTAGTTTTTTGCTATCACTAAAGTGTTTTTTTGCCCATGTTTGCTAATTAATCAAGGTGAATAATATATTTGAAATTCAAAAATGAAAAGTTTAACAATTTATTGTTCCTAAATCAGTGATTTGTTTGTCGTTAAAGGGGCAATCTTCTCGTGAGATTGCGGCAAAGTTGTCGATCGTAAAATTTGCTGTAAACGATATTTTAAAAAATATATAAAGATGGTCATGGCCTTCGGAACTTGCCACGGTCCGGGGATCCCGGCAAACGACTATTCTTGAAGAGAGAATTATCAGAAGAAAAGCAGTTGATGACCCGCGTAAAAATGCCGCTGCAATTCCACGCCATTTATGGTGTTAAAAGCGATTTATGGTGTTAGGGTTATTGCTGAAACAAGTCTATCTACAGTGTCCAGACGCTTATGTGACGTAGAACATTATGGAACAGTTAGTGTTAAAAACCTTTCATAAGTAAAAAAATTCAGAGGGCCCGAATGGCGTTTGCCAAGGAATACAAAGACTGAACAACTGAAAACTGGAAAAAAGTATTATTTTCAGATGATTCAATCTTTTTGTGAGTGATAAAGAACATTACAACCGATGACCTAAAAACAAAAGATAAAGTTCTAGATATATTATTCCTACAATGAAGTACGGCGGAGGACACGTTATGCTGTGGGGAACATTTTCTAGAAAATGCGCCTGTCCGTTATTTGAAATCTGCGGCAAGATGAATAGTGCAATGCATAAGGATATCTTGCAAGATCATTTGCTGCCTTACTGGAGGAAAAATTGTGGTCGTAACTATTTGTGTCATCATGATAATGACCAAAAGTATACATGCAAGCTCGTCAAGCAGTGGCTTTCGAAAAAAAAAAAAAACCTTCGCTTTTGAAATGAACAGCCCAATCATCCGAACTGAATATAATAGAAAATCTTTGAAACTAACTTGAAAACGTGTGTGGAATTATAAATATTCCAATTCAGCAGCATTTTCACGAAAATTGCCAGAACCGTGGACAAAATTTAACATTGATGATCTAAAACCGTTCATTGAATCAATGCCACGTTGCTGCGCCGCAGTACATATTGTTAATTGTATGAATACAAAATACTATTTGTAAATGTTGTTGATCACTGTTATTTTCTTTTATGACACCATTTTTTTCCAAACTTGCCAATGTGGCCGGAAACTTTTGAGAACATGTGTTTTCTTCTGCAATTAATTTTGTCAATTAAATTTATTAATATTTAATTTTTATTCAATAAATAAGTTCTTAACTGTCATGTCAATAAAGTGTATAAGTATCACTTTGAGATTCCTCTTCATATGGGTATACTTACAAATTAACCAAAAATTTTATGCTGGCCGGAAACTTTTGACAGCCACTGTATGCATGAGATAGAAGAAAGTTTTGTGATTACCACATCTGAATATTTCACATTTTTATTATTCATATTTTATGTTTCCATTTAAGATGTATAGATGGCAGCATCATAAATTCCTTCCCTAATTCATAAAGATTACTTTAAAAAGTAAATTGAATATTCTGTTCTGTGATGTCTGCTGAAATGTGACATGGATTTCTTTTGTTCGTGCTTATATAAATTATAGAAATTATTTTGAAATGTCTGCTATAAATTCGAAATTTTTTATTGAGAATGTAACAAACTGCCAACCCTAAGTTACAAGAGAAGTTTTGTAATCAGTATTATGTACAGGGTGTCCAGCGAATAAGACCCTAATTTCAAAATTAAATATCTCAAAAACAAAGATCAATAGAATTATGCGGTAAACGGTTTGTTTATTAGCTAAGCTGTAAAAATGTTATGCAGAAGTTGCAAAATTTAGTTGCAAAAACCGTTAACAGATGGCGCTGTAATCGCCATACTTGTAAACTGCTTCGAAGTCCAGAGCAATGGCGTCTCATTCCTAGATGGCTTCCTACGTAAAAACGAATATTGGGAAAGTCCATTTTTTCATTGGGATGATGTGCAGAAATGGAGACATCTGGTCACAGAATTATTGCATCAGCTTTAATTTTAGAAAATTTCAATTAATAGAATTTTCAATAAAAAGTTTAGAAAATTATAAGAATTTTTTAAATATTTTATTAAATTCAATCTTTAATGCCATATAATTATTTAAATCAAAATGCATATATTTAGAAAAATAATTTTGTATTTTTTATTTATTTTTTATATTTTTAAATCACGGTATAATATTTTAGTATTATTGTTTATACCTGAATTATTATATATAAATAAGTAATTTTTCACTTTTAATTTATCTTTAAATCACAGCATAATACATTGGTTTTAGCACAACGCATATATTTATTTTCTTTGTAAACAAAAATTTAGAGACAGAAATTATGCATTAAATTATTTCTTTTTTAAAAGGAATTGATGATAAGTCATATCATCAACGTCAAAGCAAAAGTATTTAGGATGCTGCATTCCTTTCGAACACGTCGGATCCTATCGGTAGAATCTGCACCATATTTCTGTGCCCAATGATAAAAAAAAATAATAAAACGAGTTTTTAAAATTAAAATTATTTTTTAACTAAAATTAATTTTTTAAAAATAGAAACTTTGTATTTTTTTCATTCAAACTATTCTCTACAATTAAAAAGAATGATTTAAGAATCATTATTATAAATGCTCAATGATTTTTAAAAAAGGGGTTTCTTTTAACTTAATTAAATTTCAAAACCAGAAATTTTAGATTTTTTTATTCAAACTTTTTTCACAGTTTAAATAAATATTAAAAAGTAAAGATTTCCATTTTTTTCAAATCCTCCTCTACTTGCGTTCGATTCCACGATCTACCAATTAGGAGAGAAAAGACATACCACAGAGATATTGGTAACCGGACCGAAGTAGCTTATAACAAAATTTGAAACAAATCTCAATTCTTTCAACACATGGCTCCGCTTCTGCACATTACCCAAATAAAATATTTTTTAAGTTCTTATGTAATGATTGCTAAACTTTTTATTGAAAATTATATTAATGGAAATTCTCTAAAATTGAGGCAATAATTCTGTGACCACATGCCACCACTTCTGCACATCACCCCAACGAAAAAGTGGTCTTTCCCAATTTCCGTTCTTCCATAGGAAGCCATCTAGGATTGAGACGCTAGGGCTCTCGACTTCAAAACACAATTTATAGGCATTGCGATTACAGCGCCATCTGTTAGCGGTTTTTGCAACTAATTTTTGAAACTTCTGTACAACATTTTTACAGCTTAGCTAATAAACAAACCGTTTACCGCATAATTCTATTGATCTTTGTTTTTGAGATATTTAATTTTGAAATCAGGGTCTTATTCGCTGGATTCCTGTATATGTATAACGATGGGATTTATATTTATTTTTTAAAAACTTATTTGAAAATGTGGTGTATTTTTTAAATGATACAATAATATTTTTATAAGTATATTAAAAGTATATGTAATATAATTAAATATAAGTATTCTTTAAGCATATTTTATAAATATATTATTTTAGTACGTATTATTACATTTACATAAATAAAAAAAGGACATCATGTATATATTTATTTAATCACAATTTTGCAAATTGTTTTTTTTATTTTTTCTGTAAACCTTAATATATATATATATATATATATATATATATATATATACAGGGTGATTCAGCTCGTCGGTGACAAACTTTAAGGATCGATAGAGCACACCTAGACGAACATTTTTGAATAGGGAATGTAGGGTCCCTGACGCGATGGTAAGGCGCTAGGCGCTTTCGAAAATTTGGGTGCCGAAATTCGAAACGTCATAAAAACTAGGGAAATGGTTAGATTTTCTTGCTTGTTGCGTCGAAATGATTCTGTTTGTTTAGACTTTCTTCAGTACCAATTTGATAAGCGTATCTCTTAAAACATGGATAGGGGGCGCTGCAGACTTTGGAGAGCTAGACAACAACTTTAAGCCCGTTATTTTGATAATTTAACACATGCTCGCCAACGTTTATACTCTAACTTAAAGTTTGAACCCAAAAGTAGAGCCCTGCAAAAAGCGTAAGAGCCGGAATAAAATGTCAAAGTACAGGGTGGTCGAAACTCGAAGGCTCCTAAGAGATAAACAAACAGATTTCTTGACTTATGGCATGCATTTTCATGATTCTGTTTGCTGGGGCTCTCTGAAACTCAGTTGAACGGTACAAAAAGAAACATCGATAGGGGGCGCTTTGGGCAAAAAACATAATTCGTTGACATTTCGGACGCTAACTGGAAACGGGGCGCTACGATCAGTTAGTAATAATGAAAACACATTTTCTACCTCTGCTCAACACTTCTGAATAAATTTAGACCAAAAACATCAATGATACTGGAAATTTATTTACAAAAAATAACACTACAGAAGATGCTCGAAATTTCGACCTTGGGCCATGATGCAGGCTTCGCACCTCCGTCGCATTGAGGAGTGTGTGTTTCCAACAATGCCAGGAGTATCTCTGATCTGCCCTGCAGCTGCCACAATGCGCGCCACAAGTTCTTCAGCACTGCTGACAGGTGTATGGTATACCTCGGCCTTCAGGTAACCCCAAAGGAAGAAATCCAAGCAGGTGAGGTCTGGTGATCGGGCAGGCTAGTGAACTGGACCCCCACGCCCGATCCACCGCTGGCCATACCTTGCGTTTAGATGGAGACGCACGTCGTTCGTGTAATGGGCCGGAGCTCCATCGTGCTGGAACCACATCTGGCGACGCGAACCTTCGGGTACGTGCGCCTCATCCAGAAGCTGCGGCAGCACTTGATCCAGGAAAATCAGGTAATTTCCACCTGTCAGCCGTTCAGGTAACAAATAAGGGCCAATGAGGCAATCCCCCAGAATGCCGGCCCACACATTTACTGAGAAACGCTCCTGGGCTGCTCGGCTTCTGGTTTCATGTGGATTTTCATCACACCACACATGACTGTTGTGGGCGTTCCACATTCCCTCCCGGCTGAAGGTGGACTCGTCCGTAAACAAAATGCTGTTTACAAAACGGGGATCCCTGGATCTCATCGCCAAGTACCATCTTGAGAATTCCACTCGAGGGCCAAAATCCTGCTCTCTGAGCAACTGCACCCGCTGTATGTGGTAGGGGTGCAGATTCCGGGAACGTAAGATGCGCCACGCAGTTGCTTGCGAAATGCCAACATGTCTGGCGATATCTCTCGTGCTAAGACCTGGGTTGTCCTCAACCAGGTTAAGCACAGCCTCTTCGTTGTCGGGGGTGCTCACTGATCGCTCCCGTTCAGGCCTGCCTCCGTCGAAATATCCCGTTGTGGACAACCTCTGGTGTACTCGAGCGAAGAAGGCATGGCAGGGGATTTGCCTGTTGGGGTAACGCTCGGCGTACAACCGCTGAGCGGCTCGTCCATTACAACCAGCAGCGCCATACGCCAAATGCATGTCAGCCAATTCAGAGTTTGTGTACCGTTCCATCCTACTACCGATCTGCAGACAAGTAACCCGAAGCTTAAGTAGGTACCGCACGTTCAAAAGACGTGTCTGCGCATACAACTACGTCATCTCGCGTTGTCGTCTACGCATTACGTATCTTTTCCATATCGATATGGTACGATATCTTTTGCATAAATCAGCAAAAAGCACCTTATGTAAATTTTATTGCGCGCATTGTGCATGATTGAAACCAGCTATGTTTGTTAAAAAAAAAAAAAAAAAAAAAAAAAAAAAACTGCAGTTTTAATAGCTTCTTATGATAAGTAAATTACTCTCTTGTTTTGTTTCTAACTGATCGTAGCGCCCCGTTTCCAGTTAGCGTCCGAAATGTCAACGAATTATGTTTTTTGCCCAAAGCACCCCCTATCGATGTTTCTTTTTGTACCGTTCAACTGAGTTTCAGAGAGCCCCAGCAAACAGAATCATGAAAATGCATGCCATAAGTCAAGAAATCTGTTTGTTTATCTCCTAGGAGCCTTCGAGTTTCGACCACCCTGTACTTTGACATTTTATTCCGGCTCTTACGCTTTTTGCAGGGCTCTACTTTTGGGTTCAAACTTTAAGTTAGAGTATAAACTTTGGCGAGCATGTGTTAAATTATCAAAATAACGGGCTTAAAGTTGTTGTCTAGCTCTCCAAAGTCTGCAGCGCCCCCTATCCATGTTTTAAGAGATACGCTTATCAAATTGGTACTGAAGAAAGTCTAAACAAACAGAATCATTTCGACGCAACAAGCAAGAAAATCTAACCATTTCCCTAGTTTTTATGACGTTTCGAATTTCGGCACCCAAATTTTCGAAAGCGCCTAGCGCCTTACCATCGCGTCAGGGACCCTACATTCCCTGTTCAAAAATGTTCGTCTAGGTGTGCTCTATCGATCCTTAAAGTTTGTCACCGACGAGCTGAATCACCCTGTATATATATATATATATAACAAATTATTTTTACCTGAAATGAATGTTTGTTTTCGTTTTAAAAAGAAAAAATATTAGCAATCATAGGAGGCCGTGAGTTTCAAATCTCTCCTTATCCAAAACTTAAAAGATCGTTTTGGTATCAGTCTTTTCCATTGGTAAAACAGTCCCGAAGAAACACAACAATCTGCAAAAAAAAATAGTTTTATCTATATTTCTGTCATTGTAAAATCCAGGTTTACAGTGAAATCCAAGGGACGCAAATATAATTTTTTCGCGATTTTCCAAAAACTGATTTTCTGGATAAGACGAGTTTTGAAATTGACGTCTTCATTCATATTTAAATATATATATGTATATATATATATATATATATATCGTATAAGAATCTTCATACCTACTGTTTACTTTCATTCTAAACAAAAAAAAAAAAAAAAAATCTGAAAAGTGTAAAAAGGATTTCCATTATCGTATTGTGTTTTTACAGCAAATATTTGAGGGAATGTAAAGCAACATTTTCAACAATTTAATTGATTTAATTTTCAACAATTTAATTGATTTAATTTTCAACAATGTTTCATATTTACCAAAATTAGGACGTGAAATTCTTATTCAATAACAGATTATTTTTATTGGACGTTTCGTAACATTCTGTTTGCGTTCTTTTATTGGAAAAGTCTTGTCTTTTTGTTTGTCCTATATGATTGATTTCTTTTATTTTCTAAAAGAAAACGTGTTTTTTTCTTCTTTATGAAAGATTTTGTAAACTGAAACTGTTAAAAATAATGATGATTTCGGAAATTCATATATTTATTTATTCACACATGTGTATAGTATAGATACATACATACTCTTGAATTGTTTTAGGCATGGATATTTCAAAGTATTGTAATTCTTTTTTTTTTTTTTTTTATTTTATAAACGTGTTCTATTTTTTGTAGTAAAGTACATATTAGAAAATTTAGCATATTTCATTTTCATAATATTTATTATCCAATAAGTAATTATTCATATTTTTATTATTTATCCAAAAAATAATACTTTTCAAGCATTTTTTTTTTTTTTTTTTTTGTAATCGGCGTTTAATTCTGATAGCAGTAACAATATATATATATATATATATATATATTATAAATGACGTAACACTTTATATAATGAAAATTGTTACTGTTATGTAATTAAATATTCTTTTTTTTCACATAAATTAAAGCACCTTTCTTTGAAATAGAGTAACAAAACTTCCAGTATAACGGCTTTATCTCTTAACAAATAAACCATACAGTTTTTTCTTTAAAGCTGTGAGATATTGCCCTCATACATATTAAAACGTTACGTAAATTTTAAAGAAAGATCAATTAAGTGCAAAACTGACACATTAGCGCATGCATGAAATTAAATTTACAACTTCTTCAATTCAGAGCAATGTAGTAGGAGATCCGATTACTGCAATGATCTAAAGCATCAATTTAAACTATGCATCTCTGTAGTGGAACGGGGTTCGATCCCAATGTCAGTAAAGAATGATTTCTGTAATATTTTTGGATGTAATCCATTTCAGTAATGACATGTTTTAATAGGAGGATAAGTTATAGGATTTCTGTTTTGTTATTAATATTATTTGAATGCTTTATAATTAATAAATTTTAACACTCAACAATATTATTAAATTTAATAATTTTATATTTAAAATATTTAAGATAAAATATTTTGTATGTAATTATCAAATAATTAAATTTTGCTGATATACAATTTGTGTTATATTTTCTGACCATTATCAGGAAGATGTATGTGTTAGTGTCAGAAAGAAAAGTTTGTCATTCTTTGCCGTAAAAAATGAAAAATAAACGAGAAGAAAGAAAAACAGTCACATAAGAACTATAAAAGTATTTAGATTGATCCCCATGATTTAATATATATAAATGTAAAATAAAATTCAAGTAAAATATATATATATATATATATATATATATATATTGTAAACCGATAGCTGCATCAATTTTCAAATTTAGGCTTTCTGAGAATGAGATTGATAAATTTAATATCCATGACAGTTTTAACGACCTTCTAGTTAAAAAAAAAAAATCTAAATATTGTTATTTTTTTCATAAAAATGAAACCTTAGTGTGTACAAATAAATGCTCTACCTAATGCTTTGTAGTTAACTTCAGATAAAAACATTCATAATTGGCTATAAATTATAAACGTAAAGTTTTTTCACTTCATTGAATAGGTTAGACTGGCAGCAGAATCTGTCGAATTTAACCAATAGAAATTACTTACGCAATTTAGCAATTTGTCAGGCTTTCAATGCGTAATTAATTTAAAAGGAACAAACTTTATTTAAAGTCAAATCTTGACGGGCAGTATCTAGTTAGATCTAAGAACGAATGGAAATGCTGTTTTATATTATTAAATCTTCATTTTTGTTAGACAATCTGTTATCTAGATAGAAAGACAAATTTTTCACTTTTAGAAATTAAAAGATTTAAATAAACGGGACCACCAGAAAAAAAGACCTTTTCAGTAAAAGAATACAAACATGAATTCGATAATAGTACATAACAAAATACATTTATTAAAAAAAAATCTTCTATAGAAATTTAAATCTAGTTTCGGATAAACATGAAAAACTTTTTTTTTTAAATATTGAGCTGCAGAAGAAGTCATATTTGCTGAAATGTCACCATAATAAACGCAAAATCACTATTTAATTCTTCGGATAATTTTAGTTTTCATTAAAGTCTAAAACCATAAAATTCTTATCAAAATATTTATGTTTCTCATTCGTACCAATTCTCTTTCTAAAACCGAAAATAATTATTCCTCTATAAAAATAAAATAAATGTATTATTTTTTAAAGTGGTATTTTCTTGTCTATTTAGAGATGAATTATGCAATCAAAAGATCTATGACGACTGATCTGATTGAAAATAAAACTTGAATACAATAATTGAAAATAAAAAAAGAATATTTAAAAGACAATTTAAATTTTAATTAATATAAATCCAGCACATGCTCAAAGTTATATCCATCAGACGACAAAACTTTTCAAAACACAACATTATTAACTATTTTTCTGTAAAATAAATATAAAACGCCTCATTATACATATCAATATCATTATAAATTCAACCACATTTGTATTTGTAGGAAAATTTTACTTTTGTTAAAATTTTCGAAATGAATTTGTTGAATAATAGTCTGTCAGATGTTCAGTATTAAATACAAACCTGGCTGAATTCTAGTTTATTTTAATATGTAGTTGCGATTGGTATATATTGAAATACTTTTCTGAACTCATAATTTGTTCTGTAATAAGTCATAATTTTGGAGATAATTAATTGTCGAACCGTAACTAATAATAAAAACTATATACATATTTGCATATTTCAAAAAGGATAAGATGCGTTATACATTTATTTGATTTCATGCTGTTATATTGGTAGAAGAAAATCTTTAATGCATTACAAATATAAATTTATTGTATATATGCTTTATGATATTAGTATTTTAATGTCAAAGGCATACTCAGAAATTGGCAACATCAAATTTGTTATGCAAAAGTACATAAATTAATCTAAAATAACAATGCATATGCCTGACTCTTTGACACACTATGTGAATATTTTATTATTTTTATATAAAGGACTGAATTTTATCTGCAGTTCTTAAATGAAAGAAAGTTTTTTGTTCCTGGTAAGCATCTTAAACTTACAAGTGAAAAAATAATTGTTTTTAATGTTTTTAAAGATTTTTTCCTTAACTCTTAGTAAGTAGCTTTATATGACCCATTTAAGAAATTAATTGAATCTTTCAGAATGACAGAAATCATGTCCACAAAACATAATAGATCGATAAATAGAGGAAACGATAATGCGACAGGTGTATTTTATATATAACCATAGACAGATAATGAGATTCCCTCATATTTTGAACTTAACTTATTAAACACTTTGTGTATAATAAGTTACATAATAACAGGACAAGTCCCAAGTAGTAAAGGGTCAATATCTGAAAACCGGACAATTTCATTCCAAAACTTTTATTTTTAAAAATTAATGTACTAACTACCACATACAATTATATACTATGATAAATGTTTTGTTATTTATGCACTGTAGGGTTTTGAAAATCAAGGTTGTATATTTTATGTGTAGAATAAACTTTTAATGAAGTTAGTGTCTGTTAACATCATAATAAGTATCTAATAAATGGGACTGAGGCGATGTTATTATTAGCATTAACAGCTGCACAGCCATTTTGTAGAATAATTTTGCACACTTGTAAATTATTAAATATGTCAGTGATATGTGTACATTACATAAATAAAGTTGAAATAAGCTTTTTTCAGAAATAAAAAAATAAATATGGGGATATGAATGATGCTATAAAAAAATACTCATCCCTATTCAGAAAAAAAAAAAAAACTAAATATTTCTAAATTTGAAACAATTAGAGGAACAACTTACCTTAATCCATGTTGGGTAGTTGAACTTTCGTTGCTGTTGAAATGGAAATATTTCTACCAGCGCCACCTAGTAACTCTTAACCTAAATGTGTGTTTAGATGGACTGAGATGATGGTCAACCTCAGGGAGAAATATATTTACTACGATATTTTACTACACTATCTATACTAATAAAGAATAATTATATATTCCCATGTTTTATATATTGATCTAAATATATAACAGCAAAAATTAATAATATTTATAGAAATTTTTACGGCATATATTTAATATTGGGTATTTGTACCTGGGGACAGGGACTGAAATGATGATTTAGTTTGTTTAAAACTTACAATTAATTTTTTATCCAACATTATATGTATATTTATCATTAGTAATTGTTATAACAAATGTTACACTTTATTACATTTTCAGGTTTTGGTTTTAGTATAATTAATGAAATATTATTGGCAATGGACGAAAATTGTCTAATTTTCAGATATTGACCATAAAGAACAAAATGCTGACTATAGAGTATGAGTGCATCGAATTTGGTTGAAGCAGAGCACAAATGTCATATTCGCCCCATATTGGCGCGATTTTTTCCTGACGCCAATGTCATATACGCAACGGGTACTTAACTGGCCCCAGAGTATCGTTATTTTGCTTGATGTGGTAACCCGGATTATGTTGTTTATGCTGTTGATGTTTTCGCCAAATTTGCAAACGAAAAAAATCGTGGCAATATGGGGCGAATATGACATCTGTGCCTCAAACACAATATAGACTTGATCAATTTTTTATCAAACACCTCAAATGTTAAAAAATTTTCTTTAGATTACTTGTTTGACTTCTTACTTTTCATAAAAGTTTCAGCCCTTTAGTGAACTACGATTTTCATGTTTTCGCAAGCAACATATGCAGAAGATATTGCAAACTTTATAGTAACATATTTATCTGTAAATTTTCTACGAATTAAAATGTAAATTAGAATATTATGAGCATTTCAAAGCTTTATTTATTTTTATACATCCTTTTTAGGTTCAATATTATTAACTATTCTACATACGCTGGTACAAGAGTCGTACGCTTCAGGCGATTTTTCAGGACAAATATCAGATTTTTTTTTATACCAAAATAAATCTAGGTTAAACGAAATTTCGCCTCATTTAAGAAGAAAATTATTTGTAAGGATATACTGGTACCAAAGAATTTCCTGAAATTTAAATTTCTGGACAAGTCTGACCCCTGCTGGAAATATATTTGAATAGATTCAAATGCCTTACAAAACACCTCATTAACTGAAGTAATAGCGTCTTTATTAAACAACAATATTTAAGTGAATAACTATTTTAAATCATTGGCAATTTGTAATAACATTTCTCTGTAAACTTTATTTGAATATAAGCACATATTATAATATTGCAGCATATTTAATACACTTTTATATGCATAATATTTTCCAAATTTTCAGTTACAATATTCTTTAAATTCCTACTTTCATAGTAGTATTGGATCGCTTCAAATGTCTTCCAAACTTCGCATCAGCTACAGTAATAGCGTCTTTAGCGAATAACAATATTTATGTCAAGAACTAATTTTAAAGCAGTCACAATTTTAGAAACATTTCTCTGTAAACAAAATATGAAAAGAAAAAGGAATGAAAATATAATGTTGTAGAAATTTAATCCTCTTTTTTTAGTTGCAGTATTCTTTAAATTCCGAAACACACTGAAGGAATTATGCCGTTTCAAGTGCCTTATAAATCATTTAACGGACTACAGTTTTAGGGTCTTTATTCATCTACGATATTTATATCTTCAAATGTATAGCGCAAATCAAAATAACATATTTGCAAAAGCAAATTATAGCAATAAAAAAAAAAAAAAATTATTATCTTGTACAAAATACAAAGTTCCTCCTTTTTTTATGTGTGTATTTTTTTTTTTTCAGAGTGATCGGCTTCTTTATTATTTCATTTTCTTAATTCGATCTTCGTATTAATCCGGTTAACCGCCTCATAAAATACACCACTTTACTGAAAAACTGATTTTCGTTAAAAGGCTTTAGTGCTTCCCTACAATGTAGCAAAATTTTAATATAGATTTTTAAATTTACGAAAACATAAATAGGATACAGTATCTCTAACCATTTATTTCTTAATTAAAGGAATTGGATATTACCTTTCACCTTAATTAGTCAAAATATTCACCTTAATTTTAGTTAATTAAGTAACCAAAACTTTATATACCAGAAATTAGTAATAAAAAGCCACTTAAATTTACTTCGTTAATTAATAAGGGGTGATTAATTAAGAAACATAGAACGAAAAAAATTGGATGCAGCTGCTAATATATAAATCTTTCTTTTTTTTTTTTTTTTTTTGGATGAAACGTAGTAACTTTTTGCAGTTTTATAAGATTCTCTGAAAAATAAATATGACGCATATATTTTTACCTTTATGTTTTTTAACTGCATAATTTACTTAACGTAATTAAAAAAGACATAATATTCATCTAATAAAGTAATGCTTATATAACTACTAATTAAATATAAAATGCATTTCATGTCATCTCAGTTGTTTTAAGAATTAAAAAAATAAACATCTAATATGAAATTAGTAATTTAAGTACAAATAAATATTTAGAATTATTAGAGTATGTTACTTTATTTGATATTATTTCTTTTGATTGAAAATATTTGTGTTTTAATATGTATAGACTTTATTTCATGCACTATGCACAGTATGCTAAAGAAAAAATACGAAATTTAGTTTGTAACTCAAACTTGAAAAGTGGCAAAAAAAAGCAGTTCTAAACCGAAGTACCGTATAACTACAATATGTGAACGTTTTGTGGATCATCGATGAGATAGCTGCGTACTCAATTCAGGAGAAGGCCGAGATGCATTACATGTACGGAGCGGAAAACGGCAATGCAAAGTTAGCCCAAAAGTTGTACCAATCAATTGGCCGGCCCGCTCACCCGGTTTGTCATGTCTGGATTTTTTCTTCTAGGGTCACATGAAGAACATCATCTACGATGGAAGACCTTGTTGTCCGGATATGCGTATCTGCTGACACGATATGAGAAATGCCGGTTCTAACGCCAATGTACGGCCGTCACTCCATGGACGGTGTAAAGCCTGCGTTACTGTTACCGCCGCGATTTTGAGCAGTTCTTGTGATGGAGGACGTATGCGTTCTTTATTTTCATTTTGTTGAATAAAATGTTTTTCTTCATATTAACGGTTTACTTTCATTCCATTGCTGTCTATCTTCTTTCTCCTCATTTTGTGCCTCAGTATGTTTCGTGCTCTAGCTTTTTACGACTTTCGAACCGAACATGGATTGTAAGGTAATAGTTGCTTGTTTGTTGTGTTTTATCGCCCCCTAACGTATGTACCATGAGTTTAGGGACACATTGTATTGTTTTACGTGCAAATGGTTTATTTTTTAATGGAGTCTGCACGCGATGGAGAGAGATTTAAGAAGCTCATGCTTGAAAATTATTTTAAAAGTCATAATAAGTAAATCAATTAAAATACAGTTTTTAATCAAATTAAATTTGAAAGTAGATTTTTCTCTCTATATGACGGTATAAAATCTGAATATTTGCGATGTTTAGGAATTTATAAAATTGCAGCACCAAAAAATGCAAAACCGAATTTTCATCCCCAAGTATTGGCATTCGCAAAATGACGTCAGCATTAAGCAGGGACACGTTTGTCCTTTATAACATATAGATGGTTGACAAAATAATACGAACACCCATGAAAATTATATGGTCCATTTCAAAGAAGCAGAAGGCGCATGTCACTTTGATCTCAATTCTGCCACATAGTGGTTATGAAAGGTAAGGCATCAGTTGCTGAACATCCGTCATAGGTGTTGCATATGCTTACCATACGCTCTGGAAAACTCAATAATGACTGACCTGTTAGAATTCGAAAAAAGAATGATTGTTGGAATTCGGTCCGCTGGTTGCTCCGTGACGGAAACAGCCAATTATTTGGGGCGCGCAAGGAGTACTGTGTCAGCCGTTATGACAGCGTACGCGCAATGCGGTAACGTGCCGTCTACGAAGAACAACAGTGGACGGAAAAAAGCTTTTTTAGAGGGATAAAAGAGAGTTGACCCGCATAGTGATCCGAAAGTGCCGGCATTCTTTATGCCAGATAACGTCAGAGATAAATAGTCACCTCCAGAATCCCATTCAGCAAGAACTATCCAAAGGGAACTTCATGCTTCGAACATTTATGGAAGAGTTGTAATTCGTAAGCCATTGGTGACATTACGTCATGCTTTTCAGCGGTGCCAATGGTGTGAATCACACTAAAACTGGGCTCCTTAACAGTGGTTACAAGTCATTTGGTCTGATGAATCAATCTTCACTATATTTCAGACATTTGGACGCGTTGATGTGTGGAGAAAGCCCGCAGAGACATCTTCTTTTGACTGCCTCTTACCGACTGTAAAGCATGGAGGTGGTTCCCATATGGTATGGAGAGCGATATCTTGTGTGGCCTTGAGTCGCCTGTTACTCTACATGGAAAGGTCGCAGCTGCTCACTATGTCGATATTCTTGGGGGATCAGCTGCATCCTTTTTACCAAACTTTATTTCCAAGAGAATGCCCACTTTATCATATCGACAATGCTCCTATCCACACTGCTAAAATCGTCCAAAAATGGTTTGATGAGCAAAAGGAGGAATTAGAGCATTTTGCTTGGCCCCCTCGGCCTCCTGACTTGAACTTTATGGAACACTTGTGGGGATTTTTGGAGTCAAAACTCTCTACTCGATTTCCTCCACCATCTATTGTTTTGGAATTAGAGACTCCTCTCCAAGAAGAAAGGCTTCATATTCCTTTAATTGCTGTTCATGACATTTACAAATCCTTCCAACAACACATACAATCTGTAATTAAATCAAAGGGTGGTTCAACCCCCTATTAATAAAGATTTTCTCTTATTTCATAGGTGTTCGTATTATTTTGTCACCCATCTGTAGGTATTAAAGACATTGAATTAAACTAGACTAACTGGGTTTCATTAAACTTGATCTGCAAAAATTTCTATAAAATGGTATTTTAATACATACACAGAGACGTTCATTTTTATCAACTAACTAGCAGATCTACCCGGCTTCGATCGTGTCAATACTAAGGTTCCTCCCGGGTAAAATACATTACAATGAAATAATACGGCAATGACAATAACTGAGATTGGTGCATTCCCGTCCACGAATCGTTAAAAAGACCAATAAGAAATATAAGTAAAATAGTCTTAATTGCCTTTACTATCAACTATACCATAATAATATATATTCCAAACAAATGTCATAACATATGTTAAAGTACAATTAATTGCTTAAAAAGCGTCATTTCAATGAAAGAAAACATTAAAAATATTTAAAATTTACATGTTTCGACTCTTTCATTGAGTCATCTTCAGAATAAACAAACAAACACAATGCCAATTGTAACATTATACGGGTGATGGCAACGACCTAACCCATAAATTTTGGCTTTACTGAAATTTTTCGATTCATACAATCAAATCATAATATCATACAATTTCGTTTTTCACACTGTCGAATAGAAAAAATTTCAATCAAATGAAATTTATTTGAAAATTGTATCTCAAATTTTTCATGTGAATGGATTTTAAAGTAATTTTCAATCATGGATATTTTTTCATTTGCATGCAACCAGGAATGAGATTTCGCACACCAGTATTTTGTTAGAGAAAATCATATTTCATTTAATCTGAACACTTTTGCGATTTAACAGGACAACCTTTTCTCTAAGAATATACTGGTGTGCAAAAAAGTGGAAATCTCATCCGTACATGCAGCCCAATTACGAAAGATATACCTGTTTTCTCTTAATGCAATATTATAAAGAAAAGACATTGCTGTGAGTAACTCTAGCGTCATATTGTTGGTGGCAGCAACCTAACCCTACCATAAATTTAACTTTTTACTGCAATTTGACCTTTAAACATCGCACATTTGGTTATTCCAACGTCTAATATAATACATAAAGTACTTTCAGTAATATTTGTTTGAAAAGCTTATCTCAATTTACAGATGTTTATCCATTTTAAATTAATTTTCAATCACGGAGATATTTTTAAATATACCTGCAACCCAATTAAGAAAGATGTATCCGTTTGCTATTAATGCAATATTATGAAGACATTTCTATGAGTAACGCCTAGCATCATATTGTTGGTGGTAACAACCTAAACGTACCATAAATTACGCATGCATCCCATTATTTCAACGTCTAACAGAAAACAAAAAAACACTTTCCGTAATTTGTTTGAAACGTTTATGTCAATTTACAGATTTTTTTATATTCTTAAAAGTAATTTTCAACCTTGATTTTTTTAAAATATGCCTGCAACCCAGTTACAAAAGACTAACTTAATTGCTCAAAAACATTGTAGACACATCAGTATTTGTTTGTTTTCATGTGGGAATCACATTCCTGCTGCTTATAACTTGGGTTCTTCTGAAATAATTTTAATTCAACTTGCATTATTCGTTTTTCAGTTAAGGTTTCGGTGCGTAACATTGTTATACGCTGATTAGTCATAGAATTATAGGGGGAAATTCCATAATCATGTGGAACCCGATTATGAAAGATTAGTCTTTTTAAAAATTTTGAATGGATTCCATTGGAACTTGTATTGTTTGTTAGATAATTTTACGCGGATGTTTTTAAAATATTTCATATAGTTTTACGTCACTTTGTTATAAAATTATAGAAGAAAGTTCAATAGGCAGGTGAATCCGATTATAAAAGATTAGCCTTTTTTAAAAGTTCAACTGGACAGATTTTGATGAAATTTGCACCCAACTTTCAGGAATAGTTTTAGTATATAGCATTTTGTTGTACATTCTTTGTTATAGAATTAACTGAAATGTTCTATAAGCAGGCGAAACTAATTCTGAATTATTAGCCTTTTAAAAAAGTTACATATTTTTTGTGGAATAGTTTTAATATACTGCATATCTGTCTATCATTCTTAGACCAAATCCTGCTGTAAATAATCAACTAAAAAATTAGGCCCAAAACAGCCGATATTTTGTCTTACACATTAGAAAATATAATAGTGCAGTGATGATCGTATCGTTTTCAGCTATACGGAAGAACATTTGAGATAAAAATACATATTGCTTTAAAATGGAAGATCAAATTCACCCATATATTTCCTTTAATTAAAGATTTGTTCGTAGAATTTGTCCACAGCGGGAGAAATATGCTACTCAGACAAATAAGTGATCGCTAAAACGAAAATACCAAAAATATTTTTCTCTGTAGTTGTTGAGAAATCTATCAAATTTTCTAAGGTTTAAAAATATATTCGTGTTTCAAATTAAAAACGATTTTTATTTATGTTCTACTAATGGACAGTATATCAGGCATATTTAACACATGTATATAAAGATTCATTGCCAATAATTTTTAAATGGAAACTCATACTTCCATTCATAAAATACAAATCCGCAGACATGTTCAATCGTAATGTCAGTGATGAAATTTTGTTTAAAAAAGAAAAAAGCTTACCCTAAAAAATAGTAGCTATAATTTCTATTTATTATAAATCGTAGAAAAATCGTATTTTATATAACCGTATTCGATATAAATCGTAGAATGTTATCGCTGCATTTCAGGTATTAAAACTTTTATCTAAATGATATAATTAAAGATACTGTAGCAGCCGGTTTTTAGAGCAAGTTTGAAATTATACTGACGACATTGACGTCATATCTAGCAACGATTTTTTTTTTATTATTATCTTTTTCCTCAATTGATTTCTTGATATTGAAACGACTTCATTAAAATAGATTTTTTAATTTCAGAAACGTTCAACTAAGGTACTACGTCATTTTAAAAACATGCTTAGTTAAAGTTTTTACATATATGTATGAAAAATATTGAATTTTCTTCTTTGAATGACGCCAATTTCAAAAACAGCAAAAATATAGTGAGACAATCCGAATTTTTATTGGCTTATAAAACAAAGTACGCGCGTTATCAATTTTTTAAAAATTATTGAGCAGTTTTTTAGATGTATGGCAATAGGAAAGATATAATTGAATTAGAAAATTTAAATAAAGATATTTCTATAATGTTAAATTATGGAAGCTGGTAGAAAAAACTGATAAATAGTGGTCTGATAATTTTTTAAAGCAGACAGGGATCTGTTCCACGTTCTAAAGCCTATGTACATCGAGTTTCGTGCAAATCGGTAAAAAATTAAAGATTTGTATAAAGGACATACTCACAGAGATCGGCTTTTATATATATAGACTAGCAGATCTACCCGGCTTCGCTCGTGTCAATAATAAGGGTCCACCCGGGTAAAATACATTAAAATGAAATAATACGGCAATGACAATAATTGAGATTGGTGCATTACCGTCCACGGATCGTTAAAAGACCGATAAGAAATTTAAGTAAAATAGTTTTAATTGCGTCTACTATTAACTATACCATAATAATGTATATTCCAAACAAATGTCATAACATATATTAAAGTTCAATTATTTGCTTAAAAAGCGTCATTTAAATAACAAAACAAAAAAAAACATTAAAAATATAAAAATTTTACATGTTTCGACTCTTTCATTGAGTCATCTTCAGAATATATATATATATATATATATATATAATATAAACTACAAACACAATGCCAATTGTGACATTATACTGATGATGGCAATGACCTAACCCATAAATTTTGCCTTTACTAAAAATTTTTTAACTTATGATCATCATACAACTTCGTTTTTCACACTGTCGAATAGAAAAAGCTTCTATGAAATGATATTTATTTGAAAATTGTATCTCATTTTTTTTTTCATGTGAATGGATTTTAAAGTAATTTTCAATCATGGATATTTTTGATTTGCATGCAGCCAGGGATAAGATTTCCGCATTTTTTCACACCAGTATTTTGTTAGAGTAAATGATATTTCATTTAATCGGGACACTCTCTTGATTTAACAGAACAACATTTTCTTTAAGAATATACCGGTGTGCAAAAACGCGGAAATCTCATTCCTACATGCAGCCCAATTACGAAAGATATACCTGTTTGCTCTTAATGCAATATCATAAAGTAAAGACATTGATGAACTATGAGTAACTCTAGCATCATATGGTTGGTGGCAACAACCTAACCCAACCATAAATTTGACTTCAAACGTCAAAAATTGAAGATTTGTATAAAGGACATACACACAGAGAACGGCTTTTATATATATTAGTTGCGTAACAACCCGTTGTGTTGCTTTTGAATTGCATGAGACAATCGATCCTTTTGCGAAAAATGAAATCTTAACTTTATTGTAAATTTAGAAAGCCAATGCAATATTAATTTTATTAAATACAATATTTCAAATAATAAGTTATATTTACAATTTAAGTCAAAACTTTCCCAATAAAAATCCACATATTCTATAACTTTATTTGCCTAAAGTTTTTCGCTCTTCCAAGATTTTGCTTCGAATTCCGGAGTTCGTAGAAATAATGTCATTTGGGTCAACTTATACAAAAATGAATTTGTTTGGACGAATTTATTCAGAAGCATTTTATATTTATGAATTAAAATAAATATTTAAAGAATAATTTTTTTTTCCTCGCTAAAACTTTTCTCTTTTTTTTCTCGCTTTTTCGCATTTTTAATGTCCGCTTCTGAAATGTTTTATTAGCCATCTTAAGGCAATGGTTTAAAATCTACTTTACGACTTTAAATTAAATGAAAATAACGTACGATGTTTGTTTTTTTTTCATTTGACGTTAACAGAATTTATCTCAATGTTCCAGTCGAGAGTCGAATTTGTGTTTCTAAAATAAACGGAATCCTGAAGCTTGTGTGAGTTCGTATTTCGTGAAATTTTCTTGAAAACTACAATCATTTTTTCACTTTTTATTCAAATATATGTTAATTTCAATTTAAAAATGATTTCAAACAATGACCTAATAATCCTTGTCATTTTCCCTTTTCTCTCTTTTATCCACAAAAATGGAGCAATTTTAGTTTCCATCATTACAGAAATAACGTAAAAATTTATATCTCGAAAACTAAACAAATTTTAAAATTTTACGACTACGTTTAAAATCATCGGACACATGCGGATAACTGGCGTTAATTTGATCACCCAACATTCCATATTCTAGGAGAAACAGCTGTGAAATACAAATGGACAGTCACTTTTTAATATAATAGATTGATGGAGTTTTAATTTCGCTATAAAAAATTAGTCAGGGACAAATGCTGAATTATTTATATTATTTTAAGTGCAAATGGCTTATTCCGTAATGGAGCCTGTACTCAATGGATATAGATTAAAAAACATTATTCTTGAAAATTATTTAAAAAGACATAATAAATAAATCAATTAAGATAAAGTTTTCAAGAAAATTGCACTTGAAAGTAGATTTTTTTCCCTATATAACGGGTGTAAAAATTGAAGATGCGCGATGTTTAGAAATTCAAAAAATTGCAGTAGCAAAGATTGCAAATCCGACATTTAATCATCAAGCGTTGCCATTCTGAAAATGACGTCAGCCGTACGCACGGACATATTTTTCCTTTATAATATAGATAGATTTTCAAACGTGAAGTTCCGTTTGTCAGCTAAAACTTTGCATGTGAAAGTGTATTCTTTTGGCTTGAAGGTCTAATTTCAGTACCGCGAAGTACAAATTCCAGAAACTGATGTCTTTTATATGTATTCGTTTAAAAATATATAGTTTTATCAAAGAAAAGGATTGTTTTCTTTTAAATATGGTACTTAGTGAAGCATTACGCCAAGAGTCTCAAATTCGGTATCAGCCAAATGGAAATATATTGTAGCATTAGCTTTATGAGCGAAAATGTTTTTTAAATAGTGACGTCATTTTCTGTTCAGACTTAAAATAAAGTTATTTTTAATTTTAATGAGTAAATGGTATCAATAAGGATAAATAAACCCCAATATTTCTTTTATTCTGCAACAGTGGATATAATACGATTACTACCATTTTGACGAAATTTCAAAAAACCTTTTCAAATTAAATTAAAAATATAAAAGTGAAAATATTTAGAAAAATAGCTAGTGCGAGCACATCTACAAATTAACTGCTTTCATTTAAAAAAAAGAATTATTAGCAAAATTGGTACAGTAGAAAGCTCAAGGAAGATGTCTAAAAAAGCTATCTTGTGTTTTCAATATATAGATTATTTTTTCTCTTTTACTTTAACAGTTGCCTAGCAACTCTATTTCATACAAATTACATTTAAAAGCACATATTTTTCCCAATTCGGCTCTAAAAATTTAAATTGTTCGACTACATATATGTTAAATTCGTGCTTTTTTATATATTATTCTTTCATTTATTTATTGATGAAGCTTTAATGTCGTTGTAGAAAATTAGCGGGAGAGAAATTCTGAACTTTCTTTTATGTGCAAATTGTTTATTAATATTTCGCAATGGAGCCGGCACGGAAAAATTATTTAATTGATAAATAACAACGAAATAAAGCCAAAACTCACTGGGTTTTATACCAGACGATATTCTTGACATAGCACGTATTTTAATTTCAATTTTTTTTTTCGGTTTTTATGAGAAAATGACAACAAAAAGATGCAGCAATCTACTATTTTCATTTTTTCCCCCTTTAGTTTCAACAGAAATGGAGTACTTAAGCTGCCACGATTATAAAAAAAGTAATAAAAACTACAAAAAAATTAATATCTTAAAATGAAATTGAGATACAGCTTTCAAACAAATTGCATTTAAAAAGAGCATTATTTTCGTTATACGGCGGTGTAAAAATTTAAAATGTGCGATGTTTAGAAGTATAAAAATTTGCAGTAGAGAAAATTACAAAACTAAAATTTTATTTCAAATTTCAAAGTGTTGCCATTCGCAAAATGACTTATGCGTTACGCACAGATTTGTTTGTCCATTATAATATAGATAGATAAATATAATTTTGTAAGAAAACAACGTATTGTAAATCTTAATTAATTATCAGAGTCATTAAGTTACAAATGCAATATTTCACTGCGAAAAGTGGTGAAATATTTCTTTGTATCTATATTATAAAGGACAAACATATCTGTGCGTAACGCATACGTCATTTTGCGAATGGCATCACTTTGAAATTTGAAATGAAATTTTGGTTTTGCAATTTTCTCTACTGCAAATTTTAAAACTTCTAAACATCACACATTTTAAATTTTTACACCGTCGTATAAGGAAAAAAATGCTCTTTTAAATGCAATTTGTTTGACAGCTGTATCTCAATTAATTTTTGAGATATTAATTTTTTTGCAGTTTTTTCTACCATTTTTCTTATCGTGGCAACAAAAGTACCTCATTTCTATTGAAAGACATTGAAAGTAAACGGAAAATAGTTGAAAATAGGAGATACTGTATTTTTAGTTGCCATTTTCTCATAAATCCTGAAAAAATAGTTGAAAATAAAATAGGGCTATGTCAAGAATATTGTGTGTTATTCCGTGATAATGACGTCATTTGAACCCTTTTCTATAGACGAAGTTTAAGACTAGGTTGTAAAAGTAGATTGCTTTAGCGGATGCAAATGACGCCATTTTATGAAAAAGCGTGCATTTTAATTCTTAAACCTGAATTATGTTTTGCAGAAGTGCGTCATTTTCACAGCCCAGCTGCTTTGAAATTCTTCACAGGTGAAAATGCTTTACTTTTGAAAATAATGTAATTGTAAGCACACACTGCTAAACGGAATGTTTTACAAAAATTTAGAGTGTCTTTATAAAAGAGAGATGACATGCCAATAATAGCGATTAATATTACAGAAATTGATGGTTCTTGTCTGGATGGATTTGCTTCGCCGAGTTAGACAAGCAAACAAATAATTCGTGGTTTCAAATAATATCGTGTTCCTGAAGTTTTTGTCGAAAATTCTCTCGAATAATAACATTTTAATGCTATTCTTTAGGACATTCTACTATAATTTTATCAAATTAACATAATTTGCTTAATTTATTTTTTCCTAAGTTTATATAATTTATATATTTCAAAAACAAATGTGTTTTTTAGTCCTCTGCCCTGATCTTTCTGCTGAACCAATTTTACTAATATTTTTTTTTTCTTTTTTTAACTGAAAGCTCTTCATTTGTTGATGTAATCGCACTATCTGTTTTTTTTTTTTTTTTTTTTTTTTATCCCCACTTTTTATATTTTAATTTTAAAAGCATTTTATGAAATTTCTTCAAATGGTGAAAATTAGATAGCTTTCGTTAATGAAGACCAGAGAGAAATAGTAAAGTATTTTTCTCTTTACTCATCCTATTTTCTGATAAAAATTCAAAATTGTTGATAAAAATTGTTATATAGGGTTTAGTATCGCAAAATCCCATTAGGAGCAGATATTATATTAGGTGCATAATAACGGAAAATGACATAATGCTTTTGAAAACACGCATTTTTCCTCATAAATTTTTTACATTGTTTTTCCTTCTGCATGTGTACTGATACTAGATTTCAGACACTAGGCGAAATGCTTATTTAAGGGAAAATGAAGTCATATTTAAAAGAAAACGATCATTTTCTTAGATAAAACTTAACATTTTAACACAAAAGCGTCTAAAAAACATAAATTACGGAAATTTTTACTCTCCAGAATTGAGATTAGAATCTCAAGTAAGGAATGCGTCTGTTCACATAAAAGATGTTGCTGGCAATCGTGACTTCAAGTTTTGAGTTAAAATGATCTTTAAATGATCAAACAAAATACATTTTTTTAAAAAATAATGAATATGGATATGAGAAGTGCGTATGCAAATTGTGAGAAGGTCAACATTGTTGTTTTTCATTCCGGAATACCAAGCATAATGGCCTCAATTGATAACCACATCCTAATAACTGCTCTTTATTATATTTTACTGATTAAGTATCTATATTATAAAGAAGAAACTTATCTGTGCGTAACGATGATGTCATTTTGCGAATCGCAAAACTTCAAGATCAAATTTCGGTCTTGAAATTCTCGCTACTGCAATTTTTTAATCGTCTGACCATCGTACATTTTCAATTTAAAAAAAAATTACTTTCAAATGCAATTTCTGTAAAAACTGTATGTTAATTGACTCATGTATTATAATTTCTAAAATAATTTTTAAGCATGATTTTATTTTAAGTTTATCTTATCACGTGCCGGTTTCAATACATAATAATAATAAACATTTTGCACATAAAGCAACAAACATTTTTTAGCATTTGTTTCTGACTATTTTTGCATAACGAAATTAATACTTCTTTATAAACAAATAAAAGAATAATATAAAAAAAACCCCACCAATCTAACACATTTGTGAAAGACAAATTAACGAAATTAATACTTCTTTTATAATCAAATAAGAGAATAATATTGAAAAAACACAAATCTAACATATTTGTAATCGTACAATTTAAATTTTTAGACCACTAAATAGGATTTTTTTTTTTTTTTCAAATGGAATTTGTTTGCAAAGTTCATCTCTGTTTACTGATTGTCTATAGATTTAAAAACAATTTTAAAGCATGAAATATTTCTTAATTTATCTATAACGCGCGGAGCCCGATTACGAAAGATTAATCAGTTTGCCCTTAAAACAAAATAAAGGGTTCCTCATTTTCATACGGCTAATATCCATTACATTGAAAAAAACTTCCCTATGAATAAATAATTAAAATAATGTAAATAAAACACAAATTTAACAGACATGTATAAACTCTGAAATTATCAGAATATAAAAGGATGCCATAAGTAGCAAAATCTTGGTCAAATAACTCTTAGCATGCGGCTAATAAGAAAATATCGCTTTTGATAAATTTCAAAAATTATTTGATTGTATAATTCGTATTTTCCATATGAAAAATGCTTTTTTAATGTAAGTAAGTAATCTAAAAAAAATATTGCATATAAAAAAAAAGCATTAGTTTTCAATTTAAAAAAAAAAAAATATTTTCACCTATATTCTTTAACCCGTGAAGCCCGGGTACGATCCCCTAGTGTTTATAATGTACACATTGTTCTAGTTAAATTTATTTCACATGGCGTTTAATAAAAAAGGAATACACAGATTATATATTTATATACTATTTGCATACGCCAAAAAAGGTTGATATTATATAATTTAGAATAAACGTGAAAGAATTTGTAACATGAATGTGCAATATGTATTTCGTTTTTCAAAGCAATGTTTTCGAACGTCCAATTGGAATATATATTTTTTTTTATATATAATGTGAAAGTAATAATTTTGTCATTATTAATCTGTTATAAAAATATGAAAATATATAAATTTCACGTACATTTATTCTTTAATAAGTTAAAACAATATTTAAATTAAATTTAAGCTCAATTGGATAAAAATATTTTTTCCTTAAATTTTAAAATTTTTTATTCCTTTAATTAAACATTATAAAATTTATTTTTATTATCTTTAACAGTTAAACTAATGGTGAATTATTATCGAAGTAATTTTCTTTTATTTCAACTTTCGAAAGCGTTCAATTTATTTATAGTTTCTCTTTATAGTTTATTCTGAACATCTATGTTTGGGAAACACCTGTCTTGCATAAATTTATTAAACGCTTACACATCGACTGTATATAAATTTCTTTGCATCATTTTGCACGAAAGTTTTCAAACGATATAGAGGCAAAATACGGAGTCTAAACTTTAGCAATATCATAAATCATGTTATTTTAAAGTAACATAAAGTTTGACGTTTGATGTAAATCAAATTTACATCCTGCTTTCTATACGTGCAAACAATTTTGTGTTCTGTGGAACTATATACATACCAAAAAAAAGTTTTAGATGTGAAAAACAATGAATGAAAGAAATATTTAATTTTCTATAGTTACATTCAATGAAATATCCTGATAATTGTACTTTTCAAACTGTGAAATGTCACTCCTTTAATAAGATTAATTCAGATAGAAATATATTTTTTATTCTATTGGTGATTTATATCTAGATAAAAAAATAAACCATAGTTAAAATCTTCTTATACTTCAAGATCGTTCAGTGCTATATTTAAAAAAATAAGAAGATTTTTAAAAAATCTAATATTTAATAAAGTCAAAAGTAAATAATCAAATAAAGCTTCATTCGAAGCGATAATCTAAAAATCTACATATCAATCCTGCTTTCGATACAAAAATGCAAATTTTGTGTTCTTTGGAACTACATTAAAAGAAAAAAATATATATATGTAAAAAACACTGAAAGAAAGAAATATTTAATTTCCTATATTTTCATTCAATGAAATATCCTTATAATTTTACTTTTGAAATTATTAACTGTAAATGTTTTAATAAGACTAAATCGAATGGAAATATTTTTTTTTATTCTACAGGTAATAAATATCTAGTAAAAAAATAATCCATTGTTAAAATCTACTTATACTTCAACATGGTTCACTGTTACATAGGTGTCAACCTCAAACTAATCTTCCGTAATACTTGCGTTAATTTAACCTTGGTTTAATATGTTTCGAACCAGAATTTTTTTTAAGAATTGAAATTAAACATGTTCCACGTACAAACCTGTAATTAAATAAGTATGCATTCATGAAATAAATTTTCTGTTTCGGAATGTGGTTTACCTGGGTCAAATTAATCCAGACATTACGGAAGATTAGAAGAAGGTTGGCAGCTATGCTGTTATATTTCTAAAAAATTAGTATTAAAAAAAACTAATATTTAAGAAAGTAAAAATAAATAAAGCTTCATTCGAAGCGATAATCTAAAAATCTACTTATCAATAATGCTTTCTATACATGCAATCAATTTTGTGTTGTTTTGAACTACATATATATCAAAAAATGTTTTAGATATGAAAAACACTGAAAGAAAGAAATATTTAATTTTCTATAGTTGCACTCAGTGAAATATCCTGACAATTGCACTTTTGAAACTATTAACTGTAAATGCTTTAATAAGATTAAATCGGATGGTAATATATATATATTTTATTCTATTGGTGACACAAATCTAGAAACTTAAAATAATCCAGAGTTAAAATCTACTGATACTTCAAGATTGTCCACTGTTATATTTCTAAAAAATAAGTATTAATTAAAAACTAGCATTTAACTAATTAAAGCCGGTTGGCAAGAAAACTTGCTATGAGAAGCGAACAAAACTTTTACATTTCAATACCAGTATTTTAGTTTAAACATTTTCACATTATCTAGTCTTAATTGGTTCGAAGACTGTTTGGTCGTGGAGCCCGGGGCCTCTTTCCCCACATCCCCATCCCATAAGACTGGATGAAGATAACTGGTGAGTTATACATAAGCGTGAGTAGAACAGTCGAAGATGTTAGCATGCCAATCTTTGGTAGTGGTCAGGAGGCCGGTAAAGCAGCATAAAAAAACCCAATTCAGGGACCATATATTTTTACATAATTAAATTACAAAATTTTGCCTATGAATTTAAAGAAACTATATACAATGGGAATAATGCTCCCCCCCAGTAGCGCAGAACTTGGCCCTGAAAAGAGACCTTTGCTAGCCGTTAGGTTCGCATCAGTGGAGCGCCCGCAAAGGCGCGCAATCCATAGGACGTGATGTCGAAATGCCTCTCAGCCTTCGACTTCAAATAACTTTTTGACCGAGGCTCTCGTGGACAACTCCACACATCCCCGGGATCAGGATCCGTGTGCAATGACAGAACAGCAGTGAAAACCGTGAGGTGAGTTTAAATACTTGGCCGAAGGTGGAAGGCAGCTAGGCCGATTTCCCATTGATTGGAACCGCTTGGCTCCTCCCTCTGGTAGTCGGACCTTGCAAGGAAAAGCTCAGGCGAAGGTGGTTCTCAGCCTCAACTGAGAGGGGTATAAAAACAATCTGAGCCGAAGAGGCGGAGCCTCTTCAGGGAAAAGAAATCTCATTGGCCGAAAGTAAAAAGTAAGCTATTTACAAAAAAGTAACCTAAAAAGTGCAAACAGATTACATACAGGTTAAAAATAAGAATTTCCAAGATAATTTAGAAAAAAGAGATGGTAAAAAATATTTACATGGAATTATCCGAGGTATTTACATTTTTAGAAGAGTTATTTGCATTTTCAGGATAGTTTGCAATGCCATACATTAATTTTAGAGTTTTATTTACAAAATCAGTTTGTTTGCACATTTCTTCATAATTTTTTTCTAAGTACAAGGCTAGCTCGTCGAAGGAATTAACCTTTAATTCATTTTTATCTTGTTAATAATTTGAAAAAGACGGTTACATCGTTTCCGATTTCGTGACTCTGATAAATTGGCAGAGGGTACTGATCTGGGGTTGTTTTGCAAAGTTAGAAATTTTGAATTGCGATTTATCCGTTTTAAGAGATTTGGAAAAAGTTTTTGTTTTCATGATTTCTGCATAAGTTTTGGGATGATTTTTATTTTTATCCGTAAATTTCTTACAACCCTTAAAAGAGGCTGGGTGGGATTCAGAACAATTACACCAAACCGGCTGTGGTTTTTCCTCAGGATCATTTTTATCGTCCAAAGGTATTTCCTTGGGGCAGTCAGCGCTTTTGTGGAATTCATCACATTGGACGCATCTGGACTTAATGAAACAAAAATACGCGTGATGGAAAAAAATTGACAATTAAAGCATTGTGCCGCCTTTTTGGGGGCACGATATTTCTCAATTTGGATACGAAAATACATCAAACCGGTGATTTTGAAGATATTTAATGAATGTTCGGTATTTGGAAGATGAATTTGGAATAGTGGTAGTGATATTGCGTTTTTAACTACGATCTCTTACACTACTGGTTCGCTCACATAAACACCAAAGCGGACTGTTAACACTAATTTATTATAACACTAAATATTTGCGAGCCAACAGCGGCTTACTACATTCCATCATTTTTAACATTCTACAACCACGAATCAAAACAGAATAAAACACAGAATGTTGCCACATGCGGAAAAAAAGAACAAGAAACTTACATGGATTCGGAGCACACGAAACCACGGAATATGCAGCAGACGATACTTACATAAACAGGTAGAGTTCTTTTATTTTTGCGACTGATCATTTAAGCAATTTTAAGAATTTCAAATCCTTCCTATAGAAGGGCGCATTTTATTTCTTCGATATTTGACCTAGTAGGTAGGCCTCTGATGACAGCTTTGATGGGGGACCTGGTGTCGGACGTGCAGAAGAATTGGATTTCATTTTTCTTGAGAAATTCGATGATTTTTTTTTTTAATTGGTAGGGAATCCGCAAATAGCTTCATCCACCTGAGTTTATAATGTGGGAATTTTTATCGCATTCCTGCGCAGTTTTCCTGATAATTTCCATAATGTTGTCAGAGTTTGGCAAAGTAATTGGTTTGGGGGTACTCGTGACGCCATCTGTCGATGCAGATGGTAAATTCAAACTTTCGGGAGCGGGTTTTTTGTTGCCCTCCATGTTTTTGGGAGAATTAGCCACCTCGCTTTTATTTACAGAATTTTCTGGATTTGGGATGATATAGGGGGGGGGGGTACCCAACAAACACCTAACTTCGGGCCGCATGGCGTATCCGTTGCCGCCAGGGTGAGTTAAAGCCATTTGTAGCCAAACAATACTGTACCGTAAATGACGCGCCGCTAATTACGGCAGCTATCACCAAACAGGCTAGGGATCGGAAGCGAGAAAACAGTTGCGTTTATTTTACCGGTCAATCATTGAGGGCAATTTCCGGCAAGCATTTAATGTATCCTCATCGTTTAGACAGTAGAGGGCTAATATTACCTAACCGACATATTTATTTAAAGAGAGGAAATGTATTTTTTCTTCATTTCTTTTAAATTAATCTTAATTACTTTAAATGTGGGTTTTAGTAAAAATATAAATACGTTATGAGATTTATATTTAATGCAGCAAAATAGATTAGATATTTTTATTTAGTTTTAACACATATTTTTACAAAATATAAAATAATGTTTCCAAACTAATCTTTGATATCTTTGCATGGATATTTTTTTATCGTCATACTGAAAACAATAAATGCAAAACAAAATAATATAAGATTTAAAGTTGTGAAATCAGTGTAAAGGTAAAAAAAGATAAAATTCCTTGCCTCTATTAAATTCCTAATGATATGCATATTTATTTGCTTTATTATCATTATTTCACTAATAAAAGTTATAGTTAAAGCAATATATATTTTTTTCATATGCATAAAAATAGTTAATTCAAAGCCAGTTACATGAAAACTAATGTTAAGAAAAACAGAAGAATTACAGAACAAATTTAGATTAAAAAAATAACAATAAATAAATAAAATGTCAGTTACAAGTGCTATTTGTTTAATAATAATAATAATAAATAAATAAATAAGTTTGACTGTACATTTTTGCGAGAACGAAACACATATGTATATATGTATATATGAAGTACAAAGAAAGTCGCAAGCTAATGTTAAACCTATGGGTGGAGTTGAATTCCAGACGCTTTTCACCGGGAGGGACTTCTGCGGCTCTAGGGGGAGGGGGATTGTTCATATTGACCATTAGAAACACAAAATCTCAAATCTTTCGGGGGAGGACATCTCATTACTCCGGGGGGGATGTCCCCCCACCCTCCCCTCCTCCCCATCGCCACCCTCTGAATTCAACACTGCCTATGGTAGCGTTCTTTTCAAATTTGTAAAAATGAAAATAACTTTATAAAACAAAAATTCTGCAACCAAAGTCATAAAAGTAAACACTAACCAGGTTAGAATTTAATCTCAGCTATTCAAAAATATATGATTTAAGAAATAAGTGAATTTTATTTATCATACTTTTAAGGACTTCTCATAAAAATATCCTCCATCCCTTCCCCCCAAAACAAATACGCTTTCGTATCGCTAAGGTGGTAAAGCAAGGTCAAGGAGAATCTTTCCTAGAATTACTCTCCACCCCACCCAGCTTTGGATTTTTTTTTTTGCCGCGTCATTCGTGCTATTTGTGTACGGTGATAACTACAATCGGTCACTCATTTTATTTCAATATATAGCATTGCATTGTATGTTTGCGTCCGTATTGATTCGGTAAGTCTTTAAGTTATGTTTATTCATTGCAAATTTATTAATCGCAGAATCTATCTTTTGCATCATTTGATTTCATTATTATTGTTTGATACTTATATTTTAGTTTTTATGAATACGCAAGAATTTTTTACTCATACATTTTGTATCTTTCTTTTAAATTACATTAAATAGTTTATTTTATTTTACAGTCTTTATGAATGCACAAAAATTTTATAAACATACATTTTGTAATCTTCGATAAAGTAATGTAAAAATCTTATCAATAGTTATTTTTCTTTATTTAATTATTTTTATTAATTTTTAAGTGATTGCCTAAATAACTTTTAAACGTTATAATTATCGGTATTACATTCTTTAAAATAGTTTGTATTAGTGCAAATATAAAAATGTGACTAAAAAGAAAGGTGTTTTATTTTCTTCTACCAGGAGAAAATATTTAAGAATTTATACTCGAGAAAATTTGATTAACTAAAATTTTAATGAAATTTAGAAATATCAAGATTAATTTAATATATTTTTTAAATCAGTATTAATCTATTATTTACATTTCTAATAATTATAAATAATTTTCAAGGATTTTGAAAAATTTGATAATATATTTTTTTCTAATGTTTGGCTATTAAACTGCAAGAGAAATATCTAAATATTATCAAAAGCAAAATTTAAAAATATATGAGGAATATTATGCTGTCATTCGTTTACTACATAAAGATTTAAATTTATTTTTATATAATATTTGAATGCAAAATGATTAGAAATGATGCAAAAATTTAGATTATAATGATTTAATAAACTTTGATGAATAAGCATAATCTAGTACTAGATTTACCAACTAACCTGTGTAAAATATAGTGAAAATCTAAGTAAAAAGAATATCACAAACATGTCACATTGGAATATAAAATATATAATAAACTATGCTAAAATCATGTATATTATTTAAGCATAAATACGAAATTTATTCTTTAAAATAAAATACTTTTAAAAAGGTTAATTGAATGATAAAATGTTTTGGCAGGTTAAAAAAAAAAAAAAAAAAAAAAAAAAAAAAAAAAAAATCTTATAATTGTTTAGATATACTTATCAAGAAAATCAAGTTAATTTAACTTGAACTTTTTCAAAAATGCTCAAAATACAATATTTGGTAATGAATTAATTGATTAGTTATTTCTTCAATTATATACTTTATAAATTTTTATGAAATGCAACAATTTAAATATGCATTGCTTATAAATTTTATAAATATGTAAGTGAATAAATAAACAAATAAATGAATGCATTATGTGAAGTATTGTGTTTTGAAATTTTTTTTGAAAAAGTTCAAAGTTGATTTTCTTGAAAAGCGTACCTAAATAATTATAAGATTTTTTTCATCCCGCAAATATATTTTATCATTTAATTAGCCTGCTAAAAAGGTATTTTCTTTTATAGAATAAATTTTGATTTATACCTAAACAATCATTATGGCACAACCGTGGCTAGTGATTACATTTTAAATAACCATAATAGGCTTTTTTGTGGGCAGGTTCGGACTAAATTTAATTTATTACAACCACAAATGGTAGGACAAAGCTAGCTTCTGGTTAGCTTTTATTTTTAATGTCCAGTAAAATAATAATTGTGGGCAGTTTAAGGCTATCTAACACTTTTACTGAAAAGTTAGTGGCACGATTGTGGACAACTTCTTGTACTTACGGCCAATTTTCTTGCGGCCTTATTGTGTCCAGCGTGACACTTTTTTTACGGAGCCGTAACTTTCATTGATAACGGGCCTCCATCGAATACTTTCGGCCAAAGCTAAGGAAACCATCAGTAAACCGATAGTTCTGTGTTTGTTGGGTATGCTCCTCACCGCCCTGCGAATAATCCTCAACGGTCATGCTGATATCGAAGTTGATTTTAGAGCCTTTTTCCTGATTTTCGGAAGGGTCGATAGAAGCCTTTTTGTTCGGCTGGGAATTTTCCTCATCTTTATTAGAATATTTATTTTTCTTAGATTTTTTTTTTCTTTTTAGGGGTGATAGTTTTGAAACCCTCATCGTCCGCTTTCTTTTCCCACCAAATTGGGCCAAATTTAGGAGGATATCTTTTTTTAAATGGATGGAAGGATCCATCTTCCTGAAACATACTAAGAATTTCAGCGGGAAGCATTTCTGAGCATACTGCCCAGGTAGCCAGGTAGTGTTCCAATTTGGAACCTGGGGTGATTTCATAATTCGTAAAGCCTTCATAGGCTTCTAATGAGACGAAGCTGCCAGAGTCCGTAAATCGGTTAAGAGTAACCCGGGATAAATTATTAGTCTCAACGCCAAGATAATCTGAGAAGAATTTTAAATGCGAATTTCTGGGGTAATTTAGATTCCTACCAAAAATAGTAACAGAAATATTACAAGCTCCAGATCCACCACCTGCGCACGACATTTCTTTCCTCGCTGGAGAAATATTAGCTTGGAGAAAAGAAATCAGTGCAGGTGCTAACACTCACGCTGATTCTAATCTTAAATTTTGAGCGATTAAATAAATAAAAATTACAATGTAGAAAAAACTGGTATCGAAGAATTAAGAGAAATGGAAAAAAGGCTTTATTAACCCGTTAACGGGTTAATAAAATAAAAAATAAATAAAGCTTCATTCGAAGCGAAAATCTAAAAAACTAATTATCAATCCTGCTTTCTATACATGCAAACAACTTTGTGTTTTTTGGAACTACATATATATCAAAAAAAAAAAAAAATTAGATGAGAAAAACACTGAAATAAACAAATGTTTAATTTTCTACAGTTGCATTCAATGAAACATCCTGATAATTATACTTTTGAAACTGTTATCTATAACTGCTTTAATAGGATTAAATTGGATGGAAAGATATTTTTTTAAAATTCTAATCGTGACTTAAATCTAGTAAAAACAAATTTAATCCAGAGTTAAAATCTACTGATACTTCAAGATGGTTCAGTGTTATATTTCTGAAAAATAAGTATTAAAAAAACTAACACTTTTAAAGTAAAAAAAAAAAAAAAATGGCGATAGTCTAAAAATCTACTTATCAACAACATAAGAAAAAAGTATATTTCATTTCAGTTTAAAGTAAAAGAATTCAAATGTCACGTGCGCTACTTATATAGTTCTTCTACGAATTTACAGTAACGTCCCGCCCTGAATTTTTATTGACATGCAATATTTTTGCGCATTTGCAAATCCATAGCATGATACTTGTGCTTTAGAAAAAATTAGGTTTAATCGCCGTAATAAGGATACGCAGGAAATGTCTTTATTATGATTTTTCTTTATTATAATAAAATAATTAATATGATTTTTTGTCGGTGTTAACGTATGGCTTTCAACAATTTCTGAATAAAGTAAAAAAAAAAAAAAAAAAAAAAAAGCACAGGATTTATAACGGAAAAAGTATTACAAAAGGAAATGTGTAAGCATCTATATATACACACACACACACATATATATATATATTAGTTTTGAATATTTATTTCATAATAAAACTAGGGGGCTCGGCCCCCTACGAGCTACGCTCGCCAACCCCCCGTCCAGACACCGTCGACTCTAAATGCAGGCTAATTTGATCGGCTTTAAAAAGATTTCGAAAGATTGGATTATAATTTAAAAAACAGTGGCGATCTCTCTATAAACGGATTTCTATTCATTTCTCTTTGATTGGGGAATTTTAACGCCAAATCCGTTGCGGTACTACTTGATTATCCCGTCGACCAATTTCGCCAAATTATATAAATCGCCAAACCACTCGCCAAATTATACAAATTGACATAATTTTTATTTTAAATAACGAAAAAACAAATAAATTAGTACAACATTAATAAAAATACAAATAAAACGTCGAAATAAAAATAACTTGATGACGTAGACACGTGTAACAACATTTCAAAATAAGCTAATATAAAAGGAAATAAGTAAACAGAGTCTTTGTCTACTGGTATTTTTTAACAAAGTGAAAAGAAAGTTCTTTTAAATGAGACATTTTAAATTAATCGTTTTTAATCTGACGTAATTTTGACCAAACTATTCTTTCTCTTTTTAATATTCACGTGAAAATACTTGTGTTAGAAATTAAATACTATTTGCGCTTTCCTAACAAAAATAGTTAAAAAATATCCTCTTAAAATATCAAATAAATGTGTAGCGCAATTTCTAATTTTAAACCGTTTTGCAATATTATTTTGTGTTCATTTTATGTAATAACTGTAATGTGACGTAAATATGACGTAATTTCTCCTATTTAAGACTTCTAACGCATGTTAATAAATTTATTGTTTTACAAATTCCTTTCTCTGTTAAAATTCACGCGTAATTATAGTTTTTATGACGTAATTTTTAATAAGTTCCTGCTTTTTGTACATAATTATTTAATTCTAATTCCAAATGTTTTTTTTTCTGTTTATAATAGTCACGTGTAAATAAATTAAAAATTTATTTACACGCATAAATATTTTTTTTTTGAAGCAAACATTATTATTTCCGCTGTTTATACAGTTGGCAACAGTTTAAATTAATATCACTTTCTAAAATCTATTAAAAATATCTCTAGAAATGCTGAAAATTTGAATTTAAAATAGAAATAAAACCTCAAAAAATTAGCCAAAATAAAAAAATTAATGCAATCTGCACTCCGGCAAATTCTAACGCATAAAATGATCTAAAAATGATTAAATTCCCATGAACAGTTTTTGCTCCTATAAAACTTTTTTAGTGGAATGATTTTGTCCAACTTTAGCATTAAATATCTCTTAAAATAATTCTTCGATCTGAAAACTGTCTGCATCAGCGTGTTTATCAAACATTTCTGTATAATACTACCGATTTTCATATTTTTGTATGCATTATTTTTCTTAATATTAACGAAGAAAGACCTCCGGTCACAAAAAATTCAAAACCGGCGGCGGCGGCGGTGACAGCGATAGTTACTTTTTTTTAGAATAGAGAGATGTTGTCAGTAAAACGATTATCAAATAGAAATGTGAACTTTTTGCACATGAAAAAAAAAAAAAAAAAAAAAAAAAAAAAGAATTAAATTTAAATTAAAAATAATTTCCTGGATTTCAGGGATGTATACAATAGAGATATATAGTTGCACGGGTGTTTTATTTTATACTTGGGTACTGCAAACCTGCTATATGTGCGAACATCATGCAAGCCATGATGGCGTGTTCAACTAACTTTTCGTACGTCTTCTGCTATTCTGATTAGTCAAAATTTTCGCCCCTCAATCTTATCATAAATGCCGTCTCATATCTACGTCCATGACTAATAAGTATGCACCAAATTTTTTTTTCAGATTGGTTATTTATTTTATATAAAATAGTGTCAGTAAAACGATTATCAAGTGTAAATTTAAAATTAAGCTAGATAGTGACAGTCAATGTTTGACGGTAAATAACTTGCATGTTTCATTAGAAAATCTTTTGCATTTTTAATTAGTTGCTTTTAAATTAATTATTGAATGATGAATTTCAATATTGCATAAGTCATTCCTATTTCTTTAAGGTGATAGATGGTGCTTTCTGTCCAACCTATTCAATGAAGTGAAAGAATTTTAAGTTTATAATTTACAACCAATTATGCTTGCCTTTTATCAGAAATTTACCTAGAAATACGTGGTAGATAATTTATTTTTACTTACTACGGCCTGATTTTTTTTTGAAAAAATAACCATATTTATTTTAATTTATTTACTTATTTATTTAAAATGGCTCTACCATTAAAAGCTGCCATGAATTTTATTTTTCTCTGTCTCATTCTGTGTCTAAAAATCTAAATTTGAAACTTAAAGCAGTTAATCATTTAAAATATATATTTTTCATTACTTTAATTTTATTTTACATTTTTATACATTGTTTAAATATTAAACTTGGATATCAGTTTCTTGTATAGCTCTTATACGAATATTTCCTTTTTCTTTTCATTTTAATTTTTATGCAAATGAATGACAAACTTTTTTTCTGACACACACACACATATTTAATATTGATTTCTTTCCGTTTTATTTTTTACGCAAATGAATGACAAAGTTTTCTTTCTGACACACACAGATTTATTCTTGATAATGGTCAGAAAATATAACGAAAATTGTAGATCAGCTCAATTTATTTAATTTATAATTACATGCAAAATATTTTAGCTTAAATACTTTAAATATAAAATAATTATTTTTTCAAAATATTATTGAGTTTTAATATTGAGTGTATAATATTGAGTGTAATAATATTGAGATTAATAATATTGAGTGTATTTAATTATAAAGCATTCAAATAATAATAATAATAAAATAAAAATCCTATAACTTCTCTTCCTAATAAGATATGTTATTATTGAAATGAATTATCGAGAAACATATTACACATTTTGTCAGA
The DNA here is from genome assembly GCA_963932465.1 of Maratus speciosus. NCBI lineage: Eukaryota > Metazoa > Arthropoda > Arachnida > Araneae > Salticidae > Maratus > Maratus speciosus. Next base: position 428,282,101 of record OZ010795.1, on the reverse strand, counting down.
CTTGGACTCGAACATGCGTACTCTACAAAAAATCAGATTTTTAAACTGCTGCTTTAACGCGCTACGCTAGCAGAAATTCGTTTTCTTCCTACTAAGATGTTTGAAAAACAGTTAACGCATACGCAATTGTCTCGAATGTGAGTTCTGATCTTACAGAAATAGTTTAGCGTTTTAATATTTATGATACCTCATTTTATCAAAGAAGTAGCTACAACTTAATATGCTAGTTCCGATCTTCATGCGTAATTATTGGCAATATTTAAGACGGATCACCAGCCATAACTTTTAGCCTCAAATCACTGTATTTATCTTCTGTGTGCAATATATCGAAAACAATATGACACCCTCGAAATAAAACGCATCTATATCTTATTATCGACACAATAAATTTTTCAATTGTTAATAATACTGAAAGGCTCAAATAATATTAACTTTGTGAAAAAGGAAAGCTTGTTTAGAGTAAGATTGAATAGCACACGAACTTAAACCAACTTCTACCTATGATGTGATAGTTCAACTGAGCGAGCATCTTGGCGCATGTGTAGTGCGTCACTCCAAAGGCAGACTTGTACTTATATACTGCGCATATGCAACTGTAGAAGTTTAATTTAAAATTGCGGATGATTAATAAAATATTTCAATAAACGAATGTACGATAACAAGTCTGTGGCCAAATATCTTTCATTTAAAAAATATATATATATTGGTATAATTTGATACAGTAGTTTCTTCTCACGGACTCTCGAAAGAAAACGCTTACTGTTTTAAATATATAGATGTACAGGAAAAATAATAATAAATTAATTTAAATTTAAATAATCGCTCTGGATTTCTGGGATCTATACAATAGAGATATGTAGTTCCATTGGTGTTTTATTTTATACAAGGCTACTGCAAACTTGAGATGTGTGCGAGTATCACTGTTGTTCGATTATAAATGATAATGCTGTAGTGATAGTCTGGTGCTTAAATTAGTGTTAATTTACATACATTATATTTCGCGCTTAAAAATACTAATAATATAAAACTTTTTTCATAACTAATGTAAATGCACCAGTATTTGGCCGCTTAAGGAAATTTATCAAATTATTATTGAAGTATTAGAGAATGTCAATATATATACAGTAAAACCTCTAAATAACGGACGCCTCGGGAGCTTGGAAACTGACCGCTATTCGAAGGTGTCCGCTATTGGGAAAACCTCAGAGATTCAAAAATTGATAAGAAATGCTTAATGTTTCATAAATTGAATTTTATGTATCCTAAAACCTCTATTGTATGATTAATGTGAACTTAAAATTATTTTTTAAACAATAAAGCTGAAATAAATTTGTGCATACCTTTATCCACTGTTTATTACATTCTTACGAAAAAATCTGCTAGAAAAGTTTGCTTTTCCTTGCAATTACATGTAATTTGTTTTTCAATGCGAAGTTTTAAATCTGTCAATAGTTTTAATCCTTCTGAATCATCTTTATTTATAAAAAAAAATGTGTAACTGCTCATTGTATTTGGCCGCTTCTTGGAAATTCTGGATTTTGCAAGAAGCATTTCCAGCTGCAGTACCTGTTTCATCATCACTAATAGAGTCAGCTTTTGTCGAAAGTTCTGAAGGAATATAATCGCGTACATCAGCTGATTTTTCTTCAGTAGGTAACTAAGTCATCATCAATTTTACTGTCAGTTTCTTCACTTCTTTCTATCTCTGACGTGGCAGTGTTGAATTCAGATATTTTTCTCCGGGAGGGATTTCTGTGGATCCGGGGAGGGGGGGATTATACAGTTCCTTTTGGGAAATTGCACCTTTTGAACATTTTGTGACACATTGCACTGATAAATTTAACCCGAGAGTAGTCGCGACATTTTTTAGAACGTTAGTAGTCGCGTTCGGTCCATTTGCCGCCGTTACCAGCAGGCCGAAAACGAAGGGGAAAATTGCCGGTGTTATCAGATGATCGAAAATGGATAACGTAGGGTGAAAATATTGACTGAACTTTAAAAGATTACAGCAATTATTCATTTTACAACCTTTTACAGAAAATTATTTATTTCGCTTAAGTATATATTCAGTTGGCATCTAGATAAATGATGTTTTTAATAACTCTTTCTTCGTTTTGCATAAATACTTAAAGGTAAATAATAAATGATTTGATTGAACTTCTGATGTTACTATGAATCAATAATTAGTAGGAAAACATTTACGAATATGAATCTAAATTCGTGATAGGGTTTTTTTTTTTTTTTTTTTGAAGGACAGAATCAGAGTCAGGTAGATTTTTATGATACTCCGGCACTCTATATCCATTTAATAAAATAAAATTAATAAATTTAGCATCAATATATTACACTGACATTAAATTGAACAATTAAACTGAAAATAAAAATGGAGCCTATGACATGCAACAGAAAATCAAATACAATACCACTAATTCAACAGCTTATTATATATATAATAATAAAGAAAAAGGTAAAAAGTACTTAATTTCGAAATTATAAATGTAAATGTTGTAACTACGTTTTATTTATTTATTTTGTGGGGTGTCTAAGTGTGTATGAGGGGGGAGAGGAGGGGGGGGGGGCTCTCGAGATTTTATGATTAAATCCATTTTTCAAATGAAAATGCACGATTTGTAGTTTTTCTACTTATTTCAGGGTGGTAGCAGCGCCCCTGAATAAAAACTCTGGATACGAACTTCGCTTATATAAAGTAAATAATAAGTTATTGAAAATATATAAGTAATTTAAATGCATTTGCAATTGTAGATTTAAATCCTAAGATGGATAAATTATTTTAATTAATAGAATCACTGAAAGGTTCATCTTAATAGGGATGTATTTTACAGCAACTATTTAATTAAAATAAATATTCAAGTGTACATTTCATAATAAGGTATTATTGTTATAACTTATTGTTTTATAATAACGTTCATTAAAATAATAAAAACAATAAGAAATTTTTCTCCGAAATTATAAATATGCAGCAATAATTTTATTTAAATGAATTTTCTCTCGTATTTTGAAAAACATTCTGAAAAATAGTTTGAGCAATTGATGAAGGACAACAAATTTTAATTTGTTAGATACCGCCCCCAACCCTCTATTGGATTTCAATAATAATAATAAAAAAAACATTTTCTGCGGCATTCTTAAAAAACAAATGTGTTTTTACTTACAGTATGAAAATTTAAAAATAGATAAATTTTAGAAAAATACTTAAAATATTTTTTTAAATCATAGTATAAACATTCACTGAATTATCCAAAAGAGATTTTTATTTGCTTAATTTCTAACCTACATTATAAAATTCTCATTATTGTGCAAATAAATTATATGTATGTTCTTCGCAGATATACACACTGCATTTCTGAGAAAACTGTTTTATCTTTCAAGTTTGTTTTAATGTACAAAAACGATTCTTTTCAGATTTTGGAGATACGGCAATTTTTTTACTGATTCCCACAAAATTCTCTCTCTCTTTTTTTTTTTTTTTTTTTTTTTTTTTTTTATTTATTTATTTATATGTTCCGGTAATAAATGGAAAGCAACTTCTTTCAAATAATGATGATGAATTTCCCTTTTTTTCCATATTTAAACGATTATCAACTTGAGAATTTATTCCCGCAATGTTTGACAATGAAAAAAAAATGTAAGTGACCATCAATCAGTTTTTTGTGCGAACTGACTTCATAACTAATATAATAAAACAATTTTAAGTAACATTCTAAAAGTAAAAAAAGTACTCTATGAAAGGGTAAAATAGCAGAAAGGAGAAAGTCGAAATAACAACAGACAGAGAGTCCGTACTTCGAAGAAACTTTCCCCCGCAGATTTTGCGGAATTGGGAAAGGATGAACACGAGGGGGAAAAATTCAACTAACACAAGCAGTCGCAACGCGGTCATTTAGACCGATTGAAACTTAAGATTGTGATAAAATTCTAAGAAATAGCAGGAATGACTTACAATTTTACTACATTTTAGTGTGAACATTCAAGGTCAGCTACACGAAATTTGGCTATCGTAGCTTTAACAGGAAATGAGTTACAGGAAGATAACGAATTTCGGGCGGGGAAAAGACCAACGCGCGACTAGTAACGGGTTTAAAAGCTTTTTATTTTTTCCATTTTTTTTTTTCTCGTTAAAAAATAATTTTGCATCCTTTATCGCCTAAATTACTGTCCGTTATTTAGAGGCTAAACATACAAAAATTTAGGTTTTGGGAGTGGGGATTTGAAAATTGTCCGTTAAATAGAGGTGTCCGCCATTCGGGAGTGTCCATTATGGAGGTTTTACTGTATATATTTTTATCCTAATCCTAATCTTCATACTTCAGAATAAACATTCAAAGTTTCAAAGTATAATCTTCGGAAAAAAAAAATAACAATAAGAAATTTTACCTTCCTCTATGCTCCAGTAGTTAGCCTTGTGAATATCTGATCCTTGAATCTTTAAGTTTTCGACTTATCCAACAAACTTTTTACAATGTAATATATTATATCAATAATATTTTATTTTTTAAATAAAACATATTATTAAATACATTTTATTTAATAAAAACGTTATGTCTTAATGAAATCGTTAACAGTTTGTCAAAAAATCTGTTTTAGAAGACACTCTAGAAAATAAACAAATGTATCAGCAGAAATAAATAAATAAATAAATAAATAAATAAAACATTTACTCCCATCAGTTTATGAAATATAAAATGTAACTATGTTACCCAATTAGAATTCTTTCAACCGTTTTCAATAAATGCAATTTGGGCTTGTTTTTAAACTGTACAAATTTGTGGCCACTATAGGTGCATTTACCTTATACCGTCACTATATATAACCATATATACAGGAGCTAAGTTATTCAGAGCTTTAATAAAATTAAAAATATGTCGAAATTCGTAAAATTCATACTAAAGAAAATTTTAAATCATCCAAAAGAAATCATTTTTGTAAGTATATCTATTTGCGTTATAAACAAAATTAATCAGTTTTCCCTCCAGAGAATATTTTTTATGTATGAATAAATCAGTATTACGACGTTAAATGAACTTATAACAACACGTATAACCGCATTAAACGCCAACACTCCCGTTGTGGGAACAACTATTTTTTTTTTTTCAAATAGTTTACAAATATTTTAAACGAATATTTTTAATAAGTTAGCAGGTCAGAGTATAATATATATATATATATATACACGTTTTCAAGCAAATGTTCTTTAACGATTAAAAATCTTTCATAATGAGAAATGTGTTGCTTTATTTCTAAATTTAAAATGTTTAACATGTTTGAAATACAATTTTTTACAATTCTTCAGCCTGAATGTCATTTAATTATAATTTATAAAATATAATTATAAAAATTATTTAAATTATTTTACAAATCAGCAACAGTTTGGTTAAAAAAGTTTTTATCTTGCACATCATTAATATTATAATAATGTTTTATACTTTTCTGTTTAATCAATTTGTGCCTGAATTTTTGATCTCCAATTTGTTGAAAAAAAACACTTCAAGATGTCGCAAAATAAACTGGAAAAAAAAATTATCTGCAAGACTTTTGTATTTATTTGATAAAATGTAAACGTACGAAATATAGAAATATGGATAATATTTATAATACTATAATATGCATATTTGTATGTTTTGTCTAAATTTATATAAATAAAGCTTTTAAATTGTATATTTTATACTGTAATTAGTATTTTTATCAACTACTAAAAAAATATACTTATTTCTTTTTGAGAAACTAATGACGTTATAAGTATTAGTAAAAATAAAATAAGAATAATTTTATTTGTGGCTTAAAAACAATTTATTTCATAATCATCTTGAACAGTATTTTACATGAACAACTGTCTCCTAAATGACTAATAAAAATATGAACCCATTTGTGCATTGCGCCCTATATTTTTTAAGTTATAAAAATGCTTAAAAAATAGGCTTGAACAAATAATTGCACAATAATAATAATAATAATAATAATAAATACGTATTCCAAAGAAGTCTACAAGCTAAGGTTATGACTCATTTATTTAGCTTCTTGATAGGAAAAACACAAAGAACTTAATTTTTACAATTCGCCATCTTGAAAAATGAAAAATCAATGAACATTGAAAAAAGCCTTCATTTAAGAAAATAAATATCATATTATGCTGTCATCTCTCTGTAACAAATAAAACTTTGATACATAATTATTTTAAACAATTTTCATGTTATAAATCAGAAGAAAATTATACAAATTTATTAAAATTCGAAGATTCCCAAAAATGGGACATTAGGCCTTAATAGGTTAAAAAAATATTTACCTATTAAAGCAGTTGAAAGAACTTACCTTAAAAATATTGAAACATTTATTTTCCCCTTAAAGTTCTTTTGTTTTAAATTACATTCAGCACAAACTATGGAAGTTGCATTTCGTTCTCGTAATTTAAAACACATTAGATGATATCTAAGTATCATCGGTAATAGCTGGAAGATTTAAATTGAAATTTATAATGTATACAGCTTTTGAAACAGAAAGAATACCACATATTCTTTTTGAAAGAAAGATATAAAACTGTCAAAGAAGACACACATGCTTGATAAATGACCCATAAAAATGTAAGCAAGGAAGTTAAAAAAAAAACACACACACACACACACACACACATATATATATATATATATATATATATATATATATATATTAGTACAATTTACTTTAACGTTTGTCTATATATATTTTACTGGTATACATTAACGATTTTTATCATTTTTATTTAGATTTTGCGAAATTTATTTTTTATTAAATTTTTAGCATCTTTATATTTGTATATTACAGCTATTATTATATTTCTTAAATTGAAAAACTTACAGGGTGCCCAGCGAATAAGACCCTGATTTCAAAATTAAATATCTCAAAAACAAAGATCAATAGAATTATACGGTAAACGGTTTCTTTATTAGCTAAGTTGTAAAAATGTTTTACAAAAGTTTCAAATTTAGTTTCAAAAACCGTTAACAGATGTCACTGTAATCACAATTCCTATAAATTGTACTTCGAAATCCAGAGAATTAGTGTTTCATTCCTAAATGGTTCCCTATGGAAGAACGAAAAGCGGGAAAGTCCACTTTTTCGTTGGGGGTGATGTGCAGAAGTGGCAACATTTAGTCACAGAATTATAGCACCAACTTTAATATATAGCACCAACTTTTAGAGAATTTCAATTAATAGAATTATCAATAAAAGTTTAGAAAATAAGAATTTATAAAAATATTTTATTAAATTCAATTTTTAATGCCATATAATTATTTAAATCAAAATGCATATATTTAGAAGAATAATTATGTACATATTTATTTATTTTTTATGTTTTTAAATCACGTCATAATATTTTGGTGTTATTGTTTATACTTGAATTATTATAAATAAAAAAGCAATTTTCCACTTTCATTTATATTTTTAAATCAAGGCATAATATTTTGGTTTTAATACAACACATTCATTTCTTTTCTTTATAAACAAAGTATTAGGGACATAAATTATGCATTAAATCATTTCATTTTAAAAAAGAATTGATGATAATTCGTATCATCAACGTCGAAGCAAAAGCATTTTGGAGGCTGCACTCCTTTCCAAAACATCGGATCATATCGCTAGGAGCTGCACCATACTTCTGTGGTCAATGATAAAAAAAAATTAAAATGAGTTTTTAAAATTAAAAGGATTTTTTAAACTTAATTAAATTTTTAAAAATATAAATTTTGTATTTTTTCATTCAAACTATTTTCTACAATAAAAAAAAAATGATTTATGAATCATTATTATAAATGTTCAATTATTTAAAAAAAGGGGTTTCTTTTAGCTTAATTAAATTTTAAAACTGGAAATTTTGGATTTTTTTTATTCAAACTTTTTTTAACAATTTAAATAAATATTAAAAAGTAAAGATTTCCAATTTCTTCAAATCCTCCTCTGCTTGAATTCAATTTCACAATTTACCAATCAGGAGAGAAAAGAGATACCACAGTATACTGGTATCTAGACCGAAATAACTTATAACACAATTTGAAACAAATCTCAATTCTGCTCCGATTCTGCACATCACCCCAACTAAGAAGCGAGCTTTCCACTTTTCGTCCTTCCATAGAGAGCCATCTAGGAATGAGACACTAGTGCTCTAGACTTAAAAGCACAATTTATAGGCATTGCGATTACAGTGCCATCTGTTAACGGTTTTTGTAACTAAATTTTGCTACTTCTGTATAATATTTTTACAACTTAGCTAATAAAAAAATCGTTTACCGTATAATTCTCTTCATCTTTGTTTTTGAGACATTTAATTTTTAACTCAGGGTCTTATTCGCTGGACACCCTGTATTTTACTTTGTATAGAATTTCAGCCATTCGGTTGGATAGTTTTTTCACATTTATATGCGGACGGACCGAACGACGTCTATAGGTGATACGCAATTATATAACTACGAAAGAACCTAAAAAGTCTCCTATTTACATTACTTTTATGAAGAAGAATTTTTCAAATACCTTTATTCAATTAATTTTTCATTTCAACTTTTATTAAAATAAGCAGTCTAAATTTTTAATTTCCCTAAACTAATTCGTATCTTGATTAATAATTAGCAGTTGAATTTCACATAATACATAGGCATACTGACTATCATCGGCTATTACTTTATTATTCAATTAAGAGTAAGAACTTGTTTTCTCATTTACTGGAAACTTTTTAAATCTAATTGTAGCAAAAATTACAACATTCCAAATTACTTTTAGTTCCATATACGTGAATAAAACTGCATATTTTTATGTATAAAATGTCAGAAAAAATACAAGATTTTTAAAAATATTATTACAGTGTCTCCATTTGGCATAGCACTGCATAGCACCTCGGTGCCCAGGGTCAAGTAAACAGAGCTGGGTTCTGAAGGCCCTGAACCTTCATTGATCGTACTGCCACAGGTTATTTTTTTTCTCCATCTGTTGTTTATGAGTATCATTGATATTCATTACAAGGACATGCTAATTTATGGATTGGTTTTCTTCCGTTCATACAGATGAACTTACAAGCACACATACATATATTATTACAAAAATGCTTTTCGTCCAAACTTCACTTTTCAATAATGATGTTAGAAATATTTACTGTACAAATAAATGAAATCCGATGGTATTTGAAGATTACGCCGGTGGTATTTGATTTAGGGGAGAGTAGCCGAATTTGGGCCACTTCACATATTTTAAGCTGTAACTCACTTAAATTTTAAAATATCAGTAAAGCACGACTACGTTGGCTCAATCTATTCATATACTAACTAAATAAATATTTAGATCAATTTCTTTTTGAAAATCTTAAATTTTATTTAAATTTTTAAAAAATGTCAAAAATGGTCTAAATTCAGCAACTGGTCGCCTACGTTGGACTACCAGTATCCTAAATTGGACCAAATAATATCAAGTTCTTTTAATGACTAGGAATATAACTAATTTTATTAAAAGCGAAGTTTGCGATTAACGAAACAATCAAACAAAACAACAACAATGATATATAATGAAATCAAATGTCTGAAAGTAAGAGTGATTATTTTAAATCAAAATGCATTTAAAATATAAATCAAAGTTATTATTAATTAAAAATAGAAATTATGGAATTAATTAACAGTTACTTAAGTATCACGTAAGAAGTGATACAAAGTTTACACATGAATTTCGTTTATTCATTTTTTATTCTAGCGCTTGCAACATGGAACCTTATTTGGCAATCTAAATACTGAAACAGTTTTACTATTTTATATTTCTTACAAATTAGGCAAAACCAATCGTCATTGCATATTGTTTTTTTTTATTAATTATGAATCATTAGAACTTTTTTTTTGCAACAGATGTAGTCCAGGCAATAGAGACGGTATAGGGGCTCTACCTAGCAAAATTCATGGTAGTTCTGGAAAAGGCTTACTATATATTTTTTGGGTCGCTGAATCCGAAAGTTTAAATTCCCACCAAAATATCTCTCGACAACCCTCCCCCCCCAAAAAAAAAAAATTTTGGTAAAATGCCCCACAAAAAGGTTTTTTATTAAAAAAATATTTTTTTTTTATTGTTTTAGGGAAAAAGTATCTAGAAATTCAGAAAGTAGACAAAATTTGCAAAAAATAAGATATATGACATTATGACGTAGAATGAATGGGGAGTGATGGGGATATGCCTCGAATCATACGCCGCGGTGCTGCGTGGACTAAGTTGCGCAATTCCACTTAACCACTCACATGATTTACATTCGCCCTCCCGTCTCCCCTCCAAAGGCGTAGGAACCGGGGGAACTGTGGGATCTCTGGTTCCCCCTGGAATATTTCAAATGGGCTCAGCTCCCCCGGGAGAAATTCTCGCACCGCATCTGTTTACATTACATCTGTATTTCTGGTAATTTTAAGAAACTGTCGATTTCTTCAAATGATGAAGATAAAGCCTTTGTAGATTCTGGAATTAGAAACGGGAAGAGGGCTCTATAGAAACTAAAAAAAACACGAAAACATTTTGCATCAAAAAAATATTGAAGCACAGCTTTTATCTTTAGAGAAAGGTACACCAGTATCCAATTCATTGAACACAAAACGCAAGTCGGATTAAATTAAGGCAAGAAAAGCAGTTCGATACATTGTGACGGGTATTCGCTAAGTAGCAAGAACAGGCCAGCCTCTTCGGGGCTACGACAATAATAATGATTGAAATTTGTACGTCTAGCCGCAAGAATTGGGAACAGTTTGTCCGAAAATTGAATCATTGTTGTCCAAGAGCGATAAATGGACCAGCCCGGACATTCAGAGTGAAATTTTGGAAATGTTGGCACACTCAATGCAGCGTGCACTGCTAGAAAAAATGAAGGATGGAAGTTTTTTTGGCATCATTGCTGACGAAACAAACGATATCGCCAGGAAAGAGCAGTTCGACATATGTGTATGATAATTGGCGAAACATTTGGGTAAAAAGAAGGACATGTGTGAAGGACTATTCAGTGCTCCTGATACTACAGGGGAAACACTAACTAAAGTTATAAAGGATGTACTTAAATGTTGCAACATTGATTTCAACAAATTTCGTGTACATTGTATTCACGGAGTCAGTAATATGAGTGGCATCATGCAAGGCAATGCGTCCAAACAAAGTTCAAGGAGTTGCAACTGAAGTCTTTTTCTGTACATTGTACAAATCATTCCTTGGACCTTGCACTGGAAGGGGTGGTGTGTTCCAATAGATTAATTGCAGATTCCTTAAGTTTGATCAAGATGATATCGAATCTGATTAGAGAATCGTCTAAACGGAGAGTTGTCTACAAGAACATCCTTCTTTGCCCAACTAAGAATGAAGACGAAAGCAACATAAACTTAAAACCAAGCAGTTGCTTCCTCCCTTCCCGACCAGATGGGCAGTCCGATTTGCTGAAATATCGAGATTCGTGGAAAATTATCTAAGAGTTTTAGAGACTTTTGATGCATTATTGAAAGACCCAACAGCACTACCTCATGAAAAAAAGGCTGAAGTTAAAGGTTTCACAAGAAGCTTGAAGAAATTCATTGCTAAATCTTGGCGTAAGTTCTGCAAAGAACTTGATTTTCTACCTCAAGCTTCAAGAACGACGTTTCAACGTTAGAAGAAACCATAAAACGTATGAGAGAGGATGGCCATTTCGAAACTCTCTACAAGAAATGGGAGAGAAAACCGTCCACATTAAATTTGGGAAATGAAAATGACGAGCGTCTCCAGACAAAAGATAGTTCCAATAAGAAATGAGCAGACAAGACATCCCTCCGCTCCATCACAATTTGGACAAGAAGAAAAATAGAGAGTAAATTTTAGAGTAGCACTGGACCTTACCAATGAATTTAAAAAAAAACAATTTGATCGAAAAACGTTTGACTCCCTTATCAAGATCGAATCCATATTCATGGAGACAGCTTCAGCCACTTCAGAAGATCTGAAACAAAATCTTGGAATACATGCTGATGATTTTGACTTGACAAATTTTTCTGCTAACCTGACGCTTCTACCAACACTAATTCCGGGTGGAACTGACAGAAATGCGTTGTCAATCACAATTAAAATTATGTTATCGGAGGAATTAGTGAAGAAATTATATTTTGAACTTTACTTTTTGGCAGAATTTATTTTGGCGATTCCGACAGTAGCGACAAATGAGAACTCTTTCAGCGATCTTCGCCGGCTTCAAACACACCTCCGAACAACAATGGGTCAACAGAGACTCAACCACTTGATGCTACAGCATATTTATAAAGAGGATGCCTTCAAAATTAATTTGGAAGAGATTTGTAAAGAATTTGGAATTTGTAAGCAAGACATCAGAAAGAACTAATTTTTAGTAAATGGGAGTGGGAGAAGCCTTTTTGAATATTGCATTCAGGATCGTCCATAAATTAAGTTGATATGTATCAAGTATATAAAAAAATATATATATATTTTAACTGGATTAAAGAGTTGGTGATCTATTGATATGCTTCTATTTTATTTGTTCCTGTTTGAGAAAAGTGCAACACAATGAAGGGATCCTCCGAAATGAATGAAATTACGAATGAAATGATCCTTACCACTAGCTTTCTACAATATGCCCCGGCTCCCCCTATTTGTACAAAGTTCGTACGCCACTGCTCCCCTTCGAACTTTCCCTAGAAGGTTTAATTTAAGTTTTTGGGTCGCTGAATCCGAATTTTTAAATTCCCCCAAACTTCCCCCACCGCAACACCCCTCCAAATAGCTGTTTTTAAATTATTTTTTTATTGTTATAGGGGAAAAGTATGTAGAAATTCAGAAAGTAGACAAAATTTGCTACAAATAGGATATATGACACTATGACGTAGGGTGAACGGGAGGAGGCTGCTTCTGAACATGCCCTGCGGCGCTACGTGCAATAAGTTGTGCAAGTTCAGGCAATAGGCGATTTTACCTGGCAAAATTAATGCTAGTTCTGGATTTGGACTCACCTCACTTTATGTTTTTTGGGTCGCTGAATGCAAATTTGAAACTTCCCACCAAAATTTCGCCCGACAACGCCCCCCCCCCCCCAAAAAAAAAAAAAAAAATCGATTTTTTGGAAAAATTTGGCTTTTGAGGGCGAGAGGGGAATGTTCATAGACAGCAACCATTCCCCCCTCCACATTTATCATACGTGATAATTTCATATATCCTACTTGTCATTAATTTTGTCTACTTTCTGAATTTCTACATACTTTTCCCCTAAAACAATACAAAAATTAATTAAAAAAATTATTTTGGGGGTGTTGTGGGGAGGGGGGTGGTTCAAGTTTGGTGTGAAGTTAAAAACTCGGATTCAACGACCCAAAAAATTTAAAGTAAAACTTCTAGGGAAAGTTTGGAGTGGAGACGGGAGGGTGAATGTAAACGATGTGAGTGGTTAAGTGGAATTGCGAAATTTAGTCCACTCAGCACCGCAGCGCATGTTCCGAGGCAGATCCCCCCCCCTCCCCATTCATTCTATGTGATAAAGTCATATATCTTATTTGTTCCAAATTTTGTCTACTTTCTGAATTTCCTGATACTTTTTTCCCAAAACAGTAAAAAAATTGAACTTTTTAATAAAAACCTTTTTGGGGGGCATTTTACCGACATTTGGGTTGTTGCCGAAGGCAATTTTGGTGAGAAGTTAAAAATTCGGATTCAGAGACCCAAAAGCCGATTTCCAGAACTACCATTAATTTTTCCCGTTAAAATCCCATATTGCCTGGGCTAAAGCCTTATGTTTGTACTTCTTCCCTTCCATCATGTTCTTTCCCATTTCATCACGCCTATTTTTTAAAACTAGAAATTCCAATTTCTTTTGTGCTGTGAAAGCCTTTTTTTTTTTTTTTTTTTTTTTTTTTTTTTTTTTTTTTTTTCATTTAAAATTTTACTTTATATGGCGAAGATGTTAACACTGGTGTATTTCGGCTCCATCTGTACTTTGAATTAACTGATTTTAGTGATTTTAGGAATGGAGATATAATTTCTAATGATTATTTGTCTTTGGGGAGGATTTGTAGCTGCAACCTTCTTGCAAAACAATTCCTTCAGAACTTACGGTCTCCTTTTCGTTTCATATATCTTTAACAGCTTTTGCTGCCTCGGTTGTTTTTCATCCAGGCAATTTGTTTGTGTCGAATTCAAAATTTTTCAAATAAATTAAAATCGTGCTTAAAAAATATGCTGAAATATTGAAAATATTGAAAAAAAATACGCTACGATTAATCAAACGCATAACTTTATGTATTCAAAGAGTGTTGAATTTAGGGGATCTTCTCCGGAGCCTTGAAATAACCACTCTACACGGAAGGTTTCAGAATTAAGCGTTTTAATGGCAAAAAATGTAATTACATCCTCCAGAACTGTAAAAAGTCTACTCTCTTCACGAATCGCAAATATTCTCCGAGGAGAAATGTTTGAATTCAAATCTGTAAACCAAATGCGCCTTAGGAATAAATAATTCAAAGGAAATAAATATATACTTACAATATAAAGGAAATTTCAAACACAATTTATTTCATAAACAGGTAAAAATGTTTTTTTATATACACCTAAACTGTACAAAGAAATTGTACTATATATAAAAAGAAATATATTGAAAAACTAGCAGAGAGATAGAAATCCATTATGAAATAGTAAAAAATTAAAAAAAAATGTACAAAGCGTACAACCCCCGAAATTTATTACATATTTTTCAAATTTATGGCCGTATATATGGTTCAATTTAAGCAACTTAAATTGGCCCAATTAAGGCAACTGCGCCACATTTTAAAACAGATAATCTCAAGACTAAGAACAAAACCGAAATAAAACAATTCCGCGTCAAAAATATGCGAAATAAACAGATGAATTCAGATATGTATGTAAAAGAATGACAACTTGCCTTAGTTTTAAAGAAATCAGTTACGTTTAGTAGGAAAAAATCAGATCAAAACAGTTAATTTTATGTTTTTTTTTTTATTGTATGAAAAGAGCACATGGTAGACGTTTGCTTCTTCTAATCATAAATGAGGTCATTCTGATGAGTATGATTTAAGCGGTAGATGGCGCCTCTTTCTGTAAATAACGACAGAATGGCAACGGTCCATTTAAAGCTTCGGTCCAAATATGGCAACTCTCTCCTATAGCAAGCAATTTACAAGACATAACTCGAATCACACTTTCATGTTGAGATAATGCAGAAGGGATTTTTTTTTATGCTGATACTGATATTGAATTATCTCGAAAATGCAGAAGAATAAATAAGCATGATGTCTAAGTAGAGTTCAATTTATTTTCAGGGAAAAGTTACTGCATACTCGTATTTCTTCGTAAAATATGCTTGGTTGCTAAAATTGTTCGTTATTTTACAGTTTTAATTTCTTGAATTATTAAAAATGTGCAACAAACTTTCCAGTTATTCTACCGTTTTGATAAAGAACAGTTACATAATCGTTATTTAACTCTATTTTACTATAATTTGTGTGGTATAATAGTCAGAATAGAGTCAAATTACTGTTATGCAACCGTTTTATTATAAAAACAGTTGAATAACTGGACATTTTCACCAAATTTCAAACATTGATCAGTAATAACGCAATGTTAAAATATGACGGCTCGTCAGGAGACGGATTTCAACATGGTGAAAAGGGAATAGATTGCTTTCGAAATCCACTGACCAAATTGAACATGAAGATTCGTGGAAAAAAAAAAAAAAAAAAAAAAAAAAAAAAGAAAAGCACAGCAACGTTTGGATTATGAAATCAACAGAAAATATAACATTATCATAACATTAGTTGCTAAATGAAATGAAATTAATGTTAATGAAATTAATTCAATGTTAATTGACTTGAAAAAGAAATGTAAGACAATGAATATGTATTAAAAGTAAAAAGTGTACCCAAGGCTGGGATAAATAATACTTTTATTATACAGGGTGATTCAGAACTATATGTCAGTAATGTAAAGTTAGGCAGAGGGGACCTATGTAAGCAGATTTCGTATAGAAATGTGGGTGTGAAAATGCATTGTTGAGGCAGTAGAGCGCCTGTCGAATGCGGCGGATGAATATTCTTCGTTGACTTGAATCGTTATTTCCCACACGCATTTCGTGCAACATGAATTATTACACCAATGCAGAGCTTGTCAACAGGAATGTCAAGCAGGACGGTCATTCTGCCAAGCCAAGCTATTAAAAAAAAGGCTATACCCCGCCAAACAAACGAACGCAAAGTACCAAAACCCAGAACTGCGTAACTGCTTATTATACTGAAGAAAACTTCTCCATGTTAAATCGGCCAAACGTGGCATTTTAAAATTTCAGATATTTAAGAAAGCAAACATCGCAGATAAATAAAACGAAGACCAGAAGAATCTAATGAAGAAAAGCTTCAATTTGAAACCAAACTCATCTTTATAAAATAATTATTAAGAGGGACACAGGATTTTAAAAAAAATGTCGAGGTAACGGTAAATGATCATTAAAAGCTTCGTCAAACATGTATTATTTCAATTAAGCTAGAGACTTAAATAATGACCAGAAAAAAGTATGGAATGCATTTTCGGACTGGTAATTACTAAATCTACGTGCTTTTTATAAAATATTTAAAAAAATAAAATTTCTATCCTTAATAAGCAAAAAACTGTTAATTAATTCTAAAATTATCAAATTATGCCAAACAGCGATAAACCCGCCAACGAGCGCGTATTATCCACATTATAATAGCACAAATCAACTTCAACTTCATTCTGGTAGACGAGTATTATACGTCAAGATTAGTTTTTCGAATAAAACTGCATAAAAGTTACAGTTTTAGAAAGATTTTTAAAATTAAAATAATTTTTTTAGAGAAATGGTACCCTTTAAGAAGTATGTATTGAAAGTTATCGGCATTTAAGGTTTCATTCCTAATGTAAATAAAACTTTTGAAAATAAATTGAGATGAATGTGGAAAGGCTTTCAGGTAAAGTGGAAAAAAAGAAAAAAAAAACGTGGTAAATGATAGGCACTTCTTTCGTATACGGAGAATCAACTTACAATTAGAAAACATCTTCGACGCCATTTTTGCATGAGTGAATGAAATACGGTTTTATCTTGGAATGTTTTTAACATTTTCCAACACAGTTCAACAGTGTTTATGACTTCGGTTTGTCTGGCCGTCAGTCCGTTTTCTGCGCACTTACTCTCGTAAACATACTCGGATTGCCCTGAAACCTTTGCACGTTACTGAAGAAAAGATGTTCGTAGCAGTTACAATTTATTTACAGGGATTGTCAAAAGTATTCCGTTACATTACGGCCATGGGATATAATCGGTTCAAGTACATTTTAATTTACACACTTTCACACATGATGAAATTAATTTACATTTATGAAGTGCAATAAAATAAGCATTCTATAGAATATATGGTGCAAAGAATATTTATTATTCATTTATTGGGCTACATACGGTAATATCTGTAAAATAATTCCATTAAATAATGGTAGAGGTCGGAAAATTGTTCCCGGCGTATTTTAATTATGTTAAACTGTTTCATATATAGTAAAATTGATATACATTGCTGAGGTTTACTACATATTACTTCCTGTATAATATCAAATGCATATCATTCACAGGGACATACAAAAGATTTCGGATACTATAATGTATACGAAGTAATGTATATTTCGAGATGATAATTTTTAGTTATGATAGGCTTTTTTAACTTTAACTAAATTTTTGCATACATTGTGGTGTTCATAAATGTTATAGATCATATACAGGCCTACAAAAAAGAATTCGTAAGCGCTACTGATTATGAGCGTAAATTGCTTAAAGGTGGTTTTTAAATGTGTTATATAATTTTAGGCTGAATAAAATATTGCATACTAAAAGATGTTTGCAAAATATAGATAAAGCGATTTACAGGGCCATGCAAGGAATTAGATATATGGTCTTCAACAGACGGTAATTTCAGTAAGTGTGATTTCACTAGTTTTAAGAGTATTTTAGGCCGAATTAAACTTTAGCTAAATAGCGGTGTGCATGTAAAGGTATCAGGTAAAATACATAGGTGTACAAAAGTATCCAAGCAAGTTTTCGTCTATTGGTATGAATTGCTGAAAGTGAAATTTCAAATTATTATTCGTTTCCTTGCTATACTAAATTTTCGCATTATATAGTTAGTATATATGTCAACTTAAAGATAAAATACAGAACTATACAAAAGAATTGGATTATATATTTGACTATGTGCGGCAACTGCTAAAATCAGTTTTAAAGGTTTTATGCGTTTTCAAAAATGTTTACTTCAGAATCTCATTTACCTTATTTCCCTAAACAACGAAAGTTTGTTAAAGTATTATGAAAGTGTTGGAACTGTTTAATAGTCTGCGCTTAATACATAAGTTTTCTTTCTTGCTTTTTTTAGAGAGTAATCGCCAGAACTACCGAGCCAATTTGAAAAGTACAGATGTTAAATTGATTCTGATCAACTCTGTTGCAACATAGCCTATATTTTAAGTCGGTACCACATTCTCGGAACGTCTGTATGAGCAAAAGACGTTCTAAAATTGCAATAACTTTCGACAAAGAAACCTGATAATTGGCATATTTATTAGTTTTCAGATGTAAAAGTTTGCTAAGAACTGTTTCTAAAAAACTCGAAATTTAAAAGAGTGAAACAATCGAAAAACGTTCCAAAAACTTTCTAATTAGCAGTTCATTTGGAAGTATTAAAGCTAAGAAGTTGAAATTTGGCAAGGTTTTTATTTTTAAGACATAAATGTTAGCTCAGAAGAGTGTAAAAAAAATCGAAATTTACTAAATGGCAGCAGGATTAAAAAATGTTGTAAAACTGCAATTATTTTGATACGGTTGGAGATAAAAACCTGAAATGCAGTATGGTGGCTACTTTTAACATGTATATGCAACCTAAGAATCAATTTTAAAAATTTGAAATTTCAAAACGTGAAACGAACAGAGAAATTTTTAAAACGTTCTAAATAACAATTTGAATGGAGTCATTAGACCATGAACGTGATTGTCACTTTTAATACCTAAATACTGGCGGTGAACATGTAGACAAGAAAAGCAGTAGTCATGTGACGATCATAAACAGTTACGGACTGATCGCTTCTTTTTTCATATGGCAGCCATTTTTACCCCCTTTTTTTTTTTTTTTTTTTTTTTTTTTTTTTTTTTTTTTTTTTTTTTTAATACAACTTTATGAAATTTGAAGGCAGACAGGAAAATAATAGGTCAATAAAATGTTAACATAATTGTGTTCAATGTAGAGCGATATGACCAAGGGGGAACCTTTTTTCATAGCTCCATTTATATAACTCAACATCCTTCACAATCTTTAATATTTTTATTAGCAGTTCGCAAATCTCGACAATAGCTTTTTTTTTTTTTTTCAAACAGAAATTGTTATTTTTTGCGTGTGTAAGTTAGAAACAATCCTTGGATTCTGATATAAAAGTTTTTGTTTAAGATAATATTATTTATTTACTTATTTTGTGTTTTATATGAAGTAAGTGAAAAGGGTGTATTTTAAATGTCTATAATGTATGTTTTTAAACTACATGTAGTATTTGAAGTGAAAGATGCGTATTTTAAATGAAACGAATGCAATACGAATAATGTTAATGGGAACAATGTTAAACCCCTTGAAGGGCACCGGTATATTATATGTACTACTTAATTTTAATTCCGAATTGCCACGTTGGCACCGGAAATTAGAAATTTAATTTTGCTTTATATAATGTACACGAAGAAAAGCCTTTACTTTCTTTCATATAAATTTGTTTATAAATAGCGGTGCCAGACATTCATTTTAACATTTTAGCACCATAAGTACTTGGTCCCTGAATGGGTTATGCAACATATCACTTCTCCCGGCTAACATAAAATTACCCAAACTTTTCTTTACGTTTAAAAGTAAATAAATTCTATCCATGTAAAAATATTTAATTAATCAAATTTTAAAACGAATCATCAGTCAGCTTGGTTGTGTCGGGAAAATTGATCACCGAAAACGTTTGGAGATCGTAATCATAGCTATCATTCTCAATGGTCAGTGGCGTTCAAAACAATAATTTGATATAATTTTATTACGTGCATAACATCAGATTGGCGAACTTTAGCTGATATATTAGATTTCCTAATCTTTCTCAGTCGAGTCTATTGCCAAGTTTCGTGTGAAAAAAATTATACTTCAACTATATAAATGAATGTAACTGTGAATATCATTAAAGGCTTTAATAGAAACACTCTGTTGTACCAAATTGTATTATCTAAATTGGCCTATCGGCTATGGACCCAAATACGAAAGATTATTAATTAGGTTTAAAAATCACCGGTACAGATGTCATATACGCCGATTTCAAAATAACGTTCCGAAGTGTACTTGAACCGCCAAAGATGTCATATACGCATCACGTTGACGTGATTTGTTTCTAACCCCAATGCCATATACGCAACGGGTACTTAACTGGCGCCAAAGTGTTGTTATTTTGCATGATATGGTAACTCGTATGTTGTTGTTTCTGCTGTTGATGTTTTCGGCAAATTGGCTTCAGAAAACATCGCCAAAACTCTTATTAGAAACGCACATAAATTATTTTACTATAAAATGCATTAAGTTTAATTTAATGTGGAACACACACAATCTCTTCTATTGGATGATCATATGAGGTTAATATCGTCAAAATTTCTTTGTTGCAATGGGGTAAAATTGACATTTTGGCACTAAAATGATACTCCGCTGCATCTGAGGCATATATGCCTCCGCTTGCTCATATGTTGAAATACGTTCGATAATACAGAGATTTGGCAGATGTCATATGCGCCTCATATTGGCGCGGTTTTTTTAGATCTTTCTAGATTTTTCTCGATAAGGATGACTTCTAAAAAAGCAGAAATTAAAAGTTCGAAACGACAGAAAAGCGTTCTATGAACATGCTAAATTATGGTTTATTTGCAAGTGCTAATCTGCAACAATTGCTGAATCTGCAAATTATTAATAACATGAAATTTGGCGTGCTTTTTACTTATAAGGCGTAAATGATCTCACAAAAAGTGTCCTCAAAACTTCGAAATTTGAATGGATGCAAGCGTAAAAAAAGTTCTGAAATTGCGATTTCTGCAATACAATTCAGGATAGATGTCTGAATTTCGACATGCCGGTTTCTTTAAAGATTAATGCACACTAAGAACTGTTACTAAAAAATCGAAATGTTAAGAAGTGAACCGAGCGGAAAACATTTTAAAAACGTTTTGCATTATGATTTTAATGAGTTTGTTTGGGTTACGAACATGAAATTTATCACGGATGTTATTTTCTAATGCGTAAATGCTTTGCGTTTTCTAATAAATTAGAAATTTATAAGTGCACAAGAGAAAAAAAAATCTTGTACTTTTGAATCTGTGATACTGTTCGGGATAGAATCCTTAAGTCTGGCACGGTGGTACCTTATAAGATGTAAATGCTCATTAAAAACTGTTTCTAAATAAATCGAACTTTAAAAGGTTAAAATGAGTGGAAAACTTTTTAAAAACGTTCTAAATTCAGGTTTGAATGGAATTGCTAGAGCGTGAACTTGAAATTTAACATGATTAATGCTATAAAAATATGTATAATAATCACTTATAAACAGATTAAGTTAAATAATAATATAAAAAGTTATAAAATATCTTTATTAAGATTGACGATCGTTTCGTCGCACAGACGGTGACATTTCCAAAATCATTCACGATAGAAAATATTTTCACATAATTTAAAAACAATAAACATAGTGAACAATGTCACGAGACATGATGCATAATGGAATACATTGCAAACATAAAATAAAATTAAAATTAAATTAGCTATTTGCGAGGGTGAATTAATTTTCATATAATTTTTAAAAAAATAACATGGGAAACAAATTTTGGAAAAAAAAATGGGAATTTAATTTTATGTTTGCAATGTGTTTCATTGCGCATCATGTCTCGTGACATTGTTTACTATGTTTATTGTTTTTAAATTATGTGATAATATTTTCTATCGTGAATGATTTTGAAAATGTCGCCGTTTGTGCGACTAAACGATCAACAATTTTAATAAAGATATTTTATCACTTTTTATAGCATTATTTAACTTAATATGAGTCTCTTATACCCGCATCCAAAGGTTGTAAAAATCCAGTACAGTCAGGAGGTAAAAAAATCAATACGGATATTGCTCATTGGATATGCTATGTGACAAGGGTCATTATCCAAAATCATTAAATTATGGCGTTTGCTTCTTTTCATTTCTAAGTTGAAATTCACTAACCATTTTTGAAATAATGCTGCAGTCATCCAAGTTTTCTTGTTATTCCCATAATCTACATAAAGATCAGGATTAAAAATTTTAAAATATCTTGGCTTAGCTGATTTTCCAATCACTGTCATAGTTCTTTAATCAGATCCATCATTATTCGTACAGAACACAAGAGACACACGATCATTTTTTTTTTAAATCCTTTAGCAGGCCCACTTGAAATTGTTCTATCTGGCTGCAAGCAGTAAAAAGGCCACTTTCATCCATATTGTAAACGTCCTCTGGTATATACTCTAAAATCAGCATACCCAGATTTTACGACCATTTAACACAATATCTTCATCAACACCTTCTCACCACTTCGTATGTACTGATAAAATCCTTGTCACTTTTTAAATCTCTTCAACCAGCCACTACTGTATTCGAAATCTGTGACATTTTTTGCTGGTCAAGGAGTTTTGATTGCTCTCTGATGATGACTCTGTTTATGGTAGCATTTTTAGCATTCATTTGTTGTATCCAAATGTCCAAAGGGCACCCCTCTATGTCTTAATTTTTCGCTGTTTTCTGTCTTTTGCATTTGACTGCGGATCGTTTGTGTTAATCCATTTTTCTGTATTTATCAAAATGTCTCCGATGCAGTTTTCTCCAGAGTGTAGAAAAATGATTGGAGATGTGTTGCTGCGATGCATTCACATTTATTTCTTTATATTCACAAATTTACCGCTTTTCCAAAATTTATAAAACTGCTTTTTCGCCATAATGAGTTAAAATAAAGAGACAGGATATTTTACAGATTTAGCTGGTGAATTCTTCGATGTTGCAATCAACGTCCTACCGAAACTTCGAATGAGAGATTTTGCTTGCAGGCCGTTTTTTTCTAGAAATCATCATAAAGTGGACAGAGTTCTTTTCTGCATTGTTCTCAGCTGAGACAGGAGAGACCCTTTGGGCCAATGGCGTGACAGACTTTGTCCCTCCCACCGCCACTCCGCTCCAGAAGCGCATTGGGTCACGTGACTCGCCAGTCGGAATTAGAACTTTCACTTGATCTAAGCTCAGCGCGCGGTATTTTTCTTCTCCTAATGACAGGCAGCAGGGTTGGCAGGTGCATGGGTGGCAGATGTTGAGAACAATACGAATTCTTTGCTGTTTAATAAAGTTTGATTGGAGTTTGAAAACATCTAGACGTAGAAAAAGGAGGTGCCCTTTAAAATACTAACAAAAAATTTTAAAAAGAAATATATGCAAAGAAAACACAGTAATTTCTAGATTTTTTTTTTTTTTTTTTTTTTTTTGGCGGTATATCGAGATGGCTCTTTAACGGATGCATTACACTGAAATTCCTATTTTGTTGACTTGTTCATAGACACAACCGGCGGTTAAACGGAATTGGCGCTATTTCGAGATTGCACTAAATCGGAGTTTGACTGTATTATTTTTTTTCGTTTTGATTTGTTTTCAAAATCCAACTTTCAAGCAATGGTTGCCGTGGAACAACTTCTTGTGAAAATGCGTTTTTCTGATGGGTCTTTTCATCATGTTTCGCGTATTTAAATCGTTATAACTCAAGAACGGTTAAAGTTAAAGCTTCAAACTTGGAACATGTCTTTTTCAATTGTTTTACTATAATTTTTATTTACCATATTTAAAAAGAAATACTTTTGAAAGTATGATTTTTTTTTTTTTAAGTTGCACCTTTTTTTGAATTTTTTTCGTTAAAAATTTTTAATTTTTTTAATTAACATTTTTTAAAATGCTGAATCCAAATTAAAACATATATATTTATGTTTATTTAAATGAAAAAAAAATTCTATTACTAATATTTCGATTTATAACGATTTTAATATACCCCCATTTTTTTATAAATTTTAAATTAAAAAAGTGTAGAGTGTTATAAAGTGTAATACGTTATGCTTTAATTATGTAAATTTACATTCCACTGCAACCTGTCCATCAAAGCACATTTTCCTTTGTATAAAGTGCTATCGTAATACTGTATAACTCTCAAAAACAAATAATATCACATGCGTGGGAGAATATTATTCATTGAACAAAATAAACAAGGAAAAATCAACGTGGAAGAATGTTCAAATTCTAAGCCAAAAAATTGTGACACATAAATCTTCAACGCTATTGCTGAAGAGTTCTTCAAAAAAGTTTTATTACTAACTTTTCGAATAAAAAGGAAAAAGTTTTATTTTCAACTGGAATAAATAATCTAATTGATGAAAAGCGATGTAAACACAGATTAAAGTGGCATTTAGATGTAGGAAGCGAGTCTAACTTTCTATCCCACCATTTAATAGAGCTGGTGCAACTGGAAATATAGAGAACAAACATTTTAGATTCAAGTCTAAATGATTCTAACTTGGTAATAAATCATAAAGTTAATGCATCAATATGCAATAAAGATTAATAGACAAAAAAATTAAATTTCTTGGCAGTTCCAAAAAAACTGCAGGTATAAAGCCTTCGCAACCAATTGAAACATAAATATAGGATTTCCCTAATGTAAAATTAGCAGATGATAGATTCATTTAGTGTTAATAGTTCTGATCTTATTCTGCAAGACAGAGTTTTCGGTTTTGTTGTATTGGGAAGTTTTCCGACAGAGAATGAAAACAAAGTTCATTACGCTGTTATAAAGAAGGAAACCAGCATAGACAATACTCTTAGAAAATTCTGGGAGATAGAAAATATCGAGGTTGAAAAACCAAAAATATAAAGAAACAGTTTTTTTGCGGGGAGCATTTCATAGAAAATTAAACACGAGTAAAAGCTGTTGTTACAGTGCCATTAAAAGAGGATCCAACTACTTTAGGAAATCCCGAACAATATACAACTGAAAAGTTAAATTCTTTATGGGAACGTCTAAAATGATCCTGAATATTTAAGATTATATTCAGATAGAATAATATCAACACCTAGGCCAGATGGTTGAAGTTAACGAAAGCAAGGAAGGAAATGGTACCTGTCGCATCCCCTATCTTGGATTATATAGAAAAATAGAAAAAAGCATATAAACGCCATTCAGAGTAGTATTTAACGCGTATTCTTTAACAACTAAGGAAAACTCACTAAGTTCTATTTAATATAACGGGGGTGTAATACAAGATGATTTATTCTCCATTATTGTGAGATCTAGAAAATATGTCGTTGATTTCACTGAAGGCATAAAAAAATGAGTAGAGCAATCTCTGTTCATCTAGATAAGATGAAGCTGCAAAAAGTTTTATGGAAGGAGGATCCTAACGAACCATTGAAAGATTTTGAATTAACAACAGTTACTTATGGAAATGCTAGCGCACCTTTTTTGGCCATGAGAAAACTACTTAAATTGTCTAAGGATGAAGGAATCAAGTTTCTTTTAGCAGCGTCCATATCGAGAGAAGATATGTACGAGGGCTGTTTTTTATGTAAGGGCCGTTTTGTTGTATACACTGTTAGGTGGCGTGCGCGCAGCAACGAGTGCTTGCGTTGCATCTCGGGTTTCCTTGGAAACAACTGTGCTCTGTTGAAGCTGTGTAAGAAACCTGTACAGTCTGTTCTGTGTCTTTAAAATGTTCAAGATTATAGAATCTCCCGCCCCGTGCTAGGTACGGTCAGTCTTACGTTTTTTTTTTTTTTTTTTTTTTTTTTTTTTTGTCGCAAATCCATTGAAAACAAAAGACGCGGCATGCTGACAGAGGGAATTCTGCTACTCCATGACAATGCAAGAACTCACACCGCAGTTCAGACCCGAGTTTTCGTGGACTCTTTAGGTTGGAAAGTTACGGTCCTCCCCACCTACTGCCCCGATCTTGCTCCTAGCAATTTCCATCTTCTTCTCTATCTTAAACATCATCTCGGCGGCAATCACTACAACGATGACGAAGACGTGAAAACGGACATGATCTATTGTTATCGAAGCAAGTGACAAGTTTCTGTGAAGAGATTAATCAAAATGTAGTTATAAGTATGATAAGTGTTTAAACAAACTTGGCGTCTATGCTGAAAAGTATAAAAATGTATGTTGAATCTGAAAGTAAATTTGGTTTTTGAAAATTTTCTATCGTTTGGTTTTTATTTTCAAACGGCCCTTACTTTAAAAACACACTTCGTATATGGAAGAAATTCTATTTGGAGTTGATTCTTTATGTTCTGCATTAGCACTCCAAAATCAGTTAATAGAAATTTTCAACAGTTGCGGAATGTTATTAAATAAATTGTGTAGTAGTGCTCCACAACTTTGGCAGACAAATGATAAGATATACAACTTTGGTGATTCAGAAGAATCTAAAACGGTAGGTCTTTTGTGGAAATCGAAAAAATATTGTTAAATTTCAATGTTAAAATTTATAATAATGTAAATGTCGCTAAGAGACAAGTGTTGTCAGATATATAAAGTATATTCGATCCCTTAGATTTTGTATCTCCTGTTATAATTAAAGCCAAAATATTCATTCAGAAGTTATGGTTATTACAAATAAATTGGGTGTTTTGCTATCGGAGAAAGAGGCTGAGGAATGAAGAGAGTTTTCTGATACCTTAAAATTTATTAATAACATTGAGTTTAATAGGTGTGTTTTACTGACAGATGCAATTATGATCGAGTTACATAATTTCAACGACGCGTCTGAAGCAGCCTATATTACGGTAACTTACTGCAAATATGTAACTGAATCTGGTCAAGTGTCTGTAGAATTAATGACAACTAAATCCAAAGTAATTTCCTTAAAGCAATTAGCTGTCCCAAAGTTTGAGCTTTGTGCAGCTGTTCTATTGACAAAGCTAATTAAACCAGTGAATTTGGCGTTCAGGATTAGTGTAAACAATATCTCTTGTCATCCCATTTCATAAGAGAATTATCTGGGATTAAAAAAGAGCCATACCTACAAACAACCTTTATTTCGAATAGGAATTCCACACCACAAGAAAAAGCAGAAAGAATGCAGTAGAAACATGCTCCATCTCAGCATAACCCTGCTGACCTTCTAACAAGAGGGGTTAATCCTGATAAGTTAATCTCGAATGAGTTATGGTGGAGTGGTCCATGTTGTTCCTAAAAGACAAAGATTATCCTGAAAGAAACATTCCTACAGCAGTTAATTCCAATGACTTTTCAAAAAAACTTAAAGAGTCTGAAATAAAGGACTTTAAGAATTGCATATCTGATTCACAGTTTCTAATAATATGTAAATAAAATACTTGCAAAAATCAGGAAAGACTAACTAAAATATTCAGATAAAAAAACTTCCTACATTTCTTGATAAAGAAGATTTTTTAGAATAGGATGTAGGCTAGAAAACAATAACTTAAATATCCATCAAAAGTTTACAATTTTGCTACATAATAAAATAAACATACGCAAATGGTAGTATAATATTTTCTTAAATGATATTTATATTTAAGTCCGCAAGCTTTACTTTACTGTTAAGACAGACGTTTTGGCCTTTAAATGTCCGTGCAATATGTAGAAAAGCAGTTCATAATTGTATTACATGTTCCAAAGTGAAACCTACCTCATGTGAACAGTTCGTCGGAAATTTAACAAAAGAAAGGGCAATTGAGAACTACCCCTCTAATTGTTCGGGTTTTGATTTCATTGTTTTTTTTTCACATGAAATATAAGAACCAACTTCAAGGAATTGATCATAAAGTCCATATAGCCATATTCTTTTTATTTTGTAACACATGCATTGCATTTAGAGATCAGTACTGAATTAGGTTCACAAGCCTTTATAGAATCTTAAGATACACATACATTTTAACGTCTGAATTAAAATCTTTAAATTAATTTTCATACATTAGACAGACTTGACTACACTTAAATTAAAAAAAAATATATATATAAAAACATTTAATTAAAAACTAAAAATACAAAATACATTTCTGTGTGCAAACGCACATCCTCATCGTACACAATAGCTACAGCAGAATATCGAAACATGTCCTGAACACAGTCAAAATCAAGAATGCATTAGCAACATGCTCCATCCCAGCATAACCCTGCTGACCATCTAACAAGCGGAATTAATCCTGATAAGTTAATAAATGATTAACTTTAACCTCGATTTTGACTGTGTCCAGGACCTGTTTCGATATTCTGTTGTAGCTGAATATCGTAAGGTAATACTGATAATTTTTTAAATGATTAACTTTAACCTTAATGTTGACTGTGTCCAGGACATGTTTTGTTATTCTGCTGTAGCTTATTGTGTACTGATGAGGCTGTGCGTTTGCACAGCGAAACGTCGTTTGTATTTTTAGTTTTTAATTAAATGTTTTTATATATTTTTTAATTTAAGTGTAGTCAAATCTGTCTAATGTATGACAATTACTTTATAGAATCGTTAAATAGATTTTTCGCTAGGAGAGAAAAATATGCTTGTCTAACACTCAAAATTTCATAGGCAGGATTAATGAACTCAGAATATTACATAATCAGCTTATAATTCCTGACGATTATTTGTCTAGATGTGTGTTATCTAGATTTGTCTAGAAGGCTCCAAACTTTGGAGGCCTGAGAGAGTCAGGAGTCAAATCCTTCAAATATCATCTGTAACTTGTGATGGGAAATGCAAAATTAACTTACGGGTTATTTTGAATGTAAAAACAAAAGTTGGAGGAATCCGAAATTCATGTCCTCTTGTGCCGTTTTTATCTGGTCCATATGATTTTAACGAATTGACTCCTGGTCACTTTCTTACTGGTAGGCCAATGAACTTAATTGTTGAAACTGGAATAACTAATGTTCATGATTGTAAATTTCTAAATTATCCAAAATTAGGGGAAATAATAATAAAAAAAATATTCAACATTTGAGGAAAAAAAAGACCAAATATTACATGAGCTCCTTACAATAATGAGAAAATCTATGTTTGAGAAAGATAATGTTATAATAAATGATTTAGAATTACAAAGGAGGACAATCTGTCTCTTTGCAATTGGTCTCTAGGTAGAGTTGTAAATTTGTTTAAAGTTAATGATGAAATCATTAGAATAGTAAATATTAAAACACAACCAGGATTTTCAAGAGACCAATTTCAGAAATTTGTCTGTTACCCATGAAAAACTGATTATTATATTTTGTAATTTGTTGACTTATTTTTTACTAAAATATTCTGTTGTATGTGTTTTAAAATTAAGGTATAATAATGTATTAATTCAACGGGGGCCGGTATGTTCGATTATATTTATGATTTGTATTATTGCTAATGTCTTTAATCGTTTGCGTTTTGTTTATGAGTTAATGGAATGTTTTGTTTTGAAAGGTAGACATCAGCGACTTGTTTTGTTAGATTGTAAATAAATAAAAGAACACTGGATGACCTAATTGAGTATTTATTGTGTATTAGTGTAGTTTTATATAGATGATAAACATTCAGGATCCTTAATTCAAAGAAAGTGGCAAATAGAAACCTCATGAAGCGGCCCATGGACCAGAACTGAATTATTCAACGGATGATAAGCTTGGCGATTTGGGGACTGCTTCCACATTCTCGTAAGCTGATTGATCTGTAGTTGGGAGTAGATTAATTTTAACACGGTTATTCTAATTTGTAAATAAATATTATGAGTTGTAATTTATCAACTGGGTGAAAAATTTTAAAACATAAGACCTCTTGGCCGAAGCTGCCAAAAATCTGCCAACTGATATATCCCAGACGAATCTGGAGAACCTAATTCGCCCATCTAAACTTTTTTGTCATAGCATCCGTTATGATATATGAATCAGCTCAACAGAATAAATCGCAGTTAAAGGAATTCCAGTAAACACAGGATACGTAATTACACTAGATTACGTTTAACACAATTATTCTAATTGGTAAATAAATCACATCAGCTCAAAGTATGCCTCATATGCATAGGGCTCTGAGTTTTTCAAATAATTTCGAGAGTCTGAGGAAGAGGGGCTTCATCCAATACATTCAAGTTCTTGCTATGAACATTAAAACCGAAGCAGAAGGTATTTGAAGCCTTGGGTTTGAGGTAATATAGGGGAAAGTAGCCGAATTTGGACCACTTCACTTATTTCCATGTGTAACTCACTTAATTTTTGTAATATCTGCAAAACATCAGTAAACGGGATCAATCTATTCATCTACTAACTAAATAAATATTTAGATCAATTTCATATTGAAAATCTTAAGTTTATTTTAATTTGAAAAAAATGTCAAAAGAGGTCCAAATTCAGTAACTGGTCGCCTAAGTAGGACCCCAGTCTCCTAAATTGAACCAAACAATGTCAGGTTGTATTAATTACTAGGGAATATAACTAATATTATTAAAAGCAACGTTTGCTATTAATGAAACAATCAAACAAAATAACAGCAATGAAATATAATGAAATCAAATATCTGGAAATAAGAGTAATTTTTTTAAATCAAAATTTTTCCAAAATATCAATCAAAGTTATCAGTAATTAAGAATAGAAACTATGGAACTAATTGCTAGTTACTTGAATATCATGTAAGAAGTGATGCACAGCTTACACATGAATTTCATTTATTCATTTTTTATTCAGGCGCACAACCCATGGAACCGTATTTGGCAATCTGAACACTGATTTCTGCTGTTTTCTGATTTCTGCTATTTTATTTTTCTTATAAATTAGGCAAAAACAATCATCGCAATCTTTATTTTTCTTTTTTGATTCTGAATCATTAGACATTTTTTTAGCAACAGAAATTATCTTTACATTACTATTGTAGTTCTTCCCTTCTGACATTTTTCCCCATTGCATTACACCTATTTTTTAAAACTTGATATTCCTATTATTGTTGAGTTTTGAAAGCTTCCTTATTGTCTTTATTTGGTTTTATTTCGGGTTTACTTTATATGACGACAATGTTAACACAGCTGTTTTTTTTTTTTTTTTTTGGCTGCCTGTGCACTTTGATTTAACTGAATTTAGAAAGGAAGATAACATTTCTAAGGATTCTTTGTCTTTTTTTTTGAGGGGGGGGGGGGTAGGATTTGTTGCTGCAGACTTCTTGCATATATTTTGCTGTCACAGGTGTTTTTCTGTAAGTCGGTTTGTCTGTGTCGTTTTCAACATTTTTCAATTATATTAAAAAATGGTTTTAAAAATATGCTATATTGAAAAAAAATATGCCACGATTAATCAAACGAAAAACATTATACGCTGGCCTCCAAAAGTTAAAGTACACGGACTAAATGCGTTCGATTGCACATGTTTTGTCGAATATCTACAAAAGTTATTGGCGAATTGTTCTTGAACTTCCGGGATGAAAACAACATGTTTCATTTCATATCTCTCGGTGAAGATTTAGTCAGGGGTACAATTAGGGGGCTAATAATAAATTAAATAATAAAATAATATTTGCGATCCCCTATGTAACAGGAAAGGCTGGAAATGGTTTGTCACTGTGATAAATGACTATTTGGGTCCTGTTAAAGATTTGTATGCATTTGTGTAAGCATAGCTCTCATATTCGTGAAGATGTTAACGTTTTTGTGAAAAACTCAAACTTTTTTTTTTTTTTTTTTTTATAGCATACAGAGTTTTCAAACAAATTTAACACAACTTTCCAAAAACCTGACAAAGAACAGTAGAAACAGTATACTGCAATTAAAATATGAATATATTGAAAATTTGATAAGATATCGGCTTTTTTATGAGATAATTTTTAACTGCGCATGCGCGGAAGATTTCAAAATTTTTATTTCAGAATTTGGTACTCAGTATTTTGAGGCAACTTCTATAAAAAGTCCAGTCAAATGTTGTGAAAATTTAGGAAGATGTAGTGAGCTGATTGAAAAGTTGTGTAAAATCCCTTATAATAAAGCTATTTTTAGGAAGCAACTCACTATATCGACCCCATCTTTGTGAATTTTCGCGATATTTGACTAGACTTTTTATATAAGTTGCCCTAAATAGCTGACTACCAAATTCTGAAATAAAAATTTTGAAATCTGCCGCGCATGCGCAGTTAAAAATTATCTCATAAAAATGCCCATATCTCATCAAATATTCAATATATTCATGTTTTAATTGCAGTATACTGTCTCTACTGTTTTTTGTCAGGTTTTTGGAAAGTTGTGTTAAATTTGGTTGAAAACTCTGTATGCTATAAAAAAAAAGTTTGAGTTTTTCACAAACACGTTAACATCTTCACGAATATGAGAGCTATGCTTACACAAATGCATACAAATCTTGAACAGGACCCAAATAGTCAATTACCACAGTGGCAAACCATTTCCAGCCTTTCCTGTTACATAGGTGATCGCAAATATTATTTTATAATTAAATTTATTATTAGACCCCTAATTGTACCCCCGACTAAATCTTCACCGAGAAATATGAAATGAAACATATTCTTTTCATCCCAGAAGTTCAAGAACAATTCGCCAATAAGTTTTGTAGATATTCGACAAAACATGTGCAATCGAACGCATTTAGTCCGTGTACCTTAACTTTTGGAGGCCAGTGTACATTCAAACAGTGATGAACTTAGGAAACCCCCCCCCCCCCCCCCAACGGTAGGTTTGTGATTTTATGAATTTTGATGGCTAAATAGCGTAATTACACCCTCCAGAAATGTTAAAAGTTGTCCCGTAAATATCCTCAAGGAGAAAAAAGTTTGAATTCAACTCAGTAAATCAAATACGCCGTAGGAATAAAGAATTCAAAGAAAATAAATACAAATGCAAACAAGATGACAGAAATTGAAAACAAAATTTATTGCATAAACATGTAAAAATGTTTTTTATGTTTATATAGGCCTAAACTGTATAAAGAAATTGATCCAGATATATATATCTAACAAAAACATAGCTGTGTAAAAAGGGAGCCAAGTTCTGTAAAGACAATGGCAAGAAAAAAAAGTGATATCTAAGTAGGTGCCAAGTTCAAATAAAATTCACTCAAACTTACTTACTGAAGTATTATAGCCTTTTTTAAATTGTTTAGAAATAAAAATTATTGATAGCATATTAATAATAAATCTAGAACTTGGCAAGTTTTTACCTAAGAGTCATTTATTTTGAATAATGACATTATTATATCTAATCTTGTTAATTCATGATTGGAAGCCTTAATTTGAGTGAGCTCCTTCCCCTTGAAGGGCGGTGGGATAAAATATATCCCACCTAATTTAACTGCAAAATGCCACATTGACACCAGAATTCAGGACTAAAAAGTTTGATTTTATTAAATACGTGAAAAGAAGCTTTTACCCATTAAGAAATACAGTCGGACCTCTATTTAACGAACCTCTATTTTGCGAATTTCTCTACTTTGCGAACTTTTCCTTGGAACCAAGAACATTTTGCGAATTTCTTCGTAAAATAACCTCCAAATAGCGAAATGCATTCTCTATTTAACGAACTTTTTCTTGCGATCTAAATTTTTTTTTCTTCCTATTTATCAAAATATTTCTGGACATTTCAAACTTATTCTTTCTTTAAACAGATTTTATGATGTTCAATGGCCTTGAACTGATTTTACCAGGCACTTTCTTTGTCAGCAGTGAGAATTCGTCAAGTACTGAGGACGAAGACGATAATCCCTTGGAGTAACTTAAAAAAATGTGAATACACATACGAAAAAAAAAAAGAAATTAATCATGATGTGCTGATTGATGATTGTATTTCACTATTATAGTTAGAAGAAAATACGCATGAAGGGGTTTTTGGTACATTGCAAAGATGCGAGACGTATTATGAGAGAAAGCACTTTTTAAAAGAAAAAACTCAGAAAAAATTAACAGAGTTCTTCAAAAACTAAATTTAAGGACGCATATGTTAATGTATGGTTAAAATTATTTGTTATAATAATAATAAATATGATAAGGTCATTAAAATTCGTTAATTTTAATGTAAAACAATTTTCTTTAAACAGAAAATACAGTGTATTACCGGACAAAGTTTTGCTTTCCTTGCAGATTTCAAAGATTTAAACGCATAGAAAAAATGAATTGATGATGGAAATTGGTGGGTAAAATAAATTAAAAAAAATCGATATAATTTATTAAAAAATGTGATTAGTTACTTTTAATAAAAAATATTTAATGTTTATGAATTTAAAATCTGTTTTATGTTGTTTAAAGTATTTTAAAAGGTGAATCTCTATTTAACGAATTTTCCATATAACGAACATTTTTCCGCGATTTAGCGACTTCGTTAAATAGAGGTTTGACTGTAAATTTGTTTTTAAATTCTGGTGCGATTCAATCATTTCAGCATTTCACGAATAAAAGTTATTTGCCCCTGAAAGGGTTAAAGGGGTGCAGTCTCTGGAGTGATGACCAAGAACAAGCGTAAGTATACCTGTCTCTTTGTGAGGCATCTTAGTCTGTTTGCATTGAGGATTCTGGAGGGTGGGTGCTAGAGTGATAACCTAAGACGAGTGGGAGTGTATCTGTGTATTTATTGGTTTATCAAATCTTTAACATGAGTCATTTGTTTATAATAATAACTATATATATATTTTTTTTGTAATGTCATTGAAATTAATATTAACATCACCATTTTATTAAGACATGATATTGATAGGCATAACATTTATCAGAAACTTGCCAAGTTCTAGATTTATTATTAATATGCTATGAATAATTTTTATTTCTAAACAATTTAAAAAATGCTATAATACTTTAGTAGGTAAGTTTGAGTGGATTTTATTTGAACTTGGCACCCACTTAGATATCACTTCTTTTCTTGCCATTGTCTTTACAGAACTTGGCTCCCTTTTTTCACAGCTATGTTTTTGTTAGATATCATTACTTTTTGTAAAGTTACAATATATTTAGACACTTTACTTAATGCTTTTTAATGTGTTTACATGTGACTATTTTATTCACCAAGCAACATTCAATTTTAATTTAAATTTCCTACAACAAACTATTTGTCTGTCAATATGCGGCAGAAATCTATATTTTAATACTGCTACATTGAATGCATGTTTTGAAACGAAATGTATTGACCCCGAGTAAGTAGATAGGTTTACAATCGAAGTCTATTGGAATTTGGTGAAATATTAGAGATATCGCCAAGGTAGCGTCACTTTTGGCGACTAAATTTGGTCGCCAAATTTGGCGATATATCGCCATATTGACGAGAAACTTGGCGGTATTTCGCGACAGAACAGCGTCCCCTCCTACGGCAAAATAAAATTTCGCCTAATAGACGTAATGTTAAAGTAAAAATGGACACGCCCAGGTGAATAATTCATTGATTTTCACAATTTTTTTTTTATTTTATTCCTTAGTTTCATAGTGTAAACGAACTTCGAACCGAATTTGAAGTCTGTAGCTGGAGTAGATATATGAGATCTTTTTGATGAGTGAGTCAGTCAGTCAGTCAGTGATAAAATTATCGATTATCAGACATTTTCAAATGTCATTATCTCGGAAACTAATTATGCGTTATTTATAAAACTTTGTATTTTCGGTAATTAGGGTGGTCTTACTACACATTTCGCATTGAAATTTGAATCGCTTAGAGCATTGAAATTTGACGAAAACATCTCGAAATGGTTCATGTAAATAACACACGGCTATGTCAGGCGAACTTGGCTGACACACTGCCGTGTGTCTAGGTGAGTAATTCATCGATCTTAATGTAATACAAATTTGCGACTGCTTTTAATTCAGAAGCACCTCCAAATGTAGACAATTGAGTCCTTCCACAATAATCCATTTTCGAATTGAATGTTTCACGTTTTCATTACTCGTCAGTTGAGAAAAATTTCGCCAAGATGTTATATATTCCCGTGGCCGCCATATTTAATTTCTAGGCGATGTTTTGTTGGCGTTTATCTATTGGCAACCCCGACGAGTGACGTGTTCTGGCAACCCCATTAAGCATAACATGCGCATAAATCTTCTTGGCGAAATTTACTTGGCGGAAAAGGGGTTTTCACGCCAAGAAAAAACCCAAGAGGGCGACCACGGGAATATATAACATCTGGGAACAGATGTCATATACGCCCGATGTCATATATTAGCGCTATTTTTTTCCGACGTCAATTTGGCGAAAACATCAACAGCATAAACAACAACATCCGGGTTACCATATCAAGCAAAATAAAGACACTTTGGCGCCAGTTAAGTACCCGTTGCGTACATGACATAGGCGTCAGAAAAAAATCGCGCCAATATGGGACATATATGACATGTGTGTCAACATCTGTTCCATAAACTTTTCCACTTTGAAAAAATATAATCCGTAATTGCTAATCTAATATGATTTGATCTTTGGTTATCCAGCGAATCGTGCAAAGAAAAATCTATAGAGCGGAACAGGCAAATTCCATCGTTTGGCATGACAATAATAGGTACTACTTAGTTATCGCGTCGACCAAAAATCTATCGCCAAACTATAAGATTAAATGACACTAATGGTTGATCGTAAATGCCACATTCACTTGACTTTAAGAAAGTTACACGTATTTAGGTCATCAAGAGATTTTTATTTCGACGTTTTATTTGTACTTTTATTAATGTTATACTAATTTATTTTTTCTATCGTTATTTAAAATAAAAATTATGTCAATTTGTATAATTTGCGAGTGGTTTGGCAATTTATATAATTTGGCGAAATTGGTCGACGGGATAACTAAGTAGCACCCAATAATTTTATATTTTACCATTACAGACTAATTAACATATAAATGAACAGTCCGATTCATATTTACAAATAAAATGCCGAAGCTATCCAAATAATATCAGACAAATAGTATAACATTTAAACAAGCATTAACAAGAAAATCCGAGTAACATTTAGCCCTTATTAATGTAGGTTTGTAGTCTGGTGAAAGAAAGTATTGGCTCAAACTGTAATTAAAAACAACATGCTAATGCACATTTTGCTTAATTATAACATTTATTGGACACACAGCATATAAACTTGAAAGTAAACAGACAGCAATTATTCAAAAATGTAAAAAAAAAGAATCATCCCTATGATTCAAATAAATATTGATGCTGGGTGTGCGGCTACCATGAGTCTAATAAGCAATAGTCGGCACTTTCAGAGACAGAAACGTCATTTATTATTCCAAATTCAAATATTTCAGTGCTACATTCAAATTTTGTTTTAATATTTCAAGTTTTCTTTTAAACTGACGTTATTTTCACAGATAGAAAGGAAGCTGATGTATTTCAGGGCGTGCTATCATGAAATCCGCCACTAAAATCAAAATAAAATAAAATAAAATAAAAATAACGTGCTTTCAAATGTGTTTGCTTAATTAAATGTTGCATGTTCTGTTTATTCCATTTGATTTTAGTTTGCAAGAGTTTGCTCATTTCCTTAGGTAAATGTTTATGGGATTTTGAAATGATGAGTTTATTTGAAATTTATCATTTTAGTTTTTGTATTAAACAATTTTTATGATTAAATCATCACTAAACGAAAAATTGATACTGGACGCAATGCAAGAAATAAAAAAAAAAGCGAAAGTCAGGTGTCCACAGCTAGACAGCCTAGACCCATGGTGATCACACATCCATGATCAATATTTATTTGAATCAAAGGAATGACTCTCTTTTGTTTACATTTTTAATTCTGGGATTGGACGAATTTCAACTACGGATGCCTCGAAATATATGCGTATTCCGACATATTTTTCCTTTCAAGATGTTTTTGTTTTTTCACAAGGTGTATAAAAGGTAAATTTTATGCACCATTACTCAAAAAATTAATTATCTGAAATTAACGGAAAATTGCTGATATTCAGGTGATTTTGCTGCATGGTCAGCCCGGATTCAATATTTGGCGCTTTTATTGGCAGATTAAAATTTCGCCTAATAGACATAATGTTAAAGTATAAATGGACACCCCCAAGTGGGTAATTAATCGATTTTCACATTTTTTTTCGATTCTTTAGTTTTATAGTGTAAACGAACTTCGCACCAAATTTGAAGTCTTTAGATGCAGTAGATATATGAGATCTTTTTGATGAGTGAGTCAGTCAGTCAGTCAGTGATAAAATTATCGATTATCAGACATTTTCAAATGTCATTATCTCGGAAACGAATTATGTGTTACTTATAAAATTCCGGATTTGGGGTAATTAGGGTGGGGGGTCTTACTACGTACTTCGTATCACAACTACGTAGGTCAAATACATTTTCAGTGTTAGAGTTTCGAAATTTGGCGAAAACAACTCGAAATGGTTCGTGTAATATAACACACTAGTATGTCAGACGAACTTGGCTGACACACTGCTGTGTGTCTAGATAAAAAATCAAAAACTTGCAATGAGATAGTAATCCATTATAAAATATTAAAAACTAAAAAAATAGTTTATAAAGCGTACAGCCCTCGAAATTCATTACTTACTTTTGAAATTTATGATAGTATATCTGGTCCAATTTAAGCAACTTAAACTGGTCCAATTAAGGCAACTGCGCCATTTTTTAAAAATAGATTATCTCAATACTAAGAACAAAATCGAAATCAAACAAATCCGCATGAAAATTATGCGCAACAAACAGATGAATTTATATATGTATATGAAAACATAACAACTTACCTTAGTTTTAAAGTATTCCCTTACGTTTAGTAGGAAAAAATTCGACCAAAACAGCTAATTTTTGTTTTTTTTTAATTGCCTGATAACAGCACATGGTAGGCGGGTGCTTCTTCTAATCATAAATGACCTCATTCATATGAGTAAGATTTCAGCGGTAGATGATGGCTCTTTCTGTAATTAACGGCAGAATGGCAACGGTCCATTTAAAACTGCGGTCCAAATATGGCTAGCCTCCCCTACGTTGTCTCCGCGACTGTTACAAGAGATGCAGTTGACACGTTTTGGATCTTAAATACAGTCTTAGTCAGCATGAAACAGACCACAATTTACACGTGTTAATGGAGACTGGCAAGGCTTAATAAAAGGTTAAATATTTGAGAATTTTATCTGCAACGGACCAACGTGGACAGAAGTGTAAGACAGCATATTGTAAAAGCTAAATACCACCCTGTAAAATTAAAATCTTTAAAAGATGTGCGAAAAAATGATGATTTTGGCTGTAGTGTTCTTGAAAGTATGAATTTTATCGAGATATGCATTCAGATGAGTAATGACTTTCAAGAAATTACCGTGTAACACTGGCAGAAAAATTGAATATTATTACTTTTTGCTAACGAATCCTTTATCTGCAATATTTAGCTGTTAGTTAAAAGCCAAATTTTGTTTCAGACAGCTGACAAGCACTAAACTTTTTTCTTTGATTTCTAGACTTTTTCAGGCATTTTCCCGTTAGCTTTATATTTTAAACCACTACTGAGGAATTGCTGTACTTGTGGTTTTATAGTTCCTATTTTGTTTACATGACACAACTACCACGGTATTTTTAGAGTGGATTATTCTACTATTGATGACATCCGAAATGCAGGAATATGTATTTTCCTTAAAAGTTATGAGCGGACCTTCTTATACCGGATGTTATTGCATTCGTTCATTGACGTTTGAGTCGGTCCGTTTAAAATTTTCCTCTATGGCCTTTAACGAGGGAAAGGTCCGATGTTGAAGTCACCGAATACGGTGGACGTTTGTGCATCGATACAGTATAGTTAGTATACAAATATAAGAACAGTTATATATAAATATATATATGTTAGTATATAAACATGGGTCTCAAGAAAATAAGTTGCAAAGTTTACGATACAGTTTATAATTCGATAAATTTCCTTATTTGACTAGCGGCTCAGTAACATGGTCGTCAGCATAACGGATTTGAGATTTTTCTTTGTCAGTTCGGAAGCAGCTCGACTTTTTTTTTTTTTTTTTTCGGAACGAAAATCTCCATAAATTGCTTTCAAATTGCAATTGAACAAACATGTATATCAATTGAAATTTATGAAAAATATAAAATAAATGTATGTTTTGTAGCATGTAACTGAATTTTTAACTATTGAGCTTAAGTACTGTTTCACGTTTTTCCCGCTTCCATCCCTTAAAAAGGTAAAAATGGCAAAAATTTTACATTTTTTAATAAGTTGAATTCCTTGAATTTTCTAACAAGCGCAAAAATAGCAGTGAATTTTTCATAATATAGTTCGATGTAAACGCCGAATTAATGTAAATAGCAATATTAACGAATTGTAGCAAATCTTATGGAAAAAAATAAATAGCAGACTAAAGGTTAAAATTTATTTTCAAGATCAAGTTTGGATGCTTTTAAAATAGTGCTAAATATATATATATATATATATATATATATATATATATATTAATTTTTATAGCTATATGTTTAAAGAGAGAAATGTCTTCATATAAGCATATACTTGTCAAGAATTTATTTTACATTTCTGTACTTAAATGTTATTTATTGTGTTATTTGCTTTTTTGTTTCGTGCATCTAATGCTGCATTAATAATAATCACAAAAATTATAAAAATTATAGAATATAATATTTTAAACTATATATAA
The DNA here is from genome assembly GCA_963932465.1 of Maratus speciosus. NCBI lineage: Eukaryota > Metazoa > Arthropoda > Arachnida > Araneae > Salticidae > Maratus > Maratus speciosus. The sequence continues at coordinate 428,241,433 of OZ010795.1, read as the reverse complement.
AATATATTAACTTAAAAAAAATTGTATGGTGAATTTTAATATTTCCTAATCATAAATATAATAATATACTTATTGCATTTTGAATCAATGAAATAAATTATTTTACTTTTTATTAAGCTTTTTACTAAACACAAATTTAAGCAATAAACTCTTTCAAATAAACATTCAAGTTTTTTAAACAAATTACTTACTCATTTTCGAAATAAAATAATAATACATTGCAAAATAATTCAAAAATATTTCTTTTATCAAAGACGTACCTTCGTCAGAATAACCATTAAAACACTCTTTTATATTTTGTGCCCTTTATTCTGAAATTACTAAAAATCTTTTGTCATGAAGATTTACTTAAATTTGAAGAGCTTTTCTGTAACTTTGAAGCCCTTGATTTGTTATTTTTTTATATTTTTTTTTATATACAATTTTTAATGGCTATGCCCTTATAGGAATATTACTGTTTCTTATTATTTTTTTTTTAAATAATTTTCATTTTAATTTATTTTTTCATGAACGGAAGGATAAGGAATTGATAGGGTTTCATAGGATTTCATAAGGAAAGGATAAATTATTATTTTTTTTAATTACATGTTTAACAAAATGTCTACGCATGATTCATATCAAATATCAGTGGTGAAGTGTCTATAATTTTTAATGTTATAATAGTACATTACATATTTACATTCAGGCGTAGAAAGAATAAATACTCTGGTGGTAAAAAAATAATGAAAATCTAGTTCTTTGTGCTGTTTTCTTTTCATCAAATGCCGGGATTTCTAAAACATAAAATTTGAAAAACTGGATAAAAGTTCCCAGAAAATCACAAAATAAATACACGTGTGCCGAAAATAAGCAAGCTCTATTTGCCAATTAATAAAAGTCAACATGTAATGAAAAAAAGCGCTGAAGTAAAAACATTGGTCAAGCGTTTCAACATAATCCAAAATCGATTAATACATTTCTCTTAACCCTTTATGTACTGAATTATGAATTCGTGAACATTTTATGTTCTAAAGTATTTTTCGTGAATTTTTGAAACAACATTAGAAGATTTATATAATCATTGAATGATTTTTAGAAGGATTTTAGAAGGATTGGAAGATTTAAAAGGATTAATTAACTTTCAATTTATAGGGATTTTAAGTAAGATTTATAAACCCACTCAAGTCTTTTATTTTAAATATTTTATTTAGTATTTTGTGGAATTAGGAAATGTACAAATATAATGTTCTTACAGTAGAAATATACTTCCGAATTGAAAAATCCCCCTCCCCCCTCCCAACGACAAGAAAGCTGAAAAGATGCAAAGGCAAAAGGAATCATCCTTTATAAAAATATTTTTGTTTTTTGTAACCAATAATGCTTCTGGGATAAGATAATGTAATGCCACTATAACTCATTCTGAGCTGTATTACTACTAATCGCTGTATTAAACGAATTTTATAACAGTTTATTTTAATGTCAGTGATACGCACCGTTAGTAGATAAAGTGTGGATGTATCGTTCGTTTCTATCCCCATCGTTATGAACAATGCCGTCTTTGATGATATCAAAATAGTAATATATTGCGTAGAAATGCTATGAATATATATTTGTGTGCTAAAAGTAAAAAATCTAATGCCCAAAAGAATTCTTCTGGATCGCTGCACTTATCGATTTTCAGGAAAGACAGACAGATTCCACATATTGCAATCCTGATTCATCCAGTTGCTTCTCGCTTTTTCAAATATCTATCTTCGATCATAGAATAAGTCTTTACTTATTTCTACATTTCACAATTATGGTGTTCAATTTCTGCTGCTGGCACTTTCTGTATAATCTAAAACTGCATGACTAACAAGGAGAGGGCCAACCTTGTTAATCACAGATTTTGATTATTTTAATATATGTTGTAGGGTAGAGATCCCTTAGTGCCAGGTTCAACGGATTTTATTCAACGCTCCTTAGTTCTTGAGAAACCGGGGGGTCTAATAATAGTACACAACTTAAATACTTACATTGCAACCGTAATGATAGGCTGGTCGTAGCACAGTTGGTATGGCGTTGGCGGGCTGATTTGCGGGCCCGAGTTGGATACCTGGATGCGATACGTTTGTTTTTCCCATTTTTTGTTTTATAAATATACTTGTAAGTATAATTAATAATCTCATTGTCAATTAAAATTTATAATATTGTATATCAATTATAATTTTAACCTATTTAATTTTTTTACTTTTAACTAAAAAGTTGTATAAAACATCATAAAAATATTAATTTTTTAAAAATAACTTTTAAAATGTATTTTACATATTCTTTCTCGATGCAATGATATTGAGCAATTGTGTCAATTCGTGATTTTAAAGGAACATCATTTACGCATTGCTTTAACAAAGGAAGTCAATGCGATAATACTATTATTCTGTTTTTAAAGTAACAAGCATAATTATATTAAAAATTAGCATCAGAATTAAATTACAACCGATTTTTTTGCATATTAAAGATTTTTAAATTTGTAAAACGTATGCTTACGGTTTCAGTTATTTTTCTTTCACCTTTATCTTCTTTCTGCTTTTATTTTTATTTTATTTAAATGTTCTTTTATTTTATCATAACTAGATGGCACCACAAAAGATTTTGTTACGATTTTGGAATTTTTATCATTCAATAATAGATCCAATTTTTTTTTTAAACCTCTTTAAATGATTAGAAATAATAGTTTAAAAATAAAAAATGATAAATTTAAGTTTTTTAACATTATAATTAATGTATGATATTAAAATTTGTAATTGACATTATTAAATTACGAGTATAATTACAAGTATATTTATAAAACAAGAAATGAGAAAAACAAACGTAGCGCGTTCGGGTACCGAACACGGGCCCGCAGATCAGTCAGCGAACGCCGTACCAACTGAGCTACGACCAACCATTTATTGCGTTTGCAATGTAAGTATTTAAGTCGTGTACTATTATTAGACACCCCGGTTTCTCAACAACTAAGGAGCGTTGGATAAAATCCGTTGAACCTGACACTAAGGAGTCTCTACACCTATATTATAACATATATTATAACATATAACCTATATTATAACATATATTAAAATGATCAACATCTGTGATTAACAATGTTGGCCCTCTCCTTGTAAGAATAATTGTATTTGAGGCTTAAAACAATTTATTTCATAATCATCTTGAACAGGACTTTACATGAACAACTGCCCCCTAATGACTAATGAAAATATGAATCCATTTGTGCCTTGCGCCCTATATGTTTTAAGTTGCAAAAATGCTTCAAAAATAGGCTAGAACATATAATTTCACAAATTAATAAAAATACGTATTCCAAAGAAGTCTACAAGATAAGGTTATGACTCATTTATTTAGATGCTTCATAAGAAAAACACAAAAAACTTATTTTTTACAATTCGCCATCTTAAAAAATGAAAATTCTATAAACATCGAAAAAAGCCTTCATTTAAGAAAATAAATATCATCTTATGCTGTCATCTCTCTATAACAAATAAAACTTTCACAATTATTCATACAATGTTCATGTTATAAACCAGAAAAAAATTATACAAATTTATTAAAATTCGAAGATTCCCAAAAATGGGACATTAGGCCTTAATAAGTTTTAAAAATATTTGCGCATTAAAGCAGTTGAAAGAACTTACCTTAAAAATATCGAAACATTTATTTTCCTTTTAAAGTTCTTTTGTTTAAAATTGCATTCAGCTCAAACTATGGAAGTAACATTTCGTTCTTGTAATTTAAAACACATTAGATGATATCTTAGTATCTTCGGTAATAGCTGGAAGATTTAAATTGAAATTTATAATGTATACAGCTTTTGAAACAGAAAGAATTTCACATATTCTTCTTGAAAGAAAGATATAAATCTGTCAAAGAAAACACACATGCTTGATAAATACCGACCCATAAAAATGTAAGCAAGGAAGTAAAATAAAAAAAATAGGCTGAATCCCAAAACAGCCGAGACACTTGGCATCGTTCACTTTGGCGGGGCGATAAATGGATTTTTCTTGTTACCAGTTCGTTTCGTAAATTCTTTCCATGCCTATAGTTGTCTGACCTTGCATTTGGATTTGCTGTGTATTGGATGGTTACGCCTACCTGAAAACTTTTATTCACAGTTAGCTCAGCGGTTTTTGACAACTCAACTCCGCATTTGTAAAAACAGAATGTCGGCAAGTCAAAAGTTTGTTATTGTCTTTTTTTTTTTTTTTTTTTTTTTTTTTTTTTTTTTTTTTTTTTTTTGCTGTTTTTAGTTGTAAAATTTGAAATTTAAAGTACCTGCGTAATGTAATTTGAAATTGTGAGTATTTGTTCTTTTTTTTTTTTTTTTTCGCTGGAAAGTTAAATGAAGTTTGCCTGGAAAGTTGGTCTTAGAGTTGGTTTTCAGGAAAGGAGATGTCTGTTAAGGTATGTTAATAATTTTATGCACTTTTTGATGTAGCGTTTTATATTAGCTGTTTATTGTATATTTTTCATGTATGCTGCCCTTACGAGTTTTGTACATTTTGAGATTGCTACAGAGCGAGAACTGCTGAATTTTGAGATTGCTACACAGTAAGATTTGCTGAATCCAGTGATGTTTTTTTTTTCGGTAAATGAACTCGTAAGCGTTCATACATGATTACTGATTGCCGGTTTAACGAGTTTTGTACATTTTGAGATTGCTACAAAGCGAGAACTGCTGTATTCAGTGATATATATTATTTTTATATGAACGCGAAGCGTTCAAAGTTCCGTAAATTAGAAATGATTTGTTCAACGTTTACTCTGATATAGGCACGTACTTTAAAATATTAAATGACGCCATGAATTTTTCTGAAAGTTGTTGAGAAATGAAAATTTTAATCATTAAATCGTTGCTCTGATTTGGAAAGTTACTTTAAAATTTTCACATTTTTCAACAAATTATGTTTAAATCGTTTGTTTTATTTTGAATATCATAAAAATCAGCTTTCCTGTGTTTTGTAATACGTCGTTATTTATAAATGTTGTATTTCCCATGATTCCAGGGTGATGACGTAGTAAAAAACAGTCTGGAAGCATTCAGGAAAGTGGACCAATCACGTTAGTTTTCATGATGCCGCATTTTAGGTTGGCGTATGTTGGATGTTTGGCGCTTGTCAGAAAAGTCGCCAAATGGGGTGTCTCGCCTGTTTTGGGATTCTGCCAATTTTTTTTTTTTTTTTTTTTTTTTTTTTGTGCAATGTTTTTTAACCTTTGTGTATATATATTTTACTGGTATACATTAACGATTTTTATCATTTTTATTCAGATTTTTAGAAAAAAAAAATAATTAAATTTTTAGCATCTTTATATTTGTATATTACAACTGTTATTATATTTCTTAAATTAAAAAACATATTTTGCTTTGTACGAAATAAAGTTTATTTATAGTTTATACGTACAGAGTATAGATCAGCTTTCAATTTGATTAATAGAATTACTAACATGTATGTATGCGATTACGATATTATCAAAATTTCACTTAAATACATTTACTTGTATTTCTTTTATAAATACAAGTTAACACAAGTTAACAAGTTCTTTTACAAATGCAAGTTACAAATACTTCTAAAATACAAATTATTACACACAGCATGTTTAAACCAATAATAAATAATAATAATAATAAAAAAATATATATTGTAAATGATTGTGATTGTACTTATTTATTGAATCACTAAAAATTATGAAATTTGATTATATTATTTTTATTAAATACTGGCTCGGTATTGTTAAACATGCAAAGAGAATGAATATGAAATAATATAAAAAAAAAAAAAGCATTCTAATCTATTTAAAAACTTTTCAGTATTGTTTATATCAAACGACCTGATATGTCAGTTGAGTTTAATTAGCTAAATGGATGTTTTAATTAATATTTTTACAAAACTGAACAATCGAAATGTGAATATACGTGTTCGAAGATGATACGGCCATTTCTGAAGAATGGTTTTCTAAAAGCCAGTAAAGGATTCTCTAGTTTATTAACGTACGCAGCAACATTCAATGAGGTGTAAAACTCAATCAATCTGCCTACGGATTAAAATTCACCAAGGCAACATTTTCAAATCGGATTTTACATGTATTGATCTAAGTACCATAAAAAATGCAATTTCAATAGAGAGTTTTTAAAATTTTCTCATAAAGAATTTCTTAAGCTTTTTTTGATTTTTCCGATTAAAAATTCCTATGTCCAATTATCTTGTAACTGCCCTTTTTGTTATATTATTAAGATTAGCATTTTTACGAAATGACATGATACTTAAACACTAGCAGGCTCCAACCACTCCGCTGGTCATTTTGTCAAACAAACCTTTAATCCAATGAAATATATCTATGAAATACAATTTGCGTTTTAACGCAACATGGATCATTAACTCTAATGCCATTCTGCATTCCTGAAATCGATAGGAATGCCACTGCGCCCATATACTTTCTAATGCGAAAATTTGGGCTGTTCAAAAACAAATCTTGATGTTTTCCTGGAGTGTTTGATAAAGAACGTTAGAAACGTATGCTATATACTCAAACATTCCCTGAATAAGCACTTCACTATCAGTGCAACTCTCATTAAATCCGATCAATAGAACTTTTTAAAAAAGGGTAATCTTTCATAATAGGGTTTACCTGATTATTGAACTTTCTTGGATAATTACATAACCTTCATTACTTACTAAAATCTTCCCTGAAAATTACCTACCTACACTGTAAAAAAAAAATAATAATAATAAAAAATAAAACGGACTAAAAAACGGAAATACTACTGGCAATCTATACGCCAGTAATATTTCCGCTTTTTACGGGTAATTTTACCCATAAATTACAGAAAAATATCCGTTTTTAATCAGAAAAACGAATTTTTTTTTTATTTATGGGTAAAAATTCCCGTAAAAAAACGGAAATAGTACCGGCGTCTAGATTGCCAGTAGTAATTCCGTTTTTTAGTCCTTTTTTTTTTTTTTTTTCAGTGTAACAATTAAAGTTTCATCCATATCCTCACACTAGAACTTTTTAAAAATGCTTATCTTTTAAAATCTGGTTATAGCACTTCCTACGTAAGTCCATAAATAGGCAAAATAGAACGTTATGTTGCATACTAAAACCTTCTCTGAAGAATGTTTTAACAGTGACTCCATTGAAATTTTTCTTAAGAATCTTAATGAAATGATTATTTATTCATTATTGGGTTAATCTGATTATAGATCGTCCCCCCCCTCTCGTAATTTCATTACTAATTAATGTAGAACGATATATCCTATACAAAAACCTTTCCTAAGAAATGTCTAAACAAACACTCTAAGTCACATGAAATTCCAAACAGCAAAACCCTAGTTATAAGTGGTAAATTTTCTTAGTTACGTTATATACACATTATGTATTAAATGCATTTGGCAGACCCAGAATCTTGCACCATAATTAAACTAAGAATAACCAAAACATCTAAGAAAATTTAACAGATATAACCTGCACAAGAAAAAAACAAGAAAAAATAACCAATAAGCTGTGGCCATGTCAGCAGCGGGCATTTAAAAAAGCACAGCAATGTTTTAAATGCCCACTGCTGACGGCCACAGCTTTTTGGTTGTTTTATCTATGTTAGAGATAGCGCTTATCGCATGGATTCTATTTTATTTTTATTTTTTTTTTTTGTTCTATTTTTAACCATTTTTGAGCTTATATATATGTATAATAGTTTCTGTTCATACAACACACTCATTTCGAAAAATATGTTAGTTATAAAAGGATTTTCATAAGCGTATGAACAATTATTGAAGCGGCTTCGAATCACTCACATAACAGATTTTTATCTCAAACACTCTCCCATAAAATCCAGAATTATTTCCTCCAGTATCCTCTTCAATTTCATAGTTTCAGAAGAACTTAACATCCAGTTCAAACTTAATCTATTTTCAGAGGCAATAGTAACTGATAGAAATAAAGAGGTTTAATTGGAGTTAAAAACTACATGAGGATAGAAAAAAATAAATAAAAGAAGTTTTAAATAATTTAAGTAGCTTAACACTTTAAAATTAGATAAAAATAAAAAGTTAAATTAAATTAAAAGACAAAATTACATTAGTTCCGAAAGGACAAAAGAAATATTACTGAGGATCGAACCCATCTCATATAAAATTAGCATAGATCTTAATATTAGAAAAAAAACGCTACTAAAGCACTCTGACTGAGGTTTTTTTTTATACAAACAAAGACAGAAAAGACAAATAAAAGTTAAGTTTAATCGAAGACAGCAAAAAACTTAGACTTCACCATCAGTTAAAAAGAGTATATGAGGCATTCTCACAATCTTTTGAATTTTCTGTATTTTTCAGTCCCTGAATAAGAATTTTTATTTTAGTACATATTCACAGGGGTGTTTTATTTCTTATATTGGAAAACATTCCATTGCATGATTGCATAACAATATTAACTAGATAAATGAGTTTTGGTCGATGTTGGGGGTCCAAATATATCACGGAATTCCTATACCGTCCTGTGTCCCTGATGCAGATTTTTAAGTTTGGAGCTGACTGTACAGTGGCGTACCCAGGATTTTATTTCGGGGGGGGGGGGGGGCTCACTTAAATTTTCATAATGTTCTAAATCTTACGAAACACGTTGCATTGTGTTATAAACAGAAATCATTTTTGTCAATAAGGCCGTAGCCAGAGGGGGGGGGGGGGGCGGTGCAAGGGTGACTTTGTTCCGAATTTTCCGAAAATTTGGACTTAAAAAATTATCGCGATTTTTGACAAATGGTCGCCGAAAAAAATCAATTTCGTCAATCGTTCGCAAAAAAAAAATCAATTTCGTCAATCGTTCGCAAAAAAAATCAATTTCGTCAATCGTTCGCAAAAAAAATCTCCAATTTCTTTAAAGGATCAAGGAAAAAACCAGAATTATGTCATACGGCCGCAGATAAAATGCGAAGTTTGTCAAAGGATCGCGAAAAAAAAGTCAAATTTCGTCAAATGATAGCGGAGAAAACGTGAATTTCGTGAAATTATTCTAGAGGAAACGCTAATTTGGTCGAAATGAGCACAGAAAAAACCCGAATTTCGTCAGAAGGCCGCAGAAAAAACGCGAATTTCATCAAAAGGTCGCGGAAAAAACGCGAATTTCGAAAAAAAGATCGCTAAAAACACGCATTCCGTCAAAGGGCTGCGAAAAAGAAGCTAATTTCGTAAAGAATCGCAAAAACGCGAATTTCGTCAAAGGGACACGGTAAAACGTGAATTTCGACAAAAAGCCGCGAAAAAACGCAAATTTCAAGGAAGGATTGCGCAAAAAAGCGAATTTTGTCAAATGACCACAGAAAAAACGCGAATTTCGTCAAAGGACCACAGAAAACTGCAAATTTCGACAAAGCATCGCTAAAAAAAAAACACGCATTCCGTCAAATGGAAGCTGAAAAAACACGAAATTTCAAAGGGACACAGAAAAACGTGAATTTCGTCAAAAGGCCGCAGAAAACCGCAAATTTCATCAAAAAAGACGAAAAAAAAACGCAAATTTCGTCAAAGAGCCGCGGAAAAAACGCAAATTTCGACGAAGGATTGCATTAAAAAACACGAATTTCGGCAAATGACCACAGAAAAAAACGCGAATTTCGACAAAGGATCGCTATAAAAAACGCATTTCGTCAAAGGGAAGCTGAAACAATGCGAATTTCGTTAAAGGATCGCAAAAAAAAAGAAAAAGCAGGGTCACAAAGAAGGGCCACAGAAAAACGTGAATTTCGTCAAAAGGCTGCGGAAAAACCACTAATTTCGTCAAAATCCCGCGGAAAAAAGCAAAATTCGACAAAGGATCTGGAAAAAACGCGAATTTCTTCAAAAGGCCGCAGAAAAAAAGCGAATTTCATCAAAACGCCGCGGAAAAACGTGAATTTGGACGAAGGATTGCGTAAAAAAACGTGAATTTCGGCAAATGACCTCAGAAAAAACGCAAATTTCCTCAAAGGGCCGCAGAAAAAAACGCAAATTTCCTCAAAGTGCTGCAGAAAAAACGCAAATTTCCTCAAAGTGCTGCAGAAAAAATGCAAATTTCCTCAAAGGGCTGCAGAAAAAACGCAAATTTTGGCAAAGGATTGCTAAAAAAATATGCATTCCGTCAAAGGGAAGCGGAAAAAACGCGAATTTCGTTAAAGGATCGCAAAAAAAAGCATGGTCACAAAGAAGGGCCACAGAGAAACGTGACTTTCGGCAAGCGAATTTCGTCAAACAGCAGCGAAAAAACAAAAAAACACGACCATTTCCATAAAAAAACGCGAATTTCGTCAAAGAGCCGCGAAATTCATCAAAAAGACAAGAAAAAAGCGAATTTTGTCAAAAAAGCCGCAAAAAAAACCGCAAATTTCGACAAAGGGTTTCATAAAAAACCCGAATTTCGGCAAAAGTTCACGAAAAAAACTCGAATTTCATCAAAAACTCGCGGAAAAACGCTAATTTTCACAAAGGATCACGAAAAAAAACGCGAATTTCATCAAAGATTCGCGGAAAAAAGCTAATTTTGTCATAAGTTCGGGGAAAATGCAAATTTCGTCAAAGCGTCGTGATAAAAACCTGTATTTCATCAAAGGTTTGCGTTAAAAACACATACAAATATCTGTGTTTATTATTATATGTATAGTTTTTAAACTGAAATAATATGCTGAACTTTTCAGAAATCTGGTTAACCCGAACCCATTCAGCCTGAAATTGACCTGAATATAAACAGAGTTAACCCAAACTACAACAAAAATAATTAGCAGCAGGAAGGGATTACCTCTCCTTTCCCCCTCTGCTGTAACCTTTCAGAAAATTTGTTAAGAATTTCAGATTTTTTTTTTTTTTTTTTTAACTCAGACTCAAATCTGGGGGGAAGAGGGGAGGGCACGGGTCCGATCCTGAGACCGTCCCACGTCGAAATCTGTTGAAAAGTGTTACTGGTTTTTTTTATATATACTTTCATTTAAAAGAAAGCCATTATAACTTAAAATCTATAAAATTGTTCTTCCAATCCCCGAAACTAAATTCTGGCTACGGTTCTTGTTTAACAATAAATTAATATTGTAACAAACACAAAATATTTTTTGTATACACAAAATATTTTCATACACATATGTAAAATAAAGACTTTGTTTATTATTTGTGCATTGCACAAGTAATACGAAGGACTTTAAACCGTTCCAGATGAAAAATACTGGCTGCAAAGTTAAGACAGAATAGGAAGATAAGTGGGGGGAGGGGACATTACCGAACTCCAAAGATGTCTTTGCAGTCAAACAAGAAATCACTGTGTATCTTACAGACACGAGGAAGTAATCGAGTGTTAAAAACAAAAGTTAATGAATATCATTCACAGTCAGCTCTTCCGCACATATATAGTGTGCCTGATTTCCGACTTAGCCAAAATTCTGAAGGGATTAGCTAAGGTGTCATTATGCACTAATATCGGACTGACACGAAAGACAAGTGCGATGCATGACAAATATATATATAGTAATTGAATTGATCTAAAAAGTAAGAAGTAAACTTTTTTTACCATTTAATCTGACCGTTTTCGCAGGTAAAAGAGGTTTAGTCCCTTCAACCCTCCGCACCCCCATATTTCGGTGTGGCATGGAGATGCGACTGAAAAATGAAAGTTAATAAGCTACTTTTACAGTCAACTCTTTCGCACCGGATTTCCGATTTAGACGAAATCGACTTGAGATTAGCTGTGGTGTTACTGTGCATTAACATACCCCCGCATTGACAATCTTGGCGCCCGCCGACTATGGGAAAAATTAAAAAAATCCTTAAATTAAAATACTTTTAGATTTGTCGAATTTATTTGTAGGTCTCTTGAACTGAGTATATATGTTTTCATTTATCGAGTAAAATAGTGATTTCAGTCATTTGAAAATGGATTTTGTGGTCTCAAGTAAATTTGGTCGCAGGACTGAGGAGAATATTGGATTAACAGGAAAAACAAATTCGTGGCATGCCAGAAAATAAAACAAATTTATCTGAAAAAGAAGGAATATCAGCCCTTTTTTCATTTCACTGCGATCTCTTCAGAGGTGGAATTGAGCTGTAACGTCATAACCCCCGTCCCCATCGAATCCTTTGGTGTATGCTGGGGCATCACTGTGCACTAAGATATGGGACTAACCAGAATAGCTGCGTCGCAGAAAAAAATTAAAAATTAATCTCAAAAGAAAGAAAAAAAACTGGAATTTTTTTCATTTCATATTTGATTATTTCGGAAGAGTAAGTAACCCCATCAGCCCCTTCCCCTCACTGGGTATACTGTGGTGTAACTGTGCGTTGACATGAGACTAGCCAGAACGTGTAGTTCGTTGTATCGCAGAAAACAAGTGCATTACAAATTCATCTCGAACAAAAAGAAAAATATCAGCCCTTTTTTCATTTCATTTTCGACTATTTTGGGAAGGGGCTGTAACCCATCACCCCCTTTCTACTTCTTTGGGTATAATGTGTTGTCACTGTGCACTAATATGGAACTAAAGAGTGGCTAGTCTGTTGAATGATAGGAGAAAAAAATACAAATTTATCTCAAACAGAAAGAAAAAAAGCAATATTTTTTTCTCATTTTTGACTATTTCGGGAGGAGGGGGGCTGTAATTCCATCAGCCCCCTCCCCATCTTTGGGTAGGCTGTGATGTCAATGTGGACTAATATGGTGTTAACGAGAATGACTATTTCGCTATATGGCAGAAGAAAAATTACAAATTTATCTCAATGAAGAAGAAAAAAAACAGCCTTTTTTTTCATTTCATTTTCAACTATTTAGGAAGGGGACACCCCATTAGCCCCTTTCACCTCTTTGGGTATAATGTGGTATCACTGTGCACTAGTATGGAACTAAAGAGAAGAGAGCGGCTAGTCTGTTGAATGATAGAGGAAAAATACAAATTTATCTCAAACAAAAAGGAAAATATCAGAACTTTTTCATTTCATGTTCGAATTTTTGGGAGAGGGCTGTAACTCCATTAACCCCCTTCTATCTTTTCGGGTATAATGTGATGTCACTGTACACTAATATGGAACTATAGCGAAGGGAGCGGCTAGTCTGTTAAATGATAGGGGAGAAAATGCAAATTTATCTCAAATAGACAGAAAAAAATCAGCTCTACTTTTTCATTTCATTTTCGACTATTTCCAGAGGAGGAGGTTGTAATTCCATCAGCCCCCTCCCCATCTTAGGATATGCTGTGATGTCAATGTGGACTAATATGGTGTTAACGAGAATGGCTATTTTACTGTATGGCAGAAGAAAAAAATTACAGATTTATCTTTAAAAAGTAAAGAAAAAACACTTTTTCATTTAATTTTTCGCGATTTCTGGTTTGGGGGGGGGGGGGGGGTGTAACCCCATCAACCCCCTTTCTCTTCTTTGGTGTCAATATGGACTAATATGGAACTAAAGCGAAGGAAGCGCATAGTCTGTTGAACGATAGGGGGAAAATGCAAATTTATCTTAAACAGACAGAAAAAAATCAGCACTGTTTTTTCATTTCATTTTCGACCATTTCGAGAGGAGGGGGCTGAAATTCCATCAGCCCCCTAACTAATATAACCTGGACTAATATGGTATTAACGAGAATGGCTATTTTGCTGTATGGCAGAAGAAAAAATTACAGATTTATCTTTAAAAAGTAAGAAGAAAAAAAACACTTTTTCATTTAATTTTTTGACTATTTCGGGAGGAGTAGGGGGGGGGGGGGCTATAACCCCGTCAGCCCCCCTTTCTCTTCTTTGTTGTCAATGCAGACTAATATGGGACTAATGAGAATGGCTTGTCCGCTGTATAATGGAAAAAAATTAAAAAAAATTCATAAAAGAAAGACGAAAAATCAGCACCTTTCTATATCACTTTCGAAAATTTCGGGGGAGGGGGTAGGGCTGTAGCCCCATCAGACCCCCCCCCTTGTGTACGCCACTGTGACTGTATAAAATTGTTTCACCCTCTAAGTGTTTGGGAAGTATTATTCCGTTCACTAAGCTCCAGGTTTCACAGCAATACAAGCAATATTTAGGATAATATAATTCTATTGATTTATGGAATTTTAAATACATTGAAGAATTATTAATACTCTTAAGGATTACATTCATATTTGTAATTGAGTTTTTTTTATAATGTTGAAAGAATCATATTTTATTAGCATTTAAAACAAAATGCAAAGAAAACAACATTACAATTTTACCCTTTTGCAAGACGCTCGGAGGGTTCAATAAAAGTAATTCGATGTAATTTTGTTCCGAAACTAGGACTATTGTTTTATATAAATATGTAGCAAAAAATTAACCTGCACATATTTTTAGGGTTGTTATTATTTTTTGAACTCTTTCCGTGGGTTTTAGATTCCTTAACGTCTCTCTTGCTAAACTTATACAGAAAACCACTTCAGATGCAACCATAGAATTTTTTTTACATTTTTTCTCGAGCAGAAGTATGCTAAAGAAAGAATGGCTAAAAATTTTTGACAGGAAATTTACTGCAGAATTTAATTTAACATTTAAATATCAATTTCAAGTATCGTGACTTAATTGGTAGTCTTACCGTCCCCAAGGTTTATCCCTATACTTTTCAAGGCAAATTAATTTTTTTTATATATAATCCATTGTAAATAAGTGTTTCTAAAAATCAATGAACATTGTGGCTATCACTTAGTCTTAACCTGACTAGCCTAAAAATAGGTAGTAATTTTCCTTCCCGTCCCATCCTCACCAACCCTTTTATACCGTCCCTTCTTTAACATCCCTTTAAGACAATGATATACCAAAATATTGTACTAAAAATACTACTTTGTTATTATTTCTTATTTAAATATCCTGTGGGTACTATGCAAATTCATTATAAGTAAAAATTTAGAACAAAATAAAAAGTTATAGCGGTAAAATGGTAAGTAAAATTAAAATCGCAAATTTAACATAAACCTCAGGGTGCCTGCCTACGTACGGAGCAATTTTTTCCAAAAAAGCTATTTAATTATTTTTTAACTTATTTTTACTAAGATTAGGACTAGAAAATGTGAAAAAAAGTAAAAAATATTTAATTTATTGATAAAATTTTGGTAAATGGAGGAATTTATAGTAAATTTAGTGAAATTTGGCCCGAAACGCAAAACGCTCTAAAGGAAATTCTACTGTATGTATCTTAATTTCTTTTTTATACTTCATATTTATGACATTGGTGAAGGCAATGAACTAAAATCTAAGATATTCTTTATTTCAAAACTTATAGCATATCATACCCGTTTACATGTTAATTTTCATAAAATTCAACGATGTCATTCCACAAAAACATCCATAAAACAAAAATTTTTTATTCTAAATTTAAATCTTTAGTTCATTGCCTTCACAATAGTGTAAATAACATATATTTTAAATTTCATAGTGATATTCCAATAACTTTTTGAGAAATCATGTTTTGCGTATGGAATTTTCACCGAAAATTACATTTTCCAAAAAATGCAATTAAAGTTTAGATTTATGTTTTACTACAAGAATTTACAGTAATATACATCTAAATTTTATGGAGCACATTATTTACATTTCCTAGTATTAAACAAATGCATCCAAAATCGCGAAATTTCTCCAAACATACGACCCTTTAAAAGCAATTTAAAAATTTAAAAATTTTAAATTTTAAAGCCTTTTAAACAGCACTTTCGGTTTGAGTGACAGCTGTTGAGTAGTTTTAAAACCGCTATAACTCCGGATCAATTTATCGTACAATAAAAACAAATACAGTTTTGGAAAGGTAAAGAGTTGGTCTTTAATAAAATAAAATAAAATAAATTTGACAATTTTGGTCGAAAATTACATTTTCAACGTAGTCAGATACCTTAAATAAATAAAAATGTCGCTGCTGATAATTTTTCCTTTGTTTTGAAACATTCAGACCTTCATTTATAAGTTTAAAATGTTATTTTAGTAAGTTTAATTTCACTAAATTTTTATTCCTGAAAAGTCAAAAGATTGTGAGAATGCCCATACATAGAATGTTGTAAATAAGTAACATTTAATAAACTATAATCTTTTACTTTTACAGTTAAATTAGTTATTAAAACTGAAACTGAAGATGTAGTTAGTTAAGATTATTTATTCCTAAGCGAATCTTAGGTTTTATTCAATTATTTTTGACATCGATACCTTTGAAACGTACTGAAATAGGATATTCCTGTCGAGATTTAAAATATTTATTTTCTCAATTTACATTATTAAATTTCACATTGTACAATTCAAAACTAGAAAGAATTTTGAGATTTTATTCTTTTTACTATTATTAGATATCTATATATTTTAAAGCATAACGATTTCTATGCACATTGTTTACAATAAATGGAAACATAACACCAGAATGCAAAATTCATAACAGTATAGACATCCAAATTAACTTCATAAAAATATTTCATGACACGGTAAAAAGTTTTCTTCTGTGTTTTTGAAATGTATAATGTTTATTATGATAAATATATTCTATATTCCCTGCTGAAAAATTCTATATTTCTTGCAAATATTTTAAGTGGAGACTATTTTTTAGCTGTTTCAAAATCTAGTTTCTTCTTTTTTTTTTCTTTGTTACTCCAGAGATGAACATTTTGTCTTCAGTTTCGAAGCAGAAATGGCTGATTCGTTTCTACAACTATCTTTTGAAGATAAAATAGTCATGAATATTATTGTAATTGACATATTATTGGGGATTTTTCTTTATATTTTGTTCTTTGTACTATTTAAAGTACATTATGAACAGTTCGTTTTTACAAACAGGAAGGTAATAACTGCTAAATAGAAAAATATACAATACTTGAATCCTTTCAATAGATAAGATAAAAAGAACTTCTTAAACAACTTCATAAAACATATATTAAATGCGCAAGGCGTTTAGAAAGAACTAATATTATTTCATCAGGCGCAGAGAACATGCGCTACTACTTTGAAATAAGAGCAAGTCATATTTTATCGTGATTTTTTAAGAATTATTTTTATCTTATCATATCACAATAGTTTATTTAATTATTTAATTTTATTCAGTAGAATTTATTGTACATCGCAAAAAAATATGTTTTGGATAAAGTCGAGAAATTTATCTGCCGTTATTCATTTAGAATAAAGTATATGGTTAGAGCGTATAAATGTAATGATAACTTCCCAGCTACTTATGATATAGATTATTAATTTTAATAAAAAATTAAAACACTGTTTAAATAAAAATTAACATTATCTAATATTAATAAACATAGAAATAGTATGTGCTTGATTAGCTTTATATGAGATCTGTTGATTATTGGCGAAAATAAAACTATTTTTATTCTATATTTAAAAATGCATTTTATATTATTTAATTGTCTCTTAATAGAATTAAGTAATTATTTTATCAATTCGGTTTACCTAAAACTTTCAAATATGTATATATATATATATAATTTAACTGATTTTAAAGCAATAACAGAAGAGTAATAAAAAAGAAAAATGCCCAGCTAAACTGATGGCATTGAGCTCACAGGCTATTCACACTAATTGTATATTATACACTTATTTTAAAGAATAATGCCCCTCAAAAAAAATAAGTGAAGGGGAATTAGCCCCCGTTTCCCCCTTTATACTTAACCAGTGAACCTCCAAATCTAATCAGGGAAGCCCATTATCATAATAAACCGGTATACCAAATTTGGGGCAAATCGAATAATCCTGCAAAAAAATATATATATATATATATATATCTAAATTAAGGGAGTGGACTAGCCCCCCTTTATCTTTAACCAATGAATCGCCAAAACGAATCAGGGAAGCTCCTTAACATAATAAACCAGTATACCAAATTTGGAGCAAAGCGAAAAATTCTGCATGAAAAACCCGTTTATATAAATTAAGGGGGGTGGCCTAGTTCCCCTTCCCCCTTTATCTTTAACCAATAAACCCCCAAAACTAATCAAGGAAGTTCCTTAACATAATAAACCGGTATACCAACTTCGGAGCAAATCGAATCATTCTGCATGAAAAACCTATTTATCTAAATTAAGAGGGGCGGGATAACCTCCCTTTTCCCCCTTTATCCTTAACCAATGAACCCCCAAAACTAATAAGGGAAGTTCCTTAACATAATAAACCGGTATACTAAATTCGGAGCAAATCGAATCATTCTGCATGAAAAACCCAATTATCTGAATTAAGGCGTGGACTAGCCCCCTTTCCCCTTTATTCTTAACTAATGAACCCCCAAAACTAATCAGGGAAGTTCCTTAATATAATAAACCGGTATACCAAATTCGGAGCAAGTCGAATCATTCTGCTTGAAATACCCATTTATCTGAATTAAAAGGGGTGAACTAGCCCCCTTTCCCCCCTTTATTCTTAACTAATGAACCCTCAAAACTAATCAGGGATGTTCCTTAACATAATAAACCGGTATACCAAATTCGGAGCAAATCGAACCATCCTGCATGAAAAACACATTTATCTGAATTAAAAGGGGTGAACTAATCCCCCTTTATCCTTAACCAATGAACCCCCAAAACTAATCAGGGAAGTTCCTTAACGTAATAAACCGGTATACCAAATTCGGAGCAAATCGAACAATTCTGCATGAAAACCCCATTTATCTGAATTAAGGGGGGGGGGGCTAACCCCGTTTTCCCCCCTTTATCCTTAACCAATGAACTCCCAAAACTAATCAGTGAAGTTCCTTAACATAATAAACCGGTATACCAAATTCGGAGAAAATCGAATGATTCTGCATGAAATACCCATTTATCTGAATTAAGTGGGTGGACTAACCCTCCTTTCCCCCCTTTATACTTAACCAGTGAACCTCCAAATCTAATCAGGGAAGCTCCATATCATAATAAACCGGTATACAAAATTCGGAGCAAATCGAATCATTCTGCTTGAAATACACATTTATCTGAATTAAAAGGGGTGAACTAGCCCCCTTTCCCCCTTTATTCTTAACCAATGAACCCCCAAAACTAATCAGGGAAGTTCCTTAACATAATAAACCGGTATACCAAATTCGGAGCAAATCGAATGATTCTGCATGAAATACCCATTTATCTGAATTAAGGGGGTGGACTAACCCTCCTTTCCCCCTTTTATCCTTAACCAATGAACCCCCAAAACCAATCAGGGAAGTTCCTTAACATAATAAACCGGTATACCAAATTCGGAGCAAATCGAATCATTCTGCATGAAAAACACATTTATCTGAATTAAGGGGGATGGACTAACAGCGTTTTTCCACCTTTATCCTTAACCAATGAACTCCCAAAACTAATCAGGGAAGTTCCTTAACATAATAAACCGGTATTACAAATTCGGAGCAAATCGAATGATTCTGCATGAAAAACCCATTTATCTGAATTAAGGGGGTGGACTAACCCCCTTTTCCCCCTTTATCCTTAACCAATGAACCCTCAAAACTAATCAGGGAAGTTCCTTAACATAATAAACCGGTATACCAAATTCGGAGCAAATGGAATGATTCTGTATGAAAAACCCATTAACTGAATTAAGGGAGTGAACTAACCCCCTTTTCCCCCTTTATCCTTAACCAATGAACCCCCAAAACTAATCAGGGATGTTCCTTAACATAATAAACCGGTTTACCAAATTCAGAGCAAATCGAATGATTCTGCATGAAAAACCCATTTTTCTGAATTAAGGGGGGGGGGGACTAACCCCGTTTTCCCCCTTTATCCTTAACCAATGAACTCCCAAAACTAATCAGGGAAGCACCTTATCACACTGAACCTATTAAAAAATTTTGAAGGAAATCGGATGTTTCTATGAAGAGTTATCGCGTTACGTAAATACATACATATACATACATACAGAACGGGCGGGCACATTAGCTCTCAGGCTTTGATAGCCTGTGAGTTAAAAACTAGAGATGAAATGTGATTAGTGCTTCAAACTAATTTTGGTTATTTTAAACGAACATGAAAAACCCAACAAAATTCCTCCCACAGAGTCTCAGTGAAGAGCGTCGGTCGCTGTACCCTATTTATTATATCATAAATACTTATATTCTATCGTCTATATATAACTTGGATAAATACATAGTACGACGAGTAGTGATCATGTATTCACAAGTCATGACAACTTTTATCAAACTAGAATTGGTAGAGTTGTAGAAGATTTATGATTTATTTCATATTTTTCGTTTGAAACCTTAGATTGATTTTTAAATAATCATATACAATGATTTGAATTGGCGTTTTTAACACTTTCCTATATAGTGGAAATTTGTTTTTGAATTCGTTCTTTCTGTTCCTCTGTTCTTCTGTCTTTCCACTATGTAACTCGCATAAATATATTAGAAATTACATGCGCTTGATACATATTGTAAGGGTCTCAGGAGTCTTTCTTTTTACCTGGCGGTGCAATTTAGCAACATGTCACATTTATTTTTTTTTCCTCAGTCTCTATAAATCGTAAATGCATACAATATTTAATATAGACAATCTAATATCTCTTCTGTTTAATTTTTTTTTTTCATTATTCTATATTGAAATTTTACCTTTTTTTAAGTTTAATTTTGATAAAAAAAATTTATTGTTTTTTTACTTGCATGCACTGCGCGCAAGACTATAGCAAAACTTGGTTCAAGAGCCCCCACAAATATTGATATTGATGTAAAACTAATGTACAATCGTGGGAAAAAAGTAAACACCCATTATTAACTCTACATAAAACTATCGTAGAAGAACGTTACTGGTACCACACGATTGGTAATAAAGACTACTTTTAAATAATGTGTATAAAATTTGCTTAGGGGGCCATCTACATGTTAAAACAAACCATAACTTTGTTTTGTTTTTTTGTTTTGTTTTTTCAATAGCAGTACACAATTCTGACAGCATAAATGAACTCTACACCTTTCAATTAGCCTAAAAACATATTTTTGCGCAATTCGTAAGATAAGTTTCCGATAAATTAATTATTTTAAAACGAGCGTATTTAAGGACTGTATCCAAAATGAAGTTCGGTACTCTGTTGCTGACTGAGAGAGCCTCCTTATTGATCAAGGCATCTTAAACGCCAATCAATAAGTCATTCAAGATTGCTACATTACAGGATAGCATCAGAAATTTCAAAATATCTAGTCACTTCTATCATAGACGGCCCCTTAAACCATCATTTTGCCGTTTTTTACGCATAATTTGAAAACAACTTGGGAGAAAAATGTGAAATTTGGGATTTCCATTAAGCAGGACTTAATAAATCTAAATCCATGGAAAAAAATGTAGGTTGCAATTCATATTTTTTTCGAATATTGTTTTCGGAGTTCATAATTCATATCATAAAATTATAAACATTGCAAATTCAACGTACTTATTTTTGGGTATTTTAGTATTATTGCTACACAAAAAATTAGCACATTAGGAGTATAATTTAAGGAGATATTAATAAAAATATGAAAATGTAATTTAACACTAGAAGCGCTCAATTTTGAATGTTTATAATTTAAAAACGTATCATTCAAATGACTTGAAATTTGCTGTCTAGACATAGTTTGAACAGAAGATTTGAAATCTATTGTTAAAATTGGGCATGGCCATTGAAACAAATGAAGTTTGGATTTGTTTTAATATGTAGATTACCCATAAGCAAATTTTAGATATTTCATTTAAAAGTAGACTTTATTTACAGTCGTTCTGTACCGGTAACTTTCTTATGCAATTATTTGTTGAGGAGTTAGTAGGGGGTGTTTTCTTTATTTTTTCCACGACTGTACCCTGAATATATATTTAATTTTAAAGCAATTTATTTATTTAATTTATTTGACATTTTAATTTTAATTATAAAATTTTGAAAAAATCCAATCTTTATTGAAAAATTGACAATTTTAAGTAATATGTGCAATTATAATGCTAAATTTGAAGTATAAGTTATTCTTTACCTTAAAATGAAGATATTTACCAAGTTTCATGCAAATTACTTTATTAGTTTGCGAAAAATGCTGCGCGCAGTGCAAGCAAGTCAAAAAACGATTTCAATTTTTTTTTAATCAAAATTAAACACAACATAAATAAAATAAAATTACAATATAGATTATTTAAAAACACATTTTAAATAGAAGCGATATTAGGTTGTTTATACTAAAAAAATTATGCCTTTATGTTTTATAGTGACTGAGAAAAAAAAAAAAAAATTAAATGTGACATGTTGCTAAATTGCACCGCCACGTAAAATGTAATACTCCTGAGACTCCTTAATGATGTGTACCATGGTATTTTTGGTATTGAATATGAAGTGTGTAGCATCAATTTTTCATTTACAGGGTCCCTCAAATAATTCCGTAACATCATGGCCAATGGAGATAATTCTTTCGCATTGTACTTTAATGGCATCACACTTTTTCAAATGTATTGAAATTGATATAAATGAGAAAATTTCACTGCAAGATGATTACTATAAAATGGGGTATTCATAGCATTTTTCGTCCACACAAGGAAATCGGTACAATACTGCCTTTAAGCAATAATCCCTGGAAGTGCGTTTTGAATTCCGTCCACATTTCCTTTTCGAATGTTGTTTTAAAATAAAATAGAAATTGTGCCTTACTCGTTGTTTTTAAACTGTATGCCTCGCAGGGGTTGCACAAAAGAAATTTTCTACCATTCTCCTTATTGGTGGAAATCGCGTAAGGGAAATTTTCAACTGTCGTATGTCAGCCTATCTGTACTAAATGTTTGCATGCATGTAGTTTATAGGTGGAACTCTATATATATCATATAAATGGCTGCTCAAAGAATTCGGATAATTTTACGACTGTAGAGGGGAATTACTGAAATTGGTTTTTAGCTCACAGGCTATCAAAGCCTGGGAGCTTAATTGCCCGCCGGTTCTGTATGTACGTACGTAACGCGATAACTCTTGATAGAAACAACCTATTTGCTTCATTTTTTTTTTCTAGTTTCATTCTCATAAGGCGCTCCCCTGATTCGTTTTGGGGGTTCATTCGTTAAGGATAAAGGGGAAAAGGGGGGTTAGTCCACGCCCCCTTAATTCAGATAAATGGGTTTTTCATGCAGAATTATTCGATTTGCTCCGAATTTGGTATACCGGTTCATTATGTTAAGGAACTTCCTTCATTAGTTTTGGTGGTTCATTGGTTAAGGATAAAGGGGGAAAAGGGGGGTTAGTCTACCCTTTTAATTTAGATAAATGGGTTTTTTATGCAGAATTATTCGACTTGCTCCGAAGTTGGTATACCGGTTTATTATCTTAAGGAACTTCCTTGATTACTTTTGAGGGTTCATTGGTTAAGGATAAAGGGGGAAAAGGGGTGTTAGTCGACTTCCTTTAATTCAGATAAATGGGTTTTTCATGCAGAATTATTCGATTTCCGAATTTGGTATACCGGTTAATTAAGTTAAGAAACTTCCCTGATTAGTTTTGGGGGTAATTGGTTAAGAGTAAAAGGGAAAAGGGGGGCTAGTCCACCCCCTTTAATTCAGATAAATATGTTTTTCATGCAGAATTATTCGATTTGCTCCGAAGATGGTATACCGGTTTATTATGTTAAGGAACTTCCCTGATTAGTTTTGGGGGTTCATTGGTTAAGGATAAAGGGGAAAAGAGGGGTTAGTCCACCCCCATTAATTTAGATAAATCGCTTTTTTATGCAGAATTTTTCGATTTTCTCCGAAGTTGGTATACCGTTTTATTAAGTTAAGGAACTTCCCTGATTAGTTTTGGGGGTTCATTGGTTAAGGATAAAGGGGGAAAAGGGGGGGCTAGTCCACCCTCCTTAATTTAGATAAGTGGGTTTTTCATGCAGAATTATTCGATTTGCTCCAAATTTGGTATACCGCTTTATTATTTTAAGATCTTCCTTGATTACTTTTGAGAGTTCATTTGTTAAGGATAAAGGGGGAAAAGGTGGGTTAGTCGACCGACTTTAATTCAGATAAATGGGATTTTCATGCAGAATTATTCGATTTGCTCCAAATTTGGTATACCGTTTTATTATGTTAAGGAGCTTCCTTGATTACTTTTGAGGGTTCATTGGTTAAGGATAAAGGGGGAAAATGTGAGTTAGTCGAACCTCTTTAATTCAGATAAATGGGTTTTTCATGCAGAATTATTCGATTTGCTCCGAAGATGGTATACCGGTTTATTATGGTAAGAACTTCCCTGATTAGTTTTGGGGGTTCATTGGTTAAGGATAAAGGGGGAAAAGGGGGGATAGTCCACCCCCTTAATTTAGATAAATGGGTTTTTCATGCAGGATTATTTGTTTTGCTACAAATTTGGTATACCTGTTTATTATGTTAAGGAGCTTCCCTGATTATTTTTAGGAGTTCATGGTTAAGTATAAAGGGGAAACGGGGCTAATTCCCCTTCACTTATTTTTTTGAGGGGCATTATTCTTTAAAATAAGAGTATAATATACATTAGTGCGAATAGCCTGTGAGCTCAATGTCATCAGTTTAGCTGGGCACTTTTCTTTTTTATTAAAATGTGTTATGCGTTTCCAAATGGTTAAATTAGACATCATGTCTCAACTTATTAAATGGCGAAGTTTTGTAGCATTATTCTAAATATGTTGGAAAGCGTTTCATAATCGATAATTGACGAATATTTTTTTTCTTTCTCGTTAGATATGTAAAAACGTACTACAACGTCGCTCTGATGTTTGTAAATGAGATACTTTATTTTGATATATGCAACATGTTACAGAATGATAATTTTGATTACCTAGTAAATTACTCGTTGAGACAGAAAAATTTGTATAACAAGATGAAACAAATTCCTCAATAGTATTTGGGTCCGATGGTGCACTTGTAGTGATGATGATAGCGTGTTATTCAAATTTTATTTTTATCGAAAGTCTTGCTCTCTAAACATATTGGATTCGGCATTGAATAGCATGCACTTGACATCGTCTACTTAAAAAAAGAGGTAATATTATATAATTTAATGTATTTTTTTTTTAAATTATGAATAAAAATTGCTTTCATTATCTAAATTTCTTTATTATATATTTTTTTTCTTCAGATTCTTGCATAGTACATTCTGTTATGCTATTAAAAGTTAAAAATTTCTATCACGCCCCTAAAAAGGATCTGGGAGAAACTCTATACGGAAAAATAACATTAAACATAACAAGGACCTGCTATTGTTAGATAAAATTTAAAATATATAGGTTGAAATAGTTGCATTGGATGTAGCTTACATTTTTTTTTTTTTTTTTGCACGAAGACTTGATTTAATAAAACATATTTTTGATGTAGCCTAAAAATAAATCATTCAAACCCTTGATAATTTATCTTCTGACATGCGATGTGATATTAATACAACTGTTTTGAAGGATTACCAAAGTCATTTATTTTTTAAATATTTTACACTTTATTTTCCAAATAGCTAGTTGTAGATGCCTCTTGCGCATTTCAAATAAATATACAAAGAAGTTAGTTTTTTGAAATTAGTGATAGCAAATATACTTATAAATGACGGGTATCCAACATATTTTCCTTCTTTTGATGTCCGTAATTCATGCGTGTTCATAGAGAAACATTCGGGGCATGGTTATGTGTCAATATATAATAATTCAATGCGAAACATATATGAATGGAGTTGACAATCTTGGTAGAAATGTTGAACTGTACAAAAACAGAAAGTGATTTAAAAATACATAATTTCTGCATATTTTATCTGCATATTTATTTATTTCTATATTTTATCAGTTATGATTAGGATAAGTGTTCGGATTCATTTCAGCAGGGCTACACAAAATACTATTTGCTTAGCAAAATTTAGGTAGGAAATAAAAAAAATACCCACCTTAAATTGGTTCAAGTTATCCAAAAAAGGCACACCTAGTATTGCAAATGAACTTCAAATACAAATTAAAAAGCAAACCTCATGTGCCACAAAAATGCTTGAAAAAAAATATCAAATCGAATTAACGTAAACATTTATTTATTACTGAATTTTTATTTTTACTTCAATTGAACATATATACATGTATATGTGATTCTTTTGTGTATCAACGTAAAATATGATAGCGAACACACGCCTTATCTTTACAAACCATCAGTTGTTCCGGAGAATAAGCACATTGCAGTCGTATGTGGCGAAGTGGAAAACAGGACTTAAAAAACATTGGGAAGAATTTCGCTTTCAATCAAATAATAGAGGCAGCATAATCTTTATAGAGTTTATTTTAAAACCATTTCATGACAGTTTCACTAGTAAATCAATTGTGTCTCGTATCTAGCTGGACCACTTTATATTAAAGCACGGAGATGTTAAAAGGCATTAAAAACTCACAATTTAAAATCCATTCCACCAAATGAGACATTTTATGTACAAAGCAAGAAACGCACAAATATTTTCTTCCAGGTCAGTGTACGCTTTAAATACTAAGAAAACAAGCGCAAAGTTACATTGACTCGCTCTACGCAGGGCCAAATAAACCATGCTAGGGAGCGACAAGAGGAGAAGTTGGCGCTTATTGATAGGACGGACACAAGGAAAGAGGCGGGAAGAGCTCTGGCGTAAGACAGAACTCTTTATTGAAAGTGGAAACTTTAAACTGGGACGAAACTAGAAGCGCCAAACCTCTCGCAAGGCACCATGGAATATCGAGAATTGTTTTAATAAACGATAAAATGGCAGTAATAAACATTCGAAAGAAATAAGAATTTAATCAATTTATGAAAGAATAAAATAAACTAGTGGGTTTTATAGATGCGTTCGTAATTATACAAATACATAGCACTTATAGTCGTCGTTCGGTCCGTCTGTCCGTCCACACATAACAGAGCGAAAACTTCCCGAAAGAATGTTCTGAAATTTTAAATATATAATTGTTTCAAAATTTTATCGAGTCTTTTCTAGTTTTATGAAAATCGGATGTATATTTTAAACACAGAAACAGTCAAAAGTTTTTCGTTACATTACGGCCAATCGGAAAAAAAAAATTCATGTGCATTTTAATGATGTTATAGCCTTTGGAACAGAATAAAACTGATATGCCCTTATGAAGGGCACTACAATATACATTCAGTGAAATATGCGGCGCAAAACATATTTATAAGACTAGTTATAGTACGAACGCACGTCATTTGCTACGTTTGCGTGCAATTTGCGAATTGTGTACAAAGAAGTGCATCTATTAACAGATTTAGGTATTTAGAATAATAAATAAAAGAATGCGCGTAATTAAAGGCATAGGATTATAATATAAATGATATTTAATATATTACTAAAAGGCAGGTAAAAAATGTAGATATTACGAATTTTTAATTAATTAAGTAAAATATAAGGGTGATTTTTTTATTATTACATATATATTTATATATATATATATACTCAAAGTAATATCTGTCAATTCAATCTAAAGGAATTCAATCAATGGAAATCCCAAGATTATCCGATTATCCATTAGAAATGAAGAAATTGCTCCATTTTCTATGAGCTGAAATAGAATAAAGAAAAATTGTGATGCAAATACATCACAGCCCAGGTAAAAAAGTCAGCAATAAAACTTAAAAAAAAAACTTCAGGGAAACTGAAGGTATTTGGAACTAAAATTACCTTCAGCTTACCTTTAGGTAAAAATCATGTATTTTCCCTTAACCTTCTTAGTTCCAAATACCTGCTGTTTTCCTTTAGGTAAAAAACCTGTTATTTCCCTTTACCGATTTTGGCAGAAATATCTGCAGTTTTCCTTTAGGTATAAAACCTGTATCTTCTCTTTACATTAGATCACTACACCTGCATGCAGACAGCCTTCTGTGCAAATTCGCATCAGATCAATACATAATAATGATTACATATCCAGTTCGACATTGATTTGATATATATTATGCATAAAATAAACTTGAAATACTCAAATGGAATTACAAAATTTGTGAAGTTGGTTGATTTAACATTAGCTTCCGGTATCATGTCATGGCTTTGTATAGGCTCGTTTCTGGAAATCAACTATGCATATAATAAATTGCATGAACAGTGTTGGCAAAATTTAGAAATGTGTCCCCTGGAGGGGCACCATAGGTGTGTAACATGAATAAGTGGTCATAGGCCTTTTGAACGATACATCACATCTGGGATGTCAGCAAAATTTAGAAAAGTGCCCCCCCCCGGTGGGGCAAAGTGGGGGGAGGAGCATTGGAGGTGCATAACATGAATAAGTGGTCACATGCCTTTTGAACGATATGTCACATGAGGGGTGTCAACAAAATTTAGAAAAGTGTCCCCCAGGGGAGGGGCAAAGGCACCGGAGGTGCGTAACATGAATAAGTGGTCGCAGGACTTTCAAACGATGTGTCACATGAGGGGTGTCAGCAAAATTTAGAAAAGTGCCCCCCGGGGGGGGGGCATTAGAGGTGCATAACACGAATAAGTGGTCAAAGGCCTTTTGAACGATATGTCACATCAGGGATGTCAGCAAAATTTAGAAAAGTACCCCCCGGGGGGCAAAGTGGGGGAGGAGCATTAGAGGTGCATAACATGAATAAATGGTCACAGGCCTTTCCAACGATATGTCACATGAGGGGTGTCAGCAAAATTTAGAAAAGTGCCCCCCGGGGGGGGCAAAGTGGGGGGAGTGACATTAGAGGTGCATATGAGGAATAAGAGGTCACAGGCCTTTTGAACGATATGTCACATGAGGAGTGTATGCAAAATTTAGAAAAGTCCCCCCCGTGGGGCAAAGTGGGGGCAGTGATATTATAGGTGCATAACAGGAATAAGTGGTCGCAGGCCTTTTGAACGATATGTCACATGAGGGGAGTTGGCAAAATTTAGAAAAATGCCCCCGGGGGGCAAAGTGTGGGGGGGGGGGGGCATTAGAGGTGCATAACATGAATAAGTGGTCACAGGTCTTTCCAACGATATGTCACATGAGAGGTGTCAGCAAAATTTAGAAAAGTGCCCCCACCAGGGGGGAGCAAAGTGGCAACATGGATATCGGATGTCTATAACATGAATAAGTGGTCACAGGCCGTTCCAACAGTATGTTACACGACAGGGACAGGTGTTGGTAAATGTTAGAAAAGTGCCGCACTTTGGGCCTAGTATTGACCCCCCCCCCCCTTTGAAATTTTTATATATTACAAATAATATTTATCAGAAACCTCTGATGACCGGATGAGAACAACGGATTTCACTGCAGATCATTTCAAATTTTCATTTTCAAGAAAATTCACCATTCAATGTAGGAAAAATCACAAAATTTGTCACTCATTGGCTAGAAAAAAAATCACCAAATTCTTTAATGGTTCATTTAAAAAGTTAAGATGAAAATAAGCAATCGCCAGTCGCCACTCGGCGAGTAAATGTGAAAAACTGACGATTAAAAATATGGAAAGTACCAGCCAAATGCAAGATTTTCCAAAAGGTATTTCGTCAAAGAATTGGGGAAGAAAAAAACATGAATTTTGTCAAAAGATCGCGAAAAAACACATTCCGTCAAAGGATTACAAAAAAAAAAAAAAAAAAAAAAAAAAAAAAAAAAAAAATGTAAATTTCATCAAAGGATCACCAGAAAAGCGAATTATATCAAAGAATCGCAAAAAAGCGAGAATTTTGTCAAAAAATCACAATAAAAACAGCACATTTCGTCAAAGGATCGTGGAAAGACCCGAATTTCATCAAAGGATCGCAAAGAATCCGAAATTTCGTCAAAGGATTGTGGAATAAATGCAAATATGGTCAGTGGATTGCGGAAAAAAACACAAATATCGTCAATAGATCGCAGAAAAAAAACCCAATTTCGTCAAAGATTCGCAAAAAAACACACATTTCGTCAAACGATCGGTGAAAATCCAAAATTTCGTCAAAGAATCGCGAAAAAACGCAAATATCATCAATAGAGCAAAGAAAAAACGCAAATATCGTCGATGGATCATGGCAAAAACACAAAATTCGTCAATAGATCGTCAAAAAACACAAATTTTGTTAAAGAATCGGAAGGGGAAAAAAATGAGAATTTCAAAAAAAAAAAAAAAAAAAAAAAAAAAAACCCGAGAATTTTGCCAAAGAAATGCGAAAACGAATGCGAATTTTGTCAAAAGATCGTGAAAAAAACGCACATTTTGTCAAAGGAACGCCAAAGAAACGAAAACATTGCCAACAGATCCCGAAAAAACGCGAATTTCGTGAAAGTATCTGGAAAAAATGCATAATTAATACCAGGAGGGATCCCCTACCAACCCCTCCTTTACATTTCAGAAAATTTGCTGCAAATTTCAGATTTTTTAAACCTATTTTATTCAATTTTGAATCATACCTGCTACTCAGTGGATAAACATACCTAAAATATACCCATAAATTAAATATTCAGTGACATAAATGTACTTACTGGCTACTAAAGAAATTATTCTCACTCGCTAGTAACTGACTACTAAATAAAATCAACCTACCGGCCAGTGGCTACTAAGCAAAATTCCTTATTTTCATCTTTATTAAAAAGATTGGGAAATTCATCAATGGGTCGCGAGAAAAACTCGTACAGTTCATCAGTCATGGAGAACAAATCATGAAATTCTTCAGCCTGTTGTGGAAAAACATACAAAATTCGACGAACAGTTGCGAGAAAAAATCCATGATTTTTGCTAATCAGTTGCAGGTAAGAAACTTCGTCAGTGCACCGCCAGAAGAAACAGCAAAAAAAACCCACGATCTTCTCTAATCGGTCGCAAGAAAAAGTCTCAAAATTCACCTATGTTAAAAGAAAAAATCGAGAAAATTGCTAATCGGTCGTGGCTAAAAAAAAATCGCAGAATTCGTCAGTAGATCGACGGAAGAAACTGTGAAATTTGTAGATCAGTAGCGGGAAAAAAACTCTGTTTTCTCCAATCGGCCTCAAGATATGCTTACTGGTTCAAGAGAAATATAGCAAAATTTAAAAATCAGTCACCGGGAAAAAAAAAAAAGCGAAAATTGTCAGTAGATCAGAGAAAAAATGGAAATTCGTCGATCCGCCGTGCAAAAAAACCCCTCGAGATTTGGCCAATCAGTTGAAAAAAAGACACAGTTTACCAGTCAACTGTGGAAAAATATCACAATTTTTACTGATCTGTCACGAGTAGAATGCGAAATTAGTCGATCAGTAGCAGAAAACAATATGATCATTCGCAAAAATGAGAGAAACAATTTGCCGTCAGAAGTGGAGAGTATACAGAAACAGAGGTAAATGTCGTATACCTTCTGGCTCTTTTTCAGTAACACTGCATACCTTCCGTTTCTCAAAAAAGCTATTGTATATACACTCTAAGGTATACCAGAGTTTCCCCTAGACAGTGTCAGGAGGGTGCTGCACCCTGCCTGCCCTTAGGTTTACAAAACAGCAGCCCTCTTATCCCTGATGGAAAACATTAGCACCCTTGTTGCTCCGAGCTGAAAAAAGTGCCTTTAACCCTTTGTTTATTAAAAAATTTACTTGCATAGTAAAAATTGCCTCATTGCTGTCTTTAAAATAGTGTCCTGTCTATTAACCGTTTAAACGCCAATGTTCCAAAATTGGAACAGAAGTTTTAACTAAATGTTACAAATGTAAATAATTTTCGAATTATTACGGGTTGTTTGTATTATGATAAGAATGATTATGAAATATTTTTTTTTATTAAATATTAAAAATTAAATTTTATTTTTGTTATTTTTTATGATTTTTAGAAATTTCTTATTTTTGAGGTATTTTTCACTATTTCAAATAACATTCCCCAACACATATATTATGCAAAAAAATTAAAATTATATTTTATAGTCATAAGAAGAGAACTACTACTTGTAAAAAATTGCTAGTAAAAACTTTCTAAAATAAAATATAAATGTTTGACGCAGTTTGAAAAACTTATGTTCCAATTTTGGAACATTGGCGCTTTAGCGATACAGTTTTCAAAATGAGTAATCACATAAATAAGAAATTCAAATCTCATTATATAATCCGTTGACTGATTCAATGTTGGTATCGTCAAGGTCAAACAGCAGACCGTGTCAACCCGGAAGAGTTTATTTTATTAGGTAAGTAAAGTGTAAATTGAAGGGAGGGGCGCAAATAGAAAGAGGGAAAAAAGCTTTTTCTTTTTCTTTATTTGAATGGAACGTTCGTGTTTTGTTGAGTCGCGGTTGGAATAATTTGTAGCATTATTAGAAGCTAAAGTAGAATAGATTTCTTTAGTAGAATACACATTATATTCAGCAGAATGTTTTTTTAGTAGAATATATGTTTTTTTTCGATTTTGATTATAAAACATGTCGAAAAAATTTTTAACTGTAGAAGAAGCAGTAGCGTATTTAGAAACTCTTTCGGATTCAGATTTATCGGATGTTGATATATGTCAGTTACCTCCAGATGAACCAGGCGATATAACAGACGAAGAGGATATTGTGGAGAATGACTTTGAGCCCGTTATACCAGCTGACGTGACTGGAATGATAGACGTAATTTGCAAAAACGATAATACTAGTTGCCGAGAAAACGTGATACTCAATGCAGAAGCCGGTCCATCGAATATAAAAATTGAACTTCCGGGTAGGAAACATAAGTTAGAATCTGCAGATATTGTCCCGACTTCTGAAAAAGCACAGAAAGTAAAGAAACCTCCTAAAAAGAAAATTGCATGGAAGAGAAAATGTGATTTTAAAAAACCTATTATATCAAACAGAATCGAAACAATTTTGCAGACGTTTCCTAACTTAGTAAATCTGTCGCCTGTCGACCTATTTTTTAAAATTTTGCCTCATGACTATATTGAACTCCTCGCTAAAATGACAAAATTGTACGCTTTACAAAAAGGAGAAGATATTGAAGTAGTATATGAAGATATTTTGCAGTTTTTTGGTCTACTTCTTCTAAGTGGATACCATTCTGTTCCTACTGAAGATATGTATTGGAGCACAGCTGAAGATACGTCCGTTCCTATTGTTCCAACTGTTATGACCCGCAATCGCTTTAGAAAGATGAAGAAGTATTTTCACTTGATGGACAATAATCAATTGAAAGCAAACGATAAACTTGGTAAAATAGCACCGATATATAAAGAGTTATCCAAAAATCTGCAACAGTTTGGAATCTGGCACGAGAAGTTGAGCATTGATGAATCAATGGTCCCGTACTATGGCCGGCATACATGCAAAATGTTTATCAGAGGAAAACCTATTAGGTTTGGATTTAAAATATGGATGATGTGTTCATCAAATGTATATCCATACGCTATGGAGATATACAGTGGAAGAAAAGGATCCTCGTCCGTTGGACAGTTAGGCTCGAGAGTTGTGAACGAATTATTATCTAACTTGCAAGAAAATTCAAAGCATGAAATATATTTTGATAACTTTTTTACTTCCTACGATTTAATTTCGGATCTTGCAGCACGTGGAATACGAGCGACAGGCACAATTCGTGAAAATCGCACTGCCCTTTGTCCATTGAAATCTAAAAAAGATCTCGCTAAAAAAGACAGGGGAAATTATGATTTTCGTTCCGATGGAGCGGTATATATCTGCAGTTACAACGATAATGCGGTGGTCTCAGTAGCATCGAACTGCTACACACATGAACCCGTTGGAACAGTAAAGAGATATTCAAATGCAAACAAATGCAAAATTGATGTTACTCAACCTCATATTATCAAGAAATACAACGAAGGCATGGGAGGCGTTGATGTTTTAGATAAACTTATAGGCAGTTATAGGCCAAAAATGAGGAGCAAGAAATGGTGGTGGAATCTGTTCATAAATGCTTTAAATATGGCAGTGGTTTCAAGTTGGATTATACACTCTGAGGTGAATGACATCAAAATATCGCACTTGGAATTTCGTAGACAAATTGCAACTTTTCTTCTACGGAGAAAAGAGCGTCTGGTCATTCATCATGGACCCCGTTGTCATGTGAAAAAGGAAGTAAGAATATCTGATGGACATTATATTGTACCTACATCTCATGGGCGTTGCGTAGTTTGTAAAAAAAAACACAACAAAGAAATGTTTTCAGTGCGATAAACGCATTCATCAAAGTTGTTTCCTAGCATATCATGGGCACTAGAAATGAACATAATTCAAGAATTTTGTTTAGATTTTCCAAAATCAGGTATTTTATTATATTTTAATATTAATTAATTGTGTAATAATGTATATTAATTGTGTAATAATACATATATATACTCAGTAAATACCACAAAATATTATCTGTATTGAATATTTTCTTCTGTAGAAAATTTTGTATAAAAATGTAACCCACGAAACGCCAATGTTCCAATAATGGAACATAGCAAAAAAATAGGAAAACATTTTTTTTTTTTTTTCAAAATTTTATTATTGTATTAGATAGAGGTGCTCTAAAGAAGCACAATTCCAAAATTTTATATTAATAGGAAGATCCGTTCATAGTACGGCGTTTAAACGGTTAAAGTAACTTAAATTTGGCTGAGATGTTGATGTATACAATCCACATGTCTTCTTACATGGAAATAGGCGAATACGTGTGTTATCGCGTGACAAATACAAGATCGTTTCAAAATGTTAGCTATACTAGAAATTCAAAGTGCTATAATTCAACCATTTTTTAAGATATAAACAAAAGAACAAATTTTCAGAAACAAAATCTGCTCCGGAATCTTTGTATCAAGGCCAAACACATAAGAAAAAATCTTTTTTATTTTCCAATTTTTTAATACCTCATTTTAAATTTTAAATTTAATTTTTTTTTAAATGGCAACCCTTTTGAAACAAGATGGCGAATGAAGCTGGCTAACGAACTCGGTCGGGACATTGGTATGCACTATGTACAGACCAAGTAACATCCAAATCGGTTCATAAATACGCATGTTATCGCGTGACAAAAATCAGGTCGTTTTAAAATGTCATTTACAATAGATATTCAAAATGGTATAACTCAGCCATTTTTTTAGATATAGATGAAACAAAAACTGTTCCGGAATCTTTGTATTAAGGTCAAACACATAAGAAAAATATATTTTTCATTTTCCAAATTTTTGGTATCTCATTTTAAATTTTAAATTTTTTAAATTTTTTTAAATGGCCGCCATTTTGAAACAAGATGGCGGATGAAGCTGGCCAATGAACTCGGTCAAGATATTTGTTTGTACTATGTACACACTAAGGTACATCCAAATCGGTTCATAAATACGCCTGTTATCACGTGACAAATATCAGGACGTTTCAAAATGTCAGCCACGCTAGAAATTCAAAATGCTATAACTCAGCCATTTTTTAAGATATAGACGAAACAAAAACTGTTCCCGAATCTTTTTATCAAGGTCAAACACATAAGAAAAAAATATCTTTTCAATTTTCAATTTTTTGGTACCACATTTCAAATTTAAATTTTTCTTAAAAATTTAAATGGCTGCCATTTTTAAACAAGATGACGGATGAAGCTGGCCAACGAACTCGGTCGAGACATTGGTATGTACTATGTACAAACGAAGTTACATCCAAATCGGTTTATAAATACGCTTTTTATCGCGTGACAAAATTCAGGACGTTTCAAAATGTCAGCCACGCTAGAAATTCAAAATGCTATAACTCAGCCATCTTTTAAGATATAGACGAAACAAAAACTGCTCCGGAATCTTTGTATAAAGGTAAAATACATAAGAAAAAAATATTTTACCATTTTCAATTCTTTGGTATCACATTTCAAATTTAAAATTTTTTAAAAAATTTTAAATGGCCGCCATTTTGGAAACAAAATGGCGGATGAAGCTGGCCAACGAACTCGGTCGAGACATTGGTATGTACTATGTACATACCGAATTACATCCAAATCGGTTCATAAATTCGAGAGTTACAGTATGACAAAGGTCAGATATATATATATATATATATATATATATATATATATATATATATATATATATATATATGGATATATATATATATATATATATATATATATATTATATATATGGATATATATATATATATATATATATATATATATATATATATATATATATATATATATATATATATATATATATATATATATCAACTTTTGAACGGAGGGTGGTTTCGGGGTCTGGGGGTCATGATCGATGAAAATATATCAAAATTTTTTGAAAACGCTTTCCTCCGAACGGCTGCAATAGGTAGCTTTTTGTAATGAAAGCTACCTAAAAGAAGTGTAATACAGCCCTCTTACGCTATATATATATATATCAACTTAAAAATTAATTAAAATTTGACTACTATACTGATGAAAAACTCCCTGAAAAAAGAAAAAATACAATAACAGC
Organism: Maratus speciosus; assembly: GCA_963932465.1. Taxonomy (NCBI): domain Eukaryota; kingdom Metazoa; phylum Arthropoda; class Arachnida; order Araneae; family Salticidae; genus Maratus; species Maratus speciosus. The sequence goes on along the minus strand of OZ010795.1, from coordinate 428,205,210 downwards.
ACGACAACGTGAAGATTAGACCCGCTTCCTTTGGTTAAAACGTAAACACGCAGTCTCAGAGTTGCGTTGGGTACTTCCTTCTCCTTCTCCCGTGACATGGAGTCAGAAATACAGCCGCGTGATCAAAAATAAAATGTTCCAACGAAAATTTGATATAAATAAATTAATACCAATTATACATTTTTCATTTGTTTTTGAAGAAGTAATTTTTATAAAAACTGGAAGTCACGCCTGATAGAGGATAAGGGCAAATTATGCATGCAATAACCCCACCTATATTTTTCAGCTTTAATCGTGGACGCCACCAAAATGAGGAGAGGGGGAATGGGAGGGTCCCTTCCCCTCCATTGATTTTGAAATTTAAGTGACTACAGTGAAACCTCCCTGTGTGACCACCTCCATTAACCGACCACCTCTCAGAACGACCATTTTTTCATGGAACGAAATTTATTCCTATAGGCTCAATACTAATTTTACCTCCATTCAGAGACCATCCCAGTTGAACTCCCTGCATGAGCGACCAATTTGTTTGAAGAAAATGAAACAAATTCCGTTTTCTCCTGGTCGCTTGAAGAAGGTTTTATTAGAAAAATAATTCCGGAGAGCGCATTATTCATCAAACTTCTAAACTAAATTTAATTTTTTTATTATTATTTCGGTAACTTTTAAGTGTTTAAACCCCTTTATGCCTTTTTTAGGCAATGACTTTAATTCTGATGACAAATTAACAATGACGGTCAATAAACTCCCTTGCCTTATTCTGTCAGGAAACTCTCAAAGAAATAGATAATAATAGATACAAATTAAGGAAATCTTCATTATTTATTGCTGCCCCCCCCCCCCCCAAAAAAAGCATTTATTTACTGATAACTTCAAAAGGATTTGGAAATATAAGTTATAAAAGATAAAACCGTATTCATTTTTTAAACTTTGTAGTAATTAACTTACGTAATTAACTTATGTTTTGATACTTAAATTTTCTATATTTTTTCTTAATGTGAAAGATAAATGTTAGTAACATTGTTATCTTTTTTCAACAATTAAAATCTAGCTTTAAACATAACCTCCATTAAGAGACCACTTCTCGGAGTGACCAATTTTTATTGGAACGGAACGTGGTCGCTTTAAGGAGGTTTTACTGTAATTAACTTTTGTTTTGATACTTAAATTTTTATATTTTTTCTTAATGTGAAAAATAAATTTTAGTGACAATAATCGTTACCTTTTTTCAACAATTAAAATCTAGATTTAAACATAACCTCCATTAAGAGACCACCTCTCAGAGCGACCAATTTTTATTGGAACGGAACGTGGTCGCTTTAGGGAGGTTTTACTGTACATATTTTTTATGTTTTCAAAAACAATATAAAATTTATTATTTTCGAGTAACTAAATTAAAAGAGCATCTTTTATGTTAGTATGTGCAAAATTCTTAGTTCCTCTTTTTTAAAGAGCTGTTGTTGGTGTGTTTTATGACGGTCAATTATCTAGAGTTGGGATATGGCCCCAAAGGGGAGGGGAGGGGAGGGGGTGCTCTGGCGTCTTTCTAAGAGAAAGCAAGGAAATCCAAGGTTCGAAGAAAACCACGGAAAACTCCGAACGATTAGGCCGACGGGCGTGATTGGAATCGAAACCAGCACCTCTCGTCTACTAGCTTTGAGAGCAGAACCTCTCGGCCACTGGTGGGGCGGTTTTAAAGAGGAACCATGAATGTCGCGCTTGGACGAAAGAGTGGCATGGTGGGAGGGTGAGTGCCATTGTCCCTTCTGTATTTTGAAATTTAATTAACTAAAATTTCTTTTTTTTTTTTTTTTTTTTGACAGATTTAGAAAAACACAGTAAAATTTATTCTTTCCGGAAAACTTAAAATGAAAAACTAAATAAGACATTTTCAGAAACGGGGTGGGGAAATTGGGGGCCCATTGCCCATCGTTAGATACTAAAATTTAACTAAAATATATTTTTGTGCGTGTTTGAATACGATTTTAAATATTAATGAAAGGGGTTTTGAAATAATTTGGAGATTTTTTTTAGGGGACAATTTTTGTTGATTGAAATTTTTGTATGTGTTAGAGTTTGAGGGAATATTTTTACTAATGGTAATTTAAGAGAAATTTATGAAAAATTTTAGGATAAAAAGGAGACTTTGAAATAATTTCGTGATTATTATTTTCTTTATAGAGGGGGATTTTCTGAGATTGAAATATTTGAGAGTGTTAGAGTTGAGGTGAAATATTGTTCCTGGTTATAATTTTAGAAAAAAATTGTGACAAATTTAAGGTCACAAAGGGCTTCGAAATAATTTCGTGATTTGTTTTTCTTTTTAGGGGGAATTTTCTGAGATTAAAATTTTTGAGTGCGTTAGAGGTAATGTTACTTGTAATAATTTCAGAAGTTAAAATTTTTTTATTGTACCGATGGAAGACGTTATATTTCCGTGTATTATCTAAAATATTAATTTAGAAATTTATTAAAATTATTAATGAGGCATATCAAAATCTTAGATACCATAATGTGCAATAATAAAACTTTATAAAATTTTCAAGTAAAACCTTCATATTACCAGCATGAGAAACAGTTTTCATTTTCCCTGAAAATATCTCAAGCTATTTCATGAAAAATTTCTAAGTCATTGAATATAATTTGGAGGTGATAACTTACAGAAATAAACCTGTATGAAATCTTTTAAAAAGTGGTATACTTCTCTTAAGAAAACCTTTAGTTTTCAATTTCCTTAAAGATACCCGCTGAAAGCTTCAAAATGGCTGCAACATCTCAAACATTTTAAAGGTTTTTCTCTGATTTTTTTACCTGGGAGAGTTATGGTTCAAAATACTCTTCAAGTGAAAAGTGAAAAGTAAAAAAAAAAATAAATAAATAAATAAGAAGAACCGCCAATTTAAAATCTGAAATGTCGAATTTTTAAAAATCTGGTATTTACGTCAATAAAGTGACAGACATGATAAATATTTGCTCTTTCTATCCATAATCATTCCAAATAAAACGTAAAAAAGAAAGTTGTATGAACTTTTTCGCTCTTGTATCTTTTTAATTGTAATTTTTTTAGAAACCGTTCTTAGAGAGAGTTTTCATATTACAAGTTACGACTATGAGCAATTAAAAATGTCTTACCCCTTCAGTATAACAGAAGTCGCAATTTTAAGACATTTGTTTCCAATACAACCTATTTGGTTTAGTGAAACTAACTGTGTGTGTGTGTATTTCACAAACCAAAATAACGAAATACCTTAAACTTTGAATTAAACGTGCTTTTCAAAATAATAATTTTTATTAGAGATTTTAAAAGCATTTCGTCAATAACAGCAGCAAGAAATCTACTCCATCGTTACATAAAAAAAAAAGATAAAGAAAAGAGTGAAACACTGGGATATCGTTGTATTGACCCAACTGAAAGACTTTTTTTTTTTTTTTTTTTTTTTTTTTTTTTTTTTTTTTTTTTTTACAAATCGATTTATCGATATGTATTAGACAATATATTTTTGAAACGGAGAATAAAAACTGGTTATGCGACTTACTTCTACTCTTACTACGACTATTAACAAAAGGTAGATTGATTTCGGATGAAAAACCGTTATCAGAATAGCCCTGATAAAATTTGCATGACAAGAGTAGGGAGTATGCCTCAAGTTGGAATTATTTCCTTAATACCAAATGACATAGCTGATAATTGCCAATTAGTTCGTTTTTGTGAGTTACACAAATGGTAAGCATTACATTGTCGATGATGGCCAACTCTTTTTTTTTTTTTTTTTTTTTTTTTTTTGTAAATCCTTTCAAGTAAAAATAAAAAGTTTATTACTGTATGTCATCATTTTCTTATAATGGCACTCTGTTAAAATTACATCAGATGCAAGATTTTTTAGCGGTGTATATTACTCGTATTTTTCAGTAAATGTAGGTAATTTGTGTCCCTGATTTTAATAATAATTGAAAAGAAATAATTTAATAAATAGCTTCAAAATGTACAACTAAATAAATCCCAACAACAACAATAACATCAACAACAACAATAGAAAAGAAAAAGAGAGAATTTTAAGATCTTGGATAATGCAAATATAATGAGAAATAAAATATACGGTTTCCATAAAATCTACTATTTTTGAATTTATACTACTTTTAACATATTTTTTAATCTCTTGGGTATATGAATATTATTTTACACAGATAAAAAACCTGTCGGTAATATTTTATATTTTACCACATTTGTATAGGCATTCGTAAAATAAAATTATGCTATTAAAAAAGTAAAATATTCCACTATTTTCATAAATAAATTATATTATTCTTGAAAACAGAAGAAAACATCTTTGATGAGAAATATACTTGCCTTTAGTTTTTGAAGAAGAAATATGAATTATTCATAGTTTCCAGGAAAAAATGCAATCTTCGAAATACAAACTTACATTCAAAAGATTTGCGTTTTCATTCAGTGATGCATATAATGTAAGAAAATTTCCTAAATGTTTTCAAACATGGATGAAAGCATTAGCTATTTATTTTGTTTATTGCGAATTATAGATAAATAAAATGTATGAGAACTGTATAAAGGAAAAATATTGGAAATGAATGGAAAATATATTTTAAAAGTTAATAAAAATAAGTCACATTATCAAAATTCTGCATTATTTTCATAAGTATTAAATAAGGCAAAAAATAAAGTTCCCGTTAAATGCGATACAATGCAAATCAATGTAATATCCTACTTAATTTCTCAACGTATTTATTGTAAATGAGCAAACACAAGAATAATACGGTCTTTATATAGCACTTGTTTTTAAATATTGAAAATATGGAATGTGTGGGAATGGAAGAATTACAATGTAAAAGATACAAAACAACATATAAAGAAAAATAAAATGTTTAAAATACGTTTAACATATATATATAATGTATACATAAAATAACCTTGCATTATTCTTATAAAATTCTACAAATATAAAATAGCTTTCAAAATAATTGATAGATCAATTTTAATAATCCCAATTAAAACACAAGCGTCATTAAATGTAAACTATTTTTGGAGATAGGTGTATGTAGTAGAAATTTACAGAACAATAACAAAAAAAAAATCGATGTAAGCAGAGTAATTGTTTTCAGTATATTTTAATAAATTTATTATATTTCATGAAAGAAAAACACGATAGCCTAGATACACAAATATGTTTACTTGCGTGAGATATTTTCCTTTCAAATTACTTACAAAATTTGAAATATAAAAGGTCACTTTCTTGTGAAAAACAAGTTAAAGAACAATAACAATTTATGAACTGAGAAAATAAATATTTTAAACTAGGAGAATAAATAAAATATGTAATCAAAGATTTATTTCCGGAAATATTGTAATTTTTATTTCCATTTTTTTAAACAACTGCTTTTGATATTTCTGTAAAATTTCAAGACTATTACACACACAGCAATAAAAATATGACAGTTGTTTTGACAGATTTTTCATATAAATATAAAATATTTTATAACATTTTCATACATGCATAATCATTTTAGTTTCCCTTTAAAGTTGAAATAAAATGAAAAAAATAAAATTTATTTATTTATTTTAATTGTTAAGTTACTCTTAATGAAAAATTTTTATTCTTTTATGTTCTCTTCAGCTTAGAAAAACATGTTCACTCCTACCATATAATATTTATATTTTCGAAAATTAATTAAATTAAGTTTTATTATTAATATATTTTTTATATTTTTTTCAGAATTGTAATTTTTATTGGTGTGTATATTATTTTAATTTTCAAAATTCCTTTTTATTTACTTTTTTGTTTATTTATATATATATATATATATATATATTTTTTTTTTCATGTATCACTAGAAGTCTTTGTCTGATTATAATAATTTATTACAAATTACCCGTTTGTATAATAACGTAACTTGTTGTATCATTGCATAGGTCAGTCAGCTTTAGTAGTTTTTAGCAATTTTTAAACGAAACATTTCCGTGTCGGTGGATTGGAAGGCATGGACCAACACCGAGGCCTCCGCGTTCTCCAGATATTAATCCTGTAGATTTTTTTTTTTTTGGGGGGGGGGGAGGGGGACTCTGTCAAAGACAGAGACTTTGCCACACCAATTGCTGGCGTTGAAGAATTGAAGAATAGGATACAAGCTACTGTGTGTACTGTAGCAGAAGACATGTTAAAGGACAATTGGCGGGAACTAGAATATCACTAGTAAATTCTGCGCGCTACGAAGGGGGAACACGGGTAAATTTACTGAGGTATGTGATCTCAATAAACAATTTATAACATTTCTAGCATACGAATTATTACCATACGAATAATACATATGTCTAATCATAATAGTTTGAGCAAAATAAATATTTGTAATCATTTTATAAAATATCATTCATAAAAATATTAAACTAAAAATACTTTTAGTTCACCCTGTACATTCACATATTATATTTTCGTATTTTTTCTACTCTGTTTTAAACAATTTGCTTCATAATTCTCCTTATATATATATATATATATATTTATTTATTTATTTATTATTATTATTATTTTTTTTTTTTGGTTGGGTAATATTATTGTGTGATTGGTTGAAGCCTTCTGATTTTCGATGTTTTTTTTCAACTTATCTGCTTTCGTGATTTTTTTCCCTCAGTCTTGCTTGTGCATATGTAATTTGCTACTGATAAAGAAATAATAAGTTCTTTTGAAAAACCTTTTGCATATCTGTAATTTAATGGTATTTATTAGAAGTTATTTCTGATCTTATTGATTATTTCCTTTTAAATGGAAGATAAATATAATTTTCGCAGAAGAATATATATTGTAGGTTATGTATTATACTTTCTACTTTTAAATGAACTACTTATACTTGAACAATTTTATATTGAGTTTACAATGTATACTATGAGTGTGTAGTATTCAAAATATTTTATTTAGTTATGACAGACAAGAAACTATAAATATGTTTATGTGTTAAAGAACCTCATAAAACGTATTATTTTCAATTTAAATTTGTATATTTATACATATTAATACGTTTTTATATAGAAACTTTTTAAACTTTTTTTAAATAATTCGTTGCTATTGCATATGGAAATACAGCTAAGGAAAATATATATTGCATTTTCAATGTTTCTTGTAAAGCAATCTGGTAAAGGAATTCATCTGTCAAAATTTGTGTTTAAAGAATATTGCGTGTCTCTCAAATAAACATTTCATTTATGCATATCCATATGTACTGAAAGAAAAACTAAATAATTAATTATTTTTTAGATTTTAGTTTAAATGACATAAAACCATTATTTCCATTTGATAATTTATGAAAAATAGTGCAATGAACATCATAATCATACGCATATATGCGCTTTTTAATTCAAATTTAAAATTTCATTAGGTAGGGTTTTTTTATGAAGAATAATTTCTATCATTGTAATAGCCTTAACCGACTCAGAAGAAGGTCCAATGTATGTTATTGAAAGGATTTTACATGAAAGATAGGAAATAGAAAATAAACTACGAGGTATTTTAAAAACACCCTAAGTGGAACTTTGAATTATAAAAAGAAAAAAAAAGCATGCATCAAGCATAGATTGTGAAACACTTTCCAACTCTTCCAGAATACTTTCCCAAAACTTCAACATTTAATAAGTTAAAGATAATACCTAAGTAAACACTTTAGAAAACGTTTGACACATTTCAAAATAACACTTTAACAATTGCGCCCATAGTGGGGAAGGTACTTCAATTCATTTGTGCTGGTCTGTATATTATACATATATTTGTACAGATTCCACATACTATGCTCAAATTTAGCATTGTAAGATAATGGATAAAACGGAGGAAATTCACTTTCAGTAATTTCTAGCGATAGACGGAAACATACTTGAAATGTTTTGCACATCCTTGTATATGACATACTATTTTTTTTTTTTTTTTTTTTTTTTTTTAAGCCCTCATTTCAAACCACTACCAGAATTTAAAAAAATCCCTGCTGGCCCGGACTACAAGTGGAGGTAGATTTCGAAGTTAAGTACACTAATTTTACCAACAAAAACTAAATCATGATTACAGATAAACCCAATTTAACAATTTTATCTGGCAACTTTTGACGAGTCTTTATTTCATTTTTACATAATAGCTGGTTTTATTAGAATCATGTTATGGCGGTATTCAAATAAATACCTTTCCCTGCTCAACAACTCGATATTTTCTGGCACATTTTCAGATTCATTTTTAATAGAAAGTATATGAAACTTGCTGACGTGATTTTTGCAGAGATTACTAAGCGACCTGTGCTTTTATTTTTTGTTCAGTTAATTAAAACTTGATTTATAAAGAATTATTTTCTCAGTAGGACAATATTGTCCGTTTCTAACACAATCGGTTCGGGAAATTCTGTTCAAAATGTCCACTTTGATATAATTTTGCCTCTATCAAAAACCGATCATTACGGCACATTATGTAATTTCTGAATAAGAGAATCTACCGATTGGA